>CM034156.1:1393333-2786666 GCA_019776745.2 Taxus chinensis | reverse complement strand
TTGTCCAGATAAAATTTCAACCTTTGATGATGTAGAGTTTGTGAGCTCTTCAGCCTAGTGCCTTATCACATTCTAGACGTGTGCGTGCATTTGAATGCCCCCTACCTATTACCCACACTGATATCACCATTGCCTATACCCGCACCTTACCTCATTTTTTCCACCACCTACCACTTTATCAAACCATCATCGATTTTTTCTGCTTCTTCATTAGTTCTTGGTTTGAGGGGGATCACCTCCACCCATACTTGGGGAAACCTAAATTTATCCCATACCTGGGGTGATCACTCCCTATTTTTCTCATCGTCTCTTATCAATACAAGCTATGTGATATAAAGGGGCAAATGCAAAAACCAAAATTGGGTCGCATCCCTCTAGACCCCCTTCAACTAACATACCCTTTACCATCTCTACACACTATTATTAATTTAATAACTCATATTAAGTTAATAATTCACTCACCCCTCCACCTCACCTCTCCACCTCACCATGGACCCATTCCAAACCTATTTGTTGGGCTGAAAAATATGGCCTAATTCTCGCAAGCATACAAGGGTTAGGCGCACAAACATGGGGTGCGTAAAGTACACGTAGAAAAGTATCAAGACATGGCGTGCTTGGAATCAGTACTTAGCCATTTTTGCATGAGGCTATTTTTGGGACATAGAGTGCAGAGCATGATTCATAGAAGACTTGCAGACTATGCCAAGGCTATTTTGAGATTTGCAGCAGTTCAAGTGCCATGTAGGGCTTTGTTCTAATAATAGGATCTATACTTAGATTTAACTTTAGAAGATCTATTATTAGCACTTGCATGCTTTTGTAAAGGTGAATGGCTGTTATTAGTATTTAGCCTATTTTTGGAAAGGTGCATGGGTGGTGAAGGGAAATTCCCCACCCCTATATATGTATTCATTTGCATGGTTTAGAGAGCTCGTTGATACTGTTTTGATTGTAGAGTTGTGTTTGTAGACACCTAAAACATGCTTACACTTAGCATTTCATCCAATTCAACCAATTGACGGTACTTTGTTAATCAACCCTTATTTTCTCTATTCTCGGTATGCCTATGCACAATACCTTGTTGGTCGTATTACCTCCTATAATTAGCTTATTTGGCTAATATGTCTCTTATTAGCTAAACATTCCTCCTTTCGACCATTCCGAACCTTCTTACTTCTCTCGAGACCACTTTTATTGGCTTTGTAGGCTATCTCTCAGTCACAATTGGTTATCCAGACCCCTCCCAACTCTCAAAGAGTCTTTAATTACTTGCTAATCAAAGTTTATCTGGCATAAACCCTAGTTAACTAGCCTAAAACAAGCTTAAATATGTCTTAAAGTATGTTTATCCTAATCTAATCCTAAAGTGATTTTTAGACTTTAATCCCACATGCACCTAAATTCCAAACTCTTCCATTTGGATAAACTATAAATAGCAAGGGTCACCCCTCCCTTTCAAACTAACAACTTCACTCAAATGATCCCTTCTGTCTCAAGCACTTTGGAAAGACATTAGAAATCATTTTTAAGAGCTTTAAGCTATAGAATATTTGGATCTTGGCCACACTCCATTGTTGAGAGCTCCTCCATCTTGTATCAATCCATTCAAAATATAGTTAGTGAGCGGAAGATCTAAAGCTTGGCCATGTAGCCAACTTGGAGAGATCTCTTCACTATGTTTGGGAGTAAACAACACACAATTTGATTTCTTAGGATCTAACTAGGTTCAATGTTTTTATAGCTGATTAAAAAGAGTAGAGAGTAGTTTTATCATGCTATTTTTTGATGTTTTTGTCCAAAGTCATAAAGCCTTTCATGTTAGTTTCTATTGTTTAGCTCTTATCTCATTGTGCATAGTTCAGTAAAGCAAATTTTTGAGGTTCTTTAACCTCATTCCATAGCTTTTGCAACTTTCCATTGCATACAATTGACATGCCATGTGGGACATGAAGTCCATCCTCTATTAATGGAGTCTTTTGAAGCTATTTATTTTCAATTTTCTAACCGCTTTCCTGATTTTCTAGGGATAAATAGCTTGTTATTTACATGATTTCAGTTTTTAAGTAGGTTAAATCATCCTTAATCGTGTATATTTTGTGGGTTTTAACTAAAAATAGACTTCTTTGGTTAACATTTCACCTGTTTGCTTTTGCAAATTTTCAAATTCCGTGATTTTTATATATTTTACAGGAGAGTGCACGTAGGTGTCATTATGGGGGCGTCTGCACTTAAACAGGGGCACACATGTTAGTAAAGGGGCGCGTATGTGTCGAACTGCATTCACCACCAATCTTTTGGAAGGCCATAAGGTTTGTTCCCGATCTCGAAACAAATCTGTTTTTGTTGCGTTAGAAAGGTATTGAAGATAACTACATAATGGAATTGTAAAAATGGGGATTTTTTACTTACAGATAATTTATGGTTCACATTATTAGGTAAATAGTCATTTTTTAACATGTCTTAAAGTCTGAAAACTTGTTTTCTCGGTGATTCTAACACTTTGAGAGCTTTTGTGACACCAATAGTGATTTGCAGGTTGCTTTTTCCATTGTATTTTTGTGCTAGCTTAATTGAGTGTTCACTTTTTTTCATTCGTAGGGGTTCCCCTCAAAACGTGTATGCTCTTCCCTCACACCTTTTTAGGTGATCTTGGGAATCAAAAATGTTTCAAAAAACCTTCTATTTTTACTTCCAAAACACTGCATTTTAAGCTTTTAAAATGGAATAAAATTCAAAGTTGGATAAAAAAGAGTTTCCTTCTATAAAAACACTTAAAGGTATTTTCCTTATATTGTTTTAGTTAGGTTTTCACGTTGTGTATACTCTTCCTTCGCACCTTTTTTGGTGATCTTAGGAATCAAAAGCATCATGCAAACTCTCTTTTGATATTATAATCTTTTGTGGAAAAATATTAACTCCTTGGTATATAGGACCAAAATCGCATGTCAAAGAAATAAGGAGCAAAGACAAACAAACACAAAACCCATTCTAATACACGTGTTCTCATGCAAGTTGCCAAATAGTGTGCCACTTAAAACCACATTTACAAGTTAAAAAGATTAAAAACACATCATATTCAAAACACTGTATTATAGGTTTCAGAAAAAGGGTACCTCCTTATCTGCTCAATTGGAACGTAATCCCTTTGGCATAACGCCTTAAGCTATAAAAATGGGGGGTGGTACCATGAACCCCAAAGTAGTCCACTGCTGTCTTACCTCGTAGATGAAATAAGAAGTGCTCTCGCTTCCCCACTTGATTAGTTTTCCTTGTGAGTTAGACATTACAAAGTTGTCTGTATCGTGAAGCCTGGCAAGAGTACACGATGGATGCAATTAGTTTTCCACTGTACTATCAAAGGGGGAAAGTAAAGTTGAGATACTCCCCAGATTAGTCAAGTGTGACTTTTGGGGTAAATTACTCCCACTCTTAAGATGGCTTTGTAACACCTAGTTGAGAGATCTTATTAAGGAATCTATTTTGTCTAAGGAGGCCCACTTTACTAGTACCTTTATCGTGTCTTGGCCATTGATAAAGTGATAACTTGTTTGGATTCAAAAAATTATTTTTTGAATACGCTAATGAATCCACTTAAGCTGGATCTAAGTGTATCTCATCACGAGAAATTAGACGACGTGTTCACTTAGCTTTGGTTTCTTTCTCTCCTTTGGTAGAGGTGAAAGCTCTACGCAAGTAACGCTTTGTTTATTTTCCATATTCTGATCTACACCTTTGCATTCTTGTTGCTCAATTGGGGGCAACATAAGGCATCTTTTGGGAGTTTTTTCATAGATACTGTTCACCACTTTTTTTTCTGTTTACACTCTTCCATGTTTGCGGCTGAGTTGTTAAACGTATAAAAGTGTGTGGATGTGTCCTTATATCTTTGATGGCCACGTTATACTTGATTTCGAGATCATCATCATAGTTAGGATTGATTCATCGATTTGATCTCCCTTTGACGTGTTGCCTCATGTTCGCATTGTCTCAACACAATTAAGATACTTATGTCACATTTTTCGTAAACGTGATCTAAGTGTTTGGACATATGTGGCGTTACACTACACACATTTTAGCACATCCTTAGTATACTTTGACTTTCTTTTACTTCAAGAATTTTCAAAAATATTGAAGAGTCGTCGCTTACTTTTTTTGTGTCATTTTGATACCACGTTGGCACTAATATCTCGCTTCTTCGTGAAGCTTGATTAACGTGTCCAATTGGTGTGGTTACATGTCTTACATTTGTAATCCTCTCCCTTTAGCATTTAGTACCTTGTTGGTTTGTTGAGCTTTTTGTGGTATCCTTTGATTGGGAGTCACGTCTACCCTTTTCTTAATATTTACACCTTGTTCATTTTGAGCTTGACTATAAATATTTACATTGTGTTGACCATATTTGCATTGAACTATCACTTTTACACACGCATTTGCATAGTGAGTATTTCCTTATGGATTGGCTGTTTTTTTCACACTTGCATGATTGTTCCTTGTAATCATTCATCTGAAAAAATCATTTCCTAGGACATTCCTTTTGGATCTCATTGAGATTTCATCATCACAATGTCTATTTTTCTTAGACCTTCTTCGGAAAATCATGCACGCATCTCCATACTTATAAAATGTCTAATTGGATATCATTCTTCTTCCCCGAATCGATATGTCAGCCTTCTTTCCCTTTGAATGAGTTCCATCCCACTATCTAGGTCTAGACACATGTGCTTTAAAAAATGCTAAAAATGACTGACTATCACATAGTTTCTCACACTTACTACAATACAGAACCTAGGATTAGCAATTCAAATCAAAATATTCCCATTATGACTAAACCTTATTTAGTTCTTTGTGCTAGAGGACTCATATCGAGTACCCTGTTCCCCACCTTCAGCTCATAGTCAGGTGATATGGTTTGGATTCTTTTGATCCAAATTATTATTAAGGTCCTCCCCTACTCTTCTTCTTCTGATTTAGATCCAAACTACCATTTGGATTTTCACTCTTCTTCTTGAAGACTCGAGATCCCAAATATTGTTCAGATACTCCTATATCAAATCTCAAATCACATTCCTCCCTTCCTTCGCAGGACCTTTATTATAAATTACCTCAATGACGTCTTCCTCCTTTGAATACTCATGTGTGACTCCAAGTTTCGTTGATTGAACATCTAATTTGGTTCTTGAGTCACGGTCCTTCCTTTCTTTGCAGGACCTCCTTCATCAGTTGTCTCGACGACCTCTTCCTCCGTCGAAGAGTTTCACGACACGGATTCCCTCTTGTCTAATCATCCAACTCGACTCCTATGTCACTAACTTAATGATATGACTATGCGTAATCCTATTTTATCAACCTACATTGCATTGTCTTATAGAACAACGTACATCTAGGTCTAAGATCCAAATCATCCATTCATGAGATGCCTACCACCAATCCTACTTCCTCTGTTGAGTCATCTTCTTCTATTAATCAATCGTCCCCACTTATAATACCCATTTCTTCTATTTAACCTTCTTTGCCCAAAGAACAACAACCTCTTCTAATTGATTTCTCTCAAAATGAAGAAACAATCAAACTACACGATGATATCCCTTTAGAGGATTACTAAAACAAATATTTTTTCTAGAACTCAATATGCTCGCGTATTGGGGGAGAAAGAAATTGATCCCTTTCGAAACAGAACATAGAAGGAATATCCTAAAGTTACGGAACTTGATTCTTCTTCTGTTATTCCATCTTCACCTTCTTCTAAGTCATGATGATATGTCGGGGGTCTAGCATTGAGCTGTGGCCTATCTTCTCATGTTCCAACATTATTCATGTATCTATCACTAATCCTCAATCAAAATCTCTCCTTAGGTCACCGCTAAGTAGCCCATTGTCTTCTTCTATCATGGGACCACATCCATAGTAGTCCTCCATTTTCTACTTGTTGGTCACCTCTTAGTAGCCCATTCCCTTCGATTCTTGGGCCATGTCCTAGTAGCCCTTCATCCTATTTTATGTATGGGATACCTCTGAGTAGTCCCCTCCTCATCTATCATGGGGCCACATCCTAATAACACTTCGTCACATTCTTCTATTCTTGGGTCGTGTCCTCGTATCCTAATATCTTCCCTCTCAGGGCCACATTCTAGTAGCCCTTCCTCATCTTCTATTAGTGGCTCACCTCCTCATAGCCCATCCTCTTAAATTCTTGGACCGTATCCTTTTCATCTATCACATCTTTATACTATCAATGACTGGGGAAAGCCGCACCATCATTTATCACATCAATTCCTATCATCAATCATAAACGTTCTCTCTCTCTTCTCCCACTTCTTGGGGTCAAAAAATTCACACGTTAGATTATAAGAAACACAAACAATTTCTTAATCAAGATCAATTCAAAACTTCCAAGAACTCGAAAGCCCCCAACAACTTGAACAATCTCAAAATTTTAAATCAAGCGCGATTCAAGAACGCACATATGTGTAACCATCAAGTATGGCAAAAAATGCATAGGGAACTCAAACTCCCACATGAACAATCCATGTTTAAAGATAAATGACATGTTCATTTGTTGAGTATGAGATCACGTCAATCATTGAGATCGGAGAAAACATTACACTTGAGCAGCAATCACGCCTACTCTCCCTTATCAAAGAATTCGCAAACATAGTTGTTGGATTGTACCACGCAGAGTGAATTTATTGCTCCCACCTTTCAAAAAAATATCAAAAATCTAAAAATTAAAAACAATGCAAAAATACAAAAAACATTGAGAAAACACAAGAAAAATCAAAGTTACAAAAGCAGACATTGCAATCAGGTATTGCATACACATGGATGTTTCTTTCTTCCCTTTCTTATCATTCTTCTGCAAGTCTTCCTACCATTTTCATCCCTTTGGTGATATTATGGTTAGACTTTTCGCATACATTTTTTGACATTTATCTCTATGGTATCTATTTGAGCTAGGTATTTTATCACCTTGGTAAATTAAAGAACGACTGACCTCTTAGAGATCTTATCACATTCAACATCTAATAAACTTGTTGTGAAGAACTTTTGGACATATTTGTTGACACTAGCCAATGTCATCATCACAATCACTTCCACCTCCTTCCATCAAGCCATCAGTGGTTCTTAACCCCTTGTCAAACAAGAGAGCTGACATAAGTTTTCAGATAGAAAAAGAATCAAAATCAATCAAAAAAATCATAAGCTAAAAGATAAAAGCAAAAGCAAATTGATATATAACTCTCTCTCAGGGTATTTCCAATAATCTCTATCGGGGATATGGACACCTGACTGGTAGTAGAGAAATGTTGCGATTATAATCAAATGCATCTTCGTCGGGGCTATGGACACCTGGCTGGTAGTGGAGCAATGTACAACTATACTTCCACCTTTCATTCACAAATCACCTATCACCTATCAAAATCAATCACTCCTACACATTGGTTAGGGTGTCTTAAGTTGTTGTCTATTAAAGCTTCCCTTCAAGAAGTAATTAAATTCCACATGCATATACTAGATCTCTATGAGTAAATAGGTTTAGTATGTTATCAAGTGTCTTATTTTGACCTTGTTCAGACTCTTACTTTAGTCTTGATCTCGTCTCACAATTTTTTCCTTTGGCTAATCACTTCTTCATCACGAGGCTTCTAATTTACATTCATATCATTCACATCATTCTTCTACTTCGTTCAGAACATCCATGTGTATAGGATTACTTTTTTCACCTGTTTAGTGAACAACCTAGGAAGCTATCTTGTCCAAGAGCTAACTTTGACCATATCAAAACCAATTTGAGTTGAGATCCATCGCAAAGGGAGAACTTTCTTGGAATCAAAATATTGTTTTTCCAAACAAGAGGAGATTCCATTAAAGTTCAAACGGTGCGTCATTCATCACAGAGATTGCGAAGCATTAATTTTGTTTAGTTTTTCACTCACCCTAAGGCGAGGCAAAACTCTATTGAAGTGATGCCAAACTCTCTTCCACACCAATTGATCTACTTCCTTCACTTTCTTTTGACACTTTGTTGATTAGTAGAAGAGTGACTACCCTTGTATTGCTAATTTATTGTATTCACCACTTTTGTGTCCATTTACGCTCATCCATGTTTGCGGCTAAGTTGTTAAACTTCTAAAGTACATGGAGACATTTTCATATAATTGGTAGCCTTTTTGATCTTTTAATACCTAAGTCAAGATCGTCAATCATAGTTAGGTGTGATTCATCATCTTGATTCACCTTTGAATTGTTATCTTGTTTGTATCGTATCATAACAATTTTGATACTTACGTCGTGTTTCTTACAAACTTGGCCAAAGAGTCTAGATTGTAACGTTACGCTACGCACATTCTAGAAATTCCTTGGTATACTCTAGCATTAGTTTGTTTTCAAACATTACCTCAGTTTTGAAAAGTGTTGAGTGTTACCATTTTTGCGCGTTATATCAATGTCATTTTGATATTAATACCTTAATTTTATAAAAAATTTGGTTAACATATCATAGTGGTATTGTTGTGTCACTCACAATCATAACTATCACTTTTTAAGATATAGATCTTGATTGGATTCAAGCTTGCTTTTAGTATACTTTGTTGAGGGATCGTATTAACTTCTTGTTATTACTCATGCCTCATTAATTTATTTGAACTTGATATAAGTGGTGATATTTTGTTAACCATCTTAAAACACCGACTACCATTTGAGAACAAACTTTGGAAGTACGGCATTTTCATTGATTGGTCTAAAAACGAGCATTGAGCGATTGTATTTTTTCATCACTTTTGAATTATTATTTTAAGACAATCACTTTGACACATTGATTCTTTGAAATTCATCATTCTTTGAACCATTGACATCCTTGGACACTTGTAAACTTCCACTTATGTTGGGACAACAACTTTTGAACAAATTCAAAACACCTTGGTGAAGTTATCACACATCATGGCCCCCAAAAAAATATTGGGAGCTAGAAGAAAAGTCATTGAAAAATAAGCATGGGAAACATCGAACAAAAAAGGGTCGAATCCCTTTATTGGTCATGATTTAGGACCTCTATTTTCCGCAGAAAAGAAAGTAGAAGATATTATAGATCATAGTGGTGATGAAGTACTATCGCCATGCGCAGAGTTTGACTTTGACCCCACCCTATTAGATGAATTATTTTTTATAAAAAATATAGGGTACTTGTGAGAGTTGTGGAATTAGGTGTTATAATGCCAACATAACATGAAACTATTCCACCCACACATGAGGCTAATGAGGAAGAACCTCCTCTCATTAACATGGACGAAATTTTAGCACATGGACATGCTTCCACATCAAACGTAGAAAACAACAACATGATGGGTTATAAATTACCATTCATCAAGATGCCATGTAGAGTATGAATGGAACATGAAAACGTGGAACAACCCCCATGTGATGAAGATGAAAAAACTTCATGAGAAAGAAGTCACTATACCACATCAAATTTAGAACCTTATTTGACAATTAGCTTTACTGACATGTCATGTACATCAAGAGAAACCTAAGGACAGAAATAGTGAACTTCACATAGAAAACCAATAGGAAGAAACATCAAAATATAATTGTGTGTATATGCCAGCTTCCCCCACTAAAGAAAAAATTCTTTCACAAGAACTAAAATTGATAAAAGCAATACTCACAAGCCTTCAAGAAAATAATGGGGGAAATAGCAAAATATTTCAATACGAAGAGTTATATCCCCATCCATTTGATAAGTCCATGTTGCTTCGACCCTTTCCTAAGAAATTTGATATGCCCAAATTCGACAAGTATAGAGGGAAAGGTGATCCACGCGATCATGTGAAATAATTTTACATGGCATGCCAAGAAGTGGCCTACAATGAAAACTACCTCATACGGCTCTTTCTGAAAAGTCTAGGAGGACAAGCCTTGAAATGGTTTACTATCTTACCTTGTGGTTCTCTCTTCACATGTCCTGAACTAGTAGAGAGGTTTGTATGAAATTTATCATACAACATGAAAAGTGACATAACCATGATAGACTTGTGTAACACTAAACAACGTCCAAATGAAACCTTCATAATTTTTCTACAATTATGGCGGGGGCTAGCTAGCCGCTTCCCTTGCTCAATACCTGAAAAAACTTGTTAGCATTTTGTACCAAATTAAAATCTGAAAATCAATTTTCATTTACAAATGCATTGTGTTTAGAGATTTTAAGAGGTCATTGAGAAGGGTATACTGATAGAAAAATCCCTCATTGCAAAATGACTTATCAAATCATCTTCCAAGGATAATCAATCTTCTAAACCGACAGATAAGCTGAAGATCTTTAACAAAAACAAGAATGTGGTAGGAGACAGAATCGTGGATTCCAAACGTATACAAGTGGTCTAAGTTGGTCAACCTTTTAAACTGACCAAAGGGCCGATTAAACCACTAGCCAAGTGAAGAACGTTCACTCCTCTTAACGAGTATATTTCCACAATATGGAAACAATTGGATATAGCCCACATGTTGACTTATCCTACAACATAACCCTTTGATGAGAATGCTCCTAAACCTTTATGGTATAAAGATCGTGAATATTTTTATTTTCGTCGTGTGAAGGGACATAAAACAGACAAGTGCCTAAGACTTTTCCACTTCATTAAATATCTTAATGATAATGGAGAGATAAAAGTTGATGCACCAGAGAGAAATTAGATGCCAAATGAAAGCATGGTGGTATTCAAAGAACCATTCCCTAAACATGATAATCCAGATGGGAAGAAGTTGAATCAGGGAGAGTCATACCAAAGTTACAAATCCATGAACTATCTGTATACAAAAAGTGACAACAATCATAATGACTCACTCATTGAATGTGTTCACTCTTATAAAGAGCATGTGAATACCATTAGGATCAAGGGAAAATATTTTGTTGTGGTAACAAGGGGCACTTGTCTCACGATATCAAAACATCCTCTATCTACCCCTCATGATGGTCAGTACAACATCTTAGAGAAACTTGAGAAGACATCTACCAAGATTTCAATCTTGGACCTTCTTAAAATATCAAATGTACATAAGCACATCCTATACAAAACTCTCCAGGGGTCAAGAGTGCCAATGGAAGTAATCCCTTCACATTTACAAGTCGTGGTGGTAAACATTACACTGACTGAACACATGTCATTTAACCATAAGGAAATCCCTAACGATGATCACACATATAATCTTCACCTATATATAAAGGTATTTGTTACCCACTAAAATATAAAATGGGTGTTTGTGGACAATGGGCCGGGGTTGAATATATACACATTGAAACTAATCACTAAGCAAATAGCCCAAGTCATGCTGACACATCACTCATCCTGAACTGAACACTCACCCGAAGCACGGAAGGGTACCAGGTCCCTCTTTAAATTTTCTTATCCATAATTTTAGCATGATTGAGTATGAATATATTCATATTCATAACAGATAGTAAATAATCCATAGTGCATAAACCATATCTAGATATAAACCATAGGAAAGATTGCATAAACAATTACTATAATGATATTTACCATGCAAGAACCATATTTAGTCACATCTAACACCAATATCCAGCCAATATTACTAATTATATTAAATATTGTAATAACACAGAAGCTTCATACATTACAATAATGTCACCATGAGTCATGCGCGTGAACTAACACCAGAAACATTGTATGCAATGGAAAGTTGCAAAAGCTATGGAATGAGGCTAAAGATCCTCAAAGCTTTGCTAACTCATCCATGCACCATGAGATAAGAGCTAAACAAGGGAAACTAACATGAAAGCATTATAACTTTGAAAAAAACATCAAAAACTAACATGATAAATCTACTCTCTACTCTTTAGATCACTAATTATGAAATTTAACCTAAAAAGATCAACTTAGCAATCAAAGGTGTGATGTTTGATATGAAACTCAAGCTTTCAAGAATGGATTCTCACCATTAATGGCTTCAAGGCCAATTGTTCTCTCCACATTACTCAAAACTTGGATTATGGAGTGGATGGATGCAAGATGGGGGAGCTCTCAACAATGGAGTATGGCCAAGATCCAAATGTTCTATAGCTTAAAGCTATCACAAATAATTTCTAATGCCTTTCCAAAGTGCTTGAGAGAGAAGGACTTATGAGTAAAGTTGTAAGGTTGAGAGGGAGAGGTGACCCTTCTATTTCTAGTTTTCCACTTCGGAGAGATTGGAATTTGGGTGCATGTGAGACTAAAGCTCAAAAAGCACTTTTAGATTAGATTAGGATAAACATGCTTTAGGCTTAGTTAACTATGGTTTAGGCTAGTTAAACTTTGATTAGCAAGTGATTAGAGACTCATTGAGAGTTAGGAGGGGTTTGGATAACCAATTGTTACTGATAGATAGCTTATGAAGCCAATAGAAGTGGTCTGGAGAGAACTATGGAGGTTCTAAATGGTCGAAAGGAGGAATGTTTAGCTAATAAGAGACATATTAGCAAAATAAGTTGATTATAAGAAGAATATGACCAAGAAAGTGTCGTAAATGGGCATCTGAGAATGGAGCAAAGAATGGGGAATTAATGATGTGTCATCAATTGGATGAAATGCTAAGTGTAAGCATGTTTTAGGTGTCTACATTTTCCCCTCTTTGGGGTGACGTAAGCAACGTCACTTCAAAGAAAGTAGACAAACATAAACAAGTAGAAAATCTTGAAGGGATAGAAGAAAATTGAGGCTAAAGAACCTCAAAGCTTTTCTAACTCTTCCATGCACCATAAGATAAGAGATAAACAAGGGAAACTAACATGAAAGCATTATAACTTTGACAAAAACATCAAAAACTAACATGATAAAGCTACTCTCTACTCTTTATATCACTAATTATGAAATTGAACCTAAAAAGATCAACTTAGCAATCAAAGATGTGATGTTTGATATGAAACTCAAGCTTTCAAGAATGGAGTCTCACCATTAATGACTTCAAGGCCAATGGTTCTCTCCATATTACTCAAAAATTGGATTATGGAGTGGATGGATGCAAGATGGGTGAGCTCTCAATAATGGAGTATGGCCAAGATCCAAATGTTCTATAGCTTAAAGCTATCACAAATAATTTCTAATGCCTTTCCAAAGTGCTTGAGAGAGGACTTATGAGTAAAGTTGTAAGGTTGAGAGGGAGAGGTGACCCTTCTATTTATAGTTTTCCACTTGGGAGAGATTGAAATTTGGGTGCATGTGGGACTAAAGCTCAAAAATCACTTTTAGATTAGATTAGGATAAACATGCTTTAGGCTTAGTTAAGCTTGGTTTAGGCTAGTTAACTAGGGTTTAGGCTAGTTAAACTTTGATTAGCAAGTGATTAGAGACTCATTGAGAGTTGGGAGGGGTTTGGATAACTAATTGTTACTGATAAATAGCCTATGAAGCCAATAGAAGTGGTCTAGAGAGAACTAGTGAGGTTCTGAATGGTCGAAAGGAGGAATGTTTAGCTAATAAGAGACATATTAGCCAAATAAGTCGATTATAAGAAGAATACGACCAAGAAGGTGTCGTAAATGGGCATCTGAGAATGGAGCGAAGAATGGGGAATTAACAAAGTGTCGTTTATTGGTTGAATTGGATGAAACGTAAAGTGTAAGCATGTTTTAGGTGTCTACATTTGCCCCCTCTTTGGGGTGACGTAAGCAACATCAATTCAAAGAAAGTAAAAAAACATAAACAAGTATAAAATCTTGAAGGGATAGAAGAAAAATGAGTAGAATGGAGGATGCCCCCTCGATTGTTGATGGGGTGATAGAAGAACTCAATTGACAATCGAAAAGATGATAGATAGAGAACAGAAGAAAGAATAGTGTGAAGAAGAAGAAAAGGAGTATGAGGAAGGGGGAATGAGCTAACATCCATCCAATGCCTTTTAAACAACTTTATTTGTCATCATATTGCTAAAGATCTTCATCATTGGTTCTTATTAAAAAGAATGAACAAAAGTGTAGTATGACATTGAAAGCCATATACGAACAAATGTCCATTGTTAAAAAACACCAACTCCATGCGACATACAAAATGCAATGCAATACATGAAATTAAAATATGCCTAACTCCATGCAACATACATAATGTAATGCAATACAAGAAATTAAAATATGCCTAACTCCATGCAACATACATAATGTAATGCAATACAAGAAAGTAAACAAGCCAAACCTAACAGAGAAACAAGTACCATGTTTTTGTTATCAAGCTTAAGTTCCAACCTATTCGAATTAACGAAAAGGGTTAATGATGGTTCCCCAAGCAAGGATATTTGCAAGGGGAATAACGGAGGACACTTTGGTCTTATGAAAAAGCAATGTGCACTATGAAATAGTACCAGGCAACTCAATGTGCCCTAGAGTACAGAAAAAGTAAGCAACTTAGCTTTTGTTGATGGAGGTAGATTAAGATGACCCGCAAGTCGCGCACATGAACAGGTGAGAACCAAAGAATGACGTTTTGTAGGATGATTTTAAATTTTTAGAAGTTTTCTAAAACATATTTGAATGTTTTTGTAATTTTTCAAACATATTTGAATGTTTTTATTTTTCTAACATATTTGAATGTTTTTATTTTTTTCTAACATATTTGAATGTTTTGATTTTTCTAACATATTTGAATGTTTTTTATTTTTTTAACATATTTGAATGTTTTTGTTGATTTTTCTAACATATTTGAATGTTTTTGTGATTTTGAAAGTTTTCTGAAACTATGTACAGGAAGATGAGGAAGGGTGGATGACCCTAGCGATAGATGGGATATACAAGGGCATAAGGCCACGTGCGTACGAGAAAGGGGAAGATGTAGGTTGAATCATTTGTTTCTTCTAGAACCTCTTCTACTTCTTCCTCGGGCTCCTCATACTCTTTAGCCTCTACTTCATCTTCAAGCTTCTGAACCTCACACGTTGCATTGACTAAAACCTTAAGGAGAGGTGCTTTAATTGCTAGCTTAGGCTGGGTAGAAGGAAAATGATTACGAGGTTAAAAATTTCTTCTCGGGATATCTTTATAAGGAGTGCTATGAGCCAATTGCTTCTTGATTGCTATAAGATTATTCACCAATTTTGTACCAGTTGATCAGAATTGGTTATTGAAGAAGAAACTTATTCTCTGTTAGGATAATTAATTATGCATTGTATAATTAATTATTTAGCTATTGTTATTAATTAATTATTTTTGTATAATGTTATATGGTTTTATTAACCATATTAGGCTTATTATATTCACAGGTATAAATGTTATGTTGTTATAAAAATTATGTCATTATTCATTTGTGCTTCCTGGATGTATTTTGGAAGCCAATATGTTTTAGTTTGTTGTTACATAGTTGTAACTCCATATATGTTTGTATCCAGGCTATCCAATATGTATAAATATTGTAGCATGTAGTATTGTATTTGATTATGTTGATTAATATAATTCTACAGGCTTCTGTCCCTATTCTACAAGCTTTAAGAGGTTCCTTTTTTAATTTCACATACATTATGAGATCATCTTCAACACTTATTTACAGGTGTTGATCAACATCCAAAGTGGAAATATTATCCCTTCTCAATGCGTGGCTTACCTTTGGAAATTGTGCATTCAAGAGGAAACATTTCGGAAGTTGATCCATAGGACGAGTGGCTGCTAGAATTTTATTTACCAATTTGTTAAATATTGCCACAAAATCTCACATGGGCTCATATGGTTCTTTCTTTATTTGAGATATCTGGGAAAGAAGAGCATGCACATCCTAAATAGGATTAAACCAATTTTCAAAATGAGTCCTCATGGTATCCCAGTCAATGATAGCATCGACTAGGAGATGGTAGAACTAGTCTGCAACATTATCCTCGAGTGTCTCTACAAAGATCCTAACAGACACATATTCGTGCTCGACTTTGAGAACTCCACAAGCTACGATGAATGCAATAATGTGTTCGTTAGGGTGCACCTTCCCATATCCCTTGAATTTGGGGAAATTCTTCCTATTCCCTTTTGGGAGATCATGTAATGGCTAGGAAAGATCCAAAGGTCCAACCCATTGTCCCCCAAGGTAGAGGTGTTACCATTATAGGAAATTTTTTTTACAAGGGGACTGTAACTTGAGCAAAAACCAGAGCTTGGATGTTAGTGCTCAATTGTGTTTAAATATCAACGTTTTTTGCAACTCTATCCATAGTAGGAGGAGTTCTTGTGAATATTTTCCCTTTATTCATCCCTTTTAGAGTAAGAACAAAGCCCTACTGTTCTAGTAATTGAAAATATCGATCTTCAATACCTTGTGCTCTCTGACCTCGTGTATATATTCTATCCGCCAACATGTTATTACTATTGATTTGAAAATTATTTCAGTGGGAAACACTATATGGGCACCAAAAATTGTTGGTTGTAAAATTTGTCTTGAAAAGAAGTAACAGTCAAGGGACAATAGTCCCTCCTCTTCATGGGAGAGGTTCCCTTATTGAACACACAAACAAACAAGAAAGTATATTTATTTACAAATGTACAAAATATCAATCTTTTTAATGAGGATTTTGATGCTTTAAATGTTTCCATCTCAAAATATTCTCAATACAAAAGAAAAATAATGTAGAAGAATTAATGATTTAGAAAGTGAGGAAGGCAACACTTTCAGATATATACTTCTAAGAATGATATCTTACTTATGCATGCATGAAAAATAAAGCCTGAATCATGTACACATTTGAATACAGGACATCTATGCAATAGACACAAATTTCTAAGCATAACATCAACTGGAGGACACAAAGTTTCCTATTCAAATATATATAACCCACATGAATAAGATAGAAAGCATAAATATATAGAACACAAGAAAGGATGAGAGTAGAACTTCTTCTGTATTACTTGCCAATTCAGTATCTTTACATCAAAACATCAAAATCCAACCCCTTGAAATGACATGGAGAGATCCTTAAATATCCCTTAGGGAGGTTACAAAATGAGTCTTTTTAGTTTCCTTTCTTTTAATCAAAGATCTAATCAAATGTTTATATCACTAAGTTGGCCCCACTTAAATATTACATGACTACAACAAAAGGTGACCAACTTAATAGAATTACATTAATTAAAATATAGGCCTAAGAGCTAGCTGGTGGAGCACTTGAGGAGTTTTCTGCCAAAGTCTTTACTTTCAGTATTTTATTTTTGAATCTCACTTATGCCGTACCATCCATGCCCTGAGGAATGGTGGTATTGATAGTGACATGAGCCAAGGTATCCAGGAATGCTTCCATGATTTTCTCAAAACCCTGTTTTCCAAGAATTCTTGTTTTGACATCTTGATTGAAGCTTTGAGTGCACATATTTCTCCCATCTTCTCTTTAGATATAGTGTCTTTTTTGAAAAAATATTCCTTGACAAATGCCTTGAATTTGGATTTGACTTCATGAGCTGTGAACTTCTCTTCTAAGTTTTATTTGAGGAGCTGGCAATGGAGGTCTTGAAAAGTAAAAATGATGCTATGTCTAATAAGCTTCTCCCTTTTGAAGCATGTTTCTTAGATCATCAATGTCTTCTTCAATATACCTTCATCTTCCAATCAATTTTGAACACCCATTTCTTAGAAAATTAAATTTTGCATCATCAAACACTTTGTTAGCCAAAAGAACTTGTACATCTATGTTTCACTCATGAGTTAAATATCTTGGATACATTCAAGCCATAATTTCAATTCCCTTTTCAAACTGCTGAGTGTTGTAGTAAAATTCAAAGGTATACCTATGATTTTATCATAAGCCTTGTAGGCTTCCTCAATAAAGTTGAGCCCAGTGACTAACATTTCCTCCACCATAACTTCCATAGCTTTTCCATAGGCAACATGCTTATGGATGTCCTTAATGACTTGAACTTCTTCATTGGTGAGGATTATAGTAGGAGGCATGACATTCAAAGGAGTTGGATCAATTACCTTATCACTTGCTAACAAAGATTTGATAAAATCAGAGAGAGTTTGTATATGTGTTCCTCAAGCTGCTTCTTGAGACTGTTTCCCCTTTTCTACTCTCTCAATCACTTTAGTCATTGTTTCCTTTAAATTATGCACTTCACTCTCAGGGGTAGACTCTCCTAAAGGGATCCTTGTTAATTCCAAATCACTCAACACAAATTTTTATTCATCTTTATCCATTTTAGGCTTAGCAATCTCCAAAAATTGCTAGCCTTGAGAATCAGACACCAATCTAGAAGTAGTTTTTTCTTTCTTGGTAGGTGGGGTTGGAGTTGTTCCTAGGAGGGTAGCCACTGCATCAAATTTGGGAGAAAAAATCTTAGATGAAGTTTTCCTTTTCTTTGTATCCACAAATGGTTGAACCCAATTGAAAGTAGTGCTAGAAGAAGGAGGAACAATGGGCCCCAATGCTAGAGTGTCCATTGAACCTAAGGTCTGTGCAGATGACACTTCCAAAACAAATGTTTCAATGCTAGAGACAGTCATTCCTTTAATAGGAGTTTCTTAAACATGTGGCTCTTGGATAACTACTGTCTCAACCTCCAAAGTGTGATCCTTTTTCTTATCACTTTCTTCTTCTTCTTTCTACGTGCGACCTCCTTCAAGATTACTTTCTTCATGATCTCCTATATCATCATTTTTACATCATCATCATCACCATTTTTTTAGGAGGTCTACAATTTCTTTCAATCTTCTAGATCTTTCCCATTTCCCCTTTTTGAATTGTTGAGGATAAGAGAGGGAAATTGTCCTAATTACAAGAACTTCTTCTTTTTTTTTGAGATCTTTTCCTGTAACTAAGACAAGGTTTCCCCTTTGGTCCTTTATGTATACCAAAGTTGAAGATTCAAATTCAAGAGCAATTCTTGAAATCTTGGGACTTTAAATTGTGCATGTTCCTCAAACCAGAGGGTCCTAACCACAGTTTATAAGTTCTTTCAAATCATATTTTCTTTAAACCAATCAATGGTTTCAAGGAGTGGAGGATTCTTGAGAGGAATTCTTGACCTTGAATTTTGGTACTTGTATAAACTTCAAAATCTTTCTATCAAACCAGAGTTTGGTCCTAACTAAGACAAGGGTATATAAGTTCTTTCAAATCATCTTTTCCCTTACTAAACCAATCAATGGTTTCAATAGGTAGTATGTATGATGATCTTTCAAATTCAAGATATTGCAATTCTTGATCATCATCTTGTAACTCATCTGGTACATTATAAACTTCAAAATCCCTGATTTTTTGAAGAGACAACTTGCCATAATATATTTTCCTGGCTTCATAATCATCTGAACAGTCAACCCAATAGTCTTCAAGGTCAACAAGATGATGAAATACCATTATGAAATTATTAGCAATAAACCCCTTAAGGTCAAAAAAATTCCTTGGTTTGAAGTAATGGAGAGTGAGAGGAGAAATAATTCTATCAACATTCTAGGCATCTAAGGTAGTCCTACAGGTGTAATTACCCAAAGTAATTGGGAATTGAATGCATGTTATTTTATTATCTTTGCAAGTTCTGTGAAGCTTATCAAGTTGCCTACATACCTCAACTAGATCCATTTTATCGTTAGAATACATGGGAAGTTTCAAGGGTGTTCCTTCAAAACTTCTAACTAGATGTAAGAAAACTTCTTGAATTGAGTGAAATAACTCCCATAGATAGCAATCAACTACTTAGCTTCATCTGAGAATCTTTGAGTTGTGTTGCCTTCTAACAATATGACAATGTACATGGTGAAGGCATCATTCACCCTTCTGAAATGATGATTGCTACTTTTCAAAGTCAGATATGGGAAATACTCATATATAGGAGCATACTTTTTGTCCTCATTAGGGGAAATGCCCAACCACTCTCTGTATACTGCAATAGTATACATCAAATAAGAATTCATGTAGAAAGTTTTGGTCCTTTGAACATTGGCAAGTTGTTCACTGAGACTATCACAAATGATCTCTCCCCAATTTAATTTCTACTTTCCTTCACAAATGATGTTCAGATAAGGACACATCTAGAATTGAAACTCATTGGTCGAGGGAAGACCCATTATTCTGGAAAGAAGGGTAATGATATCTGACATCTCCTCCTTGAAGTCAATTTTGTACATGGTTTTGGGTAATCTGGAGGCTCCTTTCTTTGGGTTTTTAAACCAAGACTTGGCTACCCTACTCTTGTACTGCTCACTGTCTTGATCAAACAGAAGTTGGGCATGGGATTTGGTGAGAGTATTTGAGTCCTCTACCACAAGAATTTTGAAGGAAGCATTGATATAATTAACATCCAACCGAGCAATTAATTTTCCTCTAGGATCCATGATTTATTTTGTGTTGGGGTGAAAGCAAGAGCTATAAGCTAAAATGGTGTCAGTGCATGAAACAAAGATAGGAAAACCTCTAGCATACACTATTCCACTTTCCTTGATTAGCTGAGCAATTGGATTAGGAATATCACAATTGAGTCATGCCAAAAAATCATCAAGGTCAAGATGTTGTGCGTCACTATCCCCAATATTAGGTAGGGAAGTCTCTAGAGAAGAATGATGCTTCATTCCCTTTATAGTGAATCTTTATGCTAGTAGTTAAGACGAAGAACCAACACTCAAGAAAGAAGAATACTGAAGCTTTGTACAAATAGACGGGCAATAGGGTAGAGATGAATTCAACTGTAAATCTTCATGAATGGATTCCTGTAAATAAATTCTTTATTGACAGAAGAGTGAAAACCTTCTTAGCAAAGTATGCAATTGGAAATTTGAAAATTTGGGGAATTAAATCTTATTATGACTAGAAACATTGCATCAGACTCGAGAACAGGAAAAATAACAAACTAAAATACAAATGGTGAAATAACTGGCATGCCTTACCTATTTATAAATATCCTATTTAAAAGAGTCATTGGAGTGCATTGAATGGAGAATTAAAGGCCTTATGAGGAACAGGAAAGATCGAAACACAAGTGGCCATTTTAATCCTTAGCAGTTACGAATATGGCAGAAAAAACGAGCACAAAAGGTCCATGGAAAACTTGGGATAGATAAGTCCGAAATCTCTACAATACAAGGAAGGCTAGCACAATGTAGGGAATGTAGGTTTTTGGAGAACAACTGGCTGAGACACACTTGGGACAAAAAAAGTGGACATGTCCGCAACACATGTAAATTGGGTAAGTCAGAAGAAAAGTGCACTGACGGTCTTTAGGACATTGGGACACAAGTTCCCCACAAATATGAAGCATCCATAATACAAATAAGACTCACTCATTTCAGGGAATTTAGAAGATTAGGGAATGAAGAGCCCCCGAAGGAACATGGGACAAATGGGGGCACAAAAACCTGAAAACCCCCGAAGTACAAAGAAATAGTCCCAAACTCAATCTTTTTGGAAAATTATCTAATTTTGAGGGCTCATCTCTTCTCCTCAAAAATTCATAAGGGTAATCAAATGCTAGGGCGAAAAACATCTTACCCAATTTTTTTGAAAAAGTAAACAAAAACTACACATATTTTTGGGAAGGTGATAACAGCTGGCTCTTTCTAGAGATGGACTGGCATGATATAAAAGAAGAACAAGGCAATACAAAGGACCCTAGAATCTCTAGTTTATGACAAGTGCAAGACCATTGGGAAATAGAGTCAAGAATGTGTAAAATGTAATGTAATGTGTTAGATGATATAATGTTAGACTCATATGTGATGAAGAATAGCATAATATGTGAAGGATGTAGAGGATGGAAATGCACAATATAAATGAAGTGTATAATGTATAATGTAAGAAAAACAATGCAAGATGTGGTGTAGAGAGACGATGCGTAGAATGCAATGCAAAAAGTGTAAATAATGTAATAGTATGAAGTGTGTGGGATGTATAATGGGAAATATGATCAATAGTATGTAATAGTAGACAATAGAAGTATGATATATGCAGAATGAAGACTAATATGATGTATGATGTATGATGTATGATGTATGATGTATGACATGCGATATGTGAATAGATGTGATGTGTAATACATACTGTGTAGTGTGTGGGGTTTAGTGTAATAATCCATCAACAATCAAGTTTGAACCAAAGCACAAGAGTGCGTCATCGGGTAATGGTTGATGCTAGAACATGTGATGACAATGCCTATATGTCAATGAGAAGATGATAGATGCTAGGGTGAGTGGGGGAGATGTATGAGATGCGGTGCCCCCAAAATATATATGAATGAGATGAATTATCCAATGATGATGAAGAAAAAATGTCCATCTGGCAATGTATGTAGTGATGAAAGTGGATGAGTATGTGTAAATGTTGTATGTGCAAATGTTAAGAGTATGATGTAGCACTATGTAAGGATGTGAATGAATTATAATGCAAAGATAAGAAATGTTCCTAGGATGATATGATGATGAGAGAGGGGGATGTAAATACTATTCCCCTAATGTATATATATGATGAAAGAAGCTATCATGTAATGTCATCCAGGATATCATCGCTCTTAGGATCATAGTCGAATGGATAAGCGTCGGTGACTTGTTAAGCAATAGTGTCTAGTTGATCACGTAATGAGCCATTAAGGTGTAAGTTGTACATGCCCATAACATATTCTTCATCGGTAAATGGAGGAAGTGGAGAACCATGTGCATACCAATGAGTGATAGTTTGAGTGTATCCTAAGAAAGAGATATTGCAAATGAAAATACATCAAAAAGGCATAGGAAACAATTTGTCTATATGATCAAGATCTAGAGTGCCTCTAATATAATCAAGCCACGATTGTCCTAATGTAAGTGGTGAGGATCGAGTATTTTTTGTGAGAAATATTGTGAGGTGAAAGATACGAATACCATAAGTGGCAGTGATGATGACATACCCAAAATAAAGATGAGAAGCATATGGTGTAGGATAGAGGTTTGAAAAATCAAATCCTAATCAAGCCAACCCGTCATGTGTACATATAGTTTCATCTCACGTAGGATCAAATGGAATATGTTCCCAGTATGAATTATTCATGAAGAGTGTGCAATTAAATGGTGGGCATGCTAAGGGAGATGGTATATGTGAAGGCTTATGTGATAGAGTGATTTCTATGGACTAGACAGGTACCTGATAATGAATCATAGTAGTATTAGTATCAGGTGGCACAGAAGAAATGACATCTATCACATAAATGGTACCATCAAGTAGTGGTAAGTGAGGTGGTTCTTCTAGATATTGTGAACTATCTATAGTGGTAAGAATATTATGGTCATAATATTAGAAGGGATTAGAGTCATGAAAAATAGTATACTCAATACCTTCATGTAGGAACTTAAGACCCTGTTATACAACCACAACTTGCATGGCATAAAGACATGGCCTACCTAGTAAACAATTATAAGGGACTGGGAAATCCATGATTAAAAACACACTCTGTATAGTTTTAGGACCAATGGTAATGGGCAATGTAATGCGACCAAGGAATGGACAAACTGAACCATCATATGCACATAGTGAAAAATGAGATGGAGTGATATGAAAACCAGAAAGTCGTAATTTCTCTATGAATGACATGGGACATAGATTAAGCTCAAAGTGAATGTCAACTAAAGTACGCTTGATATCCATATTGTGGATGTTGATCATGACATACAAGGAGGGGTCATTTCCTGGAGATGTAGATATGATGGGATAAGAAACAACGCCTTCAAATGTTTGGTGTAGGAAATATGGGTTCATAAAAATGTGAGACTTAGTAAGTAACTATTGGAACTGATGGAGAAAATCAGGATGCCTAATAAAATAATCATTAAGTGATATACTCATGATGAAGAACACCTAAGATGAATAACTATGAATGAAGAGCCTAGAAGCATGTTTGATTGAGTTAGGTTCAGAAAAATGATTAACTAAGATAAGGAATACGTGGTGTGTATCTTTAATTAATATAAGCTATGAAAAGCTATAAATGAAGTAAATAAATGCAGTAAAGAAGTATGTATATGAACTAAACAACTATGTAAAAGGAAATGCTAACCCTAATGTGTAAGAGATAAGAGGAAATACCTCAACTAAATAATGAATGCTCATAGGATTGTGTCGTGGAGGTAACTAGAGAATCTGGAAGCAGGAATGACTATGCAGAAACCATGAAAATGATGGATCTAGCTTGATTCCATGGGCTGGAGCATCTGGGAAGGTATTGGGGCACTCACGGGAACTCTGGTCTATAAATTTGGCACCCTGGTCTGTGTAAAATATCTAAAATTGATCTTCATAGGTTTGGAAGATGGTCTGAAACCCTCATTGTTTGTCACATTAACTTCACTGCACTGCTCCAGATCTCACTGATATTCCAAGATGATGAAAAGAACTGCAAAATACCAAGAAGAAGTATCAAAACCCTAAAAAAATAAGAATGCAAATGAATGCGTCAAACTAACCTCAGCTAGCACAAAAATGAACTTACTAACTGAGCTTTGCACTAGATTTCCAAACAAAATGTAGTTCTAGTGAGTGTGTGCATAATGTGCCCTAGGTTCTCTTGTTCGAGTCACACTTTGTGAAGTAGTGAGAAATAAATATATGTAGAAAATGTAATAACATGTGTGTGTGGAATAGAACAGAATCCTCCCCCTATGAAGTGTGTGATGCAGATGTCCCAACCTTGTGCCTTGTGATGGAGTTATGTAGATGCAATTGATCTCCAATGCAATAGACAAATGCAACTCTAGATGGATGATAGTAGTGAATGATGCTAGGTCCCTCATTATAGTCTCATAACTTTATATTTGTAGGGTTCTCTTGATCTAATTTCATAATTAACCCTAAAATTACTACCACCAAAAAGATAAGGATCTAAAACGACTAGAAAGAGCCCAAAAAGTGGTGGGAAAGTGTGAAAAGGGATGAGGTGCCCCTGGTGGGACCAGGGCACCCATGGGTGTCCCAGTCAAAGCTAAAATAATGGAAAATGACTGAAACACACTGAGAATATAGGTGTAAAAGGCTGAAAATGATGAAATAAAATAAAATAAGATGGCCAAAAGACGGGGGTTAATTAGTACTTTCTTCACTCAAGAACCTTTTAAATAGTAGTATGTGACTGGGACTAAATAATGTCTAAAGTGCATGATTTTGTGTCTACAGTATGCAAGTATAAGATGATTATTAAACCAAATCAATCCTAAGCTAACACAACCTGTTATCTACCTTAGATTGAGCTAGATGAAAATGGATGAAGAGTGATATACCTACACATACCTACAAGATCGAATGTTCTTCCCTTATGTCTTTAGATATGCTCAAGATGGTTGTTGTAATGCTTCAAATTTTGTGGGATGAATTGGGTAACACCTACCCTTGACAAGTGATGATTATTTCTTGGTAGAATCCTATGGAGATTGAGAACTTGGCTTATTATTTTGGCAACATATACTTGCAAATTTCTAGGGTTGTGTGCATGGAGGGTGACACCACTATTTATAGTTAGAGGATGGAGGAATGGATGGTTGATATCTTTCCATGTAAGTGGTAGATCAATGGTGGAAAATGGATGAGAATGGAGAAGGATCTAGAATTAGAAAATTCTAGAGATTGTAAGAATCCTCCATTGAATTAAATGGAGGGAAAATAGTAAAGGCTTCTAGAAATAGATGAAGAGAAAGGTTTGAATTTTTGTATATAGAAGAGGGAAAATAGTAAAGGCTTATAGAAATATAAGCGTCTAGATTTGGAGGATCATTTAGCTTGGGATTAAGTGAAATTAAATGTTCTTAGTGGGGTGATTAGATGGAGAAGCTAGGTATAGAGTGGGTGGTAACTTTAAATTCCTATAAAATAGTTAATATGATAATGAAACATTAATGATGCATTAATATGACTAAGGATAATATGGGATTATGAAATGAATAATATAAATAATTGAATCATGATTAAGTATAATAATAATTAATCTTGTGATTAATTATTATATGGTTGGTCATAGGAAAGGGATTAATAATGTAAAATGAGTATGTTATTTTCTAAATGAGCATGTCAACATTTTACATCTCTATAAATTAAAAGTCTTCTTGCCAACTAATTCACCCCCCAATTGTTGTGCTTCTGAAAATTAGTATCAGAGCAAGGCATCTAGAGTAAGCTTTGTAAACTTGATGTGATTCGTTGTGGCACATATATTTATAGTAAAAAAATGAGTTCCTCTACTAGCAAAGCTCCTATATTTGATGGGTCAAATTAAACCTTTTGGAGTATCAGGATGAGGACTCATATAATGCCCTTGAGATGTGATATTTGGAGCTCAGTTGTTGATGAGTATATTATTCCTCAAAATCCTCCAACAGATGGGGGCATGTAAGAAGGAATGTAATGATAAATCCAAAGATATGAATGTCAATTTGTGTGGATTAGCACCATCAAAATTTGTCAAGGTTATGTAGTGTGCTACTGTTACAACTATGTGGGATAAGATAAAGGTCATTTATGAAGGTCACACAAAGGTAAATTTGGAAAATCACTAAACCTATAGGATTCAGTTTGAAATCTTGAATATGAAGCAAGAATAAACCATTGCATCATATCTTCTCAGGGTAGATGAAGTGGTCTATACTATTAGAGGATTATGATAAGAAGTGAAAGAATATTTGGTGGTATAGAAGTTCCTGAGATCTCTCACTCCTAAATTTTATCCTAAAGTCTCAAATATAAAATAATCTAAGGATCTAAGTACATTTTTTGATGGAATGAACTCCATGCTATCTTGAAAGATTATGAGACAAGAACATGTGTTGATAAACCTCCCAAATAATAAAGCATCCTTCAAAGCTGAAAGGAATTAAAAAGGTAAGAAGATATTAGTTGATAATGTTTTATGAGATATAGACGATGATGAATTAATTGTTTTGTTTACTACGAAGTTTAATATAATTTTCAGGAAAGTAAAAGGGTAATTGGTCATTTTCCCTTTTAAGTGCTTTCAACTGTAGTGAGATTGATACATTTTACAAATCAAGTTTCCTCACAAGCATAATGGTGAAGAGAGTGATGAAGAGTAATGATGATGATAAGAAGGTCCCACTGGTCTTATAAGAGTAAGAAGTAGATTCAGAAAGTATGAATACAAGAAGAATAAGTCCAATAGAATCTTTTACCCCAAGGATGATTTTATCTCATCAGAGGTAAGTAGTGAAGCTTGTGATTTTGATTCTGGATGACTGATAATGATGATGTTGGCAATGTATTCTTATTCATGGCTAAAGGAGCTGGGAGCCCTGGTAAACATGAAGGTTCCACATATATGGAGGTTCATATGTGGATTTAGATGAACAAAGATTTTGAATCTGAAATCTTGAAGACATAAGTTTATATGTATCTAAAAAGAGTAAGTATTACAGATTCTTGAAGAGAGTAATAAGAAACTGACAGGCACAAGTCAAGGATATGAAGAAAATATTCATCTTCTTTAAGAGAGGCATTGGACTTAAATCCAGTGGAGGTTATAAACTCAAATGGAAACTGTCTCTAAAAACCTATAGTCTAAGGAGGAGTGAATACATTAATTATGAGATAGAATATTGATTCTCTAGAGGTAAAAAGTAACTAAAGAAACTAGTAAGGTAATATCCTTTCAGAAGTTTGAGAAGAGTTTCAAAGGATCTAAATGATCTTCTTGGATAGTCAAAAGTACTGTAGGTGATAGGTCTATGGTATAAGATTTAAGGAAGACCTAAATAATGTAAAAATGACTCAATAAGATTTTGTTCAAAGAAATAAAGATGATGAAAATGTCTGGACCAAGTTTCAAATAATATCAGAAGGATAAGAACACTTTCAAGGACATATCGAAGATCAAACCCTATCAAACAACCTAATGTCAATCAGGTATGAGAAGTATTCCTTCAATGGATATTGTTATTCTTGAAATGAATTTGATCATAAATAAAAGGAAATGTGGAAGAAGGTTCCTTACATGAATGAGGATTCATGGAATCATGGAAGGAGTTTCAGCTCTCATCAGCCAAGAGATAAGAAGGAAGTTATTTATTATAAATTGTAATCATGTTGGTCATATTGCAAAAAAAAAAAATTCATCAGTCCTTCAAGGAAAAATAAGAAATTTTATGATCCTAGAGTATAGGAGAGGAATCAAAAAAAAGGTCATGGGAACCAATAATAAATCAGAGATAATCTAGCCAAGTCATGATGTTGGAGAAAGTCAAGGATTCTCGTCCAGTTACTGATCTGAAGAAGGTTGAAAGAGGTCAACCCACAAGGGTGCCAAGGAGGTCATAGAATATCCTCAAAAAAAATGTTCTATATCCCTATAGTTTGGGGTGTCTCTACTAAGCTTCTTAGAGAAATTCATCAATAAAAATAAGCATATAGATAGGGGGATCTTGAGTGGATGTCAATAAATATTTTTTGTTAGTACAATCATAAAGTTGTATAGTAGGATTATAGGTATTAAGGCATAGTATCTCATGTTGGAATCTTAAAGGTATGTATTTTGTCTAGACTTGATTTATTTACATTCTTGAAGCTATCAGGTATGTTCCAAGTGTCTTGAGTATCAAAAAGGTTGGTAAAGGACTCTTGAAGTGAAGATTGGTCTACTAAGACCAATATTTTCTTATCGCTACATATGAATATCTAAGTGATCTATATGTGTGTGTCATGGTGAAGTATCATACTAGAGCTTATGAAGGAGACAAGAATAAATCCTAAGGAATGCTATATGTGTGTTGTTGATGCTTATGTGTACTATACTCACTAATATCAAGTCAGGTATGTCATGTTTCTTGAAGAGTTTTTCTGAAGGACATGTAAAATGTGTGAATATCTATTGAAAGTACTAGTATCTTAAGATCTAGGATAGTGAGTTTGGAGAAGCATGAAGCGACAAGAAATTTTTCTATAATACCAATCATGTATTTTTGTGGATTATGAAGTTGACCCTAAGATGTGTCTTTTAGGGTATAAATTTGAATAAAAGGTCATAGTTATCAAAAATCTAGGAAGTGTCCCATAATTTTTTTATCTTAAAGTAATCTTGCAATCAGTTGTATGTATGTAGGACCAAGGCATAGGGATTTGACATGAAATGTTGATGAATTGATTCATGGTATACATGTTGAATGACAAGATGTGATATGATCAAGGGTATGTGTATCAAGAGAATCCTTGTTAACAATAATCTATTTGAGTCTTGTCATAGTTTGTATAGTGGTTCAAAAGAGAATGAGTCATGCTTTAAGAAGTGTTTGGAAAGACTCATTGAATAAGTGTGTGATGCATGTGTTATCTTGAAGTAGTATTGTGTCACCTGTTTCAATGGAGACTATAATAGTCTTAAGATAGCTTGGAGCTTGGGGGTGACATAGAGGTATCATCATGAATTTTCTTAATATTATGTTTTGCAGATCCAGAAATGTGATTGGCATAGTGACCAGAGTCATCTAGTGAAATCTAGGTCTCATTAGACCAAAATAGGTTTGTTAATCCTTGATGCCTGTTATTAGTGCAATGATTAATGGTAGAGTGATTCTATGAAGTTGTGACTCTAATGGATATTTTAGAAGAAATATGGGATTTAACAAATGGTCAGACCTGATTGACGGTTTGACAAGCATGTGACTGTCATGATTTGGATCTATTGTTTGTAGTATGCTAGCATATTGATCTAGCTAAGTGTGTAGTCATGGTAAGGAGTGGAATGTCTCAAGGCTTGTCCAGGAAGATTCTTGACTGATCTTTATCCAATTATTTGAGACAAAATTAAGGCTTGTGATCTTGTGAGGTGATTGGTCTATACCATCTAAATTTGGTATCTGGTTTTACTTTAACCTATATTTAGTTGAGATGCTTATTTCAAGAATAGGGGGGCTTGTACAGTTGTGTTTTGGGCTCTATGAGTAGGGTTAGTGCCAAGACAGGCATGATTGAGTCCTTGAATGATCAAGGATGTAAACTGTTCTCACATGTTATTGATAAGGTGAACAATTAGGTTTACAATCAATGGAAAGTTATGTTATTCATGTGCAATTGGTACTATGGGGGGGAATTTAGAAGGTAGATTTTATGTCTCATCTATCAAGAAAGTCAAGGGGAGCTAAGAAATTAGATTTTTGAGCAAGTTCATTGAAACATTGTTGAAGAAGTTGGTGATCAGAGCTAGTTCATTTATGCTTTTGATCTTGAAACAGTTAAGAACTTAAGAAGTGTTTCTTGTTTCTATAGTTATAGTTGAAGATGTTCCATGATGATTTCAAGAGTCATTGAAAGGTACGGTAATTTTTTCATTTATTTTTTTACTCATTAAGAGTTAAGAACATAGGTAAGTAATATCTCTTAAGAAGGGTATGCATCTCCTTAGGGGATTTGATGTCCCTAAAGAGTCAAATCAGAGATGAAAGAGGTCAAATGGGCCTTGTTTGATTTGGTATGATGTTTCCAACCAAAAGGAGAGCCTAATGTGATCATAAGAAGGAGACCAAGATGTTTCAGGTATGATAATTTTTTATTTATGTCAAAAGGGGGAGAATGAGTTGATCGCATGTGAAGTACCTTAGGGAGAGTGAATGTGAGTACCTTAGGGGGAGAATAAGCTATTTGTGTTTACCATAAATACATTTTCCATCAATGAAAAAGGGGGAGATTGTTGGTATGGTGTTTTCATTGATGTCAAAGTGTGATGCTTTAATTGATGTTCTGAAGGTTTCAATGATGTTCAAATGGAGTAAGAAGCATGAAGGTTGAATATGGTAATTGTCTTTTCAAGTTGAGATTACTTGGTCTATGTTGCATGATATCTTGAGGTGTCTTGAGTGATTATGATGTCTTTATAAGAGTTTTTTTAGTGTCATATCAGAGGTATTTTGGATATTTTATTAGGTGTCAAGAAGTGTTTTTAAGGCTCTTAAAGGTTGGAAAGAGTGGTTAAAGTTGATGATATAGGTCATATTTAATGGTGCAATAAGCATGGTCAAGAGTGCTTGATTTTGAGGCCTCATCAGGTAGATGAGGTATGTCATGACGGAGTATAGGTATGTATGATACTTATTGATTCATTTTCATAGCACATGGTGAGCATGTGTGATGAGGTGTCAGGGACACTCACAAGTGTCTCAGAGTGTATTGGTATGAGGCCTGAATGTCATGTTTTCCAGGTCTACACTAGACCTATTCTTAAGCCCTAGGTGTCTTAATGAGATTTGTTGGATATTGAATCTTGGGTATGCATAAATATGAGAAATGTAGAGAAAGTTTAAGTAGGGTTGATATTGAGGTTTGCAATCTAAGTTTTATGTCCTGGATTTACAATAATTTGAGCAATATATTGCATTGTTACCTCTACCAAGTTTTTTAAAGTAATGAGAAACCAAGGTTGATATGGATTTTATTTATGCTCATTGGCACATGTAAAGTCTACATGGGAGGTATAATATATTCATTTTAGTTTGGTAAGAGTCCTAATAGCTCACATGTCTTAGACATTAGTTTGTGGTCTGAGGGGCAAAGCATTATGAAAAATCTTTAAGAAGCTAAGGAGGTATAAAACCCTTTTTAAAACCTAGTTTTGAAGTTACGATGGGAGATATCTTGTTCCTAGTGGCCCAGAATGGTTTGTATTGATGAAATTTTTTGATTGGAGGTTATAGTTATAGAGGACTCCTCTATCTTTCTCTAGGTGGTATTTAGGTGTCTTGACTATGTGTGGACCCCATAGAAGAATGCAAGTTTTCTGAAGAACATATGTTTTATGCTCAAGTTGTTACACTAGAAATGTTTTGACTAAATTGAGTTTTTGAGGAATTTATGGAAGACTATAATACATGTGTGTGTTAGTTGTTTTAGATCATGGTTGAGCCCTTCAGGAGGTATGTTATGGTCTATTTTGCAGGACTAGTTTTAGGGTAGTTTTGGGTACAGTTTTAGGTAACCTAGTTGCAGAGGTGCTTTGAGTGGTGCTTTAGTCTGACTTTGTGGTAATCTTAAGAACTTGGTGATGAACCTAAGGTCATGATATTTCCATTTATATATCACACATGACATGGTTGAGGTTATTTTATGAGTGTTTTGAGTTTCATCTTTGAGGATTATTTTTGAAGGTCATAGACCTAGTGAGGGGAAGTTGTCCTTCTAAAGGTGGTGTGTCATTGCATGAGATGATGGTGTAGAGGTTGATCAAATCTTGTATGGAGATTTCTATTGGTCTTATAAAAAATGTATAAGTGGTTTCTTGATGCTTTATTAAGGTATTGGTGGCACAATAACATTCATCTTTGGCTAATGGGAAAACTTTAGTGCTTTACAACTTCTTGTGTCCTAATAGAAGGATTTGAGTGTGAAGATGATATTTCCGACCTATATGGTCATTACTGTATGAATGTTATTTATTTTTATTTTTATGATTTTATGATGTATATTTTCCCTATTATGTCTGACCTATATGGATTAGGATGCGTAATTCAGGTATATAAAGTATGTTGTTAGTGTTCTAATTAGAATAACAGTTGAGATAGGTTAGAGAAAGTTTGAGCTAGAGGGATGATTGAGGAAAATGTGTAAGATGTATTTGTGACCATCAAGAGAGGGTTGAGAAAATTATTCTAATGGTTTTCTAGATAGGTTTATAATATATTGGTGATATCTAGGTCATATGACCCAATCATCTTAAAGGAATAAGTTCTTGAACAAGGAAGGTCCTAGATGATTAGTTTTGAGGAAGATAGAGGAGAAGGTGAGCTAAATAAAGTCATCATTCATCAGTTGTTGGTAAGCAATAGTTGTGAAGGTGATAAACAAATAGTATGTGCTTTATATTGGTGTTGAGTTATCTAGGGGTTTGGTGTCCTCCTTGTAGGCCTGGTGCTCTACTAAATCTAGGGTTTGATGCTCCTTGTGGATTTGATGCCTCACTAAACCTAGGGGGTTGGTGCTCCTTGTGGATTTGATGCCTCACTAAACCTTGTGGATTGGATTTGTCAGGTTTGTGCTCAACTAAATTTGAATAATTCCTCTAATAAATATCTATTTTCAGTAGTGTTTCTCTTCCCCTTAATGGTTTCCCACTTATATATGGTTTTCATGTGTTGGTGTTTTCTCATTTTATCTGTTCTATGGTAATGTTTCTTAAATAATTGCATGCTTAATGGTTAAGTTGAATTAAAAGGTTGATGGATGTAAATGTAATTAAAGTAATTAAAATTTTTATTTCCCACTGATTCACCCCCACTCTTAGGGGTTATTCTTCCAAAAAAAATTACAGGATTATGAAATCATAGTTGAGGATGCATACTAAGTGTTTAAAAAAATGATGATGTTGTTCTCACATCCCCCTATCATTGGGGAGGGTGAGGCGATCCTCAATCTTCTCTCCATGGGAAAGAAATACTTTGATCCCCCCAATTCAACTGACCAAATTTTTAGAGCCGATCTTGACTCCCAAAGTGACAAGATCTCCTAGCTTACCAATGAGTTAAAAGAACTCAAAGACAAGACTGAAGCATGTTTCTTGTAGCTTCAGTGGGTATTCATGTTTGGCGTATGTCTACTTTGACCAAGAACTTTCAAGATGATTCTATATTACAATTTGGTGAAGGAACTTTGGTACACCCTTGGGAAAATGCACCTAGTGCAATAGATAATAGGGTCACATTAGAAGCTTGTGTAGAAGCTCATAATGAACGATGAAGGAAAGATTGACAAGAAGTTGGTGGAGGAAATTTGAAAGCGTGTCACAATATTGAAAAGGATTTGGAAAACATTAGGGCTAAGCACTGTGATGTTCTTACCATTCTCAAGAGCACTATCAATTTCCTTTCTCTCATTACCACCCATATTGAAAATCACGAAGTAAAGGGAAAAATCAAGAAAGAAACTAGTCTCAGAGATATCAAAAGGGGGATATAAAATTTAAAGAAGAAATTTGAGAATATCATGAATTAGTTTATTATGGCTTGATTCTCTTTGATATTTTGTTGGATTGTTGTTGTCTTTCTGCTGCGAAGTTGTTGAATTTGTGTTGTAATTTTTCTAATATTATGCTATTTTTGGATTGTTTGTTGACTGCATGTTTTTTCTAGTCTTCTTTTGGTTTCTTCTACTTTGTTTTGAATGTCTGGCATATGGCCTCTATGTAACTAGGAAGGGTCCCAAAAAATAACCTTTATCCTTAAAAAAATGTTTTAAAAATGTCTCCATAGATTTGGGAAACATTTCATGAGAATAAACAACCACTTTTGTTCTTTGAACAACAGGAAATGTTCCCATCTAAATTTCATCTGTAAGAGGAGGAGTAACTTCGAGTGAAATAGTGGACAAATCAACTCCATCATATTCCCTGGTGTGATTTTTGTCATCTCTCAACTTATTTTGATCTCTCTTGCACATAAAAATTTGTTAGTTTATACACTGTGAATCTTATCACCTATTTCCCTATTACGTATCTAGTTTACCACACTACACATGTGTGTGGATCCTTAAATACTTTAGTGTGCACAAAATTACTTATCTTCCCGTGTGGCCTATCACACTAAGGCATGAAAACTTATCATGCTCACCCGAGGTGCAAGAGCGTCTTGGTTCCCATCATGGTTTAGAATGTTGATAATGAAGTATGTTAGTGATACAATAAGAAAATCATTCACACTAAAGAAATAAAAAGATAATCAATACACTCATTCTCATGTGTATAATGATTCTATAGTAACCCTCCCCATATCGATTAATAAAGAGTATCTCCCACACAATAATCATCTCTAGTCTCAACTATATAATATTTATTCTCTCCATGGTGTCCTTTATAATGATCCCCAAAGGGGTATATACACTAGTGGGGAATTTCCCTTCACTAATTGAATAAGAAATATAATTATCCCTCAGGTTCTAAAAATAACACCTAACTATAAAAAATAGGTGATTTTTATGCCACATGTCTTAATCTCCCCATTCCTTTACTCACATGAAATTTCTACCACTTTTATATGTTCACTCTCATGCCTTGCATGATTTTTGGGTATGTATTTAAGATCCCTATTTTTAATCCCAGTTGCATTTCCATGTGCTGCCTACTTATCTTTATTATGCAAGTGTTAAATCCATTTGATTTGATATTATAATCCATATATCTTTGGTGCACTGACTTCCTTGCTCATGCAGCCTCTATGTGAATTCACACATCTGCACTTATTTTATTTAAAACCACACATCTATATTTAACCCATTTTTCTATTTATGCATACGGGTTTTTTCCAATAAGTCGTGTGCAACTTTTAATACTTATCCCAAAAAAATCCATGCTTTGAATAATATCTAAGAATGAAATAATGAAGAAAGACAATAAATTTCCAATGTCAGACTGAGACAAATAAATGTATAGGAATTTAGGGGCTAAAAATCACCCCACACTAAGTTCAATGCCCACCCTTGGGCAACACTTTATTTACCTCTTTGAATAATTCCACAACCTCCTTGACTAGATATTCACGTGCATTCTACTGATCTAATGTATTTTTTATGAGGGGTGCCATATTTTCAATCTATGCAGTGATTTTATTTACAGATTTGTTAGTTTTATATTAATATTGTGCTTTAACATGGAATTCCTACATGGTTTTTCTACCTCTATTTTGGCTACATCCAGTGTGATTTCTTCCTTGGAAGTTATTTTGTGGATCTCCCCTATCCATTTCTTTATTTTTTTCCTTCTTTTCACTAACCTCTTCCTCTAGTTTTTCAATATGTTCCAATATTTTGTAGCAGCTAGCCTTGTATGTAGGGTAAATTTTAATACCCCCAAGACAAAACCATAGATATCACTTGGTGAATTTTTAAAAATGATTTTAAAAATCATGGAAAATGCCAAGAATTGAAAGAAAATATTGTCAGTTGGTAGCAACTGTCGTCTAATAGCATAATGCTACCCAATGACAACATTATGCTACTAGATGGTAGCATAATTTTTACATATAGTAGCTTTTGTTTATGTGATAAAGGCAATTTGAATTTAAAAAATTGGCTATTACTATAAATTCTAGGGGAAACAACCCAAAAATTAACTTGTACCCAAAAAAAATTAGGTAAAATAGAAAGTAACCTAACACCTCAAAATAAGCCAAATCAACATTTTAGAAACCCAAATATTCAAGAATTAACAAAGATTTACCACTGAAATTTACACTGTTTGTCTATATTCTTATTACAAACTTGTTTCTCCAACACTTCCCATTTTTGGGTTTTAGTGAGCATGTGCATATCAATTATATTGAATTGATTTAAGAATCCCTTTATCACTTTATCTACATATGTGGCCTTGTCATCAAGATTTGTAACTAGGTCCACAAAATATTTCAATTTATCATCACATAGATCTCTAGCTTTTTATTTCGCCTCATTGGCCTCGTACGAGTGACCATACCCTTTTCTTCCCTTAGCTTGAGGATCATGATGATCAAGATTTAAAATTTATCCACACCTCTCTCCTAATATTGTGGTAGAAACTTAAATAAAAGAGATTCATTGGATATGACTTCGACATAAGTTTTTTACATTTATATCATTGTGTGTGTATTAGTCAATTAAATCATTATGCTATCTAGAATTCTCTCCTATATTATTATTTATCTATTATAACACTTTAGTTATCTCATGTAATTTTTGATGTTTTAGGTGAATTTATTAGTTATTAATGATGTTATGTTACACCACCTCTCTTGTTATCTTCAATAGTGTGGCATCAACCTTGGTCTCTAAAATTTTATTGGTTTCTATGAAGGCCACTTCCTCCTGACCTATGAATTTTTTGGGAACCTTATGCAAGACACATAAGGGGATCTTGAATAAGGGACCCTCTATGCAAACATCTAGAGTGAAAGATAACACTTTTTCTCCCTTATTGCTCTAACCGTATCTTTGAGATAGCTAAGGAAAATAGGTTCTTATATGGCTTCCCCCTTTGGAATCTAGAACGAAGAGTATTTAGAGGATTTTTCTTATCATACTTAATTTCTTCTTCCTCCTCGCCTTCTTACACGCCTTTTCCCTTATCTTGACACCATTGTGAATCTTCTTCTTCATCCTTAGCTCCTATTTCTTTACCGTGGCATGTTTCCTCATCCTCATCCTTGTGCTATTCTTCATCTTGTTTATTTTTTTCCTCATCCTTCTCCTCCTCTTCCTCCCTGTACTTTCGTTTTGCACCATATTGAACATTTATTACTTTGGGTTTATTTTTGGGAGTGACATGGTTCATGCATCAAATTCTACAAGATGTTCTCATATTTTTTGTTTAACTCCTGCTCACATGGGAATTTTTATAAGAGAGGGTGCCTTTGGAGGATTAGTATTTGGGGATGAATCAATTATTATCTTATTTCCTTCACCAGGGGCATATAATTCTGTTTCAATAACTCCAATGTCAATTTCCATGTTTCTAATCACACTGGTTTCCTCTGACCTTGTGTTCATCCCTACATTTATTACAACCTCTAATATAATAGTAATTGCAGCTACTGAAATTGCTCCAGAAATAGAGGTTCTTGCAACATTCCTCTACTTCTTCCATCTTTCTAATGGTGCAACATCCTCTTCCTCTTCTTCTTATTTTTTCTTAGGATTTTCTTGAATGGTCTGAGGAATGTTTATCTTCTTTGTCTTCTTTGAACCTTTGGTCTTCTTCCTTGGGCGCATGTGCATAACTCTATCTACCTCTTCTACATATAGGGTGCCACCTATTTTCTTCTTCTTCTTAGGCTTAAGATAGTAGAACAATTGGATTTTTTGGATTACTACTAGAATGATTTCCATTGATTCTATGGCACAAACATCGGTTTCATGGTTCTCCACATACACACTTTTCCCCTTGAATTTGTATGTGGTGTGGAAGGATGTTCAACTTCTTAGAATACTTGATCTAGTTTATAGATCACACAAAGTATTCTATGGTGAAGGAAAAGGGAAACTTGGCCCAAGGAGACATTTCTTTGCTCTTCATCTTGAATCGTGTTTGTTGGTGCTCAAAATAGTCTCGCCCCATTTGTGCCTATGAAAACTTATTGATTTACGGCCTCTGTCATTTTCTCCTTCTCTGTATTGTGCTTGATCAGTCCTTTTGGCCATTTTTAATTTGATCCTAGGTTGTAAATATCTTAAGGATCTGTGTTTTGAGTCTCCCGTGCTCTATTCCATCAAAAACTCAGTTTCCCCCATGTTTTTTGTTCTCCATGGTCAGGATTTGTCCTCCTTGTCGTTTCTACCCTAACTTCTTGAAGAAAATGAATGGATGTATCCCTAAAGAACATATTTGAGCCCTGTAACATTTCTAAACTTTCTGTCCTTGAAGAAAATTTCATTCCCTGGCTCAAATAATCGTTTTTCTATTTTTTATGGTTTGACAAGTGTTTCTCCCGGTCAAATTTGCATCCTAGCATTGGCAGGGGAAGTGGAACCCTTTGGTTTGACGCGGCTCAGTTGGGTACTTAGAAAAATTCATAAAAATCCTTAACTCAAAATGTGTCCACGTGGAGGCACGACGCTCATTTGAAGATCTGCTTTTGGGTTTTACCTTGGAGTAGCACCGGGAGGACATGTGGAAGCTTCCGCTGCTTGGCCTGGACTTAAGAAAAATTTCATGTTGTTGGAGCAGTTTGGCAGAACCATCTTTGGGAACCATCTTGAAGTTGAACCATAGAGACACGTGGAGGAACCGCACATGTTCGGGGACTGGCCCTTGAGTTTCATTCTAAAGAAGCACCAGGATGACACGTGGAGGCCTCCACTCACTTTGTATTTTACTTAGACTTTTTCAACGGCCAAAAGGAGAGTGCCATGGAGTATGACACGTAGTGCCTTCTGTTGAGCTTCAAGCATTCAGGAAAACATTTCCAGAACAGGACACGTGGTGAGCCCGCGCTTGTTCAAGGTATCAAATTTTTTGGGCTACCTCAAGGTGTGCATAGTGACACGTGGCAGTTTGAAAAGTCAAAAAGGTGAGGAGGTGAACCATCGGAGGCAACTTGGATTTTTTGCCCCTTAAGGATTAAAATTTCAAAATGGCCCGCAAGCCCGATGAAGGAAAAAGGTCAATGTTTTACCTCGGTCAACGGTGGAGGTGCGGGCTCTCAGGGGAAATTTGGAAAAGTTTCCTTTTGAGAAAAAAGATTCAAAAGTAAAAAAGGGAAGCGCGGCCCTGCTCCAATCACATTTGGACACATGTCAGGATCGTATCTTGAGGGCGGAGATGCGGAGCAAAATGGAATTTTTTTCCATTTTTCCAAAAAATTATAAAAAGTCAAGGGAAGCCCCCAAGTCTGTTCTAAAGCCTGAAATTTAAAGTAAAGATCAACGGAAACTATGAATATAAATCTGATTTCCCCATTTTTCTCTGAAACACATCTGGAAGTGTGAATCTCGATGATTTCTTGGTCTTATATACATGCCATGCAGAGAAGGAAGTTAATGTTGATATCTAAAGTTTGGTGGGAAGATTTGGAGGATGTCTTTCACCATTAAAATGGTCTGACTTTCATGCCCAATCGGATTTTCCATTTTTCCTCTCACGAGCACTCAAGGGGCTAGATTTGACAGATTAGGGGTGGAAGTGGTTGGAAAATTGAATGAAGAGTGATCTTCCAGAGCAAGGAGTTGAATGTGGGAGGCATTCGATGAAATCTACCCCCTTGAGCACTTGGAGACTTTTACAAATCTAGTTCTGCGAATCACGAAAGAATCATGGCGAGCATTGGTGCATTAAACATTTTTGTCTTTTGGGGAGAGGAGACTCTATTGTAAATGCTATAAATGGCACAAATTTTTCATACAAATGGCTGGAATGTGAGGGGTCTGGACTGATTTTTCTAATCGAAAGCTTGATAGAGCCCATCTCTTTTGAGAAACCATTCAAGAAGCCTGTATATCTCTTTTGTATTAAAATTTGATCATGTCAAGGTGGTTGCAAGTGTACAGCCATTGAAAAGCTCTGTGACTGTTCTAGAAACTTTCCCCTGCTGATAGATTTAATCAAATTTTAGTTATTTCTATGTTGTCTTGAGAAAAATGTGTTGATTTTACTTTTGAATGTATGCAAATAAATTTTCTTGTTTCTGTTGCAATCTTATATTAAAATCTGACTCAATCACACAGGCCTCAGTTCTTATGACAATTTAGTGGCATATGCAATTCCATTTCTCAGAAGAGCTTTCATTTGGGATTGGAATAAACGATTTAAAATCACTTTTCTCTCATATGTTGACAGAGATTGTCTGTAAGCCTTTGGGTGTACCTTAGGCGTGATTTGGCTTAGACCTTGATGATTTGTTGGGTTTTCTAACTCAAGCCTTCATGATATAATCTCAGAGATTCTATAAAATAGTGCTAATCTTGCGCTCCAATGAAGTGCATATTCTAGTTGAAGAAACATTTTAGCTATTCTGTGGCATTCTGTTGGTCTGAATTTCCATTTTTTAAGGTTCCTCAAGGATCTGGTGAATCTATTTTCACCTTGCCCCACCTCCCACCAAAAATTCATTCAAAAACAATTAATTTTACCCATCCTACCCTTGTTTTTCATGTGTGTATGCCAATGCACAATCCTCATCACCTAAACATGTGGAAGTAAGTAGGGACTCAAATTTCTTTAGTAACCTTTTCCTTGTTGTGAAATAGCTCCATGATCTGGAAGTGACAACTCGTGAGAGTCAGATCGGGTGTGTTGATCATATTTTCTCAAGGTATTCTCTATAAATTTTATGTAAAAGAAGGATTTATCATTTTTATTCAATAACAAAGGTTACAAAATAGGTTCTCTTACCTTGGTTAAAAGGCACAACCTAAAATAGTGAGGATAGATCAAATCCTCTTGTAGTTGTTATCCATCTCTCCACAAATCCAAGTAACAAAGGGACAGTTAGATTTTCCCCACCTACAAAATGACATATATTTGTGATCTAGTTGCCTCTAAGCTCCCTGTTGAATCTGTGTTGATGCTTGGCTTGAAAAGGAGAACAAATTTGGAAACAAAAAGTGTTAAGGAGTAGTGTTGTGTCATAGTGAACATTGCTTCACCTTCTACTTCCTTAGGAAATTGTCATGGTATCCACCAATATTCTTCAAATACACTTGGTAGATGTCTTATTCAGATATTAAGTATAAATTTATATGCATTATTGAGGGTAGTAGGAGCTAAGAACTCCTTATAATGCTCTGTGATTGAATTCTTCTCTAGGGGATACACCCATTTTGGCTTCCTACTTCTCTTTGGAATGCCTATCACATTAAAGACTAAGAGGAGGAGGATGAATCCATAAATTAATTTTCCTCCATTATTATGTGTATTCTCTACATCTTTCTTGAATCCTTAAGCTATTTATCAGTAAAAGCTACAGAACATCCATTTTGTCGGCTTGTGAGATACCCTACCTCCTTAATCTCTTTTTCATTACATGTCTCATGCACCAATTCATCCCCACTAATTATGAACTCATTCACCTTACTAATAAGTGTGGGAGTGATTCTCATGAACTGACCCATGAAGTATAAATATCCCTCATGGATGTGCAATATCAAGTATTGGATAAGCTATGGGGGCTTGCTGAAATAGGATAACTCATATAGCTAAATGAACCTAACTTTTTCTAGTGTATGTTTCATGCTATCAACAAATATGACACCTTCTCCAATGATATTATTGTTCATTTAACACAAGTCTTACGTTAATTTTCCTTCTAACCCTGGCACACGATGGTTAAAATTAGATATTTTTCACAAGCTAACTTTATTTTTCCAAATATCTCCCTCTATAACATATTTTGAGTACTTAATTTCCAGATTGAGGGGTGGCGGTGGCATGGGAGCCTTATCCACTTTCTTTCCATTCATGCTAAAATTCATATTCTTTGTCTTTTTTCTTATCCTGCACTGAAAATTGGCCTTACCTTTTGATTTGGCTTCCTCTCTCTCTAACTTGTATACAATCAACCATTATTTCTCCTCTTCCTCAAGCTCCCTTATGAATGTACTATCACGATCTTTGTACAACATTAGTTCCTATGATTTACAAGAACTAGTCTCACTAGAAGAAGATTGTGGCATGGCTCCAAACTCAATCACTTCCTCTTATATTTTCCCTCTTGTGCACCTAGTTTGTAACTCTTCTTGATTGAATTTTGGGAGGTTTATAGCCCCAAAATTCCTCATTTCAAATATAGGAGCTTTTCCTTGATGTTAATAGTGGTAGAGGAAGTTTACAGAGTAGGGAGAACTAATTTTATCTGCCTCAACCTGTTAATTAAGTTGTCTCTGGTTAACTACACTACTTCTCTACCCCTGTTATTTGCACTACTACCTATAAAATATTAGAATCTACTTTAACGGTAGAAAATTCTTGTGATTTTATGTGCTTTGAATCACTATTTCTCTTTTTTTACTCATTTGGTATCACTTCGAGCTCTTGTTCCTTTGAATGCAAGGTAACTTTAAATGAACTTTTACACCCCTTTTATACTCCTCCAAATGGGTAATAAAATCTGTAGTTACTTCATTCACATGTGTGAACTATCACTTTTTTAACAATCGTAATCAATATCTAGTGGTTGAAAACTATTCCCGCTCCGTATTTTCTTTCATTATTTTCTATTTCAAAGTTAACTTAAATGACTCATCCACTTGTATGTTTGCGCAATGATCTTCATAGATCTTTGTTGCTTGTTCCCCATGCCTCTATCTACAATAGGTATCTTATGTTCTTATGCCACGTCGTAAATTCCCTTGTGCACTTTCCCATTTTATGCATGCTTCTTTTCCCCATAACTTTCCTACAAATAATTTACTCTTTCCACTTCCATATTTTTACACACTTCACTCCCTCATATCTTTAGTCATTATTCCTTGTCAATTTCACCCCTCATTAACCATATTCCATTGTGCCTTATTAATTATTGCATGTCAAGAACATTTCCTTTCCTGTCAAATTTTTTAAGTCCCATCCAAATACTTTGTGATTTTCTCATGCTCACTCTATGGTATTTTCATATACACTCCATGATAATTCGATGCTCCATTTTAAGACACATGATAACACACCAAGTTGGTTAGTCCTTCTTTCAACATGCATAAGTTCCCCAAGCCTTAGATCATTGTTATTTTTCCTTTTTCCCTAATATGTTGATGCTTACAGGTTCTTCTTTCCCACCAAAACTATGTTCATGGTCCTTAGAGCATATTAGTCATATTAATAACTTCGGAAAATATAAAGAGAAAATTAAAAATAGAATCAAAATATTGCACCTTAATTATGAGAACATGTTTTTAATATAGCAGATAAAGTAGATTATTGTATGTAACATACATGCTTATTACAACAAAAAAAAGAAATTCTTAAAAGAGAACTAACCTAAGTACATGAAAGAAAGTATACTAGGAATTGAAATAAAAGTTATCCTAATGAAATATACCTTATTCAATTATAAATAAAACACTCACCGGAAGTAGGGTTTAATCCTACTCTCATTAAAGTGACTTGTTATGAATTCCCCATTCAACTCTTTAAGTTTACATTCCCCAGTAGGAAAGATTGCATGTATTTCATATGGACCTAACTAGAGTTTCTTCAAGTTTCCTGGGTGTCATGAAAACTTTAAGTCATAAAGCAGTGCTTTCACACTTACATCCAAAATTTTGTTCTTTATACATGATGATCATACCATGATTTTTGTCAATATTTTTATACCCATTGGCTCCATCATGCATGTTCTCACCTTTCATCAAGCTTTATAAATTTATTAAGGCACTCGATTATTGATGCCTCATTATCCAAGTTTGTAACTCATGTTATCTTGAGTGATGAAACCATGAATTCAATAGGTAGTATTGCTTATTTTCTAAATGTTGATATGAGGTATTACTTTTTTCCTTATTATTCACATAGTATTTTCCACCTCACACATGGTGAGTCATCTCACTTAGGTGATTCATAGGTCATTAGGTGTCTTTAGGATTTATATGACATATTAGAATTATATCATTGAATTTGTGATATGCATCAGTGTATCATACAAGACTTATATTCCATTTCTGAATCATAAATCATTTCTCCCTTGAGGAGGTATGATGATTCCTTTATTGGGAGTTACATAGAACTCCTATTTGTACTTCTTATTTTGATCTACGAGAATGAGTAGACCTGTTTTTCTTATGCATGAATATTTGTTGTATGATTAATTCTTGTTTATTACTTAGAGAACATTTTTATTTTTTGTTGGAGTACAAAGATATTGATGTGAACAGGGTGTGTTAGATCCTCATGGTTCACTCTCACGTGGTATTAGAATAATTTTATTGGTAAACATGTACTTAATATTATTTTTGCTAATTACGTCCAGTTTTGAAAATCTTAGCTTTTTGTGAAAGATTTCATTAATCACTTTTTGGTTCATGTTAATTTGGGTTAATCTTTATTTTGGAGTGTGATATTTTGTGGTGTTTATTTTCTGTTTGTGCAGTTAGGGTTTCTTAGCTATATTTTTTTAGTTACAACTATCTTTGGTGGCAAGCTTATTTTAGAGGTATTTATGATCCTTGTTTTGGTTATGGTTTTATTACTTTGTTATGAGTTTTTTACCTACAAACCTTGGATATTTTCCTCCATATCCTCCTGCACTTACCTTTCACCCTTATAAGCTCCTTTCTCTCCACCTTATTTCTCCCCAATATCTTCCCCCAACTCGGCGATCTCCTATAGATATCTATTATAGCTTGATGAGCTCCTCCTCGAGATTCCCTTGGCTCTCTCTAACCCGAAGCTCCCTTACGATATCCTCTAGCTCACTTGGCAAGCTCCCTTTTCCTATTCAACTGTGTCAAGGAATTTCTTCCCTGAGATATGTGCCGAGATCAAACTCAGTTCGTCATTTTACGTTGGTCTCAGACCGTATTGGCAACATAGTCCCTTTGTTCGCTTAAACCCTTTTTGAACATGCACTTATCTCCATGAGTTTGGTTACTTCCTGCATTGGACTGCTCAAATCATTTTCCTGTCATGTAAACACACGATATGTGTTTCCTTTCTCAAGCTTCTTGGTAGCTTGGCCTTATTGTGTGTGGTAAATCCTGTTCGACTTGTTACGTTAATTCTGTGTGCGACCCTGCAAACCTACACCCTGGTCTCAACCTTGTATGCACCCATTTTCTCCCCACATAATTAAACTCCATGGCTCTACCTCATGAGAATTACCTAGCTCTGCCTCTACATGCATTGAAACCCACTCCTCCATGTAACTGTAGTACCACATATCTACTCAGAGATCTAAGCCTTAGTCCTCCTACTTTAAGCCCTTCTCCTCTGCCACGTGGCTCTCCCTCCACCCTTTAACTACCTTTGAATTGTTTCCCTTCCTTTTTCATATTTCTTGCCCATTTTTTTAATTTTAAAATAGGATTTTTTATTCCATTAATATTATATTATTTTAAACTAAACTTGCGTTATAAATTTTAAAGCATAACTTATAAATATTTAATATAAGGTTAGGGCCTTTTAATTTTTTAAAGGAAGGAATTTTTTAATACAGTCACTAATTAATAGGGGTAGTTTATTTTTAAATTATCCCTTTTAACTTTTTTATATCATTTTTGATGATTAAATTAATTGGAAAAATATTTGAAAATTAGCGTTATTGGACATTTTTAATTGTGTGGTTGTGAAGGAACGTTCTTTTTTGTTTTTACTTTCTGAAGGATATTTTATGTTTTGGAAGCTCCCATGGCTCCATTTGGAGTCATTTTTATTTGTAATCGAACTCTTATTTGATAGAGAAGAAGAATATTTTATTCATTGATTAAAATCTTTACATTCACTGATATTTATACAGAGAGAGGACGAATCTGGAAATTCTACATTTATGAAGAATACCCTAGAAGAAGAATGTTCTAGAGAAGATTATCCTAGAGGAAGAAATATCTAGAAAAGTTTTGAAAATAATGTATTATTTTCTTCTTTTACTAACATTCCCCCCTTACTACATTTTTTTACAAATGTACCTCTGAAATTGTTCAAATTTCTCTTTTCCAAGAGACTTGGTGAGTATAACTGCGATCTGAGCATTTTTCGAGTAGTACTGGAGCTGGATATGGTGGTTCAAAACTTGATCTCGAATGTAGTCACATTCAACCTCTATTTGCTTTGTTATATCATGGAAAACTAGATTTTTCACAAGTTTTAACACACCCTGATTGTAGCAATGAATGATGGGAGGCTTATCTTCAACAATGCCCATATCTGCTAAAATGTGATGTAACCAAATCACTTCACACACAGCTCCTCGTGCATTGTGATATTCTGCCTCAATGGATGAGAGAGAGAAAAAAGTTTACTTCTTACTAATCCATAAGATAGGACCAAACCCGAGATGAAAAACGTAACCTGAAGTTGATTTCCTATCATCAACGGATCCAACATAGTCCGAGTCTGTATATCCTTGTAGGAAGAACTGAGAGTTCTTCTGATACTCTAACCCATAGTCAATTATACCTTGGACATATCTTAACACATGCTTCACTGCTACCCAGTGCCATTTCTTTGGTTCCTGCATGAATTTGGAAAGATAGCTTACAACAAAGCAAACATCTGGTCCGGTATACATCCAGTAAATTAGACTCCCAACAAGTTATCTGTAGAGAGTACTATCTACTTGAGGTGAATCATAGAATATCAAAATTTACAAAGCCTTTTCCATTGGAGTGGACATAGGTTTGCAATTTGTCATTCCATACTTTTCCAGGAGTGTCTTGGCATATTTTATCTGGGAGACAAAAATATGATTCTTCTTCTGCCATATCTCCAAGCTAAGATAATAGTGAAGTAGCCCCAAATATGTCATGTTGAAGGATTTCTTCAAATAGTTCTTAACATCTTTGACGTTATTGTCAGAACTCCCTGTGATCACAAGATCATCTACATAAAAAACCAAGATGACAATCTCTCTACCTATCTTTTTGATATACAGATTTGAATTAGAGGGGCTACGTGTGAAACCATGATGCAATAGGTGATCATCTATTGTTATGTACCATGCCCTAGGTGCCTGTTTAAGCCATAAAGAGACTTAATTAAATGACATACTTTCTAAGGATGTTGTTCATCGAAAAATCCTTCTGGATGGGTCATGAATACTTCTTCTCTAAGATCACCATTCAAGAAAGCACTTTTAACATCCATCTGCTAAAGTTTCCATCCATTTTGTGTTGCTAGTCCACAAACAACTCTGATGGTTTTGATATTCATAGTGGGTGCAAAGGTCTCATCATAGTCAATTCCTTCCTACTGAGCATAAAACTATACAACTAACCATTATTTATGCTTGTCGATAGATCCATCTGCCATGTATTTCATTTTGAAAATCCGCATGCAACCAATGGAATTCTTACCTATAGGAAGATTGACAAGTTCCCACGTTTAATTCTGTAACAAAGAGTCATATTTTGCAGTCATGGTTTTCTTCCACTCTGGCTGACTGAGTGCCTCACAAAATGAACTAGGTTCGATGCCATCAACCACTGAACTCAAGAGTGCGATATTTACTTCACTTTTCACTTGACTTATCGTACAAACTCCTAATGAAGTGTCTGGAAGAGATTTCAGGTGGGAGTCTATCATGGTGCTTTGGACCCATTTCAGACATTGACGTTGTTCCTAATGTAAAGAACTATTTTCACTATTTTTTGGTAAATTCCAAAAGATTGGTTTTTTTTTACGTGGAGATCTACACAAATAATGTGTTTGCTTTTTGGTTGAACCCACTGTTAGAAATAAAAAGCACTAAGAGGGGGGTGAATCAGTGCTGATTAAAATTCCAAGCACTTCTAACCAATTTTAACTTAACTATGAGAAATATATGTAACAACAACACCCCATAAACCATATGTAATAAAAATAAAACACAAGAGCCAAAATTTACTGTGGGAAACCCATGAAGGGACAAAAACCCACTTTCAAACCAAAGTTTTATTAGGAACATCAATTCCTATGTTTACAAAAACTTGGCTCTATTGAGCACCCACCCAACTACTGAAGTGCCTACTCCAGATTCTCCAAGCATCCACTTGAAGTAAGCTAAGCACTTACTCAACTGATTTAGCAAGCTACAACTTGCAAGGATCATCCACCCCCTAATATCTAAGTACCCATTCAGATAAATTTTACAATTTGATTGATCATGCATAATAATATTTCTTAATACAATAGATTATGATCACTTTTTTGTTACATTAAAAAAAAAATCTTCATTTACTGGCATTCAAATCACTCTCACAGTCTTGTAAAATAGTTTTGGCATTGTCTCAAGTTTTCATGTATAATTCTTCATTAAATCATGAACTCTAGCGTTCATATTCAGGTGCAGCTCATGATGATCAAAAATAGGTCTCAAAAAATCTCTAGCTCATACTCCCCTTCTCTCTTTGATCAATGCATATGATAATTATGAAACCTTCATTAAAAATACGTGCTCCAACTTTTATTTTTTTGTTTTAGTGTATTTTGAGCATGTATACAGGTCCCTTTGCAAGTCACCATTTTTAACACTCCTTTGAGCTTTAAAACATTGATTTATTGCTTTTATTAGATGGAGGATGATCTTCCCTTTCCAAAAATTCCACCCACGCACAAATATAATTTTTCGATCTCAAGTTATATCCATTTTTAACACAACTTTGTGTTTTAAAACATATCTTTTTTATTTAAAAATGACTTCTGGAATAAGAGATATCTCTATTATATGATATTTTTTTATAAAATCAAAAAGTGTGGAAAAAAATAAATCACCACGAAACTGTCGCACAAAATCACCACAAACATTTTACACCACGAAACTCCCGCACCACGGAAAAACAACATCAAAATCTCAGTGAGACTGCAGTCATATCTCAGCAAAACCCTAGCAAGACCACAACAGTTCCTCAAAAAAACCCTGTAACTATCCAGAGACCATTGAACATAACTGAAACACCATCATATACCTTGAAGACATATGATTCACACCAGATTGATCCTAAGAGACTTGACTATATGTAAATCAATTTAATTGTTCTCAAGCTATGTCCAGTCCACATTTGTTCATTTTGTGGATTTTATTAGCTTCTGTGTCTTTCTCCTTTGTATTTTAGCTACATGTTGTGTTTCACGGATTTTCTTCGTTACCCGTGGCCTTTTTAGTCTTCTGTGACTTTTTGGTCTTCTGTGGCTCTTTTCCTTTACCGACGACATTCCTTCTCCAACCGTAACTCTTTCTAGCCATCTGTGGCTTTCCTTCATCTCTCACAGCTTTACTAGTTATCCACGGCTATCTCTAGTCCTTGGCGGCATTTTCTCTTTATCTACAACTTCTTCTAGTTTCCCTGGCTTCCGTGGCTTTTCCTTTAAGATCCGTATCCCTTACTTCCACGGCTTTTCCTTTCACATCCGCGACATCTAATTTTCATCTGTGGATATCACTAAAATTCCGTGGCTTCCTCACAATTTCAGAGGTTATCTTATCATATCCACGAATTTCTCAAAAACTTGATTAATCCCCTTAGAATCATCCTGAATCATCTAAGATCTGACACTACCAAACAACCTTCATATTTATCTTACAAACTCTCTCTTAAACTACTTCATAAATCTTATTATAGACTCGTTGACACCTTTTCCAAATGTGGTTGACCTTGAGACACCTGCATAATACCTGTACCATACTTTTTACTATCACTGTCGCTTGATGTTGCTTAACATAAATGACAACACAAATTACAATGACAAAGGTCCAAAAGCCACGTGGAGATTGGATTAACTTTTTCTTCACCTGCAATAATTTTGTTAATGATATGCTTCTTTATTCATTAGGGTTGTTGATTTTTGCACAAAAGGCATCAACCTGCACATAAAAACAAGACTTATCAGCCTTTCAGCGACCAATATTTGGAAAAGAGTAACCATATTTGTTTATTTTGCATATAGATCAAGCTTAAACACCATGCATTGGGCTAGGTTGAGTATATTGGCCCGCGTGGAGGATTGATCAACATATGACACGTGATCCAGATGCAAAAAGTAGTGTTGCAAATGATGCAAGAAAGTAATTAGATTTCTAGTGAATCAAATAAAAAAATGTGCATGTTTGGTAGGTCACATATGGATATACATCGAGAACATGTCGGTTTGGCTTTTGAAATATCCATGCAATCAACCAAAAACAACAAGTCGACTTCTACAATGTGCAGGTCATTGCAGCCCAAAAAGCAAATGCTTCTTTAATGCCAAAGGCAAGAAAGACAAAAAATCATAGCTCCAGGATTTTGCTATTCTTCCATCCTTCAATACGTCTTGCTTCAGCTTGGAATCAATTCTCTTGCTTCTAGCATTACTTTGCCTTGCTCTGATACCAATGATAGAGAAGAAGCATACTTTATTTAGTGATTAAAAGCTTTACAGTCACTAACATTTATACAGAGAGAGGAAGAATATGGAAACGCTACATGTATGGAGAATACCCTAGAAGAAGAATTTTCTAGAGAAGATTATCCTAGAGGAATAAATATCTATATTTTTTTTAAAAAAATGTATTATTTTCTTATTTTTCTAGCATTATTATTGTTTGTAGGCTAGTGAGCGTGTTTTCCACAGCCTTGTGGAAAGGGAGTTCCTCATTACTTGAGACACTATTTCTCACACAGGACTTAGTTTATCCCCTTCCTTCGTGTTTTATCATTTTTTCATTCTTGTTATGGTGTCAATTTTATGTGATCACTCAAAACTTGTTTTGGTCTCCACATGTGTGCATTTTATGTTGATTACAAGGTGAGTGACCAATTATTTCATGACTCACAATCACATCATATTATTATCAACACATTAAACTGTAAATTACTATAAATGGGGGTGAAATTATTGTTTTGGGTGTGTGTGTTTCCTTATTTTCTGATTTCTTACTTTATTTCTTCATGATGGATGATAGTTCTCCTGATGATCCTCTCACTTGTCATACTTTGAAATCTTCTGATTTTAATAGTAGTGATGATGAGGACTATGTCTCTTCTCACTTGAGTGAAGAACCAATAAATTCTGAGCCTAACTCTCCTCATGGTCCTCATTGGTCTAGGAAGACATTACAAAATGATGGAAATTAGATAGGGGGTCCTTCAAATGAGATGCATACTCGTTTAGATTTCACTAGACCCCATGCTTTCTTTACCTCCACTTCTAACCCTCAATATTTCCGAGAGGGTTATGGGATTTTTGAGTGAGATTATACCATGGATGAGGATTATTCCTCACCCATGAATAATTATTGTTATCACCAAATCACAACACCATTATATTTGCACAAGTGTGTGTGCTTGAGCTCATGGTGTGATTGGGTAACATGGGTGTTATCTCCAAGTTGTGGGACTTGCTACTTGAGATAGACCTCCAAAGAAAGCTAGTTTTTACTCCTAAACTACTTGCCACAATCTACTCTAATGTAGGCAAAACTATCTTATCCTAATCTAAATTTCCACGGGACCAAGGAGAGAGATTGCATGAAAGTAAAGCCTACACTAAAGCGGTGATACACCAGAAAAGGAGGCAATGAGAATAGCTTTCTAATGTGTGAAAGTTGGAAGAAAATTACATACTAGAGAGGGTGATAACATTTCTCCATAGTCTAGTAACTACATTCACAACAATATTTCATACACACACAATGGTAATGAATCCTTGAAAGAGCATAAAATAGACACAATATATTTGAAATGAGGTTAAAATGGCAAGAAGAATGCAAACAAACACAACAGGGGAAGATACATTCACAAACTTGCATCTATTGCTTCATGATATGCACAGTTCAATCTGTTACAAAATAAGGGCCTGGATCACCATGTAAGGAATCTACTACAAGGGCCTACAACATATTGTCTTCACAAAACCAATTTTGATAGAGTTTTGCTACTCAAAAACTATCCCTTTACAATGAGCCCAACACTCTAATTTACAGAACTCTGAGAGGAGAGAGAGAGAGGGAGAAATGAAAATCCTGAAATTTTATTTCCCACAACTTGTAAAAGGTAATTAATGAAGTGAAATGATGGTATGTTTCTTGCAAAAGGATCCTCATACTGTCCCATAACTTGCAGCAATGAAAAATGTATGCCCATGCTTCATTAAATGTTCTCACAACCACCAATAAAATCACTATTCTGAACCTGGCCACGTTTTCAGAAAAATCAGCACCAAAACTTCATCAATTTTTACATTTATTGATTTATATGCATCAGTATTGGAATCACGATTCCAATGAGACCAATTTTGTGAAACTCCATTGAGAATTGCAAAATTTATGGTCTTATGTGTGTGAGCAACTATTTTGGGTTTGCCAGGGATTTCTCACATTTGATGGGACTGAGCATTTAAATTTTTGGAGCTAGAGATGTTTATTTATTTTCACCCATCTACCCTCATTAAAAATAAGAAATCGGAGCTCTAGGTCAAAATTTATGCCCATTTGAACTTGGGGGTTGCATTACACTACTTCCCTTTGTATTGCGGTGATTTTGAGTTTCCGGGGAACTCATGTCCCCATGGTACTTGGACCGTGTGGGCCCCCTTTCTCTGCATCGCCTGATTCAAGATTTTTAGTCCTCCCACGTTTGTCATTGATCGGGCCAGGTGGTCCATTGAATTCTGACATATCCACACCTTACAGACATGTGACTATTTCAGCTTTGTGGGGTCCGACTGTCCCAGACATATTTTTCCACCTTAACTGCATTACACTTGGTCGCAATTATTTCAGATTTTTGGGGCCCGAGTGTTCTAGACATATTTTTCTTCCTTAACTGCATTGCACTTGGTCATGGATATTTCAGCTTTTTGAGGCCCGACTGTCTCGGACATATTTTTTCGCCTTAACTGCATTGCACTTGGTCGTGGCTATTTCAGATTTTTGGGGCCCGACTGTCTCGAACATATTTTTCCGCCTTACCCACATTACACTTGATTGTGACCAAATTGGATTTTCGGGAATTTCAGGTACTTTTGTCCCAGCTGTCCTGCAGACCACGCAAGACATTTTTATCCTCTTTTTCCACATTCCACTGCCTCTTTAGCATTTTGGGCCCAAACTTGGTACTACAAACCCTAGTACAATTCGTATTGGTTCCATTCACATCCCTCAAACCCGATTTACACTAAAATAGGCCCTTGACTTCATTCTTTCAATTTTTTTTGCAAATTTTCACTATCTTCTTGGATTTTTCTTTGGATAGGGAAGTTAGAGAAAAGCCAAGGAATCCCTCAAAACCTAATTTTAGGCCTCGAACCATTTTTGTTTGCTCAAGCCTGAAGAAATTGTGCAAGTTATCAAAACTACCTTGGGGTGAATTTTGGATAATAATTATACTTGGGATCTCACCCCTCTTCCTAAAAGAAGAAAATTGGTTCTATGTAAGTGGATATACCAAACAAAGTTTGGTGCTAATGGGAATGTTGAGAAGTATAAATAATGACTTATAGCTAATATTTTATCCTTGGTTATTGGGGTTGATTATTCAGATACCTTTACTCCCATTACAAAAAATGTCTTCCATTCAACTGACCCTCACCATCACTTCCACGAATAGATCGGAAGTCCATCAAATGGATGTTAAGTGTGACTTCCTTCATGGATATCTAGACAAAGAAATCTACATGGAACAACCTCCATATTATCTCCATGATTTCTCCATTTTTTACAAGTTAAATAAGTCCCTCTATGGCCTTAAACAAGTCCCTCAAGATTGATATGACAAGATGGACTCCTTTTTCCATACATCAGGGTTCATTAGGTGTCATTATGACCATAATTTTTACATTCTATGGAAATATGAGTCTATTCTTATCGTCGTTCCATATGTTGATGAGTTTTTTTTATTATTGGTATCTCTTCCTCGATCATTGATTATGTGAATACTACCTTAGCCAACACATTCTCCATGACTGACTTATATTTTTTTCACTACTTCCTTGGGATACAAATTACCCAATATGAATCTGGAATTTTTATTGCACAACCTAACTACGCCCTTGATTTTCTATCCAAGTTTCACATTTTTTATTGCAATCCATAATATTTTATGAAGGGGGGTGTTGGTTTAACTTCCTCTTTATCTTTTTGGTTTACCATGCCTCTACATAATATTTTATGAAGGGGGGTGTTGGTTTGAGGTATTATTTTTATCCTTATTATTCATGGGGTATTTTCCACCTCACACATGGTGAGTCATCTCACTTAGGTGTGCCACAAATATTTAAGTTTCTTTAGGTGTTATATGACATATTTCATCATAAAATCTCTTATATGCATCGATGCATCATATAGGAGTCACATTCCATTTTTGTATCATAATTCCTTTCTCCCTTGAGGAGGTATGATAAGTCATATATTGGGAGTTACAAATATCTCCTATTTGTACTTATTTTGATCTACGAAAAATGAGTACTAAACCTATTTTTATCATGCGCAAATCTTTTTTGTATGGATAATTCTTACTAATTTATTAGAGTGTAATGATCTTAATGTGCACCAACTCCGTTAGATCCTTGTGGTTCACTCTCACACTAAACACTGGCTAGAAAGGTGTTACTTTACTATACCCTTTATAGGTTATATTGTATGCCCATAACATTTTTGAAACTTTATCATCTCATTATTTGCACCCAAATTCATATATTTCAATCAAGTTGTTACTTAGTATCTTGTTGAATACTTCAGCCGTTCCATTTTATTATGCATAGTAGGGGTTGTCTTATGGTGCATAACCATGAATGTTTTGAAAACAAGGACACTAAGGGGAGGTGAATCAATGTCTATTTAATTTTAATCTCATAATTCAATTCACTTAAGTTGTGACGATAAAACTAAACCAACATCCACAAGTAGCTAGCATGAAATAAAGCACATAGAGACATGATTTTATGTGGGAAATCCAAACTGAGAGAAAACTCATTGAAACCAAGAACTATCTTAGGATAATAATGTCATGTAATTATTACATTGATTTCATAGTTGAGCTTCAATTCAACATGGAGTGGTAACTCCAAAATTCAACCAAGATCCTACTTAGCCTTTGACAAACTTCTACTTTCTTATAAGCTTTAACTCCCAAAATTTAGCCCAACACCTATTGACCTTCTATAAATTTCAACTTATAGGGAAGCTACAACTCCCTAGTTCCTAAGATGTTACTTCGACTTATAAAAGGTTTTGATCACACTGATTTTGTTGTCTCAAACAAATGATAGTGACCACTAAATTAGCTTACTCTTCTTCTCCTCTCATTCTCATTCTCTTCTTGATTTCATATAATACTGCTTTCATACACAATTTCTTGTCACACTCCACTCTTTCAAACTAATGCATACATATTCATAAGGACGAATCTCTCATTTTATTCTTTCTTTCGATGTCAACTTCATTTCACACTCTTTCCAAGTTAAAACCACACCTATCTCTGCAACATGCTTATATATCTTCAACATACATTGGCAAGCTCTTCACTTCATCAACAAAATATGCTAAGTTTTCAACCACACTTCCATTCACAAGACTAAGCTTTTGTAGACAACCAGATCTTCTACACATTCCTTTACAAATTCATCTTCAAAATTTTTCAAATTTTCCCACTTGTTTTTCACGTACAAAGGAAATGAAGAGGTTTTCATCATAATTTCCTTGAGGTATCACCATTATAACTGACATGTTTCAGTTATACTCTCTTAGTCCGCGGACCTTTTGAAGAATCCTCTAAAGTCAAATTATGAGGAATGGAGACTCTTGAACTTCCTTACCTTCTTCAACCACTAACAAATTTCTATTCTCATCTCTATCCATGTTTTGTAACATTTTTTCTCAGAGCTAACATATGCTCCATCGTGTAGACTTTTGTCTTGTATCTTGAATAAACATCTGTCAGATGTAACTGACAATGATGAATGTTATGAGAGCCTTCAACCTTCTTTTAAGACTCTTTAAAATCCCTCATTCACCATTTTATTTTTTAACTTTCATATAAGTCTACACAAGCATGGAATCACTTAGTGAGCACTGTCATAGAATTGAGAAGAGAAGAAACTTGTCAAGCCATATCTTTTCATTATTTCATAGTCCTTGAACCTGTAGATTTTCTTCACCAACATTAAGTTCTTGGAGGTATTCAAACAACATATGAAGGAGTACTCTTTTTACAGTTTCTTCAACCCTTCAACTTCACAAACTTAGAAATTTGCATGATAGTGATAAAGAATCCTTATTGGTCACATTCAGGAGCTTTTAATAGCTTATCTAAGCTTTGACAAGGTGTATGAGTTCTTGTACTCACTTTATAGCTATCCAAGGAGGAAGTGCATGCTTTACTTGCTCATGGAGTGTGATTTTTACCAAACAGGTCATTGATTTTCATGTATAGTCCTGCACCATCAAGATTTTAACCAAATGCTACCCCAAACTCAGTTATTTATGACTCTAAAAGCATATTTCAAAGGATTTTTTATGGTGAGAAACTTCCCTAGGATCAATCAAGATCATATATGGAGGAAACTAGTTCAAACTTTCAATCTTTTCTTAGTTAGGGTTTTGAAATTCAAACCCTAGTCATCCATTATAGAGCTTCCATCACTTTGTTCTTCATTTTCATGTCATTTAATTTAAGGGCTGACTTTATCAAAGCTTCCTAATATAGTTTCAGTCCTTCTCTTACATTTTATGGTTGAATATTTCCTTGATCTCAAACTAAGAGTACAGTCCTTCTCTGACTGTCATAAGAGAACACTCATAGTCTTCAAGAATGGTATAGTTTGTTACTGTAAAGCACTGTCCTCAGCATCTAAAGAATATTTTTGAGAATGCCTTTTCATTAGACACTTCTCCAAATTGAATATACCATCTCCATTATCTTGAGATCATAAATTACGAATTGAGCTTCCATAAGCACAAATCAATTTTAGTCTTCTTAACAAGAATTAAGCAGGGTAGTTTAGGAGAAAAGTGAACTAGGCCAACATATTACCTTACCAAGACAAATTTTAGTTCCAACAACTCATTTTGAACCTATATAGGATGATTATCACCATTTATTACCTCAATCCTCATATCAAAGGACCGATATGTTCTACAAGTGATATGAAAACAATTTTCACCCCCCCTGGGTACCATTTTTAAATTTTTCAAATACGTAATTTTTTTAATTTAAAATTGATCAAGAGTGTCTAAAGAGTCCCTTTTTGGGTGTTTTGAAACCTCAATTTTCCAATTTCCTCTTAATGATCAATTAATCATTTTAATCCAACTTTTGTGATTTAAATGGAGATATTACAAAACCATCACAAATTTGATCACAAGTTGTATCTGATAATGCATTTAATTTGATTATTTAATCCAAAATTGACTATGCATTCATTTTTGTCTTTGTAGATTGTGGATTGTCAAATTATTACTTAATCCAATTTTTCCAGTTAATTTCTTGTTTAATCAATATAATCAATTCCTTTTACAGATTTTTTTATCTAATCAAAAGCTTAAAAAAACTGAAAAATTGAATCCACAAAAACTTGATAACAAAGTGATTAACTAAAAATGGAAAATATGTGTAGTTAATATACTTTAGAATGACATGTAAATACAGTAAATAAATGCAATAAATGACTATGGAAAATGACCCAAGCAACTATGAAAATGGAAATGCTAAACCCTAGAGTACTAAGAGAGTTAGAATGAACTCAGCTGATTAGAGAAGATCATTGGATTGTTTCGCAGACTGAAAAGAATAATTAGGAAGCAGGAAAGATAGTGCAGGGGTCTTGAAAAGGATGGATATGGGTTGATTCTCTGGACTAGAACACCTGGAAAATGACTAGGGCTCCTGTGGGTGCTCTAGTCTTTAAAATAGGTGCCCTAGTCTATGCAACAGGTCTGGAACTAAGTTTCACATGTTTTCCAAGTAGCCTGAAACCCTTGATGTGTATTGCATCAAATTCACTGCACTACGCCAAGTGTCACTGATAATCTAAGATGTATAGAAGACCTGTAAAAGACAAAAGAGGAGTATCAAAATGCTAAAAAAAATGCAAATGAATGTCTCAGATTGACCTCAACTTCCATAACAACAGGCTTACTAACTAATTATTGCACTACATTTCAGACTCAAATGTAGTTATGGTGTGTGTGTGAATTATGTGCCCTAGGTGCTCTTGTGTCAGTCGCACTTTGTGAAGTAGTGAGCAATAACTAGATGTAGAAAATGTAATAGAATGTGTGCATGGAATAGAATAGAATCCCTCCCCCTATGCTTGTGTGATTTAGATGAACCATCCTTATCCTTGCGATGGAGCTAATGGATGCAACTCTATGTGGATGATAATAATGACTAGTGCTTGGTACCTCATTATGGTCTCATAACTTTATATTTATAGGGTTCTCTTGATATAATTTTGTAATTAACCCCAAAATGGTCAACCACCAAAATGATAAAGATCTCAAATGGCTAGAAAGAGCCCAAAAAGTGGCAAGAAAGTTAAAAAGGGATTGAGGCACCCATGGTGGGACCAGGGCACCCATGGGTACCCCAGTAAAATTAATAGAACATTTTTGTTTCTTATCCAATTTCCCTCAAAAAATTTGAAAAATTTAACTATTGGAGTGTTATTCAAAAATTCCTTCTAGAATTTATCTAAAGGAGGCTTGATAAAAAAAATTGGATGCTAAGAAGACAAGGTGCTCAGTTTGCATATCTCAAAAACCCGATTTTGGTAAAACTTGAGTAACTTGCAAAATATTCTTAAAATTTTGATGAAACTTGACATGAAGCACTATAACACATACCTCTACATGATCCATAGCTTGGTTTCTCATAAATTATTCTATAAATACCTGACCAATCTCATTTACCTCAGCTTCCACTTATAGTTCTCAAACGTAGTTTTGGTGAGAACTTGAATTTTGCTTCCAAAAGCTAAAGTAAGCCTTGTAGATTCTCTTACATGCTCTATGAAGTTTTCCTAGGCTCCTACCATACTTAGCTAGGATTTTTATGGCCTCAATTGATCTTTTAAACCTCATTAGGCTCTAGAACTAGGCCTAAATGGGCTAGTTCCAACTATGACTTACACACCTCATGACCTGATGATCACCCTATAAGCTCTTGAAATTATTTTAAACACCATATCATACATGTGGGACACCTGAGAAAAGTAACCTTAGATTCTCCACACCTCTAGTGGGCTCCTACCTCACTAACCAAGCCTACAACACATTGAAGTCATCCTAAAACAACTCTAAATCCACTCTGTGATCTCTAATCATTTTTTAGAATGTACTACCAATCAACCTTCATTCTCCTTACTAATCCTCACTTCACCACTCACTCATTTTATACCAATGCCGCCTGACATCAATGACAACAATAATGCACCAAGTTTCAACATAATTCTAATATAAGTTTGTACATTGTCTCATTAAGTAAATGTGTTCCCCTATCACTTGTTAGATTCAAATGACATCCATACCTACTTATAATATTCTCCCACCTTGTGGAAAAAATTTTATAGTCCTTTTTCGGTGTGTTTTCATCCCATATTATTAAATAGATTGTCGCTAGATAATGTGGCATGCACCATTCCTTTATGTCGATAGATTTATTGGCCCTACAAATTATATGGCCCATTTATTGATGGATCATGTGAAATAATTGGATAAAAAGGAATCAAATATATTTTGTTAGGATTTCTGATGTGTTGAATAATATCACAATTGTGTGTGTACTCCACATCATGAAACAAGTTTTGCAACCATAATATGGAAAATTTTAATACCCCCAAAAAACAATAGATATTACTTGAAAATGTATGAAAATGAATTTTGAAATCATGGTTAATCGGAAGGAAATAGGTTTCACATGGTTGGTGAATTATTTGATAATAATGTCAGTCAATAATAACTTCCAACCATTAGCATGTTATATGTTACTAGTTGGTAACATGATGTATTCTATCAATCGACAACGTATACATGTTATTGGTTGATACCACATAATGTCAGTCAATAACATGGTGTATACAGTCAAGTGATAATGCATAGTGTCGTCCAGTAGCATGATGTATGCTACTAGATGATATCATTATGAACATTATCAACCCAATGGCATAAACATACATATTCATTGTTGTTGGTAGACATCGTACGCATGCTACCAATGGATAATAATATGATAATGTTACCATCTTAATATATACATAACCAATTATTGTGCGCTACATGCCATCCACCTCTATACATAGACCAATTACCCTTTTTTGTAATTTTTATCCATTCCTCTCACTTGTAAAACACAATAAAAATATAACCTCTTCCCCCCCACTTCTTACCATACACCATCTATATAATCAATTCCATTTCCAATATGGATCGACATAGGAAAATCAAAACATGTGAACCAATCGTATACAAATTAACATACATGAACCTGATGTTTCGTGAACTCTTGAAGATACTAGAAGATCCAAATTATTTTCATCAATGGATCAAAGATTTTTTCTTCATTGGCATTGTATACATGCCACAATTTGTAACAGACTTCAAATTACTAAACTACCTAGTACCGAATTATGACACCTCCCAGGGTACTTTTCACATACAACTCCCCTCACACACAATTTTGTTCAGAACATCCCCTAAAGATATTCACCATTTGACTGAATTTCCACATGAAGATGTGGATGCTATCACAAAAATGGCCTTGACTGATGAATATGTCAAGTACTTGGAGTCTCACTATGGTATTTCAATTGATCCAACAACTAATCGTTCAAAAAGGGGAATTTCAAGTCATGATTTCACACACTTTAGGGAAGGATATTTTTTACAGAAAGAAATATTGGCATTCCTTACTAGGCCTTGGTTTACATTATACATGCCCTTGGTGGTAACCAATATGATTGGTGTACCGATTTATCTACCAAGATAAGGAATGGACATCAGTCATGCTCTTGTGAATGAATCTAATGTAATTACAACTTTAAATTATGTACTTTCATTATGTTTAAAGCATTTTCATGGTTTACACAACACCTATATTCTAATTGAATAACCATGATTAGTCAAATACATTGTCCTTGTTCCTTAAACAACTGGAAGGTATTTTAAACTTTACCATTCTTTTATTCAAATTATTTTTCTCACATTCTCCTATTTCATTATAGTTTTATATAAAATATTAATATTATGTTAAAATTTAATAGTCCATAGCCACTACAGATCTCACTCAAAGAAAGGTAGCTATAAGAGGACGCTTACCACATGAGGGACCCACATATAACATTGGGGAAAATTTATAAGAGGAATCTAACCCACAATTAACAAATACTTCCAAACATGCGAGGATTTCTCTAACACCTCAATGAATTGACATGAGGACCATGCAACTACTCTTAGGTATTTTATATTTCAATTTAGAGTAATGCTAAATATAATTTTTCTGAAATATAGATTTTTAAATGTAATCATTGAATTCAATACTTTTCAGCCACCTTTGACAATGTAGGCCTTCCCTGAGCTATTCAAACTAGCTCAAGATATGAATAGAAAGAAGTGCAATCTCCACAAATCCCTGTCTCCTCCTCAAGATATGTTTCTAATTACCTTTTACATTTCATTATATTGTGGTTTTATTTATTTCTTGAAATGAAGGTAATGATTAATTTTATTACTAATCAGGAGTCACCTGGAACTTCAATTTCTCTCTCCTATTCAACAATGACAACAACCACAAATACAAAAACAGACTTGACATTTAAGTAATGTTTCTTGTAAAAAAATATTAGTTCAATTTCAATCATTCTATTTTTTATATGTCCCTCATTTCTGATTTTATTTCCTATTACAGTGCGTCCACCATCTCATACATTTAGACCAGAAAAGTTTTTTCCACCACTACCGCTACCACCACCACCTCACAGTGTTTTCACAAGGGTTTAACATATTTTATATCCATATACTAGTAGGCGAACCATCCATTTGTCTACCTATGATTTCACCAACTTATCTATTAGTGGTATACAAAGTGGACGCGATTGTCAGTTCTGATTCAATTTGATTCAGATGATGAATATATTGGGATTGAAAGTGGGGTGCAAGAACCTAAAATTTCAATCCTGAAGGTATTCTTTGGGTTCAATATAGGCTTCCCCATAATTATAATAAATTTCCAATACAACACCTTTGAAGGAAACACCATTAAATGAGGATGAGATCACAAATTTTTCATTAGAAAGTATTTTCTCTTATAATTGCTCAGCCAATGTTAAAAAATTATTTTGATAGATATTGAAATCATAAAATTTTGGGAGTTTAAGGGAAAATACATAGATTAAAGAAACAAATTTCCATTTTCATAACCACTCCCAAAGACATTCTTTATATTCTTTAGTTCAAAAAGAATCAACAAAGATTGGTATATTATTGAATCAAACTATATCTAGTTTCGTTTTTGTTTTTATTTCTTATAATGATAATGCGTTAGATATAATGTTAAATAGAATAGAAAATTTAAATGCAGAAGCCTAGTCTTACTACAATAAATGGTCTAGAGATAAGAGCCTTTTGTGATTGCAAATGTGGAGAAAAGACAAAGACTATTTAATAAGCTATAATTTAATACTTAGAAATTTAATTTATGATGGTTTTTTTTAATGTTTTGTCTAACTATTTTTTTATTTTATTAATGCAGTAAAAGTATTAAAATATGAAGAATGAGGTGGTGGTACTTTATGTGCACTTGTAAAATGTGAATAAAATTTTGAATTACAACAATTGTATTGAAAGAAAATATTTCTTGTGTTGAATAAGAAGAACAATTCTTTACAAAGGATTATTAATGAGCATGTAATGGATCTTTAAATTTTATTGACGAAGAAAACTGAATCATATTTTAGTTTAGATTCAATAGGAGGATGCAAAAAATGTAGAATGAGAAATATTTTCCAATATAAGTGTTGTTATGAAGGATCTAATTTAGTTAGGAATATTAAAGGAAGGGTATAGTCAAGGAGAGGTATTAGCTTCTACAAGAGAGAAATCAACATAAGTTATTGAAAATTTTTGAAAAAATGATTTGTCTTTAATATCTTGGAAAAAATTTAGGGAAATTTTAAAAAAATAAAAATTGAATGTTGGTTTACTTGAATTTTGTCTATGTTTTTCATTCTAAATGTTAGGTACATCTGATTGTATAAATAAATTGGCAGTTTCTAAAAATATTATGTGTTGCATTCTTTCCATATTTAAGATTTATGGAAAAACTATTATTATGATCGTTATGATTTAATTTTTTATGTATGGGCATTTTTTTTGGGTCCAAACATATGTTTCTTATGATGGCTTAATATTTTAAACACACCTCAAAATAGTCATATAGTACCAATTAAAACTTTAATAATTTTTCAAATGAAAAGATAAAATAACTAAAGGAATTTAAGTATAATTTCATAAGATCTTATTTTATCTTGCCATTTGAAAAATTATTTAAGTTTTAATTGTTACTATATGACTATTTTTTAAATTTTAATTTCATAAGATCTTATTTTGTAAGTAAAATTAATAATCGATGCAAATTGCATGGATAATCTCTGAGTGAATCTCTTTAAAGAAATGAACACATAAACCAAAAAACTCATAACAACTTATTGAAATAAAATGTTTATCTACATTTGTGAGGATAAAATTAAATTTGAGTTTCTGTAAAATAGTTTTGCAATACTTATAAACACATGTTTCCGTAACAATTTATCTTTATATATGAACTACAATGAAAAAATATTGAATAAATCATAGATTTGTAAATTAGAAAAATGGTAAACAATGATATTAAAAACTATCTTTCAATAAAGAACATAACTAACATAATAATGTGATATGAAATTTTAGTTCTAGAAATAATACATTCATAAATATTTAGACCAAAATTAGGTAGCTGAAACAATCCTTGACTAACTTGTTCTTTATAACTTACACTCGTATCTAATGTTTTAGAGGAATATTCAATTTCAATGTTTATATCTTCTTTGTTGGTGGTTGTATTAATAGGCCCCTTTCTTATATGTATGAGAATTCTATATTGTTAATTCTCTTTCATAAGGAAATGTGTCCAGAACATATCATGAAACATACAATCTCAAACTAGTCTCTAGATTTGTATTCTAATATATTTCAAAATTTTTACTTAACAAATGCTAATGCACTAAATAACCTTTCATCTTACACTGAACCCAATATATTTTTTGTACACGATTCATATAATTTGAAATATTCACTAATGTTTTCTTTCGAGATGCTAATAGGATATAACTTTCTCCATAGCCATGTAATAACACCTTTTTTGTTGGTTCAACTAAACTCTCATATTGATCAATCATTGTGAACATGGAATGAGGTGACCGAGACATCATTATTTCCTTTTGCAAAATACCTTTAATTTCAAATATATTTACCTCTATAGATTTATTGAAATGGTTAATGAGAGTTTTTATAAATTTGTGAAATAATTTACTTATGTATTCTTTACCTGTATTAGTATTCAAAAAATTAGGATTCGCCACTACCATGGCCTCAATCAACTCATCCCTTTTAAAGTGTTCTTGGATCTCTCAGGATAAAATTTCTCAAATATTTATTAATTTTATCCATGTTTCATATATGACATTATCATGTAAATTATGTGTTACATATACTTCTTTCAATTTTGCTATTGTGATATCAATACTTTTTTGGAAAGTTTGGATTGTGGTAAAGGTGATTTTAATATAAACAATTGGCTATTACTATAAATACTAAGTGAACCGACACAAAAAGATGCCCAAAAATTAAGGCGAAATAGCAAGCGAGCCGACTCCTCATTATTTTCCAAATTCAAATTTAAAAATCCCAAATATTCTTGATAGAACAAAATTCGCCACTATAATTCAAATTCTATTTTTCATGAAAATATTTTTTTGTAACACATGTGGGTTGTTTTGGTTTTTCATATTCTTTTGTGAAATTTACTCATTGATTTACATGTTTTTAGAGTGTATGTTATTTATAAATTATTAGTTTGAATTATAGTTTTATTGGTACAATGTTTTGTCTTCCAATGGTCCCCACTCATCTCCCTACACACTCCAATGGCTATCTCACTTTCCATTTTCTTCTGATTTTGGCATCCTTTATCTATAACATGGGCTCTACATTACTGGCATGCCATGGATAAGGACTTTAAAAAACTGGTGGAGTTTTTAGTGGTACCTTTCCTTCCTCATCCTATCTGACCTTTATCCCATCTTTTTCATTTTTTCTTTACTTTTAGAGTTCAATTTGCACACAAATATGGTCTAATTCCAATTCTAATTATCTATAAATACATAAGCATCATAGTCCACTTAAGAATCCAAAATATATCGAGCATTTTTTATTTTATGAAGGCATTCAAAAATTTATCAAGTGAAATCTAAAGAAGGAATATATTAACTATTTACTAGCATTTAGAGAAATAAGTTACTCATTAAAGTACTAAAATTTATTTTTGAAACACAATGGATTGAACCAATTTTCCCAACTAAATAATTATTACTTATCGGTCTATTTTTTATATTTTACAATGTTTAGGGCTATGACAAATATCACTTCAATTGTTTGAGAGCTATGTTAAGTAATAATTTTACTTCATTTGATTGATTTTTAGTTACTTTGTTAAACATATGAAAAACCAACAACATAGAAATAAAAAACCTCAACACATGAACTATTAGAATTTAAATACAATTATGGGAAATGATTATATAGTTGTCCATGCACTAAAACATGTACATGTTTGCTTAAAAAATGGTAATAATTTTTCACTTTTTAATTAATGATATTTTTAAGAGCCAGTCACAATGTTACATATAAGGTGTTCGATTATTCTAAATATTTTTAAAAATAATTTATACCAATTATATTTGTACATAACTAATTCAAAATATAATTTTCCCTCTAAATAAACATGTGAAATAAAAGTAGTGTTATGGCGCAGTTATATGCTATATGATGGTACAATTGTTTTGTGTTGACAGTGTACATACATACATCTATGCTCCCCTAAAGTTAAGGTGATCGTTTATAAGGTCCTATCTGTTCGTACTAGATCATATGATGTAATTTATCATGATGTTTCCTCAATTTCAAACTACAATTTAGATGAGAGAAAATAGTGTTCACAAGTAATTCAAGTATTAATTTACATGAAAATAGTTTTTGTAATTATTTGTATTAATTCATTTCGAGGAACATTCACTTTGATTATACTATTTATATTTAATTTCAATTGAAATTTTATTTTTCATAAAATTATTTTTTCTATGACATGCATGGGTTATTTTTTAAACACTTAAACAACTAATATTAATTTATTATTTATTGAGTTACATACTTTTAGAGTGTACATTATTTATAAATTGTTTATTTGAATTATAGTTTTATTGGCACAATTTTTTGTCTTCCAATGGTCCCCACTCATCTCCCTACACTACTTCAATGATTATCTCACCTCATCTTTCCATTTTCTTCTAATTTTTGACCTCTTATGTCTGTAACATGGACTCTACATTATTGTCATGCCATGAATAAGGACTTTGTAAAACTATTGGATTTTTTAGTGGTATATTTTCTTATTCACCCTATCTAACCTTTATCTTGTCTCTTGCATTTTTTCTTACGTTTAGAGGTCAATATGTACACAAATATGGTCCTAATTCAAATTTGAATTATCTATAAATACATAAGCATCCTAGGCCACTTAAGAATTTGAAATCTATCTGAGCATACATTATTTTATCAAGCTATTTAAGAAGTTATCAAGTGAAATATAAAGAAGGAATTTATGGATTGTTTATTGGCATTTGTAGAAATAATTCATTCGCTAAAGTGCTAAAATTTATTTTCAAAACACAATGGATTGAACCAATTTTCCTAACTAAATAATTATTCTACTTATTGGTGTTTTGTTTTTTCTATTGTAAAAAGTTGAGGGCTATGATAAATATCAAGATATCTCAATTATTCCCCTAATATAGCTCATGTCGCAAAACACATATTTTTATCATACAGTTCAACACTCAATAATGCAATTAGCGTAAACTCAAAAGAAAATTTATTTTCTAGTAATTAAAGAAAAATTTCAAAGTAAAAAACAAAAATTTTAAAAGGAAGAAATAAGTGAATCCAATCATTAAAGAACATCTAAATATTGAATAAGTTTTATTTACAAAGAAAATCTCCAACGTCCTAAAATATAACATGATGGTTTGGATACACAAATTTGTAGGTTCTCTTTGTATTTAAAAAAAATTCATGTATGCATTGTTAAAATCTAACCACTTGGTCATTTCATGTTTCCTTCGTGGATTTTTATTTCATGTGTGGCGTTTGTTGTAATGCCCTTTGGGCCTTGTTCTTTTTAGGTTGTGTTATATGTAGGCCCGCCCCCTTACTATGTAACACTTTATATTATGTTGTTTATAATATAAAGGTTGTTCCAATAGTAAAATCTAACCACTGTGTTGTAATCTCGACTAGAAATAACTTTAATTATTTATATTTATAATATTGAAATATGATGGAGAAGAATAGACCTTTATTCCATACTTAAGAGTAATGCAAAGACCCATATTTATACAACTAGATGAAACTTCTAGGATTTCCATAAAGGCACTAGTAACTATCTAGAATAAACGTATCTAGAAAATAGAGAAATCTAGATAGTCTTAGAACAATGTACTATTTTATTTTGTTAACACTCCCCCCCTTAATACATTGTTTTTACAAATGTAGCCCCAAAATAGTTCAAATTTCTCTTTACCAAGGGACTTGGTGAGAATATATGCGATTTGAACGTATGGCAGGAAGTATTGGAGCTGGATATGGTGGTTCAAAACTTGATCTCAAATGTAGTGACATTCAACTTCTATGTGCTTTGTTCTCTCATGCAAACATGGATTTTTCACAAGTTTTAACACATCCTGATTACCGCAATGAATGATGGGAGGATTTCTTCAGTTTTGCCCATATTTGCTAAAATGCGATGTAACCAAATCACATCGAACACAGCTCCTCGTGTGGCACGATACTCCCGCCTCAGTGGATGAGAGAGAGAAAAAAGGTTTGCTTCTTACTAATCCATGAGATAGGACTAGACCTAAGATGAAAAATGTAACCTGAAGTTGATTTCCTGTCATTAATGGATCCAACATAGTTTGAGTCTTTATATCCCTATAAGAAGAACTATGAGTTCTTATGATACTCCAGACCATAGTAGACTGTACCTCGGACATATCTTAACACATGCTTTGCTGTTATCCAGTGACATTTCTTCGGCTCCTGCATGAATCTAGAAAGGTAGCTCACATCAAAGAAAAGATCTAGTCTGGTATATGTCAAGTAAAATAGACTCCCAACAAGATGTTTATAGAGAGTACCATCTACTTGAGGTGAATCTTGGAATCTTGAAAGTTGCAATTTTTTTCCATTGGAGTGGATACAGGTTTATAATATGTCATTCCATAATTTTCTAGGAGTGTCTTGGCGTATTTCATCTGGGAGACAAAAATATAATTATTTTTCTGCCATATCTCCAAGCCAAAGACAATAGTGAAATAGCCCAAAATCTGTCGTGTTGGAAGAATTTCTTAAAAAACATTCTTAACATCTTCGACGAGATTGTCATAACTCTCTGTTATCACAAGATCATCTACATACAAAACCAGAATGAAAATCTCTTTGTCTATCTTTTTGATATACATATTTGAATCAGAGGGGCTATGTGTGAAACCATGTTGTAATAGGTGATCATTTATTTTTATGTACCATGCCCTAGGTGCATGTTTAAGTCCATAAAGAGACTTAATTAAATTACATACCTTATGAAGATGTTATTCATCGACAAATCCTACTGGTTGGGTCATGTATACTTCTTCTCTGAGATCACCATTCAAGAAAGCATTTTTAACATCCATTTGCTGCAGTCTCCATCTATTTTGTGCTGCCAGTACACAGACAACCTGTAATGCCCAGCTGGGCATCGGATTCTTTTTTTTTCTACCTGCCTCCACTGCCACCTTGGCCTCCTCCCAACCACCCAGCCTGCAAATTTTTTTCTAGACTGTCATGTCTGTCCTTGTGTGAGGAGTCGGTGGAGTCATTTTTCTTCACCATAATCTCTTTTTGGATTCTCTTTCAATGCGTGTAGGTGGGTGTTGGGCGCATTTTCTTCTTGGGTGTTTTTTTTTTTTTTCCCTGTCACCTCATTTTGACCTGCTCCTTCTTGGCGTGTTCTGGACAGTGGATTCATTGATGGTGAAATGAAGGTCTGTCACCCTGATGTTGCGTGGATGGGTGTGGATTCTCCAAATCATGCTGTACAGGTAGTTTTAGTGGAGCGTAGAACTGAAATCCTCCTAGGAAAGTGCCGTGAGGAAGTGTTTGGCTATATGCAGCAGCAACATGGCAGAGAAGTAAACTTATCTCAGAAAATCAGTGGCCTCCAGGGAGAGTTAAGTGCGACAGCTGCCGCAGGGCGATCCCAAGGAACCGTTGGTGTTGATCTTGATGTTCTGGTTGCATGTGACCACAGTCGTGGTCAGTTGTTGCAAAATCTTGCAGCTGTAGTAGAAGCCTTTTTTAGCGCTCCAACAAGCAGGTGGTCCAACTTTGTTGTTATCTGTTCAGCTTTGACTGCATCCTCAAATTAAAGATTCTCCTTCAAGATATTCCTACCAAAACTGACTAAGTGACAATGAGAGTGTTACAAGGAGACCGTATGTTGACGCGATGGGAGGATCATTTTATGTGTTCTGTCCATTCCGTTTCTGGTCATGTTTGTACCCTGTTCTGTCCGTTCTGTTTTTGTAATGTGTTGTGCATCTGTGTAGTGTGTGTAACGTCAGAAAAAATATGATGCCACACTCACGACAACGACGACGACGATGCAACAAACAAACAAACGTCCCGAAAATGCGACAATTTTTTTTTAATTGTTTTACTTTGAGTTGTTTCCACACGGCTCGATGGGTTTAGCTTATACGAGTACTACCAATCAAGGTAAAAAAATGCCAACCCACTCCTAGCGAGCTGGTCAATTAAATTCGATGAGCATTATTGGAGACCAAAATACTCCACTCATCTCGGTGAGTTATAAACTACATTGGGCGAGCTAAAAAAAATTCTTCCTTAGTTGAGCTCATGGCGAGCTTGGTTGGGCGAGTTCTTTATTCCCTCGGCGGACTCAAAGGCAATACCGGGCTCAAATGTGGAGGAACGAACCGCTTATGGGCTTTATTATCATTCCACATGGTGATACAAGATGAAAGAAGGGTATTTGACCATTGACTTCATTTTCAATTAATGGTCCAATGAATAAGAGGATATAGGGACAATGGTGATTGCACATATTACAATTTTATTGATTTTTTTTTTGATAAAAACTAACCTATACTTGCAGACATATGTTACAATGATAAACCAAATATTGCTATTTTGTTGACTCATTAGAAATCTTTTAATGTATGTTCCTAGCTATCTCCTAGGAGGAATAAGTGCTTCTATTTTTAGTGATATATAAATATTTATGTATAATCAAAATTTTCACTTAATTAATTTTATATGCTTAATCATACATTGAAATTTGGATCCAAGGAATAAGAAACCAATCGGGGAAAAGGCTTTTCAAACTATATTTAAATATTTTTGGTTGGGGGCGGTGAATGCTCATCAACCAACCGTCAGAATTAAACAACTCCCTGCCTGGCGTGTCAATTTGCACCTGCTGAGCCGCTCAACTCACTAGACTTGCAAATCTATTAATTGCAAGGTCATCCCAGTCGGCCTGCTGCTCCCTATTGACCTGGCCGCCACTATCAATTTGATCAAATAGATTTTGTAAATCCTATTCTATTCAGCCGTCCAAACAAATCTCAATTGCTCTGGCCGCGTGAAAGCATTAAGGGAAAGAGAAAACTGAAGCTATAGGTGGGTACAGGTGGATGGACTGAATGGATCAAAGATTTTTTCTTCATTGGCATTGTATACATGCCACAATTTGTAACAGACTTCAAATTACTAAACTACCTAGTACCGAATTATGACACCTCCCAGGGTACTTTTCACATACAACTCCCCTCACACACAATTTTGTTCAGGACGTCCCCTAAAGATATTCACCATTTGACTGGATTTCCACATGAAGATGTGGATGCTATCACAAAAATGGCCTTGACTGATGAATATGTCAAGTACTTGGAGTCTCACTATGGTATTTCAATTGATCCAACAACTAATCGTTCAAAAAGGGAAATTTCAAGTCATGATTTCACACACTTTAGGGAAGGATTTTTTTTAGAAAGAAATATTGGCATTCCTTACTAGGCCTTGGTTTACATTATACATGCCCTTGGTGGTAACCAATATGATTGGTGTATCGATTTATCTACCAAGATAAGGAATGACATTAGCCATGCTCTTGTGAATGAATCTAATGTAATTACAACTTTAAATTATGTACTTTCATTATGTTTAAAGCATTTTCACGGTTTACACAACACCTATATTTTAATTGAATACCATGATAAGTTGAATACATTTTCCTTGTTCCTTAAACAACTGGAAGGTCTTTTAAACTTTACCATTCTTTTATTCAAATTAATTTTCTTACATTCTCCTATTTCATTATAGTTTTATATAAAATATTAAGATTTTGTTAAACTTCACTCAAAGAGAGGTATCTATAAGAGGACGCTTACCACATGAGGGACCCACATATAACATTGGGGGAAATTAATAAGAGGAATCTAACCCACAATTAACAAATACTTCCAAACACGCGAGGATTTCTCTAACACCTCAATGAATTGACATGAGGACCATACAAATACTCTTAGGTATTTTATATTTCAATTTAGAGTAATGCTAAATATAATTTTTCTGAAATGATAGATTTTTAAATGTAATCATTGAATTCAATACTTTTCAGCCACCTTCAACAATGTAGGCCTTCCCTGAGCTATTCAAACTAGCTCAAGATATGAATAGAAAGAAGTGCAATCTCCACAAACCCTGTCTCCTCCTCAAGATATGTTTCCAATTACCTTTTACATTTCATTATATTTTGGTTTTATTTATTTCTTGAAATGAAGGTACTAATTAATTTTATTACTAATCAGGAGTCACCTAACTTCAATTTCTCTCTCCTATTCAACAATGACAACAACCACAAATAGAAAAACAGACTTGACATTTAAGTAATGTTTCTTGTAAAAAAACATTAGTTCAATTTCAATCATTCTATTTTTTATATGTCCCTCAATTCTGATTTTATTTCCTATTACAGTGCGTCCACCATCTCATACATTTAGACCAGAAAAGTTTTTTCCACCACTACCGCTACCACCACCACCTCACAGTGTTTTCACAAGGGTTTAACATATTTTATATCCATATTCTAGTAGGGGAACCATCCATTTGTCTACCTATGATTTCACAAACTTATTTATCAGTGGTATACAAAGTGGACGCAGTTGTCAGTTCTGATTCAATTTGATTCGGATGATGAATATATTGGGATTGAAAGTGGGGTGCAGGAACCTGGAAATTTCAATCCTGAAGGTATTCTTTGGGTTCAATATAGGCTTCCCCATAATTATAATAAATTTCCAATACAACACCTTTGAAGGAAACACCATTAAATGAGGATGAGATCACAAATTTTTCATTAGAAAGTATTTTCTCTTATAATTGCTCAGCCATTGTTAAAAAATATATTTTGATAGATATTGAAATCATAAAATTTTGGGAGTTTAAGGGAAAATACATAGATTAAAGAAACAAATTTCCATTTTCATAACCACTCCCAAAGACATTCTTTATATTCTTTAGTTCAAAAAGAATCAACAAAGATTGGTATATTATTGAATCAAACTATATCTAGTTTCGTTTTTGTTTTTTATTTCTTATAATGATAATGCGTTAGATATAATGTTAAATAGAATAGAAAATTTAAATGCAGAAGCCTAGTCTTACTACAATAAATGGTCTAGAGATAAGAGCCTTATTATGATTGTGAACGTGGAGAAAGACAAGGCTCTTTAATAAGTTATAATTTAATACTTAGAAAGTTAATTTATGATGGTTATTTTTAATTTTTTGTTTAACTATTTGTTTATTTCATTGATACATTCCAAGTATCAGAATATGAAGAATGAGGTAGTGGTGCTTGATGTGCACTTGAAAAATGTGAAGAAAATTTTGAATGTAACAATTGTATTGAAAAAAAAATCTTGTTGTGTTGAACAAGTAGAATAATGCTTTGTGAAGGATTATTAATGAGCATGTAATGAATCTTGAAATTTTATTGAAGAAAAAAACTGAATTAGATATTAGTTTAGCTTCAACATGGGATACAAAAAATGTAGAATGTGAAATAATTTCCAGTATAAATGATGTTATGAAGGATCTAATTTAGTTAGGAATACTAAAGGAAGGGTATAGTCAAGGATCGGTACTAGCTTCTACAAGAGAGAAAGAAATGAACAACTATTAAAATTTTTGAGAAAATGATTTGTTTTGTATCTTCAAAAAAAATCTATGGAAAATTTTGTTTTTAAAAAATGAATGTTGGTTTATTTGAATTTTGTTATGTTTTTATTCTAAATTTTATACATCTAATAGCATAAATAAATTGGTAGTTTTTATGAATATTGTGTGTTACATTATTTTCATACTTAAAATTTATGGAAAAACTATTATTTTGATCATTATGATTTGATTCTATATGTAGGGGAATTTTGTTGGGTCCAAAAATGTTTGTTATGATGGCCTATTATTTTAAACACACCTCAAAAAAGTCATTAAGATTCAAAACTTAAATACTTTTTCAAATGGAAAGATAAAGGAGGTGAGGGAATGTAAGTTTTATCTCATAAGATCTTCATCTGTAAGGAATATTAATAGTTTATGAAAATCATGGGAGTATCTGAGGGAATCTCTTTAAATAAATGGACACATAAACAAACTCTTCACAATTATCAAAATAAAATTTTATCTACATTTGTGATGATAAAATGAAATGTAAGTGTGTAAAATAGTTTTACAATACTTATAAACACATGTTTCCTTGACAATATATCTTTATATATGAAATACAATGGAAAAATATTGAATAAATCACATATTTAAAAATTAAAAAATAGTAAAAAACAATACTGAAAATGTTTTTCAATAAAGAACAAAACAACATAACAATGTGATATGAAATTCTAGTTCTAGAAATACTATATTCGTAAATCTTTAGATAAAATCAACTATCTAAAATAATACTTGAATAACTCATTCTTCATAACTCACACTCGTATCTAACGTCTCAAAAGAATATTCAATATCAATGCTTATATCTTCTCTGTCGGTGGCTATATTAAAGGCCCCTCTCCTATATGTAAGATAACTCCATATAATTGCTAGTTCTCTTTCATAAGAAAATGTGTCCACAACATATTGTGAAACATATAATCTCAACCAAGTCTCTAGATTTTTATTCAATCTGTTTTGAATTTTTACTTAACAAATGCTAATGCACTAAATAACCTTTCATCTTACACTGAACCCAATATATTTTTTGTACACGATTCATATAATTTGAAATATTCACTAATGTTTTCTTTCGAGATGCTAATAGGATACAAATTTCTCCATAGCCATGTAATAACACCTTTTTTGTTGGTTCAACTAAACTCTCATATTGATCAATCATTGTGAACATGGAATGAGGTGACCGAGACATCATTATTTCCTTTTGCAAAATACCTTTAATTTCAAATATATTTACCTCTATAGATTTATTGAAATGGTTAATGAGAGTTTTTATAAATTTGTGAAATAATTTACTTATGTATTCTTTACCTATATTAGTATTCAAAAAATTAGGATTCGCCACTACCATGGCCTCAATCAACTCATCCCTTTTAAAGTGTTCTTGGATCTCTCAGGATAAAATTTCTCAAATATTTATTAATTTTATCCATGTTTCATATATGACATTATCATGTAAATTATGTGTTACATATACTTCTTTCAATTTTGCTATTGTGATATCAATACTTTTTTGGAAAGTTTGGATTGTGGTAAAGGTGATTTTAATATAAACAATTGGCTATTACTATAAATACTAAGTGAACCGACACAAAAAGATGCCCAAAAATTAAGGCGAAATAGCAAGCGAGCCGACTCCTCATTATTTTCCAAATTCAAATTTAAAAATCCCAAATATTCTTGATAGAACAAAATTCGCCACTATAATTCAAATTCTATTTTTCATGAAAATATTTTTTTGTAACACATGTGGGTTGTTTTGGTTTTTCATATTCTTTTGTGAAATTTACTCATTGATTTACATGTTTTTAGAGTGTATGTTATTTATAAATTATTAGTTTGAATTATAGTTTTATTGGTACAATGTTTTGTCTTCCAATGGTCCCCACTCATCTCCCTACACACTCCAATGGCTATCTCACTTTCCATTTTCTTCTGATTTTGGCATCCTTTATCTATAACATGGGCTCTACATTACTGGCATGCCATGGATAAGGACTTTAAAAAACTGGTGGAGTTTTTAGTGGTACCTTTCCTTCCTCATCCTATCTGACCTTTATCCCATCTTTTTCATTTTTTCTTTACTTTTAGAGTTCAATTTGCACATAAATATGGTCTAATTCCAATTCTAATTATCTATAAATACATAAGCATCATAGTCCACTTAAGAATCCAAAATATATCGAGCATTTTTTATTTTATGAAGGCATTCAAAAATTTATCAAGTGAAATCTAAAGAAGGAATATATTAACTATTTACTAGCATTTAGAGAAATAAGTTACTCATTAAAGTACTAAAATTTATTTTTGAAACACAATGGATTGAACCGATTTTCCCAACTAAATAATTATTAGTTACCGGTCTATTTTCTATATTTTACAATGTTTAGGGCTATGAAAAATATCACTTCAATTGTTTGAGAGCTATGTTAAGTAATATTTTTACTTCACTGGATTGTTTTTTAGGTACTTTGTTAAACATATGAAAAACCAACAACATAGAAATAAAAAACCTCAACACATGAACTATTAGAATTTAAATACAATTATGGGAAATGATTATATAGTTGTCCATGCACTAAAACATGTACATGTTTGCTTAAAAAATGGTAATAATTTTTCACTTTTTAATTAATGATATTTTTAAGAGCCAGTCACAATGTTACATATAAGGTGTTCGATTATTCTAAATATTTTTAAAAATAATTTATACCAATTATATTTGTACATAACTAATTCAAAATATAATTTTCCCTCTAAATAAACATGTGAAATAAAAGTAGTGTTATGGCGCAGTTATATGCTATATGATGGTACAATTGTTTTGTGTTGACAGTGTACATACATACATCTATGCTCCCCTAAAGTTAAGGTGACCATTCATAAGGTCCTAGATCTGTTCGTACTAGATCATATGATGTAATTTATCATGATGTTTCCTCAATTTCAAACTACAATTTAGATGAGAGAAAATAGTGTTCACAAGTAATTCAAGTATTAATTTACATGAAAATAGTTTTTGTAATTATTTGTATTAATTCATTTCGAGGAACATTCACTTTGAGATTATACTATTTATATTTAATTTCAATTGAAATTTTATTTTTCATAAAATTATTTTTTCTATGACATGCATGGGTTATTTTTTAAACACTTAAACAACTAATATTAATTTATTATTTATTGAGTTACATACTTTTAGAGTGTACATTATTTATAAATTGTTTATTTGAATTATAGTTTTATTGGCACAATTTTTTGTCTTCCAATGGTCCCCACTCATCTCCCTACACACTTCAACGATTATCTCACCTCATCTTTCCATTTTCTTCTAATTTTTGACCTCTTATGTCCGTAACATGGACTCTACATTATTGTCATGCCATGAATAAGGACTTTGTAAAACTATTGGATTTTTTAGTGGTATATTTTCTTATTCACCCTATCTAACCTTTATCTTGTCTCTTGCATTTTTTCTTACGTTTAGAGGTCAATATGTACACAAATATGGTTCTAATTCAAATTTGAATTATCTATAAATACATAAGCATCCTAGCCCACTTAAGAATTTGAAATCTATTTGAGCATGCATTATTTTATCAAGCTATTTAAGAAGTTATCAAGTGAAATATAAAGAAGGAATTTATGGATTGTTTATTGGCATTTGTAGAAATAATTCATTCGCTAAAGTGCTAAAATTTATTTTCAAAACACAATGGATTGAACCAATTTTCCTAACTAAATAATTATTCTACTTATTGGTGTTTTGTTTTTTCTATTGTAAAAAGTTGAGGGCTATGATAAATATCAAGATATCTCAATTATTCCCCTAATATAGCTCATGTCGCAAAACACATATTTTTATCATACAGTTCAACACTCAATAATGCAATTAGCGTAAACTCAAAAGAAAATTTATTTTCTAGTAATTAAAGAAAAATTTCAAAGTAAAAAACAAAAATTTTAAAAGGAAGAAATACGTGAATCCAATCATTAAAGAACATCTAAATATTGAATAAGTTTTATTTACAAAGAAAATCTCCAACGTCCTAAAATATAACATGATGGTTTGGATACACAAATTTGTAGGTTCTCTTTGTATTTAAAAAAAATTCATGTATGCATTGTTAAAATCTAACCACTTGGTCATTTCATGTTTCCTTCGTGGATTTTTATTTCATGTGTGGCGTTTGTTGTAATGCCCTTTGGGCCTTGTTCTTTTTAGGTCGTGTTATCTGTGGGCCGCCCCCTTACTATGTAACACTTTATATTATGTTGTTTATAATATAAAGGTTGTTCCAATAGTAAAATCTAACCACTGTGTTGTAATCTCGACTAGAAATAACTTTAATTATTTATATTTATAATATTGAAATATGATGGAGAAGAATAGACCTTTATTCCATACTTAAGAGTAATGCAAAGACCCGTATTTATACAACTAGATGAAACTTCTAGGATTTCCATAAAGGCACTAGGAACTATCTAGAATAGACGTATCTAGAAAATAGAGAAATCTAGATAGTCTTAGAACAATGTATTATTTTATTTTGTTAACATTCCCCCCCTTAATACATTGTTTTTACAAATGTAGCCCCAAAATAGTTCAAATTTCTCTTTACCAAGGGACTTGGTGAGAATATATGCGATTTGAACATCTGTCGGGAAGTATTGGAGATAGATATGGTGGTTCAAAACTTGATCTCAAATGTAGTGTCATTCAACTTCTATGTGCTTTGTTGTCTCATGGAAATGTGGATTTTTCACAAGTTTTAACACATCCTGATTATCGCAATGAATGATGGGAGGATTTTCTTTGGGTTTTGCGCATATTTGCTAAAATGTGATGTAACCAAATCACTTCGAACACATCTTCTTGTGCGGCACGATACTCTGCCTCAATGGATGAGAGAGAGACAATGGTTTGCTTCTTACTAATCCATGAGATAGGACTAGACCTAAGATGAAAAATGTAACCTGAAGTTGATTTCCTGTCATTAATGGATCCAACATAGTTTGAGTCTTTATATCCCTATAAGAAGAACTGTGAGTTCTTCTGATACTCTAGAACATAGTTGACTGTACCTCACACATATCTTAACACATGCTTCGCTGCTATCTAGTGACATTTCTTCGGCTCCTGCATGAATCTAGAAAGGTAGCTCACATCAAAGAAAAGATCTAGTCTGGTATATGTCAAGTAAATGAGACTCCCAACAAGATGTTTATAGAGAGTACCATCTACTTGAGGTGAATCTTGGAATCTTGAAAGTTGAAAACCTTTTTCCATTGGAGTGGATATGGGTTTACAATATGTCATTCCATACTTTTCCAGGAGTGTCTTAGCGTATTTCATCTAGGAGACAAAAATATAATTATTTTTCTGTCATATCTCCAAGCCAAAACAATAGTGAAATAACCCAAAATATGTCGTGTCGAAGGATTTCTTAAAAACATTCTTAACATCTTCGACGAGATTGCCAGAACTCTCTGTTATCATAAGATCATCTACATACAAAACCAGAATGAAAATCTCTTTGTCTATCTTTTTGATATACATATTTGAATCAGAGGGGCTATGTGTGAAACCATGTTGTAATAGGTGATCATTTAGTTTTATGTACCATGCCCTAGGTGCATGTTTAAGTCCATAAAGAGACTTAATTAAATGACATATCTTATGAAGATTTTGTTCATAGAAAAATACTTTTGGTTGGGTCATGTATACTTCTTCTATGAGATCACCATTCAAGAAAGCATTTTTTACATCCATTTGTTGAAGTCTCCATCTATTTTGTGCTGCCAGTACACAGACAACCTGTAATGCCCAGCTGGGCATCGGATTCTTTTTTTTTCTACCTGCCTCCACTGCCACCTTGGCCTCCTCCCAACCACCCAGCCTGCAAATTTTTTTCTAGACTGTCATGTCTGTCCTTGTGTGAGGAGTCGGTGGAGTCATTTTTCTTCACCATAATCTCTTTTTGGATTCTCTTTCAATGCGTGTAGGTGGGTGTTGGGCGCATTTTCTTCTTGGGTGTTTTTTTTTTTTTCCCTGTCACCTCATTTTGACCTGCTCCTTCTTGGCGTGTTCTGGACAGTGGATTCATTGATGGTGAAATGAAGGTCTGTCACCCTGATGTTGCGTGGATGGGTGTGGATTCTCCAAATCATGCTGTACAGGTAGTTTTAGTGGAGCGTAGAACTGAAATCCTCCTAGGAAAGTGCCGTGAGGAAGTGTTTGGCTATATGCAGCAGCAACATGGCAGAGAAGTAAACTTATCTCAGAAAATCAGTGGCCTCCAGGGAGAGTTAAGTGCGACAGCTGCCGCAGGGCGATCCCAAGGAACCGTTGGTGTTGATCTTGATGTTCTGGTTGCATGTGACCACAGTCGTGGTCAGTTGTTGCAAAATCTTGCAGCTGTAGTAGAAGCCTTTTTTAGCGCTCCAACAAGCAGGTGGTCCAACTTTGTTGTTATCTGTTCAGCTTTGACTGCATCCTCAAATTAAAGATTCTCCTTCAAGATATTCCTACCAAAACTGACTAAGTGACAATGAGAGTGTTACAAGGAGACCGTATGTTGACGCGATGGGAGGATCATTTTATGTGTTCTGTCCATTCCGTTTCTGGTCATGTTTGTACCCTGTTCTGTCCGTTCTGTTTTTGTAATGTGTTGTGCATCTGTGTAGTGTGTGTAACGTCAGAAAAAATATGATGCCACACTCACGACAACGACGACGACGATGCAACAAACAAACAAACGTCCCGAAAATGCGACAAATTTTTTTTTTTGAAAAATTAAGCAAGGTAGTGGTCCTTGTTTGATTTATTTTATCTGCAAGTTTTGTGACCTGCTTGATCTTGGGAACTGATAATATTCAATCTTTTTACTTTGTATTCCGATCGCAAAACTAGGACTACATGATTGTCGCAATTCCATTTGCTCGAGATTTACTTCAATATTTGTTGTATTCGACTCCTCCTTAGCGGATAATTTCGAGTTTCAGCATGGTGATACAAGACTTCATAAGAGGGTATCTGACCACTGACCCCATCTTCACTTTATGATCCATTTTATAAGAGGGTAAAGGTGTCCAGGGTAAATGTATGTATTATGATTTTATTGATTTTTTTTTTGATATATTTTAATATATATCTGCGGAGATATGTTGCATGGATAACACATATATTGCTATCTTGATGGCTTTTAGAAATATTTTAATATATGACCATAGATATCTCTCTAAAGGGATTAGATACTTTTAATTTAAGTGATATATATATATATATATATATATATATATATATATATATATATATATATATATTATCATTATATACTCAATTAAGTCTATACGCCTATACCTACATTTACCATTTGAAATTTGGTAGGAATAAGAGTCAAATGGGGGGGGGGGGGGGGGAAACATTTCAAACTGTGCTTTAATCTTTTTGGTTGGTAGGTCGCTCAACTACGAACTGGCAAAAATTTAAGGCTCCCTCTCTCCTGCCTGCAAGAATATAACCTGGTCACCCGCTCAACCCAATTAATTGCACTAGATTTGCAAATCTATTTACCACAAAGTCGACCTGCTGTGCATGGACTGTCCTGAGCCGCGTGAAAAGAAGTCGTGGAGGATAAGGATGTAGCTACAGCTAAATAGTAGGCGTGTTAACTCTTTCATAACGACCCTGTCCACATGAGGAATCATTATGGGAAAGAGAAAACTGAAGCTATAGGTGGGTATAGGCAGATGGACGTCTCTTACCTTTTTCTTTGGCCCTGTCCACATGGTGTTATCCAGGCAGTGAGGCAACACCAGCAAGCAGTTCGTCCAACTATGTTGTTATTCCCTGTTCAGCATCGAATGCATCCTCAAGTGGCAAATAAAAAGGGTTCTCGTGGATAGCAAATAAGACTTATAAAGTCGTATGGGGAATTTCAGCTTTCAGGTGGGTGCTGTTTGTGTGCATGGGCGTGGAGTTTGCTCAAAAGCAAATAGGTTGTCGCTATAAATTTTGGATACGCCATCTGTCAACTATGGACCTCTTATACCAACAACTATTACTTGTCTATTGCAACACTCTTAAATAGACGACCACAAAACTCGCTTTTGCAAGCATTGCAACAATTTAAATATTCTCTGTGACAGTCAGTGCTTTGTGTATCAAGTTGTCTATCAGGCATATCTACTGAAACGTATCATCATTTTTTTTTTTTTTTAGCAGTTATTCTCTTAGACATGGATTTAAGGGTGATTGACTGGTCTTGATTGTTGAGTCTAACTTCGACATTTGTTTGGGTAGTTGTGAGGCCTGCCATGTAGCTTGATATTTGTGAAGCTAACGAGGACTCGCAGTGTCCTAATCTGTAAACAAAAATCTTTAAAATATTTTAAGGGACATTGCAACAATGTTAAATATTCGATGAGATGCGTTTCAGAGATCTCTCACAGAGGTGGATCAAGTTGTCATGTCAGAATACTCAATGAAAAGTAGAATTTATTGTTTGCTTTTGTAAATTTAGAAGTATATTTCTTAGGAACGATTTAAGTTCATACATGGTAAATTATATTTAACTTTCATTTGATTGTAGCAGTTGTATACCAATACATTATGTAATTTCTAAAAGGAAATATTAATAATCACGTTATACTAATATGTATCTAATATTGTATAAAATTTTGTTATTATTGCATAACATCCAATAAGAATATTTGGCATTTAATATCAATTTTATTAAATATTAAAGGAGAATATTGGATAATACATTTAATAAGTGTATAGACTTTCTGCATTATTAATTTCCTTCTACAGTAATTTCATAACAAAGTATGGGATTACAAAATAGGTTGATTTCATTCCTTTTATTAATTTGTAATGGATTCTTGTATTAAATTCATAAATGAAGAAAGCATAAAAGAACTAGATCTTATTTTCATTGTCATATTAAAATTCTATTATGAAAACTTAAGTCCTTCCATCAAGTACTAAAAGAAGGGGATAATGAACTAACATTCCAACTTTTCAATACATCTTCCAAGTACTCAACAAAATGAGATCTACAATGTATATTCCTTTTGTAATTTCTCCATTCCACATTAGAATTCAACAATCTTCTCAATAATGTAAACAAGAAAAGTAACATTTCACTCCATACAACTTTTTTTTGCCTGGTGCAATTCCTAAATTACAACATATCCTTATTTCATTGGAAATAAATTTTAATGAAAAGAAAACAAGATGATTACAACTTTCTTTCTCATACTCAATTTACAACAAAATAATGTTATATAAAGGAAAACAAAAGAGTCTTCACAAGCTCCAAGGTGTTCTTCATCCATGCTCCAAGTTCCAAGTAGTTCAAATCACAACCAAGATAGGGGGAGAGGCAACACTCTCCTCCCAACCAAAACTCAATGGAGAAGAGAAGCAATCTCCTCCATTGACCCCCGAGCCCCAAACACAACACAATGAAGGGTGGTCTCCAACTCAAGGCAACAATACTTGCTTCCACAATACAATTTCTTCACAACATTCAAAGCTTAAAATAGAAGAAACAAAAAGAGACACACAAATAACACCAAACATTTCACAACAAGGCTTTCATCCAAGCCAACAAGAGAAGGAACTATGGGAAAGTTTTCCTTATGCCTCCCCATTGAGATGAGATGCCCATCCAAACCCTCCACAATAAAACTCAAGCCCCTATGACTCTTATGCCTCCCTCAAGTACCCCTTTTTCCTCCCATACTCTTATGCCTCCCTCCTCTTATGGCTCCCTCAAGGACAAGGTAAGAATGTGAACATTCTTACCCAAGATGGGCATCCCTCTCAAACTCCCTCCACAATATCCTATTCTACTCTTATGCCTCCCTCATGAGTTTTCCCATAGACCTCTCCTACACTACACATTAAGCATTCTATCCATTTTTCACAATACACAAAAGTAAACATACATTATCCACAAATTTAGCATAGAAGCAACAACAATATGAAAGCAAAAAAAAGGAGAAGGTTTCCTACCTCTCCATTGGAGAAGCCTAAACCAAGAAGCTTTGTCCAAGCTCCCTCCAAAACAATCCAAGCATGCAAGTCCAAGCTCCTTCTTTTTCTTTCTCCCAATTCTTTTCTCTCCCCCAAAAGAAAATAAAAAAAGAACTCCTCAACAAAAAACCTCCAACCCCCTCAACAAGAGAGGAAGTTTCCTATAAATAGACAAAAGGGAAGAGTGAGGGTGATGTGGCTCCTTGTAGGATGCCACATCACACATCCTCAAGACCACCTCCCCCTTAGTCAACTCAAATCCCAAAACACCATAAATGGGTGGTTGGGTTGAATGACATCTCTCTTCCACATCCATCCCTTCCCATGTGTCTTAAGGCACAATTAAATGCAAAAGGAAGACAAGTGCACTTCAAAGTCACATTTCCCTTCCCAAAACAATAAATAATCCCCTTTTTTGGCTTCCCAACCCATAGATATGGTTGGTAAGGGGTTTTGGGAAGTGTGGGACAAGTTCAACTTGTCCCACAAGTCCCCCAAAATTGCCTTAAATCTCAAATTCGAGATTCAAAGGATTTGGAGTGGTCAACACTCAAAACAAGCATTCAAAACAAGAGGAAACACAAGGCTCAAGGAGCCAACCATAAAAATTAATTACACCCACTAGACTTCCCTCCAAAACTTAAAAATTAAAACAAGATGTTAATTTAATCTAAACACACTTAGCAAAAGAAATTTAAAAAAAAGACATCACAAATAAAATCACCTACTAAAGTAAGTTAAAACAAGTAAATAAAATTCTTACCCCCTTGGTCACATTATAAAATTTCCCCCTCATGGAAATTTTTCTTAACACATAAAAGAACAAAGGTAACACAATACAATTCACTAGTTGCCTTGACGACCAAATGTTGTAACCACCCGACATCCTGTTGTGTTTGGTTCCCAATCCCCCTTTAGGTTGTGATCATGTTGTGTTTCCTGCAAAATACAAAATACCTCCTTCGGCCTTGCGGCCATGTCAAAATATCCAAAATAACCATATGCATGAAATTTATTAACATCTATACGTAATTCAATCAATCATTATTTCTAGGTTTAAATCACAACTTAATTATGCATTTCATCATTATCCAAAATTATAGTAATGTAAATTCAACAACTACATTCTACTCATCATGGCGAAGAAATCCAATGTTAGAACACATGCAATATATCCATATAAAAATAATATCAGTATCCAATAGTCTGTCCATGAGTCAGTGTAGATCATACTGAAAACAAAATCCAATCATAATCCAAATGCATCTAGTCACAAAACATCATGCTAATCAACATAAGTATAAGTCATGTCCATATCCAAAAGTCTGCATAACTCAAAATGATAATCAACTAAGTGTCATAGGGAAGTGGGCATTACATCCCCCTCCCCTTAGACTAGACTTCCTCCTGGAAGTCACTGAAATAAGTGTGGAAACTGAGCTCGCAATGATGTAGCATCCTCCCAAGTAGCAGCAGTCTCATCGTACCTGTCCCATTGGACCCGAACCTGATCAATCTCTCTGCCGCGAAGGCCCAGGGTCCTACGATCTAAAATGCACACGGGCTCCACCATCACCTGCCCCTGATCCTGCACCTGCAATGCAGTCCAATCTAGCACATGAGAAGGATCAGAAACATATCTCCTAAGCACAGAAACGTGAAATACATCATGGACGCGCGATAAGCTAGGTGGCAGTGCTAGACGATAGGCTAAGGGGCCGAGGCACTCCAAGATCTCAAAGGGACCCACAAATCTAGGAGCAAGCTTAGAACCTTTTCCATAACGGATAGGGCTCTTATGCGGTCTGACACGAAGAAACACCTTCGTGCCTACCTCAAAACTGTGATCTATCCTATGCTGGTCTGCATACTTCTTCTGTCTATCCTGCGCCTCCTGCAATCTCTGTCTGATCAAGGTAACCTGCTGCTCCATGTCCTGTAATAATGCTGGCCCAAGGGAAACCCTGTCCTCAATCCTGTCCCAACTAAGAGGTGTCCTGCACTCTCTACCATATAATGCCTGAAAAGGAGCCATGCCTATAGAACTTTGGAAACTATTATTGTAGGCAAACTCCACCAAATACAGATACTCCTCCCATCTCGACTGATGATCCATCACGTACATCCTGAGCATATCCTCCAAAATCTGATTCACCCTCTCTGTCTGTCCATCTGTCTCAGGATGATAAGCTGTGCTGAAATTAATCCTCGTCCCGAGGGCATACTGCATGGTGGTCCAGAAATGGGAAGTGTACAAAGGGTCGCGGTCGCAAATGATCTTCCGTGGAATCCCATGTAATCTGACAATCTCATCAAGGTATACTCGTGCCACAGCACTTGCTGTATAGGTGGTCTTCACTGGAGAAAAATGAGCTACCTTCATCAATTTATCCACCGTGACCATGATGGCGTCGTGATGGTATCTCGACGTAGGTAACCCAACAATGAAATCCATAGAAATGGTGTCCCACTTCCACTCCGGTATGGCGTGAGGATAGAGAAGGCCAGCTGGATGCTGATGCTCGGCCTTCACCCTCTGGCACTCTAAACAGCGGGATACAAATGAAGCTATGTCTCTCCGAAGTCCTCTCCAAAAATACAACTGTCTCAAGGTGGCGTGCATCTTCTTCACCCCGGGATGGGCTGAATAAGGTGCACGATGAGCCTCTGTCAAAATGTCATGTCTCAAGCCTCCTTCTCTAGGAACATATATCCGACCTCTGTGTCTGAGAAGACCATCTGCCTCTAATGAAAATCCATCAAATCTCCCCTCAAGGGGTCTCTGAGACTCAATCTCTGCTCTGGCTGCAAGGTAGAAACTATCCTGAGGAAGCTGCTGTAAGATCCTACTCCGCAAATCTGTGCCCACTGAGGTGGCCATAGCCACATGTCTCCGTCTACTCAAGGCATCTGCCACCACATTCTCCTTTCCTTTCACATGCTCTATCTCCATGTCATACTCACAGAGTAACTCCATCCAACGCCGCTGACGAGCGTTGAGATTGGGCTGCGTGAAGAGGTGGCGAAGACTCAAGTGATCAGTCCTGAGTGTAAATCTCTAGCCAAGAAGAAAATGTCTCCACCGCACTAAGGCATGTACCACTGCTGCAAGCTCAAGGTCATGGGTCGGATAATTGAGCTCATAATCTTTGAGTTTGCGGGACTCAAAGGCAACTACTCTACCCTCCTGCATTAACACTCCTCCAAGTCCTGCCAAGGAAGCATCTGTGCATACGAAAAACTCTCCATGAGGATCTGGCACTGCAAGGATAGGTGCTCTCGTAAGGCATTCCTTCAGTGTACTGAAGGCCTGCTCACATCTATCTGACCATAAAAACTTCTTCCCTTTCCGCTGAAGAGAAGTGATAGGGTGCGCAATCCGAGAAAAGTCCTGAACAAACCTCCTGTAGTACCCTGCTAGACCCATGAAACTACGCACCTCGGTCACACTAGTGGGTGCTGGCCAATCCATGATGGCTCAAATCTTGGAAGGATCGACTGCGATACCTTCCCCAGAAATAACGTGGCCCAAATACTGCACCTCAGGCTGAAAGAACGCACACTTCTCCAAGTTCCCGTAAAGGCGCTGTTCGCGAAGACACTGAAGAACCTAGCGAAGGTGCTCCTCGTGCTCCTCACGTGTGCGTGAGTAAATCAGAATTTCATCAAGGAAGATGAGCATGAAGCGATCAAGGAAGGTCCTGAATACCCCATTCATCAAACTCATAAACACTGCGGGGGCATTCGTCAAACCGAAAGGTACCACTGTGAACTCGTAGTGGCCATATCTCGTGTGGAAAGCTGTCTTGTGAATATCTGTCTCCGCAATCCTGAGCTGATGGTATCCTGACTTAAGATCTATCTTAGAGAAAACTGTAGCCCCCTTCATCTGATCAAATAAATCATCAATGCGTGGAAGGGGGTAACGATTCTTGATCGTTACTTTATTCAGCTGACGGTAGTCAATACACAACCGAAGAGATCCATCCTTCTTCTTTACGAAGATCACTGGTGCACCCCAAGGGGATACACTAGGACGGATTAGGCCTTTCTCCAGAAGGCCCTCAAGCTACAACTTGAGCTCACATAACTCAGGAGTAGTCATCCGATAGGGTGCTCGTGAGATAGGCTCTGCGCCTGGAACTAGATCTATATGGAAGTCGATCTCACGTGGGGGAGGTAATCCCGGTAGCTCCCCTGGGAACACATCGGCAAACTCTGATAAGATGGGATGGTCATCGAGGGAAGGTCCTCTCGACTCATCCTCTGATCTGTCACTGACCGTAATAGCAAACATCTGACAACCCTGTCGCGCACACCCGCTTAAGCTGCATAGCGGAGATGGTGCGAATGGATACGGCCCTCCTAACTCCTGATATCACTGACTCTACTCCAAGATCATCTATGCAAGAAATAGTCTTATGGTAACAATCCACTCTAGCTCTGTGAGCGGACAACCAATCCATGCCTAAAATGATGCCATAAGATCCTAATGGAAGGATCCGAAGATCAGAAGTAGTGGTGAAGGGTCCCAAATCCACTACACACTCCTTGACTAAGGAGTCTATAGAAATTTTGGCTCCAGAAGCCATCTCAACGTCCCAACTACGGCCCTGCCTAACTGCCACCAGCCTACAACGCTCTACTAAGGATGGTGCAATAAAAGAATCAGAAGAACCAGAATCAAATAATATAGAGGTGGAAATACCACCAATACTACCTGTCGTCTCAATCACAGTACTCTGATGCTCAGCCTGGCGGTTCTCGACCGCTGCGTAGATCCGATGACTCCATGCCATATCTCCAACAGTAGGCTCTGAGCTCTGTGTCTTACCCTTGGTAGGGTTATGTGGGCAATCTCTCCAAAGATGTCCAACAACACCGCAACCATAACAGCTGCCTGGTCCTCTCCAGTGGGAAGCAGCTCCAGCTGGTACTCTAGATGACTGAGATACAGATCCTGACGATCCGGCTATGGACTGCTGAGGTCTCTGCTGACGAGCTCCTACTGACTGAGCTCTCGGTGCACCCTGTGTCCTGATGGGACCCCTAGGAGGAGGCCCCATACTACGTCCTCTCTGTGCATCAAATCTCTGAGGAGGTCGGTAAGGTGGGCGGGTCTGCTGCTGTTGCTGCTGCTGTGGTGGCCTGAATGAAGCTTGCCCTGAACTCTGTCCACCCCGTGGAGGAGGAACTGACCCCTTCGACCTACTATCCTGCATCTGCTGGATACGGCTCCAAACTCTGTCTCTAGCCTGCTGTGTCTTCCCCCGTGTCTCCTCTGCAATATAGGCCTTCTCCACGGCCTCTGCTAATGTCTGTGGGCAGTGAATGTGCACTGCGCCACCTAAATCCAAATTCAGGCCCCGGATGAACCTGTGAATCCGTACCTGCTCATCCTGCATATAGTTGACGTACTGGAGTAGGTCCAGAAATCGACTCTCATACTCAGCTACTGTCATCGATGCCTGACGGAGGTCATGAAACTCGTCTATGCGCTGCTGAATAAATCTCCTGGGTAAATACCTGCTCCTGAAACGCTCCTCAAACAGCTCCCAGGTAATCATCTCTGAGTCGACATGGAGCTTCTGCTCCTCGGTCCTCCACCAGACTCCTGCTCCATCCTTCAGAAGATGGATCGCAACACGAGCTTTCGTGTTGCTACTACAAGGACAGAGCTTGAAGCATCCGCTCAAGCTCACCAACTAGGCCTCTGCCTGAAAACCACCTGTATCACCTGAATAGTGAGATGGTCGTAGCTTTAGGATCTCCCTGATATGGTCTGCAGCTGACGTATGATGAATCCTAGGTCTATCTGAATGCTCCTCCCTCTGTCTAGGGCTCCGAGACCTGTCCCTATGTCCTGAGATCCTGTCCCCATGTCCTCTCTGTGGTGACTCTGCCCTAGCCGACTCTGCACGGAAATTCTCTGCTCTGTGCTCCTCGCTGTGTCGAGGGGATGCCTGGGCATCTACTGATGGCTCCAAACTATGTCTAGCAAGTCGTCCTCCCAAGGGCTCTCCGCGTATAGCGGCATTGACATCCTGGAGTGTCTGCAAAATCTGAGGTAGAAGGGCTGCTACGGCCTGCTCTGGTGGTGGTATGTCTAGGTCTATATGAAGAGACCCCTCGCCCAATCCGCGCCTCCTGCACAGATCAAGGTGAGAGTTAGTTCATCGTTCTAGGTCTTGTGCTAGTTTTCTAAATTTGTTGTTTACTATAATTATCAACATTATGGTTTTATATATTAAAAGAATCATCTCTGTACTAAGTTGAATTGTTCCTGTTTCACGTTTTCTTGCGTGTGCCCAAGGGTCCCAGCTTCGAACCCCTGGCTCTGATACCAAAATGTAACGCCGAAAAAAGCCGACGCCACACTCACGACAACGAAGACGATGACGCCACGAAACAACCATTCGAACAAAAAAAGCGACAATTTTTTTTTTTTGAAGGGTGTAATGGTTCATACAGGCTTGTTCTAGATCAATTATTTATAATGCCATGCAATAGGTTAGACATTTGATTTGAATTTATGTTAGCCGATCAAATGCATGCGATAAGAAGGGCCTCGTCATCGAGTTAATTAGTTAGGGTTGATAATTCGATGATAACAATTAGAAAACTACATTTATCGCTCCCTATGATATAGATTTTTTTTGGTACGCAAGAAATCCTCATCTGTACTAACGACACTCGACCTGAAGGAACCGTTTCTTTTATATTTCTTCCACATGGTTGACTGGTATTACACATCGATTGCATTCAACTTAGCCCAATGACTCGGCCAAATGTGGATAACCAAGGTTTAAAAATCGGCCCATAATTATGCGACACACTACATAAATATCTGCAACAATTAATCATATTGTAGGATAAATTTACAATTAATTAAACATATTACCGGGCGATAAAAAAAAAGAAAAGTAGGCATCCATGACTTCTATGAGCTATAATTCATGTTATGAGTAAATGGTTAGGGTATAAGATTACATGCAGTGGCCATACCAGTACAAGTGATTATTAATGACATTCAAAAAGAAACGTGTCTAGAACATTTCATTTTTTTTATTGTTTATGTATCTATATATAAAAAAAATATTTAGATCGGCAGTGCATGTATATCTGTGCTAAAAAGGAATGCCACGATCGTTACAACTGGTGAATTGCAAGGTCCTTACTGATGTATATCTATCAAAGATTATGTCTACACATTCTCTACCTTATGGCAAAGGTGAAACTATAGGTCGTAATTTGCACTATCAAAAAAAGAAAAGAAAAAGCTTGCATATATTCATGCCTTAAGCAAGTTGGAGGATTGGTCTTGCGCCACATACAAAGGATTTGGTGCTCAGCATCGGATTCCTTTCAAAAAGAAGGGCAGTGGTCATGATAAAGAAGGAACATGCAAGGCCATCTATACTTGATCGACCCACAGCCGCGTAAAAACATTAACCAAGGGGATTTCCAAATTGAGCTTAGGTTTTATGAGGCAGGTGACCAACAACAGGTCTGTCCCCATACAGGCGTTTTCCAATCCTGACGTGAAGCCGCCACTGTCAACTATCCGCATACACACTTACTTTAGATTGCAGACATATCAGATTCAGCCTCACTGGCCAATCATAGGTGGACTGTATCAGGCCTCGCATTATCAGAAGGCAAATTAAGGGCCTGATTCCAATTGAAGCTGGTTCTCTGTCAACTGCATGGACTGTCAAAAGGAGACTGTTCACGATATTCGCTTTGCCTCCTTTCATTGGGTGTTGCATGGTTTGCCAGGGCAAGTGGAGGGCTGCACCAATAGCTTAAGGGACGTCCAACTATGTCTGTTATCTATTCAGCATCGAATGCATCCTCAAATGCTGGTTGGGTTCAGAGGTAATCAACGTTATCCCAAAGTCGAGAGGAGACGGAAGTTTCAAAACACGGCTTTGCCATTCAGCAGGTCAACACAGGCTAATCCGCATGAGCAGAGCTATTCTTTTTTTGTCATTATTTTAATTTTGTCTAGTATTGAATGTATTCGATTTCAGGGGTACCTCTTGATACCATAGAGACTATTGCTATCAGAACTATTGGGGAACAGTCTAAAATGGCTGCCCAACGATGTTGTTAACTCTGTTCAGTATCACTTTTACAGAACTGCATCAATGTTAAAGATTCACTGTGACAATCAGCACTATTGTGTATCACGTTGTCTATCAGGCATATCTACTGAAATGTATCATTTTTTTATTTTTTTTCATATATAGACTAGTTATTCTCTTAGACAATGATTTAAGGGTGATTGACTGGTCTTGATTTTGAGACTAACTTCACATTTGTTTGGATAGTTGTGAGGCCATGCCATGCAGCTTGATATTTGTGAAGCTAAGCAATCACTCGCAGGTGTCCTAATCTGTTAAAATGTTAGAAAGTTTATAAATGGCTATTCGGTATAATGCAGGTGTGGGCCAATTTTCAGGATGTATTCGTTGTGGAAGAACACGTGCAGTTTGTCGGTTTCTGTTTCATGCCAGAATATTACATGAAACGTATCAATTTGTTTTGTATATTATAAGTACATTCTCTAGACATGTTTATGGGTGATGTATTGGTCATTGATATTGAGACTAATTTAACATTTTATTTGGGCATATATGCGAGGCCTGATGCAGCTATGAAATTTGTTAAGCTTAAAACCATTCGCAGGATCCTAATCTGTATAAAAAGAAACGTCCAATAGTATCTTTAATAGCATTGCATAATTTAAGGGTTCGCTATATGCAACATTCATATCTAGTTGTCCATCAAGCATATTACTTAAACTAAGTATCATCATTTTCTTTCTATTAGTTACCTTCAACAGGATAATCTTTAAGGATATTAGATTGGACATCGAATGAAATGATAATGTCCTTACTAAACATAGACTTTGCATTATAAATTTGTCCTTCTAGCTCAACTTCAATAGACATAACATGGGTAATTTTATATGTAAGTTGATTTAAAATTTCCTTCTACACATTGCCAATAATTTTACAATGGATCCAAAATAAGGTAAGACATAGTAGAGTTAGAGCATAGAATGTTACTTGTCTTGGCACAATGTAAACAATTTGAAAACTTAAGCTCTATCCAGGTTCCAAGTACTAAAGTAAGAAAATAATGCACTATATATTGTCATCCTTTTCAATACTTTCCAACTTTTCACTTTCAAACATCCAAACAAGATCTAGTATGTATATATACATTCTTTTGTAATTATCCTTTCAATATTTCACCAAAGAATTCAACAACTTTTCATTAATTTTTAAACAAGATTTCAACATTTCAACAAGAAGGTATATACAACAAACTTCGCAATAGTGTATTCACAAGATTATCACAACCCCCTACATATCATCTCACTTTCCTTACAATCTTTTCAATTCAAAATTTGCATTCAACCATGTGACTTTTGGGGCAAATATCCTATTACAATGTGAAACAATTTGCATTAATGTAAGCTAAAAACAAAGTAATATTACATTCTTCCTCCACTCAAGGCGGGTAAATACATGATGTTTTTACATTGTCAACAAAAAAGGAAGGTTCTTGTGCTCCAAGGTGTTCTTCATCCATGCTCCAAGTTCCAAGTAGCTCAAATCACAACCAAGATAGGGGGAGAGGCAACACTCTCCTCCCAACCAAAACTCAATGGAGAAGAGAAGCAATCTCCTCCATTGACCCCCGAGCCCCAAACACAACACAATGAAGGGTGGTCTCCAACTCAAGGCAACAACACTTGCTTCCACAATACAATTTCTTCACAACATTCAAAGTAAAAAGAAGAAACAAAAAGGAAACACAAATAACACAATACTTTCACAACAAGGCTTTCATCCAAGCCAACAAGAGAAGGAACTATGGGAAAGTTTTCCTTATGCCTCCCCATTGAGATGAGATGCCCAGCCAGACCCTCCATAATAAAACTCAAGCCCCTATGACTCTTATGCCTCCCTCAAGTACCCCTTTTTCCTCCCATACTCTTATGCCTCCCTCCTCTTATGGATCCCTCAAGAACAAGGTAAGAATGTAAACATTCTCACCCAAGATGGGCATCCCTCTCAAACTCCCTCCACAATATCCTAATCTACTCTTATGCCTCCCTCATGATTATTCCCATAGACCTCTCCTATACTACACAATAAACATTCAATCCATTTTTCACAATACACCAAAGTAAACATGTATTATTCACAAATTTAGCATAGAAGCAACAATAATATGAAAGCTTGAAACATAGGAGAAGGTTTCCTACCTCTCCATTGAAGAAGCCTAAACCAAGAAATTTGTCCAAGCTCCCTCCAACAATCCAAGCATGCAAGTCCAAGCACTCTTTCTTTCTCTTTCTCTCAATTCTTTTCTCTCCCAAAAATCACAAAAGAGCACTCTTCAACAAAACAAAAACAAAACTCCAACCCCCTCAACAAGAGAGGAAGTTTCCATAAATAGACAAAAGGGAAGAGGGTGATGTGGCTCCTTGTAGGATGCCACATCACACATCCTCAAGACCACCTCCCTTTAGTCAACTCAAATCCCAAAACACCATAAATGGGTGGTTGGGTTGAATGACATCTCTTATCCACATCCATCCCTTCCCATGTGTCTCAAGGCACAAATAAATGCAAAAGGAAGAAAAGTGCACTCCAAAGTCATATTTCCCTTCCCAAAACAATAAATAATCCCCTTTTTGGATTCCCAACCCATAGATATGGTTGGTAAGGGGTTTTGGGAAGTGTGGGACAAGTTCAACTTGTCCCACAAGTCCCCCAAAATTGCCCTAAATCTCAAATTCGAGATTCAAAGGATTTGGAGTGGTCAACACTCAAAACCAAGCATTCAAAACATGAGGAAACACAAGGCTCAAGAAGCCAACCATCAAAATTAATTACATCCACTAGACTTCCCTCCAAAACTTAAAATTTAAAACAAGGTGTTAAATTAATTCTAAACATACTTAGCAAAAGATTTTTTTTTTAAAAGATATCACAAATAAAATCACCTACTAAAGTAAGTTAAAACAAGTAATAAAATTCTTACCCCATTGGTCACATTAGAAAATTTCCCCCTCATGGAAATTTTTCTTAACACATAAAAGAACAAAGGTAACACAATACAATTCACAAGTTGCCTTGACGACCAAATGTTGTAACCACCCAACATTCTGTTGTGTTTGGTTCCCAATCCCCCTTTAGGTTGTGATCATGTTGTGTTTCCTGCAAAATACAAAATACCTCCTTCGAAATGCCTCTAAAATTCTACGAAGATTTTGTTTGTATCTTTTTTTGCATCTGCGTACAGTAGATTTTTCTATTGTGTCTTTGAGCTTGTAGGATAGCATTTATCTTCCAACTTCACCTGATTGCTTGGGTTTACAAGTTTCCAAGTTCTGAAATTTCAGTAACTAATTTATATATTGGATTTATTTGTTGTCCTGTTTGTTGGGGCTTCAGCACTTTGTTTCCCCTTAGTTTTAGTAAGTAATGTATATGTTGGATTTATTTATTGTTTTGGATATGAGGGCCACCTTTATTTGGTATTCACACTGATGATTATTTTTCCATTTTCTATAGAGTTTCAGAAATTATATTTAGTGGTTAGTGAAATTCCTCGGTTGCTAATATCTATGTACCAATGTAGTTAACATGTAGGATTTAGAGAAATAATCCAATACCGAGTAATGGCTAGTTGCAAGCTACTGGTAGATTAAATGTGGTCCTTGATTATATGTTACTTGTGTTTATCTATGTTAAGTTTAGTGCATTAGTTGTGTGGGTTTTCTATGGTGGTTGTGATGCTCTTCAGAACAGAGTGCTTCTATCTTCCCGGAGTTGCTCCCGAGGATTCCAAGAAGGCATGTTTCAATCACCCCCTTTCCTATGCCAAGCATGGCTGTTAATAGGGTATGGATCTTCAGCAGGCGGAGGAAGAGAAGTTGCGCAGGTTGTGTTGCTGTTGCCCAATCCTTGGTCGACGTGGTTGTTGGTTGGAAGAATTCTAATCAGGCATGTTAAATCTACTCCTTGTAATAGTTTTCTACTTTCTTTCAGTATCCTGAAATGAATATTCTTTCCTCTTGAATGGCGCCTAGACAAAATGTTTTCGTGGTTGTTTATATCGCTGCCTGATTGTGTTGGTTGTTCCTTTAAATCTCGATCCAATTTTGCTTGTTTTTCTTGGAATGTACTTTCCTCCCTTATAGCTTACTCTATTTCATATTTGTCTAAATGGGTTACTGCAATTTTGAGCGATGCAATCTAGTTCGTAGGGAAGGAAACATTTTAGAGTTTCGTTTGCTTATATGACTCTCTTTTAAAAGAATTCTGTGGTGGTATTTATAATTGAAGGCTTACTATATGGAAGGTTAAGTCTTCATATCTCTAGTTGGTTGATTAAATACGTTTTTCCTGATTAGGGCTCTCCTATTTTGCTAAAAGGTACATTAATAATGCCATTGTGTTCTAAAACTTGTTTAAGCCTGTGGGCATTCCTTACTTTTGTTTAATTAGAAAATGACATTAGGGTTTTGTTTTAGAACTGCACATGGTTGACTGTTGTACCCAGTTCTAGAGGATGAATAACCTGACATCTATTTTGGCCTCTACGTGTTGAGAGAATTACTCTACCTTCTTCCTGGTTCAAACTCTTGTGTGATTAAAGTAAGGGGGAAACATTGTAAGTTTTATTGAATGAAATCTCTACAAATTTTACTAGGGGTCACAAGCAAGCTATTAATAGCTGGACTGAAACAAAAGTTGTAGGTGAATCCATGGTATTGGACTCGTGAACTCGTCTCCTATTAGATGGCAGCTGATTTCAGTGATAATATAATAGGTGGCTGTTATATTCATCTGTTTGATATTTGCTAGACTTTTCCTTGATAAGCCCACATGGATCGGGTAAAAATTTTCATCTTCTATACCATTGACAAGGAGCTCATAGAACTTCTAGGCCTGACTACACTGCATAACCTCCCTGATGAATATGTGTGTGTTGGTTCTTATTTTTGTGCTTGCACTCATGGTAGGGTCTTTTGAGTCTGGGGTATCATTGGTGTTTTACCCTCTGCGTATCGAATCCCTTTGTTTTCGAACTCGAATATCTTATACTTCAAACTTGGTTACTAAAAGGTCCCATTTTGTGGCCTTGCTAAGGAAATCAATTTTTATTTTAATACTTATTGACATTGTCGGAAATATATAAAAATTATTAACAACTTTTGGGTTTAGCCTTCCCTTATATTATGTAGAGGAGTTGACATTTAGGTTAAGGTTGTTGGTAGGATAATGGCCCTTTTTGTGTCTCCTTTGTATGCTTCTAGAAGAGTGGTTTTGTTTGGTAACTAGTCCTACGTTTAAGAAATCCTATAAGGAAGTAGTGGTAAACTCCTTGGTTAAAACTGAAACTATAGTTGTTTTCTTTTAGGGCGTCGAACCCTTATTACTATGAAGCCTTCCCCTGGGAGAATTGGATAATCGTTGTTTTGTTCGCGCCTACGATCATAATTAGTATGTTTTGTCTTCTCTTGGACCCCCTTTAGATGGATGGATTGAGTATTGGATTCCAATCACGTAAACCATAGGATCACATGAAGGAAATATCAACCCTCTTGACCTTCTTGTTCCTAACCCATAAGGTCTTGCCTTGATTTATGTGGTTTTGTTCTTACTGGTATTTTGACTTTCTCCTTGTTGGATGGTTTAGATTTCTCTCTCATGCGAATAATTTTGGAGTTGTGGGTTGTGTTTTAATCCATTTTTTGAATTAGAACTTTCCTTTCTTGATATTGTTAAATGTTAGCTTACTGTTGCAATGTGTAGCCTTAACATGCTCAGTTCTCGCGAACTGATTCTAGCTAGTATTTGTGCAGATGGATTATGCGAGTAGATTAAAGGAAAGAGTTGTAAAGGTTTCATCAGTGCAACTTATGAAGTTCTTTGTAAAAGTGTTCCATGTGTTGTAAATTGTGTAACTTTGCTTGCAAAGAGTTTATATGACCTCTTGCCTAGAGTTGTTCGGAGAATTATGTGAAGAAGTTGTTTTGTCTTTTTTTTTTGTAATTTGGCTGGTAACTCTTCTTAGTGAGAAATAATATTCAATCTTTTCATTGGCATGAGCATTGTAAAACTCTGATCTTGAGAATTAAGTGTTAATTTAAATCTTTCTAAGACTTTGTATTGATGTGTTATATGTAAGTTTTAATGGGGTGGCCTTTCCTTACAGAAGTTACCTAAAAGTTTTATTCAAAGAAATATGTTGTGGTTTAGATCCCCTTGAAAACAACAATGCCTTAAGTAATCAAGAGTGAGACTATCCTTGCAAAGTGTTTTTATATAACGTGTTATCCCTAACTGAACTAGTAAACACTACTCTTTTTGGTGAACGCTTAAAACAAGCTTAAACGAAAACAATGGTTAGTTTCTAATAAGATTTAACAAGTAAGAGAAGAAAATTTAGAAACCACTCAATTCATCTCTCAGCCTATTTTAAAGTAAGTAGCTTCCTCTTGATAAGCTCTTTCAATGAAGCCTATGTAAGAGCGTTAATGAGTACGTATAAAACCTCAAGCTTCAATTAGACCTTGGTAAGAATTAATGACGTCTTAAGGGTGAATTCATTTGACCTTCTCCCTTTAACTTTATCTAGGGTACCTTGTATTTTTCTCTTAAGTTTGTTGAACGTGAACCGATGTTGTCTTAAGGGCGTGAACGAGTTCTAGTAATGTAAGTGTGAATAGATGGCCTTATGGAATTAAATTACCATCTTTATCAAATAAATATATAAAACAAATAATGGTTATAAAGGAGAAGACTTTAAGCGAACAACTCTACAGTGTATAAGAACATAACTCAGTTGGTAAGATGAATTTGTGTGAATCATATATTGAATCCTTCTGAAAACTTAAGTCACGAGTTAAAGGTTGTCTTATCAAAATAAATAACCTCCAATCATTTCTTATTGTGGCTTGCCCTAGCTGTGAGAGTGTCATGTGGTTGGGCTTCTTTGTTGTTTTGTCAAAAAAAAAAAATATTGTCCTTGATAGGTGTGGACGTTTCCGTGTTGCTTTTATGGCCATCCTTGTATCGAGTTGTTCACAGAGTTAGTTGTATCCTTGGTGACGACATGTTGCATCATGTTATGTGTCAAGCAAGTCAAAAAAAAAAAATCTTGTCTTTTACTGCGTTGTTTGTGTGTGTGATTTCGGGTCGTTACACAACCCTGATGGTTTTGATCTTCATAGTAGGTGTAAAGGTCTCATCATAGTCAAGTCCTTCCTATTGAACATAACCTTTTGCAACTAGTCGTGCTTTGTGCTTGTTGATAAATCCATTTTCCCTGTATTTTGTTTTGAAAACGCACATGCAGCTAATGGACTTCTTACATGCAGACAAATTGATAAGTTCCCACATATGATTCTATATCAAAGAGTGATATTTTGCATCCATGGCTTTCTTCCACTCTGGCTGACTGAGTGCCTCATGAACTGAACCAGGTTCGGTGCTATCAACCACTGAACTCGTGATTGTGAGATTCAATTCACTTCTCGCTTGACTTCTCATACGAACTCCTGATGAAGTGTCTGGAAGAGAGTTTAGGTGGGAGTCTCTTATGGTGCTTTTGACCCATTTTGGATTCTGACATTGCTGCTTATGTGAAGAAATGCTTTCCAAATTTTCAATATCATCATGCAGTTCTCTTTGAATCTCATCATTATTTTATGTAGGATCCTCATGCTCATCGTCTAGATGTGTGAGCAGTCTATGAGAGGAGGTCGGTGTAGAATCTTCCTTTTGTGGAAATAATTCAAATGATGACTCATCGCAAACAACGTCTCTTCTCTCATACATATTCTTTGTCTTGGGATCCATAGGATGATATGCTTTGGAGGTGGTATTATACCCCAGAAATATGCACTGGTTTGTCTTTGTATCAAGCTTCTTCCTCTTTTTATATGGAACATGCATATAAGCAGTGTAACCAAATACTCTTAAATGAGAAATAGATGGTTTGTGATTGCTCCATACCTCTTCTAGTGTCTTGTCCTTCCAGATCTTTGTAGGTTCTCGATTTAATAGATATACAGTTGTCTAGACCGCTTCTGCCCATAATTTGTTCTCCAACTTGGTAGTAGAATCCATGCAACGAGGTATCTCCATGATAGTCCGATTGTGACGTTTTGCAATTCCATTCAGTTGTAGAGTTTACGGGGAAGTTAGGTGTTGTGTGATGTCGTTATCCTTCAAGAATGCCAAGAACTTCTTTGATGTGAATTCCCCCCCTCAATCTAAGTGGGGGACTTGAAGGGGTTGTTTGTTCTGCTAAACACGCTCCTATAGAATATTTGGAACTTTTCAAATGCTTCACTCTTCTTTCAGAGAAAGAACACCCAAGTCTTGTGGGAATAATCATCAATAAATAACTGGAAATACTGGAATCCCTTAAAAGAGGCAGGCAAGGGTCTACACATATTGGTATGCACAACCGCTAGATGGTTCTTGGCATGGAATGTACTTGTCTCGAATGGATCCTGATGTTGTTTAGTTGATGTTGTTTTCCAGCCAAACATCCAGGACAAAGAGGTGATTACTAAGTCATCATCTGATTGGGCTACGACTTATCCTTTCTGATGCTTTCTGCAAGGATTCCACTTGGATTTCTTTGAATAACCTCATCCATATGTGCTCTCTTTTCCATAATTATGTTTCGTGCATCCATTATACCAGTAATTGGTAGTGTTGTGCGTATTCGTGGAGCATATGTGACACCATCGATCCACCTTTTGAGACTTTCGCTTCTGTTGTTGCTTCTTCGATTGCTTCTTGGTTTTCTTCTCCTATTGACCTTTGTGAGGATTCTTTGTCTTCTTCTTCCTAGAGATCAATTCTTTATCCTCGACCTCTTATTGTATTGACTGAATGGCTTCTTCCTGTTGCAGGAAATTCACCAACTCGTAAAAACTCACCTCTTTTTTAGTGATGGTCAGTGTGGTGATGAACGTCCTGAAACGAGATGGAAGAGATCGAAGTGTGAGTGGGATAAAAAACTTGTCTTTGACCTTTTCTCCAAGTGCAGTTAGATCTGCACGTAACTGATCTATTATTCAACACAGAAACTCTTCCACTTTCTCGCCTTCTTGCATGTTCATGGTATGCAACTTTGACTAGAGATGAAGAATCTTCGTCAAGTTATTGGCTTCGTAGATAGTGGATAGAGTATCCCATGTTGCTTTTGATGTTGTGGCATTTCGAATGTATGGGTGCACCGGCTCATCGGATATGCTCAATGTGTCGATCAATATCAGTGCTTTGGCTTTAGCCTTTTCGTACTTGATATGATCATCATTGTCGGTGGTACAAGGGAGCTCACTAGTGACAATATCCCAGAGATCTTTGAAGAGAAGAATTGTTTTCATCTTCGACTTCCATGCAAAAAAATTGGTTCCTTTCAAGAGTTGGGCATCCGAAAGCAATATGTTCAGAACGGACATGATGTCAAAAATTAAAAGTTTGAAAGTACAATGTCTACCTGATGAACAATAGATCTTAGATGGGCTCGATACTCTCTCGCAGTGAGATGTGGACGCTTGTGTGGGTGTTCTATCTTGTGTTCATCATCTGCTTCATAACCTTTTTTGAGCTCTGCACGTACCTTCTTGGCTTGACACCATACGTCGAACCAAAACCACTCCAGTAGTCCTTGATGCACAAACTTGTCGAATTGTAGATTTTCAGTGTTCTGAAGGGCGTCCAGCAAGGCAAAGTAAAGTCTGGTGCTTTCTTCTTGGCTTGTTAATGGCAAGTCATTTCACAGATTGCTTACAGCGCTGCTCTCGACAACTGGAATACGTGACATGTGTTACTTACTACTTCACCATTCGTATCGGTCTTCTGGCGCTCCAATCAAAGTTGTTTGATGCATTTTGTAAGGATTCAAAGTCTTCTTGTGAGAGCGGACGCCTCACATACGGCTCAGTCGTGATTATATCCTCACGGGGACAACGTATATATCTCAATATTGGCGAGCCGAGATTATATTTGCTATTGCTTTATCTATTGGAAGCGAGGCATATATGTCACGGTGGATCGGTGAACCAACCCACATTATCTCCTATCTCGTAACTCAGCTTTGGTTTATGCTTGGAACAATCTTGGCAAGGCCTTTATACAAACCTGCACAGCAGACTCAAAAACACGGCTCGTCACCTATTAATATGCAAGACAAGTTGTTTGTCAGCTTGGGAAGCTTTGATACCAGGCGGTTGGACATTACACAGGGATATCAGAACAATCAGACGCCAATAAAACTGCCTTTCAATTCGGGTGCTTTCACACTGGAGATCTCGGCTATCTCTGCAGGTTTAGCAGTTCCAACTACTGGTCAGTAGCGGATCAATGAACTTCTTTCCTTGTAGGAGAGAGGCCTTTTTAATATGGTACAGTAAAGATTGCTCGGCTCCCAATGCGTTGAATCGGTTTTCATTGAACGCAGCCACTTAGTACTTGGCAATGTCAAATAGCTCGACTGAGGGAATCAACGGCTTGGCTGAGCATTATGTGGCCTCAACTTTGGCTGGAAAGACTTCGATGTGGCCTCCCAGAACTCGGCAGTGTCAAACAGTTAGTTTGGCAGTCTAAGCGCTTGGCTCGGCTCTCTATTCAAACCTCCCAGCTATTGAACAATGCACACCGAATAAACACAATGGCTCTATGTTTCTTTCACAGCTCAGCGACCACAGAACTATTCTTGTTTGAAACAATCCAATCTTCCCAGCTGCAGCTTATAACAAACTGTGCAGCTCGGCCCTTATCTAGGGCTTTACAACGTTGAAACTGCCACGACGTGGCATACAGGCAGACTCGGCCAATGGGTGGTCTCTGATACTGATCAGAGAAGGCAGCGAACAGGTGTGACTCTTGCCACAGATTTGTTTGTTTACCACCTTTACAAAACCCAACATACTCACTTTGTTCCACCACGCAGGTGGGAAAAGCCCACAGTCGCTCCACCAAAACAGCGAATCAAAACGGAGATTAGGGACGGCACTTCCCAACAAAGTTTGATCCCTCCACTAATGTTACGTGGAGATTAAAAACAATAAATTGCCAAGTGGTTGGCCTCACCTTTGCTATGATACCAATGATGGAGAAGAATAGATCTTTATTCCATACTTAGAAGCAATGCAAAAACCTGTATTTATACAACTAGATGAAACTTCTAGTATTTCCATAAAGGCACTACGTACTATCTAGAATAGACATATCTAGAAAATAGAGAAATTTAGATAGTCTTAGAACAATGTATTATTTTATTTTGCTAACAAAATAATTAATTAGGCCTGATTAATTATTTTATATTTATCTTGATCCTAATCAAATATGTTATGGGGAGGTATTCCACTAGCATATTTCGAGTAAAAACTTGCTTGATACAAAACACGACACGACATGTCGTCACAAGGTTACAACCAACACCAAGAACAATTTGATACATGGATGGCCATAAGGCAGCACGGATACATTCACATCTTTCAAGGACAATTCACTTTTCTTCTCGACATGACCGCATAGAAGTCCAACGACAGAACATTCTGACAAATAGGAACAGCCACAGTAAGAAAGATTGAAGGTTAATTATTTGGTAAAACCCCCTTTAGCTCATGACTCATGTTTTCGGAAAGGCTCAAATATGATTCGCACAGATTCTTCTTACCAACTGAGTTATTTTCTTAAACACTGAAGAGTATTTCACTCAAGTCTTCTCCTACTTGCTAAAGCTTATTATCTTTCAGATCCAACCATTATTTTCCTTTAAGCTTGAACGAGAGTTCACCCAAAAGGGACAGTGTTCACTAGCTTAGCTAGGGATATCAAGGTTTTAAAATTTTATTGAACAAGGATAGTTTCCTCTTTTGATTATTTCAGAAATCTATTGTTCTCAAGTAAATCATCTCTATAATAGCCTGTCTAAAAGAAATAGAATCTTAGTTAACTTCTATAAGGATTAACCACTCCATTTAATGCTTACTTATATCACATCATTACAAGATGTCCGAAAGTTTTTAGACTAACACTTTATTCTCAAAACAAGGTTTTACAATACTTATACCAATGTAATGATAGAACATCACCTCTCACCAAAGTGAGTTACTAGTCTAACCTCAAAAGGGAAGAGCACTTCGCCACGCAGTTTTCCCCACATACCAAAACAAGAGATCTTCCACACTCCTTGCAAGCAAGGTTACAAAATTTACAATACATTGAACTTTCTACGAAGAACTTCATAATATGAACTGATGAAACTCTTACACTCTTTTCCTGTAATCTACTCGCATAGCCCATCTGCACAAATATTCATTAGAGTCAGTTCGCTAGAACTGAGCATGATAAGATATAAACCTCACTTAAGAATTTATGCCATCTAGCATTTAAATAAATGAAACATTTGCAACGTTCCTTAACAGATAACCTTCTAACATACATACAAGGCTTAATTACACATCTCATGACAATATATAACGTACTCAGTAATGTTCACTTCCTTAGGATCTGCTTCACAAGGGTACAATCCAAGTGACTAGAAATACAACTTTAACCAAGCAATAGATCGTACTTAAATCACAGCAACAATGATAATGCCCACCTGATGTCTTCGACCGATTTCACCTTTAGTGACCAACCATGTATTTTTTTTCAATTAAATAAAGGCACCAATGCCATTAGGTTTATAAAACAAAACAAGTATCCAACTTATATTATTTAACGATGTTTCCCAAGTACCAAGCCTTCATAGAAAAAAGTGATATGAGAGTATAATTTAGACAACTATCTCACAATATTAAGGAGATATCTGTGTTAACAAAGATTCCACCGAACCACAAGTCCATAAATTATTCTAGGTATCCTTTTTGGTCACTTATTCCACGCCTTGAAGGCTTCGAGAAGAACTAGGGTCCAACTCATTGGAATGAGTTACGTTCGGCAAGATTGCCGTGCTTGTTAATATGTCAAAGTTATGATTGACTTACCCAGAAAAGCAAACGCAGTCCAGGCCACTATAAAATATACCAGTAACCACCCTATCTCAACTCCCAAAAAGGGCAGAGATAAAAAAAAAACCCCACATCCTGGTAAGAGGATGGGAAGAATGCCATACATAAATAATTCACGAGAATCAAGCACCAGGATGAAGAGAGAAATACTTTCAATCTGAGCAAGGAAGAAATCACAACGGTAACACCACCGGCACAGGCGAGTTCCAAGTTTTTGGGATGAATAAGCATGCACGAAATCTACGAAGATGAAAACCATCCGGTAAAAAGATGTGGAAACCCGCATAGAAAAAGGAAAATTTGTACTTAATACATTTCAGCTGGTACATGACAACCAACTCGACAACTCGGCAATAACGCCATTTCAACATGCTCGGGAGGTCCGAAAACCCGACTCAAGGAGAATTTTGGCAAATCGGATTTTGGGTGGCGGGAAACAACCGACGCGAAGCATGATGTTTTGATGCTTCCAAGTTCCGAAAACCCGCCTCAAAGGAACGAATCGGGTTTCGGGTTTCGGGGAACATCCAACACGAAGCATGATGTCGCGATGCTTCGGAGTTCCGAAAACCCGCCACAAAGGAAAACAGAGCAAATCGGGTTTCGGGTTTCGGGGAACATCCAACACGAAGCATGATGTCGCGATGCTTCGGAGTTCCGAAAACCCGCCACAAAGGAAAACAGAGCAAATCGGGTTTCGGGTTTCGGGGAACATCCAACACGAAGCATGATGTCGCGATGCTTCGGAGTTCCGAAAACCCGCCACAAAGGAAAACAGAGCAAATCGGGTTTCGGGTTTCGGGGAACATCCAACACGAAGCATGATGTCGCGATGCTTCAGAGTTCCGAAAACCCGCCACAAAGGAAAACAGAGCAAATCGGGTTTCGGGTTTCGGGGAACATCCAACACGAAGCATGATGTCGCGATGCTTCAGGAGTTCCGAAAACCCGCCACAAAGGAACCAATCAGGTTTCGGGTTTCGGGGAACATCCAACACGAAGCATGATGCCTTGGTGCTTCTGAGTTCCGTACACCCGATTCTCTCCCGAAGACAAACCTACAAAGCCAGCTCCATTCAAGATTCTCCAGAAACCATCATTCAAGGGAAAAGCAATAATCAGGGCAACCAGATAAATCCACATTAGGAGATCAGTAAGCAAGAATCGATATAAAGAGATCACTTCTATATAGCAGTTATAAAGATAACCTGTAAAAGGGAAAAGGAGAGGTCAGTTCAAGCTGATATGATAAGAAAATCATTTGGAACCCAACTCTTCCTGGGCATCTCTTCCAAGGAGGAGTCAAATGAGAAAACATTGCATGTTATGTATTTACCAGAGTCCAAAAGCTATTTAACCAGTAAAACAGAAACACATCAACATTCTGAAAGAACCCACATCTACAGCAGTCAAACCAAATTGCAAAGGTTGATTTATCCAAATGCTAAAGGAGATAGATCATTAAGAAAGAGTTAGTCTTATCATGCCTGTTTGGGGCTTCCTCAAAGTAGCCATGTCGAACCAAGGCTCCAGCAGCTACAACACATTTCAAACATTCCCTCTCCTCAGCATGTAGATCTCTTAAGCAAGCTTCAAGGCAGCTTCAGGAGCACACCCAAAAGTCTGACCTTCATCTTCCCATTGGAGTAACAAGACCCACACGGGTACCAAACAAAACGCTCGTCGGATTAAACTACAAAGCAGAAGACCTCTTCAAAATACCAAACAGAAAACTTATCTAAACCAATTTAAAGTGCCCAAAGGCTTGCTCACAGCACCTCTGCCTTCTTCACATTGCCTCTGCTTGAAACTCGGTGATCTCCTTCCATCTTCAGTCAAATTTTAAACACTTCTAAAGAGAAGTCTCCAAGCTGACCATGTGGCAAAAAAAAATACAAGGTTAAAAGCAAATTACGATAATGCACCTTTTTACAAGGTTCAACAACTCAAAACCATTCCAAGACCACCAACCCCTAGTATCATTTTACATGCAAACAGCAGACAAAAGAGGTGATAAAACAAATCAGCAGTTGCTGCCAAACTAATACTCCACTTGTGTTGTTACAGCACCCTGCAGATACTTGCACCAGTCTTGGCACGGCTAGAGATAATGTCAGAAACTAAAACAAGGTTGATTCATGTTACTAAAGGGAGCCTCACCCAATATAGCTTGCTTCAAAAAAAAACCATCATTTTTATCTTCCAAGCTAAGCAGAAAAAACTTGATATTAAAAGCCCGCAGCCTACCTGCCGCTCAAACCCAAATCTGCCTGGCGGATAGACACAGCTAAAGACAGAAGAAGTCAATCAATAGATCCATGAAAAGAAATTAAAACTTATTTTACCAACCCCGAAACTGATAAGGAACAGATCCGCCTCCAAGAGCCACCCTTCTATGGGTCACAACGTAGAACAAGAAGGAAAAACAAAAGGGAACTTCAGCAATAAATTTTCTCGGGTCTCCTGGTCATACCCTTACTGCCACAAAGACGATTAAAACAAAATAACTTGAAGGAGGGTCCCGAATTTGAGGATGCATTCAATACAGAGCAGATAACAACCCAGTTGGAGATCCTGCTTGTTGGAAGCGCTCACAAGGGCTTCGACCACACTGCAACATGCCTGCTGCCTGGCCATGACTGGTACAGGCTGTCGCTGTGACAAGAACACACCTCGCAGCACCCAAAGGGAGTGGAGGTAACACGCCCACCTCTTCAGCTGGTAGATGTGCGCGGCTAGCAGAAGGAACAGCGCGCCACTCCACCCGACACACCACAGGAAACAACAACAAAACCCACGTCCATCCTTTAATGTTAACAAGCCCTCATTCATGGAAGAGCAGAAGAACAGGCACGCGAGGAAGGGAGATAGGATCCACGAGGCACAGAAAGGGGGAAAACGCAGAAAGGCAGAGACAGAAAGGAAAACCATGGCCACCAAACACCGTTTACAGTCCGGCAAAAACCCAAAACTGCGCCCATACGCAATAAAGAAGAAGATCAAAACAGATCATGGTGGAGGATGTCAAGACTCCACCGACTCCCACTGTCTCACGCCAACCAAGAGCATTAAAAGCTCATTAACGAATTACCAGCAATACCTCCCATCCGCCAACTAACCACATCACAACAATACTTTATTTTATTTCATTTTTGGGAGCCCATGCTTGGGGACAGGCCGCTTGCCAGGAGAAACAAGGCTGATATATAAATACAAATATGCAAAACATTAATTTTAGAGATTAACAATGGTCCATCAACATTCTAGAAATAGTCCCCACCTTCAAAGGCGCCACCACAGGTCGTACTCTTCCTTGTCCGCGCAACGAGGCTCGATCAGCGAGAGCGACAACAAAAATCAAAGGATGATGTTGATCACAAACGACATACAGAAAATAATAATAATAACTTACAATCATTGATCGCTATTACAACATAATTTATTATTATTATTATTACTAGTAACCATGTTAAACTCGACAAGGTGAAACACTAACGTTTCAAAGGAAAAGCAACAACGTTCGGTTCTAAGAAGAACGGTTGCCGCAGCAGCAAAGGAGCAACGACGAACGGGGCATTACATGGTGTGTGGAGGCATTATTTTATAAATAATGCCTCCACACACCGCAAAAACATATTTTATTTTATAAATAAGATTAACAATTATAACAATGGCGGAAAATGGAACCCTATTCTCCCTAAACCCTAATCGTTACAACTCGCTTAGCGGTGGAGTATCTGATAGGGGAAGGGGGAGACTGGTTGGGACCACCCTGATCTTGGCTTCGAAACCTTTCTTTGTTGATGTGATCATTCTTGGCAACGGCTATAGTGGAGCCTCTGTTCTTGATGGCGGCCATTGTGGAGCTCCCCCTGATCTTGGCGGCAGCGGTAATAAGGAGAATTCTAGACGGTTCTGTTCTGGAGCCTTCCCTAACAAGGATCCAAACAAGGGCGATGGCTTCATCCTCATTGGCCAAGCTTATGGTGATGGCGGGACAAAGCAATTTAGCGGAGTCTTTTGGGGCCTTCCCCTGCGATCTTCTGATATCCCTTCCCATGAAAGTTTGTCCACTGCGCTTGGTGTTCCTTCGGGCATTGGAGGCTCGGTTGGTTTTCCTCTTCGGATTGTTGGTGGTCTTAGGGAGCGAGGCAGTGATGGTCAAGGACAGTTCAAGAGCACCAAGATGTCGAACCAGAGCAGGGGTAAACCGTTTTCTTTCCTGGAGGCAGCGAGATCTAGTAGAAGAGAGCCTGCCAAACCCATGGCTTATGCCAAATCAACTCTCGTGGTTTCTTTTGGTGAAGAGGTCTCAGATTTGGTGGTTTATACCAAAACATAGGACTGATTTTTAGATTCGTTAGTAGTTGTCCTGGCCTTCCAGCCCTTCACAAATGGATTTTTGAACAATGGAGCCCCATTTTAGATGGTAAAGTTAATATCTACCCCTCAGCTTGTGGGATTCTCATTGCAGTTTTTGATAGTTCCTCTAACAAGGATATTATTTTTGGAAAAATATTGGATTTTTAGTCACACCATCTTCTTATGAAGCCCTGGTCTCCCACCTTTAACCCAGTTACTAAAACTTTTACTGTCAGACCTATGTGGATTACGCTGTCCTATTTACCCTTGCACTTCTGGAGTGAGGATTGCTTCAGGTCCATGGGGGATGCTTTGGGTAAATTCCTTGATGTTGATCCTAGGACAAAATCTTTTGATCATACCACATATGCCCGTATTTTGGTGGATATGGATATGACAGTTGATTTCCCAGCCACCATGGAGCTCAAAGTCAGGGACATAATTTGGACTCAAAATATGGATTATGAAGGTCTCCCCTTTAGATGTAGATCATGTTTTGCCCTTGGTCATCTCGCTTCTGATTGCCACATTGTCAAGAAGCAGATTAAAGGGTGGATATCGTGGTGGAAGCATTTTAGCCCAGAAAATTTGATAGTTTATGTTGATGACGACAAGGATTGCTCGAAAGTTTCAAACATTCACATAGGAAATTAGGAAGAGGAGAAGGAAACGATAATGTAAGAGAAGGATGTGAAGAAGATGGGTGGGACCATCTCTCTTTCTCCCGTTAATGAGCAACAAGTTGCAGATTTGGGGGTCACTCCTTTGCTCCCCTCTGCTAACTTGTGTTCTCTTGGTCAAAACATTGCATTTCTTGAAATTAGTCTCCCTATCCACTCGGATGAGAATGTAGATCCTAATGGGGGGGGTTGGAAGGTGAACTACAAAAAGAAAGGAAAAGAAGGAAATTTTCCTTTCAAAACAAGCCTTAGATCTCATAAAGGGAGAGACTAGGGAAGTTGAGTTCTTCGGTTTATGGGTCAAGTGATCTTGACCAACCTTCCTAGTGGCTCCTTCTTTCCTTATGGGATTTCCTGTTCATGGGTTTTGGTCTAGCTGGTTGTTTCTTTTTAGGCGTGTGGACCTTGTTTGTTGTTGTTTCTCTTTTGGGCTTTGATGCTTATCTTTTGGTTGTACATGGCTCCCAATCCCTTTGATTTTTTTTTAACCTAATATATATATATATATATATATATATATATATATATATATATATATATATATATATATATATATATATATATATATATATATATAATTTCACTTTAATGGATTGTTTTCTCTTGACATTTCTCTTTCCCTTCCATTCCAATCTAACCTTCCATAATTATTTGTTGTTGACTTCGATTACTGTAGTTGTATCTTTGCATTATGAGAATAATATTTCCTAAACCATGTCAATTGAATTTTATTACTACTTTTTTGGTGATAAACATGACAATAATGAATCGACCTCATGTTGTAATGTTGGCTTTTCCTACTCATGGATACATTAATCCCATGATGCACTACTCCAAAATTTTGTCAGCTCGAGGATTTTACATCACTTTCGTTAATAATGAATATATACAAGAGAAAATGTTCAAATCTGGATCAAGCAACCACTCCATGGCAGAATTCAGATTTTAAAAAATTCCATACGGCCTGCCTCTACACCATGGATGCATGAGGCAACTAGAAGAGCTCTATGAATCCATCACAAACAACTCATTCACATGTTTCCGTTTCTACCATACAATGGAAAAATATCCAATGTTATTAGCAATCTCTCACTTCCAAACCTCCATGGATGGAATGATACCGATGAAAATGGATTCAACCTGGTGTGTAATTTAAATTTCTTGGCATACCATTTACTCTAGAACTTAGTTGTCTGAGATTTGGTCCTATGTTGTTCACATATTGGAGACAAAAGATTGCTTATTAGGTCACTAAACCTCTTTCTTTCATAGAGAAATTCAAAATTGGCTCTGATGTTTTTGGCTGAGACTCATATGTTTAATTCTTCTAATTGGGCTCCCTCCACGGGGGGTTCACCTAGTAAAAATATGGTATAACACGTTCGTTCGAAGGGTATTAAAGATTACCCTTAATTCTAGTTTTTACCTCTAATTATTCAATTGATAATACCCCCACCTGCTATATTATTAGAATTAAAATACCCCCTATTTTTTCAACCATTTTCCCATGACAATTTTATTTACCCCTTTTTATTTCTACACTAATATATTAAACAGAAAATATTTCATATTTCTCACTCATTTTTTTAATATGCATTTTCTCTCAAAATATAGTTTGAAGACATTCAAGACCTATTACCATTTACCTTATAAATGTTAAGTTTTAATCATTTATCAATAATTCTTTAAATAATTAAGATGGTGAAATAATATCACTTGTGTTGAAAATCATACTCAATCCTAGTTTTCTACCATCTTATTATTTCTTGGTTAAGAATCTCTTAATTGAGATTTCTTTATCCAAAAAGAGATTATAAATTTAATTGTATGACCACACTCCTTTAATTACAAATTTCAGGTATTTAGTTTTAAAAATTAGGGTTCAAATGTTTTAGTTTTATATTAAAATCAAACCTCCCTTTAATTTGACCCACCTCTCTAACCTACCCCCCAATACCTGATTCAAAATTTAATAAATTAAGTCGTTCACCCCCTTATGTCTACTGATATATTAAATTTACTTTTATTAATTTAAATTACCTCAATATGAACTCACGTGCTAGGATATTGCCTAGCTAATGAACCACTCGTGGCCTCCTCTAGAGTGGCCTATGCCAAACTAGAAAAACTTCTCAGAGACTTCTTAAGGAACAATTTTGAGGGACATAAAGTGTTCCATAGAGTAGTGTGGGAAATTTTTTGTTGGCCAAAAGAAGTAGAATGTTTGGGGTTGTTAGATATCAACTACAATGAAATTATCTTAGCGTTGTCAAATGGATAATTCAAAGTCTTGAAGGGTTTGAAGTGTCACTCAAGGGACCCCTATGGGTTGGCAAGTGAAAATGCATGGGATTCTAGACTCTTCTTCTCTAACCTATTCCAACAAAGATTTGTGGCACCTTTGTTGCTAACGACATATGGGAATATTGGGAACTTTTCAAACCCAGTCTCATCTAGGTTGGGCATAGCTTAAATCAAGTATCTCAAGCAAATATCTTTCTTTATTATGGTCTTCACTTCTCAATTTTCATAATGTCTCATTTGTTATGGTACCTAGGATTTAAAGTATTTGGCTTTTTAGAAAGGGAATAAGATTTACTGGTTACTTATTTTTTTAGGCTTCTCGGTCATGGCTACTATGGGATACGATCAAAACTAAAATTTAGCTCAAAAACGAGGATTTTGATTCCCTCTAAGAAATTACAAATTCCATGCCTAATGATTGTCTGCAGAAAAATCGATGTCTCCTTTGGTGTTCCTTGGTGGAGAGATTGGCACTATCCTTCATATACCCCCTTTTGTCACTATAAACCCCATATTAACTACCATCTTATTGCCCCATAGAATGTTCTGGTGATTTCTAAACTCGTTGTTGAAACCTCAAGTCTAGGGATATGATTTGGTCAAGAAGTTTTGATGATATCTAGAAAGCGCGCATTGAGCCCAAAAATCTCAATTTTGAGGTGCTTTATGTATTAGGGCCTCCCTGTTGGAGATAAGCTCGAGCATATGGGGGTTTTAAACCCTACTTGTATTTCTTGGAATAACTAGAGACTATCAGATACCTCTTTTGGTTTTACCCACATTCCCAATCTGTCTAGAATTGTATTTATACCTTGTTCTAACCTTTCATCCTTAACAAGCATTTACTTAGAAAATTATTCTCTTGGGGATTCAGCCATTCTCCTTGCAAAATTTAATAGTTATAAGACAAAAATTAGATATGATATTCTCTTTTACATTTGAAAAGATAGAAATTTTGATTTTTTTAATAATGTATCTATTGATAAAGACTTCTCTATAACTAAGATCTCCAATGTGATGCTCTTGATATAGGTTGGAAGTGAAGAAATTCCACATGGAAGTGGAACACCTGCAATCTCTACTTTCACATTGGATGAACACTTCCTGTGCCATCATTAGGGGTCCTCCATACTCACCACACCATAACTCCCCTGCTCAGGTTCATGATTAAGGCTTCAACATATGCCACTCCGGTAGTTGGCGGAGATCCTCTTCCCAATCCCACCGCTCCCCTCCCATATCTTGGAGACCTTCACCCGCCCACAATCATAGAATTCTTAACTGGCTCGGTAGTGATGGTGATAGTGGTAGTATTGGGTGGGGGGCCCCTTCGCAAGGGAAATTCCCTTGGTTGGTTTTTTCATTTCTCCCCGTCACTAGTCTAAGCAAAATACTGAAGAACAAGAGCAACAAAAACAACATAATGATGGGTGACATCACATCCTAGACACGACCCACCCCTCTGGCACTAGAAGGTTGGGGGACAAGACCGATAGTTCTCCACTTTTACCTCCTCCAACCATCACGTTCGTTGTTGCGGATTATTTTTCTTGGGCCTTTGTGCATTTTGATCCATTTTCTTCTAACACCCTTTTCGATTAAAATTTTCCCTTTTATTATGCAATCCAACTTTTTGATGACTTTATGACGAGAGTTCTCTGTAAACTAACATTGATCTACTGTTATAAATAGTTTACCAAAATGGATACTTATAAATTTCTGATATTCCAAATAGAAATTGAGCTTGAACTAGAACTGATGATGAATGATTAAAAACTCATGAAAACCCATTTTGCATTTGTTTCTTCCTTATGTCATATTTTAATGATTACCTGAGTTTATCTTTAATTCATTCAAAATTGATAAAACATAGCAAAATTGAAAAAATAAATGACAAGAAATTGATAACAAAGTTAGCTAGTTGGTTACGTCCTAGGATCACTAAAAATGTAATCTATTAAAAATCAACTTGCAAGTACAAAATATAACTCACAAAATGATAAATAGACCCTGTCACGTGAAAATAGAGCTGAAAAATTGATGTGGAGACTTTGAACCCTATCAAGAAATGTCTTCCAAAACATCCATGGCTCCACAAGGTTTTCCTTCTCAAAACGGGCTCTTGTTTCTCGATAAAGAGTAAATAAAAAGTCCATAATGGGCTAATTCTCCTTCATGAAGTGCACTCTTTGTTTACATATACAGCCCTTCATAAGAAAGGTCAAAAAACTCTGTCAGAATTGAGTTATAGTTTCCCCGTGGTCATCAAATAGGAGCTCACCCCTCTCTTACTCTAACATAATCATTTTGTGCCTTCTATTTAAATAACAATTTCCCCCCTTATCACCACTTACAACCCACATGCGAATTGGTAGGGGCGCTTATCCTTTTACCCCAAGGTGCGGGGTTTGAACCCCCCCAAAGTACCTTTCGCTACGCTTATGGGATGATATGTATCCCACATTTTGTGCGTGGTATAGGTGGAGAGGCTTTAAATAGACTATTTTTGGCTATATACAAACTTGGCTTTTGCCACATCCTCCTTTGTTTTTCCAATTTGGGGTTTGCACGCCGCTCCGCTCGGTTATTAAGTTTGGGGATAGGAGAGCCCGCCTGGCTCAGCTTGTGACTCGGTTACTTAGGCGAGTTGGAGGATATGTTGTATGTGGCTCGGCTGCGGTGACTGTTGGACTGAATCTTCGCAGGTTGTTTGACATCTTTGTTGACTTGGAACATTTGGATATGGTGATGTGTCCCGGCTAGGTAGTTCTTGGAGAATGTGGAATATGGCTTACCCATGAAGTGTCACTTGTCCTCCTTCGAGCTTTCCATGTGTTAACTAGAAAATGCACCAAATAACACAATGCAAATGGGATAATTAACACCACTAATAATAATATGGCAATCGGGTCTCCTTCCGAAATAAGACTAGACCCCATTGTTGAAACCCAAATTTTCGCACATGCCTGTCGAAGACCGGAGCATAAAAACGCAACATTTTTTTCCCCTGCTCTGCTTGCACATTACCACTTGTCGACTTCTGATAGGTCGACGACTGTTTACTGTGCACGTCGGGGTACCTACGCCTGCTAATCATATGCGGGCTATATTCTGCGCATACAATATCCATTTTAACATGTTCAAAATGTGACAGAAAGCTTACTTCCATCTCTTCCATAAGGAATAGGTACTGGGAAATTTTGGGAATATTTGTTCCCCTGAAACGACTTCCGGATCAGTGAGATGGACTTTTCTCGAAGTCTTCTTGACTCAATTTATTCTACACTCTGAAATATAACTTTTTCCATCTATTTTTATTTTATAGATAAACAATGTACTATACATTTCTTATTCATAAAAGTGCGCTTGTCAATTTAAAAAGACTCTCTTTTCCCTCTTTGGCTTTAATCTACTTTTTCTCCTCGATCTTCCTAAAGATGAGGTAAAGATTTATGTATGTTAAAAAGATAAAGAGATTATTTTATAAATCGATACCGATGGATTGTTTGTTGTTGACATTCTCCTTACCTTCCATTCCAATCCATCCTTCCATATTTGTTTGTTGTTGATTTCGTTTAGTGTGACTGTATCTTTGCATTATAAAAATAATATTTCTGTAACCCTGTCCACGAAATTTTATTGCTGCTTGTTTGGTGATAAACATGGCAATAACGAACCGACCTCATGCTGTAATGTTTGCTTTTCCTGCTCAAGGCCAACATTAAGCCCATGATGCAATTCTCCAAAATTTTGTCAGCTCGAGGATTTTACATCACTTTCGTTAACACTGAATATATACAAGAGAAAATGTTCAAATCTGGATCGAGCAGCCACTCCATGGCTGACTTCAGATTTGAAACAATTCCAGACGGGCTGCCTCCACACCATGGACGCATGAGGCAACTGGACGAGTTCTGTGAATCCATCACCAACAACTGTCCTCCACATTTCGAGGAGCTTATAAATAGGTTGACGGAGTTGACAGATGTGCCGCCCTTGACGTGCATTATTTACAATAGTATTATGCATTGGGCTCAAAAAACAGCAGAGAGAGTGGGAGTTCCTGGTGTGTCGTTCGGAACAAGCAGTGCCTGCGGCTTCAACATTTATTTCTCGGCGCCTGTTCTTATAGAAAAGGGTTATTTTCCTCTCAAAGGTATGTCTCTTGTTATTTGCTGCATAACAAACCACTGAGGTTAGTCATTTGCTGCACAGCGAACCCACCGCCAATCATAATAAATTATATGGCACACAAATTTATTGTTTTGCGATTTTTTATAAACTTAGTCTTTAAAATTATGCACATATTCCATTCTCATGTCAAGAAGCGTTCTACAATGTTATTTTACTGATTTAGGTTTCTTATTTGATACACTTGCAGACAAGAGATTTCTGACAAACGGATATCTGGAAGAAGAGATCGGCTGCATTCCTGGAATGCCTCCTGTGCGTATGAAAGATGTGCCCAGTTTCTTATATGATGCTACCAATTACATGTTCCAATTTTCAGTACCCGTATCCCAGGCTGTCATGTCCGCTGATTTCGTATTAATTAACAAATTTGAGGAGCCGGAGGGGCCGGTAATGGAAGCTCTCCGGGCAGTACTTCCTGTGTACAGTATAGGTCCTCTCTTACTCTCTGCAACAGTGGCAGCGGAAGAAAGGAATGACTTATCCAGTATGATTTCTGCAAGTATATTTACCGAAGATAAAAGCTGTGTGCAATGGTTAGATGATCAGAAGCCTGGTTCTGTTGTTTATGTGTGCTTTGGAAGCATAGCTGTTATCTCTGACAGTGAGCTTTTGGAGTTTGCTTGGGATTTGCAGGCGAGCTAGCAGCCCTTTCTTTGGGCTATTCGTCCCGACCTCATTCATGGAGCTTCTGCTGTGCTGCCTACGGAGTTTGTGGAGAAAGTGAAGGGACGAGGTTTCTTTGTGAGCTGGGCACCTCAAATAGAAGTGCTCTCCCATCCTTCTGTGGGTGGTTTTTTAACACACTGTGGATGGAATTCCACTTTAGAAGGCATTTGTGCAGGTGTGCCCATGCTTTGTTGGCCCTTCTATGCAGAGCAGCAAATAAACAGGACATATGTGAGCCAGATTTGGAAGATTGGGATTGCAATGAATGATGTTGTGGAGAGGAGGGAGGTGGAAGAAATGGTGAAGAGGCTGATGATTGGAAAAGAGGGGGAAGAGATGAAGAGGAGAATTGGTGATCTCAGAGATGCTTCCATTAGAGCAGTCAACAAAGGAGGATCTTCTTACAACAACTTGGAGAAAATTTTAGTGGAGATGGCAGGAAGAAACAAGATTTAATTATTTCATCATATTTCACAGTTTATATTGTCTTAAATCAGCAATTGTATGTGAGATTATGGTATGTGATGTATTTGTCCTATATTATTATTATTATTATTAATGGATATAAGAATTGTGGACAATGAATTAATTTCAAAAAAAAAAAAAAATTAAAAGTGATTTATATTCACTGTGATATACAATTTTTATAGGTAATTTCGTATAAAACTAGCAAACACACCACAATAGTTTATAGCTAATTTCATATACAACTAGCAAACACACCACAATAGTTGTTATAGAGAAAGAGAGGATGCAAACCAAATATATTAATGAGGATTAAATGAAAGTAAAAAGAGGGATAGGAAGATATAGAGTTAAGGAGAAGTAATTGTAATGTAGAATGGTAACAAGCAAACCATACTATAGAGCTCGCAACAAGGAATACAATGGTTACATAAAATGAAATAGAGAATGTATGTGATCATCTTTGTTTTTATTGATTTGAATATAGGTACAAATTTGCATTTTGTTTGGCTGAGGGTCGGAAATTAAAAGGTGATGTTATGTGAAGGTGGAGTAAACAAACTCTAGAGATAACAATAAAAGTAAGTATTTGTTCCAATGACAATTGTTTTCTACAATATTAAGGCCTGTGAGTTACATATTATTAGAGCCCAAGCTTTTTCAGAGGAAGTTTCCTATGATTGCCATGGGAGACAAGAGAAAGTTTCCTATGATTGCCATGGGAGACAAGAGAGATGGGTACATGATATGGGATAATGGCATCCCATGCTTGAATAATCTATTTGATGAATTCAACCCCAAATGTTGCTAAGTTAGGGGGTTTTGTGCTAGCTATATAGGTAATAGAATTAGGACCTCAGCATTCAGCAGCCTAACTTCCACCCACAAATTACTATTAAGCATAACCTTTTTTCCCTTAAGAGAAGAAGTTGGTCTATAATTGGTCGTCATCAAGTTCAATTATGGTATGTTGTCTTGTACAGTCGGCATTGCTATGTGCAAGCAATATATTTATATGTTGACCTCAACATTTCTTGACTATGGAGGTCAAGTTGCATACAAATGTATCGAGGAATGAAAATAAGATGTGTCATTTGAAGACAAAGGTGCATTGCTTGAGACATGAGGACCTCCCAATCATAAAATCTTGCCTTAGGAAATTATAATATCAAGGAAGATGTTCTAGAAAGTAACTTAGAACAGCTCATAACCTTGTTGGAAGACAATTGTCTAGAAGGTGATCGGTGTGGTAAAGCTCTGTCAAAGTGTTGAACCATAAAATAGTATGGCATACATGGGCATGTCTTTAGGTGACCAATGAGAATGATTGACTGCATTTTTTTTATGTAAACAACAAATTAAAGTGTGTGTGGTGGGCTCCGAAAATGTGAGGGTGTTATGTGGTTGAAAGAGAGGTGTGGGGCTCGAGTACCCTTCTCAATTTGGTAGTAAATAAATCACTCTTTTTTGTTTCTTGGTCATGTGGTTTTTGCAGTATCGGTTGACTGACAAATGACTTATGTACTGGGTTTTAATTTGTTTGCCTTTAATCACGACTAGAATTAGGCTAATTTATCTACATTGTTACCCAAATTAAATCATTTTGTAGAAAATTTGTGAATTATCAACATTAAATGGATAGTTTCTATACAATATAATGTAAATATTTCATAATTTCATAAAAATGTCATTTAAATTTGTTAAATATCCACATTTTTGAGATTTCATCATGGAAAATACACATTTTCTTCTCATATTTTGATAAAAGTTGGATCTTTAAAAATAGAATTATGAAAATCTACATGTCCTAGATATAAAATCTCACTAATTTTTTTTTGCATAATTTCTAATGTTTAAAAAAATTATATATACATTAAATTGTTGATAATGTACACTCTTTAGTGTATTACAATTTCAAATTTTGACTCTCATGCTACGATTGAAATAAAAATTATAAAATTTCTTCACTTTAATTATCAATTATCCACAAAATTGTATGTATGTATGTTTGCATGTGTGCATTGTAGATACACCACATAAATCCACTTCTTAATAATATAAACTGATAAAATATTAAATTTTGTATATGTGAATAATCTACACTTCTGGAAGGTCAACTTCCAAGCCAAACTGTGCACATGTTCAATGGGGGCAGTGGATGGAATATGCCGGAGAAACAACAGCGAGGCGGGAGCAGGGTCTTCAGCGAAGAGATCCCTTACCCAATGCGCACAGGCGACTGCAACAATGGTGAAACTGGACCGTCCAAACTGGGCATGGCCGAAGCGCTACGTGGGAGATCCCTCTGTCCACGTAGGACAAGAAACGGCGGAGAAGGAGCAGGAAAAATCCCAAAAAAAATAGCTCACAGCGTCAAACAATGTGGATAGTGAATCCTCTGAATGGGAAACTGGATCTGAGGATGAAGAAAATGTGGTAGATTTGGCGTCTGAAATGATGGAAGTGAACCGACAAAGTATCTCTAACAAAGATCCTAAACAAAGACTTTTAAATGCTCATTTGAACCGTGGCGGAAGGACGAAGGACAGTTCAGGTGAAAAGATAGCATTGTTGACTTTGGAGGCGAGGGATCCAAATTTTGATTCACCCAAGTTAAAAGGCAATTTAGAAGTGGTTCTGGATGTGGAAGACGAAAATAATGCGAATGGAGCACTGTTAGTAGAAAATCATATCGTGGTTTTCGTGGGGGGGGTGCGTACCGGTGCACTTAGGTTGGATGTAACTGTTCTCATCGGCGTTGTTCTCTTTTTGTTGTTTACTCGTTGTGTTTTGCGGGTTTTTGTGCTGATATTGGTAGGATATCTTCTTGCTTGTGTCCTTGTTGATTTTGATCTTTTAATCTTTTGCTCGCTTGGGCACATCCGGATTCTGAGCCATCTCTGTACAAGGGTCTAGTCCCCTTTCATAAAAACTATTTGCCACTAATTAAAAAAAATAAAAAAATCTACACTTCTAACATTTAATATACATAACAAAGACAAAAGTAAAACTAGTTGAGCGGCTGAATAATTTACATTTAAGCTTTATTAATAATGGTGGATAATCAAGTGTTCCTATAAACAAACAATACCAGTATCAAAATACTATTTGTTAATAGCCTACACTATTAGAAGTAAACTAAAATAAATATTCCATGAAAGAAAAAACGTGAACTATATATATACATGGATAGTTTCTGTAAAATATAATGTAAATATCTAACAATTTTATAAAAATACATTTATACTTGTTGAATATCCATATTCTTAAAATTTAAATGTGGAAAAATCACATTTTATCCTCATATTAAAACAATTAGATTTTTGAAACTAAATTATTGATAGTCTATAAAATATAAATATATATTACAATTATTTTAATTTTCTATACCATTTCTAACTTTAAACAATTTTTTTTAAAAAAGTTTAGACCATTAAATTGTTTAATATGCATTATCTAAAAAATGAAATAATTTAATCATTGTGGACAATTAAGTAAATAACTTGACTTTTTTTTGGCTGATAATCTAAACTATATAATGGATCATGCCTCCAATTAAATTTTCATATCATTTCTAAGATTCAAATAAAATTGTAATAATTCTACACCACTAAAATTAAACAAAATGTAAAATATATGGACATTATCAATAATTTGTAAACTACCTAGTTGTACTTATTGATGATATAAGATAATAAATTAAGAGTAGCGGAACAACTTCCTACGCTAATATTTGAGGAGAGATATTATGCAAAACTTTAAACTTAGTAAAACAGTTACAGAAATTCCATAAACACATTCATAACAAGAACACAAACACCAGATATACATGGGGAAAATCCTTTCGGATAAAAAAATCCCACACTCCAAAATCCCACTCAATGTATTTCAAATATAATAACAAGATTACATACACTTGCAGAGAAATTTTCTTACAGGAGTATCACCAGAAACAATTCTAGAAGGATTCTAATATTACAGTACTTGCAAAACTCACCACACAAATTGCTTCTCCAAGCCTTCAATTTATAGACCTCTGGTTATACAAGAAACCATCTATGGTTTACAAAACCATGTTTCAAACCTCTCATGAGGTGGATTGCATTAAAGAGAAAGATTTCGGTCTAAAATTAGGCTCCCACGTCCACAATATTCTCCCCTATTTTTGACCCTTAAAGATGTCATAAAATCTGTCATAATATCTCTAAAAATAGTCCCTTCCATGATATACTATCATATGGGAATATTTTGACAACTCATATTTCTATTTTTAGAGCACTAGACAATGTGAAACGGTTGTAGGAAAATCTTAAATGAATAAACCAAACAAGGTTGAGACACCTTATTTCCAACAATCTCCCACTTTTCGAATACCTTACAAGGGCCAAGGGAAAGATACCATCATGGATCAACTGCTAGGGACCGAGAGGCCCATAGACTCGAAACACCACCTAAATTTCACTGTGCTCATGGGCTTAGTTAATGCATCTGCAACATTCGCAACTGTCTCTACCTTTTCCAACTTCACCCTGCCATCTTCGACCATATCTCTCACGAAGTTATACTGAACATCAATGTGTTTGGTCCTAGAATGAAAATTTGAGTTCTTCGCAAGGTAGATTGCACTCTGACTGTCATAGTACATTGTAACTATACCCTATTTCAATCCAATTTCTGAACACAAATGCTTCAACCAAATGGCTTCTTTATAGGCATGAGTAGCTGCCATGTACTCTACCTCAGTAGTGGACAAAGCAACCACAGCCTGTCGCTTGCTCATCCAACTAATTGCACCACCATTAAGAGTAAACACATATGCACTGGTAGATCTTCTGCTATCGACATCACCAGCCCAATCTGAATCCACAAAACCATGAATACCCATGGAATTTTGATCTCTTGTGCCATGAAAACATATAGAGTACTCTGATGTACCCCGCAAAAATATCTAAAGACCCTCTTAACTGCATCCCAATGCACTCTTCCAGGATTAGACATAAAACAAGAAAGAACTCCCATTGCTTGGGCAATGTCTGGTCTTGTACAGACCATAACATACATTAAGCTTCCAACTGTACTCTCGTAAGGAACTCTGCTCATGTCTTCCATCTCTGATGGGGATGAAGGACATTGTGAAATGGAGAGCTTCATTCCCAAAGTAACAGGAACACAAAGTGGTTTACAATCCTGCATGTTGAACCTTTGCAAAACAGAACAAACATACTTACTCTGGCCAAGCCATAGCTTTCTGTTCTCACGATCTCTTCTAATCTCCATCCCAAGTATGTGTTTTACTGCACCAAGATCTTTCATTTCAAATTTCGCAGAGAGATGAGATTTCAATTCTACAATCAAACCTTTTCCTTTCCCAATAAACAACATGTCATCAACATATAAAGTAATTACCAGGAAACAATCACCATCAGATTTAAAATATACACAGTGATCAGATTTAGACCGCACAAACCCCAAACTCAACACATATGAATCAAAATTCTGGTACCACATCCTAGGACTTTTTTTAAGGCCATACAGGGATTTCTTTAACTTACAAACCATATTGCTTTTACCTTTCACCATGTAGTGCTCTGGCTGTGTCATATAGATTTCTTCCTCCAAATCACCATGAGGGAAAGCAATTTTCACATCCATTTGTTCAACCTCTAGGTCATAAGCTACTGCAATAGATAATAAAAACCGAATGGATGTCATTTTAGCAACAGGAGAGAATATCTCACCATAATCAATACCCTCAACTTGAGAGTAACCCTTCGCAACCAACTGTGCCTTATACTTTTCAACATTTCCATCTGAACCAATCTTTTTCTTAAACACCCATTTACATCCAATAGGTTTCCGACCTTCAGGAAATGGTACAAGGTCCCATGTATCATTATTTTTAAGGGCTACCATCTCTTCATCCATGGCTATTTGCTAGGACTTTGCATCATTCATACCCAAAGCCTCTTGTACAGATCTCGGTTCATCAATGTTAGTACTCAAAGAAAATATACACTTCCAATCATCAGGAGAATACCCATACCTTTCAGGTGGTTGCCTTTGCCTTGTAGACTTTCGAACAAGTTGAGGTGGAGATTCTTCCACTTCTTCCTCTTCTTCTTCCTCTTCTAAAGATTCAGAGCTTGGTGAGCTCTCCTCAACTTCTTGTCTATTTTGGGGTCTCGATTCAACTTTCTCAGGTGTAGAAGGAAGTTGAACCACATCCTTTTTTTGTTCATTTTCTTTATGTTGTTCTGGCTGAAAATTAACAGGGAAAGATTTAATCTCTCTAAAAATAACACTTCTAGAGTATATTACCTTTTGTGCAACAGGATCCCAAAGCTTGTATCCTTTCACACCATAGCCATATCCAATGAAGATACATTTGACAGCCTTAGAATCCAACTTTGTTCTCTTCTCCTTAGGCACATGTGCATATGCCTCACAGCCAAAAACTCTCAGATGTCTAATTGAAGGATTTTTCCCCGACCATGCCTCCATTGGCATTTTATCAACAAGCGCTGATGTAGGAGATCTATTTATCAAATAGCAAGCAGTGGTAACAGCTTCAGCCCAAAACCTCTTTTCTAGACCAGCTCCAATAAGAATGCTCCTAGCCTTCTCCATCAATGTTCTATTCATTCTTTCTGTAACTCCATTCTACTCCAGAGAATACGAAGTTGTCTTTTGTCTTTTAATCCCGTAATCTATACAAAATCTGTCAAAGTCTGTAGAACAGTACTCACCACCATTATCAGATCTCAAACACTTAATTTTCTTCCTAGTTTGAGTTTCAACCATAGCCTTAAATTCCTTGAAATGACTAAAAACTTCAGATTTACTCTTTAAAAAATATACCCATGTTCTCCTACTAAAATCATCAATGAAAGTAACATAATAAACTGATTTAGCAATAGAAGCAACCTTAACAGGACCAAATACATCCGAATGGATTAGATCCAAGATACATGAAGACTTATGAGTAGATGAGTAAAACTGAACGTGGTTCTATTTGCCATAAATACAATGCTCATAGAAATCAAACTCTAGATTGCAATCATTCAACCCATAAACGAGGTTCTTATTTTTTAGGGATTTTAAACCCTTCTCTCCAATGTGGCCAATCCTTTGGTGCCATATCATGGTCTTCTCTACAGGTAATTTTGATTCGGTAGATAAAGCACCCTTGGGTACCCAGAAGCCACGACCATCTGCAGAGGAGGAAACCCTCTCCTTTTTCAGTGAAATAGTTACTGGCTTAGTTTTATCCGAAGTGCTATTGCACTCAACCATGCATGCATCAAGTTGGTACAATGTACCCAATCTACTTCCTCTTGCTATCACCATAGCACCTCTCACCATTTTCACACCTGCTTCAGAAAACTATACATGCACACCCGCATCTATTAGCTTGCTAACAAATAATAAATTTCTTGCTAGTCCTGGGATATGCAAGACACCATCAAATCTTCTAATTCTACCATCAGAAAATTTCACCTGAATACTACCATGACCAACAATTTCAAGGAAAGAATTATCACCCAAATACACCTTACCACCATCATAGTTTTCATACTTATTAAACCAATTTTTGTTAGGATTCATGTGGAAAGATGCACCTAAGTCTATCAACCATGCATTATCACATGCACGAGTGGCCAAAGATGCAATAAAGGAATCTCCATCTTCTTTTCAGACTCAGAAATCAGAATCATGCTTCTTCTTTTTATTTTTCTTTTCTTCTTTGCATTCCCTTCGGAAGTGTCCAGATTTTCCATAGTTCTAGCATATCACCTTGGACTTACTAGGGGATTTTGATCTCCCCTTATTCTTGGAATGGCCATACTTCTTCTCATCTTTGCCTCATTCTTTTGTTCTTCCTCGAACACTCAAATCCTCTTTGGCGTTCAGAGAGACCTTCCTTCTCATCTCTTCAGAGAGTAGAGAACCAACAACATCCTCTATCTTCAGAGTGACTGAAGTGCTCCTAATGGCCATGACTAGGCTGTCCCATGAGTCTGGCAGTGAAACCAACATCATTTGGAACCTTTCTTATTCATCCATCTTAACCCCAACTGAGCTCAACTGAGTCACCAAACATATTGAATGTTTCCAGATGCTCAAATATTTTTCCACCTTCTTCCATTCTCAAGGAAAACAACTTCTTCCTCAAGAAAATCTTATTTACTAGAGACTTAGCTTGGTATATCTCACCCATATTTTTCCAAAGCTTCTCCGAAGTGGATTCTTCATGGACATTTATCAAGATCGAATCTACAAGACATAGTCTAATAAGACCTTTAGCTTTTCTATCCATTACATCATATTGTGCAGCCAAAACTGGATCCGTAGGCCTATGGACCTTCTCATCCACCGCATCCCATAGATCTCGATCAACCAACAAATCTTCCATCTTCAGCTTCCACATTTCAAAGTTTGTGCCAGAAAACTTCTCTACGTCAATCCTCCCAGATGTGCTCGCCATTTGAAAAATATCTGCAACCAGATAACAAAGTATTCTCTGCACAAGCTCCCACTCAAACCTGGATTAGCAAAAAAAACCCAACAACCCACAACTGAAACCAAAGGTGATCAAGCTCTGATACCACTTGATAGGAAATTAAGAGTAGCGGAACAACTTCCTACACTAATCTTTGAGGAGAGATATTATGCAAAAATTTCAACATAGTAAAACAGTTACAGAAATATCAGCAACATATTCATAACAAAACACAAACACCAGATATACGTGGGGAAAATCCTTTCAGATAAAAAACCCCACACTCCAAAAGCCCACTCAATGTATTTCAAATCTAATAACAAGATTACATACACTTGCAGAGCAAGTTTCTTATAGGAGTATCACCAGAAACAATTCTAGGAGGATTAAAACTCACTACCACACAATTGCTTCTCCAAGCCTTCAATTTATAGACCTCTGATTATACAAGAAACCATCTATGGTTTACAAAACCATGTGCCAAACCTCTCATGAGGTGGATAGCATTAAAGAGCAATATTTCGGTCTAAAATTAGGCTCCCACGTCCACAATATTCTCCCCTATTTTTGACCCTTACAGATGTCATAAAATCTGTCATAATATCTCTAAAAATAGTCCTTCCATGATATACTATCATATGGGAATCTTTTGACAACTCCTATTTCTATTTTTAGAGCATAGACAATGTGAAACGGTTGTAGGAAAATCTTAAATGAATAAACCAAACAAGGTTGAGACACCTTATTTCCATAAACTATTTTTTATATAGATATAAATTCTAAAATGGCAATGTAGGATTGTAATGTGCATGATTTCTTAATAATAAATATCATCTTTTAAATTTGAAATTCATTTTATTTTCATTAAAAAATACATTATTACCAAAACATTATTTATCAAAAAAAAAAATATATTGACCACATGATGGATTATATAACATTTTTTAGGATTATGTTTATGAGCCCAACACCATATTGAAACTATATTGCAAAACATACACAATCAATGGGATGACTATATCCTAAGATAGCATAATAATGACTTCATGTAAAAATAGTCAAAAATCCTCTAAATGTACTAATTTCTAAGAATGGTCCTCTTAAAAATTTTGAAGATTATATTGAAAAAAAAAATATTGAATATCTTTTATGTTCATTATAAATAATGTTGCAAATGAATGTGATTTATTCACATACAATATAACTTATAATTTATTTGACACCACAAAATGGTAATCAACATTAAATTTTTCTCAAATATCTTAAAAATAGTTTTTCTCAAATATCTTAAAAATAGTTTTCCATTACATATTTTTTTGTTTTTTTAATGCAGTATACGATACAATTTGAATTAGGCATAGATATTACAATAATGAATTTTGTCACTAGTTATTTCTGTATAAATTTAAGAAAGTGCTCTTTGAGCGCTTTTATTAGCAAATTTTGTGATTATAAATCGTTGTCGGTTGTTATTTATGATTCATCTCTAAATAGACTATTACGCGTGGAAAATAATAATTTGTTAAATATTATTTTGGGTGTTCACCTTTTAAAGATGGAAGACATGCACGACCCCACCACATAATAAGTGGAAGATTCTCAAAAATATGATTCTATGCATGGTGACAAGTGATCCATGTAAATTAGATTTCGTGATCTCTGTGAATGTGATTCAATGCATGGTGACCCATGATCTACGCTAATTAAATAAATATAACAATTAAGTAGGATTAAGTAGTGGTTGTTTCTTACATACCCTATGAAGTTTTTTTTTATTGATCAAGCACCTTACATAGCTCTATTAAACAAAATAGTATTGTAATTGTAAAAGAACATGTCTAGGTCAATCAATGGTACTTGCAAAAAAAAAATGAAGATTGTAGAGAGGATGTTGTGTTAAGGACAATTTTTATTGGTTCTTTTTCATTCAATATAATCTTTTTCATAACTTATTCTCATATTAGTTTCTAATTTTTATTTGACAACTTATAACTTATTATATTTTCTTTATAAATTAAAGAATTGAGAGAAAGGGAAGACTGAAATACCTAACGAAATAGACATTGACGGAGAACAAAAATCAGCAAAATGCAACTTTGTAACCAGCATTTATACCCATAAAAATTTCAGCTACTAAACTACAACAATACAAATAAAAATGCTCAGCAATTTGTATTATACAATGCCAATTTGGACCAAAAAAATATTGTTTATCAATTATGTTAAATAGCAGGGAAATTTTTAGTGGCGAATATGTGTAATTCAGTTATTATTTCATATTTGGAAAATCTGAAAAGACGAATTTTTTTCAGTACGATAATGTACCTTTTGTCTAAATGTTCGAGTATAAAATTTTTTAGGGGTCGGCTTTGCCTACTATTGAAAACTCCTATATAATCATAGGTAGTTCGCCAGGTAGTATATGGCGGCAGCCCTGAGGTGACTCCCGATACCTTGGATTACCAAAAAAAGGTACCATCCAAAGTATAATCAAGTACCGTGTGAATAAGTGATAAGGAGTGTAGAGCTATACTTGTGACAAGAAGTGTATTTGTGCAACAAGTGCGCTCCACAACAAGTGCAGTTGTGCGATAAGTGTTAAGGAGCACAGAACGCATGACAAGAAATTCACAATCGTGCGACAGGAGATCTGTTGTCGCACAACATGAAATTTGTTGTCGCGCGACAGGAAATTTACCAGTCGTGCGATAGGAAATGTGTTATAGTGACACACAAAAAAATTTGTTGTGTGGCAGGGCAAGGCCTTTGTTGTCGCGCACCTTGAAAGATTTTTTATGTGAAAAGTGTATTTGCAAATCCCAAGAAATTTTCCTATGTCGCAAAAGTGATTCTAGGGATATTCGTCAGGGATATTCCACCTCCGGTTTCCCAGATGCTTCTTAAAATTATCTCTATTAAGTAGATAAATATTATTGACAGTTATGAAATCCTCTATTTTTTTGGTGCATACATGTATAATTTAAAATTAAATCATCCTGAAAATATTTATATTTAAATTGTTAAACTCCAATTTTAGTAAATAAAATTATTTTTATCATTGCACAAAGATAGTTAAAAATATAATTTTATTTTTTTTTTTAAATAATATGATTTGAAACTTAGTATATGTTATTAATATTATTAGTTAATGTATAATTTAAAAAGTATGCACTTGAAATATTTTCATAAAAAACAAATTAATAGGGTTTTTTTTAGTGTAAAAGGTCTTCTAATGTTTTTTGTCTATCGTAAATCAATATGCAAAATGTTATAATTTAACTATAAAAAAAACAAGGCCATGATATGGCAAATCCTACCAAAGATGGTGTTTTCTATATCGGGAGAGGTTCATGGTCTGTGTTTTTAGCGCGGGGATTTTTTGTTCAAAAGGTGATTGTATTGTTCTGGTGTGTAAATCCAGTGGTTGAACGAGAAGATCTGTATGTGGTGATATACCATTTTTAGAATTTAGTCAAAGAGTAAATTCTTGTGTAGCATTTGGAGTCGGAGTACATGATTTGAGGGGCTCTTATTGTGAGCTCAGAGATTTGTTGTTTGGAAAAAGAAAAGCTTGTGTGAGAAATTTTTAATGTTTATATAGTTTGTGGGTTGTGTACACCATGGAACTCAATGTTGAATAGTTTGCAATACATATGTTGAGACTACTTTGAATAATGGAAAATCTGAAGCAGGTTATAAAGCCTTATAAAAATGTGAACTGGATGCAACTAATGATCATGAATTTAGAAAAGAAGTTAATTGGAAAATGTTGGAAGATGACGAATATGCAAAAGAGACAGTTCAAATATAAAAATGGTGTAGACAAAGGGCGTGTTGAGGAAGAGCGCACTAAGATATATTTGTGACAATGATGTTACAAAAGTTAAATAACTAAAGTTCTAGTGCAGTTATATTTTTGTTGTTAATCCAGAGGCAGATATGTTAGCTAATGTCCAAAAGATTCTAGTATGTACAAAATATTCCTGTGGGCGGAGATGTAGCCACATTGGATGATAAAAATCCAAGTGCGGTGGTCCCATTTCTACCAGATCCATCATATGTATGGTGTAAAGGAGACAAAAATAGATGCAAAGAAAACATGTATCTACTTTTGAAATGCAAAGGCCAATACAGTTAGGATGTATATATGTTCTATAGTGGAGATGCCTTGAATTATTACCCAGTTGCAAAATAGAATCCCATTACTGGATATGATATTGTAAAAGGATTGAAATTAAAAACAAATCTGAAGATAATAACCATTGATTGGTTGTTGTTGAGAAGATGAAAGTGGATCAAAATTTGGCATTGATTACAAAGTACACCTGAAAGGATAGCTGTTGATATGGTCATAGTGGCATACGTATCAACGAAGGAATCTATTATGCATTCCCTTCCATCTTTCTTTCTGAAATTGTGATCCATGAATGACCATATCAACAGATCACTTGGCACCAGCCAGCCAGACAGCTAATGAGACATTAGCTCAGCCAAAGAGGCTCTACACCATTGTCCTCCAGTACCCAACCATGTGAGACAAACTATTTCCATGTTATTCCATTCCGCTTACTTTGCACCAATGTTGTGGCACCAGCTAGCCCCAGCAGCTACTACATGATGCCACTTCTTGTTGTAGGCGCGAGAAGAACCGTCTCATCTTCTTCATTTTCAGTATACATATAAATCCATTCATCCGTCCTCAATATTGCTTGCACAGAACTTTCAGATCAATAGAACTCCAATTTCAGTTCCAAATCTTTCTTTTTCATTTTTGTTTTGCATTTTATGGTGCATAACTTGTTTCTGTTTTAACACATTTAATTCTGCAATTCTGTGTATCGTCCCCCAAATTGCTCCTAGAACTAATCAAAGTTCTAGGCTCGACCAATTCTTCTCAGCTTAGTTTTACCATACAAGAAGACCAGGATGATGCTGTGACTATTGATGAGTCTGTTACACCAACTAGTACCGATATCTTAAATACTAAAATATTATCTAAACAATGCCGAGAGATGTGAATTTCAAGGTTCTTATTTTGAATTTTTGACATACCACATTGATTAGTAACTCCGTTAGCTTCTCCACCATTTCCCACTGACTGTTGATAAACTGCATCAATCTAGATGCACCACTGTACCAGGGTAAAAAACACTTTCCAAGAAAAAAAGGACTCCAAACTCCAACATATGGCCAATATATTATGATTTTTTGATTGACTTATCCAAGCACAACAAAAAGACTTCTAAGTTAAAGTCAAATGGAAGTCAAATTTAAAGTTTAAATTTCCCTGTGATGGTAAAATAGATGTCAAATTTAAGGCCAAATATTAATTGGGAACAACTCGTGGCAATTCACCCCACCAACACCCATGTTGCCATTGTAGGGTGGTGCCTATCAACACAAGTAGTTCTTTAAAAAAGCTAGTTATGCATGCAGGCATATTGTAACAGGATAGTTGAGGAGGACGAGGTCAATTCTCTCAGTCCAGGTGCAAATGACAATAAGGAGTGTTGTAAAATGGTGTGGAAGTCATGACCTTACAGGGTATTGGGGATATTTAGTTTTATAAGTGTAGTAAAAATGGTTTGTAGTGCTGATTAAAACAATTATTCGTTGTATTCTAGTAGTTGATAGGTGATATTTAGATGATTTTAGGTAAATGGTTTGTAGTCCTGATTAAAACAATTACTCGCTGTATTCTAGTAGTTGAAAGGTGACATTTAGATGATTTCATGCAACTTAAGTCTATGTATTTGAGGGTATAACTATAAACATGCAATGAAGAAAAAAGCGCGTAAGAAAAGATAAAGCAACACTTTGGTGATGATTTAATGGGTTATAGCTTGACCAAGAGGTACTCCTCACACAAGAACATAATAAGCAAATTAAATTCACATGAAAGCAAACATAAAATTGCATGTTTCATTTCAATACACAAGAGGAAACTAATATATTAGTTCATAACAACAAATACACTTGTATCTACAGACAAAAACCGTAATTGCGAACCACAATATATATTATGAAATTACACATCTCAAGAGATAGATACATACAATTTTTACACAAATGAATATGATTTAACCCATGCACACAGGGTTGAAGAAATACAACAATTGTTTATTCGAGATTAAATTTTCATATGAATGGAGCAGTTAAACAGATTCAACCAAAACAGTGTAAAACTTATTTACTATTTAAACTTCCATTTATAGACAGCACCTATATTTACCAACAAAAACCATAATCACAAGCTACAATATAGATTATGAAATTACACATCTCAAGAAATAAACAGATACAATTTTTATGCAAATGAATATGATTTAAACTGGCATACACATAGGGTTGAAGAAATACAGCAATTATTTACTCGAGCTTAGATTTTCGTATGAACGAAGCAATTAAACAGATTCAACCACAACAGTGTAAAACTTATTTACTACTTGAAACTTCCATATATTGACAGCACCCTAAATAGGGTAACCAACATATGTAAAAATAGAAGAATACATTAACGTCTATGCAAATATGCCCCAACAACAGGTAAAATCACATGTAGAAAATAAACATTCATTTCTTGTTATAGTTTTTTTATTGTCTTTTACTTTCAATTTTGTAAGCTCATTTTTTTACTTTCACAATGTTCATGGAAAATATGGATATTGTTTTGCCTTTTTAAATAAAGTTAGCTTTGGATCAAATCAAACCAGTTCAAACAAAACCTTGTCCAGTTTTGGACTGACCTAGAAACTTGATCCTGGAAAACTGTGGTTGAATTCACTTACCAATTCTAGTTGACATTGAACGTGTCTCAAGGGGCACATCAGCATCTAAACTAATTTTAGTACTTGATGAACTTGGATCAGATTCCATGTAATCTACTAGCTCTGATGCCCTCAAAATACCAATAGAATTGTAGGGAGCAATATGATGCGTTGTCAATTCTAGAGAACTCAATAACTCATTTTCAATACAATCATACCTGTAAGAGATAAATCATAACATCAGGTTGACCTTAAAATACAAAAAAGAAATTAAATCAACAAGAGAACAGCAAAATAAATCACAGAAATAAGATCCTTACATTTTCTGACTTGCATTCGGATCTCCATGACATAGTTTTGGTCATGCTCATCAAAAGGGCCCTCAATAAACTTAGACAGACACTCTACTGCATTCTCCAACTGTTGTTGTTGATCTTCAAAAAGATTATGTCTCAGTGTCCTTTGATCATCTGTCATTTCATCCCTGAACAAGTCACCTCCAAACATGTAATACGCAAAAGGATAAGAGTAGGAAAGGGCACGCCTTTCTCTAAACAGGCTTTATAGTCCATTTGTTAGCCAGCTGTAGTCTTTTACTCCAGACTCCGTCTTTTCTAAATCTAAAATTGTTGACTGTACTGATTCCCTCTGTTTTGCTTCCAGTTTCAGAGAATCTATATGTGCTTTCCAATGTGAATGATAATGTATGTACAAAGGGAGGAAGGAGATGAATAGTCTGGAAAAATGGGAGAAACGCAGAAGCCAATAGTGGTCGGAATTGATGACAGCGAGTAGAGTTCCTACGCCTTACAATGGACTCTCGATCAATAATTTGTCATTGAAGACTCAAAAATTAAAATGTTAATCTTGAACTGAAAAACAATAAGACCAAACTTGTACTTCTTAAGCCACGAAGAACTCAGACACATTGCTCAAATCTTTAACCTGAAATTTCACCATCCATTTGGTTTTCTAAACTTGAACCTCAACTTGTGCCAGCACATCGACTTGAAGTTTTTGGTGGGTGAGGAAGAAAAGTTCATTAGGGAACACAATCAAAATTAACTGTCTGCCCTCTAGATCAACAACAAAATTCAACTAATGCCAAAAAAAACACAAGCCCAAAACCCCAAAACAACATAATCCTCCAGTCAATCAACACCAGACGCCAATAGAGGCAACAAATTAAAACCTCCAAAAATGCTTTTACATCCAAATTTACAGGCAAGAACTGCAAAGTGAAGTAAAATTACGGCAAAAACAAACCAACTACATGAAATTAAACCAATCATCAGCAATCAGGCCGCACCAGGTCCAAACCTCCAAAAATGTTGCAACTCCAAAATTACAGGTAAAAACCGTTGAATGTAATAAAACTAGGGCACGGAAAGAAACAAAATCCATGAAATTCGAAACCATGACCAGAAAGAAACTAACTCCATGAAATTTGAAACCATGACCTCCGATTGAAAACTACTCCAATGCTATTACACGACCAAAACCGTAATGTCAAACTAACAACCAATCTACAACAAATTTCACAAGCGTTAAATTAAAATCTATCTTATTTTACAGCATTGAAGGATAAAATGAAACCCTTCAACTGAACCAACCCGCAAAACAAATATAAATTGTTGAAAACAATTGACGATTTGCATTTGCATTGCTTAATTGTCAGCAACTTTTAACAATTGCATTGCGGGAAATGATGTGCTCAAACCAAAATCGTACCTGGCCTCGAGCCACACAAAACCATCTGAATCTGTAGGGTGCACAGTAAATGCATTTAAGCTTGAACAGTAAATGCATTTAATCATCCACTTTTCCCTTCTATGGTGCCAAATAAAGGGGATCACTAATAGAATCCTGCCACAACACAAAAATTAAAGCATCAAACTTTAGTTCAGCCCATTTAAATACAGATGGCAAAATCTGATTGAACAAAATGCAAATAACTAATTGCTAAGGTGAAAACAATATCCATGCCTTATGTAGGATAATAAATCCTCTTTTAACTGCTAAGGACTGAAGAATTTAGGAAATCATTATGCCTTCCTCTAAATCAAACCCTAATCGTTGTGCCAGTGGGCATCAGGTTTTGGCTCATAGCGGCGGCTCTTCCACGAGCCCTCTAAATAGATCTGCTCACGGCGAGCGGCATTCGGGTGACATTGCCAGCGATCCGTCTGTAAAAAAGATACCTGGGTTCTGGCGATGGCGGCAGCAGCAGACGTGGCTCACCAAAGGGTGTCGTGGGTGAAGTTTCTAGAGGCGGATGTGTTTCAAATGGCGAAGGATCTGGCTCAGCTGTGGAAGGAGGCCGCACAATAGGTGGGCATCATGGCTCAGGCAGCGGTCCCCTTTCCTTGTCTCCACGAGCAACCTTGTTGTTGCTCGTCCTCTCTCTTATGGCAGCAATCCTTTTGACTTTGCACTAAACACTATCATAGCCCCTGCCTCATCTTTTCTCGGTGGCAGCTCCTCCTCTTGTCGGCGTGTCAATGGGACAATCTCAGGTGGCTCTACACAAGCCTTTTCTTCTGCGACGGCCCCTTTCTCCGGTTCACCTCAGCATGTTGGAAGCCCTAGGAATGTGGCAAGTTCCCTTGTTTTTCAAAATGATTCTTCCTCTGGTGCAGTGGCGGGTCAGAGTAAGGTTGGCCACTCCTTCCGTGAAGCATTACAAGGTAGGAGATCTCCCAAACCCATGGCCCTTGCTGACACCATCCTCAGCACCATATTTGGGGATGAAGTTCTCGACTCTGAACTCTTCTACCAAGAGCACACCTTGATCAGACATTTCGGTGGATTCTAGCTCAGCTTACCTGTTCTCCATGATTGGGTATGAAGCATTGGATCCCGCTCCTCACAGGATGGTTAGATCTTTATCCTTGTGTAAAAGGAACATTTATTGTTGTTTTTTCTTTAATAAAGGATAAGGAAACTATACAACCTAAAATCAACATGTGACCTTCATATGCACTCGACCTCCCAAGGTCATTTCGGGACAGCCAATGTGGAAAGAATGGATGGCTATGTGTAATGAAATGTGATGAACATGGTCAAACAAGCTATTGAGGCAATGTAATATCCTCTAAGGGCACTAACAGAATCTACTCATTAAGGGCAACGAACGCCTCTCTAACTTGAGTGGGTGTAATGGAGCGATCAAGAAGAATACACATGCGTAAAATTTTGTCAATGTTAATGTGTGAGACTCTATCAACCGGCTGCGAAATACATGGAAAGTGACCAGTAGGCACCTCGTATTGATGTCCAGAAAAGGTCATGGAATAAACAAGAAAGAGGCGTGGTTCCGCAAGATCTATGCGCGATGAGATGGTTCTGTCTAAAAGGTGAAATCTCTATAAGGGTATTTCTAAAGACTAAGGCACGTAATCCAGTGTCTAAATCTGTGAGTTCTTTGGGCCCATTCGGTTGGGGGACCATGGGATCACAACCGTAAACTCTCTCATGTTGTGGTCCAGAAATGGTCATGTGTGCATTTATGCAATTTAATCTACAAAAGCAAATAACAAGCTAATCCAAATAGATTAAAAAAAATAACTAGAAATGAAGTAGAAATGAAGCAATATAAATAATCTATTCTAATTAAAACAAATATTTTGTATTTTATGATCTTTTTGGAATTAACAGAGGAAAACGAAGAAATGAAGAAATAAATTACCTCTAATTCTAATTAACAAATCCTATACAAATAAATAGTCGGATGTAGCTATTTATTTGTGTAATAGTATATTTAATCTATCCTAATTAGTTCAAATATTTTTCCAATCTGTAATTGTGGAATTTTAAATCCTCTGCCTACCTCAAAGACACAAGAAGCATTGAAGCTTCTGAGAAGCTTTTCTTCCCCTGTAACTTCTCAGGTAGAATATGAGAAGATTTAATGGAGACCACAATTTGAACCATGTTGCAAATGTATATAACAATACAGAAATCCTTCCTCCAAATATTATTCCCTCAAAAACCCACATGGATAAGCAGGGAAGGATCTATCATCAAAAGCTTCTATAGAAGAAATGAAAGCTTTTGAAAACAATCTATCTATTTGCAATGATTAAAATGCAAATGACTTTTGCTACTCTAGTAGATAAATGTGTGAAGGCCATCAGCTCCCCATGACGATGTTTTAGTTCCCTTAAGACACTCAAATACACGCCACCTGAGAGCTTCGCCTCTTCCCCCACTGCCCAGAAAGCAACATTACACTTTTGCACTTATGGAACCAAATTTCCACAGAAAGACGATCGAACCCATCGGAGAGCAAGGTTGACCACATCAGACTTTGATGGCTCAATTATCATAATATTTTCCACAAAAACCAAGACCACACTACTATTAACCCTACACCATCCATTCTCAAATAAATATTTTTCCCCAAAACCAATTTAATTGCCTCTAGATCTCTACCATTACCAATTTTGAAGATTTTTCGCAGACAATTATCGGTTATAGACGACCTGAAAGCCATTTCCCTTTTATTGTAAAATAAAGATGGCATGGGAACAAAAAACTGACCCACAATAAATAGGTAAAAAACAAGGCCCTTCACACGCTCAAAAATATTGGCAACAACATATATTTAAGGCCCTTACGTATTTAATTCAGAATTGTTGATGTCATTACTGATGAAATATAGTGTTTTCAAATTTATTATTATATGTTATATATTTCATAATTTTAACCTTTTTCATATTTATTTTATTCAAATTAATCAGATATATATTGAAAGAAAATTAACATTTTCAATTTTCTCTTTTGAAGGGTAGTGTGTTTTCTAATATCTCATTTACAACGGGTAAAGCTTTACCTAACCAATAAATTTAAAGTATCCCTTAAAATTTGATCACTGAATGCAATGATGGACGTTTCAATATATTTTGCAGGTAAGTGCTCTTTTCATAAAGCTTGGTAACTTTTGAATATACATATTTACTAAATATGTCGCTTTTATGAAATAAGTATTTTCCATATTTATTAAATGAAATAAATCTTTTCCGTAATACCGTACTTATCAAATATCTCATTTCTTGGACCTTCATGCTAGAAAATATAACGTCACCAAGAATTAAAATTGATAAGACATTTATTAACTATGAGGGTGCCGATTAAATCTCTGGCAACACACTTTACATGTGTAATGAATAGATAAAATTGTAATTAATTTCAATTACCTAAAACTCAGGGCGAGGGCCGAGGCTAATAGCTATCGATAATTACTCACTGGCGTCACTATCATTATAAAAGGTCATTTAAAAGGTAGGCGGAGGCATGTGGGATAGTGACGAAGGTTTCAATGCAAATATTTCACCAAGATTTGCATTTAACAGTAACCATCAATTCATACTAGGGTTTGGTTGACACATTTAAAGGTTCAGTCGAATAACTCACTCGGTAATTATAAATTCAAGGCCCATGGTCATTTGCTGACACTTGCTTTCTTTTACAAAATCATGGGGGGCCAAATTGAGTGCATTGAACCAGTATCAAGCCATAAATACGTTGTGATTTCTTCTAGTTTTGATACGGACTCAGACGAGGTTACTATTGGGAAATACTTTTCCCTCTCTGCTTCTAGTTCTCATCCTGATGGTGCTTCCACCTCCCTCTCCTGGCCATTCGACTACTACCATTGTTCCCCTTCATTCTCTTGGAACTTCTTCTGCAGAGCTCCAACTGTGTTCCCTGTCTAAGTAACTGATTCCAGAAATATTACTGCAACTCTCTATTGTTTATCCAGAATCCCCGGAAACAGAACCTATGGATTCTCCACATGCTGCTATAAAAGATGTGGCTATGGAAATTGATGGAAATCAATCCCCAACGGTAACCCCTCAAATGGACAATCAAGTCGAAACGGTGTCTTCCATCCTTGCAAGTCTACAGTGATCTTTTGAGGTGATTAAAACTTGGAAAAACTTAACAGACACCTGCAGAGCTGTTGTTGATAAAGAATGTGTCTTGATACTAACCCTGATCGACACTCTATCGGGGAAGATCGATACCGATGCAGTTGAGAAAGCGACATAAGAACTGAGAAATATATTATGATATTTAATAGTTATGTTATAATATAGTGGGCTTATAGCTTTTTTGGTATGCCTATGTTATGATATGTAATGTTTATGTTTCAACAAATATATGAGATACTCTTGTGGAACTAGATGCTCTTGTTTCTCGATCTCAAAAAATATATGAGATACTCTTGTGGATACTCTTTTTTATGTTTCAAAAAATATATTTTTCCTTATCAGCACCTATTCTTGTGGATACTCTTGCATTGCTACAATGTCGCGCCTTTTGATTTGTATTCTCCTTCTTGAAACACCAGAATTTGTTCTTCATTCTAGGTTATTTCCAATGTAAGCGTTGAAACCATGCCTAGAAATTTAAACTACAACCCCTGAACCCCCTTCTCATATCATGTGTTTATTGTGTGTTTCCCTTTAGCATCATCAAAAGAGGGATTCACGAGAACTGATGTCGAAAATTAATGCACCAAAACGAAGTTACACTCTGATGGTAACGTCAAGCCAACGTAATACGTAAGATTTGAAACAATGGAAAGAAGATTGCAAGTAAGAAGAATGGGTCTGATCATGCTCATAGATCAAAAAAAGGAAGTACAAATAGGGGTGTTGTGTAGCCCCCATGCCTAAACATGGAAAGAAACTCAATGATGCCACTGACGCATATGACACCACTAGAAGAGGAGTTACAATTCCAAATAAGGAATGTAACTCCTATGACACATTGACGTAAACGAAAATGTTAGATTCTATGACAGAATTTGACACTTGTCATTTGACTTCCTAAGACCTATGACTCTCGCAAGGTGAGATGACTCACCTAGGTGATGTGGACGATGATTGGATAGTCACACACACCAACACCCCCCTTCATTGAAGTTGAGGAAGAGGTCAAGGTAAGCCAGAACAGAAAAAGAAGACTCCCCTAGACAACTAAGAAAGATGTGTCAATGGACCCCGGAAACTAAAGGCATGAAGGTGCCCATATACAAACAACATCTTTCTGTAATGAATAAGAGGAGAAGAAGAAGGACTATATAGCTCAAAAAAGATGGGCGGCTACAGCAGACCTCACCCCAAGAAGAGACCACAAGTGAAGAAACTTCACTTCAGTGAAGGGCTTGGTGAAAATCTCTGTAACATGATCAACTGTTTGAACATACTGTATGTCGATGATGTTTTCATGTATTAGCTCCTGTATGAAGTGCATATGAATCTCAATGTGCTTCGTCCGCTGATGTTGAACTGGATTTCTACAAATCAAGATAGTGCTCATGTTGTTAGAGTAGATAATGGTAGGCTGCCGAAAGTGGATGCCAAACTCTGTCATGATACCTTGTAACCAAACAGCTTCTGTGGTAGTGTTAATTACTCCTTTGTATTCTACTTATATCAATGATATGGAAATGGCATGCTACTTCTTGTTGGACCAGATGATAGGACCTGAACCAAGAGTGAAACGATAGCCTGAGGTAGGCTTCCGATGATCTAGATCACCGGCCCAATCTAAGTCTGTAAATTCAACCAAATCAATCTCATTCCCTCCGAAGTAATGAATACCATTTGTGTGAGTTCCATGAACATAGTGAAGGATCCACTTTCCTGAGCTTTTAAGTGCAGCTCATGAGGCTCCTACATAAATCTGGACAAGATCCCGATGGCATATGATAGATCTGGCTGAGTGTGAGTAAGGTAGATCAAGCTTCCCACCAACTGTCAATAAAGGGTACCGTCAACCAAGGGTACCGTCAACCAAGGGGGAAGAGCAATAAGAAACTAACTTAATCCTGGAAAGAAAAGGAGTAGGTGAGGACTTGCAGTTAGACATGTGAAATCGAGCAAGCAAATCAAGAGAGTACTTAGGCTACGAGATCATAATTCCCAAGTCAGATTGTGAAATATATGTCCCAAGAAAGTAATGAAGCATTCCTAATTCAGACATGGAGAACTTGTTGGCCAAGGAGATCTTCACAAAATCAATGATAGAGGAAGACCTACATGTGATCAACAAGTCATCAACATAGAGAACAAGAATAAGCATGGATTCATCATGTCACAGAATATACACATTTGGGTTAGAGTGACACCGAGTGAACCCTGATGCAAGTAAAAAGGAGTCCATCTTGGCATACCAAGCACGAGGGGCTTGTTTAAGGCCATAGAGAGACTTCTTTAATTTGTAAACGAGGGATGGATCATGGACATAACCTGGAGGTTGTTCCATATAGATCTCCTCCTCTAGGTCCCCATGAAGGAAGGCACTCTTAATGTCCATCTGGTGGACTTCCCATCTGTTAGTGGCAGTAATGGCAAGGGTCAGTCGAATGCAAGTCATCTTTGCAACTGGAGCAAACGTTTCTGAGTAATCAACCCTAGCTACCTGGGAGAAACCCTTAGCTACAAGTCACACTTTATACTTCTCAACTTCTCCATTAGCTCCATACTTTGTTCGATATACCCACCTACACCGAATGATTTTTCTTCCTTTCGGAAGAAGGGTAAGATCCCAAGTGTCATTATTTATGAGTGAGGAATATTCCTCATCCATGGTAGAATCCCACTCAGGAATCCTAGAAGCTTCCTGGAAAGATGGTGGATTAGAAGCAGAGGTGAAGGAGTGAGGTCTAGTGAAGTCTGAGCGAGTACATCTCTCATCCAAAGGATCTCTAACTAAATCTCCAGCACTCTATAAAGTTTTCCTAGCCCAAAGTGGTCTCGAAGGCTTAGGCTCAAAGTTGAAAGATTCTTCACTTGAGTGAGAAGGGACATAGTCCTCATCATCACTATTGTTAGAATCAAAAGACTCAGAAGTTTGAGGAGCAGGAGGAGCAGGGAGAGGTGAAACTCACTCAATAACATCATCATCTGCAGAGTTAGAATCTAAATCAGTGGGCAAAAGGACCTCAGTGGAATTTTAAGTCAAGGATGACTCATCAAACTTCACACTCCTCTCAATATAAATCTCACAGGTGGTAGGGTTCAACAATCAATATCCCTTCACACCATTAGGATACTCGACAAAGATACAAGGTTTAGATTTTGGATCCAATTCCTTACATTTCTTTTTGAGAATCCTATCCATAGCCTTGGATCCAAAGACTTGAAAGTGCTCGCAATCAGGCTTATGTCCAAACTAGGCTTCAAAGGGAGTCATCCCTCTTACTACCTTGTGTGGAACACAGTTCTAAATATAACAAGCACAATTCACCGCTTCAGCCCAATACTATGGAGGAAGAGATTTCGAGTGAACCATACAAGTAGCCATCTCCTTTAAAGTTTGGTTCTTTCTTTCTACAACTCCATTTTAGGAAGGGTTGTAAGCAACTGTACACTGAAAAGAAATCCCCTTAGAAGTGCAAAAATCCTCAAACCTGTTGCTCACACACTCGCCTCTATTTTCAGTTCGAAGAACCTTGATAGACTGTTCCACTTGTTTCTTAGCAAGAGCCTTAAACTTTTGAAAATTCTCAAAAACTTCAGACTCAAGCTTAAGAAAATATACCCAAGTATAATGTGAAAATTCATCAATGAAGGTTAGTATATATAGATCTCTAGTAAAAGAAGGAGATGGAAAAGGGCCAGAAATGTCACTATGAAAAAGATACAAGGGACAAGTAGCTCTCCAGGATTTTCCCTTGTCAAATATTTTTTCAGGGTGCTTTCCAAGGGTACAACCCTCACAAAGACCCTTAGAAAACTTAACTCGGGGTAGCCCATTGACTATATCATTTTGACTCAATTGTTTAAGGTAACGATAATTTAGATTCCCAAAATGCTCATGCCATAACTTGCTAACCTCATTTGCATGAGTGAGCAAGGCATTGGGTGTCAAATCAAAAGAGAAGTAGGAAAAGGTATATAACTGTGAACGGTGATCTGCCTTTCCCTCAACCACAGTGCAGTCAAAGTTAAGCTCACGAATAATCACCAAGTTAGGACCAAATTCCACTCGCATTCCTTCACCAAGGTGGGTGATTTGGTAAACCGATAGGATATTGGTAGAGAGATTGGGAACACTCAACACTTGGTTAAATGTTCCACCTTCAATCTCTACCGATCCACTGCTGGAAACCGACACATGAGTGTCATCACCCAATGTGATTTGGGACATGCCACATGGTTCAATGCTAGAGAATTCAACCTCTAAAGAAGCCATGTGGTGTGAGGCACCGGAATTGATAATCCAAGTTGATGATGGAGTTAATCTAGCTATGAGGGCCTTACCTTTCTTCTTTTCATTTTTAGTCTCCTTTATATTAGAAGACTTGCCCTTCTGAGCATTTTGTTTAACGGATTCAAGAACACTTATTTTATTCTTCTCAAGTAAATGAGTTAAGTGATCATTTTTTTTCCGAAAACAATGTTGTTCGTCATGGCCAGAATTCTTACAATAGGAGCATTTATACTTTTCCTTCGCTTTAGGCTTAGAAGTCGAAGTATGAGTGATGGGCTTAACTGGGGGTTGGTTGGTCTTGGTTTCTTTCTTAGGTTGGTCCTTAGTTTCTTTCTTCTTTTCATTTTTCTTTCCCTTATTCACCACAAGGGCATGTGAATTGGATTTTAGAGTCCCCATTTGAATGAGGTTGTCATGTTCTCGAATGAGTTGGGATGAAAAAATGTCAAAGGAGGGCATAGTCCAAGTACTACCCAAGGCGTCTTTCGTGGCATGAAAAGTTGAAACAAAAATAGAGTATTCAGGACCTAACTTAGAAATAATCGACAAGATCAATTGAGAGTCTTTCTTATCCACTTTACATTCCTTTCAAAACATTTTAGTGCGGACAAACTTTGAGAAGAAGGCTTGTGGGTTTTCAAAGTCACTAGGATTTAACCCTAGTAGTTCATTCTCCAACTCATGTGCTCTCATGTCATATTGCTTCCCAAACATATCATCGATCATTTTCCATGCTTGATCGGGTGCTGAGGAAGTTTTGATGTGGAAGAGAAATTCGGGAGAGATGGACGTACAGATAAGACCTAAGGCTTCATCACAATGGTTGAACCATTTAAATTTTTTGGGTTCATCAGTAGGTTTGGTCTCTAACCCCATGGTAACTCGGTATAACCCTTTACTTCACAAAACCAATATAATTTTAGATTTCCATTTGAAGAAATTAAAAGGTGTGAGCACTGGTATTTAAGAGATATCTATAATGAAGAGAAAGAACCAAGGAATGCAGAAGGAAGGAGAGAGAAAAGAAACAACCACCCCAAAACAAAATTACACCTCCCCAAGTTTGGCACTTTATAATTCAGTGCATTGATTACAACCAGATGTGACTGTGTTCTGAGAACCAGTTTGTCACTCACCTTGCAATTAGCATAATAACGAGTAATGGTGGAGATAACAATCAAGGTTTGTAGGGCACAACAGATCGACCCTGCGAGAAAGCACATAAAGAGAGAAGAAAGAGGGGGAAGAAAGAGATTTGTGAGAAAAATTGTCTCATGTCACATGAAATAATCCATTTGTCATAAGACTGTGGTGGACGCGCTCACAAGTTCACAAAAAAAGGAATAGAACAAATCTCAAGAAAAAATGAGCTGAATTAAGCAATACAAAGACACCCCCCCAAAATGCAGCACTTTATAAAATTAATTCATTTACAAAACTAATGATCCCATCATCTAGAGTGCAAAAAAATATGCAACTTTGACTAAATAAGTGCTCAAAACCGAGCAACGAGCCAAAAGTTATAGCAAAAACCAATTCCCACAACTGATGAGAAAAAGCTAATAAGCCTGCAAATGAATTAAAAAAGTTCCCTAAATGCATGCAAAAGGTGTTGTATGTATGTTTGTTAGAAATGGCACAGAATTTGAGATAGGGTTTATTTGTATTGCGAGGGGGGATTAGCCACCTGCTAATCCCAAACTTCACCCTTCATCTTCAGCACTTGACAGAAGGTTACAAATACAACAAGCTGAAAGACCAAATTTTATAATGCCAAAGAAATTTAATGTTTTTACCTTATACCTTTTAAAAGTAATGAAACAAAACGTTTTTAAGAAAAGTGATAAGGTAAAAAGTATGCAAACACGTTTTTTTTTTTTAAAGGTGAATAAAAAAAGTATTTTTGGAAAGATATTACCTGGTAGCAGAGTGTAGCTATCCACTGCAAAAAGAAACATAACGGCCACTGCAAAAAAAACACCAGCAAAGAGAATATCTCCAGAACAATGCAAAAAAATGCTCAGAACAGTGCAGAACTGAACTCCAGAATAGTAAGGAGCTGGGTGAAGGAGAAAATTCCTGAACAGAGGAGAAAACACAGAGAAGAGTCCAAAAAATGCCTGAATAGTCCACAAAAATGCCTGAATAGAGAAAAAAAATGCAGTAGTGGAGAGAAAAATGCCTAAGGACATTGCAAAAATGTCTGGACAGGGAGAAAACACTCAGAACAGCCCAAAAAATGCATGTAATAGGTTTGAATGTGGGGAACAATGCAAAAATGTGAGTAGTTTTGCAAAAAATGTGAGAGACCAGGAAAAAACGTGAGAGGTTTTGTAAAAAACGTGAGAGACTAGGCAAAAATGTGAGTATTTTTGCAAAAAATGTGAGAGACCAGGCAAAAACATGAGAGGTTTTTAGTAGGCTCACAAAAACATTTTGATACCAGGCAGAGGTAACTTTGAGATAGAAAGGAACCAAATCGATGAGGAAAAAGCTCGGAATACTCTGAGTATACACCGCTGAAGGAAAAACAACGATTCTAACTAGTAATCATAGGTCCACATAAAAAATGAGCTCTTCTTTTACCCTACAGGTGCTAAATCTAAACACAACCAGCAAGAAACACATAAACAACCTAGAAACAACAGCCACAAAGATCTAGAAATATCCAAATACGAACTCAGCTGATAAGCAAGCCAACCAAATACCTTAACTTGCAACTGCTGAAACTTCAATAGGAGGTGCGCAATAATTCCAAAAATGATAATAAGAAAAACTTGCACATGAGGAAATGAGAAGAAACTAGAATTAATAAACAACTGAGAAATGAAGAGTGCACGTTTACCAAAACCAGCGATGATACCATGAAAGAGGGATTCGTGAGAACCAATGTCGAAAAGTGAGGCACCATAATGAAGTTGCAGTCCAATGGTAACGTCAAGCCAATGCAATATGAAAGATTCGAAACAATGGAAAGAAGATTACAAGTAAGAAGAATGGGTTTGCTCATGCTCATAGATCAAAAAATAGGAAGTACAAATAGGGGTGCTGTGTAACCCCCATGCCTAAACATGGAAAGAAACTCAATGACACCACTGACACATATGACGCCACTAGAAGAGGAGTTATAATTCCAAATAAGGAATGTAACTCCTATGACGCATTGATGCAAATGAAAATGTCAGATTCTATGACAGAATCTGACACTTGTCATTTGACTTCCTAAGACCTATGACTCTCGCAAGGTGAGATGACTCACCTAGGTGATGTGGACGATGACTGGACAGTCACACATACCAACATGTAATCCATTGAAGGCTGGAACCTCCTTCAAAATTCCTTGAATGTTATCAACTAATGAATGGCACTTTTTTTTTATACGCAGGACATTCTGGTTGCGAATGACAACATGGGGTACAAAGTGGTTCAAGCATGCGCTAATAGATCTCGAGTTAATGCAGGAAATGGTACTATAGAAATTTATGGTTCTTCTATGGGGACTTGGACTATTGTGGCACGATTGAGAAATTGTTTCTTCTATGGACCCGTTGTCTTTAGCAACAATTTTTTATTCTTAATGTCAGATGAACCTATGTTGGGTGTGATAATTTATAACACTCAATATTATGCTACTGTGCATTTTGTGTTGTTACCTGTAAGATATGGCAGAGACCATTTCCCTCAATACAAACCAAGGTTCGTTGTATCTGAAGAGAAGGCACTACTTGTAGCATCAATTGTAGATGGGGACCATTTGAAGGACATAATTGTGTTTGAGATCAAGCTTGAGTTTGGAAGGAGGAGACGTAATGTTTGGTCCTTGGAAATAAATTGCAAGGATGCCCCACACAATATGCAAGTGTATTTTTGCGAGGAAAAGGATATTATTATTTATTTGCACTGTGATGGGAGAGTTCTTGTGTTTTCAGAAAGGTGTTTTCTGGAAATATGCCCATCCTTTGTTTTCATTTAAAGCAAGGGTCTTGCTTGTGGCTGCCAGGATATATAAACATAATTGGCATTTGTTATAACGGTGGCATTTCCTTTGAGCCTGGGATGATTTAAGATAACTATATATTTGTTTCATAAAACAAATTACAGATTTGTAGCAACTTTTCTTAATTTTACTATTATGGTATATCTTCTAAAGTCCAAACATCCAAACAATGGAAAGTTCTATATTTAAGGCACGATTATTCTATATTGGAAACTAATTTTTCTCTTTTAGTGGCATGATTTTGGGTTCATGTTTATTTTTGGCATGTTTTTAGGATTTGTAAATTCTATTGCTTTCCATAGTTGCATGCAAAGACATACTTGGCACTCATATTTATCCCTATTCCCACGCATGCAGTGCAACCTGTGAATTCGAATATGACCATTTGGACGTCTTTATTCGATTCAATAATCAATTATTGAATGATATGTTGTTGTTGTTGTGATTAACGATGAAAATTGTGCCAAGACCTTATAAATACATGTGATTTTTAATTTTAGACATAGTAATTATGCCCCCAATACTATTTTTCATTATTTATCAAAAGACAATAGCTTCAACAGGATTTTTCTTGCCATGGCCTTGTTAAAAAAACCACATTCATACTGCTGCACACACCTGACATAAAAAAACTAATAGCAACCAACGATGTATCCTATATTATTAAATATAAGTTATTTTTTCCTTATTATTAAATTTATTAATCCTTCTCTGCCCATTAGACAAACACGTGGCAGAATTTTGGGCCTCCCCAAGTAAAAGGCATTCCCCATACTCCAAGCACGCGGAATCAGCTGATTCAATAAAGTTTTGGCTCCGCGGTGTTGGTGAAGACAAGGAAGAGTGGCGGTGAGTAATCAGAAGATACCATGTGTCATTTTCCTGTTCCTTCGAGTGGCCAAAAGTCACACATTCCAGACACTTGAGCATAAAGGTAACACATGCAAAAGAAATGAACTTTTTTGGGCCTCATTACAGTCAAATTTGATAGAGGGTACTCGCCAAATAATTTATAGGAGATTTTCATAATTATTAATTGGTATAATTTCGATCCCCGTACAATATGCTATTGTTACCAACCACTAACTACCTGCAGGCCGGATTTAGTGTTATTTGGCTAGTTGAATTAATACTTTTTCCCGTTAAATGTAAATTAATAGTTTTGGCTATTGAAAATTGAATAAACCCCTGGCAACATTTATTCCACGTGGAGACATTATGGGATTTCCACTCCTTTCTTCTCCCAACAAACATCAAAGTCCTGGAATGCATTTTTTTGCATAATATTTCAAGTCCATTTTATTTTATATAGTTTTTCGATGGATTTTTTTATATCAGGCCATATATATTTTAATACATGTGATACAATATATATTGTTTCGGGTAAATTTTTTTGAGGCTTTATTTTGTGCAACAAAAGTAAATAGAAAAGAGAAGAGAGAAAAAAGCAACAGCTTGGAGTAGAAAAATATAGAGAAGAAGACTACAAAAAAAGGGAGAAATTTGTGCAGTAGCAAAATAAAGAAGAAAAGGGAAAATATTGAAGAGAAAGAAAAGGAGAGAAAAGTGCAACAACACAGTGAAGAAGAAATAGAAAGAGATGAGAAAATACAAAGGGGAAAATTTTACAAACGGAAATGTGCAACAGCACATAGAGTAATTTTTGTAATAAAAAGAAAACAAGATTTGGACACAAGAAGAGAAACAATTGAAAAATATAGCAGCAACTATGAGATTGTAACATTTCTTAAATTAATTTAATATTATTAGTGTGTGTTTTATTTGTTATTTCTGGTTGTGTCTTTCCCTTACTGGTTGCGTTTAACACTAAATTTTGCCAACAAAGATTCGTCATTCAATTTCCAAGTATTTTTAATAATTTTACCTTTTTCGTCGAAAAAATGAACCATGTCAAAGGGATATTTGCCAAAACCACATGAAATTGGTTATAGGTATATTTGCCAAAACCAAGAAACTGGTTACAGGTATATTCTGCCACGGTTTTTATAAGTTTTCTTGTCAAGGGAGTTCCTTAAAATTTTCCTTGCCTATCGTGATCTCTGAATGAAATGGGCAGCAAATTCGTTATGCTCTTTCTTTATTTGGAGGAATACCCTGATTCTTGTTCTTAACAATTTGTTCATATCAAACGTCTTTATGAACTCGGATACGAGTTGTTTAAAGGAGTGTATGGAGGCTTCAGGTATCCTGTAACACCAATCAAGAGCAATCCCCTCAAGGGTCTTTAGGAAGATCTTAGCTACAACCGTATCCCATGGGAGTATCTCTCTAATGATAGTTGCATATGTCTTAATATGCGAGTTTGGATCCCCCTCCCATTTAAACTTTGGTAAGTCAGGAAGTGGTTGCAAAAGCATTACGCTTCGTATAGTAAAGTCCAAGGGCTCCTTAAAATATTTGGCATATGTGCCCAATGCGTAGGACTCTACTATGGATGACCCTTGGTGTGGAGGTGGAGTAGGCATAGGAGGATAATATGGCACAACATAAACATTTGTAGAGGCATAAGACATCCCCTGTGGCTGAGCATATAAGCCAGGAAAAGAGAACATGTCCGTAAACATTTGCAGAGGCATAAGACATCCCTTGTGGCTGAGCATATGAGCTAAGAAAAGAGACCATGTCCCCCTGTGGTGATTTGGAATACATGTATAGATACGTGGGAACAGTTTTCTGGTACAGATTGGGAGGCACAAAACTAGGGAACATCACTTTATCAGTTGGTACAGAATTTGATAACGTACTTTTAGATGGTGCTTATTGAGGGTATCCATATAAGGTGTGAGGGGGCATACCTAACGTGCCTGATCCAGTGAGGAGATATTCAAGGCTAGGAATGCCCATGTAAATCGGAGGTGGTGGTGGTGTCAAGGGTACATGGCTAAAAAATTTCACGTGTTGGGGAATCCTGCCCTGCCCTGTGAAAGATGTAGTCTAGGAGGGCTGAGCAAGCACCAATTATCTAACCCTATTTACCAATGTTGAAATTATATCACCTGCAAACGGTGTTGTGTTCAACTTGGGTGCGTTTTGAGCCTCGTTGGGAGGAAAAGGTACATGATGTCCTTCTATAGATTGATCTTTGGGAAGCCTCCCCTCTTTGGATATGTTTCCTGTAGGAGGAGGGGTAGCAGAGTCATTCTGGAGAATAACATCAATGTATTGTAGCATCTAGTCTAGGGACTAGTCTATGTTCTTGAAGCATTGCTCACTTCAGGTGTAGTGCACTAGGTATTCCTCATCTAACAATGGGAGCGAATCAGGGTGCATACTGATTTTTGGTCTAAAAAAAATTTGAGGATTGGATCCTGACTCCCCAGTGAACGTCATGTTTTTAGATTTGGAGAGTTTAGGATATGGCCCATGTATATGTTGATAAATCTCCTCGATCCTGACCGATGAACCATTGTTGGTCCCTTGAAGAGAATGAGTGTGAGGTGAAGGGAGATCGGTTGAGTAGTTGTCAGCCCATCCAAACAGTGAGGGTGAGTGTTGCATACCCTTTTGGTAGTAATACACCTCAAGACCCAAAATGGGTTGGTCGTATGCTTGTCCAGACATATTTGGGAGGTCTATGAATACCTACAGAATAATGGGAGAGGGGGAAGATGGATGAAATAAGGTAAGACAATGGAAACGAAGAGATACTAGCTCTTCACGACGAGTTCACCAATTTGTACAACTGAAAATCAACACGTGACCTTAAGACACACTCGACCTCCCAAGGTCGTGCCGAGACAACCGGTGTGGAAAATAATGTATGGCTGTGTAACGAAATGTGATGAAGATGGTCAAACAAACTATCAGGGAAATCTAATATCCTCTACGGGTACTAACAGAATCTGCTTGTCAAGGGAAACGAATGTAATGCCCCGTCTTCTTTGGTGTCCATCGTTTGCTTGAGTAGGGAGTTTGCGTGTGTGGTTGGGTAGGAATACTTTCAATACTCAACTTAATCCTTTCAACTACCACCTACCCCGCCCTTACATCTCTAGCTGCGTCCTGACCTGGTCACGTGGCTGTCATTAAAGGAAACTAATTGCTAATTGGACGTTGGCTTGTTCCTTGCTGTAAAAGGATCCTTGTTTGGTGCTGGCAAAGGTATGGTGTTTGGTGGCCTGCTACCATCCATTAATGCTCTTAATGAATACATATTTTCATGCTTTTGGTCTGACTTGTGCCAGTCTGGGAGCCGCATTGGTTGAAATCGTTTCAGACCTGCTCTTGCCGTGTTTCTGGCTGCGTGCAGGTGGGGGTTGGGTGCGTCTATTCTTCCTGTGCGTTTTTTCTTCTTTCCTGGCACGTTTTTTCTTGCCTTGGTTGTTGCGCGTGGGTTTGGTGGGAGAGTTAGACTGTGTTTTAGGTAAAAGCATCTGAATCCTTTGCTAGTATGTTTGGTCAGTGAAGAGCCTCCTGTCTCCACTGCATTCTGCCTGTTTTTTTTCCCAACGAGGAATTTAATGGAAGTTTCAGCGCCCAACAATATCGAGGGAAATGGAATCTGACCTGGGGTTGCTGTTGCTGGCTGATCTGATAGGCGTGTTACCTCCACGTTCATTGGGTGCGGTATGGTGTGTTCGGGTCAGGGATCCATGGCATAGCCTGCAAAAACTCCTATCTAGGCAGCAGTCGGGTCATAGTGAGGCAGAGGCCTTTTTGAGCGCTCCAACCAGCAGGTTGTCCAACTTGTTGTTTTCTGTTCAGTTTTGAATGCATCCTCAAATTCGGGACTCTCCTTTAAGATATTTTCTTCAAAATCGATTAAGTGACAGTGAGAGTGTTACCAGGAGACCCGATGAAATCTATTACAGAGATCCTCTGTTGAGACCTTGCTTGTTTTACGCTGTAACGCATGGGAGAGAATCCCATAGGCGTGGATCAGTTTCATATCAGAATATTCATGAAGCACATTTTGCTTTGCCATTATATGAGCATCTTCTTAGAGTCACTATATTAGCAGGCAATAAAATGGTGCATGCTTTTTGGGTTGGTGACAGATCACACCCGCAGGCACAGAAGATCTATGCAGTGTTGAAGAAAATGTCTTGGGAGAGGAAGGTAGCAGGATATTTTCTCAGACCCAGAGAAAACGAACTTTGAAGTGCTTCCTGGGAGTTTGATTAAATTTGTTGCTAACCATAATGTAAGTTATCTCCATGTCAGTAGCTGTAACAGTTGTTTTTATGCAAAAAGGAGACTCAAAGATAGTTTTAGGGTTTTGAGTAATCTTTCAAGCTGCACCGGATTTTTGAAATCACAAAAGGAACTAAAATTTTGAAGTTCAGTGGAAAGGATGATAAATACGTTTCTCAGTGGTTGAGCAAGTAGTATGAGTTGTCTTTTATGTGCAGAGTTATGTTTTGAGGTTTTCAACAAATTGGTTAATCAAACCAGAATGGAACTGTTGAGTAAGGCCACTCTTCCATCATTATGCATAATCAAACATGAAGGGGGTCCTCGATGTGCTCAAAGCCTTTCAAAACACAAAAAAAAAAAAACCAGTAACAGAAGTCTGTATCAGCTTTTCAAGGAAATAGGTAAAAGTTGAGTCTATAACAGCTTAAGGAAGACGTTAAAGCTCTGGAATCTTGTAGAATGGCAACATTATCTTCTTGAAGTTCGAATCACAGTCGGGTAGACGCTAAAGACAGGTATATCTCAATAATGGGAAGCAAATGTTGTTCACGCTTCTAATTTCAAACTTGGGTCATTGTTAGAGAAGCTGGTGAGTCTCTATCGAGCTCTAATCCCTCAAAATGCTCCTAACTCGATGAAGAAGTGCAAAAGATAGTTCTTGTCTTTTGACATTCCTGTCTCTTGAACTTGCTAGGAAAGGTGAACTGACCTTCTTGAGTTTTCAAGATTGAAAGGTCAACTTAGGAAGTCGAAGGGGTGGCTCGAGGTTCTTTTGAAGAGTGAGTTAGTGTTGTGTGGAATCATGATTAAATAGATAAGAAAGGTGTTTGAGAATTGGACTGAGAATTATAGAAAATACAAGAGTTGAGAGTGAATGTTTTCACCGAGATTTTGATGTTGTCCCCAAATCTGATGAAGGAAAAGGTTGTGTTTCATCACGGTAGATGCCTACCCGAGCCAGGAGCGTGGTGTAATCAGTATGTCTCGTGTCCGAGCTTCAAATCATGGGGCTGGTTTGTAGCTGTTTTTCACTGCGTGATTGTGGCGCTAGCTTGAGCTCGCAAAGCACTTTGGGTTAAAGGCAAGCAACGGCATTGAAACAATCATATGCATATGGAGATGGCGTTTTAAACCAGGCATGTTAAATCTACTCCTTGTAATAGTTTTCTACCTTCTTTCAGTATCTTGAAATGAATTTTCTTTCCTCTTGAATGGCACCTAGACTAGATGTTTTCGTGGTTGTTTATATCACTGCCTGATTGTGTGGTTGTTCCTTTAAATCTTATTCCAATTTCGCTGATTTTTGCTTGGAATGTTCCTTCCTCTCTTATAGCTTACTCTATTTCATATTTGTCTAAATGGGTTACTGCAATTTTGAGTGATGCAGTCTAGTTCGTAGGGAAGGAAACATTATTGAGTTTTGTTTGCTTATATGACCTTCTTTTAAAAAGAATTCTGTGATGGTAATTATAATTGAAGGTTACTAAATAGAAGGTTAAGCCTACATACCTCTTTTGGTTGAATAAATACGCATTTCCTGTTTAGGGCTCTCTTGTTTTGCTAAAAGGTACATTAATAGTGACGTTGTGTCTGAAACTTGTTTAAGCCTATGGGCATTCCTTACTTTATGTTTGATTAGAAAATGGCATTTGGGGTTTGTTTTAGAACTGAACATGGTTGACTGTTGTACCTAGTCTAGATGAGGGATAACCTGGCATCTATTTTGGCCTCCACGTGTTGAGAGTATTACTATACCTAATTCTTGATGTAAACTCTTGTATGATTAAAGCAAGGGGAAACATTGTAAGTTTAACTGAATGAAATGTCTACAAATTTTATTAAGGGTCGCAAGCAAGCTATTACTAGCTAGACTAAAACAAAAGTTGTAGGTGAATCCATGGTACTGGACTCGTGAACTCGTTTCCTGTTAGATGACAGCTGATTTCAGTGATAATATCATAGGTGGCTGTTATATTTATCTGTTTGATATTTGCTAAGACTTTTTCTCGATAAGCCCACATGGATCGGGTAAAATTTTCCATCTTCTTTACCTTTGGCAAGGAGTTCATAGAACTTCTAGCCCTGACCGCACTGCGTAACCTTCCTGATAGCTATGTGCGTTGGTTCTTGGTTTGTGCTTGTACTCGTAGTAAGGTCTTTTGAGTCTGGGGCATCGTTGGTGTTTTGCCCTCTGCGTATCGAATCCCTTTGTTTTCGAACTCGAATACCTTATACTTCAAACTTGGTTACTAAAAGGTCCCATTTTGTGGCCTTGTTAGGGAAATCAATTTTTATTTTAATGTTTATTGACATTGTCTGAATTATATAAAAATTATTAACGACTTTTGGGTTTAGTCTTCCCTTATATTATGTAGAGAAGTTGACGATTAGGATAGGGTTTGTTGGTAGAATAATGGCCCTTTCTGTGTCTCTTTCGTACGCTTTTGGAAAAGTGGATTTGTTTTGGTTAACTAGTACTACGTTTTAAGAAATCCGATAAGGAGGTAGTGGTAAACTCCTTGGTTAAAACCAAAACTATAGTTGTGTTCTTTTAAGGGCATCGAACCCATATTACTTTGGAGCCCCCCTGGAAGAATTGGATAACGTCATTTTTGCTTCGCGCCTACGATCATAATTAGTACGCTTTATCTTCTCTTGGACCCCTTTAGTTGGATGGAGTAAATTTTGGATTCCTATCACGTAACCCATAGGATTACATGAAGGAGATATCAGCACTCTGGACTTTCTTGTTCCCAACCCATAAGGTCTTGCCTTGATTTATGTAATTTTGTTCTTACTAGTATTTGGACTTTCTCCTTGTTGGATGATTTAGTTTTCTCTCTCATGAGATTAATATTGGAGTTGTGAGTTGTGTTTTAATCCATTTCTGAATTTAGAATATTCCTTTCTTGATATTGTTAATTGTTAGCTTACTATTGCATTGTGTAGCCTTAACATGCTCAGTTCTTGCGAACTGACTTTAGTTAATATTTGTGCAGATGGATTATGCGAGTAGACTAGAAGAAAAGAGTGTAAAAGTTTCATCTGTACCATTATGAAGTTCCTTGTAAAAATGTCCAATGTGTTGTAAATTGTGTAACATTGCTTGTAAAGAGAGTTGATATGACCTCTTGCCTTGTATTGTTTGGTAATGGTGAAATAAAGTGTCTTGTTCTGGTGTAGTTAAGCTTGAAATTATCCTTGTGAGAAATGGCATTCAATCTTTACATTGATATGAGTATTGTAAAACTTTGATCTTGAGAATAAATTATTAAGTTAAATCTTTCTAAGACTTAGCGACAATATTTTATAAGTAAAGTAAAATGAGTCGGTTAACCCTTAAAGAAGCTAAAAAAAAAAAAAAAATTTTATATTCAACAAATAAATGTAAAGGTGATCTATTTGAAATCAAATAAGTCCATGAGTGATCAAAATGAAAACATCCTTTGTGAAGTAAACATTTATAAATTGATACCCCCTAGCTAAACTAGCGAACACTATCCCTTTGGGGTGAACTCTTAAACAAGCTTAATTGTGAGGAAAAATAATGGTTAGTTTCTGTTTCTGGAAGATATCCAGTAAGATTTAGTAAGTAGGAGAAGACTTTAAGTGAACTACTCTTCAGTGTATAAGAAATCGTAATTTTCTCAGTTGGTGAGATGAATTTGTCATATGCAAACCATATATTGATCCCTTCTGAAAACTTAAGTCATGAGCTAAAGGGTGATCTCAGTTACCAAAATAAATAAACCCTAACCATTTCTTAAACTGTGGCTTGCCCTTTTAAAGCCGTGAGTATGTCATTGTGGATTGGAATTTCATGTTGTCTTGTTGTCAAAAGAAAAATAAATTATTCCTTGATAAGTGTGAACGTTTCCGTGCTGACCTTGTGGTCTTCCCCGTAACAAATGATTCCAAGTGTTGGTTGTAACCTTGTGACGACATGTTGTGTCGTGTTGAGTCAAAGCACAAAAAAAAAAGTTATCCCGTATTTCACTGTCTTGTTCTTGTGTTCGTATTTTTTTGGTGCGTTAATGATACATAAATCATTCCTTTAGATATTCTTCCCTCACAGACCCACAAGGATAAGAAGGGAAGGATCTATCACCAGAAGCTTTTATAGAATAAATGAAAGCTTTGAAAATGATCTATCTATTTGCAATGATTGAAATAGAAATAAATTTTTCTACTCTAGTAGATAAATGTGCGTATAGATTCAAGAACAAAGAAATGAATAAATAAAGAAACTCAATAGCAACTCCAACCTAGAAAATTTAGTGCTAAGTAAATGTCAATTGTGGTATCACTTTGTGTCCCCTCAGTTATCTTTTCCAGTCTTCTATTTCCACGTGAGTCCAGGTAGCTAGGAATGCAGAGGAAGCAAGAAGAAGGTGTTGGAGAAATGTTGGCTTGCAATAGGTCTAGTAGCAATACAAGTAGAGGAAGAAAAATGCAAGAGAATAGTGATTGGTTCTGTGGTCTCTAGCAAGATTTAAACAGCTTAACAGTGTAAACACGATAAAAATCTTTGGTCATTTGCTTCTAAAGAAGCGATGATTTTATAGAAGGTTGGCTGGGAAGTGCTCTAGCACACTTGACAGCCATGAGGTGTCGAATCACAATGTGGAGGTTCATTTAAACACTCAATCAACAATTAGAAATGGAAAAGGAGGTTGGCACAAATCAGTCAAGCTTAAAATAATCTCAATCAACCCAAAAACATTCGCTAAAAGTGAACTAGAGTTGACTAACATGCGTCCAATTCACGCATGGAAATTTTTAGACAATTCGCACGAAACTACCGCTCTACACAGGGTGGCGGTTAAGCAACCGCCACCCAAACATGGCAGCGATTGCACAACCACTGCCCAGGAAGGATGACGATTTTGTAACTAAAGGAAAAATAATGTAGAAAGCTACGAAAATGCAGGAAATGGCTAAGTAAGGAAATCTAAGCTACAAATACATACTGCAAAGAGATAAAGGGACTTGAACATCTTTAGAAAAGACATGAATCATCATTAGGGACTTTTGAACCATTTCCGACAATGTGTAATGCCCCGCCTTAGGACCCTGGAAACCATACCAATGTGTCACTAAAAATTTGGGTAATTTTTTTTTTAAAGTGGATAATTAATACTAATGTCTTTGCCTAACCGATACTCAAAAATAATTTATATGTTTACCTAAAATAAATTAATCACTAGCTAAGGTCATCTTAAGTTATTTATTTCTATTAGTTTACTAGAGTCACATTTAATAAGTCTGCACCCTTTTTTCTTTAATTGTTTTCCCCCTTTTTAATTAGTTTTCCCACTCACCTCCCTTTAATTTATTTCTCATTCCCATAAAAATACCCATGACTTAAAGTGTGTATGGTTTAATGTGAGCCCTAGGATAGATCTAATCCTGACCCTAGATCTCACCTTGCCCTAAATTTGCCCTAGCACAACTTAATATTTTCTCTCTCCATTTGGTTTTCCATTTTGTTTTCTTTTAGCTGTGCGGGTTGACAAGCTATGGAGATAAAGATTCATGTAGGATCTCATTATTGTTATACTATTATTATTTTTTGCTTCCATAACTGAGATCTTCTCATATTGGGTATATCCTTTATACCCACATTGTTATATTTTATTTTATTTTTGAGGCAAATCTGCCTAAAGAACACACATATATATATATATATATATATATATATATTAGTGATTGAATTAATTAAAAAAAAAATTATTTGAAAATCCCGTATAAAAATACAAACCGCATATTTTGTAATCAAGGGAGGGGTGGCGGTTTGGAGAAGGGGGTACGGAGGTTGGTTTTTGGGCTGCTTGGAGGGTGTGGGGAGAGGGGATGTGGGGGAGTGTGGAGGATTGGGAGGAATGTGTGGGGAGTGAGGGGAGAGGGTGTGGGACTGTGTGGAGAGGGAGGTGGCGGTGGAGCTGCACAAGCCCTCCCCACTTTCCTTTTAATTAAAACTTAAAACAAAACCATTCACCACAACTTTGGTTTTATTTTTTTGTTTATTCTTTCTTTTTAATTAAAATTTATTAATATATGTATTATATATATACATATTATAATATAATATATAATTATGTATAATGTAATATAGTTGTAATATATAATACAACTATGTTGAATATGTTTTTAATAAATTTATATTTCATACCATGTTAAAAACTATTTTAAATTGTAAAACTAATTTATTTCGTTTAGGCATGATTGTGAAGTATGGAAACTAAATAATCTTTGTCCATATAACTATATTAAGATGTTTTACTTATCAATGTAATAAGATGATTGTAGCAAAATATTTCAAATGAGAAGAGAGGCTTTGGATATGGCTAAATACAAGCAAAAAGAATACATATTCAAATTGATTTCCTAATATAATCATTTATTAAATTTCACATGGGAAAGGAAGTAAAACAAAATCCATTCTATTCAATAATGTTTACCAAAAATTTACAAGAAAAACTATATTGCAAGAAGGATGATGTTTCCATACAATGTTAATATTCAATCTCCATGTTGGACTAACTTTCTTTTCAAATAGAATGCCTAATGATTATTTTATATTTTTAAACAAGAGGGATATCCAACAATATATATATAATGATGTTTCCATACAATGTTAATATTCAATCTCCATGTTGGACTAACTTTCTTTTCAAATAGAATGCTAAATGATTATTTCAGATTTTTAAACAAGAATATATATATATATATATATAGTTTTAAAAAAAACATATTCCCAATCTATAGACTTTCCTTTCAAAATGGAGTTCCATCAATCCATAACAAAAATATCAACTATTTTACAAGATTTCATTTTCAAGGGCTTAAGCTCGCAAATCCAATATATTTCCAAAATACATGAAATACTTAAGGAACCTCATTACAAGCTTCTTTGCAAGATTGAAGGAAGATTGCACAAGAAAATGTGACTCAAGTTTACAAGTAATAACAAATACAAAATGGGGATTTTACAAGACAAGAAAGCTCCCACATTTCCACATTCTTAAAGTTACAATGAGAGTGATGTTCACACGATTTGGAGACAAAAAGTAGAATCCAAGATATCAAGACCTCCAACCAACTTCCAACTTGAGATCCAACTTTGAGTGTCTTTCAAAGAACCAACATTAGGAGAAAAATTTTGTTTTACCACCCAACCTTTAGGCATCGTCACATGTCTTTCCAAGGTTAGAAGACATGCTAGCCTCCCCCAAGCCCATGGGAGAGAGATCTAGCTTCCACAATTGTGCACAAGGTATAGGAAGACATAACAACATTATATTTTCACATTTAAAACAATCCAAACACTAAAAAACATAAAAATTTGTAAACAAGGAAAGGAGGAGAAAACCATATTCATCCTCCAAAATAGGGAAGAGAAAATGAGATATCCAAAGGTGTCAAAAGTGTGGTCCAACCATAGGATGCACACAACAAGAATCTTCACAACGTCCTTATTCCTCCAAATCAACAAAACCTCCTTATTGCTCCACCCATTTGCCAAAATCCTTCTTGAGAGGATTTTCAAACCCATTGGGTTTCCTCTCTGAGAATGGGGAATGAGGTTCAAATCATATGAACCACCTTCCCCGCCTCAAACCATATGAGAGGAGTAGAAAGAACCTACATGGCTTGCCCATCAAGCCATGAGGTTTGAGAGGGAAAATCCCTCTCTCTTCCCCATAAACTTCAAAATCCATCAAACCATATGATGGATGGAGAAAAATAAGACAAAAACATACTCAAGCAACAAACACACATCAAACAAAACACACATTTCAACATAAGCAAGGCTAAGATCTAGCATAACATAAAACATAAAATGTTCTCAAAGATCATACCTCCAAAATCTCTCAAACACTCTAATCTTTTCCAACTTCCTTATCCAAGCAAGCTCTAGCTCCAAAAGCCTCCAAGCACCAAGAAAAAGCTCAAAAAAAAGTCCTCTTTCTCCCCATGAGGGATAATTTGAAGAGAATCCAATAAATTTCTTCACCAATGAGGGGGTGACATGTGTCACCCCTTTCTTCCCTCCAAGTCAAAGATTCCCAAAATAAAAAGAAAAATAAATAAATTCACTTTAAACACTCTTCTCCTAAAATACCCAAAATGAAAATAAAACAAGTTTGTGCAACTTTTTACAAAACACATATATCAATCCATCTTACATGGATGGTGACAAGAAAGAGGCAAAATGGGAGGGAAACTCCCTCCATGCCTTGAAATTAAGCCCCCTACCTAATAGGTAGGGTCCAAGGCCTTATTTTCATGCTAAGTGAACTCCCAAAACTAAAAAGGGTCACTTAAAATTCCATAAATAACTCAATTTCGGGTTTGGCACATTTGGGCACAAGAGTAGAGAATGTGGGGCCCACCCAAGAGCTACATGTGACCTTAATCCTCTCTAATTAATACATAATTACCCAAATACCAAACTTAATGAAAGTGGGAACCATTAAGTCCCCAAACCAAGTTTACTTAACGAAAAAGCACAACCTAAACACACATTAATTTTAGCCCACTTCCCTACGACACTTAGTTGATTATCATTTTGAGTTATGCAGACTTTAGATATGGACATGGCTTATATTTATGTTGATTAGCATGATGTTTTGTGACTAGATACATTTGGATTATGGTTGGATTTGGTTTTCAGTATGATCTACACTGACTCATGGACAGACTATTGGATATTGATATTATTTTTATATAGATATATTGCATGTGTTCTAACATTGGATTTCTTCGCCCTGATGAGTAGAATGTAGTTGTTGAATTTACATTACTGTGATTTTGGAAAATGATGAAATGCATTGTGAATTAGACCTAGAAATAATGATTGCTTGAATTACGTATAGATGTTAATAAATTTCATGCATATGATTATTTTGGATATTTTGACATGGCCGCAAGGCCGAAGAGGGTATTTTGCATTTTTGCAGGAAACACAGCATGATCACAACCATGAGGGGGATTGGGGACCAAACACAACAGAATGTCGGGTGGTTACAACATTGGTCGTCAAGGCAACTTGTAAATTGTATTGTGTTAACTTTGTTCTTGTATGTGTTGAGAAAATTTCCAAGAGGGGGAAATTTTCCTAATGTGACCATGGGGTTGAGAAATTTATTTAATTGTTTTATTTAGTAGGTGATTTCTTTTGTGATGTCTTTCTTTTATTACTTTTGTTAAGTGTGTTTAGATTAATGTAATATCTTGTTTTAGTTTGTAAGCTTTGGGGGAAGTCAAGTGGGTGTAATAAATTTGATTGTTGGCTCCTTGAGCCTTGTGTGTCCTCTTGTATTGAATGCTTGGTTTTGAGTGTTGACCACTCCATACTCTTGGAATCTCGAATTTGAGATTGAAGGCAATTTTAGGGGACTTGTGGGACAAGTTAAACTTGTCCCACACTTCCCAAAACCCCTTACCAACCATATCTATGGGTTGGGAATCCAAAAAGGGGGCTATTTATTGTTTTGGGAAGGGAAATATGACTTTGGAGTGCATTTTCCTCATTTTGCATTTAATTGTGCCTTAAGGCACATGGGAAAGGGTTGAATGTGGAAGAGGGTTGTCATTCAACCCAACCACCCATTTATGGTGTTTTGGGATTTGAATTGACCTTGGGAGATGGTTTGAGGATGTGTGATGTGGCATCCTACATGGAGCCACATCACCCTCACCCTTACCTTTGATCTATTTATTGAAACTTCCTCTCTTGTGGAGGGGGTTAGAGCTTTGTTTTTGTGTTGTTGAAGAGTTCTTTGTTATTTGGAGAGAGAGGAATTGGGAGAAAGAGATAGAGAGAGTTTTTGGACTTGCATGCTTGGATTGATTTGGGAAGGAGCTTGGACAAGTTTCTTGGTGTAGGCTTCTCCAATGGAGAGGTAGGGAACCCTCTCCTTTGTTTTTGCTTTCTTATTATTATTGCTTTTATGCAAAAAAAAATTGTGAAAAAGAAATGCATGTTTACTTTGGTGAAATTGTGAAAATTGGTTTGAATGCTTGTTGTGTAGTATAGGAGAGGTCTATGGGAATAATCATGAGGGAGGCAAAAGAGTAGATTAGGATATTGTGGAGGGAGTTTGAGAGGGATGCCCATCTTGGGTAGGAATGTTTACATTCTACCTTGTCTTTGAGGGAGCCATAAGAGGAGGGAGGCATAAGAGTATGGGAGGAATAAGGGGTACTTGAGGGAGGCATAAGAGTCATAGGGGCTTGTGTATATTGTGGAGGGTTTTGGATGGGCATCTCATCTCATTTGGGAGGCATAAGGGAAACATTCCCATAGTTCCTTCTCTTGTTGGCTTGGATGCAAGCCTTGTTGTGTAATGTTTAATGTTATTGTGTGTCTCTTGTTCTTCTATTTTAGCTTGAATGTTGTGAAGAACTTGTATTGTGGAAGCATGTATAGTTGCCTTGAGTTGGAGACCACCCTCCATTGTGTTGTGTTTGGGGCTCGGGGGTCAATGGAGGAGATTGCTTCTCTTCTCCATTGAGATTTGGTTGGGAGGAGAGTGTCGCCTCTCCCCCTATTTTGGTTGTGATTGAACTTCATGGAACTTGGAGCATGGAAGAAGAACTCCTTGGAACACATGGACCTTGTTGTTGACAATGTGAAGACATCATGTATTTACCCACCTTGAGTGGAGGAAAAATGTAATATTGCCTTGTTTTCTTTAGTATACATAATTGTAAATTTGTTCCACATGAAGTAGAATGTGTTGTAAAAGATTTTAAGGAAAGTTGCATTGCAATGAAAGTATTTCTTGCTCTAAGATTTATTGGAAAGTGTTGTATCAAATATTGAATGAAAATTGTTTCTTGTTGAATTCCAATAATAAGTATGTAATATAGATGAAATCAAAAGTTGAAGGCATGACAATCTATCTATTCTCTTTAGTACTTGACTTGGAACCTTTCTTGAGAATGATAATTTTGTTTACAAGTTAGTAGGCCTTGCTTTAAAAATTAATGGAAATATCGTAGTATTCTTTTGTGGAATGTTAGGAAAATTCACAAAGAAAAAAAAAATACATATTAGATTTCATCTTATTACTTGAAGGAGAGGTGTTGAATGGATGGGAAAAATAGTACCTTATTCCTTCTTGGATACTTGTTGGAAGGACTTAAGTTGTTAATGACTTGTAATATGCCAATGAAACACTTTCAAGCTCTAGTTCCTCTATGTTTTAATCATCTTTGAATTTATTGTAAAAAAAATCCATTGCGAATTAACAAGAAAATGAATTCAAATCTCCTAAAATACCCCTGCTATGTCTTTTAAATTGTGTGAAGGAGATTGTAATACCAAATTCTAAACTACCCATGTCTTGTGCAAAACAAATTGTACGTTATTAATATTCTGGTATGAAACGGATCCACCTCTGTGAGATTTTTCTTTTTCCTTTTTGTGAACATTCCGAATTGAACAGACCCTCCTTTAAGGGATCTTATGGGCTGTATGGTAAATGAATTAAAACAAATGTGAAATTAGTTTCAAAATCAAGACCAGTCAATCACCCTTAAATCGGGTCTAATAGGATAACTGTTAACAAAAAAAAAGATACGTCTCAGTAAAATGCCTGACAGACAACTTGATGCACAAGGCGCTGACTGTTACAGCGAATATTTAAATTGTTGCAATGCTTATAAACAGTTTATACATTTTTTTTTAATAGATTAGGACACTGCGAGTGGTCTTAGCTTCACAAATATCCAGCTGCATAGCAGGCTTCGCCACTGCCCAAACCACCGTGAAGTTAGTCTCAAAATCAAGAACAGTCAATCACCCTTAAACCACGTCTGAACGAATAACTGCTATATACAAGAAAATGATGATGCGTTTCAGTAGGTATGCCTGATAGACAGCGGGTACACAAAGCGCTGCCTGTCACAGCGAATATTTAAAACATTGCAATGCTTTCAACAGCGAGTTCTGTGGTCATTTTTTTTGACTTTGCATTAAACAAACTATAGTCGTTGGTCTAGGGAGATCCCCGCCCTGTACACACCCTCTACCCTCGCGCACGGGGACAGAAAAAGGGAGAAACTAGTCTCCTTCTCGCGCCTGGGACAGCAAACAACTCCACGCCCCGCACACAAAGCAGCACCCAACGAAAGTGGAGGTGACACGCCTCCTCACGCACCATAGATCTACCTGCCTCCCCTTCTGGTACCCACGCGCCCAGGACTATTTTGGTTGCTTCCATGTACCATGCGCGGCCAGAGGCGGGGAGGACAGAGAAAAACACGCCTAGTTTGCCTGTAACTTGCTTAGAAAACTCCTCTTTCTCTTTTCCACGCGGCCAGGGAAGCTATACAGTATGTCCATGTGTTAAACGACGCGTCCCAATGTTGTAGGCGGCCGGTTGACTGTGGGGATACGAAATTTGCAATATCTAATTGATTAAATGTGACTGCGCTGGTGGGAAGAAAGTCTCCATGGCCGCCAGTTGTTGAACGGGCCAACCACCGCGCCAACCATATCATTTATACCTATGTTGAAAAGTTCTCCAAAGCCGACCCTTGTGTCTATGTTCAAAGGAAATTTCAATTTTAGGTTTAGCGCCATTTATAATTCAATAACAGGTAGTTAAACTATCTCATACGCATTGTAGATAAGTATGGTAGTATGTGATTTAAGTATATTAACAATTACAATGCAAAACAAAAAATAAAAGTTCTTACCGAATGAGTGATCCCTATACAAAGATATATATATATATATATACATATATACGTATGTAAATATATATATATATATAAAATCTACAATTACATATAATGTAATGTATTAATTTTGAAATATCGTAATACAACTGAATGATAAAGTATATATATAAAAATCTACAATTACATATAATGTAATGTATTAATTTTGAAATGTCGTAATATAACAAATGATAAAGTAAGTGTATATATATATATATATATATATATATATATATATATATATATATATATCTATAATATATTAAAATGTATTAAATTTTGAAACAATGTAACTTGACCGAATAACAAAGTAAGAATAAAGAAAGCGAAGTGGCTTTTGAATTCGACGCAAAGTAAATTATGCCTTGCTCTCGAATTACCTTTCTGTTTCATTGCTATCACGACAGCACCAGACATCAGACAAATAATTCAAAAGACGACCCTCCTTCATTCTTGGCGAAACGACGAATGAGACTTAACTTCTTCTTATCATCATTCCCGAAGCATTAACGGGACTAATTTAGTTTGAGCCTGTATGCGAGCACACCATCATCAAAAAAAAAGTTTGTCGCATTTTCGGGTCTCTTGTTCGTTGCGGCGTCGTCGTTGTCGATGTCGTGAGTGTGGCGTCGGCTAGTTTCCGGTGTTACAGGTCTTTTCTATTGAAATAAAAAATGTCACATTTTTTATTTCCCCATATTTCCTCTTTCTAACATGTAAATGTTTAAATAGAGCACAATATAAGATATTATATGGGTAAGATCAATATGATCCATAGAACGGATGTGGGACATACAGGTATTTGATTCACATATTTTGAATTCCAACATTCCATTCAACCCTAAACCTTTTTTATTTCCCTTTTTTTTCCCTTGTTTCTAACATTGAAATGCTTAAATAGATGACAAATAACATATATTATTTTGTTGCGATAATGTCATCCATGGAATGGGTGTGGGAAATTCAGGAATTTAATTCACACATTTTGATTTATAACATTCCGTTAATGTCTACATCCTATTTATCAAATTAAAAATTTCACCTTTTTGAATTCCCCCTTTTTCCCTCTTTCTGACATTGAAATTCTTAAATATAGCAAAAATAGTAGATATTTTTTTATTAAGAATAATATGATCCATGGAATTGGTGTGGGTCATATATTTATTTAAGTCACACCTTTTTTTTTCCGAAATTCCCTTCAGGTCTAGGTCTTGAATATCAATATAAAATTTTTCCAATCAAAAACATTGATTCCGTGAAATAAAATTTCACTATTGGAGCTTCTCCTAATGACAGATACATAGATCTACTTTTTATTTACGCTCATGTGATTAGTGTAAATGATATCCACACTATAAAGTGTGATGTATGTAGGACATATTTTTTTCATTGGAACAATGTTTTCTAAGGAATAGGTACATGGCTTGAAATTATGTAATATCCATCATTTAATATCCAAATTTTAGATTCATATAATAGGTCATTATCTACCATATTGGTGAAATGAGTAATAAAACTTGATATCCTTGAAGGATAAAAAATAGAATAAAAAATATAGAATATGACAAACAGATTGTTTCTCGGATACAAATGAGAAGGGGCCTCACAAATTTCTATAAGAAGCAAGCACTTTCGTTGGGTTGTGTATTTTTTTCCTAATGAATTTTCCTTTTATTTGGCCCCTTAAAGCACCAATTGCACTCATGTGAATAGTGAAAGTGAGTTTGAGAGGATAAAGTGGAGGATATAAAATGGACAATATTTGGGTTAGAACATTCTATGTCGTAGTGTGGGAGATATATGGCACACATTCCCCACCATTAGTTATTTGCTCTCAAATTTCAACTCATGTCTTATATCCTTATAAGATAGACTAATGACTACGACCTACTTTGGGATTACTTGTTACACTAATCCCATTTAAAGGAAAGTGAATATCAATTTATGAGTAGGTCACTGGAAGTATTAGTTGACCACCACGTCTAAGTTGGTGGCACATGTATTGGAACTCTGTCCCCCTCAAATCTTGAACATCATATCTCGGGAGAAATATTAACCATCACTCTCTTTGTTACGTGTTGGGAATGAAACATGGTATGGTGTTGAAATTTACCATCAAGGGTAATTATTTTGCATATATTGATTATTCCTTTATCATGTTGGATCCCCTACATCTCTATGTTTTGTCTCCATATTCTATCAAATATTCCAACTTTCCATTCATGTCTTCACCAAGTATTCAATATAGTTGAGATATATAGGGGATGACGTTTTCGAAAGTATTTATATAGGATGACATGTAGTTAATTCTGACACCACCCATATAGGGTGCATTAACACAAATCATATGGTGCAACAGAATAGTTTGTTAGGTCTCTAACATATGAATGTCATTGAAAATTCCCTTGTGGCCCATCTCCATGCATGACTCTCCTACACTTGATGGTTCTTTTCATTTTAAATATGGTGCCTCCCACTTCATAAATGAAACCCTAATTCTAAGTGTTCGTATGTAATGGTAGTTCTCGATAATGACGAATTAGGAAATCACTTATAATCTCACCCACATGATCTTCCATGTTGTCTTCAAAGAGTGATAACACTTAGAATGCCATATTATCCAACTTTATAAGAACTTTTTCATTCAATATGATGTGATCCCTAATCGAATTATGAAGCTAATACCTTGAGCCAAAATAGAAGCATTATCTTAGGCCTCTATAATATATTTGTGTCGCTACTTAGGGAGAAAAACATTACAGAGATTGGGGTTATATGTTCTGTGATTACTTATTATGTGGTGAAACCTACATCAGCCGAGAAGGGTTGAGGCCTTGTTCCATGATCATAAAGGTTCTATTCCGAGATAATACTAGTTTTGTGGATCATAGGGATGGTAACATGTCATTTAGGCTATGGTAGAATTTGATGCTATGAGAATAGGTGCAAGGCAAATGCAAGGATAAATTTAATATAAACCAAATTTATATTTTTGAATTTTTTAGTCCATGGATTCAGTGGGCATACTTATATTTGGTTTTTTAATGATGATCTAACCAAAAGTCTAATTGGTGTTTGGAGGACCATGGAACACAGTTTTCAATAAAAAAATTAGAATACAGCAGAATCGACAAATAGAACCTTCCTTTTGTTCATGATGAAGCATGCTCCACTGGATAGTGGATCAATCTATCAAGGAAATCTTTTTTACATATTCTTAGTTTGAAGGGTTCAATTACTCAAGCTTAAAAATAAAAAGCATCCTTACAAAGTACTACAAGAAGCAAGAACTGTGGTTGGGTTTTTGGACCTGTCTCCAATTGAATTATTGTAACGACCCAAAATTTTCACACACGAACAACACAGTAAAAGACAGGATAATTTTTTTTTTGACTTGCTTCCACACATAACACGACACAACATGTCGTCACAAAGTTACAACCAACTCTAGGAACCACTTGTTACGGGGATGACCACAAGGTCAGCACGGAAACATTCACACCCAAAAGGATAATACACTTTTTTCTTTTTGACATGACAACATAGAAGTCCAGTCACAGAACACACTTATAAATAGGGCCAACCACAATGAGATATTCTTGAGGGTTATTTATCTTAAAAGGAACATCTTGCAATTCTTAGCTTACGTTTTCAAGGAGGCTCAAGATATGATCCGTATAATTCAACTTGCCAAGCTAAGTTTATTCCTTTGACACTGAGTAATTATCTTTAAATCTTCTCTATTATGACATTTATTTGCTTAATTTGTTTATCAAGAAAAAGGAGTATTTAAATTCCACAAGGCCATCTGCTCACCACTAACGCTACTAAGATTCGTTCTTGCCCACAAGACAACATGGTTTTAAGTTCAACACACTTAAGAGAAGTGATACAAGGTGCCTTGGAAAAGGGATAGAGGGAGATGGTCGAGATGAAACATCTTTAGGACCTTATTAGTTATTGTCAGTATTTAATTGAAACTAGGGCTTTTAACTAGAATTATCAACAACTTTACTTAGGCTTCGCTAAAAGTATTAACAAGGAGTAAAAATTTACTTTCCAAATGGCGGTGAGAAAGATGGTGAGGTCTCCAATTTATTTTCTCTGGCTTATTAAATCTTATCATCTTCAAACAACTAACAGTTCATTTCACCTTAAGGTCATTTTACAAATTTCACCGTAAAAGGAATAATGTTCACTAGAGGAGCTAGGGTTATCATGTTATAAAGTTTACTTACAATGATAGTTTGCCCTTGATTTACTTAAAGAATTTCTTGCTCTCAAGTTGGTGACCCCTACACAAATTTATTTGAATATAACTTTTAATTTAACTTCTATAAGTATTAAACAATCCCATGTTAGTTTACTTATAACACTTTATTACTAAGTCATAGAAGGTTTAACTCAAAATTTATTCTCAAGGCAAAAATTGTAACAACACTCATTTACAAGAACCAAACAAGATTACATCAATTCTTAAAATCCTGATACTCCAACAAAGTCACTCAACAACGATAACAAATTTTCTTATAATTTCAATGATGGTCAAACAATACAAGGTTTCCAAAGTTCAGATGACAAAGTCCACAATACTTTATACTAAGACATTAATCCTCTTCTAAACTTTCCACTAGATGTTAACAATAGTTGAACAACATAAAAAGGTTTCATAGCAAAGGAACTTCTCAACTGAGGTTGATGACAAAAGTCTACAAGTCTATCCCTCATCTACACGCAAAATCCATCTGCAACAAATTTTCTACAAGAGTCAGTTCACGAGAACTGAGCAAGATAAGGCTACACAAACCCACCATAACTGTTATCTAACAATATTATGAAAAGGAAAACACTTTATTACAAGAATTTGGGTCAAACCTCTAAACACTATCAACACTTCAAGTTATAATAAGTTTCCACCATGCCAAACAAGGAAGAAGACCATGTACTTCCGTTAGGAGTAAAGACAACGAAAGTATAGCAACCGAAAGAGAAAGGCCCTTGGCCCTATAAGGAGAAATAACCAATCTAACAAAAACAGGATTCCCATCAAGTAAATAATTAAATAACAATCACAAGAGTGCGATTTGATATAAAGTACCAACCATCCAGAATTTTATCACAGGTACCAAATGCATAGGTTAAAATAATATATATTTCTAAAAGAGCAAGAGTTGATCGGCCCAAGAAAAGGGAACCACGGGTTCCAAAAATTAACACAAAAAGCCATGTATAAATGAGTTTCAAACCGGAAATCAAATAGAGTATACACACAACATAAGTTTCGAAGCGAAAGCAAAGTATACTAGTTTTGACCATTAACTACAAAGAGATTTTCCAATCATCAAGAAGGGTCAATGTCTTACAGGCTAGTAGCAAACACGCGAGAGAAGAAGGGAGTTCCGTCAACAAGAGTATACAATAATGTCATCAACAAATTTTTATAACACTAAAGATTTACAAACCTCCACTACAATACTAATGTTTGGTTAATTTAAAATAAATTACCTATTTCCCAAAACAACCATATTTTAAGGCAACCCTTGGTAACACAGTCAACCGTCGCACAAAGGTACAAACATAACTTCTAAGTGACATTATCAAAACAAAACCTTCCGCTATGAATCCATAAGACTATCAAATGAAAGATGAGTTTTTCCCGAAGATTAATCACGTTTAAGGAAATTTCCATCACAAAACATTAAGGTAATTACGTGCATAAAAACCAACCAATATTAATTAATAGCAGTTAACATTACAAGGGAGAAATAATGCAAGTTAGGAAGAAAAATAGAAGAGCGCCATCAACAATAATTCTGAGAGGGGGATTAGACCAAAACTATTCTAGTGTCAACGAGGTTACTGGATTCGCACATTGAAACCTCGAACATAGCTAAAAATAATCCAAAAAAGCTAGTTATGGTTCAAGCTGATAGGCATGGTCAAGGTACTTCTTGGGGATGGCCTTAAAAGCCTAGAAACAAGATGAAAGATAGTATAAGAGTCTAAACACGTGAGACGGAAAAACACATTGCACACAAACCTTTTCATTCTACCAGTTTTAATACCGAAACTCTAAGCTGGCTAGCCCAAGCATTGATCACACTAATCCTACAACCTTTCTTTTCTCGATGCCAAAAGGTTATCAAAGGGACTTGCGAAGGGATCTAACAAAAAACGTCAAAGAAGACAACTTGGGTGCTAGGGAGGAGCTTCATAGTTATCGTAAACTTACTTCCATGATATCGAAAATACTAGTTTGATCAACATAATAACTTGCAACTCAATCGTAGAGAAGAATAATACATAAACAAACAGACGAAGGTCTATCACTCGAGCCAAGAGAAACATAACACCCAGAGGAGAGGGAACATGCATCCTTTCGACTAACATACTGGCAATTATAAAAGCTAAAACAAGAAGAAACAAGCAGAAAGGGAAATCTCCCATCATGACATCCAACTGACAAATCAATGCAAGGAAAAAGGTGGTTCGATTTCACAATAATTTAAATATAATAACAGTAGAAAAGTGTAGAAATATCTTGCCTTTTTCTCCAGATTCAACAGGTTTCATGGACACCGCCCGGAACAACAACAATCCTCAGGTCGAATCTCCCTTTTTTTATAGGTTGGGCACTCAAGCTCCATTCTCGTCTATGCTTAGCCTAGGCAAAGAGCTCCAAATTATCCCTAGAACTTCTGTAGGCCCCATTTTTGGCAATTGAACTTTATCCTTCATCATTCATCCAAACACCTCCACCCTCTCCATATGCATCTGATTGTTTCTGATTCGGACCTCCTAACCTTGGTGCTCTCATATTAGGAGCAGCCCTAGTCTGAGACGAAGCAAAAGAAGATGGCTTTATAACCAAAAAAAATCTCTTGGTACAGACTCCATATCCATAAAACAGTCCCTAGACTTAGCATCCTCAATTAAGGCTGACCAGTCACTAGATTGCTTCAATGCAACTGCTTTGCCCTTAACTCAAAGTGCTCTGCAAGCTCGTGCTAGTGCCACATTCATGCGGTGAATATCAACTACAAAGCCAACCCCATGATTTGAAGCTCGGACACAAGACATAATGATTACATCACGCTCCTGGCTCTGAAAGGCATCTACCGTAATGATATATAAACCTTTTCCTTCATCAAATTTGAGGACAACATCAAACTCTCGGTGCAAACATTACAGCTGTAGCTTGTAAGGTGTGATGATTCCAACAGAAACCTTTATGCCTGCCAACTTAGTGACTCGTTGAAGAAGCTCATATAATTGCAAAGCAAATTGTGCTTCATGAATATTCTGATATGAAACAGATCCACCCCTATGATATCCTCTTCCATGAGTTACATCGTAAAACAAGCAAGGTTTCAGTAGAGAATCTTTGCAATAATTTTCATCAGGTCTCCTGGTAACACTCTTCACTGTCACATAGTCGATTTTGATAAAAATATCATGAAGGAGAGACCTGAATCTGAGGATGCATTCTATACTGAACATAGAAAACAACATAGTTGGACAACCTGCCTGTTAGAAGCGCTCAAAAAGGTCTCTACTATTATGCACCTGTCTGCTGCTAGGCTAAAAACTGTTGCGGGTCGCTGCTACGGATCCCAGACAAGAACACACCTCGCAGCACTCAAGAAAATGGAGTCAACACGTCTGCTTCACTAGCTTGAAGCTGGAGCACACCCAGACTCCACAACCTAGCCAACATCCTCCCAGCGTGTGTCAAAAAGGCAAACTTGAAAGGAAAACTCCATTAAAGTGTAGCGACCAGTCTCCCAAGACATTTTCTCCAACATTGCATAGATCTCCCGTACCTGTGGGTGTGATCTGTCACCTACACAAAAACATGCACCATTTTATTGCCTTTAATCCAACTACATCCAAGTTTCTTTTTAATTCCTCTATCCTTCATCAATCTCCTTCCTATACCTTCTCTTTCCTTTCACCCCTCACCATGAGAGCCTGCCTTTTCTTGGCCTTCTCATCCTCACTAAGATTTGGGTCAGCCTGTATTGCTCTGATCTAACCTATCAAATCATCCCCATCAGAAGCCCCGACACAAGAAGATTGACACCATCCCCATTGTTAGTAATGGAGTAGTCTGGACAGAACCAATCGCCAGCGAGAATAGCGGTCAATGGAGTTTTCAGGCACTGCATATGCCAGGGGCTCACGCAGCTATTACACAGCAAAACATCATAATCTGGCGGCACTACCTTACAATCAAGCAAAGCCCATCTCCGTCACAGGGCAAATCCGCCATTGGAACAACCCTAAACAAAACGCAGGGCTTAAGCCGGACAAAACAAAACAAAACAAAAAGAAAAAAGAAAAAGAGACAGTGGCCAGCAAAGAACAGACGTGTTTACCCATCAAATCTTTTGTCAGAAGCTCATATCCTTTTCCAACAACCTCGAATGCGTATCTTTCACCAGAGAATCTCACATGAGATTAAAGCAGGGTGGTGGAGGCAGACCACAAAGGTCAAAGAAGATAACAAATCAAAAAAAATAATAAATGGGAGGTGGTGCGGCCACCCACAAGATAAACTCCAACACGGTAGCATTAAATAAGATTAAGGAAATGGAAGGAGGCCATCAAATCCACCCACCTCCAACCCAAAACAAGGAATTAAAGAATCCAAGGACAACAATGCAGTCTACATCTCCTCACGTCTAGCCTGTCACATCTATAATCCAACGTGGGAGGAAAGCAATGGAAGCAACAATAAGTTCAATTGCAAACTGAAGTCATTTTCTCTCCTAGTTACAAAAAATAACATATTGATTCAATTATTGTCCATTTTCTCCACAAATCTCTTCATCGTGACTTCAAATAAATCTTGGAATCTCGTGGCGGAGTATTAGCTTATATTACTTACAAATCAGGTAAGAATGGCATTTGCATGCAATACAATTTAACCTTTTTTCCTAGTCTTTTTTTTTGTTATTTTTAAATATTTTTTTAACACAAGAATATCTTTCTGACAAATACGTGTCTACAATGCAATATTTTTTAGTAAATAGATTGGTTTCTCATAGGATTTTCACAGTTATGTTCCTGACTTCCCTAATGCAAAATCCATTTAACATTTGTTACTTTCTTGCGGCCCAGTCTAGTGTGAAGAAGCTCTTTCTGTAACTATGATTTTATTTCTTAAATCAACTAGGATATTGGTTTGCACATCTATAATGGATTTGGGGATAATGAACTTATAGAAAATATTTTTTTTCTGGAAAAATATTCACATTTAATAATAAAAATATTATTGTGTGCTCCAAATGTTGACAATCTACATAAAGAATTATCTAAATAAATGTCAAATTGGTTGTTAATAGTAACTTTCTACAATTTTAAAAAAGATTATTTCACAAATAATTATTGTGGAAATAAAATTGTAGTTTCCACCTATAATTTCTATGTGGTAAGGAAAATTGTAGAAATAAATTGTTGAAATTGCCACAATATAACATTAATGAGAGTTAGAAAAGTGTAAATTGTGGAATTTCTACAAAGATGAAATATATAGAAAAACTACATTTTTTTAAGATTGTGGAATACTAACAAATACAAGAATTGTAGAAATGTTACAAACATTAAGAAATGTAGAAAAACTCCAATAATATGTCAAAATGTGGATAAGCTATAATTTCAATGCCATAATTTTAATTTTTGGAATACTATGTAACCACAAAATTATTGATGAAAAATTGTAACAAAAGATCATATTTGTTGTAGTGTGCACACTCAATACACACATTAAACATACATATCCGATACAATCTAAATCAACTACTCAATAAGTGATCAATGAAATCTATGATATCATATCATCATCATGGAATCGTAAATGCAAAAACATGCGTAATTACACACAAATTACCATGAGTTAGCCATATAGATAAATATAAATGACATACACCCATATAATCAAGCCATGCGAATAAACTAAGTATCAAACATACATCAATTAGGTCCAAACAACATCGCAATAAGTTAGTATCCTGTTGTCCTCTCAAAATTTCCCCTCTTTTGAAAGTCTAAATTTTGAAAATTTTGAGTTGGCACCTTTAATAATGTCCTAGTGAAAAGGAAACTTGAAGAGATGGTGAAAATTGCATTTTTTGTAGTCTTTTTAGTGTTTTACGGGTCTGTCGGACATTTTTGTCCCCCATGTCCCAAGTTCCCCTGGGCCTTCTGTTCACCGATTGGCCACTTTTCCTACAAAACCTTAACTGTCGGCTTTTTCGAAACTTTTTGGCCCATTTGTCCCAAGTTCACCTGGGCTTCCTTTTACCCGATCGTCTGCATCGGCCGCATCGGGTACTTCACGTACTTTTGTCCCATCTGTCCCAAATGCATCTGGGCTTTCTATTCCCGCATCGACCAATCGTGCCCACGTCCTTGCGTCCCTTGCATCTTTCGCATATCTAAGTTTCGGGACCGCCCGTGCTCATTTGGCCCGCTTTTCCCGCATCGCATCTTCACGTCCCTCATGTCCCAAATGTACCAAAGACCGTCTGGGCTAGTTTTTTCCACTTTTCTCACTTTTCATCTTTTTGATTCGGTGCAGGGTGTATTTAATGTGCATTTAATAACCTTCTCTCTCCTAAAACGACTATTTAATTGGACTCCCCCTACACATTTGTCACATTGCTCACTTGCCTTCTCTTGCTCAAATCCTTGCCATTAAAGTCATTTGCTCGTGCCCCTGTATCCCTTTGCATCCCCATCATGATTTTTTATCTTTGGAAGGCTATCCCCTACACATTGCAAGAATGAAGATCAAGTTCCAGGGCCAAGAACATGTATCACCTCTTGAATCCTCTGTACCAGATATCGGAGACAGTGAGGTTTGACACTTAGATTTCATAGATTTTTGGGGAAGATTAACATGCTCTAATCCTGCTCCCATGGCACAAATGATTAGTGACAGTGGACTTGCATATGTGGCTGGTTTTCCTATCTTTGTACAGTGTGCGGACATGGTGCTTGCCTGCGGAGCCCATTTTAACCCGGATACCAAGGAACTCACCAATGTGCATGGTGAATTAATCACAAAACTAGATATTACCGTCATTATTACTACTCTACGCATTCCAGAAACTGAAGATTCCATAATTCTCACTCGTGCCCAAGCCCAAATCATGTTCGACCAAGAAAGTGACAAATACAAGGCACGTATAGCAAAGTCATGGTTAAAGAACCCTAAGAAGGGAGCATCCCAACTCTCCAAGGCATTATACAGGGTTGATTTTAATGAGGAGTTATCTGACTTTATCATTTTTCTCACCCGTATCATGGGGTTGCCTTCCACCAATGAGTTTCACTTCTGGATGTGCCCCTTCATCAACATCATCTGTGAGGGCAAGCAGAACATCAATTGGGCCGAGATTGTCTGCATGAATTTGACTGAGCAGTTGTCTAGTGTTCAACAGACTAAGAAGTTCTATATGACTTCTTATCTCATGTATACCCTGGCTACATCCCGGCAGTGGTTTGGTTTCACCTACATAGAGGGCCAGAAGAATGAGCCTATTTATGCATACTGCCCTTAGTTTACCCTTGAAACTAGCAATCACAATTTCAGAAGAGTCAATGATGCTTTCACCATGTACATTGTAAGACTCTTGGAGGGAAACACTGTCAGGAGATTTTCTGATGAAGCTATGAACCTGATAGCCAAGTATGGGGCTTTCTTTATCCAATTCAGGAGGTTTTCATACATCAGGCTGGCTGGCTATGAGAGACACACCCCTCAAGCTCCCTATGTTCTGCGGTGATAAGATGGCCCTGGTTGAAATATGCAGGCAGCTTGATAAGCTACATAGGACATGCAGAGACAAGAAGATCACTGGCTTGCATTTCCCTATCTCTTTGGGAAACTATACATGTAAGACAACCTTGGATGCCCAAAATGTAGAAAGGGCTATTACTTCTATCACTGTTCATTTCTTCATACCCAAATCTTGCTTTGATATGAAGAAGTTTATTGAGCAGAACCTCAAGATAATCTATCATCACAAGCCAAATACTGAGGATGATTGGGCTGACTGTGCAGATGATTTTGAGGCCAGGTGAAGGCACTATGGTAGACTCTCTCTACAACACATCAGAGATCTCAATCTTTACCAAGTTCCTAAAGGACTTAAGAAGGATGATGAGGACTTACAGTCCTTTGAATATGAGACAACAATCAAACACACTCCTTTGGAGGATCTGGATTGGTACCAGAAAGAGAGGGATGATTTGGTTGAGATTATGGCCCCTGTTCTTGTAAGAACTAAAGTTTGGCTTGACATAAAGATTCATGAGTTCAAGAAGAATCAAGGTGGATCTTCTTCCAGAGACACCTCTACACCAGGGAAGGAAGCACATACAACCAGCACCGAGGTTCTTGAGAAAACCCCTCATTCTTCCTCAATGAAAGAGCCTGAGTCATCTACTCCTTCTACCCAAGTATACCAAAAGAAGATAAGAGAAGTCAAACAGGAACCAATTGATGAAGAGCCTCTTCTTGAGCATCCAGAGCTACCTTCAGGGCTAGAGAACATTATTGTTCTTAGTGAGAGTGATGATGGTGAAATACCAAATCCTGCAGGAACTCCTGAAGTAACAGTTGAAAAAGAAAAGGAAATGTCTAGTGCAGAGCCTCCTAGTACCGTAGACTCCTCTACAAAGGAAGCTCCTGATACTCCCACCACTTCTCTGCTAGAGGCAACAGTGGTCAATACTCTAAGTGCCATGAGTTCACTTGCTCTTGGGCCCTTTGTTCCTTCCTCTTCTTCTTCTACTTTTGCTTGGGTGTAACCCATGGTTGACAACAGGAAGAAGAGAGCTTCTTCTCGAATAACAGGGCCTAATTTTGATGTTGTGGCAGCCCTGGTAGGAACTACTCCTCGTCCTCCATCTAAGAGAGCCAAGACAACTTCAAGGATAGTAATTGATGCTCAAGGCCAACAGTTCCTGGAGGTTGCAAAGCCCAAGGTTGATAAGGCAGAGCAGGATCTCATGGTCTCTGATTTAGAACTTTCTAGAATCCCAATGGGGGAATCCACTCCTGAGAGTGAGGTTCATAACCTTCAAGCAATAGTGACAAAGGTTATTGAATGAGTAGAGAAGGGCAAGCAAACTATAGAACAGTTGGAAGAACAGAATCAAGTTCTTTCCAACTTTATCAAATCATTATTGACCAAAGATAAGGTTTTGGATCCTACCCCATTGGTTTCTCTTCCACCCCCCATGATTCTCAGCCAGGATGAAGTTCAGAGCATCAAAGATATACATAGGTATTCTACTTATGGAAAGGCTATGGAAGCCATGGTTGATGATATGATTATAGCTGGCTTGAATTTCATTGAGGAAGCCTTCAAGACCAATGAGAAGGTGATTAATCTACAGTAGAAACTCACTTCCTCAATAAGGGCTATGGATAAAGAGCTTAAGCTCTGGGTTAGTTGTATTACATATCTTCGTCTTATGGGTCAAACTGATGAAAATATCCTATTGGTTAACAATATTTTTGATGAGGCCAAGAATAAATTGTCAAAGGCATGGGTTTTTGGTGTAGAATGGAAGATGAAGGTGTTGGAAGAAGCACTAGGTGAGCTAAATAACATATGGTAGAAAGGAGAATCTTTCAAGACTTGTGTTTGCCTTTAAATATATTCATTACCATCTTCATGATGAAACCTCAGGTGTTCCTTTCTCTCTTCAAGAGATCAAAGCTCAGTTCAGAACCTTTGTCAAATAATACTTGTTCAAAGAAGAATTGATTACCAAAGAGAAGATAAAGGAAATTTGCTCCCTTCAATCTATAATTGCTGAGGCAAATAAAGAATACCTGGATCACACTGAATTCGATAAAGAGATGGAAAAATGTCTAGGCACTTGGTCTCACTCCATTTCCAACACAACAATTCCACAAGGTATGGAGATAGTTGAAGCATTGAAGAAATTCAGATATCAAATTCTCAAATCAGTGGGCCCACCTCAGCCATAATCAGATGTTTCTTCTTCTGGCTTCTCTTTTTCTCCTTCTATTTTTAAGTGCTGAGCTCCTTGTAAATTAATTAAGGATATTGTATTGAGCATTTCCTTAATTAATCTTTTAGTTAAAAGAAACGGTTACCAAGTGTAACTAATTTGTAATCTATATAATGAGCTCTCCACACCATTCTTAAGGGCTGGAACTCTGACTATTTTTAAAAGTGTAAAAGAGTTTAAAAAGCTATCAATACAAGAAGACTCCTCTTTCTGTTCTATCTGTGGTTATTCCTCCTTTCCTATCTGTTAAATTATTAAATCATTTATCTATTTCTGCATCAAGAAGCTTTGTATGCTCATGGATGTCATCTCTGGAACTTTGTGTCTATGGAATAGCATCTTATGGTTTAACGTAAATGATTTTGTTCTATATGATCCTAAGTCAACATTTATAAGGAATTATTTTGCTATCTATATTTCCTGAGAATGCCACTCTTCCTTTTCCCACTTCCTAGTTCTCTTGTCTTTTTGCATTGATAATCGGTTATATAAAAACACTTCCATGATATCAAAGTTCCTCTTTAAAACTATACATTGTACATTTCTAAATAGGTTTTTGCCTTTAAATAAGGGAACCTCTCCCATTAAAGAGGAGGGACTTTTGTCCCCTAACTGTTGCTTTCATTAAAGTCCTTATTTGACAACCAACAGTTTTTGGCGACATCTAATGAAAGGTGTTAGCATACTAATCAAGTCAAATTGGTGCTATGCGCCTATATCACCATACATGTCCAAGACGGTCAAATATCGTAACATAATGTCCAAAATATATTAAAAAGCCCTGTCAAATCATGACTATGAATAAATAAGTCATCAGGTAACTGATGCTATAAAAATGGGGGCACTACAAAATGTAGCATGTGTAAATTTGGGTGCGTACAAAAACCATAGCTAAAACAATTTGTGTTTGTCAATTTCGTTGTACCTGGTTTTGAATCCTTGGCTCCCATCCTTTAACCCACTCACTGAATCTTTTTCTTTCAAACCAGTCTGGATTAGACTGCCTCATTTACCTTTACAATTTTGGGACCACCCTTATTTGACCTCTATTAGCAATGCTTTGGGTCAAATTCTATTTATTGATCCCCAAACCAATGATTTCACACACACAACATTTTCCAAAATCCTTGTTGAGCTTGCCACTTCCAAAAATCTCCCCACCAATATAGAGCTCAATTTCCAAAACTAAACTTGGACACAACCTTTAGATTATGAAGGTTTTCCCTTCAGATACAGAAGGTGTTTTGTTACAAAACACATTGTTGATGTTTGTGGGATGGAAAAGTGCAAAAATGACAATAACAATTGGTGGAAAGATGCCCTTCTAGAACATTTAGTTTTTTATGTTGAGGAATATTTGGACTCGATTCTTGATTCGGAGGAAGTCCCTGAAACTCCTCTTAGAGAGATTCCAGTAGATGGAAACAAGGGTGTTATTGAAAATGGAAACAAGATTGAAAATGTGACTCCATCCACTTGCATAACAGCTAAGGAAAATATCCCACCTCATTTTCCTTTGGAAAATAATACATATCTATTGATTGATGCATTGGAAGTTATTCTTCCTATTGAGGAGGTTTCTCATGGTTGGAAAATGGTACAAAACAAGAAAACATTTCCCAAGAAAACCTTTGTTCCTACCTAATTGACTCATTCACTGTAGGGAAGCTATCTCTTTTTGTTTCTTGGTTTGTTAATGTTTTCTCTAGGCTTTCAAGCCTTTTGTACCTGGGTAGGATCCCATTCAAAAAACCTTTTACCATTAATAAAAAAATTTAAAAACTACTACATAATATAAATAAATATTATAAATATAACAATTATTATAATTGATTAGACATAAATTTAGTGGAAAGCGTTAAATTTTATTATAATAATTAATATTTGAAAATTTTACCTATTTTAATATGTGTGTGTGTGTGTGTGTGTGTGTGTGTGTGTGTGTGTGTGTGTGTGTGTGAAAGTAACACAGAGACATGTGTGTGTGTGTTTGTGTGTGTGTGTGTGTGTGTGTGTGTGTGTATTCTTAAATTTATATTATTTTTTAACAAAATATAATATTAATATTGTAAACAATTTTACTATATTTTGTAAAATATACATAATATATAAAATTTTAGTCTTAAAAATATAATTTTGTGCAAATATTTACAATTTCAAATCGTGTATATAGTTGCAGTATTTTTTTTATAACACATGTCACAATTTTAAAATTGTGGATCCACCACATTTTCAAATTTGTGAGAAATTGTCACAATAATTTTAATTGTGAAAAATGCCACAATTGAGAAAAAGTGACCCCGAGAGCACGTGTCACGCATTCCAGATGTTGAAAGTAACACAGAGACATGTGGACATTGTTTGAATCAATTGGAACATAATGAGCCTCAAAGCCATATATGTTAATTAAGTAGAACCTTAGTGGATGTTGGAGGATACACAGAGGATGAGGACAATTAGTGTCCTCTCGTCAGTCACCTGGGATGGGGTCACATCTTTGTTTTGGGGACAATTTTTTAGTGTGTTTGTTTTTGTTTGTGTAATGTGGTTTTGTTGTGTGCAGTGTGTTTTTCAATTAAAAAAAATGCAAAGCATTTTTCAATTTGTTACCTCCTGAATGAAGAGCCTTGTGAGGAGAAATAGTACTAAAGTAGCACTTGGTTCTTGGTAAGAAACCACCGAAGTGTATAGTTGATACCTTTGGTCGCCTCCAAGTTTGTGGTCAACCTACAAACGGAAAACCATAGGGGTTCGTTGTAATCCAGGGAAACAGAAACTACCGAAGGTGTTTGTAGAGAGATGTACTCATATCACTTCCAAGTTTGTGGTAAACATGTAAGAAAAAACCAAGGTGTGCCAAGACCATGAAGCTACAAATATGGCATGCCACCTCAAAGGTGAGAAGTCTATACGGAGAGTGTAAATATTTTTTACCATGTTTGAAATAAGGGGGGTCCACTATCTAGAAATATGATGTTTATAAACAATTTATTAAGGGGGGAATGTTAGCATAGGCTAATGCATTGTTTAATGTATGTAGTTATGCTTTGGGTTTGTTATGTCAATTATGCTTTCATACTAGGAAGTTTCCTACCATGGTGGCATCATAAACGACTTGATAGTTCCCCTTCAACCTTCCTTGCACTACATATATTTGCATTGTTATTCAATATTTGATGAAGGCAAGGCATTCATTCAATCATTTGTTATATTTTTTCCTTCATGGTGATCCAAAAGGAAATCTTGTGCTCAACCCGTTGGACTAAATAGTTCCAAAGTTGTGCAGAAGTAGCATGGAAGGCAAAAGGAATTCCAATAAATTTGAATTACGTACTGTACATAGGGGGAAAAAATGTAATTTCAGTGCACTTGAATTCTCGAGGTCATGTCAAGATAAACAAAGAATGATAGATGAGATGGGTACAGGATATAAAAATATGATAGATGTGGGGTGAATAGGAAGTGGCTATGAATCGAAAATTTATGGGTGATCCAAACGTAATGGATCAACTTACAAGTAATGAACCTTCTCGTCAAGGGTGGTGAATTCTCATATAACCTTAATAAGTGTGATGTCACAGTCAAGGATAATGGTCGTGCGTAATTCTTACTTTATGTCTGTAAAACCAGAAACACCTCATCCTAGCTTCTGAACTCAAGGAAATTGTATGTTTGTCTCTATATACTCCTCTGCTGAGAGGGTCATACAAGAATGGGGATGAAGGATTGAGTGGGAAAACTAAGGGTTTGAGTGTCTGGCCCGGTCTACTTGGTTGGCAAGGTCAGTCTCGAAAGCAACAAAACAAAGTGAGGTCGAAGGGAAGTGGGCACTACAGGTCAATTATCCTTTGAGAGAGTCTAAATGGCCTATGATTCGAGGGAGAAAAGGGGTAGATCTAAAGACTAATGCTCGCAAACCAAGATCTATGTCTCCATGATATCAATATATGGTTGGGGGTTGATAATTGGCACAAAAAACCTCCTACGAGGTTGAGGAAGACCAGGAATAGTCATGTAGCAACACCAACTCATTATAAAAGCTAATGGTGTCAGAAAGTTGATTGGAAGAGGCAAAGGACTGGGGACAAGTAGTATAGGCAGTTAATAACTTGATTGTTATTTTCTTCTTAATCTCTACCCTATCTTAAATTCCTAACTTTAAATAAACAATATAAAGGATCCTGAATTAAATAAAATACAATTAAATTCCCTTTTAATTAATTAAACTACATTTATTATTTTTTAAATAAATTAAATGTGCTATCTACACTAACTCTTTTTTATTTTTAATGAATCTTTTCTAATAAAAATAAAACAATTAAGATGATTTAAGTTCCTAACGTTTTTGTATTTACCAAGATAGAAAGCTCAAATGGCTAGAAAGTGCTCAAAAAGTGGTGGGGAAGTGTAAAAAGGCTCAGGGCACCCTAAATGCTACCAGGGCGTCTAGGGTGCCCCATTACTGGGTTAGGTGCCCCAGTCAAAAATAAAATGACGCCAAATGGAAAAACTGACTGGGCATGTACATGCGGGAGGTCGGTAGTGACGACAAAAAGCAAAGTAAAATGGTCAAAGGAAATAGGTTAATTAGTACTTTATTCACTCAAAAACCATATGAATAGTAGTATGAAACCAGGATTAAATAATTCCTAAAGTGCATGATTTTGTGTCTACAGTAGACAAGGAAGTAGAAAGTAAGATTGAAGGAGGGTTTTCACGTGATTTTATAAGCTACTGGCAAATCTAACATTTGGAAAACCTCGACACATACCTCCAAGTTATAATTTGGATCTTGATAGTGCATAGAAAAAATTTTATAACGTTTTTCCTTCCTTCTGAGCTTCTAGGAGGGTTTCCTGGAATCATAGCTAGGGTTTGTATTTTAGAACCTCAAATCTTGCTCGTTTTCTTTGAAACTCTCAACATATCATGGCCAGGATCCATTGTGGGAGATTTTGAAGGAAATTTGTATTTTTGAAAGGTGGAATTCAAATTTATGCTTGACAGTTGGAGCAAGAGGTAAGAAAACACAGTCAAGACCTAATAAGAAGGCTCTATTTACAAAGGAAATAGGTGATAGGAGTGGAATTAGGAACTGAAATTTTAGAGACATCTAAAACCCTTCAAAGGGTGTTGGAAAACCCATTCCTCTTACATTAAATATTCTAAGCATAACAGTCTAGAAAAACAGACCTAGTAAGAGTTGTAAGCAAAAATGCAACAAGTGGAGGAGAGAGAATAGCACAAAGAGTGAGACCTTGAGGTTTTGGAAACATCTTAGGCATGATAAAGAGTGACTAAAAATGGTATTTTCTCATTATGTGGACCATTAGTTTGCTTCAAGAATAGTTGGACCAAAATACATTGGCTAGATGTTAGGAGGAATATTTGACTAAAAAGGAATTTTTAGTGGAATTGACAGTCTTGAGTCATTTTTGTGAATTAATTCTAGGTTGATTAAAGTGTATGAAGTAGGGGAAACATCTAAGGAACACAAGACTAATTTTGGGCTTTGAGCAAGCAACTAGTAAGTAAGAAATTGATCAATTTAATCCTTGTGAAGGGTTTCTTAGTTATGGTATGTAAATGATAAGACAAAGGAAGATGAAGGTGAATCCATTCAAGGTGAGATGATGTCAGTTGATACAAAGTGTGAGACCATATAACAAGTTTTAGCCTTTTAATTTGGCAATTGATTCTTTTATGCAGAGCTTGATGAGAGTTAGTGCTTGAACCTTATGACTGATGATCATATGTTTTTGACTACATCATGTTGATCTGATGTCTTTTGATGAAGCAATAAAAGATGAAGCATGCGCTGAAGCCATGGATGAAGAGATTGAAGCTATTGAGAAGAATAACACTTGGGAGTTGGTGGATCATCCTCAAGAAAAGGACGTCATAAGTGTAAAATGGATTTACAAAACTAAACATGGCATGGATGGTAAAGTTGTGAAACATAAGGTAGGATTGGTTGCTAGAGGTTTCACTCAGTAAGCTGTTATTGATTACAATGAAACGTTTGCTTTTGTAGTGCGTTTAGATACGCTAAGAACCGTTTTGGTCATTACAGCTCAAAACAAGTGGCATGTTTTTCAAATGGATATAAAATCAGTATTTTTAGATGGTTATCTTGAAGAAGAGGTTTATGTACAGCAGCTAAAAGGATATGAAATTTTAGGTCATGACGAAAAGGTATACAAGTTGAAAAAGGTGCTCTACAGACTCAAGCAAACTCCTAGAGCATGGTACAGCTACATTGATTCTTATTTTATTAAAAATGACTTTAGTAGGTACAGCAGTGAGACTAATTTGTATATCAAAACGGATGAGAAAAGTAAAATGTTGATTGTGTGTCTTTATGTAGATGATTTAATTTTCAAGGGAGAGCTTTCCATAAATTCTTTTAAGGTAGCCATGATGAAAGAGTTTGAAATGACTGACCTTGGTCTCATGAAATACTTCTTGGGAATAGAAGTTAAGCAATCAGCTGAAGGTATTTTTATTTCTCAATCAAACTATGTTAGTGATGTATTGAAAATATTTAATATGTTGAGTTGTAAGCGAACGCCTACACCATTTTTTACAGGGTTGAAGTTGAGCAAAGAAGATAGTGGTTCAATTGTTGATCCTAGATTGTTTAAAAGACTAGTTGGTAGTCTCTTGTACTTGACGACCACAAAGCCTGATATGATGTATGGTGTGAGCTTTATTTCAAGGTTCATGGATTCTCCAAAAGACTCTCATTGGCAAGATTGAAAAATAATATTGAGGTATGTTTGTGGAATAAAGAACTATGGAATTTTGTATTCAGTTGTGGATGAGTTTAAGCTCATTAGATACATGGACAGAAATTTTGTGGGTAGTGTTGATGATAGGAAAAGTACATATGGTTATGCTTTTCATTTTTGAACAGGGGTAGTATCATGGGCTTCAAAGAAACAGCTCATTGTAACTCTTTCTTCAGCAGAAGCAGAGTATGTGGCAGCGACGGGTGTAGCATGTCAAGCCGTATGGATGAGGAGAATACTAGCTAAGTTGATGCACAAACAAGAAGAAGCAACAAAGATTTATTGTGATAATAGCTCGGCCATTGCATTGTCTAAAAATCATGTTTTTCATAAAAGGAGAAAGCACATAGACACTAGATATCAATTTATAAGAGAACTAGCAAATAATAAGGAAATATGTCTAGAGTTTTGTAGATGACAAGATCAATTTGCTGATATATTTACTAAACCATCGGGAAAAGATGCATTTGAATGTCTAAGAACTTGTTTAGGTGTCTATGTTGAAGATAAAGTAAAGACTGGGAGCTCTGGAAAAGGTAGCAGTAATGATGAGATGGTACAGACATTTTGAGAAGGATGACAACAAGTTGAGATTTAAGGGGATTGTTTGAGATATAATCTCAACCACCGAAATAAACTTCAACCTTTGACAACTGGAAAAATTTGACTGCTGTAGATTTTGACAAAAAGGAAAAAGACATTGATTTAATTGAATGTTCAGATATGATCTCTGACATTCTCTTTGTTTCTGGGAATTGTATTAATGTTTGTATCTACCTCTCATGTGCAGTTGTGTGTGGAATTAATTTCTGCATTGTTTGTTTTAATTGGGTATACTACATTTTTGTATGCATAGTTACCAAATACAGTGGTTTTTAGAAAAAAACGTCGTTTTTCCGTTCTTTTAAAGTTGCCGCAAATGAACAGTAAAAAATTATGTTTTTTGAGTTATGAAAAATTATAATTTAAAATAGTCATAATTAAATAAATATATTTTATTATTAGTATTTTATTTTTGGAAAGAATAGATTAAGTTATATATTTTTTGATTGGGAATAATTTATCACTTGTATAATTTTAATGATAGTAATAATTGTGATATTATTGTAAACGAATTGTTGAATTATTAATAATTATTATATTTTTAGTTTGCTATATTTTTTGCTGTATTAATCGTATTTTTTTCTGTATTAATCATAATTTTTTGTGAGTTTGTTTTTTTTCCATATTTTATATCCACCGTATTATACACTCCGTACGAAAGTTGCTACCTTGTTTGTATGTAAGAAAGGGAGAAGAGAAAAAGAAGAAGAAGAACAAAGCAACGAAGCACCGCTGTATTTTATAGAAATCTAATATTTATGTTGTTGGTTTTTATTTATGTTTTATGTTGTACATTTGTGTATTGTATCCTCCACTGCTGCAAATTTATTCAACCAGTTTTATTGCTATTCTTTGCATTTCCAGTCTACGGTTAACCTCCTCCCCTGCCTCTTCCCTTCACTCCATTGAAGCTGTTGAAGCTTTTGCCTGAGGATAGAATGGATTCAGAACTTCCTTGCATTATACGGTACATTGCTAATTTTCTGAAGAGTCCTTCTGAAGCAAAGACCACCCTAGCTGCAAGGAATTAGTATCACAATTTTTGGAGTTTATCATTAAAGCAGTATGTACAACATTGACACGGGGTTATGATTTGCATGCGCTAGGCTATAGAATAAATTTTATGCTGTCAAAGGTTTCGGATTCCAACAAGAGGGATGGTAGCACAATACATACGCAGTACAACAACTTGGGGACCGAGATACTAAGTCTTTTGATACTTACTGATCTATTACATAATTTTCTTTTGGTATTTTAAGTTACCGGATTCATCGAAGCCTTCCATTTTTATGATTTATGATTCAATATTTTGCAGAGGCGACTCCAAAGCTGGTCGTTCAGCTAATGAACATCAAAGATCTTACAATATCCTTCAAAAATCAATTATATTGTTTTTAAATTTTACCCTGTCACTTTATGTTACTATTTGCACTATGGAGGCATTATATTATAAATAGATAGTCTCCAATGGATTGTTTGTTGTTGACATTTCTCCTTCCTTCCATTCCAATCTACCCTTCCGTATTTGTTTGTTGTTGACTTCGATTTCTGTAAGAATAATATTTCTGAGACCCTGTCCACGAAATTTTATTGCTGATTGTTTGGTGATAAACATGGCAATAACGAATCGACCTCATGCTGTAATGTTGGCTTTTCCTGCTCAAGGCCACATTAAGCCCATGATGCAATTCTCCAAAATTTTGTCAGCTCGAGGATTTTACATCACTTTCGTTAATACTGAAGATATACAAGAGAAAATGTTCAAATCTGGATCGAGCAGCCACTCCATGACTAACTTCAGGTTTGAAACAATTCCAGATGGGCTGCCTCCACACCATGGACGCACGAGCTCTGTGGACGAGCTCTGTGAATCCATCACAAACAACTGTCTTCCGCATTTCGAGGAGCTGATAGATAGGTTGAGGGAGTTGGCAGATGTGCCACCCTTAACGTGCATTGTTTACAATGGTATTATGCCTTGGGCTCAAAAAACAGCAGAGAGAGTAGGAGTTCCCGGTGTATCCTTCAGAACAACCAGTGCCTGCGGCTTCAACATTTATTTCTCGGCGCCTCTTCTTATAGAAAAGGGCTATTTTCCTCTCAAAGGTATGTCTCTTGTTATTTGAGTGTAATGGAAAGCTTTTCAATAATTATTATATTTGATGAAACTCATTTCCTGTTGGGTCAGCTGCATAACAAACCACTGGTTGGTTAAATTGCTGTAACTGAGCCGTTTTTTTGAGATTCAAAGTAGGGTTGGTATGGGCACAACAATCCCACCACCAATTTTTGAGATAATATAAACTTTTGTATAATTTAAATATGGGTTGGAAGTGATGGAGGGTTGTAATGTTTCCTGTAACAAACGTCACTTAACTTTTTTGTTTTTACTTTCAAAAATCAATTAACAGAATAGGAAGTTCTTTTTCAGTCCAATAATGAATAGGAAATTTTAGGTGCTTTCCCATTCCATGGAATCTTCCCAATTTTCTAACTCTTCCAACCAAAATTCCTTAGTAATTCTTGGACTCTTATCAATTATTTTACACTTGATACACTTGCAGACAAGAGATTTCTGACAAACGGATATCTGGAAGAAGAGATCAGCTGCATTCCTGGAATGCCTCCTGTGCGTATGAAAGATGTGCCCAGTTTCTTGTATGATGCTACCAATTACATGTTCCAATTTACAGTAGCCCTATCGCAGGCTGTCCTGTCCGCTGATTTCGTATTAATTAACACATTTGAGGAGCTGGAGGGGCCGGTAATGGAGGCTCTCCGGGCAGTACTTCCTGTGTACGGTATAGGTCCTCTGTTACTCTCTGCAACAGTGGCGGCGGAAGAAAGGAATGAATTATCCAGTATGATGTCTGCAAGTATATTTACCGAAGAAAAAAGCTGTGTGCAATGGTTAGATGATCAGAAGCCTGGGTCTGTTGTTTATGTGTGCTTTGGAAGCATAGCTGTTATCTCTAACAGTGAGCTTTTGGAGTTTGCTTGGGGTTTGCAGGCGAGCGAGCAGCCCTTTCTTTGGGCTATTCGTCCAGACCTCATTCGTGGAGCTTCTCCTGTGCTGCCTACGGAGTTTGTGGACAAAGTGAAGGGACGAGGTTTCTTTGTAAGCTGGGCACCTCAAATAGAAGTGCTCTCCCATCCTTCTGTGGGTGGTTTTTTAACTCACTGTGGATGGAATTCCACATTAGAAAGTATATGTGCATGTGTGCCCATGATTTGTTGGCCCTTCTATGCGGAGCAGCAAATTAACAGGACATATGTGAGTCAGATTTGGAAGATTGGGATTGCAATGAATGATGTTGCGGAGAGAGGAGAGGTGGAAGAAATGGTGAAGAGGCTGATGATTGGAAAAGAGGGGAAAGAGATGAGGAGGAGAATTGGTGAGCTCAGATATGCTTCCATCAGAGCAGTCAACAAAGGAGGATCTTCTTACAATAGCTTGGAGAAAATTTTAGTGGAGATGGCAGGAAAAAATAAGATTTAATTGTTTCTTCCTATTTGACAGTATATATTGTCTTAAATGAGCAATTGCAAGTGAGAATAATGTAAGTTATATATTTATCCTAATTTATTATTATTAAGGATTGCGGACATAACTCCAATTTTTTATAAGGTGATTTATATTCGTTATGATGGTACAATTTTATAAGGCAATTTCATATAAATCTAGCAACCACACCACAAGAGTGGCTATAGGGAAAGTGAGGATGTACGCCAAAAATATTCGTGACAATTAATCGGAATGAAAAAGGATGCAAACCAAATATATTAATAAAGATTAAATGGAAGGAGAAGATGTAAAGATAAGGAAAACTTGCCCAGAGATAATATATTGATAGTAAGAACAACAATTATATAAATTTATAGTATATAAGGATAACTTGTCAAGAGATAATTCATCGATACATAAAATATATTGTGACAAAGAGAAAATTAGAAAGGAATTATAATATTATTCTCAAAGTGGTTGAAATTCGATGGGGAAATGTGCATATTGTTGTCAAGTTGTTTGTAAAATCTAGGAGCCTAAACTTGTGTGTAGGGCATGTTTTTGGTTGAACCTATCCAAGAGTCCACAAATATGTCCTCTGCGGATTGAGTTGCAATCCAACTTTGGTATTTTCTTTTCATGTGTTCTTAGATAATAGAATATATGTGGAATATGGTGATGATCAAGCTATGACTGAATAGTGTTTCTCTTTGTTTTGAAATCGTAGTTCTCCAATTAAAACATAAAAGGGGTCGTATTTGGTTGAGTCATACTACCTCAAAATATCTCTGTAATGACTAAATTTTCCTATATAGAACTACTCTAAGGAGGCATCATAACCATGTAGTAATCCCTCTCAGTAGGTGTGTGAGAACATTTGAATAAAGTATGAAAAATTGCATGAAATTCTCCTACACCCAAGTGGCACAATACTCAAATAGTACTTCAAATTTAGAAATGAAAGAGATCATACCTTTAGAGTGGATTTGTAAAATTCACTTACAAATAGCCCTTGATTATTTCTTGTGATATTCCTCCTACATACACGTAAAATTTCATTTTATTGTATTTTATTCATTGTAGGCACCTTTGGCGCATTAACTACCCTAGAGTGGTGTCCTCAAAGATATGGTTGAGAGCATGGAGTAATTGAGAACATCTTTGACTGGATATTCATGCTCAATAGGCTAATGGGAGAGGCATCCACTAAAGATATCCATCCATGGATATCCCAGTTTACCCTGATTGCCATTGAAGAAACTGAAAAGATTGTCTAGAGTCAAATAATCAGTGACAATTTGCTTTCTCAGGTGAAAAGCCTTGAACGGACCAAGAAGTTCACGATGACTTCTTATTTGGTGTATTCTGCCACAACTTTGCGGAAGTGGCCAAGATTGTTTTCTGAAAGAAATATCCTGAAAGGTGCTCCAATACACCAAGTATATCCACATTTCACTTTAAGGGAGTACAAGAGGAATTACACCCGAGTTAATAATGTCTTCGTGGTGCACCTAATCAGAAAAATGGAAGGGAATGTCAATTACATATTTTCAGTGGAAGCTTACGAGTTAATCAAGAAGTACAAGAGCTATTTCACACAATTCAATAAATTCTCATACATCTGTGTCGAAGGATTCAAATATTTTCCCATGATTCTTCGTTGGTATCCAAGTAATAAGTTGGTCCCCATTGAGTTGTGTCATCATTTGTCCAAAGTACACTTTGAATGTCATGAAAGGTTTTAGGAAATATATTTTATTAGTGCGTACATTATTGCTAGTTGTTTAGTTGTTAAAACAAGTCACGTAGATTTAAAAAAATTGGTAGGATATTGTTGGGTTTGTTAAGGTTTTATCCTATAATAGTGGAGATCAATAAACCTATATATTTGTACCTAATGTTGAATAAAATGATACAGCGATATTATTATTTCTATGTTCATACTTTTCATTTGGTATCAGAGAGAGTTTTATTTCTGATGGAAGCATAAATTATTTTGACGGGGAAGAATTCTATGTATTGCCCTATGGATGAGAGAGTTGATTTTATCGAAAAGAGCATATATGGATAGTGTAGAATTTTAATTTTCATCCATATATAATTTTGTGCATCCATTCTAACAACTCTTATGCTTCTGGTCAATCGGTGCTAACGCTTCTACAGTTTTTGGAGCTACTGCGCTGTGAAGGAGTTTTAACAAATTTTTATCTTGGGAGGTGTTGGGTTTTAAAATGGTACTTTGATAAAACCATAGTCAGGGGACAGAAATTCCCTCCTCTTTATGGGAGAGGTTACCTTATTGAAAGCAAGCAGCAAAGCTTATATACAAATGTACAACTTTCATCTTAAGGCTGGACCTCTGACATCTTGAAATGCTTTTATACCAAAATAGACTATCAATACAAACGAATGGAAGAACTGAAGAAAGGAAATAGCATAATATAATAGTAATTTCCAGAAATATAGATAGTAGAGTATAACCTTATACGTACTGAGCAAGAGTGATATAGAACATAATCATTGACATTCACAGCATAAGATAACATTCCACAGACACAAAGTTCTAGAAATCATATCAATAAGAACACAAAGTTTCTTATCACAGAAGATAAATGATGCATGAATTTCAAGTAAGCAAGAAGGGACAATGGAGGAAGATAGAGAAAAGGGGAAAATCCTTCTGTATTGATTCACTTTGTTCTATAATTACCCTTCAAAAGTATCAGAGTCCGAAATTTGCAATGAGCCAAGCTCTTACATTTATAGATGAAGCGAAGAGAGGAGAAGAAGAGAAGGAAAGAAATCTAATTTGGAAGCTCAACCACCAACCATTAATGCCCTAGCAAATCCACCTACAATCTGTCAAATCTAGTTTTGCACGTCTTTGGCGTGTTGGAGAAGGAAGGATGGAAGATCATATCAAATTTGATCTATTCGAAGCAATCAGATCTCATATTAATGGCATGAAAGACGTTTTCCAAATTCCCAACCATCAAATCCTGCTAAAAATAACATTTTATGCTTCCAAGGCATAGAGGAGACCAAGATATTTCCAACAATATAAGATTTGTTGAATTTTGAGCACTGGAGCAAAAGTTATGCTCATTTGAATATTTGAATCAAATCTGTACAAAAATGGCAAAAATGTAATTTTCGCAAAATGGATACATGGGCCCGAAATTGAAATTGTGCCTTTAGCGCAAAAGATGAAAAGTACAAACATTCCCCGTAGCCCCACAAGCCCGCAACTTCACTTTTGATATAGGTCTAACACATGGCTTTACTTGAGTGGTAACGGAGTCGTGGCTCACTTTATAATTTTACTTCTTTTGGAAATAAGGCTCAAAATTTCAAAATTCTCCACCGACACACTTCCCCATTTTGAATTTTCAACGTGGGCTCAAGATTTGACTTTTTCCCTTGGCATGAACGGGGCCACGGTTCACTTTATCACTTTACGCCTTTGATGGAAATAAGGCTCAAAATCTCAAAGTGTCCCAACAACCAGCCTCTCCGCTTTGACTTTTGACACAGGTTCAATATTTGACCTTTTCCCAGTGCGCCAACGGGGTTGCGCTTTACTTTTACACTTTATTCCTTTTACGAAATAAATCCAAAACTCCAAAGTGCTCCGATGATCTGCCTCCCCGCTTTGACTTTTCAACGTATATTCATTACTTGTCTTCAGCGGGGTTACGGCTCATTTTGTAACTTTATTCCTTTTGGCAATAAAGCCAAAATTCCCAAAATGCTCCGATGACCCGCCTCCCTGCTTTGAATTTTCAATGGCCGGTGTCCCATTTTCAGACCTGGGACATGAGGAGGGTCGGCACAAGTTCAGGGTCTCTCTTTGGGTCGCGCCTTTGAAGTTACACCGATGAGACACGTGGTGAGTCTACGCTCACTTAGGATCTTGCTTTGAACTTGGCCTTTGGAGGTGCATCGTTAGGACGCATGGAGGCTTCCACCGGCTCTTTCTACTTAGCCGATGCAATGGATGGCTTTATCTTTTTAGACCTAGGACACATGGAAAGTTGGCGCTTGTTTGGGGGACCACCTTTGGCTTCGACCCTTGAAGGTGCGCCGAAGAGACATGTGGATCCTTCCGTGGATTTTCTTTATTTCTTTTTGTTTTGGCTAAGTCCCTTTTGTTTGGCGGAGCCATATGTCTGACCCTGGACACGTGGAGGCTTAGCGCGCATTTGGGACCTACCTCCAGATTTTTTGCCTTTAAAGTTACACCGAGCTGACACGTGGAGGCTTCCGCAAACCCTTTGATACTTAGCTGATTCAACAGCCGGCTCTACCCCTTCTTTGACTCTGACCACGTGGCGAGCCCACGCACACTTGGGGACCCACTCTTGACTCTTCCTTTGAAGTTACGCTGAAGAGACATGTGGAGGATCCTGCTGACACTTGGACTTTTCAACGTCCAATTTAAATTTTTTAGGCTCTGACCATGTGGAGGGCTGGTGCTCATTTGGGGTTTGTCCCTTGGGTCTCACTTTTGAAGTTGCGCTAATGAGGCATGTGGAGGCTTCCACTGACCCTCTTATACTTAGTCAATTAAATGGCTGGCTCTGTCCCTTTTCTGAACCTTAGACACGTGGAGGGCTGGCGCAAGTATGGGGTCTCCGCTTTTGTGCACCATACCAAAAGTGCGCTGAAGAGACACATGGCACCTTCTGCAGTCCTTCTATACTTAGCCGATTCGAGCCTTGATTGAACACCGTCTTTCTTCAATCTTCTCCTGCGCACTCTGATCTCCTTCATCGACCCCTCTCCCTTCATTATTGAATTTGGAATGTGGACTCGGATGACTAACCCACCCCTTCCGATTTTCTTCTGTGTGAGGTCGTGTTTGATCAATTTTTTCTGGGGGCAAAATTGGGGTAACAGGCACCAACTCAAAAAAATTGAAACTTGACTTGAAAAATGATGGCAATTTTAAGGGTGACAATAGTTGGCTCTTTCTGGGGATGACTTGGCTGGGACAGAGGAACGAGGCAAGATCAAGAACCATAGAAAAACTCTGGGAAAGTAGACCAGTGCCTTATCCATTGGGCAAATAGAGTCAAAGGAAAAACCAATACTGAAGACAACACACATGCAACGGGAAAAGAAACAAACCAAAACGGAAAGAAAAAAACAAAACACAGCACATAACGAGGAACAAGAAAGGAAAAATCCAAAACATGAAAATTATATACAAAAAAGAAGAGGATATTTACAGGGGAAAGAAGGAGGACTGCACGAAACCTACAAAACTCCAAAGACACGCTGAGAAAAATAAGTACCTTTGTGGAATAACATGGTGAAAGTATGAGGCACCCGTGAATTGAAGATGAGCAGTTGGGCGTACCAAAATATCATGGGAACACTATGTGGCTTGAAAAGAAAAATTGAGGAAAGAAGACCATCCATATAGTGATACTCCATACTAAAAACATTTAGTCCTTGAGAAGAACTGAATATCTTCCTGAGGCTCCTCTTCTGTGGATGAATAGTGTCATAAAAAGACTTGTACGACCTTCGACTATCTTCATACTGATTTCTGCACATCACCAAACTCTGACAACTGGATCCATGAGAAAATCCAACCCCAATAGTGTCAACTCCCTATTTTGATGGAATGATGCTAGCATATGAATGAAGATTGCAATTATCATCATGGCACATCTCATGAGAAACATACTCTTCCATTGAATTTTCCTTGCAACCATCTTCAAGGGGAATTTGGAAAAAGGTACTGGATGATTTAACATTATGTGTAATCTTGACCATGTTTCCAAAAAACATACATGTTGTTTTTGCAAAATCAGCACCTAATTCTGGAAGATCATGACTCTTAGGTACAAGTTGCATTGTTGATTTGTCTTCATGATTAGTAGGGAATTAAAATGTTGTCAAACTAAGTAAAGATTGATAAACAACATCATTCTCTTCCTTTTGTTTGCATTCCAAAGGGTGATCTAAGATAGGACTATCATAGTTGTGAAGAAAATATTCAAGGCATGGCTCTCCATTTTCTATTTGTTTTGAAGGACTGCAAAAAGGCTCATGTGTGCTCATCTCATCCATAGATATAACAGGGGAACTAGTGATCTTGTTGATTTCTTCTTCTTCGGGTACGAGAGCTTGTTCATCTTTGAGAGAACTTAAAACAAAAAGGGGATGGTCTACAATGATCTTCATCTCAGTGCTTTGAAATTCTTCAGTCATAGGAGAGACAGGGATCTTGTCCGTTTTGTTATAATGAACTTCCACTTCCACCAGCATAGGGGCACTTCTTTCAAAACAAGAACATTCAACCTTGGTACATGACATATCTTCTACAGACTCTATTTCATGTTGAAAGAAAGCCTCAAGTTTTTTGTCTTCTTCATTATTTGAAGGAATATTAAATTGACATGCATCAGGTGGAGCAACAAGAAGACATTCATTGGTGGAATTGAGATAATGTTGAGGAATGAATACTTGATCATGAGCAGCTTCTAGAACTTGAATTTTCTCCTCTTCATTACAAGGTGTCTCAAATTCATTGACTGAATGTTCTTCATCTTGTTTGAGAAGTTACTGCAATTTTTGTGAAACAATCTTGGATTTATACCTTTGTAGAAGTTCTGCAAAAATCGAGCCTGTTCTGGACTGACTGGAGCTTGAAAAATATTAATATGGAGCTCTCCATCATCATCATCATCATCATCATCACTGTCACTATCACCCATTGGTGATGTGGGCCAAAAAGTATTTTTCATTTTCCTTCGTTCCTGGGAAGGTTCCTAGATTAAGAGAACAAACATGACAGAAGTTTGATCCCCGGTGTATACCATAGAATTGCCAGATAAAAAATGATCTTGAAGTCATTATTTTAGAAAGGGATATGTTTGAAATGAAATCCCCAGTAGATTTTCCCCAGCGGAGTCGCCAAAAACTATTGGGTTTTAAAATGGTACTTTGATAAAACCACAGTCATGGGACAGCAAGTCCCTCCTCTTTATGGGAGAGGTTCCCTTATTGAAAGCAAGAAGCAAATCTTATATAAAAATGTACAACTTTCATCTTAAGGTTGGACCTATGACATCTTGAAATGCTTTTATACCAAAATAGATTATCAATACAAACAAATGGAAGAACTGAAGAAAGGAAATAGAAAAATAAAACAGTACTTTCAGGAAATATAGATAGTAGAGTATAACCCTATACATACTGAGCAAGAGTGATATAGAATAGAATCATTCACATTCACAGCATAAGATATCATTCTACAAACACAAATTTCTAGAAATCATATCAATAAGAACACAAAGTTACTTATCACAGAAGATAAATGATCCACAAATTTTAGGTAAGCAAAAAGGGACAATGGAGGAAGATAGAGAAAAGGGGAAAATACTTTTGTATTGATTCACTTTCAACTATAATTACACTTCAAAAGTATCAGAGTCCAACATTTGCAATGATCCAAGCTCTTACATTTATAGATGAAACGAAGAGAGGAGAAGAAGAGAAGGAAATCAATCTAATTAGGAAGCTCAACCACCAACCATCAATGCCCCTGTGAATCTGCCTACAATCTGTCAAATCTGGTAGTGCATGTCCTTGGCGTGCTGGAGAAGGAAGGATGGAAGATCGGCTCAAATTTGATATGTTTAAAGCAATCAAATCACGTATTAATGGCGTGAAAGATGCTTTCCAAATTCCCAACCATCAAATCCTACTGAAAACAATATTTTATTCTTCCATGGCGTAGAGGAGACCAAGATCTTTCCAACGGTATAAGATTTGTCGAACAGGAGCAAAAGTTATGCTTATTTGAATATTTGAATCGAATCCGTACAAAAATGGCAAAAATGTAATTTTCACAAAATGGATTCGTGGGCCCAAAATTGAAATTGTGCCTTTAGCACAAAAGATGCAAAGTGCAAATGTTCCCCGCAACCCCACAAGCCTGCAACTTCACTTTTGATATAGGTCTGACACATGGCTTTACCTGAGTGGTAACGGAGTCGCAACTCACTTTATAATTTTACTTCTTTTGGAAACAAGGCTCAAAATCTCAAAGTTCTCCGTCGACCCACTTCCCTATTTTGACTTTTCAACACGAGCTCAAGATTTGAATTTTTCCCTTGGCATGAGCGGGGCCATGGTTCACTTTATTGATTTATGCCTTTTATGGAAACAAGGCTCAAAATCTCCTAATAACCCACCTCTCCACTTTGACTTTCGACGCGGGTTCGATATTTGACTTTTTCCCAAAGCGTCGATGGGGTCACACTTTACTTTTACACTTTATTCCTTTTATGAAATAAAGCCAAAACTCCAAATTTCTCTTGCAATCCACCTCCCCGCTTTGACTTTTCAACATATATTCATTACCTGGCTTCAACGGGGTTGCAGCTCATTTTATAACTTTACTCCTTTTGGCAATAAAGCCAAAATTCTCATAATGCTCCGATGACCTACCTCCCTGCTTTGAATTTTCAATGGCCAGTGTCCCCTTTTCGGACCTAGGACACGTGGAGGGCTAGCGTCAGTTCAAGGTCTCTCTTTGGGCCACACCTTTGAAGTTGCGTCGACGAGACACATGGTAATTTTACACTCACTTAGGATATTGATTTGAACTTGGCCTTTGGAGGTGTGCCATTGGGACGCGTGGAGGCTTCCGCCAGCTCTTTGTACTTAGCCGATGTAATGGCTGGCTTTGTCTTTTCATACCTAGGACACGTGGAAAGTTAGCACTTGTTTGGGGGACCGCCTTTGGCTTCGACCCTTAAAGGTGCACCGAAGAGACATGTGGCTCTTTCTGCGGCTTTGCTTTTTTTCTTTGTGTTTTGGCAAAGTCCCTTTTGTTTGGCAGGGCCATAGTCTAACCCTGGACACGTGGAGGCTCAACACACATTTGGGACCTACCTCCGTATATTTTGCGTTTGAAGTTGTGTCGAGATGACACATTGAGGCTTCTGTAAACCCTTCTATACTTAGCTGATTCAACGGCCGGCTCTTCCCCTTCTTCGACTTTGACCACGTGGCAAGCCCGCGCACACTTAGGGACCCGCTCTTGACTCTTCCTTTGAAGTTTTGCCGAAGAGACACATGGAGGCTCCTACTGATGCTTGTACTTTTCAATGCCTGATTTACCTTTTTGAGGCTCTGACCACGTGGAGGGTTAGCGCTCATTTGGGGTATTTCCCTTGGGTCTCACTTCTAAAGTTGCACCGATGAGGCACATGGAGGCTTCTGCCGAACCTCTTATACTTCGTCGATTAAACGACCGGCTTTTTCCCTTTTCCGGACCTTGGATGCATGGAGGGCTAGCACAAGTTTGGGGTCTCCGCTTTTTTACACCATACCAAAAGTGTGTCGAAGAGACATGTGGCACCTTCCGCGGTCCTTCTATACTTAGTCGATTCGAGCCTCGATTGAACACCGCCTTTCTTCAATCTTCTCACGCGCACTCTGATCTCCTTCGCTAACCCCTCTCCCTTCATTGTTGGATTTGGAATGTGGGCTCGCATGACTGACCCACCCCTTTTGATTTTCTTCTGTGGGGGTCATGTTTGATCAATTTTTCCAGGGAGAAAAATTTGGGTAACAAACACCGACTCAAAATTTTTGAAACTTGACTTGAAAAATTAGGGGAATTTTGAGGGTGACAATAGGAGGAAAACAGATTAAGAGGTGAATATCTTCCTTATCGGGATGTGCTTCCATTTTTGACATTACCGCATTGCAACATCTACATACAGAGTCTCACACCATCCACATACAACAATGTCCCCACTCAGGTATCACCAGCACCCAACACATGTATCTATTATAAGAAGGCTAGACATAAACCATGTAGTGTTTTTGTATACCTGAAGATCACTTTTTTAGATAGTTATTGTGGGTCAAATACACCAGACTAGTCTGTATTCATGAGTGCTCATTGCTGACAATATGTGGATAAAGTCAAATCTATATTCATTATGCACGGATTTGGTGACTAGCACATTTATATCTGATTTACTTTTCAACAAATCTTTGTACTCTGCGTTCTCCATCAATTTTGGCACCATCTAGGGGAGAGGGGCCAATAGGTGAACAAGGTCCAATAGTTGATATGACTATTGATCACACAATACCCAATAGTTGTCATAGTACTATGTAGTAGTAATTTATTTTTGACATAATAATTATGTAGAGTAGCCAATCACATCATGACATGTAAGACCTTTCACCCATGTACAAGTACAAAAAAGTCAATGTTCAAGCAATTTCACCTATATTCAAGTATTGGTTTCCACCATGGTTGTAGTATTTTCAAATATATTATTTTAAATCAATTCAGAATATGGCTTTCCCTCCAATTGAACATTCCAAAGAAAAAATATAAGTTAACACAAATCTAAACTACATATTAGTGAAAAAATCACAATCCCATATCATAAACAATTGATTTTGTGGACCCCTTAACTTAGGGTGTACCACTACTAGTCCCTCTCCCCTATTCTTCGAAGTTCATAGTTCATGCAAATATACAACGCCTTGTCTGGACTATATGGTAGCAGCTCACCTCTCTGCCACCATGCCTTGAGTTTATCCTACCATCCGGGATATGGTATTAATTTGGTTTTCTTAGTTTTGGATCTTTAAAATATATTTTCATAAGTATTGTTGAGTCAATAGGTTTAATTTTTTAATCCTTAGATGTGTCAATGATAACGGAAAGATATATTTATAAATTTTTAGGTCATAAATCCATGTGGAAGGTTAGTTAAGTTGTGTTTTTAATTAAGATTCATTTTTCTAATGTCAATAAAGTGTGTTGAAATTTTCATAGTCGTAGGAAGAGTTTTTTGTTCATTCCATAAAAAAATTAAATATGTGTCAATTAATTTACCAAAATTCAATCTTTAATTGGAATTTTCAGTAAAGTCATTATTTTTGTATCAGTGTCATTTTCAAAATAATTGTGTCACCAAAATCAAGTATCATTTTTTTCTTTCTATCAAAATTCATTGTTTATGTACTCAAAAGAGTTAAAAGTAGTGACGTAATTTTGTCAAGATCCATCAAGTATTTTCATTTAGAGATTTGAACTCAAAATTGTAAAAATAAAAAAAAATTGTCTCACTTTTCAATAAGTGGACAGATTTTCTCTTGTACGCGATTTCCATATTGTGGGGATAAATTTTGCAATGAGATCCATGATCAAATATAGATGAGTTAGCATCAAAATAATTGGAGGAGGGAGGCATTAGAGGAAGGAGATCAATCAAAAATCTCTCATCAGTCACCAACGACAAGGTCGCATATCAGTTATGATGGCAAAAACAATTTGGTGTGAACATGTGTTTTTCAGTTTTGTAGTGTGTTTCTTTTCATTTTTCTACTTTGCGTGTGTTAACGAGAAAATTTGTCAATATGGAAAATTATATGTCTCCGCCAACATTCACGGGGCTACACCCCTCTACATTGAATGGTGCAGCTCCCATTATTGAATGATAACTAATCAATTCCTACCTAAGTGTTGTGGGTTGGCTAAATAGGTCGGGGATCACACAAGAACACTCCATTGAACCTGTGGCAAAGTGCTTGTATGGTGTATAAGGGAGGAAATTACAGCGATGAGGGATGAAGGAGAGAAATTAGGAAAGGAATGTTATTTTTGTGAGTAGGCTAATTGTATAGTTCACACCCATAACCGGAGTAGTTTAAAATTCAACATAGATGAAAGCAACAATGAAGCTATCTAGTGAGAAGAACAAGCCCAGACACCAAGTTCTTAGATTCATTTATCGAATATGCAAAGCTCTTTCTAGATCATTATGCTTGCAAAGTTCATAAGAGACAAATAGAAGAAACATCAAAAAATGAGAATGGAATAAATCTATCTTTTATTTCATGTGCATTGATGACACAAATTCCAACAACAATCCACAATTGCTACAACATAGATGTTATCATAATCTAGCATTTTTAGGATCCTTTGGAATGGAGAAGTCATCCCAATTTATAGCAATGTGTATTGACTTCTCATCTCCCCCCACATGAATCTTCATGTTCCTACTCCACTTGTGACCTTTAATTTTCCATTAGAAAAGACAAATCAAGTATTTCTCTTATAATTTTGAGAAAATACGTTTACATTTTCAAAATATGACACTTGAGTAGATAGGAAAAAATACAATGATTATGCCCAACGAAGAATTAGAAGAGGGAGAGAAGAAAGAGGGAGAAGTAGAGAAGAAGTGAGAAGTTGAATTTTTTTATGAAGAACTTGTTGATTCATGCTTCTCGCTCAAGTGTTCCTTGAATTCTTTGTTGAATTGAGTTATCGCAACTGCCAGCTTATCTACCTCTAGACTACATATGCATCCTAGCACCTTGATCCATTTTCTGGGAACATCACTAATATTCTTGCATTGACTGATCCATACTTCATGATCCATTGCAATTGTAGCAATGCAACTTCTGATACTAGCCATAGACTCTAAATTTTCTTCATTGAAAGAAAGAGAATCACCTTCCTCCTTCTTAACCAACTCCTGGAACGAAATGATGAGCTCTTCTAATGATTATTCCTGAGTGAGTAGAGGGATCTAAAGTCTCTAAACACAATGGTATACATAATTCAAAATCTAAAAATCATGCTTCCCACATGAGTCCAACTAAGAGATCTCATTCTTGAGCATTGCATATCTTGCATCCATGATGTGGATCCAAACTTAATACAAGTTCTCATCAGATGATGTGAACATGTTCTTATTCAAGAGGGTGTGAGAGTCCAAGGAAATCATCTCAGACATTTGTGGGAACATCTCATCCAAATGATTGACTTATTTTGCAAACTCCTCATTTGCTTTGTTCACTTCTGACAGTGTTGCAAGAATATATTTTATGAGAGAGATGACTTCTGGAAACAATGTCTTTCCTTACTCGATGACTTTCTAAATCTATTTCTCGTTATCCTTCCCCAGCATCATGTATCATTTTGCTTTCTTAATTGATTTAGTATCAACATTATTGATTGGAAGAATGTCTTAGATTAGAAGGGAATATGTTGATTCAAGTCCCGAGAAGGGTAGAATGTAGGCACAAAGATATTTTACCAGTTTCTCTAATTGTACAATTGTTTTCTTGTATTCTTCATTCTGACTAGGGATACATGAAGAGGATTTCTTAAACAAGTGGTAATCACCCTCATGTGAGGCTTGGACTAATGATATGTGGATCAAATAATATTCTGATGGATTCATGTCTTCGATAGGCTTTTCAATCTTAGGCCTTGCAACTTCAACGTACTGATTACCGAAGATGCCACCAAAGAAGTGGGATGTTGTTTGAGTTTTCTTTCTTTTTTTGGGATTCTATGTCTCTGAAATTTCTTTGATACTTGGCACGATAACTTGTTACATTTTCCTTGGCTCACTATTGATCATTTTGTAGATCCATGGGAATGTTTCATCGGGTATTGACATGATGCCTGTCATTAGAACCTTTTCAAGATTTTGTTGTGGGATCAGTTCTTTATTACCATGGGAAATCTCTAACCTTCGGGGAGACATACTTGGACACTTGAATGTTCTGCAATGATTTGCTCCCACTTGATGGATCTTTCATGTCTTGAGAAATTCAACCCAACTTTCTCACTGAGCTCAATTAGTTCAACTAGTTTGGCTCATTGTGAACAACTCACCAAGGTTACTCAGCTTTCTCACCAGGGGAGGGTGGATGCCTTCAATCCAATTGAATATTTACAATGATAATCTTTGGATCTTGTTGTCCCCCAAAAATAGCTTTTCATTTTCCAAGTTAAATTCAAATTTTCAAGCTCTCACCCTCCTAAAGTATTTAAGCCAAGTTGAAAGTTCGAAGAGATGGAAAAATCCATGTCCTATAGTTGTTTCAAATCCCCAGTCTACTTATTTTGATAAATTTTCTGCTTTCCTGTCTAGACGCGTGGAAATTTTATTGTTGTCCTCATTTGAATGAAATTTTCAATATTTCTATGCCCTTGGATCATCAAACCTTATATTGTTTTCAATTCATCGGCTCACGAAAGAAATTTGAAAATCGGGCGCAAAATGGTGGAGTTTTCTTCTTCTCGGTATTTTTTTCCCACAGTCTGGAATGATGGGCATTTTCTTCCTTGTCAAATTTTGGCCCCATCATCCATAGGTACATGGACATACCTAATTGGAAGCAGGTTGGTGGAGAAATTTGTGTTTTTGAGCCTCTTTGTAAAAAAGGCAAAAAGTTAAAAAGTGACCCACAGCCCTAATCAGGCTTAAAGAAAAAAGTCAAATCTTGAGCCCGCAGTCAAAGGAGACAAAGCAGAAAGGAGGACTGTTGAGGGGATTTGAGATTTTGAGCCTCTTTGTAAAAAAGGTGAAAAGTTAAAAAGTGACCCACAACCCCGATCAGGCTTAAAGAAAAAAGTCAAATCTTGAGCCCGCAGTCAAAGGAGTCAAAGCAGGGAGGCGGACCATCGGGGGGATTTGAGATTTTGAGCCTCTTTGTAAAAAAGGTGAAAAGTTTAAAAGTGACCCGCAGCCTCGATCAGGCTATCAGGGAAAAAGTCAAAGGTGAAGCCCACCGTTGAAAAGTCAAAGCAGACAAGCGAGCCATCGGGGCACTTTTGGAAATTTAACCAAATTTCCAACAGTGAAGTAAAAGTTATAGAATGTTCCATGAATCCACCCAAGGTCTAAGGCCCGCTGTTGAAAAGTCAAAGCGGTAGAGCGGAGCGGCGAAGAACTTTGAAGTTTTGAGCATTTTTCTAAAAAAGGTTAAAATTGGAAAAAGCAAGCCACGATTCCTTCACCACTCAAATAAATCCACGTGTCAGGCATATGGAGGAGAGGTGGAAGGGCAAACTAAAATGTCAAAAAATGCCAATTTTCTATAAAGGTATCCTCCCTACACACTCCAATAAATTTCTTCCACGTGGACAGCTCTGGTTTAAAGTTTCGAAGGCAAGATAAACAGTTCAAATTCAAAGTTACAAAATGAATGCAACTGTTGCATTATCAAAAGTCTTGTTTTTCCACCGTTGGTGTTTCTTCGCAAATCAAGAATCCGAATGGACTCAAATGATTGAAAAGAAATTGTAAACCGTTTCTTGCTAACAAAGAAGAAGTTGTAACCATTTCTTGGAGGAGATTTAATGGCTTCTTCACACCATTGTCGAGGGTTGGTGATTGATCTTGTAAACTATGAGTGCATTGTACTTAGAGAAAACAAAGGAGATAGCCATTTTTCTTCCATTTCCCCCCCTTTTCTCAATTTCCTCCATTTCTCCACTATGTACAACTTTTGATTAAGCATCAATACAAGAAGAAGGATTTTGTAGCCTCTTTGATGAGGAGATTTTAGAAACTTTGAGTTCGCAATATTATCTCATCTTGTTGCCATTTGCAGGGTTTTTTCTTCCCATGAATGCATGTGATGAATTTTCTAACTAGTGTGTGTGTAGGAATCTGATTTCCTACTTGTAACATTAGTTCTCCTACCTCTTTTCTCACTCCCTTTCCCACTTTCAGACAAAGTTCTCTCATGAAAATATCTACAAGCTTTGTCGTAGGGTTAGTGGAGTGCCCCTGTTGGATCCCCGGCTGAAAGGCCACCACAGAAATCCACATTTTCTCATGCATGCATAGACAACAGCTACACCGGTTAAGTGGAGGGACTTAGATTCCCAGAGCGTTGGAAAGGAGTCCACAAGTTTGTCCACCTGACAAATTCCCTCACCAACAGATCTCTTAAACCTTTTTGAATATCTTGCTTAGGTTGCATGATTCCTCTCGTTTCCACTGTTGTGACCTATGGTGTTATGTTTGGCTCACGTACACCATTATGACCAAAGTGATGCCTCGAGATCCCCATGAAGGATGACTTGCCTCATTTGAGGTATGCAATTGTCATACAAGCCTATGAAAATGTTAAAAATCAAAGAGATGAATGGAGATAGATCCAACTACAACTTTCAACACTTAGAATGAATACTTTCTATTTTTATAAAATTTCCCTTTTTCCCCTTTTTCTCTTTGGACCACTTTTTTCATTGCCTTGGTTATTTCCTAAGAACACTGCCTTGAATAATTTTTCCCTCTATGAGAGTTTACTATTTATAGTAAGTTCTCGTATAAAGACTTACTATTTTTGTAAAGTGCCCTTCCACACCTCGTATTGCAATGAAACCACCTTCGTTGGGATAGTTTTCTTCTCTCGATCTCACATACAAATTTTTCAATTCAATCCGAGCACTAAAATGGTGGGGAATAAAATAATTAAAAACTAGGGTACGAAGTCAAAGTTTTTTCACCATAAAAAATTTTGAACGTGCATGTCATTGCAATCACTTGTGTTTTGAAAGATCTTGGAAATTATGAATAACGAAAAAAAACCTACCTCGATCCATGCACTTGTTTGCGAGATATGAAAATTTCACCTCCTTGGGTATGGAGTCATTTTGGCACGAAAATGCAATTGGAGCCTTTAAAATTTGAAAAAATTATGAAAATATCTTCGCTGCAATCATGGAAACATGGAGGGAGGAATGGAAGAGAAATAATTGAGGTGAAAGATTTTGGAAAACAATTTCCAGAGTTCTAAGTAGATTTTGAGAGAAATGGGGGAATATGGAAAAATGCACTAAGTCCTTGTTTTTCATGCATTTGGCGGGGTGGGTGATCCAAAAATGGGTGAGGTAAATTTTCACTTTTTAATTGTTTCCAAGGATCTCAAAATTCAAATCAATTTTATGGTTCAATTTTTCCAAAAATGATTGATTGCCTATTAAAATTTGCACCTCGGCCTAATTTTTCAATCACAACACTGAAATGTGCATTCATTTATACTTTGTGGATTATGGATACTGAAATTGCACTTAAATCTGTTTTCTTATTTTAATTGATGAATTGCTTAACCAAATTAATAAAAACTCTAATTACTCATTTTATCTAATCAAAAGCTTCATCAAAACTGAAATAAACATCCACAAAATGAAATTGATAACGGAGTTCACCCCTAGGCAATGTCTCTAGATTTTTTTTTATTATGGGCAAATAGTTTTTTGAAAGGGACTATACCCTTATACAAAAGTGCTCAACAGCAAGATTTAACCCCAGAAAATCCCAACAACAGAAAATAATCTGCCGAGGAGAGAACCAGCAAAAGCAAACCAGCTGCTACAAAAACAGCTAAAAAACAACCACAAAACAGCAACACAGCTGCCTATAAGACCATATGCCTAAATGTATCAATGAAAGCACCCAAAAGACAAGAATCAAACCTTGTCCGATATGGTGGGAGATTTAGATTTGGCATTTCCCTTCTTTCTCCTATCCACCATAGTCCATTCCTGATTTCCCACATCCACTACAATCAGATTGATGGGGATGTGACACATAGGAAGGGGGGTCGAAATATCCTTAATCACTGTGTCAGCAACCTATAAAGAATATTCTAGAAGCTTCTCTGTATTGGTCTGTGAATCTACCATGATGGGTGAGTTAACTTGCAAAGGAGCACTAGATTCCTTAGCCGGATCTGAGTCAATTGTAAGATGTTCAGGTAGAGAATCCTTCCACCAGGCTATTTTGTTCTTACGTTTGGAGTGTTCACAATCATCTGTAATATGACCAGTTTGGAAGCAGCACCTACATCTGAAGGCAAGTCTCTCATAGTCAATCCTCTACACCCAGAGCCTATCACTAATCTGTAAATTGATTTCTGCTGGTAAGAGTTTGGAGGTATCGAGATTTACCAGGATTCGAGCATAAGTAGTATGTGCTTGAATGGAGGTCTTATCATCAACTGCCACACTTGAGCCTAGAGTATCGCCTATAGCAGTGAGACAAGATCTGTTCCAAAGCTGCAGTGGGAGTCCTGGTAAATGAACCCAAATCGGGTAGGTATCAAAAGACTCCTTTAACGGGTCGAAAGACGGATACCATGGTTTGGACATAAAGTGAATTGATCTATTAATTCCAATGAAGTACAATTTATCACCTTCAATAATGACAATAGAACTTTATACCTGCATTTAGAGCTTTAAAACAGGTTTGTAGACTCTGATTTCTTGTCAGACTTCATCCATAACTTGGCTCAACAGACTCTCCAAAGTGTCATTTTTTTGAAAATGTGATAGAAAATCACCTACACCAGAAAATTTGTAACAATTCATGGAAAATAAATTACATATCTGGAATTCTCATGAAGTTTTGAGAAACTTTCATTTTTACGCCATGGCCGAATTCGGCCCCTAGATGCCCCAAAATTGAGGTTGAATACAAACTACTCCTTATGGACTCCTTGATGCCTCTACACAAACCTACAACTCTGTCTCCCTCAAATACCAATGACCTCATTTCTATCTCACTCAGCCCCTCTAGGTGAGTCGGTTGGTGGGTTTGTTTTACAATGGCGAGGTCTGGGGTTCAAATCCCACCTCTTACTCATGTTGCATCGGGTCGCTTTTGTATTGGAGTGGGTTATATCCCACATTTGTAGGGGGTGTTCGGTGAAACATTTAAGTTTGCAATGACCAACTGTTTAACCTGTGGCATAAGCCACGTCAGCCCCTTTTGATGGGCCTTGCAATGATATGTCGAGTCCTTTATAGGCTACCGATATGTGTTTGTTTTTTTTTGTGCCATGTGGTTCTGAGTTATCCACCAAGGTGTATATGATATGCCTCATCCATTGGGTGAGTTGGTCGGTTTGTTTGAATGAACATGCTTTGTATAAAACTACCGACATGGATAGATAAGTCGGCTCCTGTGCATTTGTATATTGGTCCACTATTGACTTGCAGAGGCAATAATGTGGGCAGTCCTAGATATAAAAAATAAGCTTGGGTTTCACGTTGATCCTCCAAACTATTGGATAAATAGGCTTCGACCAAAATATAAGGAATTCGACCAATGTGCTCGCCAAGGTAATAATTATATGCCTGAACAATATGGAAACAAAGTGATCAACTCGGTAGTGAGTTTATCACCCCACCGAGCTAAAATAATGGCTTGTCAAGCTACAATTCACCCTGCAATGCACAAATCAACTCCCCAATACAAATACTCCCACACTGGGAAATTTAGAGATATATGTGACATATAATATCAAAAATACGATAATGGCAATATGAAATAGGTAGCAAATGCACCCCTCCTACAAAAGAGTGTGTTGAACCTGGATGAGGGCCACCAGCCAACAAATAGCAGGGCCCACCAAATTTTTTGTGCATCAAAGACCGGAGGCTCAAAAACACAAAATTTAACCTTTTTCACATTTTTGTCAAATGCCACATATCAACGTGTAACTCACATGTTGACCAACTTGGACAGTTTTCAAACCAAAACTTTGACATGTGATATCTTTGGCATCCAGACTCAGTTCCTAGAGTTTTTCATAACATCGAAAAGGTCTTGGAACGTTCTACAATGTGTTCATAGTTTAGGGAGGTTTAGGAAACTTCCACAACCCTAAAAATCCTCTAGATCACTCCTCCTAACTGGGAATGTTTTTTTCCCACAAAAAGTTGTTTATCAACCCACAAAATGTGCTAACTCACGTTGCATTACACAATCACATACAGGAACCAGAAAATAGCATTATAGGTTAATTAAATGCAAATAGTTGATTAGTTAGTCACAAAAAATTGATCAAATAATAATATCCATTATGTATATAAAGGTAGTGTCCAACTGATACTTTGGAACCCAATTAACTCTACACACAACTATGAACTGTCAATCAATCAATCAGATAATAAAACCCATTCTAACAAAGAAAGCTAGTGTTCAAATATTCTCTAAAGAATGTGCACCTGCTTTAGAAAGGCTAAAAATAGCCATTTCTAATTTCACCAAAAAATATGCCTCGAAAGTCAATGTCTTGAAAGGGATTCATGGATTTGTTTTCATATTTCCATTACATGGGAAAGGTCATTACAACACATGAGAGCACTAAAAAGGATTGGGATAATCCTGACAGAGGGATGAATTGGTCTGTAAGAGTGCCCGAGAAGGTTTACAATTTAAAATTTTGATATCGGGGTTTGTTATCATACTTGAAATTTGAAATTTTTATGTTGCACATTTGCATGACAATAGTGTAGTTTGTTTTGGATGATGGAAAAATTATTGTATTAGAGAGCAGATGACTTCAGAGATCCTCTGACTGTCGTACTTCATTGTAAGATGATTGGTCAGTGAATAAATTAATTGGCAATGGTGATCATGTGTAACAATATCCGGCTAGTAGTATGCAATTCGATGTGATTTTCTTTTCAGTGTTCCTAGTTGTGTGAATAGTGGAAATTTCACATTTTGGGGGGAACATAACACCAATTTTCTATTTCCATCATGTGCCCAAAATAACTAAAGCCAAAGGTAGCTTCTATTGGTAGTGGTTGTTTCCTATGTTGTTCGAGATTAAGTGGCAACGATCAACAACAACATGGCTACAATTAAGAACATTCTTATATGAATTCATGTGAAATATATTTCCAGTATGTGTTATATTGTTCAATTTTGTAATAAGTGATTTTTGATTCCTATATACTTCCCTGATGTACAATCATAGTGGTGAACAAAAGCACCAAAGTAATTCAGTTCATGGATCTTGAAAGGGTTTATGGTAGGATCCAAAAAACCACACGAGGTGGAAAGTTGATGGGGACTATTCACGTCAAGGATTGTGGTAAGTGTGTTTAAAACCATGGAAGGAGAGAGCCTTTCTTTTGATCAAGATAATGAGTCACGTTGTAAGACATGTTTCATAGGGGAGATCATACTACAGATAAGTGTGTGGATTTTTTCCCCATGTTTGTACTAAGTGGGGAATGTTAGGAAATATACAGTTTAGGAAATATGATTATGGTGATGGAACTTAAGAAATTCTTGATGAGACATAAGAAAACAAGTACACAGGTGAAAGACAATGAATAAAAGCATAGATAAGTGATAGCTCAAAGGTATGAAATAGGTGAAGAAGAATAAAATAAGGTCTTAGAAGAGCCTTAGACATGTATTTGCAGTTTGAAGATAACAGTAAGATTGTAGTGCATGAGAATGATACTTCCTCATCTTCATCAAGGGTGGAGGCACCTTCATCACATTTCAAGGTTTCATCTTCTTCATCATCATCAAGGGTGGAGGAACCTTCATCCATGCTTTGGAGTATCTTTTCTCTCCTCTCTTCCTTCCTTCCTCTCTTTGATCCCCATTTCTAATTCTTCATTGTATGTAATTGTGACATTTTGTCCTATTTACTTAAGTGACGATAAAATATTTGTAAAATATAAAATTAATCTCTCAAATTATAAGAGTGGTACTTATTTTTTCTCTTCTAAGGGAAATTTTAAAGTCACAAGTCTTGGGACATGAAGAGTCATGTGGGGAGTAGATGAAGATTTGCATTGTAAAGCTATAAGTTGAGATAGCCTCATCATTTCTAAGAATGGTTTTTCTTGTTTACTAGCTCCCATATTATTTATAGGAACAAGTTATCAAATTCCTCTAACCCCTTTGTCTATGTTTCCTCTCCATCTCAACTACACTCCATGACAATGTACTTGTTGAATGTATGTATTTAGACTTTGTGATATTTGTATCATATTCCTTATTCTATGTTAATGGTGTCTTCTCATTAAATCAAGAATGTATTTTGGTTTTAAGAAATAAACTATTATGTTATTTACTGTGTAAAACCCTCCTCACTATTCTCTTCACACCTCTCTCTCGAGTTATTTCCTCCCTTGTAGTATCTACAAAAAAAATTCCACATGTGTAAGGAAGTACCCCTATGTGATCCTCGGTCAAAAACCACCCCCGATTGTTAGAATAATGTAAATAATTTCCATGTTTTCAATAAATAGAGTTGCCTAATTCAAGCAGAGGGACTTGTACCAGAGCGTTTTTGTTTTCCAACTTTAAATTAATAAAATGAAATAACAAAAACAAACTGACCTCGGAAGATGGCGGGGTTTACCAATACCCACACTGATGGACGTCGATTGTTTTTGGATAAAGCTCGTTCTTCTTACACCAATGAAGAAACCTAAAAATCGAAGACAGTTGAACAAAATAGATTAGATAAATGTGATAAATGAGCTTCTCGGCAAAGGCCAATTCTAGGAATCCAATGAGACTTCCTTGGATGGATGTAAGGCCCGCTTTAATACAATTAAGTAGATTGACAAAGATAATGATAAAGTTATGTAAATGAAAAATGATAGATAGATAATGGATAAGAATATTTAGAACTCAAGATTGAAGGGTAAGTCCTTGTGCAGCTTTAAATGTGGCCCAGAAAAGGTTAGATGCAATATGGATGGACTCAAAGTAATCGTACCAAAAGTTATTCTGTTTCCTATTGGATCTCATGTGGAGTAACTCAGACTTGATCCTCAATTGTCATCGATGTTGGTAGGAAAATCGATGTTGCACACAATGTACAGCTCATGAAGGATGTTTTATTGTTCCAAAAAGAAGGGTTGTTGAACAATTAGAAATATCCTAAATACTTTTGATAGGATGGGACCATGGTAAAGTACTTATATCTAAAGTAAATCCATTCTTGCAGAGGATAAGTTAAATCAAAAAATATTGATAGAAATTTTATACTTAAACTGATAAATTTAGTTAAAGGATATGTATATTGATAGGAATTTCTAGAGGATTCAGAGGAATTATGCGAGTGATTCAGATAGAATCGTGGGGTGATTAGATAGAATCGCGAGTGATTCAAACTGATCACCTTGGTGATTACTGTGAAAATGATAAACAAAGGTTCTAATTGACAATGTTCGACTGAAATTGAAAATTTATGAAACAACACAGAGAAATATCTCTTTATGTCGGAAATAGGCTAGAATGATGTCTCTAAAATGCTAGATGGAGCTGATTGAAGTTAATGGCCAGTTATTAAGCTTTCTAGAGATAATGATTGATGAAAAAGGCTATCAGAACTGATGTGTTTTTTTAGATCTTGAGGTTGATATAGGTTCTTGATGATCTTTGGAAATTATGTAGATTCATTGTTGGGTCAAAGAAAAAGTGTAAAAAGTATGAGGAAAAGGTATTGCTGAAGATCCCTTGAAAGAGGAAGGAAAAACTGCTATTTATAATCACTGGCGATTCGGTTTAGAATCAACAACGATCTTGAGTTTTTTTAGGAAAACATTTAGGGAAATGGTTAAAATCACCTGATAAATGATACTTTTCGGGGTAAATTGGTGGGGGTAAATGGTTGGTTGAATGAGGCTACATGACAAGTTAGGGAGGTTTAGGAAGTTAGGAGTAAATTGGGTTAGAGTGATTCTAAAGAATGGTTAAGGTGGTTTAATGGGGGGTTAAAGGTAATTCAGGATGTGTAAATAGTAATTTTAGTGAGGGCAAAAAAAATGATTTTAAAAAATGAGGGGAGAATGACCTAGGATAATGAAATAATGGTGTGTTTTAGATTAAATAATGTGTATATAAGAGGGAAGTAGGCAGGGTCCAACAAAAACTCGAGGTGTCTACATGTTCCCCTTTTTTGGAAGTAGTTCGTGATGACCAAACTGCTTGACAAAAATGGTGTGAGATAGCTTGTTTTGTGTTTGGATGGGTGATCCCCCCTTAAAATGGGGTTGATTGCAATGCGATGCAAGAATCACCATTTTGATTTAGTTTATTGGGTAAGTTTGACATGTATGTTTTATTTTGAAGTTTCCCCAAGACGAGGTATCAAAACAAGATGGATATCACCATAGAATCAAGTGATAGGGGAACCAAATGGTTCATGTCCTATATACTTTTGATTCATAGGGATAGATAAAAGATCAAAGAGCCAAGTGATAGGGGAACCAACGGGTTTGTAGCCTTTATACATATGGCTTACTAGTGTTGGGGTCATAAAATTATTCCTCTGAAGGATGTCCGGTTTTGGGGTTCTCAAAATGAGGATCATTGTTGAAATAAGCAATAATGTGATTAAAAATTATTATTGATATTTAAAAATGATGGTTTTTGATAGAAATATATAGATCGCTAGTGATTGATATGAATCAATAGGTGATTAAGGAAAATCATCAAAGATTAGAGAGAGTCACCATTGATTACAGGAATTGTTGATGATTCCTGCTATGGTATATATAAATATTTGATATCTTTAGGAAATTTTTCATTTACGATTTTTGGATTTAAAGAGCTAATTGATTGATTAAAGAGTGATAATTGAGAAATGGCTACTGTAGGATCTTCTAGATGACAGAGGAGGCCCACCCAAGAAGAGATATGTACTTATTTTTGTCATTTTGTGTGTTTGTATATATTTTTTTTGATATTTCTTAACCTTTAATGTCTGTACGAGAGCATGTTTTTGAAATATATGGAATTGCCGAAAATTTTGATCGCTGATTTGTTATATGCGATTGGGATGAATCACTGGCAATTGATGTTTTTTGATTAAATTTGATTAAAAAAAATTATGGAAACTTTTTCTAATCCATGTTTTTGTGTTTTTTGGATACAAGTGAAGGCCATAATTGACTATCATAGATAGGATTGTAGTGGTTTTGGGGGAGGTGAGAGTAGATATGTCAGATGATGGTTGGTCACATTTAGAGGATGTGGGTTTTGTGGGATGTGTCACTATAGATGCATCCATAAGCACCAAGGATTTATATTGACATTGATGTAGAGGTGGGATCCTACCACATGTACCTTTGGTTACTGACGAGTGAGATGACCATCACCCTAGAGGATTTTCACATGATCACTATATTTTCTGTGCATGGAGAGGGAATATACTATATTGAAAATAATGAGAGGGAAGATGTTATGAGGAGATTATATGGAGATTGATGTCCAATGATGTGGGATATATAGTGGATGGTTTTTATTACCAGGTTTTGTATTCATTGGAGAAAGAGGGTGGTGCGCATATGATTATGATGATGATGGAGATTACATGTTTTTATTTTCCCAACTCTAGTGGTGGTTAGTTTTCCTAGATGATGAAGGGTGTAGTAGCATAGATTATGGAGCATAGGACATCTTTCCATGGGCCCTTGCTTTACTTGCACACACTTACAGGAGTAATTATGGTCCCGGAGGATCCATAGGAGGTTTGGGATTGATATCAATTTTTTACTATAGTTTTGGGACTTTGAGCATATTGTTCATGGATTTTCCTCGTGGTTTTCCATGGGGAGGTGTGGATATGATAGGGATATTAGTTGGTTTTATGATATGGCATACTAATTTTTGGTAGGATGGACCAGTAAAGAGTGAGGAGCACTATAGACAACTCATTTCATGGTTATAGGTGGCAGATGTGCTATGGAGGCCCTACATTGGATTTCCAATGTGGGAGGGACATGAGAGTATTTAAATTCCACTCATAAGGACTTGTTGATATAGGATCACTGAGGATGGGAGTGGGAGATTATTAGATTTGTTCACATTAGGTGACAATTTGGTTCAATTCAAGATGTTCTAGAGGCTCCAATATTATATAGACGACATGATGGGGATATGGATACTCTCAAGGAAGTGGTGGGGGCACATTATTTGATTTGGGATGAGGAGGGAGCCATGGGTATTGATGAGCATGGAGATCATGTTCCTATAGATGATTTTTTTGTGACTATGACATTTACTACATGGTGGCGTGGGGCCTTTACTATATGGGAAAAGATCCCAACTAGCTCGATGGGATAGGTGGGTGCATGCTTGTTGTGAGGGAGGACATGGTAAGTAATGGGGATGATGATGGTGCGGATAGAACATCCCTTGAGGCTACCATTAAATGATTGATGGTCGAAAAGGCCATAATAGATGCTTAGCGTGCTACAATGAATATGGAGAGAGAGAGAGAGAGAGAGAGAGAGAGAGAGAGAGTATGAGGACTAAGCATAATGGATTGGTGATGGAGAGGGATGGGTTGAGGTTTGATTTTGATATTCTTATTCAGTATCTAGCATAGGATACCGCGGATGGAGATAGATATAGACAAAACTGAGAGACCCTAAAAATTGATCTTGAAATTACAAGGACATCGGTGTTAGGTGCCAAGTTAGCAACTCAGGCTCAAACTAGTGATTAGATGGGACCACCTGGTATGGTTATCTTAGCTAACTACTAGTCGGTACACAATGAGATAGTGTACTATGAGGATCTAGTGGTGTAGAACATACCTACTGCACTTCGTTATGTAGCACATATAGCTTAGTGAGGACGAGGTCTTCAGTGTCAACGTAACGAGTGTGGGTCAGCAACCTCAGGGCCTAGATGGGGGAGGACCAGATAGAGGGATAGATGGAGGAGATGGAGGTGATGGTGGTGCTAGGAAAGCTTAGCGCACTAGTTGGTGGATGGGGTGCTCAGGGTATCATTATTCTAAGGTAGTGATTTCTTTGCGGGTGTCTAATTTGCTAGATAGATGTATTGTATTTTGATGTATATGGATCTTTTACAAAACCTATATTTGATGTATAAATTTTGATATACGAGGATTTTGAGACTCCACATGATGTACAGGGACATTTTGATATATATATATATATATATATGATGTTGATTTTGATTTATGATTTATGATTCATGTGTTGATTATTATTTCCATGTGATTATTTAATTATGGATGGATTTATTAATGGGTGTTTATATAATGAAGATGCATAGATAGTGATATTCGATGAGTGATGGTGTTTATATGTGATGTGTTAGGAATATTGTGAATTTAATGTGATCAAAATGTGTATCAAAATGTGCTTTATATTTTGAATAAGAGCAAAAACTGGAATGATTTCTTTTACATTGGATTTGATACATACATGATGGAAATGGAATATGGTGAATTCACTTGCACTTTTTACCTTTATTAAAAATGTTAACATATGACTAACAATGGGTAGTCATACCTAGGATATATAGATGGAAGTGAAAAGTGTACCTTCCTAGGACATGGGAAGGGTTGAAAAATTTAGGTTGCATGGGATAATAGGTTCTCCTATCAACAGGTTTCATAGAGAGATGCCCCAAACTATACATTTTTTTATTCTTGACGCAAACTAATCGATGTGCGGGAAGTTTGATTTGATGAAAATTTGATTGATGTGGGAAGCCTTCCCTAGGATGTTTTTGATATTTGATTTTTTTCAAGGTTGATCGACGTGGGAAGAATTTTTACATGGGTACCCATCCTTCGAGGGAGTGGTCTAAAATTTACATTTATTTTATGACTTTTGGGATATTATTCCTTTGAGGGATTGGTCTACTTTTCTTTTTGATATATATGATTTTGATTCAAGGGATAGCTGTTTTCGAGGGATCAGTCTATTTGTTTTTATAAGATGCATCCATAGAATTTTTGAGTTTATGTCCTCTAAGGGATTAGTTTAATAGACCATTTGATAGGGGAAGAGATGTGTAGATATTACACATGTGTTATGACATGTCTTTTTGAGCTACAAGGAAAATGGATGTAATGATTTCACGGTTCCTTAAGGAGGAACTTGTCCAGAAATATGTGATGAACAGACATGTGGTGCCCATCTTTAAGGTTTTGAGGATAGTGACGGAAAGACCACATACTTTTGAATCATTACGATGATAAGATGGCTAGTTGATGGTACAAGAAGATATTTGATGTGACTATTATAATGATGGTCAATGTGTTAACAGTAGAAATTCTACAAGTGCAAGTAATTTAAAGGATCATTTTTAGGTGTACCATCAAGGGAGGCTAAATGATACAGCTCCTGACCCATACTTGTGAGTGATAACGTATGGACCAATCTAGTTAGGGGAAAAAATTCCATGTTCCCTCCTTTCTAAAGTAGTGACATTTTGATTTTCTTTGAGAAAGTGATCACCTATGTTAAATTCACGTTATTTTACATGTTTTTATACATGTGCTTGATGCACTGTTGATAGACATGATGATGTTCAAGAGTATGTTAAGCATTTTTCATCTAATAGATCTAACTGTGTAAGATGTTCATTTTCGATAGTACTCATTAAAGATGAAAGTCCTTGAGAGATACTTGAAGTGATGGGATTTGAACTTCAAGGGGTAACACCACATCAGAGCCATAGATGAGAGAAAAAAATTATAGCACCTATAGGAGTAAGAATGCTAGTTCGATAAGACTAGAGAGAAAAGGGATTTAGAGATGCCAATTCTTTCCTGCTTTGTCAACAATTTTCATGACGATTTTGTTAAGTTTTTTGTTAGAAGCTTCAAATTTTCCATTTTCTTGAGGATAGTATGGTGATGAAAATATTAGTTTGATGTTGAATGTGTCGCAAATTTTCTTAACATCCTCATTTTTGAAGGATTTTCCATTATCAGTGATGAGTTTGTGAGGGATACCAAAGCAACATATGATGTGTTGATGAATGAAATCAACAATTCTGTTTGCTTTAGTAGGAGTTAAGGGAATGGATTTTACCCATTTAGTAAAGCATTCATTGGCTGTGATGATAGAATGATGTTGTTATGATGAGTGAGGATTGATAGTACTAATGAGGTCTAACCCCCATTATGAGAAAGGTGATAGGTCTTGAGTGGGTTGTAAGTCTTGACTGGGGATATGAGTGAGATTCGAATGTTGTTGACATTTGATACATTTTTTAACATATGCAGAACAATATTGATTTATGGTAGGCCAATAATAGCCTATTCAAAGGACATGTTAGTGAAAGTGAATGCCATTGAAATGCTCACCACATAATATCGTTATGGACTTCTTGAATGGATTTAGTAGACTCATGAGATTTAAGGAATATTAATAAGATTACCATAGAATCTATTGCGTTTATATAGGACACAACCTATGATGACATATCAAGTAGAACGTTTAAGGAAATATATTTTGGCATTTGTAGATAGATTAGGAGGAATTTAGGATTTGGAAATATATTCAAATGTCTGAGTGTACCAAAGGTCAGTTGGGTTGTTTTCAATTATGTTAATAGAGGGGAGTTAATTTTTGTGGGATGGTTGATCAAGTATTTAGAAAACAAAAAAATTTGGAATTTTCAGTTGAATCTTCATTGATAAAGGGATGAGGGATGTTAAGAAGCCATGGTATCCGTGAATTTGTTAGAAGATTGTAGAACTATTTGGATTATGTAATGATAAAAGGATTCTAAGAGGAATTCAAAAATGGCTTTATATTTTTGTAAAATATCATTTTTACATTGGTAAATTCCTTTGAATTGATTGATGACAAGTTGTGAGTCTCCATAGATGTCCCAGATTTGAACACCAAGCATGATTGTGGTTTGGAGACCAATGATTAGAGCTACATATTCAGCCATGTTATTAGTGTATTCAAAATTAAATTTAAATGATAGAGGGATAAGAGTCCCCCAGGGAGGTATAATGATGATACTGGCCCATCCTCCTTGCTATCATTTTGATCCATCAAAGAAGTGAGTCATTTTGATGAGGGGTGTATTCTTGATCAATGATAGTGTTGATAGAATTCATCAGGGAATTGTTCGTGAGGTGGTTGATTTTCTAGGGAGAGGAGCTTCAGGTGAGCTGAATCAGTGATAGTTTTCCTTTGATATATTTTTAAGAGGATAAATTCAAGGTCAAACTTAGTCATAATCATAAGCCAATGAGTAATGAGGTCACTATGATATGTTTGGAGTGCATGGTTTTAAGTAGGTTAAAACTAGTAACAACGTAAGTCTTTTGGTTAAGAAGATAATGGCAGAGTTTGGAAGTTGTCAAAGTATAAGACACAACACAACTTTTTGGCTTCATTATAATGAGATTCGTATTCATAGAGAGTGTGGCTTATATAGTAAATGGTATTTTTACAATCATGCTCTCAATGAGTGAGCATAGAACCCAAGGCGTGATCAGTAATGGATATGTAAAGGTAAAAAGGATCCCCTTTACGTGGAGGTGTGAGTACAAGTGGCGATAGGAGGTATTGTTGAGGTCATCAAATGCCTTTTGACAGTTGTGGTCACCATCTGAAGTTAACATATTTTTGAAGGAGGGTGATGAAAGGGTTGAAAACGATATGAAAGTTGTGATATAAAATGATGGATGGACTTAAGCTTACCTTGAAGTTGTGTAATTTATTTGAGATTTGATGGAGGAGGTATTTTTTATAATGGATTTGATCTTAGTGGGGTATACTTCAATGCCCTGAATAAACATGATGAACCCTAGGAGTTTTCCATTGAAAACAACAAACACACTTAGCAGGGTTGAGGTGAATAAAATATTGCATATATAGATGACAAATATTGATGTCAAGGACGGTGAGATGATCTCTACATGTTTTTGATTTCCCTAAAATATCATCAACATAGTCTTCTATGATTTTTGTGGATAAGGTCATGGAAATTATATGTCATAGCGCATTGATAGGTGGCCCATGCATGCTTTTAAGTCCAAAGGGCATAACATGGTAGCAAAAATTCCCCCCAAGGAGTGATGAAGGACATTTTTATTGATCATTTGTGGTGATGAGGATTTGGTTATAACTAGAGAATCCATCCATAAGGAGAAAGAATCTCATGGCTGGATGTTAGATTGATGAGATGGTCAATTTTTGGAATAGGGAAGTCATCTTTAGGAAAAGCAAGATTGAGATCTCAGAAGTTAGTGCAGATGTGTAACTTTCTCTGAAGCATTTGGTTACAGGTAAAATGTTAGAGACCCATTAGGGGTAGTTAATGGGTATAATGAAATTAGTGGAGAGCAGGCATTGTAACTCTTCTTTGATGATAAGAGTTGTGTGAGGGTGAATCCTACGTAAATTTTGTTTGGCATGTTTGGCATTTGGATAAGTGATGATCTTATGGACGAATGATTTTGGGATTGATACCTTCCATATCACTATATGACCAAGGAAAAGGCTTACTATATTTGGATAGGAAGGTGGTGAAGTCATTTAACTCCTTTGGATCTAAAGATTGGAAAAATTTAACTATATGAGGATCCTATGGAGTTCCTATGTTAACGTCAATAGTGGATTCGTTGAGGAGTGTTGAAGTGTCAGGTGGTAAGGTTTTCTGAAGGAAATGATCCTCTGCCCCCATGTGGGATAGAATGGCTTGGTCATCTTGACATTGAAGAATGTTGATAGTGGGTGAATCTTCTTCTATCATTTTAGGTCCAGATGAGAGGAAGAGTCTTAATATCGTTATTAGTTTGATAGATTAATGGTCCTAATGTAATAGTATTAACTAAAAACATTTAGGCAAAATGGATATGGTTTCATCTATGTCCATAGGGTTGTCTTGGGTAGGTGAAGAGGATGATTTTGATTCTATGATGGTCTTAGATGTGGTATGTGTGGAGGATTCATAAACAGGTTTCTCATAACCTAGCCCATATTTTTCATGTGGTTTGAGGGAATGTTGGATAATTAAGTCATGGATACCCTATTCATAATGTCCATATCCAAATCCTTTCCAAGCACAACGATGGAGATTCATCTATGTGAAGACTTGATGATATAAGAATTTAAAGTCTAGTATGAATGTACATGACGTGACATTGATAAGTAGGACATGTGGAAGGGTGAGATTTGATCCCTCCATAGAAAAGATTTTTTTTTAGATGTGGGGGACCGTAGGAGACAACATCTCTACATGTTGGGTTCATACATGGGTTGTTTATCAGGTCTTCCATATGTTTTGGTGTGGGAAGTGAATTGAGTGTGAAGGAGACGATACTCCCCCAGTGAAAGATGTTGCATAATGTCGTTGAAGGAAGATTTATCTCAAGTAGTTTGGATGATGGGATGGATGAACTAGTAGATGCTTCATCAGAGGATACTTGGTTTGATTTAGGGAACAATTACATCATTCAGATGATACATCATGTTATAAGATTTGAAAGGGTTGGGATCCGTGGGAACTATAAAAGTCTTACCTTCGTGTTGGTACTTAAGATATTGATGGAGTGTTAATGAGATACAACACATAGCACAACATGTATCCAAGGTCAGCCTAGCAGTATGTTGTATTGGAACTCTCCTTCTACCAAATAGAAGAGTTCAGGGAGAGTCTTAATGCCAACTTTAAGTGGTAAGATGATTGTACCCAATGTGGGAATGATCATGTCGTTGAAGACTCGAAGTACAGCTGGTGTTTGGGCGATGATGGTGTTAGGTAGAGAAATTTTATTGAAGGATATGATTATATGATATTGATATTAGTCCATTATCAATCATAACCCCTTTAATGAGGATGTCATTGATTTGAGTAGTGATGAAGAGGGGAAGATCATGGTTTTCTTGTTGTAAGGATGGTATTTCTAAATTGTCAAAGGATATAGCAGTGGATGTTTTGAGAGTTGCTACTAGATTTGTGAAATATTTTTGGATCATTTGAGGGCACTGATATGGATTGAAATGCTTCAATCATGGCTTGTTATTATGAGGATGAGGTTTGAACTAGCTTTTAAAGGGACATCTTGACTAGAGCTTGATGAATTTTTTTGATGATGAAATTTTGAACTGTGGTGGTGGGTTGTGTATGAGGAGCAGAAAAGAAAAAAATCTTGGCCTTAGTAGGGAGTGTTGGAGTTGATGACTTGGGAGCAAGAGGGATGGATATTTTGGATTTTTCTTGATCAGAAGTGTTGGGTTCATGGGTACATGCTCTAGTGGTAATGCGTACTACATCGATTTGTTGAGGAGGGACCTTGTTAGAAGACTCCTTGTTTTCAATGGTTGTAGGCGTAGACGTTGATTTAAATATAGTGGTCATAGATGTTTTATGCGGTGATTTTGATTTTTTTGAATCTGAAGGGATAATGCCCTTATTAGTAATATTTTTTATAGCATCCTGAAGGGATTTACAATCTTCTGTATGATCTCCTGGTGTGTGATGATAATCACAAGAGGCTTCAAATTTATACCAGGAAGGCTTCCACCCTCGAGAACTAGATGGCTTAAGAGGGGGTAACGTTATAATGGATTTTTGAAGGATCCTTTCAAGGAGTAATGTATAATGTCCTTTCGAGGCAGAAGTTGAAGGAAGTGATGATTTTTCTGATGGTAGGAGCATTGGAGGAATGGTTTCATGTATAGTATGACTAGATGTTTGGGGAATGATTTTGGATTTTGTGATATTGACTGGTAATTTGGATGATGGATGTGGCCCTAAAATGGAAGGCAAAGGGCTTGGTTTTTGTGTTAGAGGGGTGATGTGGGGATGTGTTAATATTATTGGATTTTTAGAAGAAATTTGTGGTCATGTGACAGGTTTTCGAAGGGCGTGTAGATAATGTTGGGTGGCATGTTCATCATAAGAGCTCTTCATAATCTGTAAGATAGGATTCTTTTGTAAATCTTGTGTGAAGATATTGTACTTGTTTTAGATGAGGATGAAGCAATGGTGGATAACAATGGTTTCTTCTCAATGGTAGGATCTACATATGCGGCTAGTTTAATGTTAGGTGTTTTATGGTAGAGCTACTGGTAGATGGTTAAAATGTGGATTATATGATAGGATTTTTAGGTGTCGCAAATGGTTGTTCTTTGACTGTGTTTATAATATGTTGGGTCTGGATGTGATTGGTTTATGGTTGACTAGTAGATATGAGTGATTTGGAGAAGGTTGTTTAAATACGTATAAATTTTGATTTTGAGGCGCATTGGGATTATCTGATTGTAAGTCACCTTTATCAATTAGATCTTAGACAATGTTTCAAAATGAACGACACCTTTCGATGTCATGGCCTTTGACCCTATGGTATTTGCAATAATCATTATCTTTGTACCAAGAGGGATTTGAGACATATGTATCAATGGGGCAGATAGGAGGAAGATTGATCATATTGGCAGCTATGATTTTATCAAAGACTGCATTATAAGACTCACCAATAGGGGTGTAGTTATGATGAGAGTGTTCTGAATGTTCTTTAGGAGTGGTCTTGACAACAACTATGTTGGATGATGATTTAGATTTGTCTTGACTAGAAGATGGTTTGGATAAAAACCCAGGTTTTGGTTTTTTTAATCTAATTTTAACTCTACCATCTTCGAGAGCACGAAGCTCAAGTTTGCAAGCCATAGTGAAGGCTTTGTCAAACATCTGGAAGGACTAAATTTTTAGTGTAGATTAAATGTGTTTGGCACAGGAGTAAGAAAATAACTCTATTAGCTTAGTATGTGGGACAAAAAATGATAGTTGGTTAATAACGCCTCTTCGGCAAGTGACAAAATCGAAAATGGATTCATCTTTAAATTTTTTGATTGTGTATAAGTCATTGATAGTGATTTTACAGGTGATATTAATTGAGAAATGTTCCAAGAAGAGCGAAGCAAGTTGTGCGAATGAGAATAGTGAATATTGTGGGATGTTATTATACTGGTCTAAGGCAGGGCCATTTAAATACATAGGGAATGTCCTCAGCATAAGGTCTTGGTCATGTGCTATAAGATAGCATGCATGTCAAAATTTCCGAATGTGTTGTTGAGGGTATTCTTTACTATAAAACTTGAGGAACTTAGGAATTTCCCGGTGTGGAGGATATGCTTTGTATGGTACATATGGATGGATGGGTTCATTGCATATTTTATTCATAGGATAATGTGTTTTTGGGACCCATATAAGTGGCTTCAAGGATAGATATTATGTTCATCAATGCTTGTAATGGATATGTTTGTGGTTATTGTTGTGTGTTGGATAAAGATGAACTAGGTTGATTATACGGGAATTGATTTGGTTGTTGATATGGTTGTGGGATATTTTACTGAAAAGGAGTACCCAATGGAATGTTATAAGTTGGTTATGAAACTAAAGCTTTCAAAGGTTGAATGTACTGATATTGGAAAGGAATGGATGTGTTTATAAGGGGTTGTGATAATTGAGGTCTATGTTGAAAAGAGGTTGATGTATGTACTAATGGTTGAGATTGTTAAGGTATGTGTTGGAAAGGAATAGAAGAGTGAATAAATGGTTCGGACATGTGATGAAATGGAATGGAGGTATGAATGAAAGGTTGATATTGTTGAGGTATGGATTGAGAAGAAATAGGGATAGTGGACGACTGTTATGAGGAAGGATGGACAATAGAAATATAACTTTTGTTAATGAGTGGTGTAGAAGTTACGATAGACATTACTACACTTTGGACAACTGATGTGGATTGTTGGAATGAAGGTTGAGTTATGCTTGTCGGGATGGATACTCAGATCACATGATGAGTTTGGATGGCAGAATATACTAAAGGGGTTGATGTGGAGGAATACGTGTTGATATTATTTTGGGATGATGTAGATCTGGATGAGATATCTGCTAAAGAGGTGGATTTTTTATTAGTCGTGTCCTTTGAAGAGACCACATTAAGGTCAAAGGCGATAATAGGGACTAAGGACACGACATTGGATGTGTCTGACTAGCTGCTAGGGAGATAAGGATATACCTGTTGGATTACGTGTCATGGTTTGGATCAATAAGTGTTGGGTTGATAGAATACAGCCAAAGTATGGAGGCATTGAATCATTGGGCACATAGAAATGGGGTGCGTAGGAGCACGTGGAAGTATAACGAAATAGGGCGCACCCAGGAAGGTTTGAATCAGAACTTAGCCATTTTTGCAGGTTGAGGATAAGTATAGACATGGATTGTGGTGCACATTTTGTAAAATACTTGAAGAACACAAAAAGGCTATTTTTGACTAGTAGAAGATCGAGAATCATGCATAATTTTGAGTTATTAATAGGATTATATTATTGTTGTAATATTAGATAATCTATTAATAGTGTTCTTGCATGCTTTTGTATCCTCGTGTAAGGGCGCATGGCTATTATTACCATGTAGCCTAGTTTTGAAAGGTGCATGGGCAGTGAAGGGAAAGTCCCCGTACCTATAAATATGTATTGATTTGCACGGTTTAGGGATCCCAATGTTATTGGAACGTTATGCTGTGAAATTGTGACATGCATGACTATGGTGATTATGTTATGGATGTATAAAGATTCAGTGTTTTACAGAAATTAATATAATGGATCTTTGTGGCTGGATATTGATTGTAGACACATGTGTTATTGGTTCATGTATAGTAAAGTTAATCTTGGTTCTTGTTTGAGTCTTCATGCTTAATGGTTAAAGATCTAGATCTAGTTTATGTTATGCAATATACTTAATTATCTATTATGGATCTCAATTATATGTATAATCATGCTAACTTCTAGAAAAAGATAACATAAAAGATGAACCCAGTACCCTTACGTGCTTTAGGTGAGCACTCAGTTTAGGATGAGTGATATGTTATAGCACCTTGGGATTTTGGTGGTAAAATCTAGGCTACATTTTGGTTCCGTTGTTGAGACCTATTTTTCAATTGTTTATTTGTATGTTACACGATGAATACGTACCAATTGACCTTGATCAGTATTGAGGAGTGGTTAGACTATTTAGAGGAAGAGTATGCTCACAGATTTAACACTGGACCTAAATTTAATGCATGCGCGTGGGTTGAACAAAATCTGTATCACAAGTTGTATGAGACGTTCTTCTCCATCTTTCTTATAGATTTGTATGAGTGGTTGGTTACATATGTATCAAAGAGAAATTGGAGGTTTCATAAACTTTTTAGGACAAAGGAAGAATTTAAAGCCTTGTATGATGCATGTATAACATGGACGCACGCTATAAATCAATGGTTATGTGGTGTTTTGAATAGCTATATTTTGGAGTATGCATTTTCTACTTACTCTTGTGCAGGAGTTGTTGAGTTCCAGTTCTTGTGTGAGCCCAGAGGATCATATTTTTGTAGCATTCCTTTAGTGAATAAGATCTTGATTATGACCCTAGATTTGGAAGAGAACCCTATGGCTAGCTAAACCCCACCATGCGCGAGAATAGGATCATGTGTGGTGAAATATGGAAGACCTAGCGGCAGAAAGGTAGAGAGAAGATGGCGGATAAATTTTAATGAGGCGCACGAGAGGGATTTAGAGAAGTAGCATGAAGTTATAAAATGAATGGTGTTGTTGAGAGAGATGGCTCGCAAAGGATTTGGAGCTCACTTAGAGGATGTTGAGCTAGAGCATCTGGAACTACTCCATTTGGGAAATAATGGTAGAGAACCCTCTTCGACCTCATATGAGAGTACACCAATGGAAGCTACATGGACTATAAGCATGCATTTGATCCCTTCTAGCGACCTATCCCTTACGCTTGTTTTCCTAGTTTCTACGACAGTTATCAATAAGCAAGCTAATGTGGGCAGTAGAGTAGTGACAGATAGAGTTGATTTACAGTCAAGTTCAGGAGTTAATCAAGTACCTTTTCATCTATGGTAGTGCAATCTTTGTCTATGTTATTCGTAGGTCCAGTTTGAGGTATGTTTTCTAGTGTGTGATCAGCACAGAACATGGGCACGTAGAACGTTTGTGTCATGTCTGGAACTAGCACAACTTTGCAGACTGTAGGATTTCAAATTAGCATAGTTGTTGGAACACAAGGCAGTGCATCCTCTTGTCTGATACCTACTACATGAGGAGGATCAAGAGGATCAGTAGGATTAGGTGGCTCAAGATCTAGTGGATCTAGTGGTTCTGGTGGTGGAGGAAACAAAAGAGGAAATACAAGTTTTGGATCTGGTGGGGACAGTTCACACCAACCCTAGAATATTTATATGGAGATGTCTCTTCTTCTTCCAGAATACAGAGGGATAGAAGATATAGCTGAGCATGTGCATATGTGTGAGATATTTTGGCGTGCGAAAGGGATTATAGCTCCTAAGTATAAGGAAATTCATTTTGCATCTACATTCCAAGGGCATGCGCATAGCTAGTACAGGAAATTTGATCCGGACCAAACTTGTGTAGATTACATTACATTGTGGGATGTTTTCTTGAAAGAGTTCTATATTCCTAAATTTGAGAATAAGAGCATTAGCGCGTTGAAGGATATCAAGCAGGGTACGACTAAGAGTGTTTGGGAGTATGATGCACCTTTCAAAACCTTTTATCAAAGTTATTTTATGACATTCACTTGAGCCAGCATACTCAACGGTTCATTGGAGGACTGATCACACCTTTTAGAAGGGTGCTCTCACATAAGACTTATACAAATCTGTGGGAGGCACTTGAAGATAGCCCTGACATGCTAAGGTAGTTGGGAGTGTAGACACAGGGTGAGTTAGCCCATTTTTGGAGGCCCAAATTACAGCGATGGTGAAATAGTTAGATTAATTGTCAGCTAATTCAGCTCATGAGACGCACAGTTGAATTTGGTGCATAGATTGTGAAGTAAAAGGGCATACTAAGGATAGTTTCCCTCATAAATTAGTCTGTGCCATGTTGTTGGAATGTGATATTTTTCACTTGGATCATGATTCAAGTAGGTGCCCATTGTTGTAACGTGCGATAAGAAATAACGTGTCTTGTTATTACAAGATTTGCAAGTCTACCACTCATGCTACTAAAAATTGCAAATTGATTGATTAAATTCATGATGTCATTGATATTGGTGTGTGTCAGACCAATGTTACAAATAATTCAAAGGAGAAAGGTGAGCATAATGATCATGATCACAATGAAGGGTGCTCTAATAGAGGTCGAGGTTACCGTGGAGAATTCAGAGGCTGAGGTCACGGTGGTGGAAGGAGTGAGTTTCCTCATGGAACATGTTATACATACAGATCCTCTGATCATTACAGGCATGAATTCCCTCATAATATTATTTGTTCCTTCTACTAGAAGAACCACAACTATGAAGAATGTCTGGACTTGTATGAACAATTGAGTAAGAATCACAAGTAGGACAAGGGAACGAGAATGGTTAGAATACAGCGCGTAGTGGAAGATCAATGGATGTCAAAGTTAGCACATGATCCTGAGTTGGTACCTATGAAGATCACTACACACCCTGAGGTTGTGTGCACCAGGGAGGTTCTAAAGAAGAATCCTATCATTACAAAGGAGGAGGTACTACATGTAAACTATCTAGACCCTATGCATCAGAAGGAGGTTTATCAAGAAACCATGGAGGTGATTAGGAATTTGCAGGGTGAGATACAATGTTTGAAGGAACAGTCGTGAAAGTTTGAACAAAATAAATCAATTGAGCTTCATCACATAGGATGTTGATGATTTAAAGGAGGTTTACAAGATGTTGCGACAAGAGAAAATCGTTCCTTTGTTGGGAGAATGGTTAAGGGAAACACCCCACACACTGGAAATGAGTGCAAAAGACATATTTTACATACTAACCTTCCTCCTCATAATTTGGATTATGACAAAGAGATCACTCTAAATGTTGTTGTTGACAGATGGTTGTTGAGTAACATTTTTATTGACATAGGTGTAGAAGTGAATGTAATCACCTTAGACGTGTGGAATCAAATGGGGAGGCCACCATTACAGCCATCTTCAAATGTATTGTTTATGGAAAACAGAACTAAGGCCATGCCAATTGGAGTATTGAAGGATGCATCTATTACTATACAGGGGGCCAAGTTTACTACAGACTTTGAGGTCTTAGTGCTTGCAGAGGTGGACAGTTTTCCAGCACTACTTGGGCGTCCCTTGGTGTTATGAAACAATGTTGATCTATGCTTCAACAAAGGGTGTATAAGTTTTGAGAACAAGGAGGAGCGAGCGATCATCCCTTTGACAGATGGAAAATTTGCACCTTATGTAGAACCATTAAGTGAAGAATATTTGAACAGAATTTGTGTGCACCATTAGAGATCCAGTAATGCTTGAGCCATCAAAGGAAGGAGTTCTCCAATGGGATGATGCACAGTCCATGAGTGATACTACAAGTGTTGCATGTGACAAATGGGCACATGGAACTTATGAAATGGTTGGTCATGAAGTAAGAAGTGCAGTTACGTGTGTAAGAAGGCCATGTTGTGTTAGGTTGTTGGGCAATAACCAGGTACCGAGGTACACTGGTGAAGGAAATCGTGAAGTATTCCTACGCGCTATGGAAGTTCAATGGATAGATCAAGTGAAAAGAAGGAATATGTTATTTTATACTCTACGCGGGACAGTAGTGCACTGGTGGATGGTTCATAGGGATAATCTTTTGGAGTGGCGAGAAGTGAGAATTGCCTTCTCTACTAGATTTCTCAAGCAATGTACCTACTCAGATCTATGAATTTCATGGTAATGATCTTGTTCAGCACCACATTCAGCAGTGTGAGAGACTCTGGATAGAGGGGCAGGAAGCTTTACCACCTTCGTTATGGGTGCACAAGCTCTACTTCACCTTGTGAGGTTGTGCATGTACATGGTATGTCTATGCAGAGTACTGGAAATTGGCAAGAACTGACTGCAGGTATGATTCAGACCTTTGATTATTTTTCCACTAAACCTCCAGTGAATGAGGTGTTACAGGTTATGAAGCACTTAACTATGGGAGATAGTGAAAAGGCTGAGGATCTCCTTCAGGATTTTTTAGGTGAGTCAGACCTAGAAGCATGCTTTGAAGAGGAAGAGACAGATATTGAACAGCTTGGGCACACTTTCCTAGAAAAAGAAAAGGGTAAGATGGTCTATGTAATTGATGATGAAGAAGTAGAGAATTTGGATGTTGAGCATATTGAGGGTACACTAGAGGTCTTAGAAAGTGTAGATGAGAAGGCATGCACCTACCATGAGCCTATGAAAACTAAGAAGGTCAACATTGGAACAGATGCTAAACCTAAGGAGGCCATCATTGGAGATTATTGGTTTGAATCTGAGGTTGCTAAGATAATTGAGCTATTGTGTGACTTCTAGGACTTGTTCCCTAGGGATATCATGAGTTAAAAGGGGTACATGAATCTTTGGGTGAGATGAGATTCAAGCTAAAGGAAGGTGCATGAACCCAGTTTGGAAGAGGCCTATAGGATGAATCCTAACCTGCACGTCAAAGTGAAAGAAGAAATTGACAAGATGCTAAATTATAAGATCATCAAACCCATCGAGGAGTCAGAATGGGTAAGCCCTATGGTGATCAGATATAAACAAAGATGAAGAATCATAATTTGTGTGGATTATGGGGAGTTGAATGTTGCATGTGTAATAGATCCCTTCCTCACACCATTTACTAAATAAATATTAGAAGGAGTTGTAGGGCGCGAAATCTACTCCTTCACTGATGGATTTTTTGGATATCATTAGGTGAGGATAGCTAAAGAGGATCAAGAGAAGAAAAATTTCACCATTGAGTGGGGAAATTTTTCATACACGGTTATGACTTTTGGATTAAAAAATGCACCTGCAGTATTTTCACGCATTGTTGTGCAAGCATTCTAGGAATTTACTCATAATTTCTTGCAGGTTTATTTAGATGATTGGAAAGTATATGGGCTTGTGAAATATCAATGTGATAATTTGAGGCTTGATGTTTGAGATATTCCAGTAATTGAGCATCTCCTTAAACATTAAGAAGTGTTTTTTCTACACCTTTTGGGACTTTACTAGGACACATTATCTGTAAGGAAGGCTTGTTAGTGGATCTGACTAAGGTTGCTGTCATTTTGGGCTTAGAAGAACCTACTAACTAGAATGAGGTGCATGGATTCTTGGGGCACATAGGATACTACAAAATTTTTTTATCAAAGGCTATGCCAAGGTCTTCGTCATGCTTAGAAGAATTATTGAAGGGTAAAGGAAAGTTCTATTGGGGTGAAGTGCAATAGCACATGTTTGAAACATTGAAGGAAAGGCTTACTATTATGCCTATTTTACACTTTCCATCTTGGAACAAACCATTTCATGTGTATGTTGATGCCTCTTACATGGCCATTGGTGTGGTATTAGCCTAGCCTGGAGAAGGTATTGTTGATCATCCTATTTTCTTTACAAGCAAGAATTTAACTCCAGTAGAAAAAAATTATATAACCACTACCAAGTGCAAAGCTTTGTCTATGATCTACACGCTGCATAAGTTTTGACAATACTTGTTAGCAACACATTTTATTTTCTATACATATCACATGGCATTAAAGTACTTAGTGAACAAGCCTATTTTTCAAGGGCACATATGTAATGGGATTTCATTCTTTCAGGAATTTGACTTTACAGTTGTGATAAAGCCAAGAAAGAGTAATTCTGGACCAGACCATTTATCATGGATTAACTCAAGTGAGGATGCGTAGAGCATTGAGGACACAAAGTTGGATGCCCAACTATTCTGATTGAACTGCATGCCCTCTGACTTAGAAGATTTTTTTGTTTTCTTGTGAACTAGTGTGGCGCCTGAAGAGATCAAGGCTTTGGATAAGAAATAACTTGCCATATACGCTGCGCCTTACATGTTGATTAAAGGATACTTGTACAAACTATACCTGGATGAATTTTTGTGTCGTTGTGTACTTGAGCATGAGCTTTAGACCATTATTGAGGAAACTCATGGAGGAATTGTAGGTGGAAATTATGTAGGAGATTTCACCTCGCACAAGCTTTTACTGGTTGGTTTGTGTTAGGAAACACTGTATAAGGATTGTAAAGAATATTGTAAGGCATGTGACCATTTTCAGTGCCTTGGAAATCCTGGGCATAGAGATGAAATATCTTTAAGGTTGATTGCTAGTGCAGAACCATTTGAAAAGTGGGAAATTGAATTTGTGGGTCCTATTTCCCCACCAGCACCTAGGAATGGATTGCACTACATCATAACTTGTACATATTATCTTACAAGGTGGGAAAAAGCAACCCTTACAAAGGATTGCAGGATAGCTACGACTACACAGTTTCCTGCTGGAAAATATTATCAACAGGTATGGATGTCCTTTGAGTTTCACAAGTGATAGGGATACTCATTTTATTAATGAGACCATTAGAATACTATTGGTAGAATTTATGGTTACACAACATAAAACGACACCCTATCACCCTCAGGAAAATGGAACTACTGAGGCTTTCAATAAGACATTGAGCCATAACTTGACTAAAATTTGTGATGTTGGAAGAAAGGACTGGGATGATAAAAATTTTGTTGTACTTTGGGCATACAAGAAAACCTACAAGAGGTTGAATAAGGCCACACCCTTTCAGTTGGTGTTTGGTGCAGAGGTTGTTCTACCAGTGGAATTCATGTTACCTTCTCTGTGTATTGTGTGCATAGGAGGTTTGGCTGATGAGAAAAACACTTGAAGAGTGCATTAAAAAAATGATGTAGTTGGATGAAAGGCGCATTATGGCACAATAGAGTCATAAGATAGAAAAGGCCAGGCAAAAGGCATGACATGATAGAAAAATTAAGGATAAGAAGCTTGAAATTGGACAGATGGTTCTTCTTTATAACTGAAAGTTCTTGCACCACCCTGGAAAGCTTAAAGTGCATTTGTTGGGACCGTATGTTATAACTTATATACATGATTCAGGTACTTTCCAGTTAGAGGCGCTGGATGGAACATAGTTTCCCAATTACTTCAACAGGGTAGGCTGAAGCCCTACTATAAATAAGTCTTCTTAGTGTTTATAATAAGGCAGTATTGTCACTTAGATTAGATTTTCTTAAATCATTTCTTTTATATTTGTTTCCTTCATCGTTTTTATGCTTTGTCAATTTAGTTCAGTGTTTTGTGAAATACGTGCACTTATGCACTAGAAGTCGATTACCATATAATTTTTTTCATGTATAGAGGACTGCACATACCTGTGGATCAAGAAGAATTTTTTGGTGCCTTGTTACAAATTCTAGTCTACGATGAAGCAAAATTATAGGTGCTCAGATAAAACATAGATTTGAGGAAATAATTCAAATAAATTGCTTGGATTGAAGACCACACGTAGGAAGGTGAACACTCAATATAACATGAGGTAGGTTGCAACATTGGAAACTACTTAGTGAAAGGCACAATGGATAGGTACTTCAGCTCATAAAGGTGTGTGTAAGGAGGTCTACAACTAAGAAGTAGTGGGCGTGCCAAAATATTACGACTAAGGTGTGGAAGAATTAGGCACAGGAAAGTTAGGCTTGAAAATACAAGGCGAAACATGCAGTAAAGTGAGAAGGAAGAATTAATTCCACGTACGATGGTTGTTGAGGAGAAATTAATGTAAATATTTTTGAATTGGGATATAAGTTCGGTGAAGTGTAACATTATTTTTACCTTGCATTGTTGATTTATTGAAGTGTGAAGTGTGAAGCAAAGCTTAGTTTGATGAGCAACCTATAGATCGATGAACCAGAAAAGCTTAAGGAACTTTAATGGTGGCATTCCACGTAGAGGTTTTATTTAGGTGGTTGTGTGTGTGCTCAAAAGAAGGTTCATATGGATATGGTTTTAGTCGAACAGGTTCACAACTAGGATTTCACAAATTTGGGTTCGAAGCATGTGAAGGTAACAGAGGATCCCTGAAAGTGCAGAAGAAAAATGGTACCTAAGCGAGCTTAATTCATGGAAAAGGAGGTCGACGAAGTGACAGAGGAATGGTTTTTGGAAATGTTATATATGGAGGAATTGATTGAAGGGATTCCATGGGCAACGAAGATAACAAGGTGAAAAATTTCTGATTTTAACCTCAGAACAAATAGGTGCATTAAGGATATCGTCACAAAGACCATTTGAAAGACAAATAAAAGGATGATAGATGGAACAAAGGTTCTGCATGATTTGGTGAAGAGATTCTTATAGAGTGTGGGGGTCATACATATTTTTGAGTTGTTGTACTTTGGAAATCCTGAACAGTTGTACCAATGGCTTATGTCATGGGTACATGAAGATTTATTTTACTTCATGGGTAGGAGGATGCAGATCATAACCAAAATAGTTAACAAAGTTATAGGATTGCATGACTCAGGGTTAGATATTGTGGGGGATCTGATAGATGATGTAGGAGTTGATGCAACGACTTCTACATTTAAGTATAAGAAGGGATGCTGAGTGTTCAAAGTTACAAACATAGAGGGTATGATGACTCGGGTTATAACACATCTAGTGGGTTGCAAGCTAGGTGCTTTAGAAAGATGGACTGATTTCAATTAGCATTGGTTGCACATCACACATAAAATGGCGAGCAATACCTATTACAACATCGTCGGGTATATTACAGAGAGTTTGGTAGCAGAGGTGCACATACAAGCTAATAAAGGTGAGAAGATTCCTTGAGGTGCTATTTTTCTTCTAATAGTATTCAGTGAAATTGGTGTGCCCGATGGGCCAAGGGAAAAATTTTGGGAATACTCCATGGAGAATAAGTCACCTATGCATAAATTCTCAAAGTATACCTATCATGGCTCCATTTCTAACACATACAAGGAACGAAAGGAAAAATGGTTTAGAACAATGCGTTGAGCATTTGAAGGAGAGTGACGCATACCACGCGAACTTCCTACTATTTTGCATAGGAAATACAAGTTTGTAACATACCAACATTTTAGTCTAGGGAGGTTCTTCATGAAGATGGGCAAGAAGAGCCCTTGGCATAAGTTACCCTCGTCTTTACAGCAATCTATTTTAGAGATTCAGTGAATAGATTGAATAACCTACGTAAGCTTTAATTCAATGCAGACAAGGTAGATGTGGATATACATACCATGCATAAGACATATGTGTGGCCAAACAGGGAAGCTTAAGTAGAGACAATGGAGTAAGATAATATTGATATAACTCTAGAGACTCTGGCCTTGGGAAATATTGAGCCGGGACACATTTATGTATATCTTACGTTGTGCTTTAAGGATGGGAAGGTACTTATAGGTGAGGAATTATTTTTTCTAGGTCCTCCAAAGAAGAAACAAATAGTGAGCACTATAATGCCAATCAAACTTGTGCCCCCCAGACAGGAAGAACCAATACCTATGAGCTTGGAGAATGTTTTAGAACAACCAGAGGAAGAAAAAGGAGACAGTACAGGGTTGGATCATACAAGAAGGGTTTTGTGTAGAAGGCGTATGACCAAGGATACTCACGCCAGGACATCACAACTAGTTAGGTGGTCACTGCGTTTAACACCGGTCAAGAATGTCAAAAAATAAAGGAAGAAGTGCCAAAGGTATATACCTTTCAAGGATAGTGAGGAGGACAAGTCCTCACGAAAGAGCACAGGGACATGTGGATGAAAGAAATGCTGGTGGAGATATAGAAATCATAATATGCCCTATGTGCACAAACAAAAAAAATGAGGAAGGAGAGGAAGTAGAATAGAATGTGCGCACCACTGCACACGAGAACATAGATAAGCATGCCAATGAGCATATATAAGAGTATGTGGTAAGAACATGGAACCTGGGATATACTGATGATGAAACCAATATAATTTACACACGGTTCTAGAGTACTTTGACTAGGGAGCAGATATATGGCTGAGACTTAATGGATCCAGGCATGACGACTACACACACTCGTAAAAAGTTATCATGGAGCATGCAGAATCACATGGATGAGCTTGAATTTAATTTTTGCAAGGATTCATGTGTATCAAAAATGATGAAGAGGGTGCCACATAACTGCCATGTCACCATCAATCCCACTCAGTTCTCAGATGAGCAAGTAAGTAATTCTTTGGTTAAAGTTTCTACAGAAGTTGCGCGCCATAATATTGATAAAGCGGCTACTATTCGGGCCTTATTGGAGGATAGGAAGGATAAATACATTGAAATAAAGTGCCTTATAGAGGAGAGACATAAGGCTAAAGAAGAAACACATAAAGTTCTTAAAATGATAGAACAAATTGGTGATGAGATTATGGAAAAGAGGCCAAATTTGTAGGATAAGGTTCTAAAAGAGTTTTAGTCCACTCTGCATTATTTACGTAAAAAAATTCACCTACTATTGGAGGGACCTATGCGCATGCCAAAACCAAAATATGATGCAGAAGAGTCACAGAGGGCCAAGGCCACAGTCGCATGGAATATTACTAGATATGAGGCCTTGTTGCAGGCTTTAAAGGATGAGCTGAAGAGGGATGAACATGCATTGAATATATGCATGGTACCATATGTAATTATCAAGACACAGACCATTGAAGAATAAAATGAGGTCTTGAAGGTAGTTAAGAATGAGACGCTTGGGCACGTGGAGAGACTAACCTTGATAGAAGAGAAGGGCGATGTACTTGTAGAATCCTGGGATCCACACAAAGAGAAAATAATGGATATTGGTAAAATGATAGCACAAAAAATGGATTTCATGGAAGGGATGGTGTCAAGTCAATCCAATGTTCTAAGGATATAGTAGAATGAAGGTGAAGATATGACACTTGATGAAATGGAGGCAGTACTTGGCGATGTCCTGAATTAAAACAGTAAATCCCTGAGTGACTGGAATGACTTAGAGGCAGAGATCAAGAATGAGTATTCGGAGTTGATACTCCCTGTGGAAATTAGGGTGCCAAGAATTTTTCTCATTCTTTTGGTATAATGATTATCTTATTCTTTCATTCATTATTCTTTTATTTAAGGAGAGATAAGTACAGTTACCCATTACTGGGGGCATAAATGAAACTAGTGTGGGGAAATGTTGGGCTGATAGAATACAACCTAAGTATGGAGGTGTATAAGGATTGGGCACATGGACACAAAGCACACAGGAGCACGTGGAAGTATAGAAAAATAGGGTGTGCCCAGGAAGGTTTGAATGAGGACTTAGTTGTTTTTACAAGTTGAGGGTGAGTATAGACATGGAGTATGGAGCACATTTTTTAGAATACTTAAAGAACACACAAAGGCTATTTTGGACTAGTAGAAGATCGAGTGCCATGCATATTTTTGAGATATTAATAGGATTATATTGATGTTTTGTAATATTATATAATCTATTAATAACACGCTTGCATGTTTTTGTTTTCTCATGTAAGGGTGCATGGCTATTATTAGCATGTAGCCTATTTTTGAAAGGTGCATGGCTGGTGAAGGGCAAGTCCCTACCCATATAAATATGCATTGATTTGCATGGTTTGGTATCACCATGTTTTATAACATTATTTTGTTGTGATTTTGTGAGCACATATGACTATGATGATTATGTTATGTATGTATGAAGCTTTTGTGTTTTACAACAATTAATATAATGGATCTTTGTGGCTAGATATTGATTGTAGACACATTTGTTACTAGTTCATGTATGGTAAAGTTAATCTTGGTTCTTGTTTGATTGTTCATGCTTAATGGTTAAATATCTAGATCTAGTTTATGTTATCTAATATACTTAATTATTTGTTATGGATCTGGATTGTATGTAAAATCATTCTAACTTCTGGAACAAGTTGGCATAAAACAGGAACCTGATACCCTTGCATGCTTTGAGTGAGTGATCAGTTCAAGTTGAGTGATGTGTTAGTGCGCCTTGGGATTTTGGTGGTAAAATCTAGGCTACAATAAATCGGGAGAAATCACAGAATGTGTTAGATATGGGAGGATGTGGTGTATGTGTGAATGGTTGAAGATGAACACCCCGAGCAGTAAGATATGCATTGAGGGCAATAGGGTTTGAATCTAAGATTTCAAAAAATACTAAATCCCTAGTGTCAAAGAAATGGGGGTGGGTGGATCAGATGATTCGAATTGGCTACTGGGATACTATGGAGGTTCTTGACCATGTGGCCAAGGTGACATAGATGCTCGATGTTGCTTGATTAAGCAGGAAGCATTTTTAATGCGATTTTGAAGATCTTCGACTGATTGTTGGAAGCTTTTTGTCATATTGTCAGATTTTTGGAGATAGGATTGTTGTCTAGTAAGCACCATAAAAACAAACAATCACCTAAATGAAAAAATGAATCTAAATTGGTGATTGCAAACAGCAGACAAAATCACGTGACAAAATTTTTAATTATCTTGATTATTTAGAAAAAGGATGAAATGTGAAAAATGGTTAACATGGTCCTAGGAAATAGTCATATAAGGATGGTTCCAGGTGGTGTTTAAGGCAGGAGTCCTCAATATACCTGAAGGTACGTGGGTTCAAATATGTGTTAGTTTTAGTTTTAGGATTGGTATTGGGGCCTACCCCCTCACTTCACAGTCCCGCAGCAATAAGGAAGTCAGATGCTTAGCCAATATACCAAAAACCAATTATTTAATACTTAGCCTGAACACCGAGTCGGCTTCACCTCTTGGTGATGAAATCCATGTAGGTCCACCTGGGTAGAGATGTTTCGATGCATTTTACATTTTATTTGGTTTGGTTGTGTGTGGGGGAGATTAAGTGAATGTGACCTATTAACCTACTAAGTATATTATGTGACCAAACAGGATGAAGGATTCTTTTTAATACCAAAAATAAATGTGATTTTGATGAGGGTAGCAGAAAAAAATGCAATGCTTTAGAAATAAAGAGACGCACCTGTGAAACACTTCCTTCTTAAATTTTTATATATTTTATTTATTTATTAGCACAGCTACAGCACAGCAAGCAAAAATCTCCTGAAGCAGGAACCTACAAGGGTTAGATGAAAACAGAGAACAAAAAAGAGAAATTAAGGTTAGAGGCTAATTGATTAATCAATCAACAACAATCGATAGAGATCGTCAATGATTTGGGTGAATCGCTGGCGATTCACCCAAATCACTAACGATTTGACTAAATTGTTGGCGATTACAAAGCAAAGATCCAAAAGGTGAAAATGAATTAATTTAAAATGAAAGAAAAGGGACAAGGTCCCACCAGGCATGCCATAATGTACCAGTTAGTTTTTTCTTTCCAAATTGAACTTAATAAAATGAAACAACAAAAATAAACTGACCTTGGAAGATGGTAGTGCTTACCGATACACGCGGTGATGGACGTCAATTGTTTTTGGATAAATATCCTTCTTACGTCGACAAAGAAACCTGCTAATCAAAGACAAATTAACAAAAATAGATTAGATAAATGGATAAACGAGTTGCTCGGTAAAGGTTGATTCCAAGAATCCAAAGGAACTTCCTTGGAAGATGTCATCTTTCTTTGATACAATTGAATAGATTGACAAGAATGATAAAAACATGTAAATGACAGTGATATATAAATAACATATAAGAAGCCTTAGAACTCAAGGTTGAAAGGTAAGTCATGTGTAGCTTTGAATGTGGCCCAAGCAAGGGTGGATGTAATTTGAACCGACTCGAAGTAATTTTACCAAAATTCCTTTGTCTCATGTTGGATGTCATGGAGAAACTCAATATGATCGTCAATGTCTTCAATGTCAATGGAAAATCATATTGCACATAGTGTAAGATTGTGGAGGATGGTGTATTGTTCCCAAAAGAAGGCATGATAAACCATTGGAAGGTCGTAAATGTTTGTGATAGGGTGAGACCAGCTAGGTACTGCCATCTAAAGTAAATCCATGCTTGCAAAGGACAAGTTAAATACAAAATATTGATAAAGTTTAAAACTAAACTGATAAATTAGCTGAAGATTATAGATTGACAAGGGTCATTAGTGATTCAAAGGAATCATGGGCGATCAGGCAGAATCGTGGATGATTCAAGCAATCGTTGGCGATTACTATGAAAATGATCACCTTTGATAAAAACGATAAACAAATACTTTAATTGATGATTTTTGAGTGTTTTTTTATGTTTTATGAAATAAAAATTATGAAATAACATAGATAAATACCTCTTAATGCATAAGTAAGCTAAAATATGCCTCAAAACATTGGATGGAGCTAATTGAAGTTGATAACCAATTTTTGAGAGATAATTGATGAAAAGACTATCATAATGATGTGTTTTTTAGAGTTTGAGGTTGATGCAGGTCCTTGACGATCTTTAGAAATGATGTAGATTCATTGTTGAGTCAAAAATAAGGTGCAAGTATGAGCAAAAGGTTTATGAAGATCCATGAAAGAGAAGGAAAAATTTCTATTTATAATCACTACCAATCAGTTAGGATCGCCGGCGATCCGGGATTTTCGGGAAAATGTTTAGGAAATGGTTGATACCGCTTCCTAAACACATTTTTCAGGTAAATGGTGAGGGAAAATTATTGCGAGGAGGTTGTGGATGAGTTGGGGAGGTTAGGATGTGAGGATAAAATAGGTTTGAGTGGTTTTAAGATGGTTAAGGTGGTTTGGGATGGGTAAATAGTAATTTTTTTGAGGAGGTAAAAATTGATTTTACTAGATGAGGGGAGAGTGCCTTAGGATAATGAAATAATGGTAGGTTTTAGATTAAATAATGTGTATATAATATGAAGTAGACAGGTCAATGAAAACCCGATGTCTATAGGACTTAGTCCCAGTGCATTGGTGAGAGTTCCCTAATTTTCCCATGTGACAAATTATTTCTCCAACATTAGAGAAGGCGAGAAAATGAGATTCAATTCTTATAACAATTTTTTCAACGTAAGAATTGGGAATTCACCTTTCCATATTGTGTATGGGAAAATTGTACGACGAATTATGGAGTTGAGAGAGTTTCCACAAGAATAATGGAAGAGTACATAAGCAAAAGACTTTGCACATTACATGAGGGAAGTGCATAAACAAGTAAACAAATAGTTAGAGAAGAAAAATGCACAATACAAGGATCACATATAACTACAAAGGAGACACTTATATTTTGAGGTTGGAGATGTAGTTTTTTCACACTGACGCAAAGAGAGGTTCATACAAAGAATGTAGGATAAACTCAAGTGGAAGAATATTGGACCATGTAGAGTCCTATGGAAATTTGCAGAGAACACATATGAGTAGGAACTAGTAGAGGCAACAGACAATTTACCTATCTTCAACATAGTGGATTTATACCCATATTTTGAAGGTGAAGACAAGTGGAAGAGAAGACATCACATAATTAGATTAGAGGCACCAAGTACCAAAGAAGAGATACACATAAATTGGATGCATTTTAGAGGACAGTGTTGTAAAAAAGAGCACAGAGAATATTTGGTAAAATGGAGATCCATAGAATTTGATGATGTTTCTTGGCTTACTGAACCAAATATTGTTAGACTTGGTCATTCCATTTTAGACCTTTATAATATTGTTTGAGCTAGGGATCAAGATTTTTCTTACTTGATGTGTATGATGTAGGAGCATATGGGTTCATAAGCAATCATATGTCACACAAAAATAGTTACAGTAACAAATAAATATTTGCATAATTTCACACCACTCCTAATCAAACCATGAAAAACCCCATTTATTTATCCATTTTGCGGAACCTATGAAATCCTAACCAAAATTGCACAAAACTATGAATTTTTTGCAAGCTTACCCAAGCCACACAACATTGTTGATGTCATGTAAAGCCTGAATAAAATCACACAATATTATGCAAGTCGTGTAAGTCTATCTAAATTTACACAACCTTTCCCGATGTTTTGAAATACTAAGGAAGCTTCCAAACACTAGAGAAGCCGTAAAATACTACATTCCTACAATACCACTTCTTTAAGCTTCAATGATGAGATCTATGTATGACTGAATCTCCCGTCGACATCAATATAGTTAGTAGAGACCAAAAATGGTCCTTTATCGGTCTATTTTAGCCAAGGGCCAACATAATTATTCATTTAAGCTTGATCTAACAAAAGGTAACTTCTAAGAGATGACCAATGGCTCCGAGAGGAAACCTGAAAAATAGTTTGTGGGGAACCTTTGCATGCTAAAGGCATCTTGTTCTCCTACTAGATCTCTTTAAATTATATGAATAGAAAAGAGATACAAATTTGTAATGCATCTTGATCAAAGGAAGTGAAATCTGAATCTTACACTTAATCGTTAAGGTCTAATTCCAAGTTGAGGAATCAATGGACCATCCTTAAAGTGTGAACTAGTGTGATTTTGTAGAAGATTTGTGAGTCTGCAAGCTTAGGATATTTCTAGGATTGGAATCCTTAGAAGAATTTTTGTTATAATAATTTAATTGGATTGTTGAGATATTGTTCTTAATTATGCAATATTTTCATACAATTAATAGAGAAACTCTGGTGTTTTCTTGTTTATTGTTGTGCTTCAGATCTTGTTTCGGTGAATTCTAACTCTGACAAGTGGCTACATGGTGTAAGGTGTCCCTTCACTTAGGAACCCTAACTGTAACTACATCACACCATATCACTTAGCCAATGGAAACAACCACATTTTATGTAATTGGATTGAAAAGGATTATACTGGATGGCATCAACCATGGTCAATGCCATTGGATACAAATAGTCCATAAAAAGTGAGGTGGAAGAGAGAAGGAAGGTGGAGAAAAAAACTTAAAGAGGGTATGAAGGCGATCTTAAGGTGATCTAAAGTTGTTATATCCAGATGATATGAAGGTGATAGTGCTAAGGATGTCAAGTGGTAATATGAAGGCTAACACACCTTAGATAAAGCTAGGATAATATCATCATGATCTATCGCGGGTTATTTCCAACCATCCCAACCCCCACTCTTGATCCACCCGTTAAGGAATATGCACTCCAAGGGATTAATGCACTGACATCCTCGAAAGATAAAATTTTAATCAATGAAAATAAGGTGTATATAGAGGTCACTGGGTATAAGGTGTTGCAGTTCTAGTTATGAGGAAAACATATGCGCATAAAGCAATACCTCTAAGACGAAGAGGAAAAGGAAATAGACCACCATGATTAATACATTTATCGGATAGGATGAGACATGTCCAAGAAAAGATGGAAGCCATAGAAAATACTCATCAAAGAGAAGTAGATTAAAATTTGAGTGATGTCAAAGGACCTGAAGTGCACATGGAAGAATTGTAAGAAGAACTAGAAGGTAGTTAATTAACTTGGCCATTTCCAAGATAATAGGCAAGTCACTTATGGACATTCCAAACTATACTTAGAGTTTATGTCAAGAGAACTTAATAGATTAAATTTTGGAATTTGATAAGTACGTTGAGTACTAATCCATAGAACACCCTAAAAAGGTTCAATTTTCATCCAAAAATATGAAAGTCCATCCATCTTTTAGGTGGGATCATGTGTAGATTAGATCAATAGACAAAAAAAGGGTAAGAATAAAATCAAAGCATGGAACATAATGGTTGCCATTTTGAAGCCGAAGTTCTTCCTTTCGTATTATGATATCAATTTATTCAAGAAATTGAAAAAAATGAGATAAAAGAAGATGAGCATGAAGGATTACATAGAGGAGTTCGACAAATTGATCATTCGAGCAAGTAACATAGAAGATGTTGCAAAGAAGGTATCTATGTATGTGAATGGTTTGTGAATTTCCATTCAAGATGATTACACAATGATAATTCTGAAATTTGTAGAGTAAGCCTATTAGTGTGAATTGAAGGCAGAAAAGAGGTTCTTTAGAAGGAAACAATGTGTATCACAAGGAAAAGGGACACTCATGCATGTAATAATAAGACCAATGTCCATTGATTTGACAAAGTGTGCACATAAGGGGGAGACAAATACTGCACATTTTCATCGTGTGTAAAGGGGCGGAGGATCTCTTTCGCATGGAAGAGGATATAGTGCACCTATAAGGGGTAGGGAGTAAGAGGAAGAGGTTAGCCACGATGTTGCACGTTCCAATGAGGAAATTATTACGTCAATAGGTAGGGGAAAATACCAAGAGGGTCGAGAGGCATTCATGATAAAGATAATGTTTTTGAAACTAACGAAAGAAAAAAAAAATACATCTACAGAGGAAGAATATTTTCATAGCCTTTTGTAGATCAAGATGTATGTGTTGCAAGGTGATTATTGATAGTGGTATCAAGGACAATCTTGTTTCTCAAGAGATGTTTGAGAAACTTGGTCTAAAGGGTATTACACACCTAAATCCATACAAATTGTCTCGGTTGTTGAAGGGATGTCATATGCTAGTGAATAGACAACGTTTGATTAGTTTCTAGATTAGTGCATACAAGGATGAAATTGGTGTTATGAGATGTCATGGATTTATGCCATGTGTTTTTGGGAAGATATTCATAGTTTGAAAAGAGGGGAAAACATGGTGGTCGTGCAAATGTGTAAATTGTGATGAAGGATGGTAAGCAGTACACTTTGAATATTTTGAAGGATAAACTTGAGGAAGTGGAGCAAGGTCCAAAATTATTGATTTTGATAAAACAATTCCTGAGTGAGTTGAAGGAGAAGGAATGATATGTGTTCATTCTTCATCCTATGCAAAATAAGTGCACAAAAAAGGAAGAAGTGCATCCTCATGAGGTGAAAAAAATGTTGAGTGAGTTTAAAGAAATTACTTGATCTACCAAATGGGTTTTCACCCATGCAAAGGATATGTCATCAAATGGAATTGATACCAAGTTCAAGTTTGCCAAACAAATCCTCCTACAAGATGAGGCCGCAAGAGATCAAGGAGATGAATAAGCAAGTTCAAGAATTGCTTGAGAAGGAGTTGAACCGCAAGATTTTAAGCATGTGCACAGTACCTACAATGTTAGTACCAAAGAAAGGAGGATAATGGAGGATGTGTGTTGATCCCGTAGCCATCAATAAGATAACCTTCAAATAAAAATTTCCATTTTCACGCATGGATGATTTGATGGATTGCCTAAGTGGAATTCGATACTTCACAAAGATTAATCGATAGAGTGGATATTATCATATATGGATAAGAGAGGTAGATGAATGAAATACTACTTTCAAAATGCAGGATGTGTTACACAAATGGTTATTCGTGTCATTTGGACTAACTAACATAATGAGTACGTTCATGAGAGTCATAAATGAAGTTTTAAAGCCTTTCCTTGGTAATTTTGTCAATGTGTGTACTTTGATGATAATATGATATTTAGTAAAACAAAAGAACACTTGGCGCACCAGAGACAAGTGTTGCAACAGTTATGTGATTTGATTAAATTTTAAAAAATGTAACTTCATGAAAGGCGAGTTGGTGTACTTGGGTTTTTTCATATCCCCAAAAGGATTGAAGATGAATCCGGAGATGGTATGAACTAGTATTTAGTGGTCGTCGCCAAGAAGCACATTTGAAGCTTGTATCTTTCATGGATTGACAAGTTTCTACAGGAATTTCATTTGGAACTTTAGTGGAACATCCACACCTATCACAATGGTAATGAGAGGTGATAGAAAATAGCTTTCTTAGACATAAGATGCAGAGAAAAGCTTCCATAATTTCAAGCAAAAGGTGATGGAGTAGTGACTATTACTGCTAGTTGATTTCAATAAGTATCTAAAGTTGATTATAATATAAGTGGCCCAGAAATAGGAATTCTACTGAGTTAAGAAGGTAAGGCGATTGCTTACTTCTGTATGAAATTGAACGATGCCATTAAAATATTTTGAGGTTTTTACCACACTTTTTGAGTTAAATTTTTCTATTTTCACAATTTCTTATGCTATTTTTCACCGTCAGACGCAAAAAAAAATCCTAATGTAAACTTTTTCAAATAGTGTAGATCTAGGGTGGATCTGCCAAATTTGGCAGTTGATTTTTTATTTTCTGATGCAAATAGTATCAGGTTACAAAAATTGATGCAATTACCATCATGAATAGAAAAACTAAGTGTGCCACCATTTTCAAAAAAAACATATTATTAACCATTAAAATTAATAAAATCCATTAAAAGCAACTAACAAAAGGTTTTTCCATTCAAAATATATTTACAGTTGGACTTCACAATTTATGTGAAACTAGTTAATTACAATTAGTGATATCAAACCCAAATTATGTAACAAGCGTGACGATTGGACGTATATCAGGAATCAATTGGCCCATTTACGCCAATCGAATGTTAAGTATACACCTTGTGCAACAATAAGATGTGTATTAGGGCTCAATTTTTGTGAAGGGGGGAAATCAAACGTTAATTATACACATAGTGTGACAATAAGACATATTAGGTGTCAATTAGGTCATTTGCACCAACCAAACCCTAATCATACACTAAGTATGACAATTAGACGTGTATTGGGGTCATTTAGCATTAAGTGGGCTAGACAAACCCTTATTATAACATGTATTTGGGATCATTTGGTGTTGTGGGGGATAACCAAACCCTAATTATACATCTAGTGCAACAATTAGTCATTTAGCACTAAGGACGGCAACCAAGCCTTGATTATGCACTTAGTGTGACAATTAGACATGTATTAGGGGGCAATTAGGTTGTTTGAACTAACCATAACATGCTTATACATCTAGTGCAACAATTAGACATGTATGCAAGTCATTTAACGCTAAGAGGGGAAGCTAAACCCTAACTATATACCTAGTACAACAAATAGACATGTATTATGGCCATTTAGCGCTAAGGGGGCCAACCAAGCCTTGATAATACACCTAGTGCGACAATTAGACATATATTATGGGACATGAGTATTGGAAAAAATCTATTTAGGATTGTATATAAACACAATCCAAGTGATATCATAGAGTTTTGGCAACATCAGTGATACCAAGGAGAAAGCACAAAAGTATAAGACTTTGCATATTATTACACACTAATACACATATCATTAAGGGAAACTGATGAAGATAAGGACGGTGAAGACCTAGGAGGTGCTAAAAAAGGTACACGAAGAGATTGAAGCAATAATTGATACCTGAGTGGGAAAGGGGGTGTGCATAAAGGAGTATAAACAATATCTAGTCAAATAGAAGGGCCAAGAAATTGAGGATGCAACGTGAATAAACAAATCAAAATCTATTAAACATGGGATACCTATAGCAAAGCTCTTGATGGCCGTTTAGACGTTTTCATGATTTTAGTAAACGTCTAAACGGCCATCAAATTTAACCCATGGTTTGGATCTTAGTAAAAAGTGTTACACATGCAAAGAATCCTAACGATTCTGACATAAGGCATTTGTAATTAAAAGGAATACAAAGAGACGCATTAGAAATGGTTATCTAATAGTTAGAGGGAAGACCCATCCAAATTTCTAATCGTTCCTTGTTTTGTGTGTATATATAAGGTGTGAGAATCTTTGTACAAAGGGTTAGTCGATTGAGCAAGGGAATTCTCAAGAAAGAGAACCTAACTATAGAATCAAGTGTGGTTCTAAACAAAAATTTATGGCCTCGCATGTCTAGATAGAAAGTGTCTATAGTGTATCTCATTTGGGATTGTTGTAGCTTCTTGTTTCAAGAGTGTAATAAGATTGTTTTAGCGTTTATAATTGTGTTTTCCTACATTGAATAACATATTGAAGTTTGTTATTTGCATGTTTGCATGGGGTTCTTGTTGTGTGAATCCTTTGATCTTGTGCATGGGTAACTAGATTGCATGGTATAAGGCAGTCCTTCATTGGACCATCTAACCACTATCACTTCAATTTTCTACTTGCGGTTAAACTCGCATATATTTGTGCTATGCATCCCAAGTGCCCCACTTTTCATAGCCCTTAGTCGTTTTAGCATATTTTCTAGACATGCCCTCATGATCGTGAGGTTTGGCAATGGATCCATAGTTTGTGTGCACCCTTCCCCCCCATAACCTATCAATTGGAAAGTGGCTCTCTTTAGAGATTATGCTAAGTGCCCATTGTACATTCAATGATTTTGGAACATTTGCAGAACTACTATTTTGTTTTAGCTTTGGAAAATTATGAATGTTGTCATTTTTAAACATGATGATATCCCTCATCAGTTTTATATTAGTAATAAGATTCATGTTCTCACATCTTCTTTTTATCTCAACACGGGCAAATAAATTGACGTTAGAGTTCAATCATTTAGTGGAACTCGTCAATCGTTGGGGACGTGCTCCATGCAAAATGAGCAGAACACCACCCCCAATCTGTCAACACATATTCGTTGTTGTTACATCCTTGATGACATAGCCGCTATTCCCGAAGCCACGAATGCTTTTCCACGTTGCCTCTTCTTCAAAGGGAGCCATCAAGCCCCTCTTGCTAGAACTTTCCACTTCAAGTAGTTGGAATTCTTACGCCCCTAGGTGGGGAGTTTGTGTTGTTAGTTGTGCATAACTAAAGGGATGACAAGTGGGTGGCCCTTGATCTGTCGTCGCAAGAGCTATTGATCAAGGATTATTTCCATCCCAGGATGATCCACTACCTCCTCCTTTAAACGCTAGTACACATGTTTAGTTTTTTCTATGGAGTTTGTTAGCTTTTTATATGTGCATATTGGACTTCTAGCCATTTTTTAACCAATTTTTGATATTTTGCAACCCTTTTATTGTAAATAATCTATGAACTTTTAAGTCTTTCGTTAGTTAATAATACATAAAATTATTTGTTTCTAATTTAAAAACTTTTGTTTTTGACTTCAATGTAGTACAATCACTTGATGTAAACAAGTTATTAGTTATAACCTATGGTAAATAAATTGCTTCAAGAAAGATGGACTTCAACTTAGCTTTTTTAGACTTTTTTTTTGTTGTGATGTAGTACAACTGTAGATGTCAACTATTTAGCCTCAAAAATGGGAGATGATTTGAGAACCTTTGTGGCATCATTCGTATTTTGATGATGTCTCTTAGCCTTTGAATATGTTATGTTGTTTCCACTTGTATTAGAACATGTAACACTAGCATTTGAATATGTGTTGTTTCCACTTCCTAGAGTTGCCCTTGCTATTTTTTGTAACATTTTTCTCACTCCTATATCATTTCACAACCAAACTATTGTTTATTAGGGGAAAAAACACATCAAATTTAAAAACTTGGTGATTCTTTTTTGTCTAAAGCTAATAACTAGTAATTGTGTTTAAAGGTCAATGGTCATGCCGATAGGGTGGTAATAGAAGTGAACAATGAACACCTAAAAAACCCATATGCTAAAATTAAATGTCTAACAAACCTTGAATTCTTCTAATCCAAAATTATTGAAATTTTGGACATACGGTTAAGTCTAGAGCATGTTTTTTAATTCAGAATTTTTTTTTACCCTACAGCTAGATTTATGTTATTTAGCACTGCAAAATTTTCACAGTAGATAATGGAGTAATAATTAAAATCACGAGTAAAAAAGCCACAACAATTAAAATCACTTATTTATTTGTTATAATATTTATTCTAATTTAATATAAAAATACAAACTAAGCTTTTAACTTTATGTTTACAAGAATTTCACATCTCACTAATTGAGGATTTAATTTTCCCTTCAACTGATTGCCTCCCATGAGTAGAATGGCTAATTGACAAGAGGAACAAAGGGTTAATTTGTGCTAATTGACCATAGGAACAAAGGGCTAATTTATGTTATTTAGCATTGAAAAAATTTCAAAGTAGTTAATAGAGTAGTAATTAAAATCACACAAAACAAGCCACAACAATTAATATCACATATTTATTTGTTATATAATTTATTCTAGTTTAATATTAAAATATGAAGTAAGCTTTTAACTTTGCATTTACTAGAATTTCACATCCCACTAATTAGGGATTTAATTTTCCCTTCCAATCGATTGCCTCCCATGAGTAGAAGGGCTAATTGACAAAAGGAACAAAGGGCTAGAGGTATTGTTTTAATGAAGTTGTTCCCACTGAAATCAATTTTGATGAGAATGGTTTGAGCACCCAATGCAAGTGATATTGAGATTGCTAATTTATGAACGTAGGTTTCCTGAGAGAATTTTGTTGTACAGATACACTCTAGGGTTTTTTATTTTAAAATTGTGGGATTAGGCCATACAGTGAATTATTGGCTGTGAACAAGATCTACAAATGCTACAATCGACCCAATTCCCATGGTATTTGTCCAATGAAATGTTTGTCGGAGAGTTCAACCTGAATTGAAGCTTCAACAAACATTCACATTTCAAAATGATTCAATACATGGAGACCTCATTTACATAGCAAAATCACGTTAATATCTTTGTCAGTGTCCTTCAAACAGAAATTGCCCACAAAGAAACTAAACCCTACCAACTTTGATTGCCAAATTAATGTCGTGGGAAGGATGAGGCATAAAATTTTACTTGCTTTAAAGGCCTACTATTACTCAAGGATGAGAAGCTTTTTCTCGATAATTGAATACCCCTCTATAGCCTCGGATTGTTGCTTCATAGTAACAACGTAAGGACAAGCCTTGTTCCATATATTTGAAAAACAAATCTATGATGGCACTCTCTTATTCTACTTTAACCTTACATAAAATTATGAAAACTTGTCATTGAATGACCTTTTAGATTGCCATTATTAATATTGAAATGAAATGTATAGTAGCCCTGACATGTGTGTGCATGGGGTGGGTAGGTAATAGCATAGGAGTAAGAGCGGGAACAGACTAGACTAAACTCCTCTACATAGGAATACCGAGTTCATATTTCTCTTAGGGCAACAATGTGCATTAAGAATCTGCACAAACAAGGAAGCAAAATCAATTTATTTTGGATTGGCCCAAATAGTGAGTGGGAGAGCTAACACCATCCTATCCCAATCGCAATGGTGTGGGTAGAAAAGAATTGCAGGATACGGAGCCCCAAAATTGAGAGATGGAGGGAAATTTTCTCAAGAGGCGTATGTTTACAACTTTGGGATGGTGTTGTTGAATGTGTTAACATGGAAGGCACCAACACAAGCATAGGCATCTATAAGTGATAAAGGGGTGTGTGCAAGGAGAGTACAGCCGAAACATTTTACAAAGAACTTATGAGAATGGCAATCGCAGAGTCGAAAGTGTGTGAATGAAGAAAACATGCTTCAACTATCACAGTTGGGTATGGCATGTGTTGCACACTATCCCAATCAAAGGCCAAAAATGTCTCGAATTGTTAAAATGATTCAAGATGTTTCTTATAAAGAAGATGGTGCATTTACAACACAATCTAAGTCTCGAGGCGAATCTCCTAATTTTGACTTTATTGTCCACCCCTTCAAATAATAACAATGTCTGAGAAAAGCAACTTACAATTGGCAGTCGCTAGTAGCACCACCATGACTATTCAATATTTAAGAGTCGAGTAGGCAACTGAACAATAATGTTGTTGCCATGAATGACAATTGAGTCCATTTATTTATCACCCAAACAAAACAGCAAGCAATGTTCTCTCTTTTTGTTTGCACACGATTGTTTATTTTTGTAGAATTTCAAGCACCATAAGCATTTGTTATTAAGAGGGAAGAAGGGTGAATATAATTCACCACTTTGAGCTTCTCATTCTCTTTCCTAAGTGGTAAATCTTTTTTTTAATTGAAAATACCTCTATTAATAATTAAAAAAATACACAAGTCAAAAGATTAAACAAAAACAAACAAAAGGACGCCCAACAGCGAAAACATCGAGAATATGTACATTATACACTAAGCCTTCTTTTAAAAAAAAAGGAAAAGTAAAACTAAGAATCAATGCATCTGGTCAATCATGACCGTTGTCAAAGAGCATTGTTTGTCAGCAAGATTGAAAGGCATTCTTTTATCTTCCCGAGTCCAACACACGCCTTTGAATTCTTAATATCAATATGCCATTGCCTCTCTGCATTGCTTAAGGATATTTTTGGCACATCCGCCTCTCAGCGTTGATCTTCCCTCTACTACTTGGTGGCAAATCTTTTGGTGAGTGTGATGTCTAATAAGTCACCATTCTCTTACACTAATTACCAATGTGGGATTAACCCTATCACAGCCTATTCATGTATTAATTGGATTATTCATTTTTATGGCAATTTTACTCTTGCAATTTTTAGTCATTACTCAAATATCCTCCATAAGTAGTTTGTCCTCTAATACATTTTTTCTCATGTAATTTTGACAATTTTACTTCTGCAATTTTTAGTCATTACTCAAATAACCTCCGTAAGTAGTTATTACTGTAATACATTTTTTCTCATATAATTTTGACAATTATTACAAGGCAAGAGGACCCACATTAGCAAACAAGCTCCATAATCATTGCTCAATATAACCACCTTATTCTCATGTAAATAAAGTTTTGTAATAATATGGCTATTGTAAGTCTAAGAGGAAACACAATAGTCGACTATATTTTTTAACAACATAGACTTGTACATCCACCACATGTCCTATTATTAATGGACAAAATAAACTTTAGTAGTTTTGAGTATTATCTGGACCAACCTTTATCCAATTTGAAATCACCAATCAGAATTTATCATTCCATGCTTCAAATAAATCACACCATCAATTTCAATAGCCCAGAATCCAGATTGACCCAATGATCTTGCTGGTGACCAAAGTCTATCCTCCACCCAAAATGCACCACTTTTACACTAAGTATAAAAAAGGCCCTTTGTAAAGGTGGTGCATTTTAGGTGGAGGATAGCCACCACCAGCGTCTGCAGCTGTTATAGCTCCACAATATAATACCTATCGTCATAAAAATAGACCATCGCTCTCTAATAACAACAATATTTTGCATGTTTTTTAAGTTCATTTTATAACTTTACAGAAAGAATTAAATTCGCCTAAGGTTTCTCTTAGAGGAGAGTTTGAGTGAAATTATTGGGCTGCCAAGTCTAAGCTTTTGAACTGGGGTTACGGTTATTCATGATTGCCCTACACCTCCCAATAGTACAGATGAAGTTTTCATGGACCTATGACTGATTACGTACAGGGAACGGCATTTACTTGGGACCAAAGATGGCTCAAGGAATCTTTGAACCGCTGAAGAAAGAAATGACTGAAGCACCTATTCTTGATTTGCCGGACTTTAAGATACCCTTCACAGTTTTGGCAGACCTGCTTATCTATTAAGCAATCACTCGATCAAAAAAATCAGATGGGCACTTACCACTGATTAATTATTAATCAGCGGATTTTTATTTAAGGGCAAGCAATTACGCATGCATGTACGGTCAAGATGAGAAAAGCAGATTTGTATTCAATTGCAAACAATTATATATTCGTCTAGGGTCCAGAAAGGAAAAGCTGATCCAAAAATTAGATTCCGGAATCTAGGTGGACATTTTGGACAATAAGATTTGCAGTCGATAAGTGCGAAGTTCTATTGGCCACAAATGAGGAAGAATATTACAGAATCTGTTTTGAGCATGCAGAATTAGCCAAGGGACAGAAAATACCATGCACATATATGCCAATGACGATATCAGAAGCACCTTTAACCATAGTTACCATGTTCGAAAAGTTTAGGTAGTTCAGAAGGGGAAAAAAGTTCTTGAGTTCAGAATTTCGCAAAAGGTTCAGTTTGGTTAGAGTTCGGGTATTAGAATTTCTTGTTTGTTTTTGTTTTAGGTTGAAAATCTTTTAATTTAATACATTTTAATTAACATATAACATAAGTAATGTTTGACCAAACTTGTTCAGTCAGACTAAAAAGTACGGTTCAAACGAATGAACATGGTAACTATGCCTTTTAACAGACATCTCTATTGATTTTGTGTTAGGTTTGCCTCGTGCTCAGTAAAGACTTGACTCCATTTGTGTGGCAATGCATTACTTTTCCAATAGCTCAATTCCCTACCAAGTCAGAATGCTAACTTTCTTTATGGAAATAGTACACTTGCACAGCCTTCCTAAATCTATAACCAGTGACGGGGACTGAAAACTTTGAAGTCATTTTATAGATCACCGTGAGGGAGGTTAAATTGCAAATTACAATATAGCTCAGAGTACCATCCACAAACCAATGACCAGGCTGAAAATAGAAGCGTTGGAAATCTGCTTCAAAGTATTGTTGGTAAAAACCCTAGCACCGGCTGAATTTGCTTATAATTTCAGTATTAATTGATCACAGGTAGATCGCCTTTTCAAATTGTTTGTAGTCAAAATCTCGAAGGGAATAGTTACTTGTTTGATCTGTGAATCAGAATAGATGCAGAAGTTATCGTGCAAAATCTCTATGTAGTCCAACAAGAAGTTAAACAAATACGGTTAAATACCATTGATGAATACAAAATAAGAAAACTTAAATTGCGGGGGAAGCGTCTTCAAAGCTGAAGACCGCGTTATTATACTTTATCTGCTTAAGGCAAGCTCTCCAAAGAAAACACATCACAAACTGATGCCATGAAAGATCCTCGAGAGGAGTAATGAGAGTGCCTATGCAATCTACTTGCCAAGAGATCTAGACATTAGTCCAGTCTTTCATGTGGCATACTTGTAACCATTCCGCAGATAAAATGAAAAAGTCCCAGCTGGCTTTGAGACACAGAATTGGACTAAGCAAATATCTAAAGAAGAAATGGAGCAGATTGAACGAGTCCTCAACACACCTAGTTGGCAGCTACAAGAGGCAAGAGGTTTCCAATGTATTTTGTAAAATGGAAAGACCTTCCAGTTCATAAAATGCAAAGATCTTCCAGATTATAAAATCCAAAGATCTTCCAGATTCCTACAACTCTTGGATCACAGAAGTTGCATTATTGAGCTATAGGAAGACCAAAGCAGGAGGTTCAGACATTTGCATAGCAAAGGGAGGATAAAGCAGGCGCAAAGCTACCATTTACATTTTGAGCAGGATCTGTAGAGAGAAGGGGAGTAGGATGGGGAGCCATAGTAGACCACTTTGCCCACTTCCTCCAGAATATGTGGAGAAAAAATGAATTGGTTAGGCTTGTGCACTGTTGTTGTGGTAAAGCCAGACCTGACTAAATTACTCTAGTAAGTGGAAGACATGATCTGCTCAAGACATGTCTCTGTAAGCAGAAACTAGGAAAACAAAACAGGGGGAATCAATCTTGGGGATGGAAGAAGCATAGATTTCAGTCCATAGACGCAGGTTTTAGAAAAGGAGTGAACTTGTTTTGTGTAGCGATTTCAATAGAAACTTGTTAGAAGAACAGTCTGAATGTATGTAATGGTAATGAATTTTTAAGAAATTAAGAGTATTACATTTTCCCAGTGCCCTGTTTATACATTGTGTTTTAAATTTGTATCCTGTAAGAGTTGTATTGATAAGATGATTCTTTGAAAACCACCCGTTCAACTCAGAATCGGTTAGCTTTCTCTGTAGGCAGTATTAAGCTCTCAAGAAACAACTTGTCTTCACTTATAAAAATTAAATTATTAATGAAGGCAGTTCCCCCCTGGAATGCCATTCTCACTTCGATCCAAATCTCACCCAGAGGGGGTACAAGGGCCATGTGAGGTCTCACTGCAGATTTCATTGGTTCTGCTATCAATACCTTAAATGCCACTAACATTGTGTGCATCAAATCTTGCAACCAGAATCTGGTATGGCCCTTTTAGCTTCTATTAAAATCAATCCTCATCTCCAATGGCCAACTGCTAAGCCTATCCGTGGCCCTAACACTATAATGTTATTTTTACCCTTTGCTTTGAGCAACAAGCTAAAAACTAAGATTTTAGAGAGGATTTTCTGGTTTAAAGATTCTAACCTTATAAATCATCCATACCTAATTGGATAAGACGAACCCTCTTGATGGGGGTAAGCAAATATGATGTCACCAGACTTTAAACATTTGCAAGGCTTAGATAATTCCTGTATCTATAGACATGGTTCTGATTTAAATCCTTCTAATCCAAACCAATGGGAACTCCTAGTTTTATCCAAACCCAATAGGATAAGACAAACCTTCCTGCAGAATTATCATAAAAAAGACCACTCTTTCATGTTATGCAAAGACCAAGTAAGATTGAGAAATGCAATGCACCAGAAGATTCACAATATATAGAGTGTCCCATGCAATACACTTTCAACACATGCTTTTACACATAACCAAGTTAGCAAGAGATCCAACCATTTACTTTGCATAAATTAAGTCATTTACCTCACCTCATAAGCATGAGGACGAATCATCCTAACCATTTACTTAGGCATAAAATAAATTATTTGCCTTACCTTGTAAGCATGAGGCCAAAACATCCTGACCCACTGTAATGTCAAAGTATATATATAAAGTAGCCTGTGTTTCTTCAACAGTGGCAAAGTAATAGGTATACACATAGCAAAACCAATCATTATCCATACATCATGGATGGCTGACAATGTCTTCCCACGGCAATAGAAAATTGAAAGATTCAAGACAACTTTGCATGGTTACAAGCAACCAACACTGTTAGAATTTGCAGAGAGAGAGAATAAACCAAATAAATGTGTAAAGAATGATTGAAGAGAAAACCGGAATACACACTGTACAAATGGGTTGTGTCCGGGTATTTATTATGCAAAGACGGTTACAAAATTAGTTAGCGGTTACAACCGCATAACCATACAAAACAATTATAAAAGGGGAAGTCTTATTCATCTATTCCTACACCCCCTCTTAAGACTAACCCTACATAACTCAAAAACAAACAATCTAACAAAACAGAACTACGCCATCTTCAAACACTTTCACTTTGAAAGCAATGCTATGATAGGATAGGGCTCCATCAAGTTGCTTCATGACCTTCATAAAAGTGTAGCTCCCGAGCTGAATTCCCAAGTTCCCAGATTCCACCTCCCCGAACTCCCGAATCACAAATCTCCCGAATTATTGGACAACCATCCATACTGAGCCATCCACAAGCTCCATCAAGTTGTCTCATGACCCTCGTGAGGGTATAATTCCCAAGATCCATAGTCTCCCGAATTATCTAAGCAACCATCCATACTGAGCTTCATCTACCCTGTATCCTTTCTTGCCTTCAAAGTTTAGAGCATCTTTATAGCACGTATTCGTCACTGTCCTCACTACCTTCTGCATCTGGTGGGTCTTCAACCATGGCTATATTGGTTGTATTTGATATGACTTTACCCTTGAGCACATCATTGGCTCGAACACGACAATCCCATGCTGTGTGACCTCTTTTCTTACAATAATGACATTCAATCTCCGACTTATCTGATCTTCTATGATATTTTCTGGTTCTAGAATAGAATGCACTTTCTTGCTGGGAATGACCTTCTGCATCCTCTGTAGTTCGTTTTTCCTCAGCTAGAAGAGTTGCTATCATATCATCCAGAGATTGAGATTGAATTTGACTGAGGGTAAAAACTACATAGCTATATTTTGAAGACAAACTATTTAATAAGATAGCTTTGGCATCTTCGTCCTCAATTGCAGCTTTCACTTCTACTAGTTGTCTGATCAAGGACCTTAGATTATTGATGTGGCTTGACATAGAGACTTCGTCATCCATTTTGAACCTATATAACTTAAGTTTTAGGGAAAATTTGGCATTGACTGCTTTCGCTCCAAATAATTTATTTAGAGTATCCCAAATTTCCTTTGATGATTTGTCTAGGTCTACATGATGAAGTTCAGAGTCAGAGAGAGCAAGGCCAATAATAGTTTTTGCTCTATCATCTCTGCTTTGCCATTCTAACAATTTCGATGCATCGGAAGGTGATGTCTCTTTCCCATTTACAATGCCCCACAAATTTTTATTCATAAGTTGCATTTGTATTTTCACTCTCCATGTATGAAAATTTAGCCCAGAATATTTTTCTATGGGCATTTCCATTTTAATAAAATAGAATAAATACAACTGCGTATTTTGGCAATGAATAAATAAAATAAAATAAAATACCAGTTGCACAGTTTCGTGCCCTAGCGCAGGTAGTCTTTTTGCTTCTGCGACTTTCCAGCCTTACGTCTATGAAAAATGTTTGTGCCCTAGCAATTTGTGACTGTAATAATGCACCATATTAGCGCAAATCGCAACTGTAAAAATGTCTAAAATTACGATTTTTCGTGGCTATTAAAATCTGACTATTTGTGCTTGAAAACGCTGTTATTTTCCTGAAAAACGTGTCATTCGCGACTATATTTTCGTGCTCGAAAATACTGTTAATTTCCTGAAAAACGTGCCATTCGCGACTGTATTTTCGTGACTCTTTTTTTGTTTTTGAGAAAAACGCGAGTACAGCGTGATTTTTTCTGAAAAACGTGAGTACAGCATGATTTTTGTGACTATATTCTTCTGATTCACGACTATACAGTGTGCCCTAATGGGACTCACGAAAAATATCTTTCTTCCTCCCTCTCTTTGCTTGCCCCACGCTGTGATACCACTGTTAGAATTTGCGGAGAGAGAGAGAATAAACCAAATAAATGTGTAAAGAATGATTGAAGAGAAAACCGGAATACACACTGTACAAATGGGTTGTGTGTCCGGGTATTTATTATGCAAAGACGGTTACAAAATTAGTTAGCGGTTACAACTGCATAACCATACAAAACAATTATAGAAGGGGAAGTCTTATTCATTTATTCCTACAAACACCACATACTTCATCTTTTGTGCCACTTAAGATAAAACTGCATGTTACAATCTTCCTGTGGATTCTGAGCACAAGAACAAGAAACTTAAGCTTCTTTCCATAGCTCAGCCACGCCTAAGGGCCTTCCAGTTATCTTGGTTCTCCCTCACATGCATTCTGGCCAGATTGGCTGCACCATCTCTATCACCCATCCACAGAAAGCAATGCCAAGCGTTAACACTAAATTATACGATTGAAATTGGACTTTTAAATGTAATTAAATGTTTCCATCATGGTGAAATGATTCCGTTCATGTAATGACAGGGTAGAATTACCAAGTGGTGGCTGCACAGATGTAGCAGAAACATTGTTAGCAACAATCTGCCACTCTCCTTTTATGTGCACATCTGTAGGAGCTTATAACATTACATTCTTGAACATTTAAATGCACGACTTCAAACAGTAAAGGTGTAGAAAGGACCATATGAGAGATTTTTTTGAGACCTTAAAGGCAATGTTAGCAAAGACAGACCAGCACTGAATCCGTCCTTTAGAGAGTCATCTTCCCGATAGGTTTCCTCCTCTTTTGCCAGACAGATGATCAAAACAAAAATGTAACTGTTCTAGTAGAAGCATGACCTGTCAACAAGACAGAGACATCAACAACCGAGGTTCACACATCGAGCCTCTGAAATTGGTAGGTAGCCGAACCTGGTACTGATACAGCAATTGTTTTTAGCCTGGTATAGCTTGAGTACGGCCATACACAAAATATGTATAAAATATTTAAACTAGTACAGATATCTTCAATACATCCATCTGAAAATGCCAATAGATATCAATCCCAAGGCTTTTATGTTGGATTTTATAATAACTCCATTACCTTCTCTGAAAATTTTCTATTGACTGGTGACAAATTACATCAATCTAGCTGCACCAATGTGTTGAGCTCAAAAAAATCTTTCCTACCATTAAAAACAGCCTCCAAACTCCACTGTATGGCCAAGATACTACAATTTTTCCATTGACTTCTCAAAACAAAAAGAAAACCTTCCAAGTGAAAGTATTACCCCATGTAACAATAAATTAAATATTAAAATTATAACAAAATAAGTAAAAACTAACCACATGATATGCATGAGTAAACAAAATTAGTTAAAATAACCAAAAACAGTAGAACACACTACTGATAATTCAATGCCAATAATCAGGACACAAATAATCACTGATCGAACTTAGAACTCCGAGAACCCAAGTCACAAGGTTTGTAGAATTTCAATGTGAAAGTTCGAAATTCAGCGAATTCCATTCAAACAACCAAAATTCATTCAAAATCATCGATAAATTCATGTAGAATTTATTATCCATTATTTTTTATCTAGAGAACGTTACAAAATCACTAAGACGAAGGTAGAAATGAAGTAACCCACATTTTTTCTACTTGTGGAATGCGCCAAAGGTTTTGTGCCCTAGCCACTCAAACGTTTCAAAATGTGAACTGAATGAGCCTTCCAAGTCGACCGAAGCTGGCAGCAAAGACCAGGATGACGCAAGCAGGCAAACACAACTTCACAGAAACAACGTGATCACATAAACACATGTTTTTCATTGGATTTCAATACATCTTCCACGGCCATGCTTGTCTCATACTTCTTCGACAGCGTTAGCACACACTATAATAGATTTTAGGTTTATTTGCGATTTTAGGTTTTACGTTTTGTAATAAAGAATTATGTTTTGAGTTTTAGGTTTTTTAATTTGCTATGAAGCATATGTGATTTAGAATAGCATGTACAATTTAGAATTAAGTTTTTATGATTACTTTTGTTTAGTATTAACTTTTAAGTATTATTTTTAGATTTTAAATGAATATTTTAGTTAATAAATATTTTAGATATTAAAATTAGATATAATTTTTTAGTATTTTAATTAGATCAAAAAAATTAGGTATTTTAATTAATTTGGTTTTCATTTTAATTTAAAATTATTAATAATTAAAATTTATTTTATTATTAAATTATATTTTCCAAATTTAATGACATTTTTTTCGGCAATTTTTATCGTCTGGCAAATTTCTTTTGAATTTTATCATAGTCGAACACAAACCTTGTGACTTAGCTGAGAACCAATGTGTCATTGGCTTTTCAGTTTTCACATACTGAATGTAAGAGTGCCTTTTAGGATTTCCCCATAATTTTTAATAGTTTCTAATTTTTTTTAGGTCCAAGTTTGACTTTTTTAAATTAAAAGTAACAAAATAAAAATCCAATAACAAAACTGTTTTTCCCCACTTTCGAACGTGGGTTCTGCGTGGGTACCTCCCTGTATGTCCCAGATGGGTGAGGTACATTTGGGTTCATCCTTGGATGTACCCCCGTACCCAATCCTGTGAGGGCATACCCGGGCAGTAACCACAAGTGAATCGAATCAAGACCAACCCTCATGGGAAAAGGACCAAGTCTGTTGATTTCATTCGGCTTTAAGTTTTCAAAAATGAATGTGAGAGTGCCATTTACAGTTTCTACATACTCTGTCATTATTAAATTATTTTTTGAAGTCCCAAGTTCAACTTTTTTGAGTTTTAAATAAATTTGAAAAAACCGTCTTTTCGTACTTTGGATTATGGGTTCTGCGCATGTACTACCCAGGTAAGTCCACACAGAGTCGGGTGCATATGGGCTCATCCTTGGATAAACCATACTCCACCCTACCATGACAAGTAACCAGTACATGCCGTACCAGGACTGGTCACATTGGGGAAAAGGACCTAGCTTCTTCGTGAAATTATAACCGCATAGCCCCTGCACTTGTCCTTGCACCCTCCCCCATTCAGCAAAACAAGAAAACACTTTTAAGATATTGAGACATACAGCCACTCAGACCTGGAACTTTTTGACCAATTAAACCCTGTAACCGCTATTCTATGCAACAGTCTCTAAGTAATGATAGGGATTCAAGTATCTGAAAGCGCATAATGTGTTTTTTAGGGTCTTGGAGATCCAAATTCAAAGGCCACTTGTTACAGGAATGCTAGTATAAGCATTTTCGCTTTGAATTGTTTGCAAAATTGCAAAGACAAACACAATTTCTTGAATAAATCACAAGTAAATGCAATACAGATAATCCATTAAAAGAATATAATGTGTTCCCAAAGCACAAGCCAACATTGTGACTGACTTATATTTGCGTTCAAAACTTTGTTTACATGACAAATATATAATAGTCTGAAAGTCCCCTATAAATGTTTCGATTAGAATCAAGAAGTTTCACATTCGAAACAATGACATATGCAAACTGTTGTGCAGACTGTTTATTGACATAGCACCCAAGTTGCATTCCAACCATACAGTATAAGATTATAAGATCCTAGTACTTGATTCAATAAGGTTCCACTGGAAATCCCATCTGTAGATGTCTTTCTCTTCTAAAATTGCACTAACCTACCTTGCTGCTTTCAGTCTTACAAGCTACTGACGAGAAGAACATCGTGAAAATCCAAGTGAATTAGATTTCTCCGAAAAGTTGATCCATCATGCTAAATCCTTCGTAAATCTCAGTCTGTGTGGTATAAACTTAAACAGCAACTTCCATTTTTTGATTATCCTCAGGGAACGGAAAAGGTGCCTTTGTTTCCATCTTTAGCTTCTCTTCACTAAAGACATTCTGTTCCTGCAGTTTGATACGAGCCACAAGTTCCTCACTCAATTTAATCTTCTCCGCAAGTTTCTGAAAATAGTCTTTTATCTCCTCAGCTCTCCCCTCTCTGCTAAATGCCTCTGTTAATATATCATATGTTGCAACATCAGGGAGCTTCCCTCCATCCACCATCCCCAGAAAAATCCTATTAGCTTCATCAAGATTCCCTTCATTGCACAAATGACCGAACAATTTGTTATAAGAAGCAATATCTGCCTTAAATCCAGCTTCTGTCAGTCTCCTAAAATACTTTAAGGCCTCGTCCAGCTTGCCCACTTTGACAAATTCATCAATCAGCTCACCATAAGTTACTGAATCTGGTTCAATCCGCAGGTCTACCATCTCCTGCACCAGTTTCTCTATCTCCATATTCATTCCTTGCCTGAAATATGCATCCAAAAGAGTATTGTACGCCACAGCCGCTGGAGTAACACCCTTCTCATTCATTGACCTGAAGCATGGAATCCATTAATGACACAGGATTGCAAATCTGTTTGTAGTTTTACAGCAGTAACAATTCCCATTGCTTTCATAAGAAATTAAATATAAGTGAATTACTTCAATAACTGATAAAGAAGACAGAATCAACTAGCACTCACAAATATAGCTAATATCATCAATTTAGACATATTCTAAGTAGACTTTTGCTGCATGTTTTGAGATTTCAGTTGTCTTTTTTGCTACATGTGCATGGTGAATCTATTTTCGAAACATAGAAATAATAGTGAAAAATTTAAGAAATCATAACTTTGTTATTGCTTTTCAAAAAAATCACTAGCAATTAATTAGATTTGGAAGTTTAATTCCAGGAAAGAAAATAAAATCATTTTAAGAGTAGGGATTTGATGACAATACTTCAGTTGGAAGGTCACTGATTAACACATGACATAAAAATAAATGATTAATAGGGAAATTCTACCAACACTTGCATACCAAGGCAAAACATTGAAAGTTAAAACAAATAATGTGAGATTGTGTGAAGAGCTGCAAGAATACTCTTGAATTTAAATAATAGCTTTTAAAAAAAATTAAAATTACCAAGTAAAAATCTAGAAGTTAAAAAACATATAGCATGTATCCTGGAACGTTTGATAAAATTTCAACAATTACTTTTCTATTCTTTTCGAACAAAAGACCCTACAATTGAATTTGTTCCAAGATAATAGACTGGAAAGGAAATGTTGGTAAAGAAAAGCAAAAGAAACACATGGTTTCCATATCTATGTTTAAAAAATGAGAAGTTATTCAAAACGTGTCAAAAAATTAAAAAATAAATAAATAAATCAGGTAGCCTATATTCTCTAGAGAAGCTAGCCTAATCATTTCCATTATTTGAGTAACTTAAAACTGAGTTATCTAATTTTCTAATTTTTATGAACGTAATTTAGATAAAGTCTTATCATTTGGCAAAATCTAAGAATACAGAGGAGACCATAAAAGATCTAGCAAACTGATAAATGGAAACACTAAACCCACAAACCTGAAGAACTTTTCATTTCTGTTTTTCTTTTTTTGAAATAGCCAGATCCAAAATCTAAGACTTAAAAACCTGTAGAAGCTGACCAAACATTTGTTGTAAAATTGAGTATTTCCCCCATAGTTAAAAACTCACTAAAATTGCAAGAGCTCACACTTTTGCAAACAAGCAACCATCCCATTGCTCGTCAGCTGAGTAACAGGCTCAGACTCTCAAGTAATGGCAAATAGTTATCCACAATTAATCGGCATTACCTGGCAATTACTCGGCATCACACAGCTGCACCCCAATTGTCTATGAGCATTGTAGTTTGGACTCTATTTTGGTCTAAAACTGAACATTGTAGTCTTTTTAGGTAAAAAAATTAACAAAAAAAAACTTATGCATTTTCTACATTCATTCTCCTGTCATTTTGATTTAACAGTGTTTTACATGTTATTTAAGTTTTCTTAAGGAATTAAATATTTAAGTAGCGACAAAGTTGCCAAGTAATTGCCAAGTTTGAATCAAAATTTTGGGCTGCCAAGTGATTACCTCTTTTTCCCTAGCCAAAATAAACCTTGAACAGCTGACCTTGCACTTAAAGCCAGCTCAGAGGTCAAAAACTTAAAACGCACAAAAGCGTGCCAGAAATCTTTTGTGAAATTTTGAGGAGGCAACCACCTAATCTTTTGTACAGCTTATTGTTGAATAAAAGCTTCTACACATCAATGTTTTGAGGCTTCCACGACCTACGATAATGAGATTGGAAGCCAACCTATAAGATTCAAAATATTAAATAATAAATATCATTGTAAAGTTTACACAAGAAATTTCTAATATTCTATAGCTGAACAAAAGCTTCTACACTTCAATGTTTTGAGGCTTCCCTAGTCATGATAATAGGGCATCAAATGAGCCCCAAAAATTATTTTCTCTATCCTGGATGATTGTTTATATTTTTAGGAACTCATTCATATAAAAATCAGAATTTACAGATGCCAAATCAACTCAGAAATCAGATCTGAAAATAAAACTGGTAAAAAACCCTTTGAAAAATAATGAAACTGATTGGCTTATTTCCCAAAAATATGTAGATGGTTTAACAATTAAAATCAGAACTAAATACCTCCAAAATACAAAGCCAAATCTGCCCCAACTGGGTCGATCCAATAGAAGATGAACTGCTGTAATTTTATTCCTCAAATGCCTTCAAATTACACTGTTGGAAATGACTGAAAATAACACTGAAAATCTGATTACCATCAATGGGAATTTCTGAGTGAAAAACCCTCTCATCCCTTGCTGATTGGTGGTCTTGAAGGTTGTTTTGGGTCTCTTCTTCCTTTAAAAGGAGAAGTAGACTTGCTTTAGAGGCATTCCATTTTCATTTGATATATTCTGAATTGTGTTGAAGCCTGAAGCTTTCACCAAAAATATTCTAAGGACGAAAACCCTTAGTATATTGCCTCTAGAGGACGAAAACCCTCTTAGAGTTTAGGAGGAATTTCTACATATGATTTTCCACAGAGCTTACACAGAATTTCAGTGTTTTCCAGCGGTAGTTGAGGAGTTTTTGCAATAAAGAATTAAAGACCAGCGTTGCAGCAGTGCTGTACAGATTTTCTCTACTGGAGCGACTCATCCTTGGTTGTTATTTGATGTTTTCTAAGGTCTGATCCTTGCTGCTATCTGCTGTACAGCTTGGGAGAAGGTATTTTCAATATTATGGTTGGATTTATATGACTGTTTCAGCCTCTTTAATCTGCAGATTTCTGATATAGATTCCAGATTATTTCAGTCTTGTTTGACTGCTAAAAAAATGCAGATTTCATCATATTTTTGGATAAATAAAATATAGTGATCAGATTTGCTAAGAATCTTATTTGTTGGGCTTCTGTTGTATGAGTTTCATCCTCATGTGCTAGTCGCCATTTCTGTAGCTACTGCTACAGTTAAGGATATGATTTCATATGGTTGCATATTCCTGTAAGGACTGATTTGGTTGTATTAAATCTGTATTTGTCATTAGTTTGGAAATTCTTCAATTCAATCATTGTTCTATGAGGGTCCTATGATCAGCCCTAATCGCACTTCTTCCATAAAAACAGATCTGTATTAGTGTGAATTCTATAAATCAGTTTTCGGTGTCTTAATTGATCTAAATTGCATTGAAGTACAAAGGAGATCCATTTGGGGATCTTTCAACTCCGTGAGTCTCTCTCTGACTTGCCAAGACACGAGCTGAGCTGCAAGCAGCAAGTTTCCCTGCCCCCACTCAGCTGCCTCTGTATTTTTTTCGGTTCTTTTGGAGACTGGCACAATAGATTCAGATGCAATGCCCACAAATAATTTTAAAACATAAAAGAGTCTCTCGGACTCACTGAGTTGCAAGCCAAGCTGCATGTGGCAAGTTCCACCACACTAACTCATCTGACCCGCAGGTCCAACAAAGAACATTTTACCAGATTTTTTAGGACATGCTACCAGCTTCAGATGTAAAGCCCACAAAAATAATTTAAAAACATTAAATTGAATACGCTTAAAACTTAAACCCGAAGAATAATTAAAAAAGATCTACTTTATGAGAAGCATTGCTTAAAACTTAAACCCGAATAATAATTTAAAAAGATCTACTTGATGAGAAGCATCTTCTATCAGGAACACCAGGGATCCGTTGAATCGAAGAGTGCACCGGTGAGAAATGTGAGACATAAATTGCACAAAGACAAGACTAAGCACACACATACAAATCTCCAAGTTATGAAGAACGAGATAAAATGCAAAAAGGCAAAAGTGTGATATTCCTCTTTTGCCTGCTCAGTCTTGTAGCCAATCTTCGAGTTCATATCCATGTAGTCCATGAAAGGAAGATTCTCCTTAACATCTTGAGGAAGAATGCTATACTCCTCAAATATGCTAATCACTTCCGCTTCTTTGTCCTATGGTGTTGGACTTCTGTGAATAGAAAGTGATGATGATCTAGGCCTCCGATCATGTCTGGCTCTCAAACTGTCTCTTCTATCTCTTGACCTATCCACGTCCATTCTCTGCATAATCTGTTGCATGGTCCGTATCATCTGTTGATGGGTAGTAATCATAGTCCTAAGAAGATCGATATCCATATTCCATGGAAAGCTTTTCTGTCTAACTTCCATGATTCAGCTCTATCACCAACTCTCGTGGCTACATCAAATCAAAAACCCTCCAGGTGGGAGGAACATTGCTCTAATACCACTGAGAGATCCCTAGATGGATCCTCCTTGTACTCTCCTGATTTTAATCAAGTAAAAACAGCAAATACAGATTTCTTCGCATTTTATGTTAAGTTCCTAGTGCAGATCTGGAAAATGCAACTAGGGTTGAAGAGAGATAACAGTATAAATCATGCCAAATAAAAATACTTCTGACTTCTAATGACTGTTCAGATATTTAGGGACAGATTTATATAAAAAAACTGAACTTATTACAGTCCCATAATGGCCCAGAAAATCAGATCTAAAGCCTGTTTTTATTTAGCTTAAAAATCTTCAAAATGCACTTCAGAAACTGATAAAAAAGTACAGTAATCAGATTACAAAATGATGGCAATTATTTGACAAATGTTTTCAGATGAAAATACCTCTGAATTCGCTGCCAGAACTTGCTTATACAATGGACTGATCCAACTGCTGGTTAAAAATCACTAAAAAACATCCTTCAAATCCCTCTCATCACATATGGCTGAACTGAATCTGGAAGTCTGATGAGTAACACTAGAAATTTCTGAGTGAAATCCCCTCTCAATCTCCTGGGGTTTTCATCCGCAAGAGATAAATTCACAAGGGTTTTCGTCCTTGGAATTTTTTGGTAAAAGCTCAGAGCTCTTAGCAATGCAAAATATGATAATAAAAATCTGGATACCTCTCATGCAAGTCGACCTGTTTATTTAAAGGGAGACTCAGCCCAACTACCACCTCCAAGTCAGCCCAATCAAAATTGTTTCATTCCCCTATGCTGGTCGCATTTTCCCTCTTTGGGCCAAATGGCACGTTTTCCAAAAAATGCCTCCCTAAGGCAAGTTGCACTTTCTCTTTTCTAAAACAATTACTTTTAATTGTATTTGTGACATTTTAATTCATCATTATACTTTATTATTTATTATTTGTGTTTTTTTCATAATATTATTATTTTTTTGAAATAATAGCACAATATAATAAAACAATAAAGTTATGTCACCCTAAAAATTCCCCCTTGGCCATCGGGTAGACATAAAGGGCCAAAGGTCCACGTCCAAGCTTAGGCAAGAAAGAGGGGGACATTACAATCCTCCCTCCCCGGAGTTGCTTGCCCACAAGCAACTGTAGCAACGCGGGGTGCTGAAGAATAGACTCACACCCTCCCAAGTGGCATCCTCCAAGGGTAAATCTTTCCAATGAACCAGGTACTTCCCGTATCACCTTGATCCGCAATCTTCCTCTCCCCCCAATCCAAAAGTCCCTCAGGTACCAAATCCAGTCTTCCCTCATCATCCAAGGGGGCGTAACTCTACTGAAGAGGTCACATGCTGTCCCAATGCCTTCTTTAAGCAAGATACATGAAAAACATTGTGTATCTTACTTTCAGAAGGTAACTCCAACTCATAAGCTACATATCCAACTCTCCTCACCACCCTGTATGAACCATAGAAGCGAGGCTTAAGCTTCTGCCGCTCCACTCTTCTTAAGAGTACTCTGTTTGTAAAGCTGGAGTCGTAAAAAGACCATATCCCCTACCTCAAATGATCGCTCAATCCTGTGTCTGTCTGCATACATCTTTTGCTGATTTTGGGCATGCTGCATATTGTCCTTAAGGGTTTTAAGGATATTCTGGCTGTCCTGTAAACACTCTCAAGCCTGAGGAGCTCTAACTATCTCCAAACGCTATATCCACGAAGGATCTCACGTCATAACCGTACAAAGCTCGGAAAGGGGTCATCCCAATGGACATGTGGTACGTAGTATTGTAACAATACTCGCACAAATAAAGTTGCTTGACCCATGCTCTCTACTGCCCTAAAACATAGTTGTGCAGGTACCCCCTCAATCCACTTATTCACAATCTCCGTCTACCCATCTGTCTGTGGATGATAGCTAGTGCTTGGACTCAACTCAGTGCCTGCCAACCTGAAGAGTTCCTACCAAAATGTGCTCATAAACCTACTATCCCTATCGCTAACAATATTCTTCGGAAGCCCATGTAACCTGAATACCTCCCTAAAGAATAAATCAGCCACTTGTGGTGCCTTAAAACTCGTGGGGATGGCAAAGAAGTGTCCATACTTAGTCAACCTATCAACTATCGCATAAATGCGATCATAGCCCCTACACAACTCGTAGTCCTGTAATGAAATCCATAGATATACTCTCCCACCTCTGCTCTGGAATCAGTAAGGGCTGTAATAAACCTGCAGGGAAAGTATGCTCGGACTTGTTTTCCTAACAAGTCACACACTCTCGAATATACTGTAGGACATCCTCCTTGAGACCCTTCCAAGAGAATCTCTCTCTAACCTACCTATATGTCTTGAAATACCCTGGATGTCCTGCTAATGGTGCATCAATGGAGTGCATGTAGAATCTTCCCCTTGAGCTTTAGATTCAAGTACCAAATAAATCCTACCCTTATAATAAATCAAATCAGAAATTACCTGGTAGCGCCCATCTTGAATTTTGCCGTCCATGATCTCACATGCTAAGGTGTTCTTTGAATACTCAACCAGGAATTGAGACTTCCAATCTGCAGAAATTTCACTCATAGAATATAGGACAGCAACATGGGGTCTCCTCGATAGTGCATCTACCACAACATTCCTTTTTCCCTTTGACATACTCAATGTCAAAATCATAGGCCTGAATTCTGCTGACCCATTTCTGCTGCCTCTCATTGAGTTCCTTCTGCTCCAAGAAGTACCTCAAGTTGTTATGGTCGGTCCTCACTACAAACTTTCCTCCCACCAAATACTGTCTGAACTTGGACAATGCATGCATGATAGCGAGCATCTCCTTGTCATAGGTGGAATACAACCTCTCGTTTTCCCTCAACTTTCTACTCTCATAGGCAATGGGATGACGGTCTTTGCATCAAGACTGCACCAATACCTGAACCCGAAGCATCACACTCTAAGATGAATGGCTTAGAGATGTCCGGAAGAGCAAGGACTGGACATGTGCTCATCACCATCTTGAGCTCATCAAATACTATTTGTGCCTCATTTGTCCATCTAAAATGCCCCCTTCCTTGTGAGATCTGTCAATGGTGCAGCAATATCTGAATAACCCCTCACAAATCTGCGATAATATCCACATAGCTCTAGTAATCCCCGCAACTCTGATATGTTCCTAGGTGGAGGGCCAATCCTGCATAGCCTGTATCTTCTCTTGATGGACCTTGACCCCATTGGCCCCAATGACATGTCCCAGATACAATATCTCAGTAAATCCAAACTCGCATTTGGACATCTTAGCAAATAGACACTGAATCTCCATAATGCCAAGTACCTCATCTAAATGCCTCAAATGATCCTCCCATGACCTGCTGTAGATCAAGATATCATCAAAGAAAACTAGCACGAACTTCCTCAACTGTTTGTTGAAGAGATGGTTCATGCATGACTGAAAAGTGGCAGGTGCATTAGTGAGACCAAATGGCATCACCAAGAACTCATAATGCCCATAATGACATCTGAATGTTGTCTTTAGGATGTCCTACTCTCGAACCTGAATCTGATGGTATCTTGATCGAAGATCAATCTTCAAAAAATAAATGGCTCCATGCAGTTCATCCAAAAGCTCGTCAATACGAGGGAATGGGATACCTGTTTTTGATTGTCTTCTTGTTGAGGGCCCTGTAGTCGATGGACATTCTCATCGTCTCGTCCTTCTTCTTCACCAACACCACCAAAGAAGCAAATGGGCTAGAACTAGGATGGATATGCCCCATGTCAAGAAGCTCTCTGATGGTCCTCTCTATCTCATCCTTAAATTTCTTAGGATGACAGTAGGCTGTAGTGATCACAGGTTTGGCACCCTCCTCCAACTCTATGACATGCTCAAACCCTCTGTCTGGTGGTCTCCCTGGAGGAATATCACCAAAAACCTGCCCGTGCCTATCTATTATGGTTTGAATATATGTATGCAACTGTTGTCCACCATCTAGAGAAGATTTGGATGAAATAAAACATTGGGCTGCCCATGCAACCTCCCCATGACTGATAATAGACTCCATCCTATGTGCTGAAACAACTCTAGGCCCCACCATCCGAAAGAGCTTGTAGCACAATCTTCTTCCCCTCTAACATAAACTCTATCTCCATTCGTCTGAAATCCTGCACATATCTCCCCAAAAACTGAAGCCACTAAATTCCCAAAACTGCATATAATCTCTCCAAGTCCAACTATGTAGAAATCATCTGTCAATGTGTATTCTCCTAGCTGGATACTAAGCTGTGGAATTTGTCTAGTGCAGCTTAGAGCAAAGCCATCTGCCTACTCGTACACTGAACCCCTCAAATTCTTCAACATGTAATCCCCCGCTTCGTCACAAATCCCTCATCAAGGAAATTGTGCGTAGCGCCACTATCAATCAAGCAAACAACTCGTTGGCCCTTCAGTACTCCTTTCATCCGAAAGGGATGATACCTAGGGACTCCAGAAAGTGAAGCAATAGTACCTGAGCCTGATGCAATCTCCATCTCCTAGCTCTACCTGAGGCTGCTCCTCATGTGCACCATGACCACTGTCCTCTGCATCTGTATCTGCTGAAGAATCTGTCTCTGTATCTGAGATAACCTCAATAAGATGCATCTTGCCTTTCCCAAGGCAATTGTGGTCCAGGCTCCCAGTGATCTTTGCAATGGAAACAAAGTTTCTTTCTTCTCAACTCATTCCGAGTCTCCTGATCCATCCTAGGAGGGGGAACACTCCTCTGCTGAGTAGTAGGGACGGTGAACCGGCTTGGAGCTTGTGAAGGGCTTCTTACTAGACTGGTAAGAAGTGGGAGTGGTCTCCAAATCTAACGTTGTCTGAATAGCATCATGTAATGTAGTAGGCCTAAGGGCCTTGACCAACCCTCTTAACCTGTCATGCAGGCCCTCAATAAAAAGTATTACCACACGTCTCTCAGGCATCTCGGGAACCATTACTGCAATCCGCTGAAATTCGTTGATGTAAGAATCAACATGCCCACTTTGTCGTAGCTGTGCCAAATCCCTGTAATATAGCTCCACATCTTTATGGTCAAATCTGGCAATCAACTTCTCACTAAACTCCCTATATGACCGTAGTAAGTCATGTCTCTGTGTAATAAGCCCATGGTGCCACCAATCATATGCCACCCCCTCTAAGTGAAGAGTAGCAAACTGAATAGCCTCATGTTCCTACATAGGTTTGAGAGTAAGGTATGTATCAAGCTTGTGAATCCATGCCCTAGCACTAATCTTTCCACTACCATCAAAGGTGGAAAGGGTCACCTTATTGGTAACTTGCTTCAATTCTTTATTTTGCTGGGTCCTAGGCCTCTGTGCTTGCCTAGCTTTCAAGGTCTCTCTTTTCTGCATACAATACTGGTGGAGGGGAAAGGCATTCCGTACCTCTTCTGGTAGTGCTCTCCACTCATCATGAGCTACCATTACATTATCTTGGAAGGCTATGTCTTCAAGTGGGTCCTCAACTAGTGGCGGCTCCTCCCTTGGTAGGAATCTAGGCTGCATAGGTCGATCTGCAGTCCTCGTGGGTCTTCTTTCCTCTGTATGTCTCCTATCTCGCGGAAGGGAACCTCTTACGCTGCCCACTTCTATAGGAACCCGGCTGTGCCTTCGGTAGCTGCTGGCTATGGATGCAGATCTTTCCCTTCTATCATGCCGATTTCTTGCCCTATCCACAGTCAAATTCTCCATCAACTGTCTCATGGTCTGAATCATTTCTTGATGGGAATCGATCATTCCGCTAAAAGGGCATCCGGATCAGGCCGCTCACGTCGTGGAGGAGTGTGTGCTCTATCCATGATACCTTCAATATTCAGACGTGCCTGACTCCTTGTATAATAACGGTGTGGCCCAACTTCTGTAGGCTGCATAAACAGATACAAAACAAACCCTCCAGGTGGGAGGATTGATGCTCTGATACCACTGAAAGATCCCTAGATAGATCTTTCTTACACTATACTGATTTTCAGTTAAATAAAAACAGCAAATACAGATTTCTGTTTATTATATGTCAAATCCCTAGTGCAGATCTGGAAAGTGCGACTAGGGTTTAAGAGAGATAAAAATGTAAATCACACCCAATAAAATTACTTCTGATTTCTAATGACTGCCCAGATATTTGGGGACTGAATTACATAAAAACTGAACTTATTACAGTCCAAAAATGCCCAGAAAACCAGATCTGAAGTCTGATATTATTCAGATTGAAAATCTTCAGAATGCACTTCAGAAAATGATAAAAAGTACAGCGATCAGATTACAATATGATGGCAAACATTTAACAAATATTTTTGGATAAAAATACCTTTGAATTCGCTGTTAACTTGCTTATACTGGGCCGACCCAATTGCTGGTTGGAAATCACTGAAAAACACTTTCAAATCTCCTTACACACATGGCTGAACTGTACCTAGAGATCTGTTGAATAACGCTGGAAATTTCTGAGTGAAATCCCCTCCCAATCCCCTGGGGTTTTCGTCTGCAAGAGATAAATTCACAAGGGTTTTCGTCCTTGGAATTTCTGATAAAAGCTCAGAGCTCTTAGCAAGGCAAAAGATGATAATAAAAATTTTGGATGTCTCTCTACAAGTCGACTTGTTTATTTAAAGGGAGATCAGCCAACCACCACCCCCCAAATCAGCCAATAAAAATTGTTTCATTCTCCTATGCTGGGCGCATTTTCCCTTTTGGGCTGATTGGCACATTTCCCAAAATTTGACTCCCTAAGGTAAGTCGCACTTTCTCTTTTCTAATACAATTATTTTTAATTGTATTTTTGACATTTTAATTCATCATTATACTTTATTATTTATTATATGTGCTTTTTCATGATATTATTATTTTTTTGAAACAATAGCACATTATAATAAAATAATAAAGATAAGTCACCCTAAAACTTCCCTTTGGCCGTCGGGTAGACATAAAGGGCCAAAGGTCTTCGCCCAGGGTCACGCAGGTAGAGGGGACATTACACAGTAATTCATCCTGATGAGGTACCCACGTACAATGATCATCCCCCAGAGTAGAGAGAGAAAGAAGTGAGGACAAGAAGGTCCCCTAAGAAGAGTGTTGATGATGTGGTCCTCCGCATAAAGACTGAAGAGAATATTCTTGCATCAAACAATGTTCATGCCCTTGGGAAGGACAAAAAAGGAGCATTGAAATTCGACCCACTCCACAAAGGAAGAAGAATCTTCCAATACTTTGATCTCTGCATTTAGTCTGTAACTGAAATGTAGCATAGGGATGGAAAAAGTGTGCACAAAAGACAATGTGCATGCCACTACAGTATGTGTCAGAGAATGAAAATGGTGGTGGCCCAATAACCCTCATAAAGGGATCCAAAAGAAGATGTGGATCATGAAACATATTTGAAATAGTCAAAGTGAAAAATGTCCCAAGGTGGGCACCCCAACGAGAGAGATGAATGGGTCCTCTAAAATGTGTGATGGATCAATCGAAGCATATTCCTGTAATGAAACACAAATGGAATATGTAAATAGACAACTCAGGTTAGGAAAATACTCATCCCAATGGGGTTTCTCAATGAGAGAAATATATGATAAGAATGCATTAGCATCACAACATGAAGTAGGAGGAGAAGAATATTGTGAACAGTTGTTGGAAGTCTAAGATGAAGCAACATTGTACTCAAAGGTAGCAACCGATGTATGTGGAGTGTTGTCAATTGAGAAATCATGATACAATGAAACACAAGAGGAAATGGTCATATCTGTCTTAGAGGAAAATTTTACAATAGAACACTGCTGCAGAGAGTGAATGAAAGCATGAACATGGACGAAAATGAGCTTTGTGGAGGCAACAATAGGCAAAGTGTGCTCAATAGCAAGATCTTGTGTGAATGGTCAACATGGGAATCATAAGTTACAACAGGTTCAAAAGAACACTTGAAAATGAAAGGGATGTGAGAATGGGGAGAATATATGGTGACACTAGAGTGTTCCAGGGAAGCGTCGCTCTCAGATGGTGAAACAAGGTCACCATGGAGTTGTCCAATAATGGTCCATGAAGTGAAAGGGACCTCAATGTGCTAAAAAAAACACAATGTATCACTAGAAATAGTAAGACCGAGAAGGCCATATACCTCATCATTGTGGGTTAAACCACTCATCCTTCTATAGAGGCTCATCAGGCTTAGGAACAAGACCATGGAGGTAGGGCAAAAAACTTGCACAATGCAATGATTGATAATGCTTACCTTCCAAGAAAAAAATCTCCCAAAGTCAAGCATAAAATTAGAATGGTGAAGCTCCATAATGTAAATAAAATCCCAAAATTATCCCAGATGGCACTTTATAACTTAGTGCGAAAAGTACAAGTCCCCATAGAGTTTTGCAAGAACCCCCCAGAATGTGGAAATTTATAAAGTAGTACATTTACAAAATAAATGGAACCCTCATGAAGAGTGCAAGAAAACATGCAATTTTGACCAAGACGACGATAAAATCCGAGCTACTGGTCAAAAAGTTATAGCAAAAAATGTTTCCTGCAATTAATGGCTTATTTAATTAAAATTTTGCAAACTTATTTAAAAAACACCTGAAATGAGAGGAAAGGGTGTCATGTGTATACTCGTCAAAGCTAAAAAATAATGAAGAACACAATGGTTTAGCTTGTGATGTGGAATTAGCCTCCTACTAACCTAGGCCTCACACTTCATCTTCGTCACATGAGGATACAAGTTTTTAAAAACCACTTAATTCCTTTTAAATGCACTTTCTTCTCAAATTGACTAATTTTCAAAAGTATGAAATGCTAATATTATGAAATAATATGGTTAAATTTTGAGATTTAAAATAACCATTCCACCTTTACCTTGAGTGGTGGGGGCCATAAAGAGAAACCGTTGGATTTGAGGAGCAAATTTAGGTCTAAGAAAACCTAAAAAACATTATCTTTTACTGTTGTTTTAATTGTTTGTTATTCATCTTCGCACAACTAGAAATAGTGGAGGCAACGAGTCCTCTGGCCCTCTAATTGCTCCTTTAAAATATTTCTTGGCGGCTACTATGGGCACACGAACACCAGTTTTTTCAAGGGCTTCTAATGCACCATATATTGTGGAAAAGGCAGCAGACACCCTGGTTGTTACCCTTTCACTCCCAAAGGTAACTGATTAAATCTATGTCCTTCAAAATTATACCATTATTTGTAGGTTTAATAGATTTTGGCCTCAGAGTGAAGTGTTGCATCAATGGATTTACTCTACAAGGTCTTGTGATTGTGAGACCCAGTTATGTGCTAAGGATTTTTTTATTGTTCAGTTCTCCTCTCCTACAGATTACCAACGAGTTGTCAATGAAGGTCCTTGGTTTTGGGGTAGGGCTTGCCTTTTTTATTACACCATGGTTCTTTTATTTTGATCCCTCGTCTATGGTGGTCTCAAAAATGTCGGTTTGGGTTAGTGTACCCAATCTTCCTCTTCATTTTGACACCCAACAGTTTGTGCGGCTATTGGTGACTCTCTTGGTCAATTCATAAAATTGGATGACGAGTGGTCTAAACAAAGGTTGTTCACCTATGCTTGTTTATGCATTGAGGTAGATTTCAGCAAATGTCTTCCAGATAAATTGGAATTAATCCATGATGGCTTCAAGTGGATTCAAATTCTCGATTATGAGAACACGAATTTTTGATGTCGGTTATGCCATTAAATTGGATACCTTCATGAGGCTTGCCCGCTATTGCCCAATCAAAATAAATATAAAAATAAAAAAGGGGCTTCTCAACGGCCTAAAGGTTGGTAGTCATTTTCTACGTCGGAAGTCAAAGACCAGCCAGAAATCAAAGCTCAGTTAGACGCCATGACTATCGATCATCCCCCATGTTGGCGGTGGTGCCAAGCGAACACATGTTTCTAACTCTTCTGATTTTGACCCCACTCAGGATATCTCATGCCTTGATCCTCCACTTGATCTGGCACCCCAACATGCACCTAGGACTATTGTCACATGTTCTAAGGAGAAGAAGGGGCATTTTGAGCCTCCTCGTTCTCCATCGGTTATGAGTAACTTTGTTTTTGGTGTTCCTCAGACCCCCCTATAGAAATTTTTGAAGCTGTTGCTCAGACCCCCCTGAATAGTTGTTGATTAATTATTTTGTTGTGTTGCTAGGATTGGCCTGTTTGTGGCTTTGGGGCGTGCTCTCATACCACCTACTTTTTTTGTTGAGAGAATCTTGTATCATGTTGCATTTAATATAATATAAGATCCTTTTTATCAAAAAAAAATTGTTTGTTGTTGTTGCTTAGCACCGCCATTAGGAGAAACCTGTTGTTTTGGAGTGTACAAGTTTGAAGGAGAAAAGGGGACGTCTCAACTACAAAAATAAAAATTTGGGTGCCTAACATAGTAAAAAAATGCCCAAGGAAAGCAAAAAATGCCCAAGACAACCAGAAAAATGCCCAATGCAAGCAAAAACACCCAATACAGGTTTGCAAATGCATTTCCAACCATGATATAGGTCTGAAATGCTCCTCATAGAGGTGAAAAATCCCCTCAAAGGTGAAATCACCCCTAACAAATTTTGTATCTAAAAGCAAGGTTTTGTCATAGGTCTGAAACACCCTTGTAGGGGTTGTATTTGCATGCACAAGTATACTACAAGTTTATGGTCCATTCAATCTTTTTGTAGGTTTGAAACCAACCATGGGCCACCACAAGCCATGAAAGAAAACTAGAAATACCACAAACCAACAAATACTAGATCCAAATGTACAAAAACTATTGCAAATAATAATCTCATGTAAAACTAGAAGAATAGAAATAGAAAAACTCAATACTAGCTCGACTTTGATGCCATATCGGGAATGCCAGGGATCCGTTGAATCGAAGATTGCATCAGTGAAAAATGTGAGATGTAAATTGCACAAAGGCAAGACTAAACACACACATACAAATATGCAAGTTATGAAGAACAATGAGATAAAATGCTAAAAGGCAAGAATGATTCCAAATCAACTCAATGCTCCATATTATAGAATGATGTAAGTGATGTACATATAGGAGGTGAATGTGTAATCTCCTCATAGAATAATGACAACCACCATCTAAAATAGTGGCAACCTCCATACCCAAAATAGCCAATCAAAAGAGAACTGGTTAAGGGTAATAACTACCACTAGCTAAAATAGTGTGGTCAAGTATACACCTAAGCAAGCATATCCCATGAGTGTAGGAAAGCTCCAAGTAAATAAAAAAATACAAGGAAAATGAATATCCTACACTAACATCTGCTTGCTGAGAAGCTCCCTTCTTGGACGATTATTTACTGCATTGGGACTTGTATATTTGGTGAATCTGTTTTTGTTTCATTGCTCTTTGAGGTTCACAGACTCAAAACTGCAGCTTACAGCATATTGCCTCTTCAGCTCCTTGTAATTCAATACTTCAGCTTACAGCCTTTTCCACTTCTCGAGATTCACTAATGCTGCTTACAGCTTCTTCCTCGCGGTCTTCTATATGGTCTTCTATAATTTCCTGTGGTCTTCTACACAGTGTTCTATATTTGCGTTGTAATGTATAAGGTCAAAATTATTAATTGAATTTTGAAGTATTTGTTAAAATTAAAAGTTTTTTACTCTGCCAAATCTTGCCAAGTTTTTGCTGTACCTGATGCCTCGTCAAATCTCTAAACAATGAGATAGGTAGCTTCTGGATAGACCTGTCTAGGAAGTTTTATGACACGAGTCTTTTCTACCTGTGTAAGAAGTTTCATATTGCCTGACCCGTCATTGGATAAAATTGGGTGATAATGAAATTCAGTGAATAATGAGTTTCCAGTAGGCTAGTTAAAAGCTGTCATGTAAAAATTTCTTGCACAAATCTATCCAAAAGCTTTCTGATGAGCTACTAAACATGTTTTCCAAAACAATTTTGGTGAAAAATTCAGTATTTATGAGAATTATAAATGTTGTTTTGGGGAATATTTTTAGCACTTGTGGAAATTATGAAAATAATAAAAAAGAAAACCAAGCAAACTGGAAAATCAAAACACCAAACCAGCTGACCTGAAGATCTTCTCAGCCTCCTGCAAATTTCCCTCCTGCTCTATATAATAGTCCATCAAAAGCGCAATCGACAACGCATCACGCTTCAAATCCTTCTCCCCGAGCTTCTCGAAAAAATCCAGTGCATCCTGTATCCGCCCAGCGTTGCAGAACCCTTCTATCACAGCATTCCCAGACAACGCAGTCCGTTCAACCTTCTCTGGCACAAACTCGAAAACGTCTAGGGCCTCCTGAGTCCTCCCAGCAGCAATATAACCCTTAATCAAATTACAAAAGACCGGCTCGCTGAAAATAGAGCCTCTTTTCCTCATTTCCATGTATAGCTCCGTGGCCTGGTCCATGGCTCCGCCCTTCACAAAGCCCTCAATCGTGTTCGCATACGTCGGCGGATCGGCCCCGTAGCACTTCTCGAGCATTTCCCTGAAGAGCCTCATGACGTCCTCGTATTTCTCCAACCTGAAATGCGCCCTCATAAGATGACTAAAAGTGACATTACTGGGCGACATTTTGGCGTCGTAAATCATCTGCAACATAGCGAAGGACTTTTCCATGTCGAGGAGCTCGGCGTGGCTGCCGAGGACTATGTTGTATGTTACCACGTTGGGTATGACACCGGCCTGGCGCATGAAAGCGAAGAGATTGAACACATGTTCGTACTTTGCGGCGCGGTGGAGGTGCCCTAGAAGGGAGTTGTAGGTGAAGATTGTGGGGCGAATGCGGGAATACTGCGCCTGGCGAGCGGCGACGAGGGCATCGTCGAGCTTGCCGGAGCGGCTGAGCGCCTGAAGGCGGTTGTGGAGGCTGAGGCGGTCGCCCACGAGGACGTTGATGGGCTCTGGTAAGTTGGGGTCGTGGGGTTTCGGGGGGCCGTAGCGGTTGCGCTGCAGGGCGCTCATGGGAGGATCTACGCGGAGTTTACGTTTCCTTGCGCGCCGCTCCGCCGCTGCGTCCAGCGCCGCCTGCGACATGTATACCTCGCGCATGCCCCGCCGGAATACCGTCCATGGCTCACGAGCCCTTAACGAGGAGGAGGAGGAGGAGGTTACTGAGGAAGCATGGCTAGCTAATGCTGTGATCAGTCTCTTATAAATCCCCATGACTGCTACTGCTGCGTAAGCTTTTAAACCCTGTAAAAACCCTCGCGAATTTTTGGATCGCGAATGGTAGCGTTTTGGAGTGGAGTTCGGACTGTATAGGGCTAAAATCCGAGGAGGGTAAGGGCATGGTCCCATGGAGTGGGGGCTCCATAAATATTCATGATCATTTTAGTCAATGTAAGGTGGTCCCATGGAGTGGGGGGGGCGCCATAAATATTCAGGGTCATTTTAGCCAATTTAAGATATATGTTTATACCATTTTTTTCTACAATTTCTGCTTCTAAAATGACCAAAAATTAGTGGCAGTAATATATTTTTGGTGCCATATGGAAACAAATCAGCCTAAACAATAGGGGGAAACTCTCAGCCCCCACCCCCCTCTTCAGCAACCTCTAAAGTTTAATGGGCCAAAAATGTGGAGCTCCTGATTTCTAGGTCAAGATTCGGTTTTTTCCTATCGCTGGTTGAAAAAATCAACATGGGACCATCTCCAACGGGATAATAGGAGTTGGATCGGGTGCATGGGACCATGTTTTGAGTGCTTATGAAGGACCAAATTAAACAATTTATTTTAAAATAAAAATTGGAATCAAGGGCAACTCTTGGAAAGAAGAGAAACATAATACGCCTCACAGAAACTCGTGAGCACGATGGATGCAAGACTCTTACGTTTGAAAGATATGTGAAATTTACAATTTAGAACAATGCAATAGGTAATGGTAAGGGATATGGTGACATAATGGTTCTATTAAGAGAAGTAAAGGGTAGAAACATTCCGCTCGAAAGAGAAGACAAATGAAAAATACACATGGTTCGAAATATCAGAAAATGGAAGGCGCATTACAATTGCAGCTTGTTATTTTGCTTCGTGGATATCAAAACGCTACAAAAAAGAAGGGTTGGATGACAAGGATCCATATACAGCTTTAAAGCAAGATATTTCAACACATGCCCAACAAGGGGAGTTCTTCTTTTAGGGGATCTCAATGCGAGGGCAATAAATGAACAATCTAGCATGATGTGTAGTAAGAAAGATTACAATCCTATATGGCTCACCAAAGAGGAAAACCATCAATGGGAAAGGTGTTCAGAAGATACTAGGGACATTAATCATTTTAGCGAAGAGTTGTTAGCTTTATGTGACATGTTTGATTTGCTTATTTGCAATAGTATGGGTAGGTGGAAGAAATCTGAAAATTTTACATGCAAAACCTATCATGGGGAAAGTGTTGTTGATTGTTGTTTGTAAATTTTGATTGAAAACATCCAAGGTTTCCTAAGTCCTCCCAACAGCAATATAACCCTTAATTAAATTACAAAAGACTAGCTCGTTAAAAATAGAGTCTCTTTGAACATTATTGAGTTCTAAAAATTCCTCCATCTTTTCTTTATTAACAAACTATTTCTTAAGACGGAGGATGGAATGCCAAAAAAGTGAAATCTGCGAAAATTTTGAATTTTCACATGCGAAGGAGACTGTTGTTCCTGTTGGAGGGTCTGGAGCGAATTCCAAAGGTAAAGAGTTTCTCACCGGAGCAAACAAGATTCCTATGGGAATCAGGAGCAGAACGGAATGGAGGGCTGTTAGGAGCTCTTCCCAGGTGGAGGCGGAAGTTTCAGCTTTGGTGCAGAAGCTCAGCCCTGGAGCGATCATCAAATCCCTGGCTACCTTGGTTGGGGAGACTGTGCTGGAAAACCTAGTGGCTGAAGTTCTTTTGGACTCGGCTCAAGGTAATTCAGCCCTAGTTTTGACAAAGGAGGTCCCTTCGAACCTAACTAACGAAAGCGATTGCTGGTTCGAAAGGTTTCGAGGAGATCAAGGTGGGAAGTATTGATTTCAAAATCTCCTCAGAAATGCTAAGTGTGGATATCTCAGTCGGCCCTAGTGTGGAGTTTGTTGATGTTAGGTTGAGAAGAGCTATTTGTTGTAAATTTATAGGAGCAAGATTTTCAAGAAGAAAGATTTTGGACTGGATCTTCTGGTTTTGGGGCAAGGAGGGGAAGCCTAAGGTAAGCTTTCTTGTGAATGGTTTCTTTCAAGTTCTTTTTTCCTTCAGTGGAATCTTTGAATAAGGTTTATAAGGAAGGGCCGTGGTTTTTTAGTTCCTCTAGCCTGTATTTTCGTACTTTGTCATCGGATTTTGATCCAATGATGGAAAAAAAATCCTGAGCTCCACTTTGGTTGAGTTTTCATAATTTGCCACCTGAGTTCCAAAAACAATTAGCTTTGAAGGTGATTGTGAATACTCTTGGGTCGTTTGTTCCCTTGGGTCGTTTGTTCCAATCAGGAACCCTTCCCTCTCTGCTTGGAGAAATGCTTCGACCCGTGTGTGCATGGAGATCGATTTGTCTCCCCCGCTCCCGAGTTCCTTCAGTTTGAAATCTGATCATGGTTCCTAGTCTCATGCTATCAATTATGAGGGTCTTAATGCGAAGTGTTTTTATCGTGGGAAATTGGGGCATAAGAGGAAGGATTTCCCAGTCAAAGCCAGGAAGGAATTGGCAAATCCCTCCCCACAAGTTGAGAAACGGTCATCCCTTTCTTCGAGCAAAACTTCCTCTCCTCAGGTTTGTCTGTAGCAAGGTATTCTTCCAAGTGTTTCTTGCATCCCTCTTTGTATCTCAACTCTCTCAAAGGATTTGTCTCCTACTCTCTATTGAAGGAAACAAAAGAAGTTCATAGAAACTCTGGTGAATTAGTCTCCCTGATTAAGGAAGGTATTGAGCAAGGGTAGGTCTCTTCGTTGGATGCTCTAAATGGGTGGATTTCCAATAAAAAGGGTATGGAAGTTTTTTAGTCTTCGGATTTAGGCGGTGTTTTTGAAGATGGGGAAATAGATTCAGAGGTCTTAGTCTTTTATTTGGTCTCCCCTAAGTTAATTGTTGGGCATGATGGATTAAAGACAGCTTGTTATGGCTCTTTTGGTAAAAGAGGTAGGAAATCAAAGCAGAAAATCGCCCGAAGGGAAGTAGATTCAGGCAAACAAAACATCCCGAATTTTGATAAGTTTGATTCCAGGAAGGTGAAAATCCTCCCCTGTTGTCAATGAAGCTCTTTTCTTGGAATGTCAGGGGCCTGAATACCCCTAACAAACAACACTTGCTCGAGCATTATCGTTTCTCCTCAGAAGCTTATGTGGTTTTGTTGCAAGAAATTGAGATGTTTGTTGTTGAAGCTGACAGTGTGTGGGGTAGGGCCAGCAAAGGTTGGAAAGGAGTTTTTTCTGACTCCAATGGTGCATCTGATGGTCTAGGAATCTTGTGGAAGGAGAATCAGGGTAGTGTGGATTTGTTTGTTCGCAATTCAAATTGGCAACTAGTTTGCGTTAGACCTAGGCATTCCTAATTACTTTTTCATCTCTTCAACGTTTACGCCCCTAATAGTGTCATTGGAAAGAGGGCTTTGTGGTCGGGTCTTTCTAAATATTTAAATGCTTTTGAAGAGCATCTGCTCATTTTGGGTGACGATTTCAATGCGATATCCTCGGAAAGGGATAAGAGAGGGGGCATTGGTAGAAATCTACAATCTCAGTTAGATTTTTATTCTTTTATTAGAGACGGTTCCCTTCTTGATATTGAACCTAAGCAGAGGTGGTTCACGTGGAGCAATCGAAGGAGAGGCTTCAGCAATATAGCAGAAAGGTTGGAAAGATTTCTAGCTGGGACAAATTGGTCTCTTAATAATATTGTTCTTGAAAGTTTCGTGTTGCCCTGGTCTGGGTCTGATCATTTCCTTGTGTCCCCTATGGTTAACATTGATGTTGCCCCCCGCAAATCCCCTTTCAAGTTCGAACTAATGTGGCTCAAGGATGCTTCTCTTGAAGATAAGATAAATTAGTGGTGGAATTCCTATCAAATAAAAGGAACAAAGATGTTTGTGCTAGTTGAGTTATGGAGCTCAATTACTTCAGATTAGCATGTTATATTAAACTTGCATGAAAGCATAGTAATCGACATTGGTTATGGAGGGACTAGGCATTGTCCAGGCAAGTTGAAACTCGACATCGATTAGGACTAACCGACGTCGGTTACCTGTGCGTGAGTGTTTTATTTAACTCTCGGGAATTAGATCTAATTTTAGTATTAAAAAAGATCTATTGATTGTAATTGCATGGCTAAGTGCCCTAAGTTTGTATATACCTATATAAGCATGAAAGTTAGGGTTTAGAAGTAGAGGATTGTAAGAATTGATGATTATTGTGAGAATAATTGTGAGAGAGAGAATTCTTGGAGAAGAATGAGAAGCTTGAGAGAAAGAAAGTATTGTACATTGTGAGAGGTGTGGAAGATTGTAGATATTCAATTGTATATCTTCTGAAATCTTTGAATAATAGATTGACTTGTTTCTTGGTGGATGTAGCCCACACTAGGTGAACCATGTTAAATCTGGTGTTGATTTATATCTCTTGTTTTGTATATTTCTTTAGGTAGAATATTCACTTTTATTGCATGTATGCTTAGATCTGATATATTATCTGTACAACCTTGTGTTAACCCCAACAACTGGTATCAGAGCTTTGTTTGAGGGTTTTATGTGTTGACAGATTTACTCACAGAGGGTTTTCTGATTGAGTGGGAGCTATAACAATGGCAAAAGAAAACAAATACAAGGTAGAGAAGTTTGACAACTGAAATTATCAATTATGGAAGATGCAGATTGAGGATTATCTGTATCAAAGAGATTTGTACTTACCATTGGATGAAAATTCTAGACCTACGAAGATGACTGATGAAGAATGGAAGATTCTTGACAGAAAGGCTTTGGGATCTATAAGATTGAGTCTGACAGCATATGTGGCTTCCAATATTACAGAAATGACATCTACGATAGAGTTAATGAAATATCTTGCTAATTTATATGAAAAACCTAGTGCTTCAAATAAAGTTTATTTGATGAAGAAACTATTTAGTTCTAAGATGCATGAAGGTGGATCTGCATCTAGTCATTTGAATGATTTCTGATCTATTGTAAATCAGTTAAAATCAGTTGATATTCCGTTTGATGATGAAGTGAAAGCACTTTTATTCTTATGTTCTTTGCCTGATAGTTGGGATAACTTGGTAATGGTTGTTAGTAATACAACATCTGCTAATAATATTTTGAAGTTTGATGATGTGGTTAGTATAATCTTGAATGAAGAAATTCACAAGAAAAGTACAGAGGAATCATCATCTGGAATGCTTTGAATGTAGAAAGCAGAGGCAGGCAGAAGGAGAGATCCAAAAGTAAGAATAATGGGAAATCAAAGTCAAGGATGACAGATCTAAATCCAGAGGTAAGGGAATTACTTGTTGGAAATGTGGAAAGAAAAGACATGCAAAGAAAGATTGTTGGTCAAAGGATAAAGAGAACCAACACCCAGACAAAGGTAAAGAGTCAAATAAGGAGGCAAATATTACAGCAGAGGTAATGCAAGATGCTCTTATTCTTTCTTTGGATAATAGAATAGAATCATGGGTTTTAGATTCAGAGAGTTTCTTTCCATGCAACCCCTAATAAGGGTTATTTCAGAAATTATGTCCAGGACAATTTTGGGCATGTTTATTTGGGTGATGATGAATCTTGTAGTATTACTGGTAAAGGGGAAGTTCATCTAAAATTGCAGAATGGAAATACATGGGTATTGAAAGATGTGAGACATGTGTCAAGCCTCAAGAGGAATATTATTTCTGCAGGGCAACTAGGTGAAGCTGGTTGCATGGTTACATTCACAATAGACTCTTGGAAAGTCACCAAGGGTGCTTTTGTTGTGGCAAGAGGTAAGAAGGTAGGAACGTTATATTTATCTACTTGTGTTACTGATTCTTTTTCTGTGTTATCTACTTCATATTCAGATGCATGCATGTGGCATAATCGGTTGGGCCATATGAGTAAAAAAGGAATGCAGATCTTAAAGGCTAAGGGTAAGTTATCAGATTTGAAAGATTTAGATCTTGATTTCTGTGAGCATTGTATCTTTGGAAAACAAAAAGAGAGTGAAATTTCTCAAAGTTGGGGCAACTAAGAAGGAGCAGAAATTGGAGCTTGTACACTCAGATGTGTGGGGACTAGCCCAGGTAGTTTCTCATGGAGGATCCCAGTATTATGTTACTTTCATTGATGATGCTACAAGAAAGGTATGGGTTTATTGTATTAAACATAAATCTGATGTTTTTGAGACTTTTAAAAGATGGAAAACCCTTGTTGAGAATGAATCAAATTCAAAGTTAAAGTGCCTTAGATCTGACAATGGTGGTGAATACTATAGCAAGGCTTTCAATGATTATTGTTCAGTGAATGGAATACGTAGAGAAAGGACGGTTCCAAGAACACCACAAGAGAATGGTGTTGCAGAAAGAATGAACAAGACAATCATGGAACATGCTAGAAGTATGAGGATACATGTTGGATTGCCCTTGCAATTTTGGGTAGAAGCAGTTGATACAACGGTTTATTTGATTAACTGTGGGCCTTCAAGTTCACTAGATGGAGGAATACCAGAGGAAGCTTGGACTGGAAAAGAGGTAGATCTTTCTTTTCTTAAAGTTTTTGGTTCAGAAGCTTTTGTGCATATTGATAAGGAAAATAGGAAAAAGTTGGATGTAAAATCCAAGAGATGCACTTTCATTGGTTATGGATCTGGTGATTTCAGATTCCTTTTTTGGGATTTAGAGAATTCTAAAATTATTAGGAGTCATGACATTGAATGGAATGAAAAGAGAATGTAAAGGGATCAAATTTTGGTACCCAAGGACGAATCGGTTGAGAAGTTTGTGAATGAAAATGAACTCTCAAATTTAAAAACAATACTGACAGGGTTACACAGTAATTGGTGTCGGTTGACCCTTTAACCGAAATTGGTCATCAAAACTGATATCGGTTACAAAATAGCCAAACTGGCATCGGTTAGCAGAACTGACGTTGGTTACAGGTGGCTGGTGTCGGTCACTGTCAAAATTGGAAATAAATGTCTAGGAGGTCCAAAATGAGCCTCTGGTACCCCAAACTTTTGTGAGAAGGTCACAAAGGGTAAGTAAACCTCCAGAAAGATTTACACCTTCTCTATCTTATTTATTATTGACTGATAATGGTGAACTAGAAAGTTTTGAAGAAACAATGCAGGATAAGACCCACATGCAGTGGGAGCATGGCATGGATGAGGAGATGGACTCCTTGGAACAAAACCAGACTTGGGATTTGGTTAAGTTGCTAGCAAATAAGAGGACATTACAGAACAAGTGGGTTTACAGGATCAAGGAAGAAGAGGGTAGACATAAAAGATACAAGGCAAGGCTTGTAGTAAAGGTATTTGCATAGAAAGTAGATATTGACTTTGGTGAAATATTTTCTCCTGTTATTAAAATGAATTCCATACATACTATATTGAGTTTAGCTGTAGTATGTGATTTGCATTTAAAGTAACTAGATGTGAAGATGACTTTACTTAGTGGTCATTTGGATGAAGAGATTTATATGCAGCAACCGCTTGGGTATGAATTCAAGGGTAGGGAGAAATTATTTTGCAGGTTGAAAAAGAGTCCTATGTGGGCTTAAGAAAGCTACCAAGGCAATGGTACACATGAGGTTTGATAGTTTCACGCATGAGCCATGGTTACTTGAGATGTAAATCTGACCACTGTGTTTATTTTAAGAAGCTTGAAAATGGGAGCTATATTATTTTGTTACTGTCTGTTGATGATATTGCTTATTGCAGGATCTAGTATACAGGACATTAGTGAGGTTAAGGGAAATCTAGCTTACACATTTGTCTATGGAGGATTTAGGAACCGCAAAAATAATTCTTGACATGCAAATACACAGAGATAGGAGGAACAAGAAATTTTATTTGTCTCACGAGGCTTATATCAATAAGGTTTTAGAAAGGTTTAACATGCAATATTAAAAACCGGTGAGTAAACCTATGGTTGAGACACTTCAGATTGAGAAAAGATCAGTGTTCATTCATCACACGAGAAGGTCAAACACATGACATAAGTACCATATGCTTCAGTAGTTAGGAGTCTCATGTATGCAATGGTTTCTACCAGACCAGACATTGCACAAGCAGTGGGAGTTGTGAGTAGATTTATGGCTAATCTAGGTAAAGAGAATTGGAAAGTAGGTTCAATGGATACTCAGGTATTTGAGAGGGACATCTAGCATGCAGTTATGCTATGGAGGTTTGGATATTTCTTCTATGTGGCTATTTTGATTCAGATATTGTTAGAGATCTAGATAGTAGAAGGAGAACTACTGGATATATTTTCATAGTAGGTGGGATAATAGTTAGTTGGATATCAAGATTGCATAAGGTTGTGAATTTTTATACTCCAGAGGCGGAAGTATGTTGTAGCTACATAGGCTAACAAAAAGATGATATGGATGAACAGGTTGATGGAAGAGTTGGGAAAGGAACAGGATGATTGAAAATTGTTTAGTGACAGTCAGAGTGCAATTCATTTGGAAAAGAACTCAATGTTTCATTCTATAATGAAACACATTCAGTTGAGGTATCACTTCATATGACATGTATTGGAGGATGGGCAAGCTGAAACTTGAGAATATTCATATGAGTGAAAACCCTGTGGATATGCTAGTGAAGCCATTAAAAAAAGAGAAGTAGGAGCTACACTCCACTTATGTTGGTCTTCGAGTTTGAGACTTGAAGAGGAAGAAAAAAAGCTAAGGAAAGGATCTAAGAATGACATTGTACATGTATAGTGAAGTAATTTATCTCCAAGTGGGATATTGTTGAGTTGTGGATATCAATTACTTCATATTAGCATGTTTTATTAAATTTGTAGAAAACCACAGTAATCTAGCATTAATTATGGAGGGATTGACATCAGTCACCAATGACCAACATTGGTCTGGCAAGTTGGAATTGACATCGGTTAGGGCTAACTGGCGTTGGTTACCTGTGTGAGATTGTTTTATTTAACTCTCAGGAATTAGATCTAAATTTAGTATTAAAGCATATCTATTGATTGTAATTACATGGCTAGGTGTCCCTAAGTTTGTATATGCCTATATAAGCATGAAAGTTAGGGTTTAGAAGTAGAGGATTGTAAGAATTGATGATTATTATGAGAATAATTGTGAGAGAGATAATTCTTGGAGAAGAAGGAGAATCTTGAGAGAAAGAAAATAATGTACATCATGAGAGGTGTGGAAGATTGTATATCCTCAATTGTATATCTTCTGAAAGCTTTGGATAATATATTGGCTTGTTTCTTGGTGGATGTAGCCCACATTGGGTGAACCACATTAAATCTGGTGTTGATTTATATCTCTTGTTTTTTATATTTCTTTTGGTAGAATATCCATTTTTATTGCATGTATGCTTAGATCTAATATATTATATGTACAACCTTGTGCTAACCCCAACAAATGCTTCTCTCGAAGATAAGATAAATCAATGAATTCATATCAAATAAAAGGAACAAATACGTTTGTGCTAGCTCAAAAACTTAAGAGGCTTAAAAGGGATTTACTGGTTTGAAATGTGAATTGATTTAAAAATATATTTCAAGAGAAAGCTCATGTGGAATCTGAGTTGAAAGATCTTAATTTGAGAGTTTTTAACTTTGGCATGGGGCACGTCGAGTTTGCTTTGGAGAAGTCTCTTTTAGCTGAGTTGGGTGAACTGTTGCTCAGGGAAGAAGTCTATTGGAAGCAAAAATTGAGGGAGCTTTGGCTCAAGGATGGAGACAGAAATACAAAAAAAATTCATGCCTCAGTTAAATCCATGAGAAGTTCAAATTTTATTTCAGAAATTAAGAACAGAGATGATGCGGTTCTTTCATATCAGAAGGCCATTGTGGAGGAAGATATCCGGTTTTTCTCTCTTGACAATGAATACTTGAAAACAATATTTGACATAGAAGCTTTACACAAAAACAAGACAGTGCTTGTGTATTTTATTAATATTAAAATCAAGCATTACAAACAAATGAGAGAGCTACAATATTTATAGATATTAGACAACTTCTATCTCATCCACAATATATGGAAACAAATCACCTAATCTGAGAAAATATGTAGGAATAACATATTGCCTCCTAGCTCTTCCCCTATTTCCACTCATAGAAATCATCCGGAACAAAATATGCAAGATAGAACATGATCCCACAAACATAGGGATGAGAACACTATCACTTAGTTTACTAACAACTAAGGATAACTAATATCTATTGACATAAGTTTAAAGTATTTAAATTAAATACTTTAACTTATTACATTTATTCAAATATCAACTAATGATGAATTAAGCTAAGTCTTATTCCTAACATTCCCCCCCCCTTAATTCAGCATGGTCTCAAGTGAACAGGAGAGAAATTCTCTGAAACCCTCAAATTTGTCTCGAGTAAGTGACTTTGTGAAGACATTTGCACATTGTTGATCTTGTTGGGCAATATTGAAGCTGGATGTTGCTTTCTGAACATGTTCACAAATGAAATGTACCTACACCTCAATGTGTTTTGTGCACTCATGAAAAATTGGATTCCAAACAAGTTTTATTACTCCTTCGTTATCAACATGTAGGATAGTTGGATCTTTCTGTGGTATTCCCAATCCTTCAAGTATATGTCAGAGCCATATCGCTTCATAGACAACTCCACCTGTTGCATGATATTCTGATTCTGTGGAGGACCTTGAAACACAATTTTGCTTCTTACTCCCCCATGATATCAGTCCAGATCCCAAAAAGAATACAAATCCTGAAGTGGATTTCTTATCATCTATGTTCCCTGCATGATCTGAATATGAATATCCTGTCAAGAAGTTATCATTCTTCTTGTATTCTAGGCCATAGTCCATAGTTCCTTTGATGTACCTCAATATCTACTTTGCTGCTTTCTAGTGACAAACCCTTGGTTCTTGCATGAACCGTGAAAGATAGTTGACTGACATAGCTGATATCTGACCTAGTGTAAGTCAAGTAGATGAGACTCCCAATCAACTATTGATAGAGAGTTGCATTTACTTGCGGTGATGAATTTGTTCGAGACAATTGAAGCCTTGTCTCCATAGGTGTGGCGATTGGCTTACAATCCATCATATTGAACTTCTCAAGCGTTGTCTTGAGGTATTTAAACAGTGATACAAAAATATGATTTTCTCTTTGCCAAACTTCTAAACAAAGACAATATTGTAGAATCCCAAGATCTTTCATGTCGAATGATCAATGTTAGATCTTTCTTTGTTGATTCAATCATCCTCATTGATCCTACTAGTGATGACTAGATCATCAACATAAACTAAAACCATCACTATCTCCCCCCTTGTTTTTGAGATAGAGATTATGATTGTATGGACTCATCTTGAATCCATGTTGAATGAGATGCTCATTTATTTTTATGTATCATGCCTTGGGAGACTGCTTTAGACCATATAGTGATTTTATGAGTTTACATACCTTTTCCTCTTTACCTAGTATGACAAAACCTTGGTTGAGTCATGTAAACTTCTTCATGTAAATCACCATTAAGAAAGGCACTTTTCACATCCATTTGGTGTATTTTCCAACCAAATTGTGCAGCTAGAGAAAATAATAACCTGAAAGTTTTTATCTTAGTTGTGGGAGAAAAAGTCTCCTCATAGTCAATGCCTTTTTTTTTAGCATATCCCTTAGCAATTAGTCTAGCCTTGTGTTTATCAATTTTTCTATCTACTTTGTACTTTGAAGATCCATCTGCATCCAATCAGATTTTTCCCTGGTGGAAGATTTTTAAGTTGCATGTGTTATTTTTCATAAGTGAATTATATTCTGCATCCATAACATCTTTCCAAGGTTTTGACTATAGGGCTTCTGAAACTGTGGATGGACTCAATAGTTTCAACAACTTTACTCATTAAGGCCAAATTGACCTCATTTCAAGCCATACTGCGAGTCCTCATTCCAATGGTGGATGTGTTGGGGACACTATCCAATTTTGCATCTCTGTATCATACTTGTATACCACTTAGGACATACTGTTTGTGGTTCTAGTGGGCGGTTGAATTTCACCATCTTCCCCATCATCACTGTCCTCATCAAACAGATTACCATCCTCTGTTTTCACTGTAAGGACTGATTTTTTCATCATGTGAGTGTATGGAAGGAGCATCTTCAACTTCTTTCTTCTCAAAGAACTCAACATCCTGCTACTGTATACCATTCTTGTTTTTGGATCCATAAGTTTGTAGCCAAGTGCTTCATCACTGTATCCCAAGAAGATAATTTTTTTTGATTTCATATCAAGTTTAGCTCTTTGTTTCTTAGGAATGTGCATATTTGCTTTACATCCAAAAACTCTAAGGTGTGAAATAGATGGCTTATTCCTTGACCATGCTTCCTGTGGTGTTACCCCATCAAGAGCTACAGTGGAACTCTATTTAGTAAATAGACTGCCATTTTAGCTGTTTTGGCCCAAAATGTTTTTGATAAACCATACATTGTCAATCATACATTGCACCATATCCATGATAGTATGATTTTTCCTTTCAACAAAACCATTTTCTTAAGGTGTGTGAGAAGGATTCATTTGACGACGAATGACATGTGTTTCCAAAAAATCACTCATTGTTGGTGTATTCTCCCCCTCAATATGAGTGGAGTGTTTTTATTTTCCTACCAGACTCTATTTCAACAAGGGCTTTGAACTTCTTGAAAGTTTCAAAAGCTTGGTATTTTGTGTGAAAGATAGTATATCCACATTTTTCTTGAAAAATCATCAACAAAGAGCATGAAATATTGAAACCCAAAGTGGCTAGGTCTCATTGGTCCACACAGATTGGTATGCACCAAGTCAAGTTTTTCCTTAGCCTGAAATGTATGTATGTTTGAATGGTGCTCAATGTTGTTTTCCTACCAAACAATGTTTATATTTATTTGCACCCTTTTTTAGAGGTGGCAAACCCCTAACCATGTTATATCAACGAAGTGTGTCGAGATAGCCAAAACTCACATGACCAAGTCTTTTGATGCCATAGTTGAGATGATGATGTATCCTTGGCTACAAGTGCTTGATCATTTCTTTGAAAAAAATCCAATTGAAACATTTTGCCCACATTCAAAGCTTTTGCAACAATTTTTGAGCTTCGTGACTTATCTCTAATTAGGCACATTTTTTACCGCCTTTACACTCAAAGTCAATTTTAAGATTGTGATCTAATAATTGACTTACAGATAACAGTTTTTTCGTTAATCCAGGGACATAAAACATCTGTAATTTTACAATTATGAATTCCCAAGTGGTAGTGAAATGGAACCAATGCCTTCAACATTGTATGATGTATCATCACCCAAAGAACATGGTTTTTAGTGGGTGTTTTACTCATTGTGAAGAACCAATCTTTCTTTCATGTCATGTGTCGAGGTTGCACCCGAGTCAACATACCAAATTTGATTTGTAGAATTAGATTCTTCATTTTGATTGTGCAGAATACAGGAAGTCATCATCATCAAATTGATCTTCTTGTTCAATACATTTCCTTGTTGAGTTGGTTTCTTATTCCACTTTTGATTATTTTTTCCCTGTTTACTTTTTTGTTGGCCATATTTTATTTATTGGTAATTAATATTTTTACCACTTGATGATCCTTGTTGGAATGTGTTGTACCAATTTTTTTTAATTCATGTCCTTTTCGACCACAAATAAGACATTTTTGTTGGTCCTTTTGGCCTTGTTGAGTATTACCTTTCTTCTGAGGTTGTTTACTAGACTTAGCCTATTTTTTTCCTTTTTGATTAGAAGCAAGTGCTTGATCTTCAATTTTAGTAGTTGATTGAATAGCTTCCTCTTGTTGTAGCATATTCACTAACTCTTCAAAAGTTGTTGTTTGACCAGTTATGTTTAACGTGGTCACAAAAATCCTATAAGAATGAGGAAGAGCTCTCAATACTATAGGCACAAGTGATGTGTCAGTTACTTCTTCTTCCAAAGCTTGAAGTGATGCATGCACAAAGTTGCTACTCTTCTCAAAAACATTTCAACTTTCTCAGTTGGTTGCATTTTCAAGTTCAATAGTTGATTCTAGAGATGAAGTATTGTGTTCTTATTTTTGGACTCATATACTATTTTCAACTTGTCCCAAGATTATTTTGTTGTTGTGGTCTCACAAATATGAGGTTGTACCTCATCTGAAACACTAAACAAGATTATTAACTTTGATTTTTGATTTGCATGATCAAATGTAGCTTTTTGTGTAACATCTGTTGTAAATCTTGTTAATGTACCAAAAACAACAAACCATATATTTTAAAAATCAAGTTGTGCATGAATTTTTGTTTTCCATGCTGGATAATTATCAGAATGCAAAAGTTGAGAATCTGGAAAAAATAATTTTGGTGCCATAATTGTGGCCATTGTGAAAAGTGATAAACAGTAGAAGAAAAAATTGAACACTTTTTCCCCCTTAAAGCATGCACACCCCCCCCCCCCCCCAAAATAACATTTTATTCACTTTGGGCATCCTTTTCGGCCAGTGTACAATGAATTTTTGTCAATATTGGCCTTGTTACAAATTTGGCTATGTGGCCGATTTGCAAATATAAAATGGCTCTCGATTCGAAAATAAATAAATTTTTGGACTCTTTGGCCTCTTTTGAAATACAAACAATCTCTAATTTTTTCAATTTTTATAAAACAAAGTTTATTAAAAGTATGGACCAAGAAGTAGAGATAAAAAAACCATACACTTTAAAAAAACGACACCCCAATTTTATGTACCAGTTGAAAGTTATGACTTGTTTAAATTTTGATTTCAATATCTTTTCGGGCCCCTTTCAAAAAATGGAAACAAGAAATTTCTAAAATTTTTTTGCAAAATCCAAAAATGGATTTTTTCTTTTAATAAGCACATTTGTAAACTAAATTTGGATTAGGGCTTGTACCTTTCCACGTATACCATTGTTTTCTCCACAACTTTAATATATCCGTTGTTTTCCTTTCTTTTATTAAATTACCGAGATTTATTTCACGTTTTTCCCATTTTTTATTATGTGTCTTCCTTTTCTTCAATCAACATTTGAGATGTTTGGAGGCTTCGCTGCTCACCTTTGTATTTTGCAGGGTCTGTTTGGAGTATGGGCGTCCACTTCTTTCAGGAGAAGCTCCAACCATATCTATATGCTTCTTGCTTGATTCTGGAGGTCAATTTGTAAACATGATCGCTTGTTTTCTTCATGTTCATTTAGATATAGTAGCTCATCTCACCCTGGATTACTGATTATCTCGCCACATCCATCAAAGAAGATAGAGCACAAAGAAGAAGAGAAGTTTATGTGGGGAGCTTCAAAATCTTGGGTCCCTACAATATCAAAAATATTGTATATCTTTGTTTTAAAATGCTTCCAATTTTTAAAAATAAATTACAAGGTACAAGTAATTTAATATATATATATATATATATATATATATATATCATATATATATATATATATATCAAGAATGAAACAATTTCACCTTTTACAACAGAGTTGCATCCAGGTCTGCAAGGGCTTGTGATTTCACTCTAGGTGTTCTTCAACTGCAAATCAATCTATGAACCAGGGTATGTATTCAGGTAGGGGCTATGAAATGAATGATTGCATCTATGGCTCCTCCTAGCTCTGTAATTTCTCCAGATCTCCCTAAAAATTTCCTACAACTTCCTACACTCCTCTGGATCAGAATGCTGCTCTAATACCAAATCTTGTCTGAATACTTGAAAATCATATTTAATTATAGAAAAAAGATGGTGCTTGCATAATTTTATTAATATTAAAATCAAGCATTACAAACAAATGAGAGAGCTACAATATTTATAGATATTGGACATCTTCTATCTCATCCACAATATATGGAAGCAAATCACCTAATCTGAGAAAATATGCAGAAATAGCATATTGCCCCTAACTGCCCCTATTGCCCCTCATGGAAATCATCCGTGAACAAAATATGCAAGATTAGAACATGATCCCACAAACATAGGGATGAGAACACTATCACTTAGTTAACTAACAACTAAGGATAACTAATACCTATTGACATAAGTTTAAAGTATTTTAATTAAATACTTTAACTTATTACATTTATTCAAATATCAACTAATGATGAATTAAGCTAAGTTTTATTCCTAACATTGTCTTCTCAGTTGGGAGGAGATTTAACTTCCTTTGCCGATGTCCAGTCTTCCCTTCTGGCGTGTATTCCTTCACTCATCAATGGGGATCATAATGCGGCCCTTCTCAAACCCTTCTCCTTTGAAGAGGTTGAGAACGTGGTATTCTCGATGAAGAAAAATAAAGCCCCAAGCCCTGATGGTTTACAAGCTGATTTCTTTCAACGTTTTTGGAGTACTGTTGATTATGATGTTTGGGTGGTGGTGGAAGATTCAAGGAGATCCCGTTCTATGCTTAAGATGTTGACTTGTACATTTATTAGTCTCTTTCCCAAGCAGGATCAGCCTTCCTCCTTTGTTGACTTCAGGCCGGTTTCACTCTGCAATACAACATATAAAATTATCTCTAAAGCCATTGCATTAAGGCTAAAAGTGGTGCTAAATCCGCTTATCTCTCAAGAGCAAACGAGTTTTATGCCTAAAAGGTCTATTTTTTAAGGCATCTTCTTGTCCCATGAGCTGACTCACACTCTTTCCTCGAGCAATTTCCCAGGTATGATGTTGAAGTTGGACATTAGTAAGGCATGTGATAAGATTAATTGGAGGTTCCTAATCAGAGTTCTTAGGAAATTTGGCTTCTCTATGTAGTTTTGTAATTGGATCTTTAGTTTTATTTATGGGCCTTCTTTCTCAGTTCTGGTTAACGGGAATGCTGAGGGTTTCTTTGAAAGCAACTGGCGGATCAGGCATGGGGATCCCCTTTCTTCCATTCTTTACATTTTGGTTGTTGAATCTCTTAGTAAGTTAATAAGGAAAAAGGTGCTTGAAGGCAAGCTGATGGGTTTGAAAATCACTAAAGGTGTAAATCCTTTCTCCCATCAACAATTCACGGATGATACATTTCTCTTTGGCAAAGTGAGTGTTCATGAAGCCAAAGAATTGAAAGGTATTTTGGATGCTTACTCGTTGGTTGTTGGTCAAGAGGTCAGCTTTCTTAATTTTTTTATCTTCTTCTTCAATGTTTTCCCTCCGCTTGAAGCTCGTATGTGAATATCTTTCAGTTTAAGAAAGGTAGTTTGCATGTTAAGTATCTTGGTGTCCCATTGTTTAGTGGGTCTGGCATTGTCTCTTTGTGGAAGGACCTCCTTTCCTCTATAGAATCTAAATTAAATTCTTGGAAAGGGAAATGGCTTTCGTTTGTTGGGATATTGATCCTCATCAAGTTGGTTCTTCATGCCTCTCCTATGTACATGTTATCGATATTGAAGATCCCCAAAGGAGTATTGGATAAGTTGAAATGAATCATGAGAAAGTTTCTTTGGCAAGGCCATTCTCCAGATTAAAAAATACCTTTGATTAGTTGGAAGTCTCTTTCGAAAACCAAAGATCTTGGTGGTGATGGTATTCTCAATCTTGGTCTTCAAAATATGGTTCTTAGGGCAAAACTGGTATGGAATCTTATTTCCAATCCCAATAGTTATACTAGTCAGGTGGTGCAAAAAAAAATTGGGAGCCCCTCTCCCTGATTCCATCCTCTACATTGATAATCCTTCTAGGGGCCCTCATATTTGGAATTTCATGGTTGAATTTAGATCGCTGGTTTTAAATAATCCTACCTAGAAGATTGGTAATGGAGAAAGAGTGTTGTTTTGGGATGATCCTTGGAATGGGTTCCCTGTTCTTGGTGAGAATCCTGAGTTCAAGGAGGTTAAAAGGAGATTGATAGGGGATTGGGGTTCGTATGTCTCTAATTATGGGTTGGGTAATGATCATCTTCCTTCTTTGCAACAATGGAAAATTATTGGCCACTTAGAATTCCCTGATGATGTTAAAAATAGTTTCTAGTTAGCTCTTCAAGAGAGGCAAGTGTTATTGACTAATCAACAGGATAAAATTGTTTGGATTGATGCCTCGTCAGGTTCCTACTCACCAAGTCGTGGCTATAAATTGCTGCATTCAGAAATGGTAGCTGAAAATAGGATTTGGAAGGATTGTTGGGCTTCCTTTTGTCCTCCGAAAGCTGGTCTCTTTGTTTGGATGGCCTTTAAGGGTAAAATTCTTACACAGGAAAGAAGGAAAAAGTTTGGATACCAGGGGACCTTCTAGATGTTATCTTTGCGAGAAGCAGGAAGAACATAGAGATCATCTTTTGTTGCATTTCCCCTTTGCTGTGAAATGTTGGAATTAGCTGTGTGTTAAACTCAATCTTCCTTGGATTCAGCCGAAATTCCCTTCTCGAGGTTATCCTGGCTTGGCCGAAAAAGCTGCATCCTGGTGCTCTCTCCTCAATTTGGTCATGTAGTTTAATGTTCCTTTTGTGGCATCTTTGGTGGGAAGGGAATATAAGGATTTTCAGCGATGTGAGAAATTTTATGGATTAGGTCTTGTTCAAGTTGGAACGGGCTATTTCTGAAAGTGGTTTCTTCAAATTGGACTCGATATAGTCCTTTCACTAAATATGATAGAGAGATTGAAAATAATTGGCTTAGGATTGCTAAGACCGGAGATGGTGCTTTTAAATCTTCTTTTCCCTCTTCTTTGGCTCGGATGAACATTAAAGGATCTCCCCCTTCCTCTGGTTTTTTCAAACTCAATTTTGATGGGGTGGCCAGGGGTAATCCTAGCGCCTCTGGAGCAGGGTGCCTGGTTTGTAATGCATTAGGGTCAGGTGGTCGAGGCTGCTTCGTATAAACTCAAGGATGGTAAGTGCAATGCAGCTGAATTACAAGCTCTTAGCAAAGGTTTGCATCTGGCTACTTCTCTTAGCATTGATTTTCTAGGACATTGAAAGAGATTCTATGGTAATTGTTAATGCCATCATTAATAGGAGAGCTCTGTCTTGGAAGCTTGATTTGGGTATCCAAGATAATTTTGTGGAAATTATTGAAATTAAAATCTCGGAGCGTACAAAACACATGTATAGAGAGGGTAATCAATGTGCTGACTGGCTAGCCAATAAAGGGATTGATCAAACTCAATTGGAAAAAGTGGCCTTTAATTCCAATGAGTGGGAAGGACCTTGATATGATTGCTTTCAAGGAAAGTGTCTTGAAAACGGATTCATCGGCAGTTCCTCTCACTCGCGTGGTGGCATTTTGTGAGTCTAGTTAAGGTGAGTGAATTGATTGGTTTTTTCTTATGTTTTGTGCTCTCTGTTTTGATGGCTCCTTTTAGAGCTCCCCGTCTCGCTTTGATTATGCGACATGAGGGAGATGGCCTTTAGGACTAGAATCTCTGATAATCGATTCGAAGATAATTTTTTAATATCTCTTGCGCGGAGGATTTGGTAGGTTATTAAGTCTAGTTTTGGGGGAAGATTTTCTGAAGGTGGAAGGTTGGACGCGTGGGTTAATAGTGGTGTAGCTTCTGTGTTCGTCGAAAACCTACTTGTTCTTCGTCCTTCGAAGGCGAACGCGGTTAATTTGATGTCTGCATTGGGTTCGGCCCTCCTTTTGTGGTAACTTGGCTTCTGAAGTAGCGAATTGCAGTATGTGTTGTTTTGGGCGATAGTGTGAGATGATGCGAACAGAGTTCTTTCTTTCTGTGAAAGCTGGAGTCTTTAAGGAGTTGGAGAAGAGGTTCGGGGTGTCTGATGGAATTTTTTGAGAAATTGGTGGCCTTTACTCGAGATACAAACTTCAAGCCGAGCTCGGATTTTGCTTCCAAATTTGCAAGCCCTCAACCTGCCTCTGGAACCAGTGTCGAGTTGGTGGTCGAAGATGTGGGCTTCTGATTGGTGGAGCACCGATGACTATCTCTGGAGAGGCTGGGTGAAAACTAATGTCATTGACGATATGAATTCCGACATGGAAGCTCATTCGAAGGTCACGTGTCGCCGGTGGCGAGTTTGTCTGTTTTAGTCGATTATGCCAAGGAGTGAATGGTTTCAAGTCTTGATAGTAATCTATAGAATAAAATCTCTGGTTTTTGTCTAGTATGCCTGTTTAACCTGGATAATGTTTTACTATGGTTTTGCAAGAATATCTAAGGTTTGGCCTCTATGTTATGTAAATACAGAACGGGTCCCTTCAACCCGCCTTATTAATAAAAAAATAAAGTCTCTTTTCCTCATTTCCATGTAAAGCTCTATGGCTTAGACCATGGCATCGCCCTTGGCAAAGCCCTTAATTGTGTTTGCATGTGTCGGTGAGTCGACCCCATAACACTTCTTGACCATTTCCCTAAAGAGACTCATGACATCCTCGTATTTCTCTAACCTGAAATCCACCCTTATAAGATGAGTAAAAGTGACAATAATGTGCGACATTTTGGCGTCATAAATCATCTGCAACATACCGAAGGACTTTTCCATGTTAAGGAGCTTGGTAGGACATCGACCTAGCACATGAAAGTGAAAATATTGAACATTGTTTATATTTTGCATCGTGGTGGAGGTGCCCTATAAGGGATTTGTAGTTGAAGATTTTGGGGCGAATACAGGAATAATGTGTCTGACGAGAGGCAATGAGGGCATCGTCCAACTTGCGGGAGCGACTGAGCACCTCAAGGCAGTTGTGGGGGTCGAGGCAGTCACCTACGAGGATGTTGATGGGCTCTGACATGTTGGGGTCATAGGGTTTTGGGGGGTCGTAGTGGTTGCGTTGTAGGGCACTAATAAGAGGATATACGTGGTGCTTATGCTTCCTTGTACACTGTTGCATTCAGCAGCGCCTGCGACATATATACCTCACACATGTCCCATTGAAATACCGCCCATGGCTCATGATCCCTTAACAAAGAGTAGGACAACGTTACTGAGGATGTGACAGTGACATGACTAGCTAATATTGTGATCAATCTCTTATAAATCCCCATGACTGTTATTGTTGCGTAAGCTTTTAAACCCTTTAATAACCCTCGTGAAATTTTGGATCATGAATGTTACCATTTTGGAGTGGAATTCAAACTATATAAATCTAAAATGTGAGGAAGATAAGTGCTTATGAAGGATCAAATTAAACAATTAATTTTAAAATAAAAAATTGGAACCAAGGGCAACTCTTTTAGTACCATAAGGAAGAGATGTAATATGCCTCACATAAAATCATGAGCACAATGGATGCAAGACTCCTGTGTTCAAAGAATATTTGAATTTTGTGGTTTGGAACAATGTAATAGGTAATGACAAGGGTTGCAACGACATAATGGTTCTAGTAAGAAAAAAGAAGGGTAGAAACATTCAACTAGAGAGAGGAGACACAAATAAACATTACGTATGGTTCAAAATATATGAAAAAGGAAGGCACATTAGAATTGTAACTTGTTTTTTTACTCCGTAAAGTTTAAAAACCTATAAGAAACATGGGTTTGATGGCAAGGATCCATATGTCGCTTTAAAATGGGATTTTTAGTGTATTACCTATAAAGGGCGGTTTTTCTTTTAGGTGATTTCAATGTGATGAGAACAAATAAACAATCTAACATGTTGAGTAGTAAGGAAGATTACAATCATATATGGCTCATCGAAGAGGAAAACCATTAGTAGGCAAGGTGTTCAAAAGATAACAGGGACATTAATCATTTTGACAAAGAGCTATTAGCTTTATGTGGCACGTTTAATTTTCATATTTACAGTAGTATGGGTAGGTGGAAGGAATCTAGAAATTTTACATCCAAAACCTACAATGGGGCAAGTGTTGATTATGCAATTTGTTTACAAAAATTGATTAAAAGGATAACAAATTTTGGAATTGATGATTCTATTAGAGATCTAAAATTAGACCATAGCTAAGCTTGCATAATGTTATCTTGGTTGGAAAAAATCAACATGCAGTGAAAACAAAACCTCATCAATAATCTCCAACAAATGGAATAATTATCTTATCACAAGAAAATTGTGGTATCTTCAAGGAAACACTGGGGTAATTAACGTAGGAGGAAATATCAAGGTTATAGGCCTTAGAAGCGACAAATTAACAAACATAATTCAAGGGTCACTTAAGAGGTGTAAAAGAGCAAAAAATAAAAAGAAGAAAACAAACCATTTTTTGGTAAATGGTTGGTTTGATGAGGAGTACAAAGTTGCAAGGGGATCTCTTAAAGAGCTAACAAAGAGAAGGTGAACACAAAGTTGTACAAGTTGGTCATAAAAACAAAAAAGGGTGAGTTTATGACCACAAAGAGATAAGAGCTTATTTACGCAGTGAAGAATAATTCAAATTTATTTTGGAGAGAACTTCAACAAAAAAATATAAAAAACAAACAAAGAATAATATCACGATGAGTCATTGGTTTAAATATGCAAAACAATTATACGAGTAGGAAGCAGAGGTTAAGGCCTCACCCTTGGTCAACACGACAACAAAGTTATTCAATTTGCAAGAGGTTAATGAAGGCATTAAAAATTTGGGTACATGAAAGACCAAGGACTTTGTTGAGCTTCAAGTGAAGTACATAAAATAGGGGTCGAAAATCCTCACTCCTCATATTATGAAGTGGAGTTCCATGCGGTTGGACTACCAGTGTTAAAATACTTCTTTTTGAGAGTGGAGATGTTAACAATCCTTCCAACTACATAATTATCATGATCAATCCCTTGTTTGTAAATTTGTTTGGCACCATGGTTGAGCACATAATTAGTAAGTGGTTGGAACAAAAAGGTAAGAGAGAAAAAGGGTAATAGAGTTTTAGACCCAAAAACTCGACAATAGATCATGGACTTCTTTGAGACACATCTTCGAAAAAGAGTCGAGTGAAAAGAGGAAGTCTATCGTTATTTTGTTGATTTCAAAAAGGCTTTTGACACGTTCCCAAGGGATAAGCTATGGTGTAGAATGAAGGATTTTGTTATTCCACAATAATTTAGAGTAGTTGTCCACATACTCTATGAAGAGGTGTGATTCAAAATTAGATCTCAAGTAGGAATTTTAGAAAGTCTTAGAAGTGACGTTAGAGTTACACAAGAATGCTCGTTATCCCCTACTGTTGTCGATTGAAATTAGACCAATAACTAATCAACCCTTTCGCCTAACGCAAAAGGTCAAGATGGAATCAGACTAGTTTAATCGTAATTGAATTTAAAAATTGGATTAAGCGTGGGTAGTTTAATATATGTTAATCAATGAGTCAACCTAAGATCTAGGAGACTTCTATTTCTTGGCAGCAAAGAGGATGTACATAATTTAAATAAAAGAACAAAGAAACACGCTAAAAAGACACAACAAGACCACATAAAATTTATTCAGATTAATGATGAGATCCTCCACACATATTACCACATTGTATATAGATAATAATAATCACTTATAAACTAAATTGATTTCTCACACGAAAGTTATTATCAACCTCTATATGACAGATTGAAACCTATTGATTAGATAACCTCTTGAAAAGGTGAAATCTATAAGTGATATATTTATAATCTCTTACTTGTCATTTATTGTTCAAAATGATATAATGACATTGAAGATGAAAACATAAGAGCGAACTAGAAAAGAAAACACAAACAATATTCACATATAAACATATTTACACAAGTGATAAGAAGAAAAAAAAATAGTCATGATGAAGAGAAACAAATTTTGCGTTAACAAGAGTGTACAATGACCGCTAAAACAATGTCTTAACAAGAGTCATGATTCAAATCAAGGCCAACATGGCTAAAAAATTTGCATTTATTTTGAGATCGAAATGAAGATGTCATCAAGGCCTGCTCTGGATATGACAGATAAAGATCTGTAATCAGTTTAGATAAAATGCAAAATAATAAATCAGATAATAAGAAAAATGATACTAAAATTGGATATACATGCTACATTCGATTTTCATGCTCAAACCTCAAAACAATGTCATCACATCGCCTGTAAGATCACTTGTCTTAAAAAAACATTACACATAAATAATTCAGAATGAAATAATCTTCACAATAGTTGCAGTACCTGATTTCTCATCCCTTGAAAATGTATCGTCCAAGTCCTTTTAGAATCTCTTCTTGTGTAAAACCAGTTACAACTGGTTGATATCATTTGAAGAATCTCCGAATAATAAGTTTTTACTTTATGTCTTAAGTAACACTTTATAATGTTTCATTTGATTATAATCAAAGGACTCGGTGTAGACACTAAATCATGCACTTTGGGAATATTTCTAGGTCATGATCACATACCATTGTACATATGATTCCTAAGCGATAAAAGTACTAATTGACCACTATATTTGGCCTCTTTGCCTTATTTTTAGTTTCCTTCATGGTCATACACACCTTATTGCCCAGTAGGACCTTGGACACTCCAATTTTTCTGAGTATGGACACCAGCACCCAGCCAAGACGCCAGCGCCCAGGCGCTCCCGTCTCCTCTGGGCACCCCCAACATATTTGTATTTTGGGTCCTTTTTTAGATGTTGGGCATCTTATTTTCTTGGTGGTCAACCTTTTAGTGGTTAATTACAAAATTCAAACAAGGAAATCATATAAATACAAAGCTATGTGACCATAATAAAGGATCAATCACTAAGCATCTACTATCATCACCTAAGGTTGCATCTAAAGGCATTACATGAGCATCAAAGCATCCATCTAGCATTCATTCAAATGACAAGATATTACATTCTTTTACATACACTTCATAGGAGGGGAAGTTCATTTTTCCATGCACACATCTATCTACATCTAGCTATTGCTCGTTATTCAAGCACGTCTGACACAAAAGCCACCTAGGGCACGATTCTACACACATGTGCGCAAAACTACATAGAGTATGAAATGTAGTGCAATGCTCGGATCATAAGTTCACTTAATCGGGTGACCGTCGGGCTCGGTCCAACTCCCCATTTGCATCTTTTTCTTTTTAGGATTTGATGTGTTTTGGGGTTTTGCACGTGTTTTTCTCTCTTTGTAGGTTAAAGGTGAATTCAGTGATCAAGCAATGAAGTATAGGCAACTAAAGACGACATCCAACGAACATCTCACGACCCTGCGAAATTGAGTTTCTAAGGTTCTTAGCTGTCACAGGCGCCCACAGGAGGTATGCAGTGCCCTTAACCCTACACAGGCGCCCTAGTCCTGACAAAAATGACAACTCTGTATTTTTTTAGGCTCGGTTGCGACACTATGCTTTCATGTTTCGTCAATTTTCTAACTGCAAACAACATTGGAATCATTGCGAATCAGTTAAGTACCTTACCCTCTCTCTTGTAGTCAGGGTTTTAAGTTTATTTGTTCATTGCTTAGGTCAAATTTGTACTTTATTACATATCTATATCTACGATGTAACTTAATTAAGATTTAACATCTATATATTTTTCTATATTTGCTTAATCACTCATGTAACTTTAAATATACATGACATTTGAAATATAAGGCATGAGACACTAAACAAGGGCCCACCAAATATCAATATACTAAATAAAACATTTAACACGTCCATAAAGCATTCTAATCCTTTTAAAAGAAACCATGTCATCACCATCAAAATAACTATCAAACTTAAACTGCATATGCCATCCAAACTCATATATATATATATATATATATATAATAAACTATCATCATATGTTTACCAATCACAATCCAAAATATTAAGTATCTGCAAATGATTAATGTATGCCTATCAAATTCATCATTCTAAAGTATCATAATCAGTCTTCTCCAGTTAGGTCCAGCAAACGGGTCCCTGCCTCCGTGGTCATCTCAACATACTCATAGGGCTCAACTGGTAAAATGGTGCGAGTAACAATCTAAGTATCTTCTTCTACCTATAACTTAACTCTCTTTAATGCACCTATCACCTTAGGTACCGTAGAAGAGGACCTAGCACACTTAGAGGGCAAGGGTGAGTCATGTGAATGTGAAGGTTGATTTTACGCAAGTAATAATGTCGACGCAGTGGAAGGTAATACATTGCATGGAGGTAAATGAGATGGGGCAGATTGGGTAGACTGGTTTGAGTAAGACAAGTTATGATCAACATGGGCATGTTCGACATAATGCAAAGGTGGGTTATTGATACTGCGGGAAGGCTGAGCATTGGGATACAATTTAATAAATTGTAATACTTCTTGCATGCATGGTTCATTGACATCAAAGTGTATGGAAACTTGGGCAGGACCATATCTCACAAATGGTCTCCTACCTCGAAGTGTACTAGCTCCCCTTCGGTCACCCCTAAGTGAGCCTCTCTGCCAATGTGGCTGACCTTAAAAATTATCACGTCCCCGAGAATGATGAAACCCATATCTCCTAAACCTCCCCAGCCATCTCATCTAGATATGCTTGCAATACCAAAAAGGAGAGATAAATACCAATCATTTAATACACATGAACATTATTCTTTCCACAAAACAAAGTAATCTCATTCCTAATCAAGGTAACAGGTGGCAGTCATCTATATGAAAACATCGAGCTCTAAAATTGAAAGAAAATATGCATGTAATTTCCAAGACATTTTTTCTTAAAATCTTCATACTCTATCTCCACTTATTCATTTTTAACAGTCAACAAATAATCATCTTCAGGATATTATTATTCCTTTTTTAACAAAAACAATTGACTGTATGATTTCGAACTTACATTATGAAAAATTGAAGAAAAATATTCCTTCAAAATGTACATGTACAGACAACAAACTTGTCTAAAATTAGTTCCATTATGTTTCAAACTTTATTTCTACCTTAAAAATCCAAATGCAGGAATATTACCATCAGAAGTTTAAAACCCAAATCTTCATATTGTTTCCTTTCTAAGAACAACGAACTGGGTATATCTAATCAAATGCATTAATCGACATTATCTCTTTTACATCACAAATTATAAAACTCAAAGATTATGTCGAATAACCAGACCAAAAACTGTAAGTGCCAAATAACTTCAACACACAGTCGATGTTTATTCCTTAAAACCATTCAATAGACAATTGAATTTAAAACAACTGAAATATTGTATTGTTTTCATTGAAACATGCATTTCTATTGCGATCCAGGAAGAAAATACATGACACAAAAGTCTTTATTTCACAAGCTTCCACAGTAACAAATACCCAACTTGACTGTATTGAAAATAAGCAACTACGCTTTTGATACAGGCACATTTCATTTATTATGAACAACACGAGAGCTTGATACTAAAAAAATGATTGCATGCTTCAGAGAATCGAATAAAAATTCAAAGGAAATCATCTTATGTCTTGCAAATGACATCTATTCCACCCTATATCAAAAATTCAAAGCTTGGCATATAGGTATGAGAAATAACTACTCGAGGTAAATTTAAAATTCCAAAGATGAAATACCTAATATGAACTGGGCAAGAACTGTCGCATTACCTTTGTATCACACAAAACCAACTTAGGCAAAATAAAACAATTTTCTAAAAGATAACTCATACCCGTTGAGCTCTACCACGTGCTTGCTCGCACCAAAGACTTGAGTTCACAACCAACAATACCAACTCACCCTAAACCAGAACATACATGCTCAAATCACTTCACAATACAAATAACATGAACAAATGAACCAAAAATTAAAAAATCCCATAGCTCAATGCTCATACGGGACAATTCAATGTGCATTTACTCACCACCAACCATTACCCATTTGCCAGCTCATTCCCTCGAAAAATGGTGTTCAGGATAGTGATTTATACAATGATATAAATGAAAAACATTCAATATGCCAAACTTCACAAAAATCACCTTATAATATCACCTCCCAAATGTCACTCGAGCTATGTCAAACATATTATGTTATAAAACAATTAACCCACAACAATGGAAATTTCCAAGTTAGGATAGAACATTTTAACTACATGGATTCCATATTAGTGCAAGTCTCGCATAAATGTTTCTAAACACTCATTCAATGCCTTGGAGTGTGTTTGCATCTCACAGGAGGAGGAATTTACAATCACAATGTTCCAACTCAATAAGAGGTCAAAGGTAGGAAACTTCATTCATGGAGCATTCACTCAAGATCCATTGAAAGCAGGTTCTTCGTAAAAAAGGAGCTTTCCTGTCTCCATATTTTTCACTTCTCTCTCTTCTTCTCTCTCCCTTCCGCTCTCTCTGACATTGTATCTCTTCATCGGGAATGTACTTTTTCACTCTTTCATCTTATTCACTTAAGTGACTTAAATTTGCATTGAAAAAGTGTCTTTTCAAAAATAAGAAAAGGACTTAGTTCCATTCTTAGGGAGTTTGAAAAGTCACATGGCAGTGAGATGAAAAGTCACATGGGGGAAGAGGAAGAGACATTTTTGTAAGCTATAAATTGGAATGGCTTCTCGAATTGGTGATTGTTACTATTTGTTGGATTTCGCTTTTACTACAAGCAATAAGCTACATTATTCTATCTCCTTTCCTTCCTTATATTCTTCCATACTCACTACTTTCTAGCTTTGCAAGCAACTGTGATATTGTATAACCAAGAAAGAAATTTGAGTCTTTGATTAATGAATTCATAGAACTTTGTGTCTCTAATTTATTAGATTTACAATTGCTTACATTGTTGTGTTCTTCTATTGAACGTGGACCTACTCTGGTTACTATTGGTGAGAATCTGCTAGTTCCTAATCATAACATTAATCCTCTCTCCCTATTTCTCCTACTCCCCTTTACCTCTTTCCCAAGAAAATTCTTCCCTTATACATTGTACAAGCACTTTACCACAGGGTTATTAGAGTATTCTTGTGTGATTCTCGACCTAATGGCCACCCCACAATATTAGTTAGTTTACATTCAATAATAGGAGGCTCCCCATACCCAAGAAACAGGGGCTTATCCCTGTGATCGTTGGTGAAAACCAATAATCTACACTACAAAAAATTATTTCACCAAAGAGTTGGTTGAGGTTAAGGAACATTCAGGTTTGGAATGATTTTTTACACAAGATCATCCAAGTGTTGATTGATCTAGTTCACTTTAATGTTCATATTCAATTGTAAGTTACACATATCATATTTGATTAGGCTCACTTTGTGATTGTCGAGGACAACCCTAGAGCAGAAGATCCATTGATCCCTATTACTGAATCCATATCCTCTTTGTAAGGATTTTTACCTGGAGTATCAAAATTCTTGTTCCGACCCCTAGTTTGTGGACCTGCCATAATAAGGGCTTGACTGTACATAATTAAAGTTGTCATGGTGACTAAATTTAACTAGTGAATTTCTCAATGTAGATGACCTCAAATATGAAAATGTAAATAATGGACCTAAGTGCAAATTTAAAGAGCTTTATGAAAATATAGATAAATATGGTAAATTCCAAAACCTTTGTCTTAGAGAGCGATTTTATGAAAAATAATACAATTGTGATAACTCTCACAAAACAACAAAAAAAGCTATTTTTTTTGTTGAAGCTTTATTGTCACTATTCCCAGTCTTGATGAATTTTTTTGTAACAAATTCACATCCATGAGTGAGATATAGTGGAAAAACTAGCAGTTGCCAAAATTGATTCTCTGATAACACTTGTAATGAAATTACTTCAATATAAGAGCAAGAACAAAATAATACCAATTGTATAAATGAGATACTTTAAGGGGGCAACCTCCCAAATTCATACAACAAGAATATAATTCACAAATTAATGATTTGGGAGAGCCATTCCCATCCATATATAGACTTAACTACGAAGGGTCACAACCCTTCGTCCACACCTATTTATTAAAGATAAGTCGGTCTACATTAATCACTAACTAATGAATGTAAATATTAATGATAAGTGTGCCTTAGGTCGGCACACACATACATGTGATATGTTAATATCTTATCATTGTGTTATACATCCCTACCTTTATTTTCCTATTGTAAACATATTCCACATAATATCTTTCTTTTGAGATACATGATTCATGGATTCTTGCCACACCTCAAGAGAGGGGTATGTATATGTTATTTTATCTCTAAACTCCACGACTTCATGAAACTCCATTTCTCCTTTATATATAAGTAATCACATGGTGTTTTTCAAAGAAGTATACATCATACTCCACTTGATCTCATCACCACACACACACACACACACACATTCTCATATTTAATAATGATTCTGAGATTTGGATTTCATAGGGGCAACTTCACATTTTTTTTAATCATAGTTAGGTGTATTTTTTCCTTTTATCCTTTCTTAGGATTAAAAAATTCATTAATTATAAAATTATATGGGCACTTAATTACTTGCACATGTTTCCACATGTTTGCAAGAGCACATGTTTCCATATCCCAGACATACGAGTGTGGATGTTAGTTCAATTTTTTTTTCAGCCCTCACTACAAAGATCAAGTTTTTGGAAGATTGAGGTGGCTTTTCCGCATGCACTTCTTTCTTTTACTTTGATATCTACGCTCACAAATATAAAAATAGGGCATTATGTAGACACCTAATTTTGGTACGAGGCTAGTTATTTGCTATGATGCTAGTGTATTAATGTGTTTATCAACTATTGGTTCAGGCTTAGCTCTTATCGGTGTGTGTTCCTTGTGATTGTTTGACTTTCAGTTATCTTCTCTAGTTGTTTTCTATTCTCCTAATCTTCTCCAATTTCATCTCTTCATTACTTCATTTATCTCTCCACACCAATTTTATCTCTCTTCCCCCTATTTTCTTACCTTTTCCCCCAAAACTGTAATAATATTAAAATCACGATGTTAGGTTTTTTGTCTTATTTTTGTGGGTCCTTTTGACCCTAGTTCTGGGTCCCCTGGGGTTTTTAGCCCTTTTTAGCAACTTTTTTTCACTTGATGACTGTTAGCATGCATCATAATAGGGTCATAATTTGAATTCAAGAAGCCTATAAATACATATATGTATTAGTGCATTTGGGACTACCAAGGCATACAACCAACTACACACATTGAAGTTGTAAAAGTAAGGAGTTCATTTATTTCAAGAGAACCCCCATGCCAAAAGCAAATTTCAAGCATTTTATAGAAGGGCATCTAACATTTACTTGTTGCATTCATTGAAAATGATAAGGACCATGATGTTTGCATCATATTAGACTACCTTCCAAATTGCATTATACTTGATACATTGTTTTCCAAGATATTCAAAATCATTGGGTCTTGATACTAATGGAGAGATAACTATGGCCCCAATTAACTCCCTCAAGATTTTATGGGCCTGAAAGGCATCACAATCATAATCGTGTTTCAAGGAAGGAAAGTAGTTTCCCAACAACTCACAACAAATCTTGGAAAAGCAAGTGACGTTTTCAGAGCCCTCAAGTAGACGAACAAGTTTGTACAATTCATTTCACCTAATATGATAGCTCCTAGACCACCATTGTTATTGTTATGGTCATGCTACCTAAGGAGTGTTATGGTTTTATTTAAGGTTCTCTATTTGCGCTAATTTTTCTAGTTGTGCTTCACTGTGTTGTCTGGACCTATTTTACACTATTTGTTTATGATGAATGTCTCTCAAATTGTGACAAAATCTTTATCATTCTAAAACCTTATTATTACCAAGCAGTTTAATTATTTCAGTTTCCCATGCTTTTAGAGTATTTTGATTTATGTATTTAGGTTTAATTTATCGAGTTATATCTGTTTAGGCCTAGGTGCAATGTGTTGTGGTTTGTTGTAGTGCATTACTAATGCAAAACCACTTTACAGATCTATACTTACAAATTCTTTCTTCTTAAGGGGTATTCAAGAGTGTCTCATCTACTAGTTTAGTTACTGTATAGGTCATGTAAGCTCTTTGTTTTGAGATCATAGTTTTCTTCTTACTACTAAAAAGCCTCATTTGGTTATGACATATGTTCACACTCAAGATTGATAATATCTTTATGAAAAGATAACTCTATTTTATCTTTACACTGAGATTCGTCTAAAAATGGTAGCCAAGGGAGGGTGTGGTGGACAGTAATGTCTATGAGATGTTTTTTTTTTACAGATAAACATTTTTTTTTATCGGAGCTATGAACTAGAGGGTTGCCTGGGACCCCACCCATTATAGCCAATGTCCTGAGACAAGATATTACAATTAGACCAACCCAAACCGCGACTAGTGAGCCTGCACCGACGATGCAATTTCTGCCACCACCGTTTTTAGAGCCACTAGCTGCCTCGAACGCCAATGCCGATGATGCAAAGTCCGCCACCGCCGAGAATAACTGCCAGTCGTAACCACCGGTGATGCAACATCTGCCACCACCAATAACCACCCTGAAGGGATCACGCCTAGCGAGATTTAAACCTGGGTGGATTCGGACACAACCGTCTGTCTTAACCGATCCACCCAAACCCCATTAACAATGTTTATGAGATGTTAACAATTAGTGGACGACCTTATAATTGACATCCATTTTAGTGTCATATGACAATTTCAACTTTAAATTTAACATCCATTTGACTATCATTTGGAAATATTTTCTTCTTATTTGGAGAAGTTAATTAAAAAATTATAATATCTTGGTCATATGGTGGAGTTTGGAGTCCATTGTTTTTTCCTTGGATTTTTTTTTCCAAGCTCGATGCAATGGTGTTAGTAGATTGAAACTATCCATTACAAATTAGTGGGAAATTTATGGAGAAGATATAATTATTAATCAAGATGATCTGTGACAAATCCAAGATAAACACCTTGACATTGATATTTCTCGATATTTTTGAGATAATATATTTAGAGAAAGATAGATACACCTTGAAACTGATATTTCTATATGTTTTTGAGATAAATATATTTAAAATATTTGTGCTAGGTTTAAATCTGGACAAATTTAGAGAAAGATAAATTATTCGCTGGTAGGCGTTCACCTTTGAAGTTGCCTTTGCTGGAAAGTGTCAAAATCCGACAATATTTTCCTAGCAGATTTTTTCCGGTAATATTATTTTCTCCTATACCAACATAAATATATAAATATTTAGATTTTGACATTTCCATAGAAACTGTTCAGGCCTTGGCGTACCTCCACAACATCGATCTGCCTATATTTCATAGGGACGTGAAATCCACTAATATTCTCGTAGACAAAAAATTCACCACAAAAGTTGCAGATTTTGGACTTTCCCGATTGGTGCCTGTGAGTGTCTCACACATTACCACTGCTCCGTAAGGCACGCTTGGGTATGTTGATCTAGAGTACCATCAATGTTATTAACTACTAGAAAAATCTGATGTTTACAACTTTGGGTTTGTTTTGGTGGAGCTTCTCTCTGCTAAATTAGCAGTGGATATAACTTGAAAAAGAAACGAACTAAGCCTCGCTATTATGGCTGTAGACAAGATAAAAAGTGGAGCTTTGGATGAATTGACAGATCCACACTTGGAGATTTAGACAAACCTTGAGGTGAAGATCACGGTTGGTGCAATTACAGAGTTGACCCTTGGATGCCTTGCAAATGACAGGGATGTTAGGCCAAACATGAAGCAAGTTGCAGGTCAGCTTGAGGAAATCAAACATCTGCACAAAACATATTTCGATGAACAGGCAAAATTACCGATCAAAGAATCTTCCAAATTAATAGGTGTTGTGCCACCACTAAATCTAAATTTTGTACAGGAGAGATGGCCCAACATAGCCTTGAGCAAAAGTTCATAATTCTTTTTTTGGCATGGAGTTTAATAAGTTTGCTTATCAATGTTGAAACAATTAGTGACAAACGTTATTGATTGTTTATTCTGTTAGTGATTCTAACAAGGAGATGTAAGATTAATTGGGAAGGGAAGGGAAAGGGGATAAAATGGTACCCAAGAAAACCAAAAACATTGTATGGTAAATCAAAATTATATGTCAGCATTACTCTTACATTTAACGTAAACAAAAAAGGATTTACTGGAGTTATGTACTATTCATATGTCTTATTTGGGATATGTTCACTGATTTATTCTATTTTCTTTTTCTTTTTTCTTTCGTTGTTAGGCCATACACATACATCACAAGTTTATGTAAGGAGTGGTAGCCAATAAATTTGTAATAGAGTGAATGCTAATTTTCACAAAGTGCACAATTTAGTTTTTAGTTGGCTCTTTCCCAACGACATCTTGAACGGGTTCAGGTAGATCCTTCACACAAAATAGCAGAACCCTTGTAACGTTCACGAAAATATTGGCACCGTCTTTTGACGGTATATCACACTCAAAAACAAGTTTGGGAAGAGCTAGTGTGACACAAAGTATGGAAGCAACGGACGTAAAAAAATGTATGTGGGTATGTTCAACTTTGTGGTAACATCGAAAGTGGCGGTGCAGAAGAAACCTGTAACTAGGGTAGAGATTGGGGAAGACAAGGATCGAAGAATATTTCCAACATGCGGTGTCACTTTCTCCATGAAGATCGAAATGGGAGTTTCAATGTTCATATGGTCCCCCTCCTCGTGGTAGGCAATGTCGGGAAGCTTTGTGAAGTGGATGTCAAGGGCAGAAGAGGCCAATAATCGGGCGTAACTCACTTGCTTCGCATCGTTGCATCCACTTTGTGATTATTATGGTTATAAAGAAGTCGTGGTATGCACAAAACCGCTTTACAAATTCAACCGAAGGAATGGAATGTCCAACTCCGGCGTAGAATGCAACTCATGTGCAATTTCTAGTATATAGATATATAGTGGTTTTGGGTACACCACCTAAGCAAATACCAATTTCACACGGCAAGTTGAGTTTATATTATTAAGCTCGTTAAAAACTGTTTTAAAAGACCTCAAAATCCCTAATCAAAACTGTCAAATCCCATTCAATGCTATTCAGATAACTTCCTTCATAATCACACTTTTAAAGCTGAGCTACACCACCTTCTTCTTCTGAAGTTTTTTCAGTTAATTAACAGGATCAATGGCATCAACTTCAGGGGAAGAAGAAGAAAATGCTGCAGAGCTCAAGATAGGCGAAGGTTAGTTGGCTATCAATTATTCGAGGGTTTCACACAGTACTCGAACCAGTATTCGATCCCAGGGTTCGAAATTTACAGTGGCTTTAAAGTAAACACATTGGGGCATCGAACCCTGGGTTCGAGTACTGTGTGAAACGATCGAATTAATAATTGGGTAACTTCTATATTCTGGTTTAGCCATTTGGATGGTGATTTATGTAACCATTTTCTCTAAATTGAAAATGCCGTGGTGGAATGTGGAATCATGCAATATTGAACCCTTTGATTTTAATTTTTAGTGTTTTGGGTTTCTACTGAAAATACCGCGCAGGCGGTGTTCAGTCCATTATTTTCAATTTCCATGCACCCATTTAATTTTTTTTAGTACTCACAAAATTTCGCCCAAGGTCTTTTCTAAGTCACTGTAAAATTCCTGCTCTGGATTTTGTAAATATAGTATGAAACCATTGAGTTTATATTTGGGCACCCTTGAAATTCCAGTTTTTCCCTTTCGATGGAGATTTATATGCCCATTTGCCGCATAAAGCAAATGCTAGGTATGGTTTCGAGTAAAGGAATATAATATCGTTTACTTTGATTTCCATCGTTAGGGTCTCAAATGTCAGTATCCGATCGGTGTTTTTTGTACCAATTTGTCCTAATATACAAATGTCATCCTTGATCGAATTGAGTTATGCAATGGAAAATACTACAGATCTTTTTTTGTTGATAGGGTTAAAAGTTTTTAATGAAACCCTTTGGTTGAACAAATTCTTACAGCCACCTGTCAACTGCCATATTCCTGGCTCAGGATATGGAGCACGAGAGTGTTGTTTTGAAGATTAGGGTTTTGTAATAATCCCTAAAATTATGGTTATATGCTACTGTAACTATAACTATAACTGAAATGACAATATTAGCTCGTTTTCCAAAATATAGGGAATGCTAGGTTACAGGACAGGATTGGTTAAACATTAAAGGTTTAGTGTTCTTGTAAATTAAGCCTAGGCATTGCTAAGAGATACTAGTAAATGAACTTTAGATATTGTCGAGAGGTACTTGTTACTGTCAAGAGATACTTGTTAATAAACCCTAGGTAGGCACTGTCAAAGATACTAATATATAAGCCTTGGGTGCGGTCAGGAGATACTTGTAAATAAAATTTAAATCCTAGGCACTGTCAAGAGATGTGTGATGACCTTTAGCAACATAGTGAAGATGCACGGTGGTCTTTTTACTGCCAATGTTGTTTCCTTATGCTGTCCTTTTGCTTGGTCTGTCATGAGATACGTGTAAATTAAATTTTAAAATCCTAGGCACTCTCAAGAGATGTGTGATGACCTTTAGCAACATAGTGAAGATGCGTGGCGGTCTTCTTACTGCCAATTTTGTTTCCTTATGATATTCGTTTGCTTGGTAAGGTGGTAACACTCACTGCACTGTCTTTATACGATGCACTTAGATTGTTACCTGGTTTAGGAGGAATGCCCGAGAATTGTCTGTTCTTCCAAAATTTACCTGGGACCACCCAATGTTGGAACATATATTGCGGGCTTTAAACGTAAACTCAAGGCATCATGGCACTTGCTATGCCTTGCTACTAGACTATGGATAGCTTGGCATGACCTTAGGCTGTTCACAGATGGAACATAAGGAATATTGTGAACTAAGTTCAAGATAATATTCAACTGATTACAGCATGCCTTTAACTGAATATTTTTGATTTTAATGTTATGGCTCAAAATCATATGAGAACTATGCCGCTTTAATTAAAAAATCAGATTTCTACTGGCTGTAAAATTAAAAAGAAAGCCTCACAAATTACAAACATATAAAGAATGAAATTACAGTAGATGGAAAACTGCACAATGCAAAAATACCCTGGAGAACCCATGATGGAAAACTCCAGCATGGAATAAGGGACTGTGGTTCTTATTTTTCATCAAGTTCTTCACAATTTCTGGCAAATACAAAGGGTGGCATACAATTTATAGTTATTGGATTGCTTCGCATTGACAGTGGCTTCATACTCTTTGTATGCTGATAAAGTGCATTGAAGGCAGACTCCAGTAACCATGAGGGGTTGTTATAAGGAAACAGATGAATAAGGGAGTCATCTCAACAGCCACACGGTCTAGTCAATTCAAATTTCAAATTAATCTGTGTAATAGGTCGACAAACAATGGAAGGTATATCCCTGTCAATTATCGGGTACATATTTCACCTTTCTATAACCATGTCGAAGAGTTCGATCAAATCCTTGGGTCAATAGCACTGATTGACATGATCGGAACAGGTATATCTCTCTATGCTGATATGACTGCTGTAAACTCCTTAAAACTGCTGAAAAACTTTAATTCCAATAAGTACAACCATATGGGTAATCCTGTTTCTATTCTTATGTATTTTACAAAGTCAATTACACATCTTTTCTACATGAAGCATGAAAGTCCTGTAAAGTGGAAGTATCATTTTTTGTTACTTGTGTCATCAGTCAACCCAATGAAGCCTGATGACCTTATTAAGTTTTGGGTTTTTCGTTTTATTCCACACACACACACACATTTTTTTCCCCTAGAAATATTGACATTGATTCTTTTAGGATCATACCTCCTTGATCTTGGAGGCTTTTGTGGACGAAAAGGCTTACATCTTCAAGAGACGTGGAAATAGATAACATGTTGCTTTGCTTGATAGTTGGCCTCTTAGACCTTCCTTGTTGTGAAGCATGGATGGCTCATAGAGCTTGTGGTTCTCTACATTTATAACTTAGTAAGTATGCATCTAAGAGGGCAGACTTAGCTCGTGGGCACTGTTGCCTACTTTTTCCAGCACCGTAACAGGTCCATATCTTGACATCTAAACTTCTTTGCTTACCATTGAAGCCTTTCCTTGCTGAGGTACAGCCACATCTTGTAACCAACATGGAACTCCTTTCTATGCTGGTCATCACTTGCTTTGTTCTTTTCTTAGGATGCCTTAAACCTCTTCTGTTTGGACTTGCAAATAAATTTGCCGTATCTTGTCAATCAACTTTTCAGCTTTCTTGGCGTCTTTTGATATTTTTCCTTTATTCCCTTCATGCTGCACATAGAGAACATCCAAAGGTGCAGGTGGCAAGTACCCAAAACAAATTTCTAAAGGAAATTTACTTGTAGATGAGTGGACTGCTCATTTGTAGGATTGTTGAATCTATATCAAATTCTCAGCCCATGTCTTAAATGATTCTAGTTATAGCTTCTCAAGAGCTGCACCAAATCTTCTATTCACCACTTCAAGCTGCACCAATTTTATATTCGTCACTTCAATTTGCCCCTCCCTTTGCAGATAATGTAGTCCAAAAAGTGCTCAAAAACCTTGTGACTCTATTGGAAACAATACTTTTTTAGCATAGTTACCAGGTTTAGAAATCCAAATCCGTTTAGAAGGGCCAAAAATATGGAAATCCGGAGTTCTCAATTTTTTTTGAAAAAGTGCGGTTAGATATTTATACATATATTATATAAAAAATATATAAATAATATATATTGATAATTGATTCATAGGGATCCAGAAAAACACACCACTTCATCAGATCATTAGCACTATGAAGGAAAAATGAAGAAAATAAGGAAGAAGGAGGTTCTGTCAGCATGTTAACAGAATTGCCGCTCTGTGCAGAGCGACAATTGCAGAACCGCCGGTCTACAACAGGCGGCGATCTTGTCACTTTTGACGGAAAAATAAAAATGGAGCCTGAACGATTCGAATTTGAACCGACTGTCTTTGTCTTTTCCTTTCTTGTGTCCCTTCCCATTCTCCAGTGCATGGGAGGACATGGGAAGGGTATAAATGCATGAAGGAGCAAGGGATTTGGGCATTGGAAGATCCAAAGAGATCAAGAGCAAGATTTAATTGTATGAGAGCAAGTGAGCAAGGACTTTTAGTGCTGGAATAGATTTGTAGAAGCAAGGTGCAAGAAACAGAGCAAACAAGTAACTAGAGGGGAAGTTACATTGTTGTTTCTCTCTATACTTATTGTAATCTGTAAATTGTTATAATTGGCCAATACAAGTGGGAAGAAAGAGCAGTTGCCCTTCCCGATTGATTTTCCCTTGAATTGGGGGTTTCTAGGATAAAATTCTTGTGTTGCGTGTGGAATTCTTTTAGCATTTCTCTACAATTCTGTTCTAAGCACTATATAATCAATCACTAAAGCTCCAAATTGTTATTTTCCAAAGTAGAAAGTAGAACAACACATTTTGTGATTCTATAGATTTCCAAAGCTAGAAGTTTACAAATCAATAATATATATATATATATATATATATATATATATATATAGAGTATATATAATAGGAAAATATGATAATATATAATATATATAGACCATTAATGTTATAGAAAATTAACAATTAAATATTAAAATACATAAAGTTAATAAAATGCACAAGTTAATATATACCGTTAACATTAAAAATAAAGAAAAAAAGAAAAAATATAAGTTAATAATTATTGATAACTATAACTAATGAATAAACTATAAGAAAGAAAAGAAAAAACCTATTCGTGATCTATTTAAAATCAAAACAAAAACCATTTGAGTTATTTAACCTAAATTCTAAAGACTAAAATGTAAGACTTCAAACTTACCTCTTGGCTCTGCCCAGTCAGCTCGACAACCACTGCCAACCACGATTACGAACCACTAAGGTCCACGCAGCACGTTTGTGGTTAATAGGGTCAAATTTCCATTGGTAACAAGGGCATCAAATAGTGCTGGTTACGGCTGTTAAGATAAGCACAAGTAAGAGAATTGTCAAGCCCTCAAACTCAACCCTCAAACACTTTTGCTTCGCTTTTTCTTTCCTGATAATTTTTTGAGTTATTTTTTTGTAACAAAAACAAGGCAAACCGGATCGGATTTATCTGGTTGCGTCTAGAAATTTGGGTTGACTGGCCAAACCTATTAACTATGCTTTTTAGCATCCCCAAATCCACCCAAATGCGTGCATAGAACAAATTTACTGTTTCTTGCCTAGACTGCACCGATATGTCCAATATCGGCCCGTACCAGGCCTGAAACATACCTAGTACGGAAACTGGTAGTGGTACTCTTTGGGTACTCTGCGGGTACGTACCTACAGGCCCTATGTACGTTCTAGGTATAGAAAATCGTACCTGAGACGTACCCAAAGTTTGTGGGTACGTACCCACACGTTTTTTTTTAAAGTACAAAAAAATAAAATAAAACTTGAGGGCTTTGATTGGAGTTGAACCTTGGAAAGTTTGTGTGAGATTCAATATTGCCATTAGGCTCCCAAGGGTCAAGAGAGATGAAAAGGACTTCATTTGGCCGACTTACTATTTGGGGGCTTTCATGTTGCTCCTCATGGAGCCTTTATTCTTCAGTCAATGCATGGGAACAACATAAACACGTGGTTGGGCAGCCTATCTTCTCTTCCTTTGACACTAGGTGCTAAGCCTACAAATCAATTTGGTGGAATATGAAATATAATGACAGGATCCTTGCCTTGGCAAGCAGTTGCTCTGCCCTCCTTTGGTTTGAGAAAGGAATTAAAATATTTTATGACTTGTACAGATTTTGGAAGTGGATGGCTAAGTTGCCGCATTCGAATTCGTGTTCGAATTCACCGATGATTAAATTCGTGAAAAATTCACTGGTAAAAAAATCAGCAATTAAATTCGACTATGAGAAATATACATTTTTATTAAATATATAAAAACAAAAGATAAATTCACATTTCAAAAGAGAGATAATATCACATTTCATTGATTTCATAAGTAGCTATTACAATAATGTGATTGAAAGCAAAAACTTCAAAAAACATGTGCTCGTAGGTTGTGACCAAGCTGGCAGGTGGGATGACTAGTCCGAGCACAGAAGAATACTCGCCGAATTTTGGAAAGCTATCTAGTATTTTTAATTACTAATCTATCTACAAGCGATCAAAGCTCGTGATTCTTTCAGAAGGTTGCAAGAAGCTGCTTGGTCCAAAAAGGTGCAAAAATGGATTTTATGAAAATAAGAAAAATATTGCCATCAATGCGTAGAGCTCGAGAAAATATGCACTTTTAGAGAAAACGACACTTGAAACGGAGCTACAGAATGAAAGTTATGGCACATGCAAGTTTTTGCTGCTACATCTTCCCGGAGCCTTTCCAAAAATGGCACCCATATCTTTTAGTCCAATAATGCTACATGTGCCATAACTTTCAGTCCTTGTGTTTTTTTCACCGAAAATCCAAAAATGGAAAAAAATGCCAAAAAAGGAAAGAAAACACGAATTAAATCGCGATTTTCAACGCATTGTTAAAATTCGGCAAATTTCAATTTTTTTCCTTGAAGTTCGTCGAATGCGGCAACTTAGGTGGATGGAATGGACAGACCTTAAAGCTTTCTAGAAGCTTCCTCAATCTCAGTTCAGAATGTATACAATGCTCAAAAATGCTTTCACAGCTCCCTCTACCGGACTAATTATGGAGGATGAGAATGACTTTTGGGATACTATGAGGTGGCTCAAGGAGGCTACCTCCAAACAACTCTAGGAAGGGCGGGTCTTGACTGATATTCTAGAATTTAGAGAGAATTCGGGCATCCCTACAGGGTCGTTTGTGTAGGTCACACTACCTAAACCAATCATCATATCGGTCCCTAAGCCGGGGTGGGGGGCCCGGGCCGCACTCGATGAATTATAGCTGTTTGCCGTTTCAGGCAAATAAACACAAACGCAAACATTGTTTGATAAACAACGAACATTGTGTACAAACATTGAGATCCCGTTTGTGTACAAACATTGGGCCCTTGCAGTAGGATAATGACTAGGAGGATTTGAAAAGCATTATGGCATCAAGATTTCCAAAGTTCAGCCAAGGCTTGGCCCAGGACCGAACTACTCGTCGTATTTAGTTTGGTATTGCTACTGCACATGACTTTGAAAGTCATGATAATATTACTGAAGAAGCCCTCGACCCAACCCCCCCCCCCGATGGAGATGGGGACCTCTCTATAGGATTGGGGAGGGTTCGAAAGGGGAGTATTACCGAGCGTAGCGAGGCATTCAAGCAAAGAGAGTTTCCCTCCTTCCTCTTATTCATGGCCCCCTATCAACTCTGTCAGTCATGCATGCTCAGGAGAACGAGGGAAGGATGCTATCGGCATAGATATAGAGTCCCTCCCCTCTAGACTCTACCGATGGTAGGCTAAGCTCTTCTATGGCCTCCAATATATAGATGGCATATGGATGGCGACCCTCCTGGGCCTTCTCTATTTGCACCGCCCCCTCGGTTGCCTCAATTAGACCATAGGTTGGGTTAGGTTAGTTTCAACAGCGGTTCCTCGACTCTGGCTCTATATCAATCTAGTCCTGAAAAGATTACCTTCTCCCCAAACCTTTCCTTGGGTCTTAGCAATAAGTGGAATGTTTGCAAAGCCCATTAGTAGATGGACTCATAGATTTAATGTTTTGTGGTCTTCTTGTATTCAGTCAAAGAAATCTTGCTTGAGATGGCTTCTAATTCATAATAAGCTTGTTGATGGCTTCTAATTCATAATAAGCTTGTTGTTGGCTTCTAATATTTTATAGGTTTTTGAGACTAGAAGCTTATTGTTTTCTTTTAATTTCTATATATATTTATATTTTTAAAAATATATTGTACAAATGTACCTGCAGTGTATTGTGCCCGGGTTTTTTTTAAAATTTGCCATTTCAGTGTACCGAACCCATATCCGTACCAGTACCCGTATCCTGGCAGTCTAGTTTCTTGCCCTTTGATGGTCTTCTTGCATGGCATAAGAATGCACATCTTGCTAAATCTGTTACTACCACAAAAGAGCTATTCACGTCCTTGACATAGTCAATTCTTGCACAAAATCTATGGAGATGCTTTTAATCGTCTAGTAGGAACCAGCAATAAAATGCACTGACCTTGCTTTCTATTATTTGGTTTGAATGTAAGATAAAAGTCTGCAACCTCTTATGAAGTTGTACATTTCTTGTATTTGAGACCAACAATACTTGGCCAATTTGTAGAGTAGCCTATATTGAGGTAGTAGTCCATCGTCCCAACACTTCTTGTCCTTGCAAATGCTGAAACACCTCCCCAAAGTCATCATTCAAGTCAGACCCATGAATGCAAGTGAAAATCTAGTTTCTTTATCTTTTAGTATAATTGAAAATCTCAACATGGAAGTACAAATATCATTAGTTTGTTGAGAAAAATTGTAATACTCAATTGTTGTCCATGATACGTAAAGGGCTTGATTTTGTGCTTACAGTTTGGTGCTTGGAAAATGTTATTTTAATGTTCAACTCTTATGCAGCAGGTCATACCCTCGTTCCATTTTAATTTTTGTGGTTTACATTGTTTGGTCTGAGCCACAATAAAAGTACCTGAAAGGTTAATCTGAGCCTCTTATGACCCTCTTGTTTTGTCAGCTTACCAAGGACCTTTTAATGCCTTCAGTGTGCTGCTATCAACATGAATTTTTGGTGCCTGTGCCTGTTTGTTAAAAATTTAAAATTTACTCCATTGTTTGTGTATAAATTTAGACATACTATCTCAACATTTAAATTGTTTCTTTTTTTGTTTTTTGTTTATCCTGTAAGACTTACCCATACTTGTTTATTTTTAATTTGTAGAGTTCCTGAAAGCTAAATGTCTGATGAATGCTGAGGTTGCACTAATTCTGGAGAAAAAATTTGATCAGCTTCAGCAGGCATCTGAAGACGCTTCATCTCAAGTGTCTCAGTAAGAACATTTTGCAACTTTCCTTCTTTTGGGATATCCTTTGTTCAGCAGTGGCTCCATTTTTCATCTCTAACATCAAGCTTGTGAATGAGATATTTGTGTTTTGGAATGTGGATTGTTATAATGTCATACAATATTTTGCTCATGAAAACTGTATTATTTTTCTTGTATATGTAGAGTGTTTGAGAGATCTTTGCATTATGTGACGCGGTTCAGTCGTTACAAAAATCCAGATGCCGTGAAACAAGTTCGAGAGTATCCTTTATTCATGTATTTTAGATGACTTACAGTAATGGGCGTATTCTACATTTCTGCACTTAAAACTAGATGAGTAGTCAAATAACCATTGCTGGAGTCTTGGTGTTTTTGATAGCATTGTGGAATCCTTTACTCAGCCTATACAGCGTGCTGAGCAGACATGCACTGAGCGAGTTTGAGGTATGATTTCGTGTTATTCAGTTTTATTAAATTTTCATGCATTGAAAGGTGAAGCTAAACCATCTCATTCACTGCAGCTTTGTGTGATTGGCAATCTTTGCCCTGACACCGCAGAAGAGGCTAAAGCTATGGTTCCATCTCTTAAAGTAAGCCTAAAGTTTCCTGTTTACATCATTGATATGTTTTCTTATTCTATAATGAAACAGATGTTAATTGCCTCTAGAGTCTAAATCGTGATGCTTACCAGCTCAGCTGAGTATTCTGTGATGTGTTATGTGTTTATATCGGAAGTTATTGATTCAGGTTGGGTTCCAAAAATTGGTTTCACCAGTCCGGCAATTTTTTTTGTGTTGCACTTGCCTTGGATACGGCTTAGGTTTGGGGACACAAAAGGAAATAAAAAAATATAAAAATACTAGTGTAATAAATAGGAAGTTAGTCACACTAACTACTAGTATGCAATTTTAGCCTAATAAATACAAAATTCTTCTGTTTGTAACATTGTACTTAGCTTTTAGGGTTTGAAAGTTTTTTATTACATTTTATTGTTGTCTTGTGTATTTTTGAACAAAAATGATTTTTTTTTTTTTTTTTGCCTTGGCTTTTAATGGGTTTTACCTGAAAAAACCCCTTACCAGCTCAGCTGAGTATTCTTTGATGTGTTATGTGTTTATATCGGAAGTTATCGATTCAGGTTGGGTTCCAAAAATCGGTTTCACCAGTCTGGCAATTTTTTTTGTGTTGCACTTGCCTTGGATACGGCTTAGGTTTGGGGATACAAAAGGAAATAAAAAAATATAGAAATGCTAGCGTAATAAATAGGAAGTTAGTCACACTAACTACTAGTATGCAATTTTAGCCTAATAAATACAAAATTGTTCTGTTTGTAACATTGTACTTAGCTTTTAGGGTTTGAAAGTTTTTTATTATATTTTATTGTTGTTTTGTGTATTTTTGAACAAAAATGATTTTTTTTTTTTTTTGCCTTGGCTTTCAATGGGTTTTACCTGAAAAAACCCGTGCAAATCCAGACAGAACCCATGAAGAAATGAACCGGTACCCTGTACCTGGAATGTATGGGGCAAAGTCATGCTGCATATGGGAATCGGTTTCTTAGTTTACATCTGAACAGGAACTTTTGTTTATATGGGATATGGAGTGTTTGACTTGCATCTTGAAGCTAATGAGCCAATTTGGAGCAGATTCAGTTTTTCTTATACAGACTTAGTTCTTTAAGTGATAGTTATTTAATTTATACTGACAACTATGTTTATTCATTTCTGCAGCATAAGGGCCGTGGGTTGGATGATGAAAAGATTGATAAAATGCTTAGTGATCTTGCCTTGATAAGAAAATTTGAGTAAGATACTCTATATGCTCTGCCATGTGTACACCATTCGTTGGTGTCAATGATGGATGTGCTTCCACATTGTTGACAAGCGCCTTAGGAATTTTGGAGTCTTTGAATTTCATGTAAAAAGTTAATCTTTTGTTTGGTGTATATTTTGTAATTTTTAAGTTTCTTGAGTTACACGATGCAAATGATGTTTATAATGCTTGAAGAAGGGTACTGCTGAAATCATATGGTTTCATAACATGTGTGTTCTTATTAAAATGCTCATTAGACTGCCAAATTGAAATGTTAAATTAACAAAGTTTCATAAACAGTAACACAACACAAATGCATTATCGCAAATCTTAGAGATGAACTTGCTTACAGAATGGCAGTCACCAAATGCTAGAAGAATATTGACAATTCAAATATTTGTTCTGGGGGATTTATTTATAGGGGTGAATGCAATTGCAAGCCGTTGGCTATGGTGATGACGATTTTTTCCCTTCTCTTTTAACACGAAGCTTGTAATAGGAACATATCCTGCTGCCACCATCTCGTGAGACAATATGCCCAACTTCCTATATATTGTTTACGTTTCTGGGTGTGACTTGTCACTTCCAAGGAAATTGTGATACTGTTTGTTACCGCAATCCAACTGCATCCGGGTGTCTTTTGTATGCCTTTGTCATTTGTCATTTGCTGCAGCCATTCAATATCAACCTGATTGCCAGCTACAGAAAACATGTTTGAGAGCGGCACATAAGGTGCTGCATTTTTAGAGTACAACTCAAAAACTCATTATGCCACCTGTTGTCCCAGCTCTATATTATTATATAACCTAAGGTACCAAGCAGACTTTTCCATTCAGCAGTTGGCACAATCAGCGAGAGATGAGTGGAAAATAATAGGTTGCTTGAAATACTGCTAATATAGGAATTGATATTGCCATACATTATAAAGAAAAACTCCTCTCAGTTATGACTTATAAATTACGCTTAAGCCTCCATCAATTTGCTACACTTGAGATGCTTGAAGGGGAAGAGTGGGATGTGATAAGTTGATAACAACTCTTTGCTACCTAGGCTTCTGTTACTATTGCTGATGGTGGCTGCCCTGCTTGTTGAAATCTTGTCATTTGTGATTTGTTGAAATGTTAATGAAGTCATTCTCGATTGAGTATATATATTTATAAAATGTCTTCGAACTTTGAAGATGGGAGTGTGAGTCAATGATCAAATTTGAAGGGCTACTCCAAATTTCATTGTGAAGGGTGTATATTTAACCAACCCTTCCATGATGAAAAGTAATATATATAGTTACACTTCACATGACAAGAATATATCTACTATATACGTCAAAAAAATAAATAATAATTTTTTAAATTAACGAATATATTTAAACACAAGATTCCCAAAATCCTGTCAAATATAAAATCTGTCCAGACTTTAGTATTAAGGGTATGTTTCTGGTGTAGGAAGGTATGAAACCAAATAGAACACAAACCACATCTTGAAATCCTTCACTTATAATTCACTCAATTTACACATGTTTGTATAAGTTTTATGAAAATAGGGAAATCCATTTCGAGATATAAATTACAGCCTACCTAGGACTATCCATTTCACATACTACACCATTGTGTAGGATAATTTTTCATTTAAGAAAAATCAGGTTACAAATCCCCTAGTGACATTGTTGTGTGACCCAAACAACATTTAGCAACCATGGAAGCGCAATTTCCATTGATGATAAGGAAACTAAATGTGCATTGAAAGAAAGTTAAAGAGGAGGAGACAAAATCATTCAAGGACCATAGGCATACCTATGCCACACGTAGAAATCTCATTAGACCATCCATGGGCCATTGCTCACCACTTCAACATTGGATTTTTTGTTTCCAAAAAAATTCATTTGCTCATGTGGTATTGGTATTATTCCTCAATGCTATTGATACCATAGACTCAAAGTATGGAGACTCACAAATGACATGCAATGTACATGACTTCAAAAGCTTTTCATTGTAGACTGTAGAATATTTTCAGAGAATCAGGTATTTGGAGAATTAGAAATGAAATTAAATGCAGCCATTTAATGGAGTTCTCAATTGTGTTGCAAGTTGTAGCAATCCCGGTTCCCAATCCCATCTTGCAAGATTGTTAACATTAGTATTCAAAATCAAACATTTTCAAATTATTTTTTTATAGACATTACTTTTATATTTTCATGGTGAATTGCAGTATTGATATCAGACATTAAATTGGAACTAATAGTATATCCCACTGCCTAATTCCCATTGACTCGATGATTCATTAATTGTGATGAAACATCAACAACCACTTTGGGATTTGCAACTAACAAGTGACAAGGAATTTTTCATTTCAGAATTTCTTTTGAAACTTTATGTAATAATTTATACTTATATTTTGTCAGGCAATTTACAATTTTTGAATTTATTTTGATGGCTAATTTTTTGTTTGCATTTCTCTGACGGGTTGCAAGCCCTTGGACGGGCTATGACGGGCTCAAATTTGATCACTGGTGTGAGTGCACATTGCAAACTAATTTCCTTGTGCTAGACATGCTATTATGATGGTGTGAGATGTTTAAACCTTAGTTTTGTATGATGTGCTACTTGAACTATTTTTCTTAATAATGTATATAGTCGATTACTAGAAGAATAAAGTAATTGAATATGGTAAGGGGGTATATATACAGAAAATTAGTGAATGTTTTTTAATATGGTAAGGGATCTACATACATACATGCATACATACATACATACATACATGTGAAGTGCTAAAAAACGATCAAGGAGTGAATAGGTGAATATTCGCGAAGGTGGTGGATAGTGAATATGCGAAAAGTGATGTGAATATGTGTGAAAGTGGTGGATAGTGAATATGTGAAAAGTGACATAGGTTCGATAGATTTGAATGGGGTTTTTGATGTGTATTATGGTGGAAGAAGCAAACTTGCCCATGCAAATTGAATTGAGTATGACTTACTCGACATGGTTGAGATGGACATTTCAAATGAAGTGGTTGAGGAGGTTCCATCCTTAAAGGGCGTGCCCTAATTGACAAGTTTGTTGGAAAATGGCCTGCCATCATGGCTGTGTAAAAATGGTGCGATCGACAATGGGGGAGTGGCTTCTTCGTCAGATTTCTTCCAAAAGGATTCTTTATCATCATCCTCTGGTGCGTAGAGAACAGAAGGACCAAAGCTTTGCGGCGCAAAGAATGGGTTTTAGAAGACTCTGGCCTCTTTCTCCAACCATGGGCTCCCGAACTTCGATGCATGCTCGACCCTCATGGGGGACACTCCTATTTGGTTCCGCCCATATGCCTTGCCCCATCAAATACTAGACAGATGTGACATTTTTTTCTAAAATATGCCCAAATGCATTGGATGGGTGATTTAGATCGATGACAAAACTTTGGATGGAATCTTGGCTTCCTACACTAGGGTTTGCATCTCTTTGGATTTGTCAAAACCTTTTCCAAAGTCAATGAAAATTCGTTATGAGGTAGGCTATTGGTCCCAGAGCATTGACTATGAAAAAATCCAATTCAAATGTTTTCACTGCCATCAAATCGGACATATCAAGAGGCGGTGTCCTATGGTCTTAGAATGGATAATTCAAGGAAGAATTGGAAGTCTGAAACCTGAGTGGGTCCTTTGTTGGCTTGTGGAATAGTATGACAAATGACCTAACGTTTACTCTTCCAATCACAATCTTGCTGATTTTCATGCCGGAATGTGAATCCGTCACAAAGCTCAAGATTCCCGATCCCTTGGGTAAATCAGTTTTCTTCTAAAGACTCCTGCCGAGGGAAACGGAAAATGTTGCCATAGTAATCAGACTTACTCATTGTCTTGGTTTTGAGAATGGGCATTGAATATGGAATGGGGGGATTCACTAAAGATGTTGGAGGCTTGAGCTTCCAAGAAGAACATCATCAATCTTTTGGATGACGAGGATCTGATTAGAAACCCCGAGGAGCGTTCCATTCATCCAATTGGATCCTATCTCAAAAAATGCTAAGTGTGGCTCGTCGGGTAAAGTTGGAAAGGAAGACAAAACAGGTGAAGGCGAAGGCTGAAGGGGAACCAAGCATTCAAAATGTGATTGATGCTTTCTTTATTTGTAATAAGTAGGGTTGCGAATTTGCCCCTTTCACAGGGAAAGATAATTTCTTGGAATGTTAGAGGCTTAAATGCCTCTAACAAATAACGCTTGTTTAAGTGCATTGTATAATTGAATAACAATTGGAGATATTTATACTACAGGAGACAAAAATGTTGGACTCTGAAGGCTTGAAAGCTTTGGAGTCAAAATTGGGATGGGAGGAATGGCTCCATTGTGGACACTTCTAGCGGCCTCCAGCGAGTCTCAAAATTATTTGGTGCACATTTGCAAGAGTTTCATGTGACTATGATTATGCGTCACCCTAATTGGATGCTTTGTAACGTAATCTCCTTCAAAGATGGATTTGAGTTTTTTCTTTTATTTATCTATGGCCCTAATAGTCTAATCATGAAAAAATAAGTGTGGTAGGAAACATTTGTGGAGCTTCAAAACCTTTGACTTCATGAACTGTGTTCTTAGTGGAGATTTTAATGCAATTCTCTTAGATAAATAGGGACAAAGTTGGTGGCCACTCTCGGGGCAACCAATCCCAAAACAATGTCAAAGCATTTTATCATTCAAGCCATTTGACGAGACATCAAACATAAACACGGGTCTTTCTCTTGGACCAATCAAGTGTCTAGGCTTAAACAACATTACTAAGCACTTGGATCGGTTCTTAGTTAATACAAGTTGGCTACAAATGGATTGGGTAACTGAAAGCATGGTTATATCAATTTTAAAGTTCAATCATTACCCAATTTTGCCATCCTTCGTTGATGACTCAACTCTGTGTAAGTCTCACATTCAAATTTGAGCTTGTGGCTCAGAGATAAGAGTCTCCTATGTTATGAATAAAACTTAGTTTAATTCATCATTAGTTAATATTTGAATAAATGTAATAAGTTAAAGTATTTAATTAAAATACTTATGTCAATAGATATTAGTTGTCCTTAGTTGTTAGTTAACTAAGTGATAGTGTTCTCATCCCAATGTTTGTGGGATCATGTTCTATCTTGCATATTTTGTTCCAAGATGATTTCCATGAGGGGCAATAGGGGCAGTTAGGGGTAATATACTATTTCTGCATATTTGCTCAGATTAGATTATTTGTTTCCATGTATTGAGGATGAGATAGAAGTTTTCCAATATCTATAAATATTACAGCTCTCTCATTTGTTTTGTAATTCTTAATTTTGATATTAATAAAATACACAAGCACCGTCTTGTTTCTGTGCAAATATTTTGTGTCAATATTGTTTTCAAGTATTCATTGTCAAGATTTGGTATTAGAGCAGGAAGAGCCTGAACCTGTGAGTGCTAGGGAGTGTAGGAAGTTTGAGGGAGGAGGAATAAGAAGCTTGAGCTAGGAGGATCCAAAGTTGACCCCAAGGTATTCACACAACCCTGCTCGTAGTCCACACACCAACAACAACAAAAGAATTACTACAAAAAATTGCACAGGAAGTGATTTTTTGAATTTATAGTTTGAATCTCACTTCTTGAATTAAAAAATATTGTTTTTCATTCAAGAAAAAATTATATGAAATTGTTTTGGGGTTTTTTTGTCTCTAAAATAAGAGACCCCTATTATCCTCTATTAATCTATGTTTTCTTAGACCCTATTAGTGAGTTGTGGCATTGGATCAATCTCGAAATTGATGTCTCCAAGCATCTAACCCTGTACGAACGGGAGCAGAGGAAAAAGTGGCCAAAAGAATAGAAGTGACAACCAAAGGAAGAAAACAAGTGATCTTGTTTACAAACCGACCTCCATTTGCACACCCATCCACAAGCAGATCCTGCAATTCACAGAGAAAAAAAAGAAAAAAAATGTTGTTGGAGAAAAGTGAACCCTGTGTAGAATGAAGTAAAAGAAAAGATGTATAAAAGCTGAAAACTGAGGCGGCGGCAGAGGAAACAAGGTTGACGGCAGGTGAAACAATGATGTACGCATGCATGTAAGCTTTAAACAATGTTTTTTCTTAAAAAATCCACTTTAATTTTTTTTCCTTTTTTTGACGAAGTGAAAAAAATTAGAAGCATAAAAAAATCCATTTTTGGAAAGGGGCTCGGAAAGATATTATAATTGCAATTTAAAAAAGGCATAACTTTCAACTGGTACCTCAGATTGAGGTGCCATTTTTTTAAAAGTGTGTGTTTTTATGAGATCTACGTCTTGGTATAGTTTTTAATCAGATTTGGAAAAGAATTATTTTGTAAAAATTGCAAAAATAAGATTTTTGTATTTTAAAAGAGGCCAAAGAGTCCAATTTTTTTTTTTTTTTTTCAAATCGGCCAAGAGAGCCATTTTATTTTTACAAATCGACCATAGAGCCAAATTTGTAACAGGGCCAATAGTGCCAAAAAATTCATTGTGCACAGATGAAAAGGAGCCCAAAAATAAATAAAATAATATTTTTTGGGGGGATGTGCATGCTTTAAGGGGGGAAAAGTGTTAAATTTTTACTTCTATTGTTTATCACTTTTAACAATGGCTGCAAATACGGAACCAAAGTTCTTTTTGCCAGATTCTCAACTTTTGTGTTCTGATAATTATCTAGCATACGAAACAAAAATTTACACACAACTTGATTTTGAAAATCTATGGACTGTTGTTTCTAGTACATTAACAAGATCTGCAACAGATGTTACACAACAAATTACATTTTATCGTGCAAATCAAAAAACAAAGTTAATAATATTGTTTAGTGTTTCAGATGAGGTAAAACCTCATATTCGTGAGTCCACAACAACAAAAGAATCTTGGGACAAGTTGAAAATTGTATATGAGTCAAAAAATAAGAACACAATACTTCATCTCCAAAGTCAACTATTAAACTTGAAAATGCAACCAACTGAGAAAGTTAAAATGTTTTTTAGAAGAGTGGTCAACTTTGCATGCATCACTTCAAGCTTCAGAAGAAGAAGTAAGTGACACATCACTCATGCCTATAGTATTGAGAGCTCTTCCTCCTCATAGGATTTTTGTGACCAAGTTAAACATAACTAGTCAAACAACAACCTTTGAAGAGTTAGTGAATATGCTACAACAAGAGGAAGCTATTCACTCAACTATTGAAACTGAAGAGCAAGCACTTGCTTCTAATCAAAAAGGAAAAAAATAGGCTAAGTCTAGTAAACAACCTCAGAAGCAAGGTAATACTCAGAAAGGCCAAAAGGACCAACAAAAATGTCATATTTGTGGTCGAAAAGGACATGAGTTAAAAAAATTGTTGGTATAACACATTCCAACAAGGAACATCAATTGGTAAAAAATACTAATTACCAAAAAACAAAATCAGACCAACAACAAAGTAAACAGGGAAAAAATTATCAAAAGTGGAAGAAGAAACCAACTCAATAAGGAAATGTAGCTGAACAGGAAGATCAATTTGATGATGACGACTTCCTCTATTTTGCATAGTTAAATGAAGTATCCAATTCTACAAATGAAATTTGGTATGTCGACTCGGATGCAACTCGACACATGATAGGAAAGAAAGATTGGTTCTTCACAATGAGTAAAACACCCACCAAAAATCATGTCTCTTTGGGTGATGATACATCATATAGTGTTGAAGGCATTGGTTCCATTTCACTACCACTTGAGCAACATAATTGTAAAATTACAAATGTTCTTTAGGTCCCTAGTTTAACAAAAACTCTATTATCCATGAGTCAATTATTAGATCACAATCTCAAAATTGAATTTGATTGTAAAGGCGGTAAAAATATGTGCCTAGTTCGAGATAAGTCACGAAGCTCCCAAAATTTTTGCAAAAGCTTCGAATGTGGGAAGAATCTTTCAATTAAATTTTGTTCAAAAAATGATCAAGCACTTGTAGCCAAGGATACATCATCAACTCAACTATGGCATCGAATACTTGGACATGTGAGTTTTGGCTATCTTGACACACTTCGTCGATATGACATGGTTAGGGTTTTGCCACCTCTAAAAAAGGGTACAGATAAATGTCAGCATTGTTTGGAAGGAAAACAAAATAGAGCACCATTCAAACATAATACATTTCGAGCTAAGGCAAAACTTGACTTGGTGCATACCGATTTGTGTGGACCAATGAGACCTAGCCACTCTAGGTTTCAATATTTCATGCTCTTTTTTGATGATTTTTCAAGAAAAATGTGGATATACTGTCTTTCTACAAAAGACCAAGTTTTTGAAAATTTCAAGAAGTTTAAAGCCCTTGTTGAAACAGAGTCTAGTAGGAAAATAAAAACACTCTGCTCAAATCAAGGGGGAGAATACACTAGCAATGAGTTCAATGATTTTTTGAAAAAACATGGAATTCTTCGTCAAATGGCTCCTCCTCACACACCACAACAAAATGGTGTTGTTGAAAGGTGAAATTGTACTATCATGGATATGGTGCGATGTATGATTGATGATGTAGGTTTATCAAAAATATTTTGGGCCGAAGCAACTAAAACAACAGTGTATTTACTAAACATAGTTCCCACTGTAGCTCTTGATGGAGTAACACCACAACAAGCATGGTCAGGGCATACAGCCATCTATTTCACACCTTAGAGTTTTTGGATGTAAAATGCAAGTATGCACATTCCTAAGAAACAAAGAACTAAGCTTGATATGAAATCAGAAAAACTTATCTTCTTAGGATACAATGATGAAGCACTTGGCTATAGACTTATGAATCCAAGAACAAGAAGGGTATACACTAGTCGGGATGTTGAGTTCTTTGAGAAGAAAGAAGCAATATGCTCCTTCCATACACTCACATGATGAAAAAATCATCCCTACAGTGAAAAAAAAGGATGGTAATCACTTTGATGATGACAATGATGATGGGGAAGATAATGAAATTCAACCTCCCACATGTAACCACGAAAAGTATGCTTAAATGGTATACAAGTATGATTAGAGATGCAAAATTGGATAGTGTCCCCGACATATCTACCACTTGCAATGAGGACTCGTAGTATAGCTCGAAATGAGGTCAGTTTGGCCTTAATGGGTAAAGTTGTTGAAACTATTGAGCCATCCACAGTTTCAAAAGCCCTACAGTCTAAACCTTGGAAAGATGCTATGGATGCAGAATATAAGTCACTTATGAAAAATAATACAATGGCAACTTATAGATCTTCCACCAGGGAAAAATCCGATTGGATGCAGATGGATCTTCAAAATGAAGTACAAAGTAGATGGCAAAATTGATAAACATAAGGCTAGACTAGTTGCTAAGGGATATTCTCAAAAAGAAGGCATTGATTATGAGAAGACTTTTGCTCCCACAGCTAAGATAAAAACTTTCAGGTTAATATTTGCTCTAGCTGCACAATTTGGTTGGAAAATCCACCAAATGGATGTGAAAAGTGCCTTTCTTAATGGAGATTTACAGGAAGAAGTTTACATGACTCAACCAAAAGGTTTTGTCATACCAGGTAAAGAGGAAAAGGTATGTAAACTAATAAAATCACTATATGGTCTAAATCAGTCTCCCAGGGCATGGTACATAAAAATCTATGAGCATCTCATTCAACATGGATTCAACAAGAGTCCATACGATCCTAATCTCTATCTCAAAAAGCAAAGGGAGGAGATAGTGATCGTTGTAGTATATGTCGATGATCTATTCATCATTGAAGGTTCAGTGAGGATGATTGAGTTGACAAATAAATATCTAACATGATCATTCGACATGACCGATCTTAGGCTTCTGCATTATTTTCTTGGACTTGAAGTTTGGCAAAGAGAAAATCATATCTTTGTGTCACAATTGAAATATACCAAGACAACACTCGATAAATTCAATATGATGGATTGTAAGCCATTTTCCATACATATGGAGACAAGAATTCAACTATCTTGAACAGATCCATCACCAGAAGTAAATGCAACTCTTTATCGAGTAGTTGATCGGGAATCTCATCTACTTGACTTACACTAGGCCGGATATTAGCTATGTAGTCAGCTATCTTTCACGGTTCATGCAAGAACCAAGGGTTTCTCACTGGAAAGTAGCAAAGTAGATACTGAGGTACATCAGAGGAACTATGGACTATGGCCTCAAATACAAGAATAATAACAACTTCTTCTTGACAGGATATTTAGATTCAGATCATGCGGGAAACATAGATGATAGGAAATCCACTTTAGGATTTGTATTATTTTTGGGATCTAGACCAATATCATGGGAGAGTAAGAAGCAAACTTGTGTTTCAAGATCCTCCACAGAATCATAATATTGTGTAGCATGTGGAGCTTTCTGTGAATCGATATGGCTCTAACGTATACTTGAAGGATCAAGGATACCACAAAAATATCCAACTATCCTACATGTTGATAATGAAGGAGTAGTAAAACTTGTTCGGAATCTAGTTTTTCATGAGTGAACCAAACACATTGAGGTGTAGGTACATTTCATTCATGAACATGTTTAGAACAACAACATCCAGATCCAATATTGCCCAACAGATATGCAACGTGCAGATGTCTTCACAAAGTCACTTACTGGAGGTAAATTTGAGGGTTTTAGAGAATTTCTCTCTTGTTCACTTGAGACCATGCTGAATTAAGGGGGGATGTTATGAATAAAACTTAGCGTAATTCATCATTAGTTGATATTTGAATAAATGTAATAAGTTAAAGTATTTAATTAAATACTTTAAACTTATGTCAATAGATATTAGTTGTCCTTAGTTGTTAGTTAACTAAGTGATAGTGTTCTCATCCCAATGTTTGTGGGATCATGTTCTATCTTGCATATTTTGTTCCCAGATGATTTCCATGAGGGGCAATAGGGGAAGTTAGGGGCAATATGCTATTTTTTACATATTTTCTCATATTAGATGATTTGTTTCCATGTATTGAGGATGAGATAGAAGTTTTCCAATATCTATAAATATTGTAGCTCTCACATTTATTTTATAATGCTTGATTTTGATATTAATAAAATATACAAGCACTGTCTTGTTTCTGTGCAAAGCTTCTATGTCAATATTGTTTTCAAGTATTCATTGTCAAGAAATAATTACCTCAAAATCATTCTCCTGAATAACTTGCAAAGGAAAAGAAGGGTTCACCTCTTGAATATCTTCATGATGGTGGAAATCTCAGTGAGCATTACGATCATTTGTTACGAGAAAAGATTTCTCATTCTCTGGTGCACATTGCTTCTTTAGAGGGTTGTGCTTCAAGTCAAAGTGCAGCTATGGACTGAAAACTTGCATAATTTTATGAATTCTAACACTAAATCCACAAGACGTTGAGTTGATATTTTATGTTTTCTTCACTATCCACTAAGATGTTGAATTTCATTTTTTGAAATAGAGCAGTCATGAGTGACATTGAATTATATCCCTGGGATAAACACTTCATAATATGGAGACTCATCAGAATTCCACCTCCGGAAGGTAGTTCTCCTCCTCCTCACTAAATATTGATTCAAGTAGCTCATATTTTTCTTACATGGTCATAAACACTTACTAGGATTTCAAGATTGATTTGAGGTGTGTAAAGGTGTCACTTGTAAGATAAGGAAGGTAATTTTTTTTTATATAGCTTTCCAATTTGGGAGAAGCTTGTAATCTAGTGAATGTGGGATAAAGGTAAAGCAAAATTAGAAAGGGATAAACATAATTAGAAGAGATTAATTCAAAGGAAACAACTCATGGGAGTTGGAGATGTTTTAATTAATCAACTAGGATTAATTAATAAACCAAGTTAAGCTTAAAAAGCCGTTTGGAGGTGATTTAGAAGGAAATTAGTAGAATTTGAAGGGGTTTGAAAGGTAAATTTAACTCAATAAGAAGGTTTATTGATGTAAATATCAATATTCAAAGGGCTTAATTAAGATAATAATAGTCTAATTAATTTAAAAGAGTATTATAACTAACAAAATGTCATTAATTGGCATAAGGATGAAGGGAATGCTAGTTAATTAATATAGTGTTGAATTGAATGAAAAAGGGGAATGTTTTGCTAATTAGCGGGAAGTTAAGTAACTTATCATAAAATGACAAGAAATCCAGGATAATTGAATGCAAACCTCCCTTTGTATTAAAATTTCGGATAGTTAGATTTTGGATGTGTATATTTTTCCTCCATTATGATGCTAAATGTAGCTCAAGCTACACCACGATTCAAGGATATTCTCCAATTATAAGACAATTAAATTTTGGTAAGAGGAAGAGATCTCACCAATTAGTAGAATGGATGATGTTGCCCCCCTCGAGTTCTTCTCTGGGGGGTGATAGAACTCGATTGCTAAGCTAGAAAGGGGGATTGGAACAAAAAAAATCATCCAAGAAGAATAAGACATTGCAATGTTCTTCTTGATTCAAACAGATACTAGTAGGCCCAATATTCAAATTGGTTGATTGGAAAGAAGTCTCGTGTTGTCAATGGTATGGAAGAAACAAGGTGTAGTGAGGGGGGGGGATTAAAATGATCCCTATTACCCCAGACATGTTGGAAAAAAAATCTCATAGCAATGGAGTGATTCGAAATGGGCCCGGTTGGTCATTGCTGGAATCGAGAAAAATAGTGGGATCTCATGACTCAAGTGGAATGAAGCAAGGGAGGGATAAGAATTGGAAAATAATAAGTTAGAAAGTTAGGAATGGAATTAGAATAATATATATGGAGAATGGGAATATCGCAACCGTAGTTGACAAACCATCTAGGGTTGGATTTATTTAATTTAATTAGGATATAATTAATACATCCAAATTAAGCCTATAGAATGACATTTGGAGGCCATAATACTAGAATTTTGTTCATTGTTTCAAGGACTGACTTTAAGTGATAAGATGGTTTATTAATTAAATACAAGATAGTACAGGAAACTAAACAAGTTAGACCAACAGAAACACAAGGACAATTAAACATAGTTTAAACAAACATGGTTCAATAACTAGTTGAATCGGTGTTAATTGTTATCTAGCTCCAGTTCCCGAAGCTAGTTAATCAATGTTATAGGAAATAAGGGATTAAAGTGGTGCCCCCAAGAAATAATCCCTGCACAGGGAATAGAACAGTAGGACATACTAATATGCCATGAAATTAAGCATACGATGTACTATGAAACTACCCCGAGCACATGATATATACAAGGGATAGAAATAACACAACACAGCAGAGACCAACTATGTTAATGAATGGTATCATCCATATGATCTGAGCTACGTTGAGCGCCAGAATAAGCAATCAACTTGCTTATAGATGTTTATGTACAAGCCACCAGTCTCTCAATGTTTGAGGATGTTGTGTTCTGTGAATGATTAGGATGTTTTTGATATTTTATCTTTTTTTGGATTGCTGAAGTTGCTTAACCAAAATCTTGGATTTTTGAATGTTTTAGGATTTTTTAGGATTTTTTGACATCTTTCTGGTTTTTTTGAAAGTTTTCCGAAGCTATGTATAAGAAAATGAAGATGTAAGGATGCCCCCCAATGAGAGGTGAGAATTTAAAAGGGAAAACTATGCGCATATATCCTAGAGTAGGTATGCACCTAAAACTCATGTTCACCTAGGTACTTTATCTGCCTTTAGCAGTATTTATCCTCACCCACTTATGTGTGTGGATAAAAAACTTTTATCTTATTTAGATACTAGCCCAAATATTACCTAGTGGGTCAAAAATCCTTGATCCATGGTATTGACTAGATCCTTGATGTCTACGTTCTCTCGATATGTCTATGGTGCATTGACTAGTTCTTTGAGGCCAAAAAAATTCCTTGATTTACGCCCAAAAGTATATGACCTTGAAAAGTTCTTAGCTTGTTACTTCTAGTGTACTAGTCTTCAAGGGCCCATTTTCACACATGAATTGCATTGAGCTCCACAACCTAACATATTAACAAAGCTTCTCATTTAATTGCAAAGACAAAAGGGAATGTTAGCTAATCTAGTGTTGAATTGCTTTCATCTAATAGATAATGAAATTTAACAGTAGCATCTTTGTTCAATTGTCTTGGTACGATCTTAGTTATCATAAAATTATCATGGTATCAGAGCTGGAGGTTTGTCTGACATTTTTCCATCTGTGATCTGTTGTAGTGTGCAGAGAAATTCCATTTGTGTATTCATATAGTAGAGAATTTGGTCGTATTTTTTTGTTGGTAGAAGAAAAATTATGCAGGATAGATAGATGCCCCCATCAAGTGATTTGGATGGTGTGAAAGAAGTAAGTTCAACTATAAACTCGGCCTATTCTAGAGGCTTAGTCAATATGTTCACCTAGGTAATTAATTTATTGTTACAGAGAAGTACACTAGTGCACCTCGAGATTCGTGCCAAGGGAAAAAAATAAACCGTGAGATTATTATGTATTTGGGTCTATGTTGAATTTCTTTCAAGATCTGCATTGGGTTTTTTTTCAGGTACGGCAGATCGTATTCAGATTGTGTGTAGAAGAATTCTAGATCTTTCCTTTTTTGGATTTCTTGAGATCTATTTTTGGTAAACGAAGGTCACTGTCTACACAATCCAGAAATAGTAATTTTTACCAGAAGATGTAGTTAGATGTGATTTTCTCGAAAACACGCGACACACCCCAAAAATAGTAAGTTGTGAAAACACCCATTAAAATCTTTAGCCCTTGGTCATATGACATGGTCATATGAGGGCTTAAAACTAGTGATTCCTACTAGTTAGGTGCTTAACTTAAGCCCCCTTTAATTTTGTTTATGTGATAAATGCAACAACAATTTACTTTGTTTTAGTTGTAACTAAAATAAATCAGTAGAGCATAATCTTGCAAAGCTTGTAACTTTTGATTGGTAACTCGGTTTTGAGTGTCATTTTTTGCAAAAGTGCTTTTTTTTTGTGCTCTTTCCATTGGAGTTATTTATTTTGAGACTTTCACTATAATTATAAAGTGCCAAATATGGAGGAGTGTTGTAATCAACTGTGGATGTAATTTTGACTAAGCCTGACGTCCTAAAATTGTGGGAGTTGCAGTTTGTACCTATCATGGATTCTGAGAATGATATGCTTTTCTCTGAAGTATGTGGACTTCAAGAGGATATTGTAAAATTTTTTGGAAGAAAATAAATCGCTCAAGAAGTGAAATTCTCTTCTACAATCACTCATTCACGATAATGATACAATAATACACTCCCTGTAGAACAAACTTGCTAGCCTACAACATAACCATCATATTGTGGACAGCCATATCCATGCTCCACTTGTAGCTATTGCTCTTTTACGCACTGACATTGATCTTCCAATCTTTGAGCCTGTTCCTGCTCTTGATGCTTGTAAATCTATGAGGCTTTTTACTGCATGCTCTTCCACATATGTGCCTATTATAGTACCACATGTTGTGTATCCTACTTCTGCTCAGATGCATGGATTTTTTGAGAAGCATACCATTACATTTAGTTCTTGCATTCTTTGTTCTATGGGTCTCACTAGCAGAGTCATTGACAGACATTCACAGAGTATTGTTTCCTCTATTCCACATGTTAAGTGGAATTCTCGTCATGACATTGGTTTTCGAGCAGATACATCATTGGGAACACACATTGATAGAGCTCCTTTTTTTGTTTGTTTGACTCTTTCTGAGTATCATGAGCAACACATGAGTTCTGCAATTTCACTCAAGCTTGAGAAAACCTGAGATTTCAGATGTCAGACATGATAAACTTGACACACATTTTGATGTTCTTTTTGCATGCACCCTTTGTGCATTTTGCACCAAGTCATATGCAGGAATCTTCTTCATCCATCAGTGTTGATTTGGGGTGGATATCTGATCACTCATGGCGGCGACATAGGCATTCATTGAGAGGACTCTACAGGCGTGGCTCCTCCACCATTCAGCCTCTTGCTCCACTTTTTATACCTTCTGCATTGTGATATTCCTTATTTTGAGCATTTTTCTTTAGCAGGTATAGTGTATCTCTCTTGTTTGTTGAGAGATTTTGTATCTGTATTTTTGACACTTTTGACATGTTGACAATATCTCTTGTGGGGGATCTATTCTGGTGCATTCCAATGTTATTTTGTCAGTGTTCGAGTAGTTTTTTTGAAAACTCATACAGATTTCTAGTGTCACTCCACCCATTCAGCAATATGGGAGGGTGTGGTGTTGATCTGGCTTCTTTGGGTTTCATGTCCTTGCCTTGTTACCTTGGATTTTCTTGGATCATGACACTCTGGAGTTTGTGTCTTTGCCTTGTTTCTTTGGTTATTGTTCTTGGATGGTGGCACACCTATTTCCAGTAGTTGATCAGATTATGTTTGGTGTTTTTTTTACACACTTTCGACATCACTCTATTGACAGTCTCCTTGTATGGAGATATTCTGGTGGAGCCCAGTGTCAGTTGTTTTTGAGTTTTTTGATCGAGCAATGGATTCAGACCACAATGCACACCAAACTTCTTTAGCATTATACGAGTTTTTTGAGCTGAGATTCTTGGGATGCCTTGGAGCAGGTCTTTACTCTCTTTACTTTGTTGTTACTGGTTTTGGGTACCTTGTAGTGTCCCTTTCTTCCCAGTTATTGTACATGAGTATCTCGTCAGCCCTAGTTGCCGGGACTCATACTGTGGACATGCCACTTCTATTTTGGCCCCTAGCTTCACTTGAGGGGGAGTGTTAGAGTAGGTATTTACCTTAGCTCATGTTCACCTAGGTACTTTATTTACCTTTATTGTATTTATCCTCACCCACTTATGTGTGTGGATATTTTTTTTTAATCTTATTTAGATATTAGGAGATATTATCTAGTTGTTCTTTCCTTGATCTATGGTATTTGACTAGATCCTTGATGTCTAGTTCTCTCCTAAATCTATGGTCTTGACTAGTTCCTTTAATGGACTAGTTATTTCCTTGATTAATGGCTTGATCTACGACCTTGATTGGTTCTAAGATTGTTATTCCTTACCTATTTAAGCAAGGCCCATTCTCTATGTATTGCATTTAGTTCCATAATAATATATGATGTTGCTTCTCATTTATTAGCAAAGGGTTTTATGTAAAGTTATTCTGGCGAATTGTTTTCATCTTATAGATTGTGGTGTTTAATTAGCATCTGTGTTTCTTGGCTTGGTACGATCTGGTTATCGTTCCTTTCAATATATACATGAAGAAGATAAGAAGGATCAAGGCCAAGATGGATAGGTTCAACGTGATGATGAAATAAAAACTAATGAAGTTCCATGAAGGAGGAAGCATGCCCCCAGTGCTAGCTAACTATCCAAGAAACATATGATAGAAATAAGTAGAGGATTTTTTATTGAAAGAAAAGATAAAATTTCCCTCAAACATGGTAGAAAGGGAAAAAATCATACACATAGATGTTATAAATGAAGCAGAAGAGAAATGTGGAATGCTAAGGAAGGATATGGAAAATGTAGCTATAAGACTGGAAATGAAAAAGTGATGAGACAAAGGAAACAAATCATGAGACAAAAATAAGGACTAAAGTAAGAGTCTGAACAAGATCTAAACCAAAACCTGCTAGCATACTAGTCCTGTTTCTCATCAAGATATGGTGGTGGTGCATGTGGAAATTAATTACTTCTTGAAGTGAAGATTTTATAGGCAACAAGTGAGGAAAAACTAGCCAATGTGTATCAATGATTGATTTAGAAAGTTGATTGGGTGAATGGAGGGTGGAAGGAGAGCCATACATTTCTCTGCTCTCAGCCAGGCGTCCATAGCCCCGATAGAGATGTATTTCATTCTAGTCACAACATTACTCTACTGACATCCAGGAATTCAGAACCCTGATAGAGATATTAGAAATACCCCGAGAGAGGTTTTTTTGTTTTTCTTTTGATTTTTTTTAAATTATTTTTTTGAAAAATATTTTAGCTCTCTCAATTATTTTGATAAGGGGTTAAGAACCATATAATGGCTTGATGGAAGGATGTGGAAATCATTGTGATCAAGACATTGGCTAGTGTCAACAGATACACCCAAATATATTCAAAAACACGTTTATTAAATGAATGATAGTGATAAGATCTCTAAGAGGTCAATTGTTCTTTAATTTACTAAGGTAATGAAAGACCAAGGTCAAATAAATACAATAGAGGTCAATGCCGCACAATGAGTGCAAATAGACTAACCAAAAGATCATCGAAGGGATGAAAATTATGGGTGATTTGTAAAGGAATGGAAATAAAGGAAGAACATCCATGTGTATGCAATACCTTATTACAATGTTTGATGTTTTGTATCTTTGATTTTTTTGGTAATGTTTTAATGTTTTTTTTGGAATTTTTGATGGGTTTTAATGTTTTTTGACGACTTATTTTGCGAAGGGAAAACCACAAAGAGAGAAATTTCACGAGCATCAAAGGAGACGACGGAAAAGTATGAAATGTGGATAAATAGGAGGAAACATATCCATGATAGGGTAGAAGGAATAGGATAGGATGTATTAGAAGGTTGGGATCAACAATGTCACTCCATGTGATAGGATATAACAATAATGTTTGTGATTTATTTGATGGGGGAGACTAGGAGCTTTTGCTTATCAAGAATGATATTGTCTCCAATATTGATGATCATGGTGAGATCATACTTGATAAGTGATTGCGACTTATCGAGCAACATGTATTTTCTGTGTGAAATTGGGTTTGATATTCATAGATTTTTGCACTTTGTGCCGTACTTGGCATTGGCATTGTTGTGCATTATTGAATCGTGTTTGAGAATTGGATTTTCTTGGGGCTTTGGATATTTTCATATTTTCGCTTTAAGATTGATGAAGACACTGTTTGTGTTTTATACAAGCTAATGTTTGATTCCACTGATCCCAAGAAATGAGGGAAGAAAGTGGATGTTTGGGATTGATGATAGGAGTGTTAGGAATGATGGTGGGCTTACCACATTTGTTAATAGAGGGATGATATGATGAATGAATAGGATAAGGTCCAAGGATTGAAGGGAATGGGCTAGTAGGAGGTGGCCCAAGTATATAAGGTAACAAGCTAGGAGGTGGCACAAGAATTTATGGTAATGGGCTATTGAGAGGTGGCCCAAGAATAGAAGATGGCATGCTACTAGGAGGTGGCCCAATGATAAAAGATGATGGACTACTAGGAAGTGGCCCAAGAATTGACGATAATGGGCTAGGAGCAGGTAGCCCATTGATTGAAGTGAATGGGCTACTATGAGGTGGCCCAATGATAGAAGATAATGGGCTAAGAGAAGATAGCCCATGGATTGAAGATAATGGGCTACTAAGAGGTAGCCCATAGATAAAAGATGATGGGATAGGAGAAGATAGACCATGGATTGATTGCGATTGAGGGGATGTGATATGTAAGGGATGATTAGGTGATAAGAGGATAAGAAAGGGATCAAGGATAGACCTCGTTGTTTCACCATGTGATGGGAAATGAGAAGATTGGAGGATGAGAGGTCGTCTTTTTTGGTCGGTGATAGAGGGTTGATTTGGAGGAATAAGTCCAACAAGTGTTTGGGATTGAGAAGCTATATCATGATGGAGACAATGGGAATGGGTGGTTTTGACCTTATTTTTTCCACAAAGGAACTTGCTACTGCATTGAAAAGATATCTTAGCACATCGTTGCTTGTTAATTGTTTGACGTGGATGCAAACATCGGTCTTTAGAGGATTGGGGAAGGTAGAATAAGGCATGGTTGAAATGACCCAATGTTGGGTCTAGAAAATGTCTAAGTATGAGACATGCACGAAGGCCAAAGGATGCACACAAGGGTGCACACAAAACCATAAATGAAGTATTTACAAAGATTGAAACAGTGCACGAGTACGTGTAAGAGTACAAAGTAGCACGTGTGAAGGGTTGCGCGTAGGAACAACAAAGTCAACAGTTAGTCAGACTTCCAAGGCAAGCTAAAAATAGGAAAAATCACGATTTGAAGTGATTGTCAAGGAAAACTAAAAATAGACAGGATAAAGTATGACCACAAAAAGATAAAGCACATGCAAAGATAATAATAGGAATCACATGTAGAGCTAAATATAGCTTGGCGTAAGGTTAAAGAAAGGCTAATTATAACACACGGACATGAATAGATCTTCTAGAAGGAAGCATGCCGCGTATGGAGAGCCACATGCTAGGCGTATAAATATAGAAAGTGCGAGTTGTGAGAGCATGCAAGCTATGCATAGGAGTGGTCTAAGTTTAGATTAAAGCATGTAAAGTTGTGAAGGACATGTTATCACAAAAAAACAACACCCTCTGATATGTCATGTAAATGTGGATGAGCTATCAATGTTTTTGGGTAACGTGGGACCATCTCTGAAGTTGTGGGACTTGCTACTTAAGATGAACCTCCAGAGAAGACTGGTTCCTCTACCTAATCCTAATGCTAAACTACTTCTAAGGAAGGAAATGCAACTATCTAATTCTAATCTACCAATTCCAAGGGACCAGGGAGAGAGAGTGCATGAAAATGAGAAATCCTACACTAACAAAGGTGATAACACCAAGAAAGGGGGGGGGGAATATATTGCTAAGGGAGAAAGGAGAAGGAAATGGAGTAGGGAGAGGCCAAACAACTGTGACACAGACCCAAATCTTCATTCACCATTTAATCTCCATGAAACACAATCAAATAGACTTGCAAATGAGCAAAACATGCGCACAATACAACAAAATGGAGAGGCAAGGGAAATACAATAAAACATGAGCAAGGGTTGAGATAAACACCACAAAACACATATTTTATTGCTTCAAATGTTGCACAATCATTTACATGTGTAGAATAGAGGCATTTGAACACTTTCCATGCCCATGAGAAGGCTTGCAACTCATTGGTGTTGAGAAACAAATTTGACAGAGTTTGACCACATCCCAAAATATCCCATTCCTTCTCAAAAATAAGAAGTTTACATTATATAGAAGAAGTGAGAAAGAGAGAGAGATAGAATCCCGAAATTCCCCCTTTACCCACCAACAACATGCATTAAATGACTGAAAAGAGGTGTGGGCAACCTGCAAAACTCATTTCTCCATGTCCCTTTGTTTGTTGGAGAAGAAAGAGAGCACCATGCTATATTAAATCTGATCTCAGCTGCCTTGAAGTGTTAATTGAATGATGAAAGTCTTGTTTCCCCTTTTTCCCACCTAATCTCACCTAACTCAAGATTTTTTGATTTCATGATGTAGAGCACTGATTGATGTTTCCAAAAAGTCCAAGATCTTGAAAAATGGAGCATCTGGATGAAAGATATGGCCATGCAGATTTAGGGACCTTGTTTTGCTCATTTACCAATTTTTTGGGCTCTAGGTCTTCAAACTCGTCCATAGTCTACATACATTATAATGTTCCTTTTTACCCTTTCTCTTATTTTAATCAGACATTTTGGGTGGTTCGGGTACACGGGGCCCATGTAGAACTGAGTTACATGGGTCATCGGGGTCTGAAATGTTCACCTCTCCCGTAATGGCCTCCCGGCCCCCACTTTGCTTTGTTTATGGGTTCACAATCTTTGCAGGGAACATTGTTCCTCACACTCCCTTGCTTTCTGCACCCCATTGCAAGCTGCACCACGCTAATCTGCCGCCCTACTTTATGTTTCGGCTTGAAGGCCCTTATAGGGAACTTGTTTCGGTGTGGGGAACAATGTTCCACGTGGATATTGTGATCCCGCAAGCAAAGCAAAGTGGGGGTGGGGAAGCCATTGCAAGAAAGGTCAACAATTTGAACCCCAATGATCCACGTAATTGAGTTCCACATGGGACCTGTACCCAAACCACTTGAAATTTTCGATTTAAATAAGAGAAAGGGTAAAAAGGAACAATATAATGCAGACTGTGGATGATTTAGAAGATCCAGAGCCCGAAAAATTGCAAAATGAGTAAAACAAGGTCCCCAAATTCAAATGGCCATATCTTTCACCCAGATGCTCCGTTTTTCAAGATCTTGGACTTTTTGGAAATGTATCTCAGTGCTTTACATCAAAAAATCAAAAAATCTTGAGTTAGGTGAGAGTAGGTGGAAAAAAAGGGAAAAAATAATTCCAGCATTCAATGAACACTTCCAAGCAGCTGAGATCAAATTTAATGTAGCATGGTGCTCTCGTTCTTCTCCAGCAAACAAAGGGACATGGGGAAAGGAGTTTTGTAGGCTACCCACACCTCTTTTAAGTCAATTATTGCATGTTGTTGGTGGGTAAAGGGGGATTTTTGGGATTCCATCTCTCTCTCTCTCTCTCTCTCACTTCTTCTATATAATGTAAACTTCTCATTTTTGAGAAGGAATGAGATATTCTGGGATGTGGGAAAACTCTCTCAAATTTGTTTCTCAACACCAATGAGTTGCAAGCCTTCTCATTGGCATGACATGTATTCCAATGGCTCTATTCTCTACATGTAATATGAAGCAAAATTTGAAGCAATAAAATAGGTGTTTTGTGGTGTTTCTCTCAACCTTAGCTCACGTTTTATCGTATTTCCATTCTCTCTCCATTTTGCTGTTGTATTATGTGCATGTTTTTCTCATTTGCAAGTCTATTTGATTGTGTTTCATGGAGATTAAATGATTAATGAAGATCTGGGTCTGTGTCACAGTTGTTTGGCCTCTCCATACTCCATTTCCTTCTCATTTCTCCCTCAATAAGATATTTCCCCCCTTTTCTTGGTGTTATCACCTCTGTTAGTGTAGGATTTCCCATTTTCATGTACTCTCTCTCTCTCCATGGTCCCTTGGAATTGTTAGATTAGGATTAGTTAGCTGCATTTCCTTCCTTAGGAGTAATTTAACATTAGGATTAGGTAGAAGAACAAACCTTCTCTGGAGGTCCATCTCAAGTAACAAGTCGAACAACTTCAGAGATGGTCCCATGTTACCTAAAAATATTGTTAACTCATCCACATTTACATGACATATCAAAGGCTGCTACTTTTTGGTGATAATAGCTCTGACACGCTTGAAGGGAGAAGGTTGATGTCATTTTTGTAGGTGTTCCATTGTAACATCTGGTATACTTTTCATTTCATCAAGTTGTGCTATTAGTGAAATTTCAGCCTTTGGAGGCATGATTCTAGCACATCCGATGACTCCACTAATCCAAACAACCCCTTTTCTGAGTTGCAGACCTTTTTCCATTCCTTCCATTCCATCCATTTCCATTCATTTTTCTTTCCATATTTTTTCATTATTCTTTCATTTATGAAGTTGTGCAATCATGACTTCATTTCCATCATGAAACTTTCATTTGCAGTAGAAGTGCCATTGAAATCCATCTCCAAGCTATTACAAAACACCTCCAGATCAACTTTATGATCAAAATAAGAATCAGTATGCATACCCTTATGAGTCAAGTACAAATCAGTTTGGTCAGTCACCAAACCATGAAGTTGTTCAAGGGCAGAAGTATGCAGGTTTTGGAGGCCATCCTACACCTAGAGATGTTGATTTGCAGAGAAAGATTTAAGAAATAGAGATGAACACAGTGCAAATGAGGATTGAGAAGACTATGAAGGAAGCCAATATTGGTTTCAGGATTCCTTATCCGTGGACTGGCCCTAGTTCAATCCTCAACAAAAGCTATAGTTTATAATTGAAATAATGACTCAAGTTGTAGAGGGTTAAAAAGATGGAGGCTCATGAATCTAGTGCTAGACAACCCTATCAATGGGGAATTCCTATACTATTATCTCATAGCCCCCCCATTGCTTTTCCCCAACCTACACCATCTCAACTTGAGTTTAATATCCCTAGCTTTCCAACTAATGCCCCCATTGAGAATTCCACTTCCCCATCTTTTCCCTTCCACCCACCTTCAGTTCTCTACCCTCTTTTCTTCCAAATCCCAATCCCTTCCACAAGAAGAAAGTGTAAAGCCTTCCCTTCCACCAAAAACAATGCAAAAATCAGTTAAGACCCAACTCACCCGTTCTCTTGCATTCCTAAACCCATTTTGCGAGGAACAAAATCAGAAAATAATTCAAGGAGGGTAGCAAATTGAAGATCCCAACAAAGAAGAATTGTGCAAAATATGAAGAATTGGGATGCTAAGTTTGAATCCAAGCAAATATCACTGCTGACTAGGCCTTCAAAAGAGGTTGGGATTGAAGGACAAGTGGTGAAAGCTGATGTTGCAAGAGAATAAGAATAAGAACAAGATGATCAGTAGTCCTTGTGCTCTAAATGTAGTGTGCATGATGACACCATATTCATGGAGGATTATGTTTCATCTCCACAAGAATCGACAATGGAAGAGAAGCTCCCAAGTAAGCAATATGTTTCAATAAAATGCAGTGATCCTCATTCCCCTGCATGCTTATAATTTGCTGTCCTTTTGGAAGGTTACATTGATCCACCAAGAACAACTTCAAATGCTGCAACCATTCACGAGGATGTTCACACCATGGAGGACAAATTAGATTTAGAGGTTGTGAGTGAGGACTAGGTGATAAAGGAAATTTCATATCCTTCTTCCACTTCATCCTTGCAAGAACTTAATTTTTCGAATGAGTTTGAACTCTCAAACTTTGTGTTTGAGGATGAAGAGACCCATGGTGAACTAATTGCAAAATCAGAAGCCATCATGGAGGAGGTAGAGTATTTGGCATAGCTGGACATCGAAGAGGTTGATTTCTTATTAGATTTGGAGGATTTCATTGGTGAGGGAGAGCCCATTGAACTTACCACCTTTGTTATTCCATCATCTATCTTCCAACATAAAAAGCCTCTTGCCACGAAAGAGAATTTCCAAGAAGAGCCTGCTACCCAAAACAATCCTCATGATCAAGAAATGGAGGGGTTTGATCTTCCAAACTTCATAGTGGATGATGAGGAGCAGAAGGAGAATGATGAAAACAATGCCAAATCACTCATCAAGGAGGAGAATGAGCTGTTTTTCAAGGCACCACAAAGTCCAAATCAACCTACAAACACTCCTTTTGTTCAAGAAAGTCTGCAAGATGACTTCATCTATGGAGTTGAACTTCATAGAAATGGGAAAAAGTCAAGGATCGGACCTTGCCCAATCAGGTATCTGACTTATTTAGAACCAAGGAAGGAGTTACAACTAGTCATGCTTACCTCAAAGCATGAGGAAGAGCTTTAAAGTCTCAAGGATCGGCTACAATGCCTCTTAAATCCGAATGTAGAGCAACTAAAAGAGGTATTTGTCCTTTTTTCAGTTGATACCTTGGTGAAAAGGGTGGAAAATCAGCTCCTAGTCAATTTTTCACTCTTACTTAAGACCATGTTCAACGCCAAATTAACCACATGGTCCTAATTTGTGAGGAAAGTAAGCTACGTCTCCCTTTTAGTTGCAATATTTGTTTGAGTTCTCCTTGCCTCTGGTTAGAGTAGTGTAGAGATGGTTTGCTTTCAATAGAAGAAGTGTTTGTGCACACTTTGCATGTTTCCACTTTGAACATGAATGATTTTCCTCTTTTGTACATAGTTCTTGTGTCATTGTTGTTGTTGCACAGTCCCATTTAAGAGGCAGTGTCCATGGGGAATCAGTTCTTTTAAGGTAGTTCCAAGTGTGTCCATAATCGACAAGTGATTTAGAACTCTGCAATACTTCATCTTTGTTAAGGATTTAGTTCAGTCTTTCATACTTGGCAAAAATTAGATTTGGGACAGGTTCAGATGCTCATCCTTCATACCAGTAGATCAGTTGCAGAGTGAGGAAAGAAGTAAGATTTTTAGATTCAAAATAATTTTCCACTCGAATAAAATTTAGATTATTTCTTATAATAAGATGGAAAATTTGAGCAACAGAGCAGCTCCAAGTTCAACATTACTTCAGGTGGCCTCGAGGGGTTTTTCTTTGAGTTTCATATCAAATTTCATGGTCACTAGGTTGACTCCATGCCCAATGGATGCTTCAAGGCCACTAATCCACTCATCTAGTAGGAAGATGTCCCGTGAGTCACCAAATTATTATCCATTTTTACCCTTTGACAAAAATGGACTACTTGAAAAAAATTGGACTTGGGTAGTTGACGGAGATTCAATGAAGAATTTGGAAAACAGGTAATTTTCATGCTTTGGGGCACTTAGGATCATTCTAGATGCAGTTTCCCTTCTCCTAAGATTTAAAAGTTCAATAATTAGCCAAATTTGAGCAAAAACTGGATAAAATTTACTTTTGGAGCATTCTTCTATTTTTTCTATCTCCTCAGTCCAAGGGAAATCCAAAAAAGTTAGAAAGTTTGAGGGAAAATGGGAAAATGGCCTATTTTAGTGTAATGCGGGCAAATTGGATGATGGGGGTACAAGTGGAACAAGTTCCTTCGGGGATTGAGTTCCCCGAAGGTCCGAAATGTTCGATTTGATAAAGGGGCATCAGGAGATATTGTTTTACGTGTCGATTGAAGGATGCAGGCTCGCAGGGACTGGATGGAACGGGTTTTGTGGGGACACCAATTCATTGCGAACCTGAAAGTGCCATAGTGAATGGGTTGTGGGCGGATAACAAGTCGCGGGCACAGGTGGAGTGTGGGGAAATTGTTCCCCGGAAGGGCCTTTGAGTTGAAACATAAAGCGGGGCGGCGGATTAGTGTGGTGTGGATCACAATGGGGTACAAAGAACAAGGGCGTACATGGAACACTATTCCCCGCGAAACATTTTTCCCCGTGGAGATTGTGAGCCCCCAAGCAAAGCAAAGTGGGGGCGGCGAAGCCATTACGGGAGAGGAAGACAATTCGGACCCTGATGACCCACATAACTCAATTCCACATGGGCCTTCTGCACACGAACCACCAGAAATGTACTATTTAAATAGGAGAAAGGGTAAAAAGGAATAGTATAATGTGGATTATGGACTAGTTAGAAGACCTAGAGCCCGAAAAATTGGAAAATGAGCAAAACAATGTCCCCAAATCCGCATGGCCATATATTTCACCTAGATGCTCTGTTTTTCAAGATCTTGGAATTTTTGGAAACGTCTCTTAGTGCTCTACATCATGAAATAAAAAAATCTTGAGTTAGGTGAGAGTAAGTGGGAAAAAAGGGCAAAAAACTTCTATCATTCAATGAACACTTCCAGACAATTGAGATCAAATTTAATGAAGCATGGTGGTCTCTTTCTTCTCCAACAAGCAAAGGGACATGTGGAAATGAATTTTGCAGGCTGCCCACACCTCTTTTCAGGAAATTAATGCATATTTTTGGTGGGTAGAGGGGGAATTTCTAAATTCTCTCTCTCTCTCTCTCTCTCTCTCTCTCTCTCTCTCTCTCTCTCTTTCTCACTTCTATATAATATTAACTTCTCATTTTTGAGAAAGAATGGGATATTTTGGGATGTGGGGAAACTCTGTCAAATTTGTTTGTCAACACCAATGAGTTGCAAGCCTTCTCATGAACCTGAAAAGTGTTCCAATGCCTCTATTCTACACATGTAATGGACTGTATAACATTTGAAGCAATAAAATGTGTTTAGTGGTGTTTCTCTCAACCCTTGCTCATGTTTTATTATATTTCCCTTGCCTCTCCATTTTGTTGTTATATATTATGTGCATGTTTTGCTCATTTGCATGTCTATTTGATTGTGTTTCATGGATATTTGACGGTGAATGAAGATATGGGTCTGTGTCACAGCTGTTTGGTCTCTCCATACGCCATTTCCTTCTCCTTTCTCCCTTAGCAGGATATTTCCCCCCTTTTTCTTGGTACTATCACCTATGTTAGTGTAGGATTTCCCATTTTCATGCACTCTCCCCCTAGTCCCTTGGAATCGATATATTAGGATTAGATAGCTACATTTCCTTCCTTAGGAGTAGTTTAGCATTAGGATTAGGTAGAGGAACCAACCTTCTCTGAAGGTTAAGTTCATGAGAAGTATGTGTTGGTTCAGGTCATTCTAGGCCTAGTCCTAGACCTAGGTCAAGCAGAATGAGTGGGTATCATAAGAAATGGGGCACGATCGCCTTTTTGGAGCATGTAAAGAATATGTTAAGGTTGTACAACATGTTTAGGAGGATTATCAGTTCATATCTCAGCTGGTAAGTTCATCTAAAAGGTCATTTTAAAGAAAGTTCTTGAAGACTAGTCGATCAGAAACATGTAAGTCAAGGTGGTTGGAGAGTTTCAATGGTTTGTAGGTAAAAATGAGACTTGTGATAGTTTAATGAGGATATAATAGTTCTCTATGTCAAATTTTAGGTCAAGGCATTTAATACAAAGCAAGAAAATTGATTTGCAAAAACCAGTTCGATGGTGAAATTCATTTGCTCATCCACACGTGTGAGATTTCCATGGGACCTTGAGGCTTTTAGGGAAGTTTTTTCATGGAGCTAAGAGCTTTTTACAAAAAGAGTGGATTATTTTGGTCGTCACATCTTTATGAATGATTGTTAAGAAGCTAAGGAGGTCTGAAACCCTAGTTAAACCCTTTCTCTAGAGCGATAAGAGAAATATGCATGGCGTGGTATCCAAATGGATAGGAAAAGCTGGTATGATGACTCATATATGTAGAGGAATCTTCATGGCTCCTGATGGTGGTGGTTTCATGTTCCAGGTCAGCTGGTAAGGTGGAGAAAAACCCTTGTTTTGTGGAGATTTGTTGTTTCAGGTCTGAGATAAAGGTTTCATGCAAAGAAGTGAATTGTTCCAGAAATCTTGGTAGGTGTTCTAGATGACCATGAATTTTTTTAGGCATGTTGTATGAATAAATTTTGATTTATAGGTCTCCAAAGTTTACCTACCGCTTTTGGCCTAGAAGGGCTAAAACAAGCTATGGTGGTTTAAGGCAAGTCTTCATGTTTTGCACATTGGAGCAGTATGATATGAGCTTGTATAACATGAAGGAGTCTCATATGATGTGTTTGAGGCCTTGGAGTGATCAAGAAATATGTATTTTGGCTTAATCCCTAATGGCCTAATTATCCCTATTAGGCTTGCTGAGATAGGTGACTAAAACATGTGTGTAATATCAGTTTTTTACATATGACATATGGTTATGAGCGCTTGAGAATATTGGCATAGATTCTAGTGAAGTGTTCCAAGTGGTTTCAGTGCTTGGAAGTGGACTTGGAGGTGTTTATGCATGTTGTACTCAAGACTGGTTATTGAGGGCTTAAACACAATTTGAAAAGTTTGAGAGATAGAGTTGATTGAGTTCCTTGTGCCCTGATTTGATATATGAAGTGAGTTGTTCCAGATATTATACAACATGATCTTTCCATTTATGTTTTTTTGTTCCTTGGTGATGTTATTTGATGTGCCAAGTTTCTAGTTCTCAGTGACCTATTTCTGGGAATGATAGACATGCTTAAGTGAGGTAGAAGAGATGGATGGCTTGAAGTGTTGTGCCGTTATTGGTGGTGTCTCATAGACTTGTAGATTTATTTTAGATCATGTTTCTTCCATTTATGTGCCCAAGAATTCTTGATAGTTGATTTTGATGTGCAAAATTGTTCACTCTTGTGGACTGATTTTTAGGTGCTTGAAGACCTATTTTGAGGTGCTTGCAAATTGGTGTGCTTCATGATGAAGTTGGTGGTTACTGTTGTTCCTGAGATGGTTGGTTATTCTGAGAGGTTTTCCCTGAGGTGTATGGAGATTTTGGTTCCTTGAAAAAAAAATCATATTCCCTTGGAGTTCACAGTCCATTCGTTGGAGCTAGAAGACCTTGTTCTGGGCCTATTTGAGATGTCTTGAGCTAGTTCTTGAAATGTGACCCTTCATGACCTATATGGTCTCTTGTTATAATTTATAAGTGAGTGCAGAATGTATTTTTGTATTGACATGACCGATCTTAATGGTATTAGACAACCTGCGGTCATTTATGGGATGTGTCAAGTATAAAAGTGCAATGTATTTTGGTCATTTGTGTGAGTTGTGATGATGGGGTTGTGAGCAAGCTAGAGGAAGTGAAAGGAGATTTGTAAGGGGTCAAGAGAAGAGATAAAAAGAGGTATGAAGAGTTGAGAATAATGTTTGCAAGGTCTATTGATCTAATCAACTTATGAAGGAGCAAGTTTGAGTGAAGTAGGATAAGAGCTTGTTTGAAAGGGTTTGATGTGTATGAGAAACAAACATTAGGTGATGTTCATCTTCATGTGGATGATTTAGTGTTTGGTCATCCTAGGGGGTTGTATCCTCCTTGCAGAGTTGGTGCCTTGCTAAATAGTGGTTGGTGCTCCTTGTGGGGTTGGTGTCTCACTAGACAAATCTTGTGTGATGTGTAATATTGACCCGAGTCTTTTAGATTGAGTAATATATTCAAAAGCTTCAGTGATTTTTATTCCCCTTGATGGTTTCCCACTTTACATATGATGTTCATGTGTTCTCTCCTTTGTTTCATTTGCTTATGCATGGATTTTGGACACCTAATAAGCTCATATTGAATGTGTATGTTTAATGGTTTTTTTGGATGAATTTTTAAGATATGGTAAATGAAATAAAAGATTTGTAAGATTGATTCACCCCCTCTTAGTCTTTGTGCTTCTAACAATTAATTCACTTCATTTTATAAATAATATTTTTAATGAATGGTAATATTAATGTCCATTATCATTCATTTGAGCAATATGCTCTTCATATCAAAGGACTCTCATTTGAAAAATTACCTCAAGGACTACTCCTTAAGAGACCTTGGGACTAAACCATACCTAAAATATAGGTATGGAAAACGTGAGGGAAATATGAGATCTAATTGTGCCCTTGAAGCTATTTGATTGCAATTATGGAACAAAGTGGATTTAAAAAAGATCTTTCATGGTGGCCCATTGTTATTTTCAAACACTACTTTTCAAGGGGATTCCATCTTCACTTACAACTCACAAAAGATATTGCTAACTAAATCTCCAAGACAAAACTATATACCTTGTGACATGAGTTCTCAGTTAATGTGTTTGAGAAGGTTGAAAATCTTATCGAGCATTTTGTATGCACTTATGAACTAATGATTGCTAGTGGACTTTCCCATTATGCCAAAAGACAGGTGACAGTGGATTTAGAAAAGATCTTTCAAGGTAGCCCTTGGTTATTTTCAAACACTTCTTTTCAAGAGATTCCATCTTGGCTTACAACCCACAAAAGATGTTGCTAACTAAATCTCCAAAAGAAGGGTGACATTGGATTTAGAACACCCTCTTCCAAAGAGCATCAAATTATACTTTAAAGTTGCAGAATGGTTGAAACAAATAGATTGTCATGTTTCTTTATAGGTTTTTTCATGAATATGGTCACTTTGTGAGGGGGTGGCCTTAAACCTCAAACAAATAGATTGCAAGTTGAACTCGAACCTTTGAAAAAGTTTTTAATAATGAAAACAAACCATCTCATTCAAACTTATAGATCTATTATAGAGCCCTTGATCATAGGTTGAAGAATTGGGAAATATGAGACAAAACATTGATTAAACCTATAAACCCCTTTTATTTGTGTGCACAAATTGTGTGGTAATATGATAGTCAATAATAAACTAAACTAAATAGTTTTACCATTCAAAAATAAAAGGAATTTTGTTTAAAATATTGTCCAAATGAACAAATTTTGATTCCTTACATTAAAAGTTTGACCATTATAAAAAAGAATTATATATCAATGATCGCTACACAATAAAACAAATCTCTGTTCATTTTATTATCCAGATAATGACTCACTTCTGAGTCTCACTGTAATTAATCATTATATTATAAAAGCAGAAAATAAAATAAACATACTAAAAACAACACAACCAAACATCTTTCAATCCCCTATTGTCTACATATGCCGAAGATAAAAACTGAACACACAAAAAACCTCTTGCATCTAAGTGAAAGTGATGCCACACAATTTTAAAAACCAGTTTTAAATTTAATTAGGACTCTAATCTTAAGGGTCCTATATGAGGAATACTTAGTCATGCTTTCTTTATATTTTAAGAATTCTTGCTAGATCCTTTTACTTGAAACTCAGACATCCTCCATAAATTCCATTGACGGGCCTCCCATAATTTGATAAACTTGTTGATATTTCAATTATGTTGTGTACACCTTGTTCTTAAAGTGTTGTTTCATTATTTTAGCCAATTTCCAACTTAAATTTTGAATGATTTTAGGGCTTGGAAAAACAATAATATTTTGTGCGGTATAGACTGATTTTAATAACATCCACATGGGACCACAAGATTTTAATAATGTACTTAAACTAAAGGTCATGTCATCGTACTTGCAGTCCTCATAGCCCAATATTATCCATGTTTGCTAATTTATATGTTAATGTGCACTTTATGGTATATAAGCCCTTAATTCAACATAGAGGTCACAGTCCAATAATGAACTTAAGAGTCTTGAATACATATTCACAACTTGTGCTAAGGAGTCTTTGCTTAATACTACCTTGCACTCAAGCGAAAAAAAATCAATCACCAAATGAAGCTATGTTTTTCAGAAGTTCTAAATTTAAAAAATAAGTTGTAACTTCTGCCTCGAGTCAAAATTGCTTGTTTAATTAGAGCTTGCAAGGCGCATCCTGAGTACCAATATTTATATGGATGAATGGCCAATACTTTAGGCTATCCATCGTGATTGTGAGCAATAATTTGCATATCCATCTTTTAATACTTTCAATAAATGATTAGGTCTTCGTACCTTTGTATATGGCAAATACCAGTGGGTTGGTGCCAGACTTCTTATATAATCTATAAAAAATTAGATGCAATGCATAGACACATTCAATTTGTTTTCCCTAAAAAAAGCACCGTGTGCTAGTTTATCCATTCTGTACCTTGAAATAACTCTTAAGCCCCTTTTGCTTACCAGAATGTCCTGATAATAAAAGTTCTGGTTTGCGTTTCTTAGTACATTTGGATTTCTGTTGAGTTGAAGCCAACGTGTCTCTTAATTTGTTCTTTGGAACATTAGTTTCTGTAGAGAAAGAAGCTCCATCCAGTCTATTGAGCTTTGCATTCATCTCACAATTTGCCTGACCAGTTAATGAGGGGTCTGTGCAATCTAATGAGGCTGGCATACTGTCGCTAATAACTTCTTGTGATTCAATAAGCTGATTATTTTCATTTCCACTTATGGACACTGCATCGGCATCCAAGAATGTGGTTGTCTGTGATAAATCATGTGTTAACTGAGATCCCATTTTATCCATTTTATCAAATATTTCCAATAGTTCAGAATCATTAGACCGATCTGGATGTCTCTGCTTTTCATTGTTTACATCAAGATTGTCTTTTATGCTTTTGTTTGATAGTTCATTTGAGCATTCACTATGTCCTTGGCCAAGATCTATATCCCTTTTCCATGTACTATCAGTCCTTTTAAAGGATAGGCAGTCCTGATTTTCATCAGATGCAACTTTTATCTGGTGTGATAGCATTGATTTCAGTGAACGTCCACTAAAAAGAGCAGTAAGTTTCTTCTGCCTAGGATCCTCTTTAAACTTTTTCATACTACGGGAGCTGAGAGCAGGTATGGGATGTACAGGCAAAGCTGGTAGCTCTTTCAAAGTAAGCACTATAGCAGCATGGTCACTCCAACTCTTAGGAACCATCTTGACAATCTCGACATCTACCACTTGATCCAAAAACCCTTTACTACATGCAGCATAGTCAATTCTGCAAAACAAGATTCTGCCTGTTAAAAAAATATTTCAGAAAGTAGGATACTCGTAAACAGATGCCATGAAAAAGATTCTCTCAGCTATTCACAAGTTTTCTCATCCTGGTGATGGATCATGGGAAATGATCCGAAATGTTGATAGAAAAATTTCTAACACAGACATATCCAAAAAGCTTCAATTTATCTCATGGATTGTGAAAGCATAAAATGTCTGATATAATTCTTGTTAATTAATTGAAGGCTTCCAACAAGGAATTTAATTAGATTAATAGTTTTTGTGGGATTCTACTCGTGTGTTTAAGTCATCTCAAGATGACCTCCATTAGTATTCATTACCCTAATGGCATTTTTCCTCATATATTATTGCCATAAGCACATGCCACGAAAATGATTCTCTAAGCTATTCAACAAGAAATAATGTAGCACAATGATATAATTCTAATTAAGGCTTCCAACAAGCAATGTAATTAGATTATTAATTTTTGTGGGATTCTACTCGTGTTTTAAGTCGCATCAAGATGACCTCCATGAGTATTCATTATCCTAAATTCTAATGGCATTTTTCCTCATGTATTATTGTTAAACAATAAATAAGGAAAAATGTCGTTAGAGTAGTGACTACTGATGGAGGTTATCTTGAGATATAGCTTAATCACGTGAGTAAAATCTCACCAAAATTAATAAGCTGATATAATTATTTTTCTACTTCGTTTGTTTGGAGATAACACCACTGTGCAAGGACTGAAAGTCCTATAGATATGGCCAGAAATTACCACTAATGTTATTTATCTCAGCACTAATCAGTACAGGAACCACAGCTTTTTATTTAATTTCACACTATGAATTCAAAACCAGGACTAATTTACTGATACTAATTATAAATTTAAGTTTGCTTACTGGAATAAAACACTGACCATGGCAGCAGGGAAAGGACGAGCGCTGCCATTTTGTGGCTAACATCATTACAGCACTGGAATTCATGCCAGTTATTTAATTAAAAGATGTGAATTTGGAGCCAAAAATAGACATACTAGAGTAATAAATGACATAACTTCCAGGTAACAGATAAAACTTCTGCCCCAAGGCTGCTTCTTGGTTACTTTTTATCTGCAGAGGAGAGGACAAAAGCTTTTAAAGGACCGTGAGTGATGGGATGGGCAGGACTGTATATGTGTTATTGAGGTGAGTTCCATCCTTAGGCTAGCCCGAATGTAAATTATCCCAGTTTTTAATTATTATTTTAACCTTTTTGCAAAAGAAAAAATTGGAGGGTTTCAACCCAAACAAGGTAACATTGGACAAAGTCTCAATCTGCATAGGGGTGTTCAGTATTTGTATGGAATATTGGCAGCTTCGTACCTTTGAATGTTTTGAAGATTCTATGGGGGAACTTATGAGTGTTAGGAGTATATATTTTATATTTTAATTTATATAATCCTAAGAACTAATCTTACCACTTTACATAGAGAAAGTGGTGATGATTGCCAAGTGGTTGTGGGAGTTGTATTTGTGTTGTATTTATACATTGAGTAACAAAATTTTGCACATTTGCCACATATATTTGTCTATTTATTACTTTGTCTAAGTTATGTGTATGTGCAAAGCGGTGTCAGAACAACACGATATGAATGGGCTGTGAGGTTGGTTAGGTAGTTAGAGGCGGTTATCTAGTGTAGAAGAAGATGCTGCTTGTGGTCATGTTTTTCTTTAAAGCCGAAGGATTGAAAGAGGTAAAATTTGATGGAAGGAGGAAAACAAACAAGGAAAGCAAATAAATCCATGGTGAAAGGAAAACAAACAATCAAAGCAAATAAAGCCATGGTAAAATTCTGCCTGAAGTTAGAAGAAAATCTATCTAAAAAATTCTATAAAGGTGTTTGAAGGCATTGTTTTTTCTTCTATAAGCCAAAAATGTGTTTCTCATGATCTTTTGAGTTGTCGTCACAAGCATTGTAAAGAACCTTAACTCAGATTTATGGGTGTCCAGAGGGAGTTTTGTACCTCATAGCGTCAGAGATGATTTTGTTTATTGCTCTTATCTTGTAATGTCCCCTTTCCCAAATTGATTCAGGAAAAAACCCTTAGCCTAATTCTCTATTTCCCATGGGCTAAAAGATAACTTATTTTAGAAGCACTTATGTTTTAATTAATAATTAAAAGTGACGTTTGAAGAAAAAAGCAAAAAAAAATAATAAAGTCACCACTTTACTAAAGTCAAGTACAAATTACTTTATTTTTAAAGAAAGTAAATTGCCAAAGAGGAGGTCATCCCATTTGGGACTTGACTTTGAGTGTTGTGCCATGCCAAAGTATAAAAAGGGGTCGCTAGGAGTGAAGAGGGGAGGATAGAATGGTCTATGGAAGCTTTGGGATACTGCTCCAGAATTTGACATTAGAGGACAAAATTTCTCATGTTTCATCAATTTCTGCATTAGAGGACGAAAACCCCCCATTGCAGCAAGGTCACAGGATGAAAACCCTCCATTGCAGCAAGATTACAGGACAAAAACCCTCCAAGCCTCTTGAGGTAACTCCATCCGAGAGTTACATGTGGGCTTCAATCGAGGATTTCCAATTCAGATCTGCATTACAGCCAAGGCATCATCAGATTTGCTGATTTCCAGCTAGGGTGTCATCTGAATCGCAGATTTTCAACTAGGGCATCATCAGAAATTCAGATCTCCTCATCTTCCGGGGCTGAAGAGGAATTCCAGTGAGTTTCCAAGGCTGAATTATACATACTTAGGGTTGACGTCATCATTTGGAGCCTCCTTGAGGACTAATGTCACCTTTTTGGGGGTTTGGCTCAGGTTTTTGGTGATCAGTTGAATACCAAACACTTCAATAAAAATTCGGGATATTGTCATGTTGTTTTTCCATTTCATCAAATAAAATTGGTCATTTGTAGTTGTTCACCCTAAATTTCAGAATTTCATAATTTATTCTTCCAAAGGTTGCAATAAATTCCAGAATTCTGCATTGCTGTCATTTGATATTAATTTCCAAAAATTCTATATTTTTCCTTCAAGAGTTTCAAATAAAAATCAGATTTCTGATTATTCGTTGAGGGTTTGATTGAAAGTTCCACATATTTCAGTTGCATTTTCATATCTAGGGTTACATTTCAGCCTCTCATTCAAGAAATTCCAAATAAAAACATTTTTCAGCATTGGCACAAAAAAAGGGTTTCCTAGAAACTCCAAAATGCCCTTATTTTGGCCGTAAAGGGACATTTCATTGGTATCAGAGCATAGATCTTGTCAGCTTGTTGGGCGTCATGGAGTTCATGAGTAAAGGTGAATTGGGAACAAAGCTCTACAAAGCATGGAGGAAACTTGAGCAGCCATCTTAGTCAAAGAATGTTCTACTTAGTATTTGGAGGAAGTGGCAAACTATTTGTCTATGATAAGATAATCAAAATATAAGTCTATGTTTTGGCCGATAAATCCATCAATGACTCGATTATGTTGTGGCATGACCACCTAAGCAATCGACCCGGGGTGTGCGATGGATGGAAGGCGACATGGTATCGGTTCAGAACAGTCGTTTTTTTCAAATTTCAAACGTTGCAACGACCATTTGTCTGTTTCTGTCTGTGACTCGGTGGGTGTGAAGAAATCTTCTGCGGGCCATGGACTGCCGCAAGCTCTTAAGAAACGTCTGGGACCCCATTGACTCGGCTAGAGATCTCGAAGGAAGAAATGGAAGCGCCTCGGTCCAAACCAACCCTGTTCACTTGGAGTTTGTTTCTGTTTCTTTGGAAGACTCGGTTGACCATGCTTCTCAGATTTCCCTTCTTGGTAAAAGAGCTATAATAGCCAAATTTGCGGGTCGTCGCCTGATGATTGAGGGCATTCATAGCTGGTGTGACATCCAATGGGGAAGTGGTCTTCGCATTCGGTTCTTGGATAAAGGTTTCTTCTTGGTGATTTTCAGGAGTGAAGCGCAAAGAGACGATATTTGGCAAGGAAAGACTTCCTCTTCGCAGAATCAGGGATTTACTTGCATGAGTGGTCCGCCCACTTTGATCCAAAACAAGCTGATATGGAAGGCATCCATGTATGGATTCGGTTGTACTCTCTCCCTAGCGAGTTTTGGTCTCTGAATACCCTTACTAAAATTTGCTCTAGCTTGGGTCGTGTTATTCGCATAGATCCGTTTACTCTGGAAGGCACTCTCTCTTCCTTTGCCAGGATCTGCATTTCTGTCGATTCTTCTAAGAAACTTCAAGAGTTTATTGTTATCTCTTCCCCCTGTGGGGAATGGGTACAGAAAGTGGACTACGAGGCAGTCTCTAACTTTTGCTTTCGCTGCAAACAGCTGGGTCATTACCAGAAAGCATGTAAAAACCCCTCTGCTTCAAATGCGGCTGTCTGGAAAAAAAAGCTTGTCCAGCCTGCAGTTCCGCAGGTCTTCGACCCCTGAGCCCCGTAAAGGTCTCTTCTACTTAACAGGCCTCCTCTGGTAAAGCACTTGATTTGAAACCTTTGGATCTCGACCCAAGCACCATCTCTCTGGTCAAAGAAACAGTGTCAATGGTTCAAGACTCTACTCATATTCTTTCCTTATTCCATGAGGGCATCACTTTGGGGCTTGGTGCGGATGCGGTTTCTCTGGAAAAGTGGGTCAATGAGAAGGAGGATATGATTTCCTCCAAAGAAGGTGTTCCTGGGGAGTCTTGCAATGTTCTGGAAGAGGAAACTGAGTTATTCCCCATTGAAACCGATAGGTAGAGCCCCATTCTTCCGACTCCAACCATTCTCAATATTGACTTGGGCCCGAAAGCTCCTCCAGGATGTCCCTCCAAAGACTCTCAATCCCTTAAGGAGGTCGCTGCCAGGCGACAACTGCAACTTCGTTGTTTTTTCCCGTCTTCAAGTAAGAGAGGCGCGTCCTCTCTGAAGAAAAGATGATTTTATTCTCGTGCAACGTTAGGGGACTCAACACCCCTAACAAACAACTTCTTCTCAGATGCTATGCTGCAGATTTGGATGCTTCTATTTGTATGATTCAAGAAAAAAAATGTCAAAAGTGGATTGTTTGAATGGCTGGTTTCGCAAATGGAAATGTTGGGAAGGCTGCTTTGTTGATTATGTTGGTGCCTCAGGCAGTTTAGGTGTTCTATGGAAGACCAGTAGCTGACGGTGTTGAGATTATCTCTGACAATGCTAACTTTCTTTAGTGCAAGGTTTGCCTAAAGCATTCGGATGAATCTTTTTTCTCTGTAATGTGTATGGACCAAATAATCCCATCAAAAAATGGGAAACCTGGTCTAAAATTCAAGATGTACTTGACTCCACCCGACTCTAAGATCATTGTTGTAGGGGATTTCAATGCCACTCTTTCGGACAAAGACAAATGGGGAGGTATTCAATGGCAGCCACATTCTCAGGTTGACTTCATCACCTTCGTGGATTCTACTAAGTTAGTTGATGTGGAACCCTACTCAGGCTAGTTAACTTGGAACAATCGGCACCTTGGGTTTACCTCTATGGTTGTTCGACTTGACAAATTTTTGATTTATGAAGAATGGTTTCAGGATAATTTCCTTCTCAAATGTTCTGTCAATCCTCTTTCCAGTTCTGATCACTTTCCTTTATCTCTCAACATCTCTTTCAACCTTCCACCTCATCGTTCCCCCTTCAAATTCGAGGCCATGTGGATGCAGGATCCCTCCCTCTTCGGTCTCTTATTAAAACTTGGTGGGCTTCCTCAATGGTGTCAAGGACATGGATGTTTATCCTATCTAAAAAAATTTCTTTTCTCAAAGCTCATCTGACCGAATGGAACTCCTCCAACTTCAAAAACATTTTTCAAGAAAAATTAAGAGTTGAGAATGAAATCCAAACCCTCAATGAATCAGTTTTTAGATTCGGTATGCATCAAGATGACTTTCTCAAAGAAAAATCTCTGCTTAGCGAACTGGGTGACCTCCTTTTAAAAGAAGAAACCTTTTGGAGACAAAAGTCGCATGAAGTCTGGCTGGCGGATGGGGACAAAAAAACTAAATTCTTCCATGCCTTGGTTAAAGCCAGAAGAAATGTTAACTACATCTCCTCCCTGATGCTGGAGGACAATTCGTTGATTTCCTCCCAATCCCAGATTAAAGCTAAGTTTGTGTCTCACTTCCAAAAACTTTTGAATGGTGACAGTGTCTCCTCTTTGGATGCTCAGCTTCCATTCTTAGCGTAGATTCCAAAGTTGATTGATGCCGATGACAATGATAAGCTCCTTTCCCCCTTTTCCAAGGAGGAGGTTCGATTGATTGTTTTCTCTATGCAAAGGGACAAAGCCCCCGGTCCGGATGGCTTTCCTGCTTCCTTTTTCCAAGATTTTTGGGATATCATTGGAGACAACGTCTGGCTCGCCGTGGAGGAATCTCATCGCTCTGGTAAGATCCTTGGAGCCTTGAACCACACCTTAATTTGCATGTTTCCTAAAAAGTCTCTGATTGAGAAATTGGATGACTTTCGGCCCATATCCTTGTGCAACACTTCGTATAAAATTATTTCAAAAGCCATAGCTTCCAGAATGAGCCCCCTTCTTCATAAACTTGTTGCACATGAACAGAGTGGGTTCATTCCTGGGAGATCCATCACGAATGGTATCATCATCTCGCATGAGTTAATTCAGACTCTTCACTCTTCCTCGCGCTCAAGCATGATGATTAAATTAGAATTTAGTAAAGCCTAAGATCACATAAATTGGAGGTTATTTCTAAAATCTCTTCAAGCTATGGGTTTCAGTATCCATTTCTGCAATTGGGTCTTCAACTGCATTTCTTCTCCGAGCTTCTCCATTCTGGTTAATGGTTCAGCAGAAGGTTTCTTTAGTAGCTGCAAGGGTTTAAGGCAAGGGGACCCTCTTTCTTCGTTTCTCTTTCTCCTTGTTGCTGAAGCTTTGAGTCGTGGTATCAAATCGGCGATTAGTGATGGTTCCCTTACGGGTATCTCCATCACCACCAATCTGCCTCCCCTTTCACACCAGCAATTCGTGGATGACACCTTTCTTTTCGGCCAAGCTTCTATCCCGGAAGCTCGCAGCCTGTCCTATATTCTGAATTCTTATTCGCTCGCGGCTGGTCAGGTAATCAACTTTCATAAATCTGTTATCTTCTTTTTCAATGTCTCTCCTCGTTTGCAGCGCAGAATCAAGGAAACTCTGAGTTTTGCGGTGGGTGCCCTTCCTCAAAAATATCTGGGTATTCCACTTTTTTATGGTAAAGGTAAGGCTAATCTCTGGGATGATCTCCTCAATTCTCTCTCATCGAGATTGCATTCTTGGAAAGGAAAATGGTTGTCTCTGGCTGGCAGAGCTCTTCTAATCAATTTTGTCCTCCTAGCTCTCCCAATCTACATGCTCTCGGTTTTGTTGATCCCCAAATCAGTCCTGAAAAAATTCAAAAAGATCGTCTAATCCTTTTTGTGGTAGGGGAACAACGAAGATAGAAAATTTCACTTGGTCAACTGGGAAACTGTCAAACTTCCCAAATCCTTAGGCAGTTTGGGAATAGTGGACCTAGCTCTTCAGAATTCTGCTCTAGGTGCAAAACTTGTTTGGAAATTTTTATCAGATGCCAAGAGGTTGGTTTTTCAAGTGCTCTCCCATAAATATCTGGAGGCTGGCCATCCTGAACTTTTTCTCTCTAGTACTGAACTCCCCAAAGGGTCCCACATTTGGAACTTCATTTGCAACTACAGATTTCTGATCGCGGACTCAGTTTCCTGGCAGGTCAACAATGGTAGGTTGACTGATTTTTGGGAGGATAGTTGGAATGGACATCCACCTTTGAATCTTATTCCCAATCTCAATAGAATTATGAATGTTTCTAGGGCCTCTTGGGGCAAATCTGTTGTTGATTATGGTCATAGACATCATGATGGCTCACCTTCTTGGCTTTGGAAGGATATCGCCACCCTTGACACTTCCCCTCTCGAGACATCCTCTTTCATGGAGGCTCTTTTGTCCAGAACTACTTCCTTTAAAGATAGTGAGGATCATTTAATTTGGCTTGGTGCTTCTACGGGTTCCTATTCTGTGAAAGCAGGTTATGCAAAGCTTATTTCCATGTCTGGTAAAGGTACTCCCTATTCCTACGGCTGCTGGAATCCCTCCATCTTACCCAAAGTAGCATTGTTTGGCTGGCTTGTTCTTAAAAGGAAAATCCTCACTCAGCTGCGCAGAAGATCTTGGGGATTTTCCAGTCCTTCTAAATGTGTTCTTTGTGGGGAAGCTGAGGAGGATATTGATCATCTTCTCCTTTTCTAAACTTTTGCTTCTGAGAGCTGGAACTAGCTTTTAGCTAAGCTTAATTTAGCTTGGGCTCCATGTAACAATATCATTAATACTCTCCTTTCTTGGCCCAAGATGGGACAAGAGAGCTCCCTCAGTTCTATTTGGGCCATAGCTCCTTTCTTCCTAATTTGGCACATTTGGTGGGAGCATAACTTGTGTCTTTTCCATGAGTAGTCTTATGAATTGCTGGTTTTTCTTGTCAAATTAGAAGCGGCCATCTCTGAAAAAGTTAGTAAAAATAGCCATAATAATCCTCTTTTCTCCTCGTGTGATGTTGTCATCAGGAAATCTTGGCCCCTCATTAAAATCCCCAGCTCCGGTTCCATCGTCAAACGTGGCCTTTCCCAAGTGGAGAAATTTCTGAAAAGGAGTGTTAAATGGCGGCCTCCCCCTTTGGGCTCTTGGAAATTGAATTTCGATGGGGCCTCCAGGGGTAACCCTGGTAAATCAGGTGTCGGCTGCATCCTCAGAAGTGATAAAGGTTTCCTTATTTCAGTTGGCTCTTTCCCCCTTCGGGACTGTATGTGCAATATGGCTGAAGCTCAAGCGCTCCTGGAAGGTGTTAAACTAGCCATCCACTCTGGTTGTGACTCACTTTTCATCGAAGGGGACTCCCAAATCATCATACAGGCCATTGCTAAAGGGTTGGCCCCCTCTTGGAAACTCAACCCATTCATTTCCAACATCCTCTATTGGCTCAGGAAACTTAGCAGTTGGCACATCACACATGTTTTTCGAGAAGCTAATAATACTGCGGATCTTCTTGCCAACCAAGCGATTGATTATCCAACTGCCATTAAAATTTCTAGTGACACAAAGGTGTGGTGAGGGCTCCCTTCTATCATTTCACACGAGCGGTTTGCTTCCCTGCAGAAATGACGCACAACTCCCCCGTGCGAGCATTTCTTTTTTAGTCATTAGCTTCGGCTTCGCTCGGCAATATGGTCTCCCGTCCTCCGACTATGGCGTTTTTGGGCTTCCCCTTTGTTTATCTGCGCTGTGAGTTTTCGGAAGAGGCCGTGACGGCTAAAATTGATCGCCACCATCTCTCTGAAGTCTTTTGATTACTCGTCCCTCCTTGAAGCTGAAGCGCTTATTTGTTCACTCGAGGCCCAAATCGGCTAAGTATAAAAAAGGCCAGCGGAAGCCTCCACGTGTCTCTTTGGTGCACTTTTGGTATGATGCTTAAAAGAAAGATTCCCAAATGAGCGCAGGCTCTCCACGTGGTTAGAGCCCGAGAAAGTTGCACCAGCTGTTAAAATGTCTAAGCATGGGAAGAGCCAGCGGAAGCCTCCACATGCCTCATCAGCGCAACTTCAAAGGTAAAATCCAAAGGCAGGTCCCCAAACGAGCGCAGTCCCTCCACGTGTCTAGGGTCCAACAAAGTTTCTCCTAAATAGGTGGAAAAGGCAGAACACAATAAAAACAAGTGTAAAGAAAGATTCCCAAACAAGCGCAGGCTCTCCACGTGGTCAGAGCCCGAGAAAGTTGCACTGGCCGTTGAAAAGTCTAAGCATGGGAAGAGCCAGCGGAAGCCTCCACATGCCTCATCAACAAAACTTCAAAGGTAAAATCCAAAGGCAGGTCCTCAAACGAACGCATGCCCTCCACGTGTCAAGGGTCCAACATTGTTGCTCCTAAATAGGCGGAAAAGGAAGAACACAATAGAAACAAGCAGAACGAGCTCAAAGATCGTGCTGGCGATGCGTTCAGTCTTCTTCTTCGGGAAGCAAATCTTCGTGTGGGTACTCAGTACCATTGATCTTTTGGTTTTGCCTCTGGTGGCGTTGTTTATTCGGCATTCTTTGGTCTCTTCCCTTCTCTCCTGTTCTTCCCCGATGTCGGTTCTTGTCGACATTGTTTCTTCTTTCTCCTTCCTCCTCCCTTCTTCCGGTTGGCTGTTTTCAGCCCACCCTTCTCCCTTCTTCTTCTTCTTCTCTTCTTCTCTTTGTATGGTTGGGGCCTCGCCCTCCGGTTCATAGCTCCAGTCAAAAGCGTTTAATCATTTTCTTTGTTGCTATCCATAAAAATCATACAAAAAATGCAGTAGCCTTAATGCAAACCATTATGACTTTGGTCTTGAATGCGAGTGATGATACTTCGCAACAGTTGTTCTCCGCAATAATGGCTGGTTTTGAGCAAAAAATTTCACTAGTTGCACATACACTAGCTAAAAATATTGTTGCTCAGTGTTCAGAAAAGTTGAAGTCATATGTGACAATTAAATGACATGAAGAACTGTTGCTCGATGAAGACCTACAAAAAGTATTAGATCCAGCGGAATCTCAAAACAAGGAAGAAATTTTGATGGTGGAGCATGAGAAACAACAATCAAAGTTGCAAGAAGGTGAGAAGGAGCAGCCCATAGAGAAATCCACCATGCAAGTTGAAGAGGAAGAGTCCTCCAAAGGAAAAGGTATGGATTCGAATGAACAAAATGTCGGGGTTAAAGAGAAAAAGGAATTCATATTTTTAGTGAAGAGTATGTAATGAAGACCCAACAAAGGTGTGATGAACGGCTAAGAAGAACCAGGGAAGTTAAGTTCATAGCCGCTCAAGCAAAACAACACCTACAGGAAATTAGGGCAAAACATTCTCCTTTGACGATGAGGGAAGAGCGAAAAATCATGGAGCATGAGCTAAAGAAAGAAGGAAAGTTAGATTTGCAAGATTGTGGAGAGAATTTTGTGGTTAAAGCCCAATGGCTGAATGATAATGTTGATGTTCAGCTTGCTGGAATTTTCAGAACAGCCATAAATAAGAAGTAAGTTGATGATGTTCATGACTTTGGCTAGAACTATGAAGATGCTCCATGCTTGTGTCAACAAAATATGGATGAAGTCAAGGCAGAAAGGGCTTCACTTGTTGAATGTGAAGAGTTTAAGAGGAAGGAGAATTTTGATCCTAAGTCAGAAATTCTGAGTCACAAGGATGGAGGTGTCGAAGCTATCTCATTCTTCATCTGGCAAAGGAAGGTGAACAAGTTCTGGACAACCAAAGGTATGGAAGTCTTGTGGATTTGTTGCTTCCTGCTATGTCATTTCAAATGTGTTGTCATCATGGGTGGCATGTTGAAAAGAATGATCTTTCATCATAGACAACATAGTGAAAATGGCGATAGAGTGATAAACCCTTTAAAGGAAAAGGGCACATAGATACTTTCATACAAGTTCCAAATTGTGTGTACATGAAAGTTTGGGATCCTGGTGATCTTTGGAGATACAAGAAAGGCAAGGCTATGAGGATAGTCACCATTGCCAGGGCAGCAAGATGCTTGATAGGAAAAGTGGGTAAACCAAATGATATTTGCTGCCATGCATGTAGTTTCAGTCATTGAAGTGAGTAATTTTCAGTTTGAGGCTATTTTTAAGGAAATTTTAGTCACATAGTGTGAAGGGAAACTCTAGGAGGATATGTTTTTTCAAAAAAGCTTCACTATTTCAGGTTGGAGAGTTGTTGTCATCCTCATTTCTAGCCAGCTCAATAGTTTCTATGCAGCCATACAAGTAATTTCAGTCATACACTTAAGTAATTTTCAGTTTGTTGTTGTTGATGATGAATTTTCAGTCACTATATGGTTGATTCCAGCCCTTGTATCGCTGTCATTTCTGAATTTTGTTAATCATCTAAAGTATGACAGTTGTCCTTTTTTTTTGTTGTTTGCAACAGAACCAGCCCCTTAACACTTTTTATGACAGTCAAAATAGTGTTTTCAGTCACAAGGTGAAAGGATTTTCTGCCTACCATCAATGATGGATTGTTTGTCGTTGTTATAAAAGAGTTTTCAGCCACTACAATGTTGTTTGTGAGCGAGAAAATGCAATGCTACAGCTACAGCCATGTGTAGGACAGCAAGAATGGACCGTTGGAAGTCCATCACATGAAAGGAAATTATGAAGATGTAAGCATTGGAAGAGAGTTGAATGACACGTCTATGAGGCATGCTGGAGCGGTTGTCGGGATGCTGGTGGAATCTCTTGATTTCATTAATGTCTATTCTATGTGCAGGTCCAAAAATGGAGATGATAGAAAAGAAGATACATAAGTGTGGTTCAGTCCAACATGCTCATATGTATGAGAAGCAAAACGAAGAAGTGAGCTTAATGATTGGCATGCATATGAGGAGGACAAGGGATGATGATATAGTTCGACCCAAAAGCAGAAGCAACGCAATTGGGACAGCCGTGCATCAAATTCCCAATTTCAATGTTGTTGTCATAAGCATTATCAATGCCTACGGTACTTCTATCTCATTGATGCACTTACTCCCAATAGCATTTTCAGTACCTACATGGTTTACACCCTTGATCGGGGGAAAAGGAGATAAATTTTGTTGTTGTGATGACATTTTCAGAGTGTTGGAACCGCCGTTATCAGTCATGTACAGTTATAAGTTGGCACACTTTAGGGGCGCATTTCGGATGGAAGAAGTTGGGGAAAGGATGCAGCTCAAGCAAATCATCATGGCAACCATTTTGGAATCATGACGACCTTTGGCCTTATGGGAAGTTCGAATGGGGAATTGCAAATTTCCAAAGATGAATTGGGATCCAAGTATTACAGATATGATCAGTTTGGGGGAGTCGGCATTTGAGTTTTCCATTGCTTGATGGAAAATAATTTCGGGAAGGGGGAACTATAACTTCCCCTTTTCAAAATTAATTCAGGAAAAAACCATTAGCCTAATTCTCTATTTCCCGAGGGCTACTGCGGTGGGGCAAAAGGGAAATAAATTAATAATTTAACTTAAGTGCAAAGATAACTTATTTTATAAGCACTTATGTTTTAGTTAATAATTTAAAAGTGACTTATGAATAAAGAAGCAAAAAAATTTAATAAAGTCACCACTTTATTAAAATAAAGTACAAATTACTGTATTTTTGAAGAAACTAAATTGCCAAAGGGAAGGTCGTCCAATTTGGGACTTTACTTTGAGCGTTGTGCCATGCCAAAGTATAAAAAGCGGCCGCTAGGAGTGAAGAGGGGAGGATAGAATGGTCTATGGAAGTAATGGGGCTGCTGCTCTAGAATTTGACATTAGAGGATGGAAACCCTCGTGTTTCTTCAATTTCTACATTTGAGGACAAAAACCCACCATTGCAGCAAGGTTACAAGACGAAAACCCTCCAACCTTGTTGAGGTAACTCCATCCGGGAGTTGCATGTGGGCTTCAATCAAGGATTTCCAATTCAGATCTGCATTCCAGCTAGGGCGTCATCTGAATTGCAGATTTTCGGCTAGTGCATCATCAAAAATTCAGATCTCGTCATCTTTTGAGGCTAAAGAGGAATTCCAGTGAGTGTACAAGGCTGAATTGTACATATCTAGGGCTGACGTCATCATTTGGAGCCTCCTTGAGGACTGATGTCACCATTTTGGGGGTTCGGCTCAGCTTTTTGGTGATTAGCTGAATGATGGACACTTAGTAAATTTTTTGAATATTGTCATGTTGTTTTTTCATTTCATCAAATAATATTGGTCATTTGCAATTGTTCACCCTAAATTTCAGAATTTTATAGTTAACTATTTCAAGGGTTGCAATAAATTCCAAAATTCTGCATTGCTGTCATTTCTGCATTGTTGTCATTTGATATTAATTTCCAAAAATTATATATTCTTCCTTCAAGGGTTTCAAATAAAAAACAGATTTCAGATTTATTCATTGAAGGTTTGATTGAAAGTTCCACATAATTCAGTTGCATGTTCATATCTAGGGTTTTTCAGCTTGTCATTCAAGAAATTGCAAATAAAATCATATTTTAGCCTTGGCACCAAAAAAGGCTTTCCTAGGAAATCCAAAATGCCCTTATATATATAGTGTTTGACCATTAGAGGAGGTGAAGCCCAAATGTCAGATTTCTTGGCTCACTGTGACCGCAGCCAAATTTCAAGAAGATTAGTTGGACGTTGTTTCCCTGTTTGATTTATGCAACAGCAGTAGAAGACATTGATATTTTATTTTTCAGATCAAATTTTATGCCAAAGATGTCATTCTACGAGAAGGAAAATTGTTATTAATTGAACAAAGAAAAAGAAGATAATGGGGGACCAAAAATGTGTTTAAGAAGGAAGAAAACAGTGAAAAACTATAAAGATGCCTTAAAAAGGGGAAAAAATAAAAATAAAATACATGTGCAGATTGTGAAAATCAAAGGTGTGTACCAATAATATAAACTGCACATCAATAAAGGTGCATCGTTTTATGCACGAAGTATTTTTAACATGCACTTTGAAGAATAACATGTAAAATAGCTAGCTAGGGGATGGTGGGAGGATAGCTAGGGGATGGCTATTAAAATAGTATATAAAATTATAAATATTAAAATATACAAATAAAGTTTCAAGAATTTATACATAGCAGTTTGTGACAGTCCACTGTCTGTATTTGTGCTCAAAATTTTCTAACTTCATATATCACTCTTGATTATTATAATGTCTTTGTAATACAATACAATCGGATAATATGGTTAACCGGTAAATGTTTTGATCTATGCCTTACAGTTTTTATCTTCTACCCAACCTTTTATCGGAGTGAGTTCCAAGATTGGGAGGATCACTGGATCAACGAATGCATGGTTTGGGCAAGAGTCAAGCGATTATACTAAGAGATGTTGTAAGTGAGAAACCAACACAAAAGATTGATGCAACATGAATGTATTCCAATAACTTTACTGACCACCAAAATAGCTCACAATAGAGGTGCACATATAGGAGAGTGAATGTGTAACCGATCTTAGAATAGTGGACCACACTCCATGAAAAGGAATGAGAGTTACAATCCTGGAATGGCTAATAAAATGATCAACTAACCTAATGTAACTCCTATGACACACTAATCTAATAATGACAATTAAGTAACTCCTATGACATTAGACACCTAGATGTGACACATCCCACTCAAGTATGACATATGACACCTAAGCAAACTTACACATGACAGTAGGGATATTCCATGTGTGTAGGAAACATTCCAAGTATATGTAATGTCCCCTTCTCCGAGCTAGTTCATTTTGAAGACCTTGGGCCCATTCCACTTCCCGTGGGCTTAAAGGGAAAGAGAAAGAGAAGTATTTAACGCCATGATTGACAGATGTTTTTGTAACTTTATATTATTTTCAAACAATTTTCTAATTATGACTTAGAAAAGTCAAGTTGATCCAAAAAAGTGCAAATACCAACTTGAAAAGTAAAAAAGAAACTTATATTTCTACAAGGAGGTTGGTCCTCTTTGGGGGGATCATCCTTTTGATTTTGACACCACCTTTAGCCTATGTCACAAAGTTCGGCGAATTTCTAGCATGAAATTCGAAATTCACAAAACTTCTTATGTTGCCAAAAAAATCGCAAATATTTGAGATGTTCGGCATCCAAAAAACATGATTTAATTGTGAGTAGAGGGTTGTGAGTGTAGGGCAGTGCGTAAGATTTTTCAATGACTGAAAACACAAATCAATAGTGAGTGGAGGGCATAGAGTCTTCTGGATGTGGCTACGTGTGAATGGAAGTTGAGATCTAACTACCGCGGGGGCATTTCTACACCTGACTACTCAGATGTGAGAAGAACCAAGGTCGTAGTTTTGGTGCTCTCTTGAACCTACGTGGGAAGGGGAGAAGTCGTGGCACTGAGGAAGAAGTCGCTGAGGGTTTTTATGCTATGTTTTAGTTTAGGTTTAATTTTATGTTTTGATGATTTTTTCTTTATTTATTTTTAATTTTTATCCATTTCAAATAATATTCGGTATAATATGATATTTAAATTTTTATTTATATCATTTACTCTTAAAATATTCTAAAATTTTAATTTAATATTTATAAATTTGAAATTATTAAAGTTAAAAACTCTAAAATATTTTAAAATATCTGACATTAAATAAAAAATGAACTATTACATTAAAATCTCTATGATATTTTATAATTTAAATTTCAAAATATTAAATTAAAAACTCTAAAATATTTTAATATGATTGACATTAAATAAAAAATTAAATATTACATGCAAATTTCTTTTCGAACTTAAATGGCAATTTTTTTTTCGAACTTTATCCATTGGGCGAACTTGAACCAAACTTTATCCTCGTCGAACTCGAATCTTGCGACTTAGCCTTTAGCTATATAAACGGATCACTTGGCTTGGAAACAGGGACATGTTAGAATTCATTTCTTTGAGTTAGAGCACGAAATTGCTTTCTCTCTCTTCCAATTGAGGACGAAAACCCTCTTTGCACTCGATTTGAAGACAATACCCCTCATTTATTCATTAGTGATCTCATACGGAGGTCATACTTGAGCTACACTCAGATTTTCTTTGGATACTCGCTATTCCCAGCTTATTGTAACCCTTTCCTAGGGTAGTGACTTGTATAGTAGATGATTTTGGTGATATCTAGTGCACGACACTTCATTCATGGTTGATATTTGGATTGTTCCTAATGTTTGAGGCTGGTTGCGTATAATGGATTGAATTTTGGGCCTCGCAATCTCAACTTCCGGCCATTTTTGTAAGTAGATTCGTTGTTACAAATTTGATTAAATATACTGTAGCAGAGGGTTTACAAACTCATTTCTTGGCTTGTACTTGTTCGAAAATATTTATAAAAAGTTTCTTGCATGCTTTGGATGGTGTAAAAGTGGTATTGGTGGTGAATTATTGCAATTTTCCTCCTAATGTCATAAGATTACAGACTGTTGTATCGTGTTGTCCCAAAATTCAATTGGCGGTTATAAATTTCAGTTTGCTTTGATGAACTTTGTCTCATTGGTGTTGTCATTGATGTCATGTGGCATTGATGGCAAAGAGTGATAGATGAGGTGTCAACCTTTTAGGGGCATGAAGGTTGATTGGTAGTGCCTTCTTCAGACCTCAAATGGTATGTAATGGTATGTTTGGAGTGTTTTGGTGTGGTGTCCTGAGATGTCATGGTGTGTGCACAAGGTCTTAGTGTATGTTTGGTGCATTGCTAAGCAACTAGGTGCATGGAGGGGCTTGGTGTGAACTTCAAAAGTGTCCTATAGGTCTCAATAGGTGTTTCAAGCGTGTGCAAGGGCTTTCATGATGAAGAATAGGTCAGGTCTCATGAGTCACGGTGCAAACAAGCTCAATAAAGCCTACTTCTAAGACCTATTGCTAGCATGACTTGGAGAATGGAGTAAAGCAAACTCAAGCAGGGCAGTACAAACATGATTTGTGTGTTGTGGCATGGTAGAAAGCATGTGGAAGATGTTTCAGGTCATCCTTTAGTTGGTAGAGGCAAGTTCAAGGTCTTTTGGAGACATTCTCTTGAGGACAAGTTAGGTAAGAAAGTGCAAGTCTCAGTAGTCAAGAAGGTACAAACCTATTTATGAGCAAGTAAGCATTTGGGAAGTCAGTAGGGGTTGTCCTAGTGCTGTGGACAAAAAATAAAGGGCAGTTTAAAGAAGAATTTTCAAGTTATGAGGTTTTAAGCTCTATCAAGCTTTTAAAATTATCATCTCCAACTTGAAGGTCATGTTTGATGTACTCACTTGTATGTTAAACTTGTGCATGGTGACCTAATCTTTTCATCAAAGTTGGGGCATGGAACCTAGTTCATTTTGCAAGTGGAATGAGGAAGAATGATGGCCTAAGCTTTATGAAGGATCCTTAAGAAGTTAGCTAGGTCCAAACCGTCCTAAAACCCTAGTCTTATAGCAATGGAGAAGAAATCAAGTTTTTGATCATGGAATCACTTGGGCAAGCTAATATAAAGACTCAAGGCTGTAGAGGACTCCTTGTAGCTCATTTTGGTGGCATTCTCATGTCCCAGATCAGTTGTTCATGTACAATTATAGCTCTGTTTTCCAAGGAACTGTTGGTACAGTCAGGTATAGTAGGTGTCATGGTGAAAAGTCAACTGTGGGAGCAAACTTGGGAGGTGCCTCAAGTGTCCATGAGAAAATTGAAGTAAGTTCTATGCACAATTTTGGTGATCCATGTCAATCAAGATAGCCTATCGCTAAAAGCCAAACAATGCAAAACTAGTCAAGTTTGTTTGAGAGAGTCTTGAAGTGAATGCATGTTGTGAAGGGGCAATATGAGCACGAACAGTTGATACAAGTTCTATATGACATGTTTGATCCCATAAAGCGATCAAGTGAAGTATGTTTGGGTCTAAGCTCCAATGTTCCAAACTACCATTCTAGGCCTATCAAATAGGTATGAGAAACAAGAAGGGAAATGTGTTCTTCTCCACACAATCAATGCATGTGAGTGTTTGAAGGTTGAGATAAGGTTCTTGGTGAAGTGTACCAAGCATTGTTAGGCCATGAAAGTGAGGTTTGGTATGTTAGAAGCAAACTGAAGAAAAACTGGTTCTTGGGACTTGAAACCCAGTCTGAGTGGTCTCTGAAAATCAAGCATATTTGAGCTTTATGCCCTGAAGTGAAGCATCGTATAGACTTGATAAGTTGCCCAAGACATAGAGCATTCCATAAATGTGCTTTAGAAGCCATGAACAAGTGATTGAATGCATGAACTAGATCAGTTTGCGAAGACTAGTTTTCTGAGCATGGAAGTTCATTAGTACCTTGTTCAAATCAGTATGTCAAAGTGTGAATGAAGGTAGTGGTGTTGCTCCAAGTCCTTGAAAGTTAACAAGAGGTCAAAAACAACTCTCTCCGAGCATTAGAAGGCTTTGAAAGTGCATGCATTAGTATTGATTGAACAATCTTCATGACTGTGTTTTTAGGCTGCCGTAACTATGAGCCTCAAGTTGAGAAGAAGTAAAATGAAGTCTTGTTCCTTGACCTGCAGGCCCCCCCAAGCATGAGATGGTGGTGTGGACATCTTGTATAATCTCCCTGCATGAGATGGTGGTGTGGACATCTTGTATAATCTCCCTGCATGATTTCAGTGCATGACCTAATGCCTAGAGTGTGTTCATGCATCCTGGTTGCAAACTATATTTGGAAGGCCTTACACTGTAATGTCCCTCTCTTCCTAAGAGAGCACTCAGTTATTCAAATTGGCCTATTACCGCATTCCCGTAGGCTAATGGAGATGGTAAGGGAATGCTTTGTGGAAAATACATGGGTTTAGTCACTTTAGCTCACTTTGTCTTTTATTATGAAAGTGACTTTATTAAAATAACTTTATTTTATAAAGTGACTTTATAATATTAAAGTGACTTAATAAAGTCGAAGTGACTTTATTATACTAAAGTATAAATATTAAAAGTGAAATAAAAGACTATTTTTCCCAAAGGGGGGCGACCCATATTGGAGACCTAAAAGTTCATAAAATGAGATATAAGAGGAATTTGGAGTCCAAGGTTGGTTCGTTGGAATCTATGCATTTTTCTCTTTCATTTCATACGGGTATTATGTCATTTCTTCAAAAAACAGATTTTGCAAATTTGGAGCAACGCTTCAGATGAAACTGGTTGAGAATGGAAACCCTCTTTCAGTTCAGCCATAGGGGACAGAAACCGTCTATTGGATACTTGTATTTGGGGACAGAAACCTCCGGATACGAAGGGCATTCATATTCAGTGATTGCAAGGGTGTGAAAGGCATTCTACAATCAGGTTTTCAGAGATTTTTATATCAGTTTTGCGACAGCATTGGAGAGCAGCTTGTGGATCGATTTGGGCGAAGAATACAGCTCCAAAAGGAGAAGTCTGGGGAAGAAGCGTGTGGACAGCAGTGTGTGGGTTTGTCTGAGGGTTCTAAGACAACGTATGTTTTTCTCCAAGAGGGACGACTAGGGCATCAAAGTAGATTTCTGTTTGTAAGGGGTTTCCCCTAATTTCCGGGTATGTCATTGTTCCTTATTTGAGATAATGATATTAAAATTGCATTGTAATAATTGGCTGTCATAAACAGACCAGCAGCATATCAGTTCTCATTCTTATTGTAAAACCCTCTTGTCTGATATTGGAAAAGCATTATTTTGGGTTCCATACTGTGTTATCTATCTACTCTTTCATATATATGTTTTATTGTTGTTATCTAACGTTGTAAGCAAGGATCCAAGCCCCAAATCAATCAGAAAAATATGGGCAGCATAGGAAGGGATTTTTCATACATCTAATGAAGCATATCAGTTCTCATGAAGGATTGTTGATAGAATGGAGAGTTACAAAACATGTCAAGGTTATAGAAGACAAGGAGATTGCTTTTGTAACATACACACAACCTCCTAACACTTGTTTCATGACCTATATGTGCTACAAGACAAAGAAGAAGACAAGAAAAAGAAAACCGTTACAAAAAGATGTTGGCAGATGTCAGAGGCATCAGGTGTACAGCGAGTTTAGAAATGTTTTTCAGTACCTAATAGGTGTAAGGAATGTCATGACATTTTAATTAGGGACAATAGCTGCAACTGATACACTTGCAGATATAATTATGACCTTGTAACAGTCCTAGATGATGTCACCTAGGATCTTGCATTCGAATTGAAGATGTAAGAAGTTGAAGGGGTTAGAAGGTGAAGAGCAAGAGTCATCCTCGTGTATTTTTGTATGGCTAAGTGTGTGTGAAAAAGTATTCTTGATATTATGTATGTAGGGAGAATGAGCTTATGTATATATGCAGTTTTGAGAGGTGAAAATATATGTTGATCAAAGTATGTGTGGGTTTATGTGAGGAGGCGTAAAAAAGGCCTTATGAAGACTGAAGTAGCAGCATGCATATATGAGTGACTGATGAAGAGGGAGAATAAGTAGAGAGGTTCATCCAAGTGTGAATAACGGACTCAAAGTGTATGAAAAGGAGCCGTTGAAGATAAAGTTGCAGGAGAATAAGAAGATGAGAAAATAGGTGAGTGAAAGGGAGTGAAGAAGAAGGATGAACATAGGAGCTGAATAAGAGATCACTAATTTGTTGATTCAAGCAACTGGGTTAGATGAAGGTGATCAAAAACTTGTGAAGTCTACGTAGGAGCTTAGAAAAATTGGGAGTTGTTGCTTCCATGCAAGTAGGAGCTTGCAAAATTTGTCAAGTAGGTGCTTGGCTTAAAAATTGGAGTTGGTGCTTCAAGTTGAGTGGGTGCTCAACAATTTGAAATCCTTGTAATCTATTTTGGGACAATTATCCACCATAGTGCATTGATTTCAATGGGTTTTTCTCCCTTCAAGGGTTTCCCACATGAACTACTGTCCTCATGTGTGCTTACTTGCTAATTGTTTTTGTTTGAATGTCATTGTTCTTCATTGTAAAGGTTGAGCAAGGTTGAAAGGTCTGCTGAGTTTTAGAATCGTCTTCAAAATTTAAAGAAGCATTGATTCACCCCTCCCCTCTCAGTGCTTGTGTTTTCCAACATTGGATTTGTGTCATTTCCCTTCTTTTTCAGTTTCAGCCCGGAAACGGACATTACAGTGTATAAATAAATACAAGGAAAATAGTATCCTACACCAACACCTTTCTCTTCATATAGAATTATACATATAGGTTTTATAGGTTTTGTAAGTTTGTTAAGTGATTGGAGATTCCAAAGTGAATTTTAATTAGATTTATTAATAGACATTTTTTTCAAATAGAAATGAGTGGCTTCCAAAAACAATCTTACACAACAAGCATACAATAAGTACTTCCTAAATTTATTTCATTTTCAAGTCTACTTGAGCACAACGCATTGGTGCAGCTAGATTGAGGTCATCCATTACCAAACATTCGGAAATTTATAGAGAAGGTGATTGAGTCATGTGGAAACCTTCAATGGGCGAAACTATGTGACAAATTCAAGATAAGTGCGTTGAGATGTCCCAAAAATCACAATCATCATCTTAAATAACAATATTAGCTAATACTTTATTTTAATATTTAAAAAAAACAATTTTCAAAGAGAAACCAACAATAAAAACAATAAAGATGTTAGGGACATACTAACGTCCCCAAAAATATAAAAAAAGGGGGCAGTTTCTAGAATCGTCCCCTAATTCTCAAGGACATTCCAGAGACGCCCCCTAAATAATCTTACACAAGAAACATGGTGGGGACATCCCCCAATACTGCTTGACCCCATCCCCAAAAAGTCCCATACATCAGGAACGTCTGTTTCTTTTGGGGTGTGCACATCCATGCTTAACACTGATAAAATATTGGGCATCATTTCATTCACATAAATTTTTCCTTTAGTGGGTTTGAGCATCCAAATAAAGGTTAGGTAAGAATAGCTATGTCGTTACATTTGCAAATATACACACTTCTAGTGCGATATAACGAAAAGTCGGATTAAAAAACAAAAAAAACCATTTATTTCTAGAGAATGGTTCTTCATATCTATGTAGTTGATGATACATTATGGTCTTTTAGTCATAGATGTACATATTTGATGGGGTAAAAAATAAGCCCCATAAAATTTCTTTTATATAACTAGATAAATCCAATGGAAAGGTATATATGGTGGCATCCTAATTTATTATGTGGGGGTGTATTATGGTAGCATATGATGTATGGGCATATGGGATATACTTTCAGATGATGTAATGTACATATTTGATGGGGTAAAAAATAAGCCCCATAAAATTTCTTTTATATAACTAGATAAATCCAATGGAAAGGTATATATGGTGGCATCCTAATTTATTACGTGGGGGTGTATTATGGTAGCATATGATGTATGGGCATATGGGATATACTTTCAGATGATGTAATGTCCCCAAATGGACATTTTTGACCCTAAATGGATTTTAGGCCAATCCCAAACCCCAAATGCAGATTATAGACAACATATCACATTTTTATTATGCAGATTTGAATTTTATCTATAAATGGCGACTAGGGCTAGATAAGAAAATGCATGAAATATGTCATAAACCCACTAGATCTTTAGCCCAAACAAAGCAACAATATTTATAATGATAAAATCATGAAAGAAATATCGGATTAGAGCTCCCAAACACGCTAGAATAATGTTATAAAATCTACAGACAATCTGTTCTCAAACACAACTGAAAATAATATTTCCTTGACTCCAAAAATTCTGAAAATGAAGATTCTGATTTATAAAAATCAGCAAGATAGTCTGCAAGTGAAAACAGATCCAAAACAGCCACTAAACAACCTAAACCAGCTCCTTGGGTGGTCGCTCCACCTGCACATTGGGCATAGAAAATAATGGCACTTTTCCCTCTTCAAACCCTTGACAAAATCTGCAATTGTTTAGCCTTCAACTGCTGGAAAATACTAAAAATATACTGAAAAACCAATGATGCACAATGGAAACCTCAAGGTGGAGAATCCCCTTGATCTCTTGGAGGGTTTTCGTTCTCAAGAGATTATCTCTAAGGGTTTTCGTCCTTAGAAAATATTTTGCAAAGCCCTTGGCTCAGACAAAAATCAGAAATTTATAAAATAACAAGTGATGCCTCTCCAAGCAAGTCCCATTGCTTAAACAGAAGAATTGGGCCTAATGGCCACCTCCAACAACCAATCAGATTTTTCTTCCTCAATGTTTTTTCCCACTTGCTTTCTCTCCCTAGGCAAGTCGCATTTTTCCTTGGTTAAATCATTTTGCTTAATGCCTTTTTCCTTTTTTAATTTATTATTAAGTTCACAATAATTTATTATAAGTGTTTTTATAATGTTTTATTTTTATTTTTGCACTTTATAATAAAATATCATAACTTGAGTCACCCTTGTGTTCATCCCTTAGTTGTCGGGTAGACAAAATAGGCTAAGGGTCTTCAACTGGGAAGGGGATATTATAGATGATGAGGGAATTTTTGCATGAAAGGGGTTTTTCTTATTTTTAGTCAGTTTATATTTGTCAATTTTGCAATGTTGTAACATATGCAAATGTAAAGTTGTCAAGAAGACAAATGGGTACCAAATTAGACTATGTTGTCAAGACCTATATAAAAAACATGTCATAGTGATTTGAAACACTTTTTCTTTCTATTTCTAAGCATTTTCGATTGAACCTAACTCATATTCTGTTAATTATTTTGCTTAGTTGTTGCTACATCTGCATTATCATATTTACACATGACACAAATGGAATACCATCACCTTGCATTCCAGTTTCAAATTCACATGAAGCTACCATGCTTGAAGATGGTGGGTCTAGTCCAAGCCATTGTTTATGCGCTTTTATCATCCACACTCTTCTGCGAAAAGTGATTTCTAGGTTGCAGACAACACTAGATGCAGAACAAAATCTTGTTGTGAAACTGATAGTCCAAGATGTGATCAGACCTAATGTACCATTTACTAGTGCTAAAAACCTTATTGTGACTAATGTTGTCAAATTTGTTATTTTAAGGAGGTTGTTCAAAATCGATCTAAACCATTTGTGAATAATACACCTTTTCATGCTCCTATTTTCAAGTTTGCAATTGTGCAAGTTTAGTAGAAAATAAAACCTAAAACGCATCGTGTGAGTGTAGGGTTTAATGGTGATGTAGAACTTCATATACTAGAGTATTCCAAACCTATTGGATTTGTCTCCGGAGATATTCTAAACAAAAGTCAAGTTGAGTCTTCATTTGTTGGTCATTCTAGTGAATTTCAAACCTACAAGTTGTCAATTCAGCCAAAATCAACTTGCACTAAAATTTGTGAAGTCCAAACGTGTTGTCCTTGTGGGCATCGAATTCATACATCTAGTAATAGTTTTGGCCTACATCCTTGTTTATCATGTGGCCAACATACTCATTATGTCGAACATAATTACCTCTAAAATTTGCATACAACTTTTGTGAGGCATGTGTATTTTGGCTGGTTAGATCATTCCATATGATGATCTAAGGTTTATCTATTGTCAAAATCCTATAGGACAGTTCAGTCCACTAAGTCAAATGATAACTTGTTTGGTCATGATGAGGATATTGATTTGTTGGTGTCCACCTTGATTCCTAACTTGATGATGAGCTCAACCTTGTAGATCTTGTCAAGTTGGATTCTAGTCATATTGTTGATGCCCTATTTTTGCGATGTTTCACGTTGATGTTGATGTGGATGTTGATGTAGTTCCTCAAGTTTCCCATTCTAATTGAGATACTGATGATGACAATCTTCTTGACGAGAGTTGTCAGATGTTTGTTGAGCAGGATGGTTGGTTTTCAATTCATGAGGATGATGAATGTCCTTATTGCTATGCTCAAATTGTTTGAGGCTATAGAGATTGAGATACTTCCTCTTGTTGATTATGCACTCGAGTTGTAAGTTGAGAACATTAAAAGGCCGACCTACACTATTTTCATCAAGTTGAAAACCAAAAAAGGCAGCTTCATGGAGACTCGTGAAGAAAACCTAAAAGGGTGCCATTGAGTTGTGCATCTATATCGACAAGTACCACGAAGCTTTGTGTAGCTAATTCACCCCAATTTCCTTTCGGAGTGGTTATATATAGCGGTTCTCCACTCTCATTTGACAAAGGAAAAAATTAGGATTCAGTATCTGAGTTGAGTATCATAGGTCATATTTCATGTTCTGTTCATTTGAGAATGTAGATTTTGAATTTCGTTGATTGTTGAGTTCGATTTGATGTTGGGGATCTAGATTTTGTGGATATTTTTAGTGATATTACAAGTTGGGCAGATTGTGAAGATATTTCAGAGATGCATCTTCGCAGATCAGATTGTAGATTCTTTTGTTCGTTTTGGATTGTGAGTGAGCACCTGATTGCATAGACGAGTTACAGATAGGTGTTGATACATGGTTGAGTCACTAGATGTTAATTTCCTTACTTGTGCACCTGACGGAGATTTGCAGTTGTCAAACTACATGTTTGTTGAGGATTAGATCACTTGTTTGTGTACCTTGTTGCTCAAGTTTTAATGATCATCGGTGCGATTGGATACTTATGATGACATGTATGTTGAGTTTTTGTTGTGGATTTGCAAACACTTGCAGCGATTGTGGATGTATATCACAGATTGATTATATGTGGGGCTGCAATATTCCGGATTATGTACCTAGATATATCTTGGCATATTGAGTTGAAGATTGTTGAGTTGTCCCATATGTGATACTTATTGTTGAGTTGTCCCAAATGTGATACTTATTTTCAGCACTGAGGATTGGTCACTGCACCATATTTCAGATTGCAACATTATAACTTATGATAGCTTTGGCCAGAATGTGTTCCTAATGGGGTATGCAACAGGTCTCAAAAATTTTGATATCTATTTTTTTGAGTGATTAATGTTCACACCAATAACGGCTTTCATTAGAAGATTTTTGGATGAAGTGCAAAAGTGAGTACGAGGTTAGAAAGAAATATTTCAGCAGGCTATCAGCACGGCAAATGTTGGACTTTGGATTAGCACGGATACCTGCGGATCTTAAAGATGATGGGCTTGTGTTATTTGACACATACCATCAAATGAGAGGAGATAGAGCTGTACTTCAGGAGAACGTAGGAGGCTGCCATACGATTGAGAAAAGGTCTACCGCTGTTCTGGTGAACACTTCAAACTGGTTGCTGACGAAGGGATATTGCCTTGATGAAGCATTGATGAATCAAATCACGGGCAACTTCGGCACAGGAGATTCCCTCAAGAGGAAGCACGGAGGAGAAAGCAGCAAAAGGCCTGAGAAGATGAAAGTGCACAGAAGGTCTCAATCAAAGGAGAAGATCACTTCCACGGCTATGATGTTAGTTCTGGCTTCTCCAGCGCCAAGTACTTCACTAACTGTTGCACCTCAACAGGACACTGCCAATCCTTCGTTGAATCCAGCAACATTCATCTTCTCTCCTTAGCCACTCTGTTCAGCACCTGTTCCTGAAGAAACGTTGAAGTTGCAGATGGCAGAGTTTGAAAGAGCTTTGTCTTTGGATGACTCAGAGGATGGCAGCCACAACACTGTAGCGGTTCAGATGGGGAGGAATCAGAGCGCAACATAGTGATACACTCAGCAACTTCACATTCTCCGAAAAGTAATTTCTCAGAATGGTTGACTTCGCAATTGGTTCCAAAGGCTAGACAGGAAATCAACTTGGAGGAACACGACTTGCAGTTGCTCCTGAGTATAAGCGGGAAAGACAAAAAACCTAAAGTTGCTAGGGTAAATTCAAGGTTGATCATTAAGGAGTTCGGGCAGAAGTTTGCTGAGATGTCAGTTCCGGCAGAGGGGAAGAAAGAAGATGAGCTCACGGCAGAAGACATAACAGTGACCAAAGTACCCATAGGTCAAGCCACTACAGAAGGATTGAAGCAGGATACACAGACATTGATAGATGCTCTATTCCTTGGCTTGGCAAAGAAGAGGCGGAGAAAGTTGAACTTCAGAAACTGGTATCTCAGTTGTGCGAGATCATTGCCAAGGTTGCTAAATCTTCCACTCAGCCCATTTCAGCACAGAAGCAGGTGAGTGATCATCTGATGTCGGAAATGGAAGATGCAAGCAACCAGGTAAAAGCTATCAACGAATGGAAAAATCTAATTATTGGGCAAGCTTCTGTACAACTCGGAGAAGTGTCAGCCCACCTAAAGGTTGTGAAAGATGCAGCAAATCAGTTGAAGCAACTGATGATAAGCATGGTAGATATAAACACAGTTGCTGAGAGTAACCTGAGTACTTTGGCCGAAATCAATAAGCTGCCGAGAGTAGTGTTGATTGCGGAAGAGATTGTACCTGACGGATCAGTTGAGAAGGGGAAGCACCTGGAGTTTACAGTATCGTTCTGTTTGGAGATCTGCAGAATTATTCTGAAGAGGATGCAGGCACTTGAGAGTATGGCATCGTCTTTACCAGACAATATCATTGCTTTCACTCATGAGGAAGTGGTCGGAAATATTTCTTCATACACACGGATCATTCCTAGCAGAGTGCTTAATTCCCTGAAAGGGTCTCTTCTGATGGTGCAAGGGAGAATTGATGGAGCCATTATGCCTTTCACGATGAATTCCATCAGCAGACTGGTGTCACTGCAGTCGGATATTGAGAAGTTCGGGCCTAGCTTGGAGGAGGTAGAAGCATGTATCAAGGTGTTGAACGAAGGATTACTGCAGTTCAGGACAGAGAAGGAAGTTGTGGCTAAGACGGATGGGAAGATGTTGAATTACATGTTCGACAAGTATATTCAGTATCAGAACAAAAAAAAGATATAGATGTTACAGCTGATGTGTCTTTCTTCTTCTATTTTCCACGTTCCCAAATGAAATTGTAAAACTTTAAAGTTATTGGTTTTGAAACCATTACTTTAAGTTATGTGGAACAATTCTATTAGTTAAGTGACAGTTGTGTCACTTAAAGAGGAATTAGAGGAGGATGATTGCCAGATGTTATCTTTACCTTTTGTTTATGTTTCAATTCAGTTGAGTTTCCCATTTGTACTTTCCCTTCTACATTCTATAAGTAGAAGAAGAACCTTCAGGTTAAGGATCAAAATTTGTAAGCATCATTCTTGTGTTCCAGACTTTGTGCTGAAACCCCTGATAGCCACTTGAAGCAAAGGAATATAAAGGGGCAAATTTCAAAAGAACTTTGTGTCACGGTGCATTTTGTTTCTAGCTTTCTATCTTAGATCTTCTAATAAATTGTGTTATTTTAGGTCTAGATCTGGAGTTGCCTTTGCTTATAATTCTGTGTGTTGATATCTATTGGTTTCTTCTATGTGCATGCAATCAACTCTATTATCTATTGATTGGGTTGCACATCTTCCCTATTTCTTCCATGTGTGATTATTTCCTTCTTCTATAAATATTTCATTTCTTAAACAGCTGCTTACTTACTGCAGAGCCATACAGCTATGGTTCATGAGTTGAATAGTTAAAGTAAAACCCCCATATAGATACTAGCATATTTTTATTGACAAATCTGACACAGGAGCCTCACCGGTAAATGAGGGAGATTTATCTCATGACTGCCTAGATTTTCGGCAATGCAGAAAATCTAGCCAACAGTGTTTCCCTTCCACTGCGGACTATGTATACACGACATCCAAAAATAAGTTGTTAGCATGTTGAATCATACAAGAAGAAGAAGATATTTTAACGTCCACGAGGCTACCAAAGATAGCATATGGGACAACAGAGCTTGCTATAGATCTTTTTGGCATTCAGATCTCCTGTTGATAAGTTTGATAATCAGCGTCCCTGTTTTTTCAACCATATTCTCACTGAAAATATTTTGAAAGGATGCAGTAGCCACCGTACTAGCAAATTGGGCCCTAATGTCATTATAAGCATTACATTCCAACATGAAATGTTTCTCTAACTCCACTGCACCAAACGTGCAAAAGACACAAATTCTATCTTCCCATGCCTCTGAAGGTCTTTTCCATCTTCCTGTTTCACTCCAAAGATAATGTGAATTAGTTCTCAATTGAGCTATGAAGATCTTTGCTTTCCATGGGATATTAGCCCTTATAAAAGCCTTTCATTGATGATCACATGTAGAGTTAACTTCCTCCAAATAATACCTCTTTTTTGTCCTTAACGGCTTTCCCCACATAACTTGGTGGAATTTATCTATAACAAAAGTTTTTATCTCTTGGCTATTATGAGGACATGCATTCAAATAAATGTTCCATTTTTTAAGCCATTTGTTGTTTTGATTCATCCATGACTTCTTTCTTTTCTCCAAAAACTCATTGAAGACAACCTTAGGCCATCTACTACCATCCATTTGTTCGATACTTTTTAAATATGTTATGAGATGAACCATAGCAATAGCTTCTAGAGGTACAACCCCCGTTTCAACTAGAAGAATCTCATATGGGACCAAGATCTTTAATTTGAACTTGCTAGTAATCATGCTTTTTTGAATCCTCTCAAATTGTTTCCACCTTGAGTTTGAAATGTTGCTAGCCCAAACCTAACATCCAAAAACCACCACTGGAGTTACTTAAACCCCAAAACAAAGTCTGAATAGTTTTCCAATCCCATTTTTCTGCCTCTCTGCATTTGTTTTGGAAAGCATAAAAAGCTCTCCACCTCCCTAAAATTATCTTTTTGCTACAAATCTCCCATTTGAGCTTGTTATCAAAGTCGAACCCAAAATATTTATATTTCGTTACTTCCTCTAAAATGTTTTCATTGAAATACAAGTCATATTTCGACACCCAGCCTTCTACAACGTTTTTCATGAATCTTTCTTGCCCTCTCTCGATCGCCACTGTCTCTTCTTCATTCCTCTGTTTGTTTGTGATTTTATGACTACAAATTTCATGGCTTAAGGTTCATTCACTACTCGTGGTTTGTGGGCTCGTGGTCCTCGAGGCTCGTGATTCCAGGGTTTGTGGCTACTGTTTTCGTGACTCGGTTCTTCCACAGTTTTGTGTTTGTTTGTGGGCTCGAATCGTGGCTTTCCTTTGGCTCAATTCGTGGCTTCTCTATCTCGTACCTCGTGGAAGTTTACCTGTTGTAATCGTGGGTCTCTGTAACTTCGTGGCTAGTGTTTTGCTTGTCTGTGGCCTCTCTTTTCATGGTTGTGGTTAACCAGCAACTTGCGTTCCCTCCTTTATGGCTTGGGATCTGTAACCCTTGCATTCCTTTCGAAGCTTTTGGATTTTTTAGTTCAAAATACCCTAGCAAGGTCTGAGTTTTTGGTTCAAATCGTATGCAATTCTTCTCTCACAGCCAAGCCTCTTATGCACAGGTACTCAGCCAGCAATACAAATAAATTAGGGGATTCCCTCAACTCTCCCCTCGTCCTGACACCATTACAAGCAGTTCATCCTTCACCGATGTCTCCTTCCACTTCCGTCGTTGCAGTAACCCCTTCCGCTGGGAAGAACAAACATGGGCAACAAGACTTACCCAACATCATAGCGGAACTACTTCACAGGCTTGAGATAGTGGAATCATCTAATAAAATGCTACGGACAGAGGTTTTTGAACTGACATCCTGAATGGAAAAAGTTGAAACGGACAACATCTCACTACGCAGGCAACTTATAGATATCATGACCCAGGCCATTCCTATAGGTACTAACAATCAATTACATGCAGAAATCTCAGACTTGAAGCACAAACAGGAAGAGATTCAAACCCAACATGAAAATCTCAGGAAACAATCGGATTCGGCATGAATAGTGAAAGGTAAGGACCAAAACACCTCTCTTATTACAGTTGTGGAGGAAGTTGTACAGGCAAAACTTGTGGAAGAAAGAAACAGACGAGCAAGAGAGCTTAATCTCAAGGTAAGAGGGCTGCCCACACCTCCTTCTGATCCTTTAAACATTTCATCAGATTTCACCACAAACAAGTTGGGGTTGCCGAAAGTGCAAATTAATAGAGCATCGCTTGGTCTTGATTCTACCCTCTTCCTTCGCTTCAAATCAGCAGAAGACAGGCTTCGGGTTCTTAGGGCTAAACAGAGACTATTCTCACTCCCAGATAAGATCTTCCTTGATGAAGATCTCACTAGAGCTAAGGTGGCAGAACTCAAACAGTCTCAGGAGATAGTCATGGCTGCCAGGAAGGCAGGTAAATGGACGATAATTCGGAACCTCAGACCAGTGATTCGAGACACCTTCCCTCCTGGTTGGCTCCCAGGTCAAAATGACGGTCCCGCTATGAGAGGCATCATAACAGGGGCATTTCCATTTCATGTTGGAATGGAAAAGGGTCTTACTGGTCCTCACCTGGTCTCCTATAGAATGCATTGGGTCACTCAGATCTTCTTTTTGTAACAGAAACTCATGAGAGTCTTGTTCGTCCTCTCCCGGACATTTGGGGGTGCTATTGGCTCTCTGATTGCAAGCAATATACTAGGAGCTCTGGAGGTGTTAGAGGTTCTAGCAGGGTCATTTGTTAGGTCAGGGACACTCTTCAGGGCAGGATTTATGTGGCGGCCAAGGGCGAGTTTGCCCGTTTTCTATGGATCAAGGTTAGGCGGACCACATACCTCACCCGGGACATTTATATTACAGTTTGTTACTTCCCTCCTGTCTTTTCTTCTTTGGCCATTAAGAATGGCCCAAATGGGGACCCCTACTTTGACCTTTCTACTGGCATCTTTTAGTTCTCTATAGTCGGTGAGGTCATCCTTTTGGGTGATTTCAACACTCGAACCAAATACTCTCAAGTTCCCTTGCATGACAGGATTGTTTATGTTCTTTGCACTTCTGAGGTGGACTCGGGTTCAGTTGGTCTTCAGAGGGAGTTTGACGATGTGGCAGGTGCCTTGAGGACATATGGTCGACACCTTTCGCAGTTTGTGGAATCTTATGACCTGCGAATTCTTAATGGCATATCTTGTTTCTTGGATTCTCAGTTCTTCACCTGCAGACCTCACTGTGGTGGCGTTAGTGTGGTTGAATACGTCATCACTACCCCTGACCTTCCCTTTATTCACCACTTTTCCGTCTCCCACATTCCCCTTGCTAACCACACGGCCCATTCCTCATCCTTGGAGACTACCCCCCCAGGCCCCTTGGCCCCTCACTGCCCTCCACGTACCACTCTGAGACTTGATGAGGGTGACCCCATAAACTTCTCTTTTCATCTCCGTCAGCTTCTCCCCTCCTTGTCCCAGTTCACTATGTTCCCCACTGATAGGATGTACAATCTTCTTATCACTATTATTCATGAGGAAGCCTTGCTTTCCTACCCCCATTCCACCTCCAGGCCCCTAAGTACGAAGACTTGCCCCATGAACCAATGGTATGATGACGACTGCAAAACACTTCACCGCCATCTCCGCCTGGCATTTACCCTTGCCCTCCCATCTTTTCCGTCCCTCAAAATTGTCTATTGTCATCTCCTTCATCAAAAGAAGCGTACATTTATTGCCCATAGGAGAAGGAATCTCCACACCTCGCTCTTGCACTCCTCTAAACGCTTTTGGCGTACCATCATTCCCTGACGCTCCCCTTTACCCCTAAACCTTGACCCCCACAATATGTTCACCCACACCACCCTCTATGATATCCCTTGTCAACTCCAGATCCAGGTTCTGTCCCCTCCCTCCACCTGCCACACCTTCACCTAAACAAATGTTCAAAAGGCCATATTGGTGATGAATTGCAACAAACCAGCAGATGAGGAAGGCCTTCAGGCAAAAATTTTCAAACATGGGATCAGCAACATCAACAGTTATTCGATAGACCTTTTCAATCAGGTGGTGTGCATTGGTTTCCCGCAATCCTGGTCTCACCATATTATCCATCCTATTCACAAGTCCGATCTTACTTCTGATCCTAATAATTACAAGACAATTATGGTGGGTCACACTTTCTTCAAGTTGTACGCTACTGTCCTCCACTTGCAGCTATCCGAGTTTCTAGAGCAGTACCAATGTAGAGCCAGGGGACATGCACGTTTCAGGACAAGGCACCAGACTATTGATCACATTCTCACCCTTTGTGTTATCATTGAGAAAGCACGCCATTGTTCATCGAGAGTCTTTTATTGCTTTATAGACTTTCGGATAGCCTTTGACTCTATTCCGCGGGAAGATCGTTTCTGCAGACTTAGAGACATTGGTATTTCTGAAACCCTTCTTGTCGCCATCACTCAGCTGTATAATGAGGTCTTGGGTCGCCTTCATACTGCTGTTGGGTTTTCCGACTTCATCAAGAGCACCATCGGGGTCAAGCAAGGCTACCCTCTCTCCTACTCTGTTTGGTATTTATATTGATAAGTTAGAGGAATTTCTTCGGGACCAGATACAGGACAAGGACTGTTGTCTTCTTCACCAGGTTTTGATCTACAGTTGGTTGTTTTAGCCCTCTTCTTTGATCATAGATAACTTACAGTCAACCTGGGTAAAACCAAGGTTATTATTTTCAATGGGTTGAAGACCTCCGATTTCCATTGCTTCTACAGAGGGAGGAGTTGGAGATCACCAACTCCTACAGCTATCTGGGAGTAGTCTTCTCTGAACCTCGCTTCAGTTTACGCCCGGCTATTCAAACCCACATCAAGGGGTATGGTTTCCCTAGCGGTCTTGGAGAGGTAGTGCTTCCGCCACCATTTTCAGGACACGTTGTCCAAGATGTCCCTCTCGGACTCTCTTGTGAGACCCACGGTTCTCTATGGTTCTGAGGTTTGGGGTCCCTCCCTACTCGAGTCGGATTGGGCTGCTATTGAGCGAGTTCTAATCCTTTTGCTCAGACCGATCATCGGATGTAAAGAGAGTGTTCCTCATAATATCATCCTTACCAAGTTTGGGGCGCGTCCTTTCAAACTACAGGTCATCTTTGGTCTCGATTCACTCTTGCACCGCATCCAGGGACTTTCTGATTCTTCCACAGGTAGAGACAAGTACATCTACCTTGTTTACCGTTCTTCTGAGGTCATTGTTCTTTCTGACCGTAGTGGTCGTGCTCGTTGCTAGTATATCGGGGCCTCTCGTCTCCTTGGATCCCTTGGGATCAACATGGACCTTCTCCCCCCTTTTAGCTACTCCGTGGAGCAAGGAGGACCTGCATAGAATCATTAGAGACGATATTTACAGACAGTTCATCCAGAGTACTTGGACCAACCCCCGAGATGAGCTACGCCTGAAAATGGCCTTCTACGTGATTCACTTCCTCGAAGTCAACAATGGACTCATCATTTGGCCCACCTATATCTCCCTTCATTGGATGCATGCTCTCCAGATATCCCTAGGCCAGTTCAAAGTTGGCTCCCATAGGCTTTGGGTCGAGAGCGATCACCAGTTGGACCGGTCCAAGAGGATCTGCCAGCTTTCCTCCCTACAAGAGATTGAGACAGAGGAACACTTCATTTTCCGATGCCCCATCTACTATGAGATCAGAGGGAGGTTTCACTGTTTGTTCCGTGAACACCCAATGTTCACGACCTTCTTCAGGTATTATGATCAAAGGTGTCTTGTTCTCTATTTACAAGAAGCTCTTAAGCTCCGTGACGGGACCCTCAATCCCCCTGCCAAGGAGACTACTACTCGACGGATCACATCTTTCTTTGTTGTGCTCCTGGGTGTGAGGAGCACCAAGAGGGGACCTGACCCTAGTGGAGATGCTTATGTTAGATTTGTCAAGACTAGAGGAGCTTCTTCCCAAACCAGAGGTATCCGGACTCAGACACGGCCAAGGGCCCCCTCTCATAGTTAGCAGTTCACCAGGCTCACTCAGAGAGCTCGACTTTCCACGGATCATAGGCATCCCAGACATCTTCTAGTTCATGACACCAAACATCAGCACATCCCCAGATTCTTTCCGACCGGCCTTGGATGACAATAGAGAGGGTTGGTATGGAGGCCTTTCCCTCCACCTCCTCTCCTTCTTTGTACTCTCTTTCTTCTTCTTTTGTTTTTCTCGGATACCTTTTTGGGTTTCCCCATTGCTTCTGCTTTGCTTTGTATGGTGTAGTCCCATTGACCTATTTTTGTGGTCACTTGTTGGACATTTAATATAATTATCTTATCTTATCTTATCTATTGAAGAAGATCATAATTTTGGTCTTATTGATGTTGACTTGCATCCCCACTTCTTTGCAAAAGTGGTCAAGCACACATAAATGTTTTTGAAGGTCTTGAGCAGACCTAGCAATCAAGATAAGATCATCAACATAAAGGAGAAGTCTTACAACATACTATCTTAGGTGAACACCATCTTCACTTTGTATATTTAACCATTCTTCAAGTTTCTTGATATATAGGCCAAAAATAAAGTAGGTGATAATGGGAATCCTTGTTTAACCCCAATAGCACTCCTGAAAATTTCTGAGATACCAGTTTGAGTTTTAATTCTGAAAATTTCTGAGATGCCAATTTGAGTTCTAATTTTGACTCATATCTTTTCATAAAGTCTATGAACAGGTGCTTTGTGATGCACTCGAATACCAAGCTCCTTCATTCTATCCCATAACTTGCTCCTAGGAACTGTGTCAAAAGCCTTCTTGAAGTCAACAAAACAACAATAAGCTTCCTCTTTATCATTCCAAACTTTTTCAATAATGTGCCTCAAAGTGATATCATGATCTATTGTTGAATATTTAGGTCTGAACCCTACTTGCCCTTTTTCTCTCTTACCTTTTTCTTTTACCCACTTGTTGATTCTGCAATCCACCATGCTACCAAACAACTTTGCAAACAATGGGTTGATCACGATGGTTCTATAATTACAAGGATTATTAACATCACTCTTAAAAAGAGGTATTGCAAGACTAGTAGTCCAATCTCCTAGAAAAGCCTCCTGGATGATGTTGTTGAATATGACAAAAATGTGAGGAGCGACAAATTCTTTCCCCCATTTTATATATTTTGCGTGAAACTCATCCAGGTCTTTTGCTTTCCCAACCCCCAATTTCATAATACCCTCTTCAACTTCTTGCACAGTAAATTTTTTTGTTCTCGTGTTGACCAAAGTAGGGCCTTCAACTTCTGGATCCTGCTCATAAAGTTGTTTTACAAACTCAAACCACTGATTAGTTGTGATATTGTTGTCATCTGTATGTTTTTTCTTTGATTGAAGCTACTGCCAAAATGCTTTTTGATTATGTTTACCTAAGGGTATAATCTCTTCCCTCCTTATGGTCATGAACTCATCTTTTTTTTCTTTATGATCTATTTGTACAACTTTGAGTTCAACTTCTCTTTGCCCGTTTCTTTAATAGCTCTCCTTGCTGCTTTACACTCCTCATCAAACCATCTATTTATTGGAAAACAATTTGTTAGCTTCTTTTCTTGTTCTTTTACAACTTGTATTATTCTTTTACAACTTGTAAGGACCTTCTTAATTATGTTTGTTACCTCATAACTTTTAAGGCCTTGTGATCTTACTTTCCCCTATTGCATCAAGCAACTCAACGCCACTTTGAAGATATCACAATTTTCTTGTGATACCAGAATCCTTCCTTTTGTCGGAAGACATTGAGATTGTTTGTTCCTTGTGAGTTGATTCTTGCTCAACCAATCTACCACTATGGAAATTAGATTATGATCCGAATTTAGGTCCCTGATAGAATCATCAATCTCCACTTCTTTTATCATGTTGATTAAACTTTGCGAGCAAATTGCATAATCAACAACACTTGCCCCATTGTAAGTTTTATAAGTAAAATTTCCAGATTTATCCCATCTTTCCATCCCATTGCAAATAATCAGATCAAACATGCCACAATGAGTTAATAATTCTTCGCCAAAATATTCAATGTCCCTATTGTCTTCCGACCATCTTTCCCACTGTGATTATCTTCTTCCATGAGCCATAACCGATTATGGTTCTCCTTACTACTCCGCATGTTAGCTTGCTCATTGCAATCCTTGCATTGAAGTCACCTAAAAGAAGAACTTCCCCTTGTAAAAAATCTGAAATATCTTTCTTTAGGGCTGCATAAGGATCTTTCCCATCTAGTCCACCTTTTTTGTATGTTTTTGAGACCTGAGGTGCAAAGTAGCAAGCTGCTATTTTAATGTTACTCCCATTTTCTGATATTTTAAACCAAATGAATTGTTTGTTTGTGTCCTCTCTTACTGGATGAATCTTTCTGCCCTCCACTTCTCTAATTATAACCATTATACCTCCAAAACCTTTCCCATTGCTAGCTACCTCATTCTAGACAACAAACTTCCTATAACCTTCAAAAGGAGTCTTGCAACCATCATGTTCATGAGTTTCCGTGAGACAAATTACATCTCTCCCTTCGGCTATAGGCCCTAACCCAGGTCCCCTTCTCCAAGGGTAACCTCTACAATTCCAATATAAAATCCCTTGTAAGACAAGGAAAGGAACTCATGGATACATGCGGACAACAACCCTCGCCAGTTGTAGATCTCACCTTTCATTAGCCCCACAAGGTGTTTAGTCATCCATACCATAGTTTGCATACCAGTATTCAACGAATATTCGGCAAACCCAAAAACAATTGATCTGGAAAAAACTCGGCAAGACTCGACGAATATTCGGGAACTTAAAAATACACAAATTTTTGTAAAAAAAAATTAATTTTATGCAAAATATAGCTACAAAATGTAGCAAATGAGTCTGTAAAATGTTAGGGAAGTGTTTTCAATTAGATTTGAATACAAATATAGTACAAAATCACATCATTGTGCGACCCGGAAAAAACTCGGCAAGACTGCAAATATTTGGGAACTTAAAAATACACAGATTTCTTTTAAAAACATTAGTTTTATGCAAAATATAGCTACAAAATGTAGCAAATGAGTCTGTAAAATGTTGGGGAAGTGTTTTCTATTAGATTTGAATACTAATACAATACAAAATCACATGATCATGTGAATACAACAACCAACTGATAAGTATTATGAATTTATGATTATTGTCGTTGAAAATTATCATCATAAATTGCATATCTATGCAAGTTACAATTTACAATAATTTATATTTTTCTCTTCCCCATTCTAGAGAAATATTAGGGAGAGGGTCTATTGCCTCTACTAGTCCCCACGCTCAATTGCGACCGGTCGCTCCTAGAAGGCTCTGATTGCGGCTCCACCTTGGTAGTAGATGGTGGTGGTTCCTCTACTGCATGTTTGACATCACCTCCAAAGATGTCAACGAATCCAATATCTCTTGCTAGTGCTTCTCCCTCTATAGCTTCCCTCTCGAAAGCAACAATCTTGTCCTCTGTGAACGCGGGGGTTTCCTCTTTTTGCCCAGTTAAGTTGTTGTATGGATCGATCTCATCCAAATCAACAAGCTCGTGCGATGTGGCCTCCACCTTTCTTGTGCGAAGCCAAAGATTGTATTGCACAAAAACCAAAGTCATTGACGCAGTTTTGAGTCAACTTATTGCACTTCTTCATGTGAATGGCCTCAAACAAACTCCAGATGCGCTCACATCCAGAAGCGCTATAAAGTTGAGATAAAATTTTGAGGGTTAGCTTTTGAAGATGTGGGGTATTTCCTCCCCAATCCTCCCACCAAGAACCTACAAACAAAACAATCAAAAGTTTTTAAGTAATTTATTAAATTTGTAACTCGTAATATATAAGTAAATATTCTAACTTTTGTTACCTAGTGGTTGCATGGTTCTCCCTCGGATAACTAACGTCGAAAAAAAGAGCCTACCCCTAGCATGCTTGTAATTATGCAGCCCTAAAATAATGAGGTCCGTCATCTCAACCTCTAGTATCATCCTCTCAATGCATGTTGAGAGGCCCTCCATAACCTCCCCATTCGTATTTATGAAGCCATCAAAGAAGAAAAACTTGGGATTGAGGTAGTACCCCGCTTCATGAATAAGTTGGTAGAGTTGATTGTTCCACCTCTAATCAATTACCTCCCAAAAGGGACAAAATCTGGCAATATCCCCCCTATTATAGATTTAAATGGCCTCTTTGGTCTTATCCATGGCCTCATAAATGTATCCTCCCCTAGAAAGAGGTGGTGATACTAACAGCATGGCACATTCTCTATGGGATCAAACCCCAATATATCAACACTGAACCACAGATACACTTGCAGCCCACCACATGGGTACATAAAAACTAATTTAGCGAAATCATTAAAGAACAATCCCAATCGGGCAAGTGGGGAACCTGATTAGATCCCATGAGCATCATATCATAGATTTATGTGCATTGAATGCTAGAAAAGCCAAAAAAACAAGGCAGGACTAGTGTGTGACATTTGTTGACTCGAACTCGTTAGAAACTTACGCCTTGCCAGCTAGTTACTGAAGGAGACTCGCCATCAACAATGCAACTCCTTGAATGGCAAGTCAAACCTGTGGATGGACCCTGCAGTATTTATTGATGACAAAAGATCAATTGGAAGGAGTTATTACATGACTTAAGAGCATTCATGTGCCAAGAAATATCAATCATATTGCTGACACACTTGCAAGAATAGGAGAAAATATGGAACTAGGTCGTGCTTATTACTGAGCACACTCAAATTTCAAACTTTTCAATTGAATAGGTGATCTCCATTCGAATTCAAGAAAAGAGGATGCAACATTTATGGAGTCGACTTCTTTTGTAGCCCCAGTAGTATCGGCAAATAGAAACAGCAACAGATTATGATACGTCCTATTTGCATCATTAAAAAAGCTAAACCAGTTGATCAGATCAGCAAAGAAGGGCCAGTGAAAGTCTTACTACTGCCGAGCTGAGGAAGCGTCTTCATGAAAATGTACCAAATACTTATTGTAGGGAGCAATTAGAACTTCTGGATAAATGTAGGATTCTTAATTATGATAACTTAGTCCTTCCTTCCCAGTACCAACGACCTCCAACTCAATGCACTGTCCATTTCACCATCTCACATCTCCCATTTCAAAAAAAATATTGTGAAAGAAGAAAGCTTTACTAGCAACTATATATATATTACAAGCAAAGCATAAATGTTCCTCAAGCGAAGAGGGCCAAAAATGGCTAAAACAAAAAAGTTAGAAACAGTTCTTAATGCAACCAAAGCCCATCGACCTACAATCACCAAACTACAACTACAAAGTAACCACCCTTGGAGAGCAGTTTGATGGAAGCTTGAAGGAGTAGATAGACACTTCCACTGCTTGGACATTCAACTACAAATACCAGTCATAAATAAAAATCTTTCACCACAGGAAATAAAGATCCTTTCAGACTGAAATTTCCAATAACTCCAAGGTCTTAATAAGTAGATGATCAGTCCTGACTCACTTGCCACAAATGAACTCTCTCAACCCTCACACTCTACCAGTTGATGAATTTCCTGGACCCCTAGTGCATGAGTTAAGGTCTAACAATATTAATGTTAAAACCAATTGGAGACAATGGAACACCAAATGCAGAGCCTTTGATGACAAATCACTTGCACTCAGTAGATTCTACGCAATGCCACGGGTTACTGGCATCTCTTTTAGGCTTAAGCCTGGTTTTTCTGTGTAAGTTAAATTGTCATGATTACTTTTCTCAATTTCTATATCTTCAATCAACTCATTTCATTTTATGACAATTTAGTAAATATGTACATTCTAAAATTCTACATGCATTGTTTGTTTCATATGCATTATAGCTAGATTTATTTTTCTTCCATCAAACACATCATGCTCTATCACAATGGTACCAAACTATCCAGATATTTTATTTTTTACTGGGCCACAAGGATGCAACCAGTGCAATTCTAATCTTTGATTAGATATTTGGATTAATTTATTAATGTGACTGCTACAGTTTCTTTAGGGAAACAGATGAGTTTTCTTGTTTTCCTCAACCCGTAAATTTTCATGTTTCTCTTAATTTTCATAAGGTCCAAATTGCAAATCGCTTCCCTCTAAAACAAGGAAAGTCAGCAGATCCAATGCATACCAATTTGCCATACATACTAAATTTTGCATGATGGATGTAAGTCTATATTCAGGACATTTCTGCGATTATATATACCCCTTAAATTTTAACAATTCCAATAATTCCACTTTGACCTCAATTCTTTTGCATGAACACCTCTTCTTAGGCAATTCTTCCCACCGGTGGGCACTCTCAATTTCATGGCTACATGCATGCAGGGGTCAATTGATGCAGAGATTCATTCAATTTCATGTTCTCAACAAACTCTTCATTATATGCAACTCCAAAGTTACCTTCAAAAGCATTCACAAGGACTCCTTTCTTAATTTGAACCTACAAGAATGATCTTGCTTAATTTAATCTGTCTAATCATTCACTCCTCTGCCTTATACTCTTCCAATTTTTCCCAATCCATCTATTAATGCTTTACACTCAAGCACTAATCTCTGTTTCTAACTCAAACTATTCAATATGGTTTCCTCTAGCTTTTGCATTCTTGAAATAAGGGTCTTCCACTCAAATATCACTTTGGACTTATGACCTCACCAATCTCATCTTCACTGTTTCTACATGTTCTTGGACCTTCATTCATGCCAACTCTTCCACCAAAACAATCAAAAACAGTCAAGGTCTCAATTTCACCCTTTTTTGCTTGGTGTCACCCAGATTTCATCCTGAAATCTGCGACTACCCTATCCGAAAAATTTTCGTACTTTTAAAATAATGGGTCGTTTTGTGTTTTTATTGCCTGAAAGTTTTTGTATTGTGTCAAAATATTCCCAAAAAGCCATATCAGCCTTTTTCGGCAAATACCTAGATGCCCAAAATTGTTATATTCTGTCGTCGGGATTTGTCTGCGGGAAATTTGTATTTAATTATTTTGAGCCCCGTATAAGGCTATTTGCGCTCCGTTTTAACTCTGTTATGATCGAATATGTTAATACTCTTATGTACCAGAAGAGTTTTAATTAGGAATAAGTTTTGGGCTTTATTTGTAACTTTTGGCAATTTTTCGTGTTTTTGTGTTGTCCCGTTTCGTTTTCTATGAAATTTCTCTAGAACAATTCCTTTGCCGGGTAAGCCCGATTTTTGGTCTGGAGCAACTGGAAAACATATACGCACATTATGCCCGGAGGAAGTCGCCATCAGAGGTCTGGATCACTGGGAAAAAGCGGAGCCATGCACAGAAAAGCCCCTGCGGGGATGGGCGCATTTTTGGAAAACAAAGGATTTAAGCTGCAATGGGAAAAATAGAAGCCGCAGGCAGGGTGGGAATTTTATACCTGCCTAGCAAGGTACTTTTTCCCGTGTTATAAAATTCACTTAAGCTGCAGTGGGAAAAATAGAGGCTGCAGGCAGGTGGGAATTTATTGCCTGCCTTGCAGGGTAAAAATTCCCATGATAAAATAAAAGGAAAGTGACTTAAGTGAAATCATGGGATTTTAGTGCCTGCCTTGCAGGGTAAATAATCTCATTGTCAAAGTCAAATCACTTAAGTGGATCATGGGATTTTGGTGCCTGCCTTGCCGGATAAAGAATCCCATTGTGGAAAATTCTTAAAAATAGAATTATATGTGCAAAAAAGTGTGCCCCCTTTGGTGAGATGATGGCAGTCTTTAAGTGATTATTTTAATTAATCTATCCTTTCAAAAAGTGCGCCCAAGCTTGGAGGAAGTCAACAAGTCAAAATTGGAATAAAAGAAATGGATTAAATGCATTAAATTTAATTTATTTAGTGGCAGCCCCCTTCCTCTCAAAAAGTGCGCCCAATTTGGGAGTTATTTAATGATTTTAAAGGCATTAAAACATTAAATTAATTTCTATTTTCAGTGGCTATGGTCAAGGCACACTGTGAAGCTTAAGTGGAGTGATGTGTGAAGGATTAAATTGGATTAATTTAATTTATTGGATGGCTGTCCTTAAACATGCTATTTTTAAAAGAGAAGAACATGATTTTTAATTAATTAATTGTCTTTAATTGTTAGGGCAATTATTAATTATAGAATTGTGAAGGTTATATAAGCATGGGCAGCCATATGGGTGAATTATTTGATTCACAGGTAAAGAATTGCAGCCAAGAGGAAAAGTGCGCCCCCATTTGAAGAAGGATTTTGCTCAGGCAAGGTGGCAACAAGGCTAAAAGCTTCCAGATTTGGTGCATGCTTTGAAGGAGGTTGATCTTTGTCTGCATAATTGTTTGCACAGGTGTTACAGGAGCTCAGGTGTTGTTGAAAGGATTCGTGCTCTCTTTATGTGCAAATTAAACACCATTTTTTGGGGCAGCAGGCTTGAAAAGTGTAGATTTTTACAATTAAAATTCACTATTCATGCTCCGGTGGCCATTTTTGTCTGAATAAATTGCAGGAATTCATTACAGGTGTTTTACAAAGGAAAAGGAGCTTTTATCAATGTCCAATACATTGCATATATCCTCCAAATCTGAAGAATTGTCCTGATCTACACCAGTATTGAAGAAATCCGGCCAAGTAAGAAGAAAAAGAATTATTCAGACAAAGCCATGGTGAAGAGAGATGAAAAAGAAAGCACGATGGAGTCATGCATTGCTTCCAAACTTGCAGACATAGGAGACACAGATCTAGGCCCAGAACCTCTTTCCGATTTGATTGATAGATCCAGAGCGGGAAAGACTTCACTCATGCGTGCGGTTAAAAGCAGTGGAATTATCCGAGCTGCAGCTTTTCCATGTACAGCCCAGTTGCCAGAATTTGTTATGGAGTGCGCTAGATCTTACCATCCTTCATCCATATCAGTGCGTGATGCTTCGGGAAAGACAATAATTCGTTTGGACGCAGAGTTCATCAATTATTGTTTGAAGATTCCAGTGCGAAAGGTGGTGACTTCCATTAGTCTTCAAGATGCCGACAGCAGGTGGGAGAAGCATAGAGTTGATTGCGTGAGCATAATGAATAGCCGATACATGAAGAAGCCTAGATCTCCTTCAAAGTTCCCGAGAACTCTTCCACGGTCCAATTTGGTGCAGGAGGTAGATGATGTCGTCAAATTGCTATGCAGGATGAATGGCGAGGCGAATGCTTACACTTTCCGTACATGGATGTATGCTTTCATCAGGACCATTGAAATCAACAAGGTTGATTCTATAATCAATTGGTCGGAAATTATTAGCAACAACATTGGTGAGCAACTCCGGAACGTGAAGCGTACTTTCAGCTTCAAAATGACTTCCTACTTGGTGTATGCTGCAGTTTCACAAGGCGTCTTTTCCAAGCTGGATAGATGTGGTGTTCTAAGGACCCCATTTTCGAGTGCTACCCACAGCTTACTGCACCTGCATGCGAGAAAGACTTCAAAGTGATCAACGATGACTTCTACGATTTCATCTGATGGCTAGACAAAGACTTGAAGGCCAACAGGGAAAGCAAGGAAGCGTGGGAAGCTGTGTCCAAGATTGGCAGTCTATTCATTCAATTTGCAGATTTCACATACCTCAGGGTTACGGGCTTTTCTAGAGAACCAATAAAGATGCCCAGGTATCAGAATGATAGATTGATCGCCATGGAGCTGAGCAGGCAACTTGTGGAGTTACACGACCTTTAGTCAAAGCGGCACAAGTCTACGGGCTTCTTCCCAATCACTGTGGGATATTACAGCTGCATTAGCATTCATAGAGCTCGGGGAATGGAGGCGCAAATGTTATCCGAGTATGAGCAAGAGTTCTTCTCTGCACGGCTAAACTTCTATCCATTTGGAGTAGCCAGGAAGACAATTTCCCAGGAGTACGCACATGTGCCTTCATTAGAAGATTTCTGGATGAAGTGCAAAAGTGAGTACGAGGTTAGAAAGAGAGATTTCAGCAGGCTATCAGCAAAGCAAGTGTTCGACTTTGGACTAGCACGGATACCTACAGATCTTAAAGATGATGGGAATGAGGTACTTGACACTTACCATCAAATGGGAGGAGATAAAGCCATACTGCAGAATAACATAGGAGGCTGCAACACAATTGAAGAAAGGTCGGGAGCTGTGTTGGTGAATACTTCAAACTGGTTGCTGACGATGGGATATTGCCTTGATAAAGCATTGATGAATCAAGTCACGGGCAACTTTGGCGCAGGAGATTCCCTCAAGCGAAAGCATGGAGGAGAAAGCAGCAGGAAAGTCGAGAAGTTGAAAGTGCATAGAAGATCCCAATCCAAGGAGAAGATCACTTCTACGACCATGACTTTAACTCCAGTTTCTCCAGTACCCAATACTTCACCAACTATTGCACCACAGCAGTAGGACGCTTCCATGCCTCCACTGAATCCAGCGGCATTCATCTTCACCCCTCAGCCACTTCGTTCAACGTCTGTTCCAGAGGATACGTTGAAGCTGCAGATGGCGGAATTTGAAAGGGCTTTGTCCTTGGATGACTCAGAAGAGGGCAGCCATAACACTGACACTTTCTGACGGAGAGGATGCAGAGCAGAAGATGGTAGTACACTTAGCGACTTCAACAACTTCTCATTCTCCGAGAAGTAACTTCTCAGAATGGTTGGTTTCGCAGTTGGTTCCAGAAGCGAGAATGGAGATGAACTTAGAGGAGCACGACTTGCAGCTACTCCAGAATCTGAGCGGAAGAGACAGAAGGCCTAAAGTTGCCAAAGCAACTTCTAGGTTGATCATTGAGGATTTGGGAGAGAAGTTTGCTGAGATATCAATTCCGGCAGAAGGAAAGATAGAGGAGGAGCTCACGGCAGAGGATGTGACAGTAACCAAAGTACCCCTCGGTCAAGCCACCACTGAAGGATTGAAGCAGGACACGCAGACATTGATGGATGCTTTATTCCTTAGGCTTGACAGTGAAAAGAAGGAGAAAGAAGAGTTGCAGAAGCAAGTATCTCAATTGTGTGAGATCATAGCCAAGGTTGTTAAACCTTCCATTCAGCCCATTTTAGAGCAGGTGAGTGATCATCTTATGCAGGAAATGGAGGACGCACGCAATCAAGTAAAGGCTATTGACGAATGGAAGGATTTGATTATTCGTCAAGCTTCTGTACAACTTGGAGAAGTGCCAGCCCGCCTAAAGGTTATGGATGATGCAGCAAATCAACTGAAGCAACTGATGGCAAACATAGAAGGCATGAATACAGTTGCAGAGAGTAACCTGAGTATTTTGGCCGAGATCAACAAGCTGTCGGGAGATGTATTGATTGCGGAACAGATTGTACTGGACGGATCAGTCGAGAAGGGGAAGCAGCTAGAGTTTGCAGTATCTTTCCGTTTGGAAATCTGCAGAGTTTTGCTGAAGAGGATGCAGGCACTTGAGAGTAGGACATCAGACTTACCAGACAGTGTCATTTCTTTCACTGAGGAGAGAGTGGACGGGAATGTCACTTCATACGTGCGGATCGTATCAACTAAGGTGCCTAATTCCCTGGAAGGATCTCTTCTGATGATACAAAAGAGAATTGATAAAGCTATAAAGCCTTTCACGATGAATTCTATCAGTAGACTGGTGGCGCTGCAGGTAGACGTTGCGAGGTTTGGGCCGAATTTGGAAGATGTGGAAGCGTGCATCAAAGTGTTGAATGAAGGGTTGCTGCAGCTCAGGACTGAGAAAGAAGCAGTGGCTAAAACAGATGGAAGGATGCTGAATTACATGTTCGACAAGTATATCTGATATCAGAACAAGAAAAAGACATAAACATTACAACTGACATGATTTCTTCTATTCTTTCTTCTTCTATTTTCTATTTTCCCGGATGAAATTGTAAAACTTCTAAGTTATTGGTTTTGCAACCATTACTTGAAGTCATGTGGAACCATTCTTTTAGTTAAGTGATACATGTGTCACTTAAGGAGAAGATAGTTGAGGATGATTGCCAAATGTCATATTTACTTGTTTATGTTTCAGTTCAGTTTAAGTTTTCCATTTGTACTTTCCCTCCTACATTCTATAAGTAGGAGAAGAACCTCCGGGTTAAAGTATCGATCAGAATTTGTAAGCAGCAATCTTGTGTTCTAGACTTTGTGTTGAACCCCTAAGAGCAACTTGGAGCAAAGGAATACAAAGGAGCAGGTTTCCGGAGAACTTTGTGTCACGGTGTACTTTGTTTCTTGCTTTTAATCTTAGATCTCTTAATAAACTTTGTGTTATTTTAGATCTGGATCTAGAGTTGCCTTTGTTTTATAATTATGTGTGTTCATATCTATTAAGTTTCTTCTGTGTGCATGCAATTAGCTCTGCTATCTACTAATTGGGATGCACATCTTCCCCATTTCTTCTCTGTATTTCCTTTACTTCCTTCTTCTATAAAATACTTCCTTCTATAAAATACTTCCTTTCTTGAACAGCTGCCTACTTGCTGCAGAACTTCTTAGTTATGGTTCATGAACTAAGTGGTTAAAGTAAAACCCCTGATATATAATAACACATTTATATTGACAAATCTGACATGGGAGCCTCACCGGTTAAATGAGGGAGATTTATCTCATGACTGCCTAGGTTTTGTGCTATGCAGAAAATCTAGCCAACATTGCTCAATCTGCCTTTCCTAAGGCTCAAGAAGCGTGGACTTTAATCACTTCATAGTTAGAACATTCTATAAGTTTACTTGGGAAACTAAATGCACTTTTACATACCCTTTAAGGAGTTTATGATGGAAGCAAAATGTCATCTTCCCATTCTTTGGTTAGCCCACTTTTCCTACTCTCCTCCCTTTTGCACCTTTCTAACCTCCTACTAGCCCAGTCTTTCCTTCTTTACCACTGTAACCTTCAACCCTTGGACTCCCTTGGCAATATAAGAATAGTTTGAAAAACCCTTTTGGGTAATTTTCTTGTATGTGAAGTTTCAGAGTATCCTTCTTTGAAGCAAATGGTCCAAACACACTAGTTCAAGGTCCCACATTAGGTCTCCCTACATCATAACAATCATACCTTGGGCTATTGTCATAAGTTTTGAGATTTTATTGCTTCTTCAACCGTTGGAACCACTAAAATCCTTCTTCTCCCAGTTATTAGATACTTTGAAAGAGAGCTCAAATCTTGTAATTGTGTGTAAGGGTGTTGAATTCACTTTGTGCTCCAATCCCTGGTTAAAGTCTGGTCTCAGTCCTACACTGTCATGGATATCTTCTGATGGGAAACCTCTTTTGCCAAAATTCCTCTTTCATATGCCTTAGGATTTACTATAGATGCTTTCTTTCCACTCTCATGAATTTCTAATGGTTCGTTTTCAAGTAATTGAGGGTTTTAGTTTCAAACCCTAGGCCTGTCCTGGGAAAGCCCGAGAGGTTTTACTTTGTCAAAACTTGCTCCAATCTTCGTTTCCTAACCCTAAAATTTGCACTTACCTTTGTTTTCATATTCTTCACATTATTCCCTTGCCAGTGGATGAACTCTATGCTTCAAACCGTTAACATTCATCTAATTTGCTTTGTCCGGACTGAGTAAAACTGGGTTTCAATATGTGCAAACAGAGGTTATTTAAGGAAAATGACGTTAAACTCTATGAATGGTCTTTTCACCTCTTCCCATGAGTTTTCAAACCAATAAGCATCAACAACCCCGAATCTAAATAGTCTTCAACTGTAGACTTCAACCATTAACTGCCTAAACTGCTGTCTAGAACAGAGTCACCTCCCTCTTAAGGGTTTCTAAGCCCAAGTTGCAATCTCTTGACACTAAGCAATTTCATACAGATTCTTGAGATTACTTTATCTTAACAAGTGCCTTTCAACTCCTTCATACCAATCTCTCTCCTCTAATTCATTTTCTCTGTCCTTGAGTTAACTCTTGATGGACCCTGCTACAGTTCTTTATACAAGTAAACTTCAACTTACTCTGGCTACAGCCTCTACAGATGCATGCAAAATCAGACTTACATTGTACACTCCTTTCAGTCTTAATATCACTCTTCCCAGACTCATTCCTTTGTCTCTTGCACCAACTGTGCACTGACATGCTCTGTCCCAGGTTTACATATAAATAGCCTTCACACTTACTCTTGCTCAACTCTGTGTAGATACATGCAGGATCAAACTCACCTTATACTCCCTCTCAGTCACAATATCATTATTCACAAATTCGTTTCTTTGTCCCTTGATTCTGACTGTGCTTCACATGTTGAATCACAGATAGTTCAACAAAGATTACTACAACTCACAAAGATAAGAACAAACATATGCAAACATGCACAAGATGTACTGAAAGGATCTATACTTATCTCTCTATCAGTATACAAATATCATCTTGATCAAGATTCACCATTAAACAAATTGTCATGCAATCATCTTACACAGATTTTTAAGCAATTCATATAGTAGTTTGCAAACTAGTCTTCTAGAATCTTGGAGCTTCAAATCTCCCAAACCTTTGATCATTCGAATGATGAGCTACAAATTAGTTACAAGGTCCTTTAAATTGTCATTCGCATTCCGTTACCACCGAATGAGACCCTTCAACTTCCTTATTGGTCACTTGGACAAGTCATTCATCCTTCACTTTGCATAGTAACACATGACCATGAGTCTTAGACTATTTGTAACTTATTGACTCTTTTTAAAGACCATTATAAGCATGACAAAACCCCTAGCTCCAACCTATAACACTAGACCATGCCATCAACATAAACAAGCCAAAAATAGGCCTTCAAGACTCTAACTTGCACTTTTGGAGGTGTTGTCACCCTAAAAATTCCCCTCATTTTTCAAGTCAAGTTTCGAAAATTTTGAGTTGGTCCTGTTATCCCAATTTTGCCCCCCCCGGCAAAATTGATCAAACACGACCCCGCCCAGAAGAAAATCGGAAGGGGTGGTTCAGTCATGCGAGCCCACATTCCAAATCCAAGAATGAAGGGGAAGGGTCGGCGAAGGAGGCCAATGGCGTCAAAGGAAATCAGAGCGCGCAGGAGAAGATTGAAGAAAGGGCTCGAAGTTTTCAGACTTCGCATGCGAGTCAACTCAGGGCAAAACAACAGACCCGAGGAAGGCGCCACGTGCCTCATCGGCGCAAATTCAGAAGTGAGACCCAAGGGACAGAGCCCAAATGAGTGCTAGCCCTCCACGTGGTCAGAGCCTCAAAAATATAAATCGGCCGTTGAAAAGTTTAAGGCCAACGGACGGCGCCACATGTCTCACCGGCGCACCTTCAAGGGTCGAAGCCAAAGGCGGTTCCCCAAACAAGCGCCAACTCTCCATGTGTCTAGGGTCCCACAGAAGTCAAAAGGGGCAGAACCGGCCGTTGAATCGGCTAAGGAAAGGAGAACCAGCGGAAAGCCGCACGTGTCCCTTCGGTGCTCTTTCAGGGGGCGAATCCAAAAGCAGGTCCCAAACGTATGCCAGCTCTCCACGTGTCCAATCGATATGCCTCCGAAGGTCAGGTCCAAACAGAGTCTCCAAATGAGCGGGAAGCCTCCATGTGTCCCGGGTCAGACATAAAGCCTTCGCCAAACAGAGGGACTTAGTCAAAACACAAAAATACAGAACAAGCCCACAAAGGAACATGTGGCCATGTTTCAGGTCAAAGCGGGAAGGCAGGTCGTCGGAGCAATTTGAAGATTTTGGCTTTGTTTCCATAAAGGGCTTAAAGTTATAAAGTGACCCGCGGCCCCACTCATGCCATGGGATAAAGTCAAATGTTGAGCCCGCATCAAAATTCAAAGCGCAAAGGCAGGCCGTCGGAGCAATTTGGGAATTTTGGCTTTGTTTCCATAAAGGGCTTAAAGTTATAAAGTGACCCGCGGTCCCGCTCATGCCAAGGGATAAAGTCAAATGTTGAGCCTGCATCGCAAGTCAAAGCGGGAAGGCGGGTCAGCAGAGAACTTTGAGTTTTTGAGTTTTTCTTTGAAAAGAGTTAAAATTGTAAAAGTGAGCCGCGACTCTGTCACCACTCAAGTAAAGCTATGTGTCAGGCCTATATCAGAAGCGGATGGGAGGACCAAAATGTCTAAAATGCACAATCTCTATAAAAATCATAAAATGCAAAAGGTGCCCCCAGGCCCGCTTCAGCAAATCTCTTCCACGTGCACGACTCAAATTCAAAGTTGTAAAAGCGGGTTAACGACTGTGATATGATGCATCTGGTTTTGCCGCCAGGCATGGAAATGGCCGAGGCATTAGAGAAATTCAGACATCGGTTTCTTGAATCAGTTTCACCATTTTTGTAACCGTTCTTGGAAGCTATTTAATGGTTTCTCTACGCCATTGTTCGTGGTTGGATCCTGGTACTCTGTAGATGTAATAGATTCGGGAGTAATCAATACAGAAGTTTTTCCCTTTCTTCCTCTGCTATTCCTTCTTTCCTTGTCTGAAATTTGTGAATCATTAATCTTTTATGATAAGAAACTTTGTGTTCTTGTTTATATGATTTCTGGAACTTTGCGTCTGTGGAATTATATCTGTTATGAAAGTGAATGATTCTATTCTGCATCTCCCTAGCTCAATACGTATAAGGTTATACTTTGCTATCTATATTTCCTAAAAGTATTGTTATGTTCTTCTCTCACCTCCCTAGTTCTTCTATTCTTTTGTATTGATAATCTTTTGAGCATAAAACACTTCAAAATATCAAGAATCCACACTTTGAAAGTTGTACATTTGTATATAAGTTTTGTTGCTTGCTTTCAATAAGGGAACCTCTCCCATTAAAGAGGAGGGACTTGTTGTCCCCTGACTGTGGTTTGTTAAAGTAACATTTAAAAACCCAATAGGAGGGAAGTGAATAACTTTGAATTTTTGAAAGGCCTAACATCCAACTGACACACCTAAATGACTCTCAAAGACTCATTAGACCTACATCATACCTTCAAACCAAAATTTGATGACATCATGTCATATTTACAGAGATGGAGATGATGCTCCTACATCATCAATTCACCAGTCGCCTTTACAAATCACAAAATCCTCGCACCTTCTGTCAAGGCTTTATGAACATTTCTCCGTATCAAATTCATCCAATAGATTTCGAAAGAAACTCCTTCCATTCTTCTCATGATAATGGAGGCCGTAACAATCTTAAATTTGCTAAATTTCTTGTTAGGAAAAGAATGAAAAACAGTATAGAAGGATTAAAAACATTAGGTACATCACTCAATGCAACACAAAATATTCAAGACAATTTGATATTCTTCTCGACTTTTCTTATGGCAACATACATATAATAAGATGAATTTGCAACCAAAATATTTTATTATTTTTAAATTTCAACAAGAATATGGAAACTGCAAACCTAAGTCCTTCATTGTGTATTCTTGCCTCACTCTTTGCATCCCAAACTGAAAAGACATCTCTTGCATCAGGATGGAAATACCGAAATAAATCCACGTACTCTTTGAAAAACTCATCAATCCATGATATCTCCTCTGCAATACAGCCAAAGAAAATAAATGAACAAAAATTGTCAAATTTCTTAAAAAAGAACTCTAGAAGTTTGTATTATAAAAAACAGGTCAAGAAAAGAACAATACAAATTTATGCAAGCATATGTTCATTCTCACCATAAAATGACTAAAGTGGTAAATGGGACTGTAGGATAATCCAGGTAAAAATAAATACAATAGTGTGAATGCTAATAGACGAATAGAGAGAAGCAAAATCATGAACTTTCTTACCTCCATTTTTAAAGTCACTAATTAACTGTTAGTTTGGTTTAAACTAATGGTTAGTTATTAACATGGAGTCTCGGGACAGGACACAAGGCAATGGGGGGGCAATGCTCGGTGACGGTGGGACCAAGGGCCTAGGTTTGGGGGTGGCCGTGGGACAGCAATGCTAATATATATAGTACTTGAAAATTTATTAATAAAAATTGTATTAGGAATAACAAATTAAACTTTGACATACTAAACACATTGCACTAAACAATGAAAATGTCGAATATCAATATATTTATTTTTATATGATAATTTATATTCAAAATGATGATTACATCCAAATTTCAAATACAACTAGCCAATAGCCCAATGCCTCTAATCAGATAGCATGCCCAAAGTCCATGCCAAAATTCTCATCACTCGAACTATTAGACTCCTTGAGGTAACGCTCCTCCAAACCAATACAAACCAGCCGTGTTTGTGCCGCATCATCACCACCTTGTGTTGGCTCCTCTAACTCTACATCCCATCAGGTTGTTGGACACTCATACATAATCGTGTTGTGGTCAATAAGAAAATAGGCAATATGTACAACTACAAGCTTCTACACCCTTTCAGAGGTAAGCATGTTCCTCTTAATAATGTGGATTAAACTATAAGTAGACTAGTTCCTCTCAACAACAAAAAACTAAAAAGCCTAGGGCAGCACACGAAAGGCTTGAATGGTTTTCAAAGAAGTAGAACCATGCATAGTCCACCACAAAATCGGGTCATCCTGTGCCATAGTCTCCTTGTCCAACTTGGCCTCTTCTGGATATCCCCTAAGAGTGGAAAATTTTGACCACTTAATACAAATGATGCTAGCATCTATAGAATTGCAAATCTTCTTAACAATTTTTATGAACCCTGCCTTCACCTCAGCATCTTGTATGAGGATAACTCTGCTAGAACTTTGTATGTAACACTACAGGTTACATGCATAGGTAGCCATGTACAAGAGTTTTGAGCTTCTCCCATCTCTAGTGAATGATTGGTTGAATATGTTCATTGTCGAACTACAATGTGGGGTCTTTCTCTTGTACAATGACCTTCATTTGGCCAAGCATACAATCAATGCACTCATACATCTCTCCAAGGGTAGGTGCATTAGCATCTCCATATCTATTGACTTTGAATATTGCAGTAATGATAGAGACAATATATTTTGCATAAGCCCAAAAAATGTCACTCTTCACCACCTCCTTCCCTCTCTTCCCTAGATTTGACATAGAATCAAGCTATGAATTCCCTTCTCTTGTCGTGGTCATTACTTACAACCCCTCTTGCAACTCAAGCATCCTCTCCAAGAGAATGATGCACGATACACTCATATTGTGCCTTCATTTGGCCAAGCATACTGTCAACGCCCTCATACACCTCTCCAAGGGTAGGTGCATTAGCATCTCCATATTTAATGACTTTGAACACTGGAGTAAAGATGGAGACAATATATTTTGCATCATCCCAAAAAATGTCACTCTTCACCACATCCTTCACCCTCTTCCCTTACTTTGACAAAGAATTAGACCACAAATTCCATTCTCTTGTCATGACCGTTACTTGAAATGCCTCTTGCAACTCAAGCATCCTCTCCAAGAGAATGAAGCACAATACATATCTAGTCTCTACAACCTTCAAAAATTCCTTCTTGAAGAAGGTCCTAAAGAGAGCATGTGAAGTGTGGTGGTTGCGGATAAACATCTGCACATCTCTAGCATCATTAACAACCTCTTTGATCCGACCTATTTTTCCCATGTCCTTGAATGCATTATTCATGCCATGTACACAACAAAGAGTCCACCAAATATGTTTAAAGGACACCTCCATCAACTTCCTTGTAGCTTTGCATACATCAGTCGCATATGTCACTACTTGCACCACATTCTCTGGTCCAACCTCATCAATAGCACCTCTAAGTATTTGGAATTGAGAATCAACATCTTTGCGGTGCCCTAAACAATCAATAGCTTTAACGAAGTAAGAGCCATCTGTGCATGTGACCATGATGTTGATGAGTGGATGATGACACCCATCCATGACTATGTTACATCCACTAGAGACCCAAGTAGCCTTCATTTTCTCCATTAAAATATTAATCTTGGAATGGTTCTTATCCAAGATTGTTGTCCTCAATTTTGTCTCCTTTGGTGGCACATATGATGGTCCTACTCTTAGTATCTTTACCACAGCCACCTTCTAATAAAAAGAGCAAGCTACATGGAATGAGATGCCATTAACAAAGAAGAATTTTCCAAAGGCATCGTTTGCCTCATCCTTATATTGTACAATGAATAACTTTGCCACTGTGTTTGCAGTATCACTACTAATCATTCTATGTTTACCCTTAAGCTTTGTTGCCCCTGAACTAGACGGCCAAGCAAGAAGTCATGCCTCTTGGAAAGGTCTAGTACTAAGCATAGGACCCCTCGATGGCATAGTCCCAGCTACAAGTGTTTCTTCTTCACCACAACCCCACAATTTATTTATTTCTGCCCTTTGTTTGAGTGAAAATTTGCTACATACCTCCACACCTATCCCTCAGATGTGAAATAGGTGTGCATTAACTTTTGTAATGTTTCCTTAAAATTGAAGTTGGCAATAATAACACTTAAACAACCTAGTGCCCCTTGTTGCACTCCCAATGGAACTACTAACATTACCCCCCCCCCAACATCATCTATACTCAGAGTCTCAAATTCAATCCCCATAAGCTCTTGAGATCCTCTTCATCACTCAGGCTATGAGAAATCATAGTGACACTACAACAAATGAAAACTATGGATACATATCATTAATAATAATTTAATAAATTAAGAATACATTATGCATGGGCTCAAGAGTCCAAGACAAGGATTTTATTTTTATTTTTCTTACTTTAGTTCAAACGAAGCATAGAAGTAGAGGATACACAAAAATAGGAATCCCTAATCTTGAATCTTCAACCTTTGTCAAACAATGATTTTAAATTTTAATCAGCTATTTGGGAATCTAACTGTTGTTTAACAACCCTAAAATAGTAAATAAATAACATTTGATAAATTTATAAGCATGTCCAATTCTATGAACAATTTAATAATTAATAATTTATTTTAAAAATTGACTGATTTATAAATTTAAAATAAAATATTGGAAAGCTGAAAATTGAAAACACCAAAATGTCATAAGATGAAGGGCCATGGGCCATGGCTTACCTTGAAGGCTTGAGAGCTTCCGGCTTGATGAATGTATTGAAACTTGAATGGTTGATCAATGAAGGCTTGGCACTTGCTCTTCAAACTTTTGTTTTGCTCTCCCTCTTGCTAATGCTCTCACCCTCTCACTCTTGCACTTGCGAATGTTTTGTGATTTGAAGTGAGGGTGTGAGGTTCATTTATATTTTTTTAGTGCTTAATGTGTGGATGGGGCCCCATAAACTCTTAGGGTTAGGGTTGGTGGCACAAACATCTAAAAATATGTTTTTAATTTTTAAAAATCAGCTTTTTGTCATGTCTGCAATAGGGGACAGCCACAAGTCTTTGAGACATTTGAGGGACTTGATCAAGTCTCCCCGAGGTCTCGGGGACGTCCCCATGTCCCCCAAATGTCCCCTTTGGGACAAAAACCTCTCCAATTTAGGGGGACATTCCCTACCTACTTATGGTGGCAGTGGGAGGACGGGGAGACGTTAGCTAGACATCCCTAAGTCCCTGAGACGTCCCCATCCCAAAAAAAGGCAGATTTTGGGGGACGCATCCCCATGGAACACTAGTTGTTAACCACCTCCAACTAATTTAACCGCTTTCAGCATAATCAATATGACAAACACACACATCCCAATGTGTGTCATGTGCCTTCCAGTTTCTCTTCATTCTTTCGTATCTTCTAACATTGGTATCAGAACCATTGGTGTTTGACATGTTTGCAATTCAAGTAAGTCCTAGAAGAGGGTAGAGACTGCAAGAAAGAAATTTGAAAGAGAAATTTGAAGTTCAATAACAATGGCAGAAATGACTGTGTTAAGTCATTGATTTCCACCAGGGCACGGAGGAGACAGATCAAGGGAGGAATTGTGTGCTAAAGAAGGAATGTATATTTGTAGTAAAGAAACGTGAAGGAGAAAACATTTGTGTTCAAAATTCTATAGAGAAGAATAATAATCGTGAATACAATTTTGATGATCAACACAATCTAAAGGAAACATGAGAGCTAGGGCACAACAAACTGATTTGTGAAATATATGAACCAAACATTTTTGTGAACATTGCAGAAAGGAAGAACGCAAAGGAAAAGACGTGTTGAGATAAAATGGACCAGAATGCAAACAAAGTAATGTGAGCTTGAAGACAAAGTTGCAGACATTTTGAAGGACAAACATGAAGATTGGGGAACAAAATTTCACTTTTTTCGAGCGTGAGCAAGACATTTTACTTAATTCATGATATAAAGATGGTGTCGCTTCTGTTGTACATCTAAGGCACATGAATTTGTGCCTAGGGATTGTTGTAAGAAATTACTGTGAAAATGTGGGATTTCTAGACTGTGCAGTCATCAATAATTTTTCCTTGGAAGTCATTTGTTGTGTCAACTTATTTTTTTACTTTGATTTCTACGTCAAAAGTCAAACATTCAGACTATAAAATGTATATTTTTCCCTTTTGCATTGATTTACAGACCCAAAAAAATATTGTGCTAACAATGGCCAATATTCATAATCTTTTTCTATCGGAGGCAAAGAAATTGACTGGTCAAAATTACAGCGTCTAGAGTCACAAAATTCTAACAATCATTCTTGGCATTAAAAGGCTTGTAGCAGGTTTTGTGGATTATGACAAGCATCATAACAAGGCCTTGTTGACATTGTTTGTGTTACATAATTTGATACACAAGGTCTAGAATGCTGCCAAGGCAAGTGTGCTATGGACTAGTCTAAAAATAACATATCTGACTTTAGAGAAAAGTCGGGTCTTGTACCTAATGAATTTTCTATTTTTAGCAAAAGATCCATGAGGGTGGGTCTTGTCCGAACACCTTCGGATGAAAGATCTCCGAGATCAGCTCGGTGCCATCAACAAAAAGGCAGATGATCACGGCTGGTTCCTCTTGTTCTGAACAATTTGATGCACTCATATCATTCTTTTGTGGAAGCTTTACAGTTGTTGGCTAAACGTCGGACCTTAACTTTTGATCAACTTAGTTCCTACTTGTTGCAGAAGGAACAAAGACAAACTTGGGCAAATGAATCTACTTCTAAACAAGTAGAGAGAGCATTTGTTGCTTAGTCAAAGGGAAAGTGGAGAAAAATTCCCAGTGAATCATCTTCCAAATATCAAGTGAAATGCCATTACTATCATAAGGTTGGGTATATCAAAAAGAATTGTCAGAAGCGATAATAAGATCTTTCCAAACACAACAAAAAACCGTGGGATGAAGCAACTATGGAAGCAATTGTAAATAACGGGATTTTAAGGAAGAGTATGCTCTCACTGCTTAAATGACAGTGTTATCAGTTGTTGGATCATAAACGTTGGCGCTTTCAGACATTTGTCGTGTTGAAGGGACCGGTATGTAACATTGTCTACACATACAAATTGTTCTATTTCAGTTGTATTAGTTGATGGGGAGTCACTTGTAGTAGAAGGGATAGGATATATTCATATAGTTCTAAATAAGGCTCAAAAACTCTTGATAAGGAATGTTAGGCATGTTCCTAGCATGCATAAAAATATCTTGTTTGTTCGTCAATTAACAAAAAATACCAACATTGTTGTAAATTTATTTAGGTAGAAATGTATTGTGTTGGATCTAAAACAAGTAATTGCCCTACACATTGGGCAAGACAGCCGGTATAGGCTTGTTCACCCTACTACAGTCAACTTAAATGCATGTGTGAGGAAGACTCCACCATTTAGGGTGTGTTGGAAGATAAAATTCCTCATAGGCTTGATGATCCTACTTCAGTCACCTTATATGCACTCGTTGTGGGGGGAATATCCACTATACAAAATGTGTGGGAGGATGAAATGCCTCGAGAGGATGGACTTCTTCACTTGGATCACAGTTAATTGTGAAGGAAGACTCCACCATCACAGATGTGTTAGAGGTACATACTGAGATGGTAGGACATGCCACTCAATCACAGGTAGTGGCTCAAAGCTCAATAGAGCAGGATTCTTTTTCTCATCTTATTGTGAAAGACTTCCCAACAAAAGGTCCCAACATTAGGGAATAGATGAGCAATAAGAGGGAATAGATGAGGAGATGGTTATTTTTTCTACTACTGTGGAGATTCTTCACTCTCCTACTACAAAATTGGTTTTTACTCCTACAAAAAACTGCAAAAATGGTCACATTTCAATTGCTTCTTTCAATAGCAGCTCAGTTTGGTTGGAGGATACCTCAAAGTGATTTCCTGAATGAAGACTTGGACAAGAAGATCTAGATGGTGTTACTTGAACAATTTCGGGTACCTGAATGTAATCATCTGGGTTGCAAAAATATTAAGTCCTTGTATGGACACAAGCAAACTCCACAAGCCTAGTATATTACATTTGATCAACATCTCCACGATTTTGGTTTCAAATCTATGGATATCTAACAAAAGTTATCAGCCAGCAATGATTCATCATCAGTCAATGAATCACTCAAAAATGGTGGGCAACCTGATTTATCTTATGTCCACATCACAGTTACCAAATCTGGCCAAATCTGAATTTTTTAGGCCACCTGGATAAAATTGGTCTGGGTCGACTCTATTTTTTTACAAAAAAATTGCAATAAAAGGCACCCAACACCCTTTTATATTATTTAATATTAAATATATTAACATTTTTTACTACATTACTAAAAATTTTCTTTGTATTTGTCAAGTTTTACATGTTTTATAAATTATGCTCATATAAAATATGTATATATTTCACATCAAATTTTTCTGAACTTTTTCAGGAGTTGCAGATTTTTGGAATTTTTGCCCTCCCAAACAGATCCGGATTTTCAGATTTGGTAACTACTGTCCACATGACCAGATATTTGCTTTGTTGTTGGTTCCCCTTTCAGTTTCTGTCTACACTGAAGCTTCAACACCAGACAAACTATCAAAGGATTGTGACTTTCAAATTTATATGTACAAAACAACATGTAAATGTAATGACTAAACATTTTACTCTCACTTTGATTGTAAAATTTTAGGAAAAAATGGAGGACTCTCCAGTTTAATCGTTAAGGGAGGGTGTTAAAGTTACTAATTAACTAATGGTAACTAATGGTAGGTTACTAACCACCTCCAAGTGATGTAACACCTTTTAGCATAATAAATATGACTGACACACTCATCCCAATGTGTGTTTTGTGCCTTTCAATTTCTCTTCATTCTCTCATATCTTCTAACATCCACAAGTGAGGAATCACATGGCCAAAGCCCTACGAACAACAAGGGATGCTTAAGCTCTATTGGTATGACATCAATACAAATTGTGCACTCTAATATTCAACATTAAACGAGAGAAGTTGATGATGCGTTTCATACCTTCAAATGGCTAACTTGCAGTTCTCAAAGAAGTGATCTATTAATAGCATTGCTTGCAACCAGCACTATCTTAATTGAAAATAGGATGTACTGGGCATCCAAAAGGATAGCTAACAACAAAACATATGTCCGGATGGGTAGAAGTAAGATATATCAGGCTGCCTAACAACCGTCTATAAAGTGATTCATCTGTCGGTGGTGAATCGTCATGAGCTAAGAACTTCAGCCCGACCTCATTACAATCAGACATCTTAAACTTATGCAACAGATTCGTAGCATACTTGATTTGAGCTATGAAAAGCAAATGATCATGTTGCCAAAATTCTAAACCTACAAAATAGTGGAGGGCTAAATCGGTCATGTCAAAACAGCACATAAATTAGATTTTACTCATTGCATAAGAGTGGCCCCACTACCCGTGATGGCAAAATTATCAACATAAATAATAAGTATCACAATGTCAACACCACCACTTTTAACATAAAGATTTGTATCACAAAGACTCCTTTTGAATCCAAAATCTTGTAGATGTTTATCTATTTTGATATACCAAGCTCAAGGAAACTGCTTAAGCCCATATAAGGACTTAATTAGTGTGCAAACCAGATGTTCATGACCTCATGCCTAAAACCCTTCAAACTGCACCATATAGACTTCCTCCACCTTGTCTTTGTACAGAAAGGTGCTCTTTAGGGGAGAGGAGCCAATCATCGTGAATCATAATGTGGGAGGTTGTTAGAGCCACTTAACAATCATAATTTTAAAAAAAAAAAATACCCTTTTGGAGAGCATGATTTTTTTAATATACAGATTTTCTTTCAAAAAATTTGAGTATGTGGAAAATATATTTTTGAGGGATTTAAAATAAGTACTTTTGCATACAAAGGAATTTAAGGCAACCCATTAGTTGTGAATAAAATCACCTTTTATGGGTTGTTTATGTGTCATCATTTCATTGGTTCATTTATTGATGTGACTTGATGTGACTTACTTTATTGGCTAGTTTTTATTTCATTTTTAACTTTAATTCAAATGGTCATTGGCACTTTGTTTTACATAACTACTAACAGTCATTGGGTCATTCACGGTCATTGGCTCCTTTCCCCTACATGAGTTGCAATTGAAAGGAGCAACCAAAAAGTGCCCATCTTTGCAATAGGAGCAAAAGTCTCCTCATAATTTATGCCCTCCTATTGTGAGTAGCCTTTCGCAACAAGACATGCTTTGTACTTATCCAAAGTACCATCAGCTTTGCTCTTGACTTAGTATACCCATTTGCAGCCAGTAAGTTGTTTCCCTGGAGCCAACTCCACCAATGTCATGGCATTGTTCTTTATCAAGGCATCATACTTTGTTTGCATGGAAATTCCCCACTCAGGTATGCCTTTTGCTTTAGAGTATCTTTATGGCTCAGGTATTTTGTGAAGATTAAAAGAAATAGCAGAATAAACATGCTCTAAATCAACAATTTTCTTACCAGTCCTCCGAGGCTATGCATCGGGTTGAGGCATTTCATGCTCTCGCACATTCTACAAAGTGGAGTAAAACCACTTAAGCCTTTGTTGGACTGAAGAGATTTGCTCCATCTGAGCTCTATCGGATAAGGAACCAATTCGTGTTGGTATCTTCTATACACCAATGTATCACTTGTGGGTGTCAAAGATTGTTGTGGTGGAGTTCATGGAGGAGTATTAGTTGAACTAGAAGTTTCATTAGGTAAAGGAATCACAACATTTTCAGATGTTACTTGCTGATCACAGCCAACTGTTTGTTGATTACATACAAAGAATGACTATGTTTCCTTCAAATCAACATCGCGACAAACAATTATTTTGTTACTGGAAATATCAATCTGCCTATAACCCTTAGACTGATCACTATAACCAGCAAAGATATATCTTGTACCTTTAGAGTCTAACTTACCCCTCTTTCTGTCACGGACCAAAGTATATGCAGATGAACCAAAAATACGAAAATTTGATACCTCACGCTTGGTGACCAGGCTTCTTGAGGTGTGACTTCCTGCAAAGCTTTGGAAGGACTCTGATTGAGTATACGTTAGAAGATGTGAATAGAGAAATAATGAAGAAGCTGAATGCACACATTGTTCATTGTGTGTCTGTCATTTTATTATGTAATGTCCCCTTTTTGAAATTAAAACAGAACAAAGACCCTTAGCCTATTTTATTGTTTCTTGCAGGCTAATGAGATGAAGGAAAAGGGAACATGGTAAGATTAAAACTTAGTAAGCAAAAAAGTAACTTTATGTCAGCCACTTATGTTTTAATTTTTAAATAAGAGTATTGTTCTAATTTAAGTGGGCCGACACTTAATTAGAAACTAAAAAGAAAGGAAAGGATATAAAAGAAGATGGAGGGGTTCATTTGTGGAGATCTATCATCTATATATAGTCTTGATTTTATGAGTTGAGCACTTGTGCTTCTACTTTCAGCTAATGAGGACGGAAACCCTCTTAGCCTTCATCACTTGACTATTAAAACAATAAATATATATATATATATATATATTATTAATAATTAAATATTTTAGATTTATTCAATGAAATTTGGGGATTTAAACTGTATTAAATGTGTTTTAAGTACTTTAGAGATCAGAATTCAATGTTTTTGGTAAAAATAACAGCTTTTTTAAGGTCAAACATCAGAAAACTTTTTTAAGAATTTTTTAAAATAGGGAACCTCCCCTCCAAGTCCCCAAATCCCTGAAACGTTCAGGATGTCACCAAAATCTAGGGGACACGTCCCCACGCAACACTGCTTGTAATATCAGAGATTTTATGCTTTCACAGCCCATGAGATAAATTGCAGCTATTTTGGGATAAAACTGTGTTCTAGTAATAGATTATATTAAAAATTGACCAAGATAAAGAATATTTTGATAGGTGGAGAGATGTTACAGGCCGACATTCTATCAACTAAACCAATAATGACCCTAGGATAGCTAAGAATGCCCTTGAAAACATTAAAAATAGAAGGCATAAGGAAATAATATGCATCATAATGACAAGGCACTTATTCATTGGAAAACACAGATCTTGGCCTTCCTGATCACAACTAACAAGCTTATGCTTGGTAATCATTCAAAGAAAGCTGCATGCCAAAAACATACGATCGGCTAATGAAAGAGGACCCGGGGTACCATCTAACCATAAAATGAGTCGCATTAAATCTTGTGAAGCCCTAGTGTGGGCCAGAGGAGTCATATGCAAAGATATAATTAGACTAACAAAGGAAAGATGAATTATAGGTCTGCCAGCCAATTATATTCCTTATTCGTAAGATTTGGGTACAAATACTAACTCCTCATTTTTGTATCATAACTTCTTAAGTTACCATTTTTCTGTGCAAGTGTACCAGAGCAACCTGTATTAAAAAGCACCAAATGACTAGTCAAATACAATAGGCAGCTTACTTTGACGTCAAGTCTGCATTTTGGAGATTTTGGAGGGTACTTGCTTGTAACAATAACAAAGACAAATGGCTTGGACTTCCCAATATTGTAGCAATAATCCAAGTATAAATGGCATCTAACAACCACTTAATGAACACTTGTAAAACAACAAAAAATCAAAAAGTTCATACCTGGAGAGTAGACATCATGAATATTCCAGTCTTTGAATACGTCAATAGCTCTATGGGCAATGTTAAAATCTCCCAAAACAACTATCTCCTTTCCCGAGTTCACAAGATCCTCACCTACAAAAATCATCAAGCCAATGCACAAAGTTTCTTGTAAACCACACGATAAAAATGCATGGTTAATGTTTGCACCACACAATAGATACTGCAGAAAGCTCATATTCTAGATGAAAAATATTTGCTTTATTAATACATAAACGATCCAGAAATTCCACATACTCATATAATTTCAATGTGCCAGAGTAAACATTCTCAAAATGGATTCATAGTGCTCACATCTGTGTTTCAAAGCTTTGAGAAAACGAAGCTTGAAATTTAGCCGAGGACGGCTGTCTGGAGGTTCACCAGCATTTGGCACATATACATTGATTAAAACAAAGCTACCATGATCTGTTTCCATAAGACGACCTTCTTTGCATAAATCATCATCCGAGTCACTATCCAAATCACCCAAGAAATCTGCTTTTGCATCTAAAGGTGAAAAGTTTTCTTTAACATATGTTACCACACCTGTCAGAAGCAAATTGATCAAATTAGCTCTAACTATACTTCGTCCAATAATTATACTTATTTAATAACAAATCTCTCACAAGTCTGTCCATTGCATACTGACTGCAGTTACAAACTTACTAGTTCTAAAAAGATGATACAGAAACAACAATATCAAAACAAACGATTCAATTCATTAAATGGACACAAAATTCTGAAATGGAGAGTATAAGTTTTGGGGAAAAAATTGAAAATGTATGGATAATGTCATAATCTTATCACGCCGTAGGCATTTTTTTGCCAGACTTCCCCACAGGTTCATTGTCCTTGACAAGCTTTTCCCCATTCCTCCATTTACGGGCCATTTTGAATACTGAAGTGCTTGAGAACTCCCACACTCCTGCCACATTGTTGGTTGGGAATTCATTTATGTTCAAGGCTGTTGCAACTTTTGAAGGTGGGCAGGAAATGATATTTTCAGGGGCTGACACAACAGCACAGCTGACAGAGTGGCTGATGTGGCTGAAGACTCCACATATGTGGCAGCAGCTTGCAGCATCCACACAACTTGCACCCTCCACGTGGCCCTTACCTCCTCCTCACCACAGCCTCCCCCACTGCATTGGGCCTGCAGTAGTATGCTGGCATATGTATCGATTAATCTCGCAGCTTTGGATTTTTATTTTGTGGGTTCATCACAAAATTTGATTTGAAAAGGGTTTTGAGGTTGCATCAATTTTGTGACGGATCTCGGCAGTGTATTTATTTTTAGGCAATTGAAGTGTTTGATTTTCGCAAAATTTGAATGTAGAGATTTAATTGTTAGGGTTCCTTTTGTACCACTCTCTCGCTGTATTTGTTGATAGACCTCAATTTGTAAGTTGATCATGTAACTATTTTAACGAAACTCACGAAATGGTTTTATTTGTATATTCGATAATTCTCTCTGAAAATGAATAGGTAAGCATTCAAGCTCATAAGTTTTGTCTTCTCAAATTTGTGTGATTTGCTAAGCTCTCTATTATGTTGAATCACAATGCCTTTGTCATCAAAATTCATATCCCTGCATCCATGTCATTTTATATAGAGAAATATATGATGAAAAGTTGAAGAAATAGAAAAATAGAACAACATTGTCATTTAGCTTTTACTTGGAAGAACATTCATAACATTTTGAAAACATTTGCTTGGTGCAAATTTTTCTACGATTTAGAACTCCTTACCTATAAATGGAAATTGGTCCTTTTTTTCAGATTTAGGGGACTCCATGTATAAAAATGTCTGGTTGTAAATAGATATTTTCAATGCATCTACATTAATGATATTCTCCCTAATTATTTTCAAGTATTAGTAGAATATGTATTCCTGATTGTAGTAACTCATTTTGATTTGATGTATTGTTAAAACAATGGAATTTTTAACTGTTTTAAAGCTACAAACAAATTTGTACCTGTTATCGCGAAATCACAGCACCCCCAAATGAGTTATGGATCTGCTTTTCTAAGGCAGGGTCATTTGGTGTGATTTGCATAACATGGGACCATCTCTCAAGCTGTGGGACTTGCGGACTTGAGATGGCCCTCCGGAGAAAGTCGGCTTCTTCTTCCTGATCCTAATGCTAAACTACTCCTAATGCAAAATTGACGTCTAACTACACCTATCCTAACAATGCCAAGGAGACAGGGAGAGAAAAAGTGCATAAAAAGGGAAATCCTACACTAATGAGGTGATAGCACCAAGAAAAGGGAAGTGTTGGTCACAATCTCAGCTGCCTGAAGTGGAGAGAGGTGAGCAGAGGAGAGGGTGGACAAGATGCACCACAGACCAGAGATAGATTTCACACAGAACACCACTTCAAAACCCATTAAACACAGCCCCCTGATCAGCAAATGAAACGCCCAAAACATGCACAGAATACTCCAGAACGATGAGAGGCAAGAGTATGCAATGAAAACAAGCAAAGGATGGACAAATGCATCACAAAAACGAGTTTTATTGCTTCAAAAATTTGCACATAGCATCATACACGAACAAGAGGCAAAAAAAGACATTTACAGAGCAAGGGAGGAGATTCAAACTCCATTTCGACCCTGGGGAAGAAAACAAGGGGGAGGCAGAGAAGAAGAATGAACAACAACCCTTTACAATGAATCATGCCCATGTATTTATAAACTCAGCCTGAAAGAAAAGAGAGAGAGAGAAGCGGGAAAAGCAGGTCGGAACTCAACCACTGTTGTTAATGCTTCTGATAAAATCTACCCCCAAATCCGTCTTTACTGCATCGATCGTTGGTTCGGCGCCTTGAAGGAAGAGGAAACGGCGAAACAGATCAAATCCGATCTAGTTGTTGAGATAGATGGATCCTGCATTGAAGGCCCGAAACGTTTCCTCCATTTTCCTTCACCTAACCTCCTCAAAATTAAAGTTTCAGACCTCCATGGCATGGGTGAGGCCGAGATCTTTCCAATGGTGTCAGATTTGCAATATTTCGAGCCTTGAGTCGAAAGATATGCCCCTTCGAAGTTTGTGTCGGGTCCGTACAGGAGGGCGGGAAAACAACTTGAAAAATGGGTCCCCTTTTGATATCGGACACGCAGCAGCCATATTGGAACAAAAATCGGCCCTACGAGGTTCAGAATTTATCTTTTCCCCTTTTTCCGCGAGAATCACAAAATCCAGAAAACTCCTGCGGCCCCGCTGCTCCGCTTGGACACGTGGCACTCTTTGGTTGGCTGGGGAGATGCGCTTCCATCTTTTCCTTTGTGCCCCTTTTGACAAAAGGAAAATTTTCACCTTTTCCTCCGACAGCCCGCTTTCCTTGACTCGGGCCTAAATGCTGGCTTTTTTCCTATGCCTCGTTTTGGAATGTGAGCTCGCAGGTCTGAGTCGTTTCCTTCATAATTTCCTTATGTGCAGAAGTTCTCTTGACCAAATTTGTTGGGGGGCGAATTTGGGATAACAATTTGGCGACTCATGGGGACATCTGCCTGCTAGATGAAGAGACCAGTGGCCTTTGAGCATCCATTGGGCATGGAGTCAAGCCTGATAACCAATTCTCTGATCTAACTCTAAAAATTTGACCTCTCAGCCTCTTGGAAACCTGCTGAAACTTGAAGTTGGACTTCACCAAAGGCCAACTGAATGCACTGTGTAAGAGCAATAGCACCGAAAACTATGTATAAACTGAAAATCATACATGCTCCAAATGGAACATGCAGAGTGTGCAAAAGCACTTCTTCTGCTGAAAACAAACCTACCTACACTACTCTAACCAAGAGCAAAGGGAGTTCAAACAAAGCCTGCAATTGGCCGGTAGAAATAGCTTCCCTTCCTCAAAAATGGCAGCCATACAACTGATTTGGCACTGAACATGGCTAGTTGGATGAGTGAAAAACTGACAATAAGCCGGTCCTCCACCCAAATCATCAAGGTATCAGCATTAATGGAAAATACCTCCTCAAGCTAACTTGCATTGGACTCCTGGAGGTATTGATGGTGACCCTTGGTACTCTGATGCTCATCCACATGCCCTGAAGTAGGCATGACTGATTTTGGTTTCTCCTTTGGCTCCAATGAAGCCAGGTACCTGATTGGGCACGGTCTGATCCTTTGGATGTGCCCATTTCTGGATTCAATGCGTATTCAGTGGTTGAACTTTCAAGGCAGGATTCAATGCGTATCTCATGGTGGATGGAGCAGGATCCGACTTTTCCTTCCTCCCCCTCTCTTATTCTTCTATATATTGTAACACTTCTCGTTTGAGAAGGAGAGACATTCTGGGCATAGAGAAACTCTGTCAAATTTGTTTCTCGACGCCATTTTTGAGCAGCGAACCTTCTCCCACGCCTGGCAAATGTATTTGTGCCTCTATTCCAAAAATGTAATGGTTTGTGCACCTTCTAGAGCAATAAAAACGTGTTTTTGTGGTGTTCTTCAACCCTTTGCATCGTTTTGTTGTTTCTTCGTGCCTCTCCCTTCTAGATTTGTTTTTATGTGCATATATTTCACGTTTGCAGATGCAGGATGTTGTGTTTCATGGAGTTTAATGGCGAATTTGAAGATCCGGGCCACGTCGTTTCTGTCTGACCTCCCTCATCTCCATTTTTTCTATTTCTTTCTCCCTCAACAGATTATCTCGCTCCCTTTTCTGGTGTATCACCGTTTTAGTGTAGGCTCTGTTTTTCCTCGCTGTCTTTCTCTCCTTGTCTCCTTGGAAGTTAAATTAGTATTAGATTAGTTTGTCTGCACTGAAATAGCTTGTGGTGAGTAGATTAGGAAGAGGAACCAGCCTTCTCTGGAGAGCTTTCCCATTCGCAAGGTCCCACACCTTGGGGAAGTTCAATGTTATGCAATCACACCAAATGAGTTTGCCCTAGAAAAGCAGATCCGACGACTCATTTGGGGGTGCTGTGATGTGATTTCGCGTTAACAATACCCTTGTGTCAGACATGGACTTCAGGCTTCAAGTCAATGAGTGAGAAGAGATGTTCCCTACTCTTCGCTACGATGGTGTTATACAATACTTATTTTTGTCAATGCGTGATATCATAATGGAATTGGTCCATTATTATAATGATTGATTGGTTGGAGGATTAGTATGTTTCCATTCTCAACCTTCCCCTCTCCTCTTTTGTAATTGCTCGACTTCCCCATGGATTCGTCATCCTTGAAAAGCTTTTATCCGTTGCTCCATTTGCGGCCCCTTTGATTGCTCGTGCTTGAGGACTCTCCACGCCTACCATTTTGATCAATAAAAATCTGGATATTGCTGCTGGTTTTTCATGATATAAATCAACTTGTTTGGAGGAGGTTTATGGTGTTTTTGAATGGTTTTTGGCAAGGGTAAAATCTGAATTGTTCTTGCTCATTATTCTATTGCAAATACACTTTATTTCATGATATTTTGGGCTGCTAATCTTGCTGGAATTTATTCTTAGTAAAGAGACTGGTTTGGAGAGTTTTTCGCCATTATTTGGAAGGGTTTTGAAGGGTTTCTAATCTACCCTCGTAAATTAATTATTGCAGATCTCAAAGTGGTGATTGAGTGTTGGGAAATCAAAAATAAGGCTGAAATTAATTTAATATTTCTCCCTTAACCCTAGCGACTTGTTTTGCAGATTTGGGGGCAGATTTGAGTGGGTTTCAGTGGGTTAAAAATTCAGATTGTTAGTTCATTTGAAAGCTCATAATTTTATCTTCTATCTACAATTTATTTCATACAAAAAGAGCAAATATTGAAGGAGATTGATTTTTTAAGTTTGCGGTCATTTAAAACATATTTTAATTTATTTTACTACTATTGCAATTAATTTGTTTAAATAAGTGTTAATTCTGGCTAGTTGGCCCATCTAAACCCTTACCTTGGCTCACTCCAACCCCATTTGGGTTGCATTGAAGCCGACACTAGGTTAGTTGAGGTGAACCTACAAGGGTTTCTCTTCTAAGTTTATTTTTATTACAAGTAGTTTAATAAAATTTAATTAATATCCCAAAAGGGGATATTACAATCAAGGCCCTAAAAGATAGGTTCAAGAGGATACCTAGACCTTAGGGAAAACTATCCCTAGATAGAAGCGATAGTTACCCGTCCAAACGTCAGAGTTGCTTGTGAACAACGAATCCTCCTTAAGCACCGTAAACTGGTTTTTACCCAAGGACTTGCCCAGTGTGCCACAATTGCGTGGTTTTCACAATCAGACGACATGTTTTCTTTTTTTACTATTTTCTTGATTTTTTTATTTTTTTGCTTGTTTTGTCTTTCTTTCCCAAGGAACCTCATATTTAAGCATAGAACCGCTTGAGATGAATTACATTCATTGGTTCGTGTAATTCCTCACCATCTCAGTGAGCCAATTTATATGCCCTTGAACCGTATTTAGCGACCACCACATAGGGTCCTAACCAGTTGGGCTCAAACTTACATTTCTTTTCTCAATCCTTGTCCGTGCTAAATTGGTTTTCCTTCAGAATGAGATCTCCTACGTCAAATTGACGAGGTATGATTCGTTTGTTGTATCCTCACGACACTCGGTTTAGAAAAACCTTTAAATGATTGAGTGCCCTCATGCACTTCTCATTCAGTAGCTCCAACTCTGTTAGTCGAGCTACCTTGTAGTCTTCATCTTTATCTAGATAGTCCTGGAGAGATATTCTCAGGGATGGAAGCTCAACTTCCAAGGGTATAATGGCCTCAGCGCCAAAGACTAGTTAGTAAGGTGTAGCACCAGTAGAGGTGCAGATGAAGGTTTGATAGGCCCAGAGGGCAGGATGGATCTGAAGGTGCCAATTACGGCCAGTCTTGCTACCCAGCTTTTCTAAGATATGAACAAGTGTTTTATTGGTAGCTTCGGCTTGTCCATTACCTTGAGGGTAATAGGGAGTTGACCACTTGAGTCGGATTTGGAAGCGTCGGCATAACACTTTGACTATCTTGTTCTTGAAGGATTTACCATTGTCTGCTAAAATGGCGAAGGGGATGCCGTAACGGCAAATGAGATGGTTCATGATGAATTTAGAGGAAGTTGGAGTTAGCTTCCCTATGAGATCAAGTCCCCATTTTGAAAACGGCCATGGTGTCGTGATGGGCTGCAAACCCTGTGCTGGTGCGTGTATCAAGTTTTCGTACTTCTGACAAAGTTCACATCTCTTGACAAAATTGCAACAGTCTGCTTCCATCCTAGGCCAGTAGTAACCTACTCTCAATAATTTCTTAGAAAGGACCATCCCGCTTGTGTGTGCTCCACAAATGCCTCCATACACTTCTTTGATTGCTTGGATTGACTCGGTGACATCCAGATAACGTAATAGATTCCCGTCGTAGCCACGACGATAAAGGGTGCCTCCTGTTATCCACTCAAAATTCCCCTGCTTTTAAGAAGTTGAAAATTAAAATTGAGGTTAAGTGTCTTTTCTGTTGTTCTGATAATGTGAAAAGTCGAGAAACTGGACAAAACTGCGTTTTTTGGGTCATTTTGTGTGTTTTTCGGGCCTGTCGGACATTTTTGTCCCACGTGTCCCAAGTTCATTTAGGCTCTCTGTTCCCCGATCGGCCGGTTTACCCGAAGTCTGTTCTTTTTAGGCCCGTCGGAACTTTTTGTCCCAAATGTCCCAAGTTCGCCCGAACCCGTTGTTCCCTTTTCGTCTGATTCGGCCGAATCGCGTATTCCGCGTACTTTCGTCCCGCATGTCCCAAAAGCATTTGTGCGTCTTTTCCCCGCATCGCCCGAATCGGCCGAACCGTGTACTTCGCGCTTTCGTGTCCCTCGTGTCCCAAATGAACCAAGTGCCATTCGTGCTAATTTTTCCCGCTCTACCCGAATATCTTGCTTTTCAATTTGGTAGATATGTATTCAATGCGCATTTATTGCCTTTCTCTCTACTAAACGGCTATATAATGAAACTGGCCCTATGCGTTTTTGCACACTGCTTTCATGCTATCTATTCCTCGAACCCTTGCAACCAAAATTCCTGCGCACGTATCCATTCCCCCTGCAATTCCATCCCAAGTCTAGATTGCAGCTTTGCTCTCCGAGTTACTATCAACATGAAGATCAAATTCCAGGGGCAGGAACAAATTTCACCACTCGAGTCCGCCGTTCCCGATATCGGGGACAGTGAAGTTCACCACCTTGACTTTGGGGATTTTTGGACAAGGATGACAGACGCGAATCCTTCACCGATGGCACAGATGATTCATGACAGTGGTCTGGCTTTCGCTGGTGGTTTCCCTATCTCGGTGCAATGCGCAGACACAGTGCTCTCATGCGGAGCTCATTTCAACCCTGATTCGAGTGAGTTGACAAACGTGCATAGGGAGCTCATCACCAAACTGGACGCTGCCGACATTGGCACTGCACTAAGGATTCCAGAAATGGACAATGCTATAGTTATCTCCCAGAATCAAGCACAGGCCCTTTTCAATCAAGACAATGATAATTATAAGGAGCGGGTGGCGAAGTCCTGGCTGAAAAACCCTAAGAAGGGGGCATCTCGTCTATCCAAGGTTCTGTTTTGTGCCGATTTCAACGAAGAACTATCAGATTTCATAATCCTACTGGCTCGGGTTATGGGCTTACCCTCTACTAATGAGTTCCATTTCTGGATGTGCCCGCTTATCAATATGGTGTGACAGGGAACTCAGAATATCAACTGGGCAGAGATCATCAGTATGAACCTAGCGGAGCAGCTGTCTAATGTACAACAAACAAAGAAATTCTATATGACTTCATACCTGATGTATACTCTAGCAGCATCGAGGGAATGGTTTGGCTTTTCATACATCGATGCTCACAAGGATGACCCCGTGTATGCCTACTGCCCGCAGTTCACCCTAGAAACCAGCAATCGCAATTTCCGAAGGGTGAATGACGCTTTCACCGTGTACATTGTCCGGCTTCTTGAGAGTGACACAGCGAGAAGGTTTTCTGATGAAGCCATGAGTCTAATATCGCACTACGGTGCTTATTTTATCCAATTCAGAAAATTTTCCTATATCAGGCTTGCTGGCTATGAGAGCACTCCTCTCAAGCTCCCTATGTTCTGCAATGACAAAATGGCCTTGATACAAGTGTGCAGGCAATTGGACAAATTGCATAGAACCTACAGAGACAAGAAAATTACTAGTTTGCACTTCCCCATCTCTTTGGGAAATTACACCTACAAAACAGCCCTGGATGCACAAAATATAGAAAGGGCCCTAGCTCCCATTACTGTCCATTTCTTCAGGCCCAGAACTTGCTTTGACTTGAAAAAGTTTGAGCAGAACATCAAGATAACCTATCATCATAGGGCAGACACAGAGGACTATTGGGCTGACTGTGCTGATGATTTTGAAGCCAGAAGGAGGCATTATGACAGGTTTTCCCTACAGTTAATTCAAGAACTTGGCTTGTACCAAGTTCCTGAAGGGCTCCAAGATGACAATTCTGACATGTACTCATATGAGTATGACAATGTGGTCAAACACACTCCCTTGGAGGACTTGGATTGATTCAAAAAGGAGAAGGATGATTTGGCTGAAATCCTGGCTCCAGTCTTAGTCAGGACCAAGATCTGGTTTGATAGGAAAGTTCATGAGCACAGGAGACACTCAGGGGAATCCTCCTCCAAGGATGCTTCAACACCAAGGAGGGAAGCATCGACACCCAGATCAGAAGCACCTATGCAAACCCCTCCTACCTCATCAACTCAAGGAACTGCAGTCTCTACTCCTTCCTCATCCACCCAGGTGTATCAGAAGAAAGTCAAAGAAGTTAAAAAGGAGCCTGTGGAAGAAGATCCCCTGAGGAAGCATGCAGAATTGCCTTCGGGACCAGAGAACATTATTGTTCTCAGTGAAAGTGAAGAGAGTGAAGTGCCAACTCCTACAAGCGGCCCTGAAGCCCCAATGGATAAGGATAAAGAAGTCCAGAGCACTGAATTTCCAAGCACTGTTGATTCCTCTGCACCAGGAGCCCCAAGCGCTCCACTCATATCTCAACTCGAGGCAACAGCAGTGCAAACCTTGGGCGCCATGAGTTCTCTGTCTCTTGGTCCTCTTGCCCCACCTGCTTCTTCCTCCTCTTTTGCATGGGTGCAGCCTCTTGTTGACAGTAGAAAGAGAAAGTCTTCCTCCCGGATCTCAGGACCAAATTTTGATGTTGTGGCAGCCTTGTTAGGCACTACTCCTCGCGCCAAAAAAGCCAGAATTACCTCCAGGTTAGTGTCTGACGCTCAAGGCCAACAATTCCTAGAGATAGCCAAGCCTAAGACAGATAAGCCAGAGCAAGATTTGCAAGCGTCTGATCTTGAGCTCTCAAGGATTCCCATGGGAGAATCTACCCCTGAAGGTGAGATCCATAATCTTCAAGAAACAGTCACCAGAGTCATTGGGAGGGTAGAGAAAGGGCAGCAAACCATTGAACAGTTGGAGGAACAAGCACAAATTCTTACAAGTTTCAACAAGCCCCTGTTGTCCAAAGATAAAGTTTTGGATCCTACCCCATTGACTACCCTTCCACCACCTGTAATTTTGAGCCAGGATGAAGTACAGAGTATTAAAGACATGCACAAGTATTATGTATATGGAAGAGCTATGGAGGCCATGGTGGATGATATGCTGGTTGCAAGATTAAACTTCATTGATGAAGCCTTCAAACTCCACGGGAAGGTCAGTAATTTGCAACAGAAGTTCTCCTCCACTATTGGGAGCATTGATAAAGAACTTAAACTTTGGAGCAGTTGCATAGTAGACCTCCGCCTCATGGGACAAACAGATGAAAATATTTTGATGGCAAGCAAAGTCTTTGAGGATACAAAGGATAATTTGTCAAAGTCCTGGGTCTACAGCGTGGAATGGAAGATCAAGGTCCTGGAGGAGGCTTTGGGAGAATTAAGGAATAGCTAGCAGAAGGGTGAGGCCTTCAAAACACTAGTTGTATCTGCTTTCAAAGATATACAGTGCCATCTTCAGGATGAGACTTTTGGTGTGCCTCTCTCCTTACAAGAAATCAAAGCTCAATTCAGAGCTTTTGTCAAGGGTGATCTATTCAAGGAAAGCTCCATTTCTAAGGAAAAAATGAAGGAGATCTGCTCTCTTCAATCTGCCATTGAAGAAGCAAATAAAGATTATCATACTCATGTCGAGTTCGATAAGGAAATGGAGAAGTGCCTCGGATTTTGGACTCAGTCTACCGCCAACACATCAGTCCCACGTGGCAGAGACATAGCCGAGGCATTGAAGAGATTCAGACAGCGGATCTTAAAGTCGGTGGGTCCCTCCCAGTCATAAGCACCTGTCTTCTTCTCCTAATTCTTCTCTTCTCTTCCCCTTCTTTCTCTCGGATTTTTTGTAATTAGTTGGGGTATTGCGATTAGCAACCCTTTAACTAATCTTTAGTTAAAAGAAGTAGTTACCGAGAGTAACTGATTTGTAAACTATATAATGGCCTCTCCTCGCCATTTTGAAGGAGGAAGAACTTGGCTTATTTCTGAAAGTGTAAATAAATCTTAAAGAAATCAATACAGAAGGACTTTTCATTCTTTGTCTATCTAGTTTCCTTTATTCCTAAGCTATTCATTTAATCTTGTTAGATCATTTGTCTGTATTATGCTGAGAAGCTTTGTATTCTTGCAGATGTTATTTACAGAACTTTGTGTCTTTTCAAAATTCATCTTATTAATATGATACAAATGATCTTGTTCCAATTCACTGTACCCTCGCATACATAAGGAATTACTGTCATCTATAATTCTGAATGGTGCCTTTCTGCTCGTTCTCGCATTCTCATTCCTCGGTCCTTTTGTAATTGATGATCCTTATAGAAAACACTTTCATAATATCCAAGTTCCACAAGAAAATCATGCTTTGTATATGTGTAAATAAGTTCGTTTCTGAATAAGGGAACCTCTCCCATTAAAGAGGAGGGACTTCTTGTCCCCTGACTGTTTCTCTTCTTGAAGTCCTTTTTGACGACCAACACCTCCCAAGAGGGTATAACGGGTTATGCGACAGATAAGGGCATGTTTTTGAGTATGGGAGATATCTGGGGGAAAAGTGCCATCCTGTAGGTAGTTGAAAATGGAATGGTACCAAGGGGATAGAGGACCAACAACTTCACATGCTAAACAAGATTTTGGCATGTCATATACAGGCATCTGTAAGTGTTCCACAAAGCAAGGCATCTTGTTTGCCTGAGGTGGAATGCATAGTAAAGACCCAATGGTAGCCATGATGTCTGTTGACCAGTTATGTGATCTTGGTCTTTGCTCAAAAATGATATGCACAAAGTACTCTTTTAGAGTTTCAACCAGTTTCTTGTATGGAACAAGTTTATCATCTTTTACCTTGTATTCATCACATTAACTTGTTTAATGATTAATTGGGAGTCACCAATGACTCGTAGCTGTCTAATGTTCCATGTGACAGCTAACTTCAAGCCAGCTATAAGCACCTCATACTCTGCAATATTATTTGTGCAAGGGAATCCCAAACGAAATGCCTGTGGAATAACCTCTCCAGTGGGAGTGATGAGTACCACACCTGCTCCTGAACCGTGAAAGGTACATGACCCGTAGAAGTGGACCTGCGACACAACGGATTCCTCAATATACATCATAGATGCATCTGGCAGATCCAGACACAATGGTTCCATTCTTAATAGGGGAGCTTTTGCCAACTGATCTGCAAGTACTTGTCCTTCTAAGGATTTCTAGTTAACAAACTCGATGTCAAACTCGCTGAATGGATGATCCAATTAGCCATTCGCCCTGTAAGGGCAGGTTTATATAAGAGGGATTTGAGAAGGTCAACTTTTGATATTAGTTTGGTCTTATTGTTAAGGAGGTAATGGAAGTTTCTGAAACTTGAAGACCATAGCCAAGCAGGCTTTTTCGATCTAAGGATAGTTCAACTCATAGGCAATCCAGGTGCGGCTAAGGTAATACACCGCCCTTTCTTTGTGGCCAAGGTCATACTAGGCAAGCAGTGCACCAATAGCAAATTGAGTAGCTGAAATATACAATAGTAGGGGTTCGCCTGGGGTAGGCAGCATGAGGACAGGTGGATTTACCAGATATTGCTTAAGCATCTCAAATGCCTTTTGACAGTCAAGTCCCCAGTTAAAGATAACATCTTTCTTCAAAAGATGCATGAACGGATGGCACTTATCCGCAAGTAGTGATATACATCGGCGGATTGCCTAAATTTTTCCTTGTAGACTTCGTAGTTGTTTAAGGTTCGATGATGGAGGCATCTCCGTAATAGCTGTTACCTTGGCGGGATCTACCTCTATCCTTCTTTGTGAAACAATGAAGCCTAACAATTTACCTGATAGGACACCGAAGACACACTTCTTGGGGTTCAAACGAACCTTGCAGTCTCGGAGGCATTGAAAGATACGCCTCAGCACTTCTAGGTGCTCTTCTCTGGTTCTAGATTTTTCTAGTATATCATCCACGTAATCTTCCATGATGTCATTCATCACGTCATGAAAGATGACGGTCATTGCGCGTTGATATGTAGCTCCGGCATTCTTAAGCCCGAAAGGCATGACCTGATAGCAAAATGTCCCCCGAGGGGTGATGAAAACAGTTTTATGTTGATCTTCCTCTGCGATCTTGATCTAATTATAACCTAAAAATCCATCCATTAAGGACAACATCTCATAACCAGCAGTGGAATCGACAATCATGTCGATGTTAGGCCAGGGGAATTCATCTTTGGGACATGCTTTGTTAATGTCTCTGAAGTCTGTGCATATTCTGATGCTGACTGGTTTTCTGGACTGGGACTATGTTAGATATCCAGTGTGAGTAGTCAATAGGTTTTATAAAACATGTTAATAGTCTTTCCAGTTCTTCTTTGACTAGTAATGCAATATTTGGGTGCATTTTCCTTAGTTTTTGCTTAATAGGTTTGGCATCTGGGTGCACAACAAGGTTGTGCATGACCAATGCTAGGGGTCCAAACCTGACATATTTGCATATGACCATGCAAATATGTTTGAATAGTTTCGTAATAGTGCTACGAGGATTTTTTGTTCTTGCGCCAAGAGTGAAGCTCCTAGTTTTATCATCTTAGGATCTTCTGACCTGATGTTGACACTGATTGTTTCTTTGACTAACATTTTTGAAGCGTCCTCCATCCGTGTAGGATCAGGGGGAGAGTAAGATCCACTTCTACAAGTGGCTCTAGAAGAGTTTTATCTTCCCATGGTGGAACTACTTTTTATGTCGATTCTTCCTTTTGTTCATCCACAAGCGTCTCAAAGAGTTTATCACTATGAGACTTAGTCTTTTTTGTAGTACGTTTGCCCTTGTTGTCTATCTTCTTGCTCAATAGACCACACATTTCTGCTTCTTCCCCAAAGAACGTGACTGGGTCCAATTTGATAGAGAAACCCTTCTTATGATCGTTGCTTGGAATGGTATCTCTAAGTCCCATAAACTCTGCAATTGCCTCATCGTTTTCAAAGAAATCCACAGGCACGTGAAGTTGTTGATCCCAATCAATGAGTTTGGGATATACAAGGGTGACTTGGAAATTGGGTTGGGAATCGGATCTGAAGAGGGTGAAGATAGCCAAATCTAGAAACAGATTGATAGAGACAAGATCCTCGTATAGGCTACATTGGGAATCCGTGTCACTGTTTGAATGAGACGAGTTATCCTCACGTTTAGAAGAGGTAGCATCTATCTCTAAGGGTGGAGTGTCATGAGGCTTGATGCCACAGCCATGTTTATTAGATTTAAAACGTAGAATAGGAACGGGCTCTAATCTGCCTTGAGTGCTTGCACCGCATCCAAGTCCTGTATAACCCGTGACGTACATCATGTGATGACCCTTAATATATTGTGGGGCCTGGTGGCATAAAGCCATTATTCCTTCAAGTACCCAGTGGGTAGGTTCTTCTAGCATCTTTTCATCGGATAAGAGGCCACTAGGAACAAACCTCTCAAAGGGTTCAGGGCATTAGCCCGAGTGCTCTTGAATTGGAAGTATGGTTTACCACGTGTCTTAGGCGACACTAAAAGATTGGGGATTAAGAGAGCCTGTTGAAGATTGAACTGATCATCTGGGCCATATTTTCCAAATGTTGCTTCCCATGAGGTAAAGGGATTCACTGGTGTAGGAAAATTCTAATTACAAGGAGTCAATGTATCTAGATCTATACGATCCTCCATAGCCTCAATTCGCAATGGGACAACAATATCAGCAGATGGACATTCATACGTTGCAGGAGAAAAACTGTGTAGTGCTCTACAATGTGTAAATGGTTTTGGGTCACCTGGGATGGTGACCCCCTGTCCTCCGTGACATAGCTTGATGCATTGATGGAAGGTAGAAGGAATGGCCTACATGGCATGAATCCATGGGCGACCTAGAAGCATGTTATATGGAAGGTCCAAGTCAAGGACATAGAACTTCGTATCATGATATGTGGGCCCTACTTCAATTGTGATCACTATAGTACCTATTGATTCACGCTCCTCATTATCATATGATGTGATCATAATGGTCTTAGCATCCAAATCCGCTTTTGTATGGCCTAGCTACCTGACAAGTTTCAGTGTACAAATATTTAGATTGGATCCGCCATCCACAAGCACTCTCTTAATCTTACGACGCGTAAGGAAGACCTCTATGTATAAAGGTAAGTTATGCTCAGGATCGTTACGCGGGATTTCATACCGATTGAAGGAGATATAGTCATTGCAATTTAGGTTTGCAACCATCGCTTGAAGGTGCGTAGGATCTACATCTGTGGATACTCCTGATCCTTGGAGCATTTTATACAGTATGTTTTTATGAGAATTTGAGAATTTTAGAAGGTCTAAGATCGAGATATTAGTCGTGGTTTTCTCCAATTGTTCTAGGGTAGGTCATATTGACCTTGCTAAGGGATAGGTTGAGAAGGTTCTGGAATCACTAAGCGAGCTTGTCGCATGCCTACAGCACAACTGTCACCTAAGATCCTGATAGTGTTCACTTGTTCACTAGATGAACAGATATAACCTACGAGGGAATCAAAGGGATTATCATTGGATGGATACACATAATTGGTATTTCTTTAATCATTAGAGGATTGACCTCAATCTGGCTTCTTGTTTTCTGGCTTACCATGATTGGGAAAAGGTTCTTTGAATATTCCCGTCTTTTCGTTAGGACCTTGTCCAAATTCAGGTGAATCTACCTCAATCTTGCCTTCTTCAATAAGGTCTTGAATGAAGTGCCACAACTTTAGACATCTATCAGTCTTGTGTCCTTTGAACGGTGAAATTCACAGTATTCATGATCTTTAAACCATGTTGGTTTAGGTGCGTCCTCTGGATAGGGTACTATTGCAGTTGGATATTGCACCATGTTCACAGCGTCTAACTGTTTAAAGATGGCTGACAATGATTCAGTTAGAGGTGTAAACGTTCGTTTTTTTACTCCTTTTGGATGAGGTCTTTGTGTAAGTTTTAAAAGCGAACCGCATTGTACAGCTTGGACTCTTTTGGAGTCTGTGATGTCGTCTCCAACGACATGCTTATTCTTATTGAAAAAGTTGAGTTTATCTGTAAATTTTGACTCGTGCTTATCCTTTGTAAAGGGCTTAATCGTCCCTTTTGCTATAAGAGCCTTCTCTATTTGGCTGCCTTTTTTAATAACTTCTTTGAAGTTAGTGACGCAGTGCATCTGCAGATGGAAGGCTATGTCTTGATTTAAGCTCAGAACAAAATATGCTAACTAGTTTCCTTCTTAGAATGAGACAAGGGAAATGACTTGCTAACCCCGGCCATCGCTGTAAGAAACTAGTGAAGGCATCATCATTTAGTTTTTGTTTAGCATTGCAAAGGTCTTCCATGGTAATATCCCTTTCCATGTTAAAGGAGAAATGACATACAAAATTTTCAGCTAATGCGGGCCATGGTATGATCGTTCCTTTGGGTATGTGGAGGAACCATTCCAGCGCTTGTAATCCTAAGCTGCGAGGGAACAAACGTATAAGATAATTGTCGTTATAAGCTACTTCCTTGCAAGTCATGTAGAAGTCTTTAATGTGATCACAAGGATCACCTTTTCCTTTGTACTTGTTGAATTTAGGACAATCAAAATTTTTAGGGAATGGTACCCATAACATGTCTCTCTCGACGGGGTAAGGACATAGCTCTTCATATTGATATTTCTTACTATGACCTACATTGCTCTCCTAGAGAGGTGTGAGCATGTTTTTCATGGATTGCAACTCTTGTGTAATGCGTTGCTCTTTCGTAAGAGATGATGGTCTATTCACCCGAGCAACCCTTAATATTTCATCGTCATAAGGGTCGGTGTGAAATTTTCCTGATTTGGTTTTAAGTTTTTCTTTGTGTGCACTCTTACTAGAGGAACCTAAGTTTGTTAGTTTTTTAATAAGTTTGAGTATTTTTCTTTGTATGACCTCCTCTTTAGCATGAGGACCATCTTCTTTGTCATATTGAGGAGGAGGTAACTCCTTGGGTTCACGTTCGACTTTAACTTTGCGTGAAGCCCTAAAGTATGGTTTTGAGAACCATCTATTGGTTTTGGTCCTTCACTCTCAAAGTTTTTGTTAGGAACTCCCGAAGTGGAAGCGTGTCCACCGTCAAAAGGATTTTCCATGTCGATAAGGGGAGGTCTTTGTGGTTCTTCCTCCTCTAAGTTAATGTTTTTTATAGTCGCCTCAGGTTCTTGTGGCAATCTTGCTCCTAATTCTAGCACTCATGCGAGTACTTGATCTCTATTATAAAATAGGAGTTCGTCGAAGCGAGCTAGGTCAACGGTATGTTGCTCTTCAGAGGAGTCAGAATCATCACCGCTATATTCAATTAACACTTCCGTGCCTTCAACCTCCGAAAAGAGGGGACCCAGGTTGCTACCACCAAAGGGATAGTTGGCAAAAGGGTTTAACTCTGCTTCGCGTTCAATTTTCTTAGATGTCATTCTCGTAATGGGCAGCATCACTAGTCTCTTTTGTATTAGGTTTTTGTCTGTGTTTAAGGTGTAACAAACCTATGTATAACGTGGTATAAGTTGTTCTTACAGTCAATGATCTAACAAATGATGGATCAACGAATCAAAGAATCTAATGAGTTGTCCTAGATATAAGTCTTTGCAACCGTTATCACAAAAGGAACATTTATGCAAACCTACACATAAAACCAGTCAATCAATCAACTGTTTACACCTTATGTTTTTCGAAGGTAGTTTGACGTATAAATGATCAACACGATGTTAACACTTATGTAAAGTTCAAAAATTAACGCAGCGTAAGTATTAACAAGGGGTAGATGTGATTCCCAATCAAAGGATACTACGACTAGTTTCAAAACAAGTAAGACCTAAGCCCTAAAAGGTAGAAATTACGTACGTAAGGGACGTAATAACACTACTAAGGTACATTAACCAAGTTTCAAGAGAAAGCGAGGTTTTTAGCACTGAAATAGTATGGATACGATACAAAAACAACGTAATCACCACTTTTCAAGATTTGAGGTAATGTTTGAGATAAAACTAGGTGCAAGTATACTAAGGATGTTAAAATGTAGGCAGCGTAACGCCACAATACAGACACTTAGATCACGTTCACAAGGAACAAGACGTAAGTATCAAAATTGTGTTGATGTAATGCAAACAAGGCAACACATCTAAGGGACATCAAAAGATGAATCAAGCCTACTAACGTTGATGACCTTGAAATCAAGATCAAGTGGTTATCAAGATGTAAAATCGTACCCACACACTTTAAACATTTAACTCAACCGCAAACATGGATGAGCGTAAACGGATATAAAAGTGGTGAACACAATCTATTAATAACACTCGCAAAATATGTCTTCTCTTGTCCCAAATGGGCAACAAGAATGCAAAGGAGTAGACCAAGTGGTGGTGAAACAAGCTAGTATAACTTCGACAGAGTTTCACCTTGCCTTAGGGCAAGTGAAGAACTAAGAAAAAGTGATATGTTGCAATCTTCGTGATGAATATCACTAGACCCAAACTTTTATGGACTCTCCCCTTGTTCGTCTAACAAAGTTTTGACTCCGAAGAAGTTAGTGTTTCGAGATGGCTCTTGACTCGATGATTTGGACTAGCACAAGTTGGCTCCAAGACAATATGGCTTCCTAGGTGGTTCTCTCAACTAGGTACCACAAACACCCTCTGTGAGCTCAATTTTCCAAGGAGTTACCCTTGGAGTATCTCGGATTTACTTTACCCCCTTCAAATACGATGAGAAATGAATGCGTTCACGCGTGTCTTTCACTGTGGTCGCAATGGAGAATGTTTTGGTGCTAACTCACGAAGATAATACTAGTCAAGTGGGTAAGCCGAGCGCTTCCTGTTTCATCCATGAGGTTACTCAACGGTGGATTACTATAGGGTTCCTAGAACCACCCCCGTTGTTGTAGCTTAAGGCGTTATGCCAAAGGGGTTACATTCTAGTTAAGTAGATAAGGACGTACCCTTTTCCAAACCTGCATATATAGTGTTTTGAATATGGTGTGTTTTTAATCTTTTTAGACTTAGTGAGGTTTTGCACACCGTTGGTAACCTACATCAAACACGTTAGATTTGGATTAGATCCTGATTTCTTTGACATGCGATATGGACCTATACACATAGTGATTAGTAATTCTCCAAAATGAACAAGGCATCATATAAAGGAGATAGAATATCGTTTTTGATTTCTCATATTGTCCTAAGACGCAAGGAAAGAGAATACACAAAAACTGTGTCACTAATACTTGTTAAAATGGAAAACACTTAACCAAAATGTGAAAGATAAATTATTTTTAACCAACTTTGAAGTTAATTGCTTTAGAAAACCTTAATTGACATGTTTGTGAAAGCATAAAAGAAGGCATTTTGAAGCATTTTTTATTCCCAAGATCACCTAGAAGGTGCGAGGCAAGAGCATACACGTTTCAAAAACCTCACCAATAATAATGCAACATTCACTTAACTCAACCAAGCAAAGTTAGTACAAAACTACGATTTTTATCAAAACAACCTGTAAAAACCACCAATTAGTCACAAAAACCCTGCAAAAGTGTTAGATATTTCAATAAAATTAACTCCTGCAAGGGTTAGAACAAAGTTTGGTTGTAGATAGCAACGCCTCCGCACCCCTTATGACATGTGCACACGGGTTATGACGTGTGCACGCTCAGAATAGTAGGTGTGTGGCTCTATGAAAAATGACAGTGGACAATTACACCTGTGCGTCTCAAGAGACACCTACGCGTAGGTTTTAGCATGTGCATGTGATAGCAAGGCACATGCATTTGTAACGTTTAAATATAAGTCAACACAGAGTTTATTTAAACACCTGCACATCCCGAGAGAAACTTGCGCGTAGGTTTTAGCATGTGCGCACGACAGAAGACGTGTGCGGGTCTGTGAAAAATCTTGACAAGTCAAAATGCAATGCAACATGCATAAGGACAAAGAGACGGATGCACGTCCTTGCCAGTTAGTGTGTTATATGACAGGTTTGCAAGTTTCGACACATGTGCATGCGTACTCAGAAAACCTATGCGCGTGGGCCTGAAAAACCACAAAAGATCACGGAAAAAATATTGTAAAACTGTAAACAGGTTAGAATTTATCCTTTTAATGCAATTTCTAACATAAACCTAACAAACAAGCATGCAAAAGGAAGGTTTACTACTTCTAAGTTAGTCAAATGCTTGAAGCCAAACTAGTTAACCCTCAAAAATGCATGGAAATGGTTAGAAATTGAAATGAAAAACTTGAAAAACATCCATTAATGGAGTATGGACTAAGAGTCCCACCAAGCATGCCAAATGTGAACAAGGAAAAGTTGGGAACGCTATGTAATGAGGCAAGAACACTTAATAATCCCCAAAGCTATTTACAAAACTTAACTAAGGACCATCAACATAAGAGATAAGCAAGAGTTATACCTATGGATGCATTATATACTTTGACAAAAACATCAAACTAACATGATATTACTCTTTACTCCTTAAATGCTAATTAAGATGAACCTAGAAGATCCTAGCAATCAGTTAAGATTGTTTGATGCTAAAGGGTTTGAGAGTGAGAGCTCACCATTAATGGTTGTTTAGACCATATGGTTCTCCTCATTTACTCAAGCTTGAGTTGGAATATGCAATAGATAGTGATAGCTCAATAACAATGAACAAAGCTCTTAATTCTAAACAAAAACCTATAGTTTATGCTAGAAAGGGAGAAGTGTTCTTAGAATATGACTTTGGATGGGGGTCTATTTATAGTTTTCTAGTTTTCAAAGAATGGAATGATTTGCGTACATGTGGGACAAAAGGTAAGTCCAAAAAGCACTTTTAGCAAGTCAAAGTAAGATTTGACTAGGTTTAGAAAAGGTTAAACATGTCTTAGGCTAGTTAATCTTGGTTAGCAAGGTAATAGTAACCTGAGAGAAGTGTGTGGGGTCTACTTAATCCAGAGTGATGGATTGATAGCCTAGGAAACTTGTAGAAGTGGTTTAGAAGGAGATATGAAAGTGGTTTACCTAATAGGAAGGTATACTAGCCTGATTAATTGTTTATAGGAAGAATACGACCAAAAGAATGTCGTAAAAGGAGAGTTAGATAGGCCTAATTGACGAGGTATTGTCAATTCGCGGGTACAATAATTAGTGCAATATTAGGAATAAGATTGCTTTGATCAAACTATGGGTGTCTACAGTGATGAATTGCAGCAAAGCAGCTGATGAGGAAGGCTTCCAAGCAGAACTTTTCAAGCATGGGATCATCACCATCAACAATTATTTGGTAGACCTTTTCAATCAAGTGGTGTGTACTGGCTTCACGCAACCTTGGTCCCACCATATTATCCATCTTATTCACAAATCCAGTCCTACTTTTGATCCTAATAATTACAGGACAATTATGGTGGGTCACACTTTCTCCAAGTTGTACGCCACTGTTCTCCATTTGCAGCTATCTGAGTTTCTAAAGCAGTACCAATGTAGAGCTAGAGGTCAAGTAGGTTTCAGGACAGGGTACCAAACTATTGTTCACATTCTCACCCTTTCTGCTATCATTGAGGAAGCACGTCACCATTCGTCTAGAGTCTTTTGCTACTTTGTGGACTTTCGGAAAGCCTTTAACTCTGTTCCACGGGAAGCCCTTTTCCACAAACTTAGAGACATTGGTATCTCTGAAACCTTACTGATTGCCATCACTCGGTTGTATGAGGAGGTCTTGGGTCGCCTTCGTACTGTTGTTGGACTTTTTGACTTCATCAGGAGCACCATCAGGATCAAACAAGGTTGCCCTCTCTCTACCACTCTGTTTAATATTTATATTGATGAGTTGGAGGAATTTCTCTGGGACCACAAACAAGACGGAGGTGGTTGTCTTCTTCACCAGGTTTTGATCTACATTCTTCTCTTCGCGGATGATGTGGTCTTTTTGGCATCTTCTGCGGAGGGGTTACAAAGACATATTGACGTTTTAGCCCTGACCTGTGATCATAGACAGCTTACAGTCAACCTGGGTAAAACCAAGGTTATGGTTTTCAATGTGCTGAAGACCTCCAAATTCCATTTCTTTTACAAAGGGGAAGAGCTGGAGATCACCAACTCCTACACCTATCTGGGGGTTCTCTTCTCTAGACCTCGCTTCAACCTAAGCCCGACTATTCATCACCGCATCGACAAGGGGTATGGTTCCCTTGCGATCTTGGAAAGACAGTGCTTCCGCCACCACTTTCAGGACACGTTGTCCAAGATGTCTCTCTCGGACTCTCTTGTGAGACCCACAATTCTCTATGGTTCTGAGGTTTGGGGTCCCTCCCTGCTCGAGTCGGATTGGGCTTCTATTGAGCGAGTTCAGATCCTTTTGGATCATCAGATGTAAAGAGATTGTTCCTAATAATATCATCTTTAACGAGTTTAGGGCTCGCTCTTTCAGACTAGAGGTCATCTTTGGTCTCATCTCACTCTTGCACCACATCCAAGGACTTTCTGATTCTTCCACAAGCAGAGATAGGTACATCTACCTTGCCTATCGTTCTTCTGAGGCCATTGCTCTTCCTAACCCTAGTGGTCGTGTTCGCTGCTGGTATGTCGGGGTCTCTCATCTCCTTGGATCCCTTGGGATCAACATGGAGCGTCTCCCCCCTTCAGGTACTCCATGGATGCTCCTGTTTACCTCTTTCTGAGTACGCAGGACCTACACAGAATAATCAGAGAAGATATATACAGACAGTTCATTCAGATTACTTGGACCAACCCTCGGGATGAGCTACACCCGAAAATGGCCTTCTACGCCAATCACTTCCTCGAAGTCTAAAATGGACTCATCATTCGGCCCACATATATCTCTCGTCATTGGATGCATGTTCTTCGCATATCCCTGGGCCAGTTCAGAGTTGGCTCCCATAGGCTTCGGGTCGAGAGCGATCACCAGTTGGATCGGTCTGAGAGGATCTGCCAGCTTTGCTCCCTATAGGAGATTGAGACAAAGGAACACTTCATTTTCCGATGCCCCATCTACTATGAGATCAGAGGGAGGCTTCACTGTCTATTTCGTGAACGTCCAACGTTCACGACCTTCTTCAGGTATTATGATCAGAGGTGTCTCGCTCTCTATTTACAGGTAGCTCTTAAGCTCCGTGATGGGGTCCTCCATCCTCCTTCTGGGGAGACTACTACTCGATGGATCACATCTTTCTTTGTTGTGCTCCCGGGTGAGAGGGGCACCAAGCGGGGACCTGATCCTAGTGGAGATCCTCAAATTAGATCTATCAAGACCAGAGGAGCTTCTTCCCAGACCATAGATATCCAGACTCAGACACGGCCAAGGGCCCCCTCTCATAGGCAACAAACCACCAGGTTCACCTAGAGAGCTCGACTTTCCACGAATCATAGGCATCTCAAACAGCTTCCATTTCCTGACACCAAACATCAGCACATCCCCAGATTCTTTCCGACTGGCCTCAGGCGACAGTCGTGACGATTGGTTTCGAGGCTTTTCCCTCCACCTCCTCTCCTTCTTTGTACTCTCATTCTTCTTATGTTGTTTTTGGAGACCCTTTTGGGTTTTCCCCGCTGCTTCAGCTTTGCTTTGTATGGTGCAGTCCCATTGACCTATTTTTGTGGTCACTTGTTGGACATTTAATATAATTATCTTATCTTATCTACAAGTCCTTTGTTGGGTTTTAAGAGAGTACAGGACAGCTAATAGAAAATATTATGCGTTTTATATCAAAGGAAAGCTATATGGTGTAGCTGAGGCTCATTTAGGAGACAACATTGTCAGGAGTTAAGCTCTCACTGCTATCATGAAAATCTGGAAAGGAAGTGGAGCTAATACCAGAGTGCCATTCCTTAATTAATGAACTCTAAACATCCCATTCGACAGATCTGTAACAATCGGCATACAAATGGAACTATTAGAGCTAGGGCCTGGTGCTATTGAAAAGGTGATGTCATTGGATGCAAGTTGTGAAGACATTGAGTCATTAGAATCAAACTGAAGGTGTTGGGTATTTTTTAAGTTTGAAGCATATGAAATCCTGAGGGTGCCTTTGCCAACCAGAATGATGAAGTCAAGTTATGTTAAGAATGATGGAGATGCGAGTGATAGATATAAGCAATTTGTGGTAATTATTCACAATCAAATAACTGACATTGAAAATCTATGAGTGATGCAAATGCAGAAGGGGATTCAATTTGGGATTGCAGTGGTATTTGGAAATGGCTTTTTGTTGCATAATTATTTTCATAAGAATTTCTTAGATAAAAGGCCCTTGAAATGTAATTAATTAATTCAAATCTGAATTAATTAAATGTATAAGCCATAATGTAAAATCTATTTAATTAATTTGTCCATCAAATTAATTAAATATCATAATTTGATGTAAAACTCAAGTTGAGTCAACTTGAGAACATAAGTTGATAGGATGAGTTAAAAGAAGTTTTATAACTCTTTTTAGAAACCGAATGCCTATAAAACGCTGCATTGTAATTGTACAAGGGGATTCCTCTCATTCCCATGTTCTTGGAGAAAACTATTATATCTGTACATTTTGCTACTATAACTTTGTGTACACAGGTTATACCTCATGAATACAATGCTTTCTCTATTGCTATGTGTAATGTCCCCTTTTCCGAGACATTACTAATATTTATTTTCATTTGCATTGTAACCCCTTGGCATGCCTAGCACTACAAGTGGGAGTCTCTAGTTAGTTTAAATGTGCACATAAGGTAGTATTATTTAATTAAAAATAATAAAGTGCACATAGTCTTAGTTCATTAGAGACTTTATTGTAATGAGAGTTTATGTTTTCCCTCCAAAAGGAAAAGGTCGGTCTTTTTTAATATTACACTCCTTAACTCTATAAAAGGAGGTCGCATTTCCTCTAGTGGGGTTATGTTGATTGATCATTTTGATTTCACTCCATACTTGGAGTAATGGGATGTATGCCCTAGTTCTTGCATTGTGCTCTCTCATTGTAAATTTCATTTGGATCCATTGTTGAAGATATTGAAGACTCCTTTTCTTCTTCATTGTGATCTCTTGTGTTGAGTGTGTTTATGCATGGTTTCTCCATTCTAGCATTGGCAACTTGCTCCAGTGTGTTGGCACAATTATTTGAAGGATAAATCTACATGTTAGTGAAGGGTTTGAGGTTCCTTTGTGTCTATTATCACTGCTGCAATTTATTAGAGCCAAAGCAACTTAGATTGGGGATTATTCTATCATGTTTTTAGATCATTTGTGCTAGATCTATAATCTGTTGTGTTTAATTAATTATTTCAGAGCAAAGGTTGTTATTTTGTAGTGTTTTGGAAGGGTAGAAAGAGCTGGAATTTATTTATATAATTTATTCCAACCCTAGCGACTTTAAGGCAGATTTGTGGGGCAGTTTTGAGGGGGTTTCAATATTCAGAAAATTCAGATTCTTAATGCAGTTGAGAGCCCTAAATTTCTAGTTTATTTTGCATCTTGTTTCATGGAAAAACACTAAGTATTGAAGGAGTTACGAATTTTAGAAGATTTCTACTGTCTGCTAGCTATCTGGTTGTTCTTAATTAATATTTATTTCAGATCTGCAGTTTGGTTTGAATTTAATATTGGATTTGGTTGTAGAAATTATGAGGAATAAGGGGAAAGTAATTTTATAATTTTTGGAGTTGATTTGATGCCCTAACTATGCTGGGCGACCTACTTTTTAGGGCAAAATTAAGGTTTCGTGTTGTGCGAAATCTATTTTTTAAATATTATTCTTCATATTTTTGTGGCCCAAAATCCAAACTTTGAAGGTTTTTGCTTGGATGGTTAAGCGGGAAATAATTTTGGAAGATTGTAGCAATTGGGGTGTGATTATTAATTATTTTCCAGCTGTAAAAAATCTTATTTGAATGTGTTCAAATTCCAATTGTTTTCTTCCAATCTATCCCACCACTTTGGCTAGTTCCAACCCCATTTGGGTTCGAAATAGCTGACATTGGGATATTTTAGGTTGATGCAAAAGGGTTTACCCATTTTTTGACTAATTTTAGACAAGTATTTCTCCATTTTTTAATTTGTCCTAGAAGGGGACATTACACTGTGTTAATGATTCTCAATTACAAAATTTGTCATTCTGCTTGTGGTTGAATTGTTAATACTGCTCCTTCATAGTGTGATTGATGTTCAAGCTATCAGACTTTGTGTGCTAAATATCAGGGTACATGGACTTTGTGCCATATCAACATATTCTGAAGGAGATGAAGACTTTGTGCTTCCCAGATTTCACGCTCATTGTATGGGTTTTGCCAGATAGAGTTCTCCTTTTACTCATCCTTCAAACCTTGTAGGGCAATCTTGGAAAACCAAGAAGTATAGGTGTGTCCTTCATAAGATAGATTTGTTGAACTTTGTGTCTCAAGTTTGTCCATCTTGTCCAACACCTACAGGGTTGTATTATTTCCCTTCTCATTCCTCCTTCCTCTTTGTATTTCCTTTCCCAATTTTGCCGCCCTTTTATGCTTTACGGTTAAAAGCACCAAAAATACAAAAATACATCATACGAGGGAACTGCCCCTCTCACAAAACAAAGGAAACTTCACCCTGTCAAAAGGTGATTTTCCCTAACTCTTGTTGGTTTTTGTGCACTTCCATTGGGCATATTCAATGACAAAAAATCCAACTAACAAGACACATCCCTACACTCAATCGTTCCTTCAACAAGGATCTTTACACTATCTTGCACACCGTTAGGTCCCCTATTCATACAACTCTGTCCAACTTGTCATTCAGAATTCCCTAAACTTTTCACGTGATTCTCTTGCTGCACCCTCCCACCCAACCTAGTCAACAACGTCCACACTTCCTCCAAAAAGGGCTATGGCAACATTTACCCACTCATTACTATGAGAGGCAATGGGTTCACTAGTTTTGGCTCAACACATCGGCCTTGGCTTGCGCTTTGGACTCATACTTCATACTTCCCTTGATGGATTTCAAAATTTGCAGTTTGTCACAACCTCTCATCTTTCTGGTTGTTCCACCAACCAAGTAGACTATTTAACTCCGATATCCCCTCTTGATTGTATGTCCCTCTCCCACCTTTTTTGGAATCGATAGCATGAATTGTTGCTCATATATGTCTGTCTTCCTCTTGATGACTTCTTTATAATATATATTGTCATTATGTTTAATGGTTTTGTTTGATATATAGATATAATAAGATAATGGGATGCCTTGTCACATCGATCTTTTCAATGAACTGGCTTTAACTTGACCTGACGTTTTTTAAGGCAATAGCACAAGAAATGTAGAGTGATTATTGTCTACTAAGATACTAGACTTATCAATAACAAAATACACAAAATAGTAGTTGCATAACATACCATACTAGAGGAAACTACCCAAACAAAAGCAGCTTGTATTCAAAACAGATAAGTTTTGATACAATTTGTACAATACATGGGGGATCTAACACCAGTGTCCCTTCCCCAATGTGTACACTTCTCTTTATAAGACAAAAGACTTACAGTTGTTGGTTGACACAGCTGTCAACACCGGAACATAATCAACAAGAGCCATTATAAAACTACCTAAGGCCGACAATACGCTACACAACTTGTCGGCTACTAAAATATGTAATTGTGCAAATAAACATGGCAATACGAATGTTGCAGTTTCTAGTAGTTGTTTGTTTAATAACATCAAGCCATTGTATGTGTACAAGAGGACAAATTATTCTTTGTTATAATGCCTTTCAATCCTCAATTGAAAGCCATGCACTCTTCTCACAGGGGGAATGACAGAAACCCCATTAGCCTAGATGAGTAGCAGCCAAAAGTTGTTCTTTCACGTACAGGAAAGTATCGTACAACCCCTAACCCTCTTTCCTAGCAGTTCAAAAGTATGTCCTACAAATCTCTGTTTGAATACATCAGGAATTACATTCACCCCTCCGGCCATCTTCTATTATGCTCAATAAAAAAAACCTTAGGCTATTATTCTCAGCATTTTTTTCCTAATAAGCTATTATTTACCTTTACCATCAAGAATATGCTCATGTGAGTGCACTGTCTATTATTAACAACATATTTTTGCTTTATGACATATGTGTTATTCAATACATTTGTCCCCTTAACAGCTTCGAAATTTCCTGTCACATTGTACCCTTTGAGGAGCTACCTAGGAAATGATATTGTGCCCTTTTCATACCTCCTTATCATGAATTTGATGCTCTCTAAAATGTTGAAAATTATGACCGGTTTGTTGTTTTAGTTTTTCAGCTGTTCCGAGTTAAAAGTGTATTGGTTTTCTTGTTGTCTTGGAGTGACTTTCCTAAAAATCAACTCAATCTTTATGGTGCATACAAGCTCGGGATTTATGGCAGAAAGATTGTTGAATGACTTCAATCCTTTTAAATGTTTTAATTTGTACACAAATTAAGTACTTTATCATGTCAACACAGTTACTTTTAGTATGGCTTCAATTGTTTTACTCTCTTAGTTGTTTCGTTAACTGATCCTTTTAAATGTTTTAATTTGTACACAAATTCAGTACTTTATCATGTCAACACAGTTACTTTATAGTATGGCTTCAATTGTTCTATTCTCTTAGTTGTTTAGTTAACCGCATAGAGTCCATTTTTCTCATATGCATTGTGTGGTTTTTCAAATAAAAATTTATTGCAAAAGAAGTATCTTGCTTGAGGTAACAACTCACAAAGAGATGCAATACTAAGAAAGCAAATAATTTTCAAAAACGTTTCACTTTGTGGTCATATTTATAATGTTTTCTTCACATTTTAATCAGACCTCGTCAATTAATCAAAACATCAACACGTCCATACCACCCAAAAAATTATCTTACTATTGTTCCAAAGCCAATCACAATGAAGATGGATGACATCAAATTCTAGGCAATCGTCTCAAATTCCAAAGTTGAACATGATAAAAGTTGCACCACAAGTGCATGGCATAGGAAGCTCCTATTCAAAAGTAAATAAAAATAGGAATTAAGACAGTTGTTTTCACATTGTATCATAGATGGGGTAAGAATCAAGATATCTTGCATCATAATTTTACATCACGATTCTAGAATCCAAAGTTCAACCCATGATTAGTAATAAAACTAGTACAACAAAAAATTATTGAACATAGTTAAGATTCACAAAGCATCCTAGTGGCTTCTAGAAGATTACTGATAAACATTTCCAATGTAGGTAGTAAGCATTTCCAAAGCTTACCACTATATCCTTTCTTCACGGAACAAAAGGCCCAAAAAGACTCGTAGCCAGGAACACAAGCCATCCACTTCTCGAGTTTTTCCTCTTGCATCTTTGCCTCCTAGATTCATAGCACGTATATGTTGAATTGTTGTAATTTCAATAAAAATAATTAAAAGCACCATTCTACCACTATGATGAAATCTTAGAATGTATGCATATTGTTTATCATTTACTTTCATGAAAACAGGTGGTTGAATTTAGATCATGAATCGTTGAGATGTCTTAGATGCAAAACACTTCTACTATATCGTATATAAAAACAAACATCTAAATTTCTGAATGACTAATTTTAAATTAGAAATAACTAGTACAGATATCTTAAATACATCCATCTGAAAAATGCCAAGAGGTATCTATCTCAAGGCACTTACCTTGGATTTTTCACACACAACATTGATTAATGACTCTATTACCTTCTCAGCAAATTTTACAATAAGTAAAGACAAATCACCCCAATCTACCTATACAGTCGTGTCGCGCTCAAAAATATATTTCCAAGAAAAGAAAAAAATTGGGCTCTAAACCTTATGGCCAAGATGTTACAATTTTTCAATAGTCCCTCCCAGCAAAAAGAAAAAACTTCTGTCAGTCAAATGGACGTCCAACTTAAGGTTGAAATTGTACTAAATAGATGTCAAATTTAAGGTCAGACTTTAAGTGATAACAACTGACAAACATTACAATCCGCCAGCGGCCCCCCTGCCATTTTAAGATGCACCTCGGCATAACTATGCATGTGGATTTGATAGGCAGGTTGGAACTCCCCATCTGAAATACTTTTTAGCAGAGAGAAACTTTTGTCATGATAAAAAGCTCTAAGTAAGAAATCTCTTGTCAACTCTTCAGGTCTGCCACAAGCATACTGCACTCACTTTCAACTTAACTATTACAAATTATAAGAATCCTTTAGTTGTCCAACATATGCTTTTATCATTAATTTCCACATGTTTGTTTGTGTTTTAATAGCATGCTTTCATTGGAAATATTTTGGAGAATTTCAAGCATTTCATGCCAGCAGTTTAGCATAATTCTTACAAGGAAAAGAAAAAGAAGAATTGTTTCTAGCACACATATAGAATGTGGACTTATATTGTACAGAGAATATAAATAAAAAAACAAATAAAGAACAAGAATTGTTCTCTTATGAATCATGTCATGAGGATGGATCTAGCTAAATTTTGTAGCAGATGTCATACCAATGGGTTTGGAATTCACCAGTTGCACCTATACTCCTGACCTCCTTTAAATGTACAACACTCCTTGAGAATGAATATCTGATATCATTTTAGCATGATCATCTGATATATGCATTTAGAGCAGATCTTATGAACGTAATATAGTTCAAGCATGCCATGTGTCTTGTGTAGTTGATGTGATGAACTACTTTCCTATTGCTGTGTAGCATATTCCTATATTACAATGTGTTATGTACATAACACTCACACGGGATGCTTAGTGTTCATGTGAAGATTCTGATCCATGCGGAGCCCAGGAGGAGCACGGAGCACAAACTGAAACTAAACTAGAGGGATTTGCTTAAGCAGAGTTGTAGATTATATAAACATGCAATGAAATCTAACAGAGATGCTGAAACAGCCATTACACATTCATGTAATTAGCGAGAGCAAAGTTCTTCTTTTACTATGAACAAAAAGAAAATGAATATAAATACAAGTGTCGGACCATGTCAATCCTGTCAACTGAACCCTGAAGAGGATAGTGTTGGTGTTAGGATGTTATAGAACTGAACTAGATCAATGTGCAGATCAATACGTGCAGATTAATCATCTACTATGTCTCTATCTGATCAATTGAAAGCAAAAAGAGATCTATATTACAATATGTGTACAAGACGTGGAGGTTAGAAGCACTATTCATGTTCCAACCGATTCATCTTCTATAACCGTCACCAATCTCGGAAGATTAAGTGTTGATTCACCGTCTAACGTGGACTTTGTTGTGGAAGAGATATCGTGTTGCACACATGAAGCCAGAGAATATAGTGGTTTGTTTCGCAGCTTCAATTGCCAGGAACATGAGAGACAGGTAGCTTTGCAATGAAGAAGAGTTGCTTTGCGAAGGAAGAGAACTTCACAACGAAGAGGGACTTTACAATGTAAGGACTTATGAAGTGCGGAAGGTTCACAAAGCAGAAGTATTTCACTACAGAGGGATGTTTTGTAAAAAGGGAGAGCTTCACAACAAAGAAGATGCTTTGCAATGAGCAATTTTGCAAGAGGTTTGCAAAGCTTGTGAGGGCCTTGTAGAGCTTGAGAAAGATGTGCCAAAGCCTTGGGAAACTGAGAAACCAAATCCAAAGTGCTAATGATACTCTCATCATTTGCACTTTCTTGTAAAGCAATAGTCGCCATTGCATGGATGGCAAATTCCGGAAACTGAACTTGGAGTAGCAAAAATGTGAACACCTTCTTCACAACACAAAACACAAAACACCTGATGGTCGCCATGCTGAGTTGAGTAGTAGTGTCTATGACTACATCATTCTCTACTAGACTGAGATGTGCAAGATCCAAATTCGAAAGTTGTAGGATTGACAAGGGTTCCAGTAAAGATGTTGTGTATGGTTTCAAATGCTGAATATTGAAGATTGGATGCATCCCCAAGTACAAAGGAAGATCAAGAACAAAGGTTTTCAGCCAACAATACAAAGTATGATAGGGACCGTTACGCAATGGTTTGATCCTGCAGTGGGGACCTTGAAACCGTTCTTCCGACAAATGGAGCCAAATCTTGTCACCAACCAGAAAGATGTGCAAAGAGCAGCACACATCATGACATGCCTTTTACTTTTGTTATTGGCGAGTCAAGATCTGTTGAGCCTATTAGTGTTTGCTAAATATGCTGGAGAAATCTGCTTGCTTTGTTTTATTCCTTGGCCCAACCACTAGTCTCATGGACTTGAGGGGTGCAAAAGGTGGTCTAAGGGTGCCTTGAAACTCGGAGCATGTTTGGAATGGGCTATGACAATAGAATTGTGACTAGCCCTGTTATAGGCATGTTGAATGAATGTCAAGTTATCATCCTGGGTGCGAGGCCGGTGTTGTTGTACATGTGAGGCAATTGGGTGAGGGTGTGGTTCACCGCTACAATCCAGCCATCAGCCTGGGGAAGAAAAGTTGTAGACTTGTTTAATTTTGTGTCAAGCATATCCCACAAAGCTTTCCAAGAATGACAAACAAACTGAGGATTGCAGTTAAAATACAATGGAGACAAGTACCCCAAAATGCATCCAAACATGTTGAAAGAAGGGTTTGCTTGTATCAAGTACACTGGTTCTTTTCTTGCATGCTACCACAAATGTTATCTTTGAGAAACGATCCACAGCCACAAATATGTAGTCAAGTTGATGTTTGGGTGCAAGCACACAAAATAGAAAATCCATGTTGATAGATTCCTAAGGTCTAGACGAAACCAAAATAGGTGTATATAACCAATTTCTTGTAGGCATGCTTGGATATGTTGAACACAAGACTTGATGTAAGCCTCAATGTTAGCATGTATAAGGCCACTACAAATGTTGCTGAAGAGTTGTTTGTGCCTTAGTGATTCCAAACTGTCAAGAGGATTTGCAACGTGCTTCTTAGATAAAACTAGTGCAAGGTTTAGCTGTATGAACACACACACGACCTGTTGGTTGGAAAACATGCACAAGGAAGAAATGAAGAGAAAGCAGAATGCAAACATTGTCATTGTGTGTCCATCATTTTATTATGTGAAAGATGGTTACAAAATGGTTGAAGTAGTTTCAGCCGTTTATTAGTTAATATTTAACTAATATTAAACTATCACTAATTACTAAGCCTTGTATTTTAATACGCCCTCTTAAGGCTTACACTGAAAAGAAGATAGAATTACAACCTTCAAAAGCTTTTGTTTTGAACAACAGTTCTAGGACCATGTAGAACTCTGTCAAGTTTTCTCCCTAACCCTCGTAAAAACGTAGTTCCCGACCTGAATTCCCAAGTTCCTGGATTCCACCTCCCTGGAATCTCGAATTACAGAATCTCCCGAATTGTTGGACAACCATCCATACTGAGAAACTTCCACAATGCTCCATCAAGTTGTCCCATGACCCAAGTAAGGGTAAATTCCCGAGATCCACAGACTACCAAACTATCTAGACAACCATCCATGTTGAGTTTTACCTATAGTGGACCCATTACTATCTTCAAAACGTTAACCTTTTTAGAGTACATATACATCTTCTTCTACATCAATAACATCTTCAACATGTGGTGGATTGTCAACAAATGCTACATTTGCTTCTTTCGGATTATCTTTGACTTTACCTTTGAGAACATCATTAACTTGAATGTGACAATTCCAAGGTGTATGACCTCTTTTCTTGCAATAGTAACACTCAACTTGCCTGGTGTCATTATTTGATTTTCTGTTATTATTTCTCATGCGGGAATAGTGCACTTTCATGTGAAGAATTACCTTTTGTATCATCCACAATTTTTCTCTTTTCTTCAGCCAATAGAGTTGAAATCATGTCTTCCAGGCTCTGCAAAGACATTTGACTGAGACTAAAAATGACATTGCTATAAGAAGGCAAATTGTTTAACAGAATGACTTTAGAGTCTTCGTCATCTACCGGATCTTTAACCTCTTCTAACTATCTAAGAAGAGATCTCAAATTGTTCATATGACTGGACATAGTAACATCATTGGCCATCTCAAATTGAAGCAATTGAAGCTTTAAAGAAAATTTAGCATTCACTGCTTTTGCCCCAAATAATATACTCAAGTTATCCCAGATTTCTTTGGACAATTTCTCTAAATCTATATGATGGAGTTCAAAGTCAGAAAGAGCAAGCACAATTATAGCTTTCACTTTATCGTCAAGGATTTCCCAATTTAACAGCATCAGCGGGTTGTTTGTCTTTTCCATTAACTATACCCCACAAATTTTTGTTCACTAATTGCATTTGGATTTTAACTTTCCAGGTGTGGAAATTAAAACCAGAATATTTTTCTATTGGTAAACAAAACTCCATTTTTTAAATAAAATAAAAACTATGGTTTTGCTTTTGCTAGTAGAAAAATTTCAGAGAAATAAGAGTTTATTTACTTGAAATCTGCGATTATAAATTGATGTGCTTTCAATGGCATTTACTCGTTTCAAACTCTTGTGTTGTTCTGTATTTCTGAAATCATCTTACACGAACTGCCTTGACTGTTTATATGCTCGTTTTGTACCTTTCACGACTGTAAATGTGACTGTGTTTTGTGACATTTCAAATGTCTAAAAATCTCTCCCTTTTCGCAACTGTATTGCATGTCCTTACAAAGCTTTTGCGACCATATCATGTCCCCTTTTCGAGATAATTCCGTTTTAAGACCTTGACCCATTTTCCTTCCTCATGGGTCCAAGGAAACAAGCTAGAGGAAGCCAACAATGTCATTATGTGCTTAATTTTGTATTTGTTTCTCTTATTGGCATTGTAATTGTTGGTGAGCCTAGCGCCCAACAATAAATTAAAAATAAAAGGATACTAGTGAGCATGCAGGCTCCAAATTGCAAAAAGAAAAATAATAATAATAAAGCAAGTCTATTTGTGGTCGGTCTCATTTCAGAGGCCCAAAACTTGGAACCACCCTCTTATTATAAATAGAGGTTGTTGGCATTAGTTTGAGATATGTGGATTTGGTGAATTCTATATCTTGGTGAAGGTTGGCTAGTGTAGCCCTTTACTGTCTCTCTCAAGGACGAAACCCCTTGATTGAGGGCTTGTATGGAGGACGAAAACCCTCCACCACGATTGTATTTTGCAAAGAGGCATTCAAGGAGTAATATATTCATCATTCTTTGCTGGTATTTCTTTTAGTTTGTTGGTTATCTTCCCTTTTTGAGTGGGGCGACCCACCTTGGAGGGAAAATTGGTATGTGTTGGTGGTAAATTGGTTAATTTGAGTTTATTTATCTTATTCTCCATATTTTTAAGAGCCAAAATCTCAAGTTTCATAAATTTTGGAGGTGATTTACTATTTTTCCAAGTTAATTGAAGTTCGCTATAACCAGCTGGTTAAGGATTCCAAAAAATAAATATTTTCATGGTTAAATCTGATCTCTAACAGCTGAATTGGTTTGCCAGGGTTCATTCATAATTATTAGCTGGCTAATCAAGTATCTTCAGTTGCATTTAGCTAGGGTTTGAGGGGTTTGACATCCCCAAGGAGGCCGCTGCCCTAGGAGGAAGAAAATTGCAGGTTGCAGGACTTATATCAGTCATCTACAGCAGCCTACTAATCTGATTTCAAGTTATATTCTCAGTTTTTTCCCATTTCCTAAGGTCCCTCAAAAAGGGACATTACAGACCCTTTTTCGTGACTGTATTGTATGTCCTTTTGAAACTATTCATAACTCTCCAATGAAACTTCGCGATTTTTCTTCAGTCTTCTTTATTTTGCCCCCAATTTCGTATCCTTTTGAAACTCTTTATTTTGCCCTCAATTTAACTGAATCGACTGTGTTTTCGAGCATATGAACTGTGGTATCAATGGCAGAAATGAAGTCGTTGGTTGTATTTCATCCAAAACTGTGTGACAGGCTTTCGAAAGTTTGTTGTAAATCAATAAACTACTCTCGTGATATGCAGGCCCTAGCGATGACTATAAACTCGAACTATTCCCTAGCAGGACTGACTAGAACTTCTTCCCTTCTCTTTCTCCTTGCTTGCAGACCCCTTCGAGTAGGATTCCGCTCTAATACCAATGTTGGAAAACGTGCACAAGGAAGAAATGAAGAGAAAGCAGAATGCACACATTGTCATTGCCTATCCGTCATTTTATTATGTGAAAGATGGTTACAAAATCATTGAAGTAGTTTCAACCGTTTATTAGTTAATATTTAACTAATATCAAACTATCACTAATAACTAAGCCTTATATTTTAATACGACCAAGCTTGTAGAGAAGTTGGTCCTACAGATAGAATTCACCAGCACGTTGTCCTTGAGAAAGGGCATCGAAGTTTGTGCAAAGTCTGGCTCTGTTGAATAGCAAGAGAAACAATAAACAGTATTATGGCCTCGAGTGTCGAGCATTGTGAGAAAGGAGGTGACTTAAGGTCTACCCAAGTAGTCAATTACATTGGTGTCTTTCCTTTCTTCTGCTTAATCACTAAATACAATTGCTGCTGATAGATCATCCATTTCATGTGCCTAGCAAGCTCCAACTAGCTTTGGGTGTGCAGAAATAGCAGACTTTTGATGTGAAAGAATAATAGTTTTCTTACCTAGGAGATAATTTCAATATCGTTACACAATTTGAATGATTGCATAGAGCTCCTTCTCGTAGATAGAGTATCTACGAACAATGTTGTTGAATGTTTCTGAATGATACACAACAAGGTGTCCATATTGAGTGTTCATAGCACCGAGTGCAAAATCAGAGGCATAGAGTTACAACCAATGTGAATTTGGTGGAACCCAAGTGCAATGCACTAATAATAAGGGCACCAGCCAAGATGAATTGGTAACCCAACCCAGTGATTGAGGAGAGTCTAACAAATATAAGGGGCCAAGTCATACAAGCTATGGTCAATGAGTACAACAAATGGGACAAAGTACCAAATCCAAGTGAGAGAACTAGTCATCCATTTAAGTTGACCCTTGTCAAACAGATTAATAAGGCAACAATTTTCGTCAAAATGATCACCACCAAGGAAGAAAAAGATGGAAGCCCCAACAAAAGAATACATGCCCGTGATTCCCATAGCATTAATGATAAAGATGATTGGTGCAATTCTATTGCATATGGACATTCCAAGATGGACACTTACAAAAGTGGTCATAAATTCTAGCTCACAAGTGAATGCACTTTTGGAGAGCACCTTAAGGATATTGAACAAATCAACATTGTCATTGTTAGCAAGATTCGAAGAGAGAATGAAGACAAATAAAAGGCAAACTAACATACTCATGCATGTGCCTCTTTTATTAATCAAATAAAAAGTTTTATGTTCAGGTGAGGAAGTTATACATGAATAACTAATATACATTAATTACTAGTTAATTAGTCAATGTTTATTTAATATCCTAAAAAAAATCATTAATGACTAAACTAGAAACTACTCTAGGTTTGTCCCAAAATTTGAGAAATAGAATGGGACCAAGGAGTCCAGTCATTAGATCTGCAAGTTGCTCCTAAGAGGTATAGTAGTCAAGAGAAATATCACCAAAATCAACTAATTGTTTGTTGGCTAGATTTTATGCAGTGTAAAACCTAGGTAGTGATGAGATAAATCTCCTTCATTTAACAGTGAAGCTCCAGTGTAAGATGTTTATCTATTTTGCAGGGGTGAATACTAATAACTACTTTCAGGTGTTTTACTTTAATTCCCTCAGCTCGTGAACCACAGCTGGGTAATTTGGCAGCAAGTAAGCAGTTATGATGGGAATATTTCCAGAAGGGAGAAAAATAGAAGTAGGGAAAGAAGAAAGGATGATGTGCTAACTCAACCAATAGTTATCAGAGTTGGTCTCATCCACACAAATTAAATAAACTAATAAATCATAGCATTCAGCAAAGAGGGAAAGAAATAACTTCTAACCTAGATCTAAGATAACACAAAGTTTATCTAAAACCTTTGAATAGAAGTATTGTTGTCCTCTCAATTTTCCCCAAATCTAATTTTGTGGAAATTGGAGCCCAGCTCATACGACGGGGAAAATTTCTAAGTTAAGGCCCGCAATCAATCAAGAAGGGACACGTGGCCTACGTTGAAAAGTCAACGGCGGGGCATGGACTTTCGGGGGAAAAATTGGAACTTTTCCCCTTTCCAAAATAGTTAAAGTATAAAAGCGAAACACACCCCCGCAACCAGTCAGGTGATGCCACGTGTCAAAGAATGAAATTGGACTAGCGGGCCCGTGGAGGTTTTTGAGAATTTGAGCATTTTGTTAAAAAAGAGTTTAAATGGCATATTTTAACCGCATTTCCTCAGCCACTCAGATGGCGCCATGTGTCCGGCCTTTGGCGGAGCTGCGGGGGGGCGGAGCAAATCGAGAAAACGCGCTTTCTCCCAAATGTCAGGAAATGCAAATTTTCTCCCCCAGGGTCATTGTTGCTTGGATCTTGCCACGTGTAGGGTCCAAATTTGAAGGTAAAAGGGAGAAAAGATAGCCGAATGCCCTCTTTTGGTTTTCATCGCCATTAACGAACCAGAGCTCTAGAAAGCACAAAAATGGCTCATTCTTCATTTTTTTCTCTAGATTCTTGTCATGAAACTTTGTATTCTGGTTTGTGTGAATCTTTAGAACTTTGTGTCTGCAGATTTGCGCCGGTGGTGAAGTAATTGATCCTTTTCTATATTTTCTTGGTTCAATGTGAGTAGGGAGATACTCTGCTATCTATATTTCCCAAAAGCATTGTTGTGTTCTTCCTTCTCCCATCTCTATATTCTTCCTTTCCTTCTGATTGATAATCTTTTAAGTATGAAAACGTTCCAGGATATCAGGGTCCAAAAAATTGAGAGTTGTATATCTATACATTTGTTTTTCCTGCTTTCAATAAGGGAACCTCTCCCATTAAAGAGGAGGGACTTGTTGTCCCCTGACTGTGGTTTCAACCCATGTTCCATTCTGAAACCCAACAGTTTTTGGCGATCCCGCAGGGGAATTCATTGCAAATGGATTCCAGTTTTTGAATAACAACTTTTTTATCATCTTTGATCTGACGACTCCAAGATACACTCGGGGTAGAAGAACCCTTAGGGAAGAAGACCCTCATTTCCAACTTTTGGATCATCAAGGTTTCTCCCTCCCTTCTTTATCAAGAAAAAGAAAAGGAACAAGATCTGCAAGCACTCCTGCTAGAGACAGAACTTCTGGGAGTGACATCCCTCAAGATCGAATCAGTCCTAATTTGCATGCTTTGATTCTCGTTGGTGTTTCAGTTCCTCTCCAAACAATCGTTCCAAGGATGGCAGCTCCTCTGCCTTGGGGCCAAAGGGTTGGGCCTCTTGCTCTTCCCCAGCCATTGCATGAATTTCCTAGAGAAAATAGAAAGAATTTCCCTAAATTCAGAGGTGATGGGAAGGTTCATCCAGATAAACATATTACGGCCTCCATTGTTGCTTGTGGTGTTCTCAGAGTTGAACACGAGGATATCTACGTTAGAATTTTTGTGGAGACATTGCAAGATAATGCTGCTGATTGGTTCGATCATCTCCCTGCTAGATCCATCACCAATCGGAACACCATGACGACCCAGTTTGAGCAGCGTTTCAAACCTGTTGAGGATGTACATGCCCTCTTGGCCCAGATTTCTCAAATCAAGAAAGAGTCACATGAGCCCATGAGGGAATTTGTGGCCAAATTCAACAAGCTGGTTAACAAGATCCCACAAAACACACGCCCTGTGGATCAGATTCAGAAATGTTTCTTCCTTAATGCCCAACTGCCTGAAGTTAGCTATGCACTTAGGAGAGCCAATCTTGCCACTTTGGATGCTGATCAAAGATTTGCTATCAGTGTTGAAGATGATCTGATCATGTCTGGCAAGCTAAGGAGAGATTCATCCAGATCGAAAGCATCTCCTTCTTCCACATCTTCTCTTGGAGCTAGTGCAGATCAATTGGTACAGAAACTTACTAATGATTTTATTTCCCTCAAGAAGCAGTTCGCCCAGCATGCTCCTTATCAGGATGTTCCTAGGAAGAATTTTCAACCCAGAAATCGCTTGCCCTCTACTCAGACCAGACTGACAATTGAAGGTCCACTTGTTAAAGTTCCAGTCAATGCAACATGTGAAGTGTTGGAGGCTGATGATGAGGAAGAGGATGGAATCTGTGAAGAACATGAAGAGGAAGTTGATGAAGAATTAGAAGAGTTGAATGGATCTCGTGTCCATTTTCTCACCACTAAAGGTATAGATGAAGAGGATGATTGAAGAAAGAGTTACAGAGATGAACAATGAATCATATGTTGTCATTACTCGTCAGCAAGCCAACAAGGAGAAAGTGGTGCAGCCTGCTAAAAGATCTAAAGAACCTCCTACGGTCATTCCAGTGATTGCAAGGAGAGGAGCTCCTATTCCAACTTCTTCCACACCCAAGGTAAGTTTTGTTGTTCCTTCCTCTGTTTCGGCTCCTAAAACTTCTTTGCCTTCAAATGATAGAGTCGGTAAGTCAAAAGTTTCATCTACTCCTATCAATGATGCTCCATCTACCTCTGGTTCTTTTGACATTATCGACCATCTCAAGGAAACTAAGATCCAGATCTCAAAAGCCGAATTCTACCAAACCCATCCCAAGGCCTTTGCTAAGATGGTAGACTTTGTAAACTCCAAATCCAAGCCTTCATCTCCCAGTTCTAAAGGTCTCTTGCCCACTCCTTCTCCTTCATCTCAACCAAGCCTTGTGGCGGCAGTCACTTCATCTTATGGGAAGATCGAACCATTTTATGTCACTCTCCTCATAGCTGACCACAAACTCAGCAATTGTGTTATTGATTCTGGTGCTTCAGATAATGCGATGCCTGCTAAGGTAGCTCATGTTTTAGGCTTAACCCTAACCCGCACTTTTGGTTCATGTTACTCAATGGAAAGTAGAGAAGTGTCATTGGTTAGGAGGATCAAGGATGCACAAGTAGCCTTTGTTGCTATGCCAGAGAAAAGAGTTTTAGCCACCATTTTGGTAGCTGATATTCCCCCTTCCTACGACATGTTGCTGAGTAGGAATTTTTGCAAAGACGTTGGAGGAGAAATCATGATGGATTGCTCACATGCTCTTATGCCAGTGAATGGGAAGATGAGGAAGTTGATGCCTGAAAAGCAAACTGAATATATTGTGCAAAAAACAGATGATCCAAAAGCACAAATATTGTATGCAGATATCGGGCGTGGTAATTACATGGTTATGTAACAAGGTGAGACAAAGCTAGTGGGAGGAAACTCATCCAATGGATTTGGGATACCTTGCAACAAAAAAGAGAACATTCATGTTCTTAAAACTGCTCATAGTAATTCTCCGCACCTTCAGGTATTCATTCCTCAGCATTATCTTAATCTCACCAATGAATGTCTTCTTAATGCCCCTCATGATGCATGCCAATTTGGTCTTTCTTCCAATGATGAGGAAGATAAACAACTTGAGGCTTTGTTTCAGCCTGAAATAGAGTTTATGGAAGATATGTCATGTGCTAGGATTGGATGTGCAAGCAAAGAGAAGTAGGCTCAACTGGGAGATTGCATGCATTTACATGGGCTGTGTTTGGGCTCTTAGAGGGGATGCAAGGATGTATGCATGCTTGGAGAGGGAAATAGCTGCATTGAATTTAGAAGACAAGCTGCTCAAAATCCACACAACAATAAATGCTTTCCTTCTTGCAAATCTGCGTGAATGCTAAGATGAGTGGATGGTGTGAATTTTAGAAGGGAAATCTGCTCTCAATTTAGAAGGCAATAGCCTAAATATCCACGCAATTCCTTGATTTGGCTTTGATTTTTTTTACAAAGGCTGCATTGATTCCAAAAAGCTTCGTGAATGCTGAGGAGGGAGGATTTTTTGCAAAAGGAAGACAAGACTCTGAAAATTCACGATTTCACTTAAGTGAGCTTTAAAGACGTGTGAATTTTGAAGTGGAAAGGCAGCTTTGCAAATTACAAGACAAGACTACGATTTCACTTAAGTGGGCTTCTAAAGACCTGTGTGGATTTCCAAGTGGAAAGGCAGCTTTGCAAATTAGAAGACAAGACTATGAAAATTCACGATTTCACTTAAGTGAGATTTTAAAGACCTATGTGGATTTCCAAGTGGAAAGGCAGCTTTGCAAATTAGAAGACAAGACTATGAAAATTCACAATTTCACTAAGTGAGTTTTTAAAGACCTGCGTGGATTTTCAAGTGGAAAGGCAGCTTTGCAAATTACAAGACAAAGACTTTAAAATCCACGATTAACTTAAGTGATTTCTCTCTTTTAAAAGTTGGGTTGAAATTAGAAGCCTGGACCATGAATATTCATGACACCACTTAAGTGATTGCGTTCTTTTGAAATTGCGTGAATTTAGGGAAGACTTTCTTTTGAAATTGCGTGGATTTTGGGATGAAGTGGATGCTTTTTGAAATAAGACAAGCTCATAGAAATCCATGATTTCACTTAAATGTTCTTTACTTCCAAAAGACGGGGTGGATTTGCATGAAGGATGGTTGTTTTTGCAAAGGAAGACAAGATTTCTGAAAAACTACGATTTGCCTTAGAAGAATTGTGTGGATGCTTTGAAAGAATAATTGAATGACTTTGCCCCTTTAATGATCTTCTAGAATGATGTGTTTTCTTCCTTAGCCATGGCTGCTCTGCAAAAGGAAGACAAACTTTTCTAGATACACGATTTGCTTGATCTTTTAACTTGGATTAAACCTTAGACAAGGCAAAAATCCCGAGCTTTCCTCTTGGTTGATCTGGTTACCTTCAAAAACAAGCTATGGCAAACAAATTGATTTGCAATTAAAAACACTAGATGATTCTTTCAAAACCCTAGGCCAGGGAACTGGTTAGGTAGGACGAAAGAAAAAGCCACGGGGAGTTGCCAGACAGATCACGAAGAAAGACAAAAACCAAACACAAAAGAAATAAATAAAAAACAAAAAACCTGACAAAAGTTGTAGACAATTGCTCGAAAATAATTCGTCAATTAGCTAGTCTGTAAAAACTCTTCCCCAGGTGGATGCTCCACTTAGAGGTGACAGTAATACTGGTGTGGTAACAATGATGGGGTGAAGTGCTTTATATAACCCAAATTTTCTAATTTTGGCTCAATCTATTTTTAAAAGAGCTTTATTTATTTAGTATAAAAATAAATAAAACGCTTTCAGGCTAAGTCTGGGAAAGGAATGAGTGAGCTTTAGCATGTGGGTATTTGACGAATGTGACTCTATGACTTCTTTAAGGTACCTTTGAGCAACCGTAGGCAAAGCAAAACACAAAAACATGACCCTTCACTTAAAAAGAACGAAAAATTTAAACAAGGGGTATGTCCCAGATTTCAGGGTGAAATCCTGGGGACAGCAGTTGGCTCCGTCTGTAGTGACAATGAATCTCAATGGGTTATGGTGCAAGCATAAAAGAAGTGAAGATGAAATCCCTAACATCTCTGGTTTCGTGTCTTGATCACAAAAGTGAAGTTCGGGGTCAAGTCAAAAGCAAACACAAAATCAAACAAAAATAAAACATGAAAAAGAAAAGAAAAGCCTCACAACCGAGCAGCTTTATTGTATGTACACATAGGTTTTACCATGTATCTCAGTTCCTGATAAAGCTTCACAATGTTGCTCGTTAAAAGCTTGCAACGATAACTCAATTCAGCATCCTGGTAAGCAAAGGATGAAACTATCCATACTCGATGGTAGTTCTCTTGAGTCATTAAGGGCCCTGATCCAGAGTGCAATCAAAGTTTGTCGTGCCCTGCCAATTCGAAATATCGTAGTCCTCTTTGTCCCACAAGAGTACCCAGTCTCCAATCTCAAGAGCTTCCTTTCACATGGCCTTCTTGTCAAACATCAATATTGGGCAAGTCCTCATCAGACTTCATCTTGTGAATGGATCATCCTGTTTAGATGCAGATCAATCTTCCCAAGATTCACAATCTTGTGGTTCATCCTTCGTACCTTGATTCTATACAAGTTGTACTTCAGAGGAAGAACTCCCAACCATATGATCATGACCATGTACCGGAAAAACTTAAGGCTAGACCATGTAGACCTTGTCCAAAGTCTCCATCTAAGGAAGGCTAAGCCCTTGAGGATTTTGTTACCATATTCAGTTGGATTACTCCAGAGACTGTCATCATAATCTGGATCAATCTTCCACCTAGTTAGCAAAGTTTGTCGTTGTCGTGATTTACTCCCTTCAACATTCAACTTGTCAGAAGTTGTCTTGTTTCTAACAATGCAGATAGCTTTGTACTTGTCCAAAGTACCATTGACTTTGTACACCCATTTGTAGCCAACGGGTTTTTACCTAGAGGTAATTCCACCAGCTCCCAAATATGATTCTTCATCAAGGTCTATTCAGATTTAACTAGTGCAGTTGTAGACTGCCAAAGATGTCGGCCTTTTGAATTCAACATATTGTTGGAATTCGAAGTACCGATAGAGAAGGCTGCAAAATCGAGTGTGGCAGAAGTGCACTCTATCTCGTGTAATGCTTCAGCTTATCTTGTTTCGGTCTTCCAAGTTTTTGCCCTCGAACTTGAGGCATTTACTATAAGCTCCCAGCATCATCCTTGGGCTAGTGAGGAGTTTTACTCCTTTCAGAACTAGCTGTGCTCCGTTCCTAGCAGGCAATGCTTCATACTCTGTCATATTGTTGGTGTTCTCAAACGTCAGTCTTCGTGGGACGTACGGGAATATCGTGCAATTGATCTGAGAGCATATTAATAGAACCACACAGCTCCTGATCCATAGTGAAGTAACAACCAGTTAGGCATTCATTGTAAACTCCAGAGTACCAAAATGTTTCAATCTGCAGTCTGGTTCTGGACTCTGGTTGGAGTTCTAGTGTCGCTAGATACATCTTTACCGTATTTCCAAGAAATATCACACCGTGGGTGCATGGAATTCCTAGAAAGGAGTACTATCTGAGATCTACGATTCCTCGGATCTCTCATAACCGTGATCATTTAGACTTCTTTTTCAGCTCCAGCTCGATAGATTGTACTCCTTAGATAGGAATATGACGCACAGGATTCTAACTCCATCTTTACCATCTCCTCCTACGTTCTTTGCAGAAGTTATCTAGCTCGGCAACATCCCGTAAGTCTACAGGAATACCTGCAACTAAGATTGGTCATCTATCAATCTTTTGTCAGGGAAAGCTTCCAAAACAGCTTGTGCATCTGGTTGACTCCTTTTTCAATTAAGAGGGACAGTGTCCTTCCATGGATTTTATAGCACCTTCCTATGGTCTTTGTCAAGGTATAGCCCAATGGAGGCGGTCTGCAACAGCTTCCTTAGAGGAGATTTTTGTGCAAATCAAACGTAATAGTAAGATAATGTTCCTTTGCATAGGAGAAAGGCAGTATGCCTTCCATGTCATGCATGGGGGTACCTTAATGAATTGATGACTTAGAGTAGCTTTTATCTTGAAAGCTAAAAAGGCAACAACACACTAGTGACTAAACCAGGGAGAGGATAAATACACAGTCCAACTAATCTATAGCAGTAATAGCCTTCAGCAAGTACTGCCAAGATATCTCAAACATAAATACAACATAAAACCCTCTCTCTCAAACATGAAGGTCAGAATTACATATACAGAATGCAAAATGTGAAGCACTGAGACATCACACATTCTTGTATCATTTCACATCTGGCTTGAAAGTCCCACTGGTAGGTGAATTATTAGCAGATGCAAAGAGAATTTAAGAATTACAGAGATAGCAGGTGCCATATAGACACTCTAATCAAGTGATGACAGCGTTTATAAAAGAAAAAGATAAATAGAGAATCAACGGGCAATTTTGTTGCATTAGTTACACAGACTAAGTATAACTACATTGATATGGCACTATCCCATAGTGCTCTATAGGCATTAGGACCTCTTCAATATATGGACTACAACTGGTAAGAGAGATACCAAGCTTGTCCCAAATAGTCAGACCAAATGACAGCAAAGATTCCAGATGTTTACTACACAAGCTTTAAGTACAGCATCTCTCCTTGGTGGTACTTGTAGAGAATCAGCAGTCCATCAGATATAACGCAGTTGTCATATGGAGGGACTCCATCCTCATCAACCATGTGAAGCTTGTGATCGTGATCCAAATTTGCTGGATTTTGCAAGTGGTCCATCTGTTTGATTCGTTACGAGATTCACTTGAGCAGCGATGAACATGTGCTTGTTCTCCAGAATAACATGTCGAAGACCCTTGGCCCAATTTCTGCTTCTCAGCTTCTCAGGGGTCTTCACACGGGAAACTATAGCCTTATATGAAGCTACAATCAAAGCTTCACTGACCTATGACATTAATTGAGAGAAAATGCACGTATATTACTGACTTAATGACTTAGTAAAAAGAAAAATGAAAGCTGCAGTGAAATTAGAAAAGCCAAACATTTTTAATGAAAAGATGTCATCTTTAAATAATTGTATTTCCCCTAGGGGAAAATATCCAGACGACCAAGTTGGGGATGCATACAAGGTCAACATTTAAGTATATGATAAAAAAAGGCATTATGATCAACCTAATCTGAAGAATAACATATTTAGCACAAGATTGGTTATACATGCAAGTGTACCTTGGGATGGCCAATAGAATCTGGTTTTCCTCTTTACATATAGGCCAATTCTGACTTGCTTTGTTTGATCTTGACAGCATTGCAAAATAATGTTCCACCAGGTTAACTTCAAAAAACTGTATTGAAATTATCATCTTGAGGATGCAAACCCTCTAGAAAACTAGCAGGAGAACGAAAAATCTTCTTCAAGAGCAAATGAGAAATGACAATTCAGGAGTAAAAATTGCAAATCAAGTTAGTTGTAGATGTAAGTCAGTTTTCAAAAACAATTCTTGAAGACTTATTGTTAAAGACTTCGTAATGTGGAATCCAAGAAGCTACAAGGGCTAAACTAGTGCATGTTTGTTGAGAGTGTTCCACACACCATGCAATCCCAGTTATATGCATTGTTAGGGCAATCAGATTTTAAGATATAGTATTCACACGCTAGATCAAAACTGAAGTGTTCCTGATGGAAGCTTGGCTTTGAGGCATTTCATGGATCATTTTGTCTCAACTGAGTCCATAGAAATTGTATTTCCAGCTTTCACTAATCGAATATCACAAATTTATCTACATGGAATTCTAAAAGGATACATATCCTGAAATCTATAGGATGCCTTCCCGCCATAGAACTACTAAAAGAATATGGGTCACTGGAAAGCTTATGTTGGAATATGCAATTTGAGCTATTATTTGCCCAAAGAATACAGAAGGCAAAAACTGCACTGTCTAAATGACGATTTACAGGTTCAGAGTGTATTTATTGCCCTAAGAGAGAGGTCGAGAATTAATACAGTTACCAACCTGATTGGAGACTACTATAATTGATTATTACATGCTATATAATGTGTTAACAAATTTTCATACACCCCCTCTTGGATGTACTTTGACCGTGAAACAAGACAAAGTTTGTCCCGAAATCGTTGGCCTAATATGGCTAAAGCCCAGTATGTTTAGTCATTACATCTACAGACTGTGGCCATAAGTTGTACTTTAAAATCAGCAGTCCTTAACTAGTGATCGCAGATTGTCGAATGAAGACGAACCGCATTACATCAAAAATCTGGTCCCAAGTGAACAAAAGATATGGCAAGTGGTCCATCTGGGGTACGAATATGTCCATTTCGGGACATTACACTAATGATGAATCATCAATGGCTGAGACTGTCAGCCCCATCTCCATCGTGCTAGAAATCAGACCCTCGAAGATGTGGATTAAAAAATCTATTCCAGGCTTGTGTAGCCTGCTAGAGTCTATACGAGATTCAATTAGCCTACAATCTAAGTCACCTTGATCATGCCCTTGCAACTCCGTGTAGTTATCATCCAACCTTTTCAGGAAAGCACGGTGAAGTGCCTTCCAATCAAATTGAGTTGCTAAGAAGAGAAGCAACTGAAATGTGACCATCTGTGCAGTGGGAGTTACAACCAACTCCGCAATAGTAGGAGAAATAACCATCTCCGTCTCTGCAGTGGGAGAAAGGACCATCTGTCTCAATAGGAGAAATAACCATCTTGTACGTCTTATCTATTTGCTCATCTATCCCCCTCTGTTGGGAAAGATCCTTCACAACACAATGAGCAAACTGTTCATGCTCTATTGTCCTTCGAGCAAGTAACCTCTAAGTGAATGGCTGGGCATGCCATCTCACCATGCACCGTCAATGCATCTGGAATAGTGGAGTCTCCGTCCACAACAAATTGTTCTTCTGAATGAGGAAATCCATCCTCCCAAGGCATGCCTCGCCTCCCGTACACCTAGTATAGTGGATTATTCCCTCCACAATAGGTGCATGTAGGTTGACTGTATCCAAGTCAACAGAACTGTGAGGAATGGCTTCCTCCCAAGGCATTGCAGCCTCCTGCACATCCTGAATGGTGGAGCTGTCCTCCACACGTGCATTCATGTTGATCTGCAGCCGGATCAACAAGCCGATACTGACCACCTTGACCCCAATACCAAGGGCAATTATCCGTCTTTGTTTCACATTAGAGACAACACACTTCTTTCCACATAAATCCACATAAATATTGGGTTTTTTCAGTCAATTGGCGAATAGATAGAAGATTCTTTTGTAAAGAAGGCACATATCTAACATTCCGTACCAACAATTTATGAGCATTATTCGATACAATGCATATATCTCCTATCCCTCTCTACTGCAAGCGATTTTCCATCAGCTAGTACTACTGATTCAAAACAAATATTTGCAGTAAATGAAACATACCAATACATGCGACATGAAAAGTGTTTGCAAACGCACCAGAGTCAATGATCCAGCAACTGGTACCACTATCATTTGAGCATGATGTCGTAAGACAGTAAAGAGCATACTCGTCATCCGAATCCTCGTTCTTCTGTAATTGCTGCCACATGTTTCTCATTACATGGCTTTTTGTTCTGCTGTCGAAAGATCATACATCCACTTTCGGCAATCCCTCTTGAGGTGCCCAACCTTGTGACAGTAATAACATATGACCTGATACCGAGTAGATAGATTCACCAGAGTGACGTTTCCACTTTCCCTTTGACTAAGTGACAAGAGCACTCTCTACATTGGTCACAATTAGATTCTGCCTGAAGTTGTCTCCGTTCCTTTTGCAACAGGTAGGAACTCACCTTGTCAAACGTGAGTGTTTGACTTTCAGCCATTAAATGGAGTGCCTCCACAAATGACTCATACGAAGAAGGTAAGTTGTTCAAAACCAGAGCCACCATATCATCGTCATCCACCTTTTTATTGATGGAAGATAACTGGTCTCGGAGGTCTTTCATCCGAAGTAGGTGCTCAGGCAGCGATCCACCTTCTTGTAACTTTACGGAAAAGAGCATATTTTTCAAGTATAAAACCCAACTCTTTTCTGACGTCTGATATTTATGCCTCAGACTGGTCCACAACACATTAGCCATAGTGGCATTCTAGACCTCGAGTATCAAATCATTTAACACCAACAACTTGAGAAGTAATAGAGCCTCCTTATGAAGTTTTTCGTAATTCTTGAAGTTCGTAGCAGGTCTGCCTTCGGTACCTGTGATTATCTTATCACAATCACGAAATTCTATAAGTGTTAGAATTTTGTGGCTCCATACATTGAAATTTGTGACCGTCAACTTTTGCAAGTTGGGCAAAATCAAGTTAGAAATATTAGCCTTTTATTACTCCAAAATAACGGAAATAATTTAAAAAATTAGCCTGCTCACACAATGAAAATATGTTATGATCAATAGACTATTATGAAGCAGTTTTATACACTGGTCGTAATTGAAAGAACCCTGGAAACTGGAATTTGCGACAATGAAAAACGTCACCAAAATTGGCATACTGGAAATCGTGACCATGAAAAACATTAAAAAATGTCTTCTGCGCTTGCTTTTTCCCTTGCGACTATGGTAAAAGACCTCTCCCTTTGTATCTACCCTCACAACTGGAGGAAAAACAGTACTTATGCCTTCGCTTTTTCTTCTTGCCACTGGAAAATTTGTCTTTTGCCCTCGTTTTTGTATCTATACGATACGTCTTTGCCCTTGCAACTGAAGACAAATACTTTAAAAACAGCAACTGTAGGTATACAAAATAAAACCCACGAACTGTAAACCAGCGACTTGGATTGTAGAAACTGTGGCTATATATATATATATATATATATATATATATATATATATATATATATATATATATATATATATATATTGGCTTCGAAAATCTGCGATACACAAAAAACCAACTCTTTCATTTCGATTGCGACTTGCAATTCAAGGCAATAGTCGAGTTTTGTTTCTTTAAATCTTATTCAACAAGCGAAAACAACCACTTCAGTTTGTGCCCTATTAGGGCTTCCTCAAACTATGTGTCACACTCACGTGCACTTCAAAGGCTTCCTCAGGAAAAACACTTTGATACCAATGTTAGCATATGCAAAGAGAAGAAAGAATTCAGAGAAGGTTGAATGCACACTCAAACAAGTGTGACAACGTTTATTATATAAGAAGAGGTGGTTGCAGTTTGGTTGAACAGCTACCAACTAAATAACTGCATTATATGCTATTTAATGCTCTATATTTTAACATACACCAACATTCAGTAATGTATTCGAGCATCACATATAGCAAGCAAGAAAGGCAACATTAATGGCATCATTCAATTACAAATAGAAAGGCGACATTTATGATTGAAGGGCATTAACACTATAAGAACACATCAATATTATATTCATAAATTCATGGAATAAGGAGAAAATCAATGCACACAAATTTAAAATCGAAATCCTCCAACATTCAGAGAGGAAAGAGAGGGAGAGAAAAAGCCAACCCCTTTTACAATTTATTTCAAGCCTTTTATAGGCACATTCACTCAAAAAGTAGTTATAAAACTACTTTGCGACTTAACCCGCCTTTGACTCAAGTTGATATAACTTGAGTTCATTTTAAAACTTGCACAATTATAATATTTTAATTAATTTCAAAAGTGAATTAATTAATTACATTTTTTATTTTGGTATAATTAACAAAAAAACCTATTTTCCTTCTGAAATGACCTGCTCTGCTTGAAACCTATTCCTTCTGAGCTTTGTCCGCAATAACGGTTAGAATTTCCTTGAGTGCATTTGTTAAAGAAGCAATTGTGAGAGACTTTTTCCCCGGTATACACCTTTCAAGTTCATCCACATACTTTTCCATAAGCATTTTCAGGCCATCCATCTCCAAAAGCACCCTACAATCTTGTATAATTTGCGAAAACACACATAATGCATCGTGTAAAGACCTATAATACAAGGAAACTTGCTCCTCGTAAGACTATAGTACAAGCAAATAGGATGCTCACAAAAGGCATAGAGTTTGATTTTACACATGTCAATTGCAAAAAGATCCAATTTGGGCATTTTGTCAAATACTTTGTGTGTATCGATTATTACCAAAATACCGGTCTTCGCTCCAAAATGTTATTTGGATTTGATCGCTCAAATTCCCAAAGGTGTTAAATTCTCATTCAATGATGTTATTGTTATCATTTGTTCTGTTTAATTAAGCCAAGTACCATGCGACGAAGCAACAACCATTTTTCATCCTTGTTTAATCTATATGAAAAATACTTGGCAGCATTAATTTTATGTGCCTGATCGGGCTTGGGACTATGAAGTGGAACCAACATATGTCGTTGCTCTTACTGACTTGTCGGGGAACAAATGGAACGGTGGACAGTTCCATTATTCCATCATAGAAGCAATGAAGCGACATGTAACACTTATCACCATCAATTATTATTCTTGAAGATTGATCCACTCACCACATATTATTCATGGCTTGGTTACCCATTTTCCATGCATTTAACATGAGTTGAAGGATTGACTTATTCCACCACATTAATCCAATCACCACACATTATTCACAACCTGGTTACCCAAAGTTGAAGGATGTACTTATTCTAACACCTTTTCATTTCCATCCATCCTCAAATGGGAGACAACATCATTGGTAACATATTTAGCATTGAGCGGCTACCTGTAACTCATTCACATGGATCAAAGATTCACCAAAATGTAGAAGTTGACAGCCTTGAGATTCTTGCAATTAACTTCTTCGCATTTGGCTATACCACCAACAATGCTCTGATGTTGAGTCATCAAGTTCACAACCTTGCGTTATAACTAAGAATCATGGGATCGTGTTCTTTTGATTCAAGAGAAACAAAGTCATGACAAGTCATGAGATAGAATCACATAAACAGTTTAAACACAAGAGTACGATGTAGAATTGTATCCTTCAAGGTACTTTCATAGATTCGAACAGCTTGAAAAATACTACGTATAAGTTGGTGAACAAGGAAGGGCACGATGTGTGCAGTTTTAATTTTACATCGGTCAATGAATCTACTACGTGAACAAGACTTCTATGATTATCATGTCATCCAGGAACGAATAGAAAGCGTGGTTTGAACCTTTGAAACCAACAAGGAACATGGTAACCATCTTCGTGTTCCTCAAAGCTTGCTCGGAGCCGGTGCAATAACATGGAACGCCTATTATGTCGTCACTATCGGGGTTATGGACATATGGAGAAACAAATGTAACTCGAGACCAATTCCAAAGGTTCTCACAAAGGCCGACATAGAACCATAAACATTAGTATGACCTTGTAAAACATAGATTATGTTTACGATTTGGGAACTTGATGACTAGACAAAGCAAGGAAAATTTGGAGACATTTTACCATGCGGAGACCAAGATAGGAAAGGAAAAGGTGAACTTTTTAATATGGTATTTATATTCAAAATTAATCTCTTGGGTGATTTTGATGCAATGGAGCACAAGTCTAGAAGTTTCAGACAGTCCAATTTTTACCATTATAACACACGGTATATGCAACAAAAAAATACTAAAAGACGTTACCTCAAGTTTCATTACAGACCAAGCTTCCTCAAGTGTGACATCTTGCATAGCTTCGAAAGGACTTATATTCAGGATATACAACATCATGTTCACTGCTTCTCCCCAATATTTGTACAACAAATCTAGTGCATCATGCACCCAAGCATCTCCATGATAGTTTTGTTCCACCTCTCAACCACTCCATTCTAATGTGGAGTGTGCAGGATGTCAATTGTCATTGAATACCTTCCTTTCTGCAATAGTCTTTAAATTGCTTGGAAGTGAATTCACCACCATTGTTAGATCTCAGTGTTTTGATCCATCTACTTGTTTGGGTTTCCACCAAGGCTTTGAACTTTTCAAATGTTGCAAAATAGTCAGACTTCTTTTTCAAGATGTAGACCCACATCTACCTAGAGAAATCATCCACCAACAACAAAATACCTCAAACTGAGGATTGTTGGTGATTTTCAAGATGACTCACAAAGACCTGCATGAACGAGACCTAAGAGCCCCTTTTCACGCCAAGCAATTTCACTCGGAAATGGCTTCCGCTTTTGCTCGCCAATCAAACACCCTATACGCATCTAGTTTCTCTTGGATAGTCAGCAAACCAAGAACCGTGTTAGCTCTTCTAAGTTTGGCTAAGTACTGAAGACTGAGATGTTGAAATATCTCATGCCAAAAAATGTCAGTATTACCCTCCACAACTAATGCATGTAAGTTGATTATGGCAAGGTCAACAAACCTATTCAAGCCACCTTGCTCAATGCCTAAAGAAATTGCTCGGTCCAATTTTATATCACACATCACACTTTTTCCCAAAGAAATTCACAGTGATGTTGTGATTTTCAGTTAAATGACTAATAGATAATAGGTTTTTATTCATTTTATGAACATACTTGCCATACCTAACTATGAACTTTTCAGCATCATTTAATATTATGTGTATATTGCCTATCCCTTCTACAGCATGTATTTGCCCATCACCTAATGTAACTAGATCATAGAAATTTGTATTTGTAATAAATTTTGCATACCAATCCTAACACATGAAATGTCTAGAAGCCCTGGAATCAAAGAACCAACAGTTGGTAGCACTATTGTTCAAGCATGATGTCGTGATTTGTGACCTTCAACGGATTGTTTTGCTCTGCAAATCCCATAAAAATTGTCAAAATCACACCAAATACCAGTCTGTTCACAAAGATTGTTGGTCTACTGCAAATCCTTGCAATTTTATGGCAATTTAAGTCCATGACCCTAACATTTTGTATATCTATGCAAAATTGTTATTTTGTTTTTTGTGTTTGCACAATACTTTCATTGATCTTTCTATGTCTACATTCACCTTCAAAGCACACCCTCTACTTTGTCTTCCTCAAGCATCCTTCACAACTTTACTTTCATTCTCTGCTACAACCTCGTTCTAGTCTCAAATTCAGTCTTCCTCTACAAAAAAATTCACATCTTCCACCTTTTGCACGTGTCCTTTCTCTGCACATTTTTTGCATGGAAATTGCAACAAAAATTCTCTTGCTCTATAATGCCCCTTTCTCGGCTCTAACTGAAACAAAAGGGATATTGCACAAACCCCAATAGAAGTAATCTGAAAATTATGACAACCAACTGATATTTATGACAGCAAAGTACAGCAGTATGATTTTTTAGAACAGCAACAAGGAAAATGCAATATCTCTCCAAAAAATGCATCTTTTACGCAATCCAAAGCATGTAGGGAACTTTAGAAATATTTTAGAACAAATATAAACCATGAAATGAGCCTTCAAACCCCCCCTGGAATTTATTTAATTAAATATAATAGGAGCAGTGAACACCCTTACAAATATGGCTGGAAATGAAGAATTCCAAGCCCCCAATTGAAGTACAAATGTAGATTCCAGCTACTAAAAGTAGGAGAACACAATGATGGCTGAATTTGAAGTTGCCGTGCCCTAGAAGACCCCAAACACCACCTTGGGGCAAGTTGTCACCCTAGGAGAGGGCTGGAAATGCCTTCAAAACTGAATACAAATCCTTATGAGATCACCTTGTTGCAAGCTTGAGGAGTTTCGTCCGCAAACGATCCCATTATTGAGAGGTTTCGTTCTCAATAGGTTTTCCAAGAGGGTTTTCATCTTCAATGGAAGAGAGAAAAATCAAACATGCTCAAACTCCAAGAGAAATAATTCCCAAAAGTATGCATCCACTCTTCCAAGCCAAGCGACACCTTTAAATAGCTAGAGGTGGTGTCAAAAACCAATTAGAACCTTCTAAAGAAAACCAACCTCCTTGGGAACATAATAGTTCATTTTATATTTTCTTCTTCTTCCTTTTTTTGGCTTTTCTCCTTTACCCAGCCGACTAGACTATACTTACAAAATAGCTATAAAAGAATGCAAAGCTCACAAAAACAACTGAAAAACATGACATCAACTTCCCCTATTCTTTCCCTTTAGGCCACAAGAAGTGGAATGGGCCCAAGATCTTCGAAATGAACTAGCCTAGAGAAAGGGACATTACATGCTCCCTCGTGGTGTACATGAACTCACGACTTTTTACCCTTTCATTTCTTCTATATCTAGCCTTCACAACGTATGTCCACAACACCATCATTTTTGGCTTCATTCATGACCCAACATGTCTCCTGAATGACCCAACGTGTCTCCTGGTCTTCACATACTACAAATTGTGAATCTTGTTTTCTACACTTTGGCTTCACTTTGGTTCATGCCCGCCACTCTTTTTGCAAACCATCATGTCTCCTCAAGGTCGGTTCTCAACTCGCGATCTGCCTTTAACTCATCACGTCCTCCTTTTACTATGATGTCCTCTTTTGCAATGACTGCAACTCGTGATCATAGGTTTTGCAAGTCTCATGCCCTAATGAAAAAGTCAAATCTTGCAAGTACCGTCATGACCTTTTCTTCTTTTTTCCATAGTCAGTACCCTTTTCCTAGGGCTTCCCCAAACAACTACTTTGATACCAATGTTAAGATTCAATGAGATGAAGAGAAATGCAAGGCACACTAACATACTCATGTCTCTATCTTTTATTAATCAAATAAGAAGTTACATGCTCAAGTGAGGAAGTTATACGTGAATTACTAATATACATTAATTAATAGCTAATTAGTTGATGTTTATTCAATATCTTACAGGATTGGTCATAGATTCTAGCTCACAAGCGAACACCCTTTTGGAGAGCACCTAAAGGGGATTGAATAAACCGAAATTGCAGTCACCTACATTTAGGTTGGCAGTGGCAAACCAATTTGATATTGACCTCTAGGAGACTTAGTAGAGTATAGGTAGGAGGATGCCAATTTGTGATTGATTTCATGTTGATATCTTTGTTGAAGCCACAATTTACATTGAATCGTTAGAACAATTATGGATGGATAAGACCAAGTTAGAACTAAGCATTGAGAAGAAGATGGTCTCAATGGAGTAGAGGACTAACAAAATTAATATCCACATCAACATTCAAACTATAAGTCAAAAAGCTGCATTGTCTGATTCAAAGGAGGAAGACCAATCTGATGACAAAGTTATAAACCCCATCAAATGATGCAATCCTACAAATTGAGTAATCCTTTGAGGGAAAGAAATCTTGGACAACGGTTGTTACACGAGAAAATGGGATATTGAAGATTTTCTTCTCGTCGTGTTGCTTTCTTTAATTGGACACTCATGAGGATGGCGAAATTTCAGCATGGAAAAAGCTTGTGGAAGAGAAGAATAAGAATCCCATGGAGGAGGTTATTAAGGAAATGGAACAAGCTAAAGCCGGTGTTGGAAAGAAGCCAAGATTTCCCAGCAATATTCCACAAATTTCAACGTAATTGAATTAAGGATGAACAACACTCCCACACATTCCTCTTCAAAACAGGAAAGGAAAGGGTATTGTCCATTGATCCTTAAAAGGTGAAGCTGACCTTGGGGCATAAAGACTCCACAAGTCATCCACATGGGATAAGGCTGGGACCGAGAGTGGGAGGTAACTGCATTCTGTGATTTGTATAAAATATGCCTGAGGGCCTATGTTGAATCCAAAGAAATAGCATAACGAACAAATTGCAAAGTCACAAAGGAACACATCCGTTTCCAACTAATGTATGGATAAGAGGATATGGTTCTGATAGAATTTATGGTTTAAAATCTAAGAATAGCCTTAAAAAACCTGTTAGGGAATGAAGAGAGTTCGACTCCGAGACTAGTCAAAATAGAGCAGTTTGGATGAGAAAAAATGAATGCTTAGTGAGCTCTCATGATTGATCAAAATTGGAGGAAATATCAACAGAACAAATAGTTGAGAAAAATGAACCTAAACCCAAAAACATACCAAATAGAAACTCAAAATGCTATCACTGCCCCACTTTGAATGCATGACATATAGGAAAATGGAGCCATTGTGCTCGAGAACCTCAATGGCAACATTGTTAAGGATGCGGTTAACAAATCAAAATTGAAGTTATAAAAAGTGTGGAACAACCCTAAAAGAAGATTGTGAAGGAAATTGTCAAGGAAATTGCTAAGGAAAGGTGAGAGAGTGAAACAAGTAAGAACATGGAGGAAATATTGCAAATATAATTCACAAAGGCAGTGAGTGGAGACACTATGAGAAGAAATGAGTGTGTGATGTGTCACGAGAAGGGGCATGATCCAGCAAAATGCCAGGCTAAAGAAAAGATAAGCAAATAATTGAGGAGGGAAGCAGCTCAGAAAGAGTGCGAAGTCCAAAAATAAACTTTCCAAAATAAGACACACAGACTACCACGTTTCTAAAATAGAAAGTGGGGTCCATGCGGTGCAGCTCAAGGACATGATGAAGAAGCAATTGAAATTTTAGATAAAAGAGAAGTATCATGCAAGATTTCAAGGATTTTCAATTAAAAAATATTTTAAAAATTAAATAGGAAGACATTAAAAATTTACCAAACATTGGAAATAGGTCTCTTAGGGACTTGTTGAATCAATATGATTTAAGAAACATCATTATGGGTTCTCTAGCCTTGGGAAGGCTTATTAAATGTATGAAAATTGGCAAATTAGTAGTTGCTTCAGATACTTTTAAGAATTGGTTCGATGGGGAAGGCAGCGACTATGGAGGGAGTCGAATGCAAGAAACAGGCGGATCTGCAGGTGAAGATAGATGTCGCGAAGGGAACCGGCAGAGTATTGGGGGGGGTCACGAGCTGGTGGTGGAGTGTTGGATCGAGTCGGCCGAGATAAGGACGAGGCGGATTCGTGCCCTAACCTTAAGGCTCCAAAAACGAATGTGTTTCCTGATGGGGCAAGTGGACAGGGCAAACACAGTGATAGGTATCAGCGGGGTGGAGATTTAGGCAACCGTGGCTCGGGGCATCACCAGAAAGCTACTTCCTTCAAAGATGCACTGGAAAAGAGGGGCGGCTGTTCCTCGGGCAAGCAAACATCAAATAACCAGGCCTACCTAGTCGATCTGGCCGAGGACATTCCTTCGCTCACCATAAAAAATCCAGAAGTTGAAGAATATTTCAAAAACTTATCACGGGATGCGGTGGTTGGTAGGTTTAATGGGTTTTGGCCTTCCTCCACTGCTCTGTATCAATGGGTTTACGAAAATTGGACCAATAAATGTGAAATCTCCCTTTGTTCCAAGGATTTTTTCATTGTCCATTTTAGGGAACCAGAAGATTACCAGCATTGTTTGACAGATGGTCCTTGGTTCTGGGGACATGCGGGTTTATTTATCACTCCATGGTTCCCAGATTTCGATCCGAATACTTATTCGGTGGCCAAAACACAGGTTTGGATCAAGCTTCCTAACCTCCCATTAAATCTATGGTATGCCCTGGACGATATTGGAAACGTGTTGGGCAAATTTATAACAGAGGATTTGGATAGAACACATTCAGGTTTGTATTCTTTTGCCCGAACTTGTGTTGAAATTGATTTAAGCAAAGGAATACCTGATCGAATCAACCTTAAATTTGGTAATTTTCTGCATACCCAAGTCTTAAACTATGAGAATAACACATTTCCATGTAGATTGTGCAGAAATATGGGACATTTGCAAGCCTCTTGTCCCTTCAATAAGAATCAGAAATTTGAGGGAAAAAATGGATCGACATCTTCAAGCGGATGGGGTTCTGTAAACCTGGATTTGGTTTCTGCATCAAATTTTAAAGATAATCCAAATAATCCTATCTCCGACGGTAAAACGGTTACAGAGAAGAATGATACAGAGATGGGATTTCAAGAGAACCACTTGGTTGGAGGTGGCATAAAAAGGGGACATACTTCAAAAAGTTCAGAATCAGATCAAGATTCTGTGCCAGATAATTCAATGGCTTTGGCAAATCCCAGTGACCTTGCGCTGGTTATTTCATCCAATCTAGGAAAATGGAAAGAGGTAAAGAAGCGGAAAAATAAAAAAGGACGCATGGGCAGCATTGACAATTATTTTCCATCCCAGGGTGGGAAGTAATTTTAGGATAGTTTTATCATTTGTGAAACCGGTATGCAGTTGTTGTTTGGCTTTTGTAGCCCTTTTGTTTTCCTGAGGATTTAGCCTCATCATTTTGAATAGGGAATGGGTCCCTTCAACCCGCTTTATCAATCAAAAAAAAAAAAATTACCAAACATTCAGAAGGTCGTCACAAATAGCAAGACATGAAATAATTATGAATTATAATTTCACTTAAGCCATACATGAAGAAGATGAAAAATCAAAGCCTCAAAGCCTGACAAAACTGATGTGACGAAGAAGTGTTCATCTAATAACGACTTCAACAAAAATAGAAGACATTAAAAGGTCCATAAAGGAAATTCACTCAAGTCCCCTTGGTCAAATAAAATGAAAATTCCCCTCAACTCTTCCATACACCTAGTCCTCGTACCATATTTTTACATAAGATTCTAACTATCACACATTTTAAATTACCCATTTAACCCCTTACAACCATCAACCCCCCATATATCCCATACACCCATCCTTGCACTCTACCACTTCTAAACCAGTCCTAGCACCCTACCAAACTATTCAAACACTCAATATCACTCAGACACATCCAAGACCTGGGGGGTGGGGGGGGGGGGGGGGGGGGGGGGGGGGGGGGGGGGGGGGGGGGGGGGGGGGGGGGGTGGGGGGGGGGGGGGGGGGGGGGGGGTGGGGGGGGGTGGGGGGGGGGGGGGGGGGGGGGGTGAGGGGGGGGGGGGGGGGGGGGGGGGGGGGGGGGGGGGGGGTGGGGGGGGGGGGATTTGAATAAGTGTATGAACCATCCAAGATAGAAATGTGGTCATCAAGGAAGGCAACAGACCCATCAAACAGGAGAGGTGCATCTAGGACCCAAATGGAAACTTGAGGAACATTTGAGGCTTGAAAGGCTACATTCAAGCTAGGCCAGCCCTGTCCAAGGATAATGACACATCCAAGAAGGGATGTGGACCATCCAAAACAGCAAATGTTTCATCTAAGATCACAATCGACCCATCCAACATAGTCAATCCACAATGCTAAAGGTGAATACAAACCGATCAAAGCTATAGACGAGGTTGAGAAAACAAGAAAACCTGAACGAGCACAAACAGGTGTTGTCCAAGCCCAAACACAGACCGCCAAATGAAAAAAACCTGTCTATCCAGAGAGGACAATTCCTCAAAGCTAAAGACAAAACTGTCCAGCCAGATATATAAGTCGAAGGAAAATAAAAATCAGTCAATCAGTCAAAGCACATCATCAATCCATCCAAAACATGTTATCCATCCAAGCCCAGAAAAGGCTGGTCAAATAAATTTAAAATTTTGTTTAATTTGTCTTATCAGTCTAAGTCAAAGAACAATTCATCAAACCATGGAGAAGACAATCCACAGAGAACAAAAAGAATTACTTTCATGCAACAAAAGAAAATATTTTGACTTCTGCGAAACAAAGTGAGGAAAAGAAACCACAACAAAATCAGCAGGCAGAATTTACAAGGACGGCAGTTGTAGATTTTTGTCGGTGAAAAGAAGCAGTGTACGAACCCTTGGAATTGCATTGTAAGAGAAAGGATTTTGAAAGAAAAGAACCCTCTGTTTGGAGGAGTTTCTTCTTGAACAGGCAAAGAAGTTGTTCAAACTTCATACGAAGGTGTGGAAGTTATTACTAAAGGTGAAACTGAATAGACGCACATACATCGCCCACATAGCACAGGTACAAAACACATATTTAAGCACACAAAATCAAGTGGGCAGCAATTGAACAAATTATTTCGCAGAAAACCAAGTAGAAATAAGAGGTAGTATTTCGCACACAAACTGTTTGATGAAAGGACCACAAGACACCAGGAACAATTCAGCAAAAAGAAGTGTACAAAATCAGTCCTACAACTTAGAGGAAGATCGTAGCAGAAGTTTGGAAAGTAATTGTTTGACTACATCACCATTACCAATTGACTACTTCACATGACAAGTGTTTGACGGAGAGTCAAACCATGTCCTTCGAGAAAGCTGGGGGAGTAGAAGCACTGCATGAGGAAGTTGGTGAAGTCAGCTGGTCCCATTACAGTGGAGACTTACCATTTACCTGGAAAACAAAATTCTCAAAGAGTGACTATTTCATAAACCTCTCAAAAACGAGCTACCATTGTGCATACATAGCAGTGGGTTGGGAGAGAGTCCAGCAGAGGGGAATAGATAAATTTCAGAAGAAGGTAAGAGATTGGTGCCAGATGATGTCCCAAATGATGGGTCGGATAGTCCACCGAAGAGAACAATCTAGGTGACTGAGAAAGGTTCACAAGATGACACTGAGAGGAGCTGAGAAGAAAGCCGAGGCAAAGGTGCCATGTGGACAACATGAATCTTCTCAAAGCAACAGAAGAAAATATAAAGGGTGCGAAGGGGGCAGAAGACCATCCTCAAAGGGACAACAGTAAAGATGAAGGAGCAGGAACTGCAAGGAATACATACATGCGAGGTGATAAGAGTTGTTTTGTTGGATGAACATGAGGTGAAAATGGAGGAGGCTCTGCCAAGAGTTTGGTGGGGATGCAAGTTTTTGCACCAAATGAATCTTCTCAGAGAGCTGACAATGAAAGGATGCTTATGAGTCGAACGATGAAGAAGAGGACACTCCGAGGAGTGAGATATGAGATCATGCCAATCATGCCAAAGAGAATGAAAACAGGAGGTCACAATCAGCCTGGAAGTGAGGAGTGGAAAGAAGACAAAAGAGAAGAATAAGAAGGAAGAATAGGAGATGAAGGAGCTGGCATTGCAGGTACAATGTTTGTCAGCAGGAGTTGGAGCCTTGGAGGCTCAAAAGAAATCAAGTGAGAAGAGGAGAAAACAGAGAATGGACCTGAGATAGTCCATTATGTAGATGAAAGCAATATTGTGACAGGACCAGTTGCTGAAAATGATGGGATGACAGTGTTGTCGCCTGTAAAGCAAGTGGCCAGCAAAAAAGACATGTGCAGAATGAAATGTTCAGTATGAAGACAAGATTGATGAGGAACTGCAAAACTAGAGATAAAAGAGATCGTGAATATGAGAAAGATATGATTCTTGAATCTTAGGAGAAGGTAGCTGGTCTAAGCAGAGTGAAGAAAAGCAGAGGCAAGGGAATGACAGAGATGATAGAGGTCAATTTGAGCACCCAACATATGATAAAAATCAGAAGTGGGAGATGAAAAGAAGCAGAAAGCCCAAAGATTGAACTCGCGGTAATGTGGAGACCGGAAAAATAAGGATGTCTGAGGAGGACAAAAAGGTAAAATTTTAATGGAGGAAACAGTCAAATGATTCACAGGGGTGAGAAAGAGGCGACTGCAAAAGGAACAAAAACATTTAATCAGGTGGAAGGGCACACCATGGCCAAAAGAGTGGTTCTATCACTCAGCCTATGTTTGTGAGCACCAAGCTAACAAAATTCAAACATGGAGTCGGATGCAGGAGCATCCATGTAAGGTTGGCAATCTTGCATCACCAAAAACATGTTTTTTCTCGATGTCCATAACCTCATCAATTTTGAAAAGCATGATTGTGATAATGTGCTTCATGACTAAACCCGTTTTGCATCCTTGTGGGCTATTTTGGAGGAGCATGTACATTACAAGTGGAGAAAACATTGCAGGACGAGACGAAAAGGTTGAAGAGGTCTGTTGGGGGTCCAAGAGCAGCAAGAAAATGCAGAAGGAATACAGGCTGCACAGAGAAAGAAAACGTTTTTATGCTCTTTGTGAACCGAATGCATGGAGGAAAATGTGGGAAAGGGAGAACTGACTCAAATAAGGATGAAGAACGTCCCTCAGTCTTTTTGGTTGTTAATGACGAAATTCAAACAAGGAAATCATATATATACATGACTTACTCACCATTATTAGGGGTTGGACAACTTTGGGCTATAACTTACTATCTAGGCAAAGAGCAACATTCAAGAACTGCATTTAGGCTGCATTATTCACTGCATAGGAGGGGCTATTTATGAATTCCATCTCACACATTCATCTTGGGGGCAAAGTAGTTGTAGCCCGCTATCTTGGTGCGACTAGCACAAGGGCAACTTAGCTTCAAGGGACACAATTCAATCAAACACACTAGAACTACATAGAGTCTAAAATGTAGTGCAGCGCACGGTGACAATCACATTAGGGTGACGATCACATCGGGGTGACCACCGAGGTTAGTCCGAGTCAAGCATATACATAATTTATTTCATCTAATGTTTGCTTGAGCCTTGTGCAAGTAGCCAGGGTTTGTTTTGCAAGTTCAGGTGCGACACAAGAACCCTACAGCGAAGTGGATGCAACAAAGAGCAAAAGGAAGAAGACAAGTTCAGACCCTGAAAAGATCAGAAGCAGAGCTGCTGCCAAGACACTAGAGCCCAGTACAGACACCGGTGCCCGAGCAGTCTTGTCCAAAGGAGTTTCAGATCCCAATTTTCCATACAAAGCATATCCAGTCCAGATACAACTTGTTCCACTCAGTTTCTAGCCCAGAATGAGCCCAGATCTCTGAATACAAGCTAAGTCACTCTTATCTCCCTATTGTACACACTTGTTTGTTTCTTGCATGATAGATCTTGCTTGTTACTATTATATCCATTTGATCTCAGTCCTCTGATAAAGATTTAAACTTCTTTAAATCAAAAGGCCTTCCAGGCATCTAGAGAAAATTGGAATGCTAATAGAGTATGAACTTTCACATAAGACCATGAGGTATCCCATCTTCAGTTCGTGGAAGAAACCTTACATGTGGGAAAGATTTAGTTCAAGTAGCTAAATCCTTCAAGCACATGCCATTCTTATACATGTCGTTGGCAAATCAAGATATCAGTGAAAAAAATCTTCCAAATGAACCAAAGACATTGCAAGAAGATGCCATATCTTAAGTTTTCAACATTCCTCTCTTTACAAAACCTGAATGGTGCTTTACACATATTTGGTGGAAATTTGTAACATTGATACTAGTCACTCCCTTAAAAATTAGCACATTGAAATCCCAATCTGCCATGAATACCACGGAGGGGAATGTTGCTTCTGTTCTTAAGCCCCTGGTGGTCCCATGCAACCTGTTGCATAGCAAACCACAAGCAGCAGATCATTTTCCTTAAATACCAGATCAGGTATTGCTTAGATAGAGTAATTTCTGCATTGTTAGCGGTGGGGGCTGACATAGCAGTTCCATGGATGGGGCATTCCTTAGTTATCTCGGCAGGTACCTCGGTGAAATTTATGGAATGCTTTGCAGAAATATAGGCTCATTGAAAATGGAGTCTTTGCCTCGGCTGCTTGTTTACAAAAAAAACTGTCAAAAGATTTTTCAACAAAGGCAGGCCTCACTGCCATTTGTCAAAAAATAGTTCCAAAAAGATCTTGGCAGTCACCCCAAACTGCCTGCCCCCGATTGCTAGCAGAAATTAAAATTCTTCTTCCTAAGAAATAGCGTTCAGTATTTTTATGACAGGATTATGAATTTTGCAGTTGCAGAATTATTACCTTTCATAGGGGGAAAACCAGAACAAAAGGAGCCTTAGCCGTATGCATGGGACCCCGCCCTGAGAGGTTGCAGCACCAGCAGACATTAGGATTTTCTTTTTGCCAGGCGAAAACTGTAAGTAATTTAGGTTTATTTAGTTAAATATTCAAAATTTTCCAGTAGAAGTTATTAATGGAGATCCTGAATACGCTGTAACACTACTGCAGAAAACTTTACAAACCACATTATCATTTTCCTGCAAAAGGAACTTGTGTTAGCTGGAAAATAGAATTGAGTTATGCTCCGTGCATGGGACCACTAGGTGAGAAATCACATCTAATATTGATCTATGCCTATATTTTTAAATATTTATAAACAACTTCACCGAAACGTATCGTAAAACCTAAACAAATATTTAACAAACAGCAAGCGGACTGTTGGAAACAATCTATGACTGTAAAGTAGACGAGTAGCTCAGTCGTAGACCAGCCACACAGTAAATGGCAAGTCCTAAGTTCGAGTCCAAACTAGTCCATAGAAGACAAAGGCGGACTTTGGAAGATTTAGCCATTGGGGTTACAGAAACATTTATGGCTTTTCATTATTTCAAATATACGCGGCCTTTCGTCCATTTATAAACATTATCCCATCCTCAATTTAGAATGTATATTAATATTAAGCTACATAAGGAATGGCAGCTCTGAGATTCGAACCTTTGCCGATCAGAAAGGGGGAAAAATGAGAGACCTGACAAACATACCTGGAAACAAAGAATGTCTGCTCGAAGAAAGTCTGAGAAATAATTGGAGACTGAATTATATCGATGACCGGCATCTTTCAGTGTGTTGTAGAGGCCGTTTACATTCCAGTTGATGATCCGCATGGCGCCCACACTCAGCAGACGATCAAATATGCAGAGGGCATTGCGTATTTTAAATTTAACGTTTTATTTATAATTATATTTTGTTTACATGGTGAGCGGGCCCCGTAGATTTGAACTCGTGACATACTTTTTGTAATTTTCGAAAAGTAAAAACGAATTGAATGTATTTAATCCAAAAAAATTAGAGACTATTTAGCTAGCAAGATCATCCATAGGTGTTTGTTGGAAGGCCTATATGTACATATTTATTGAAGAAGAAGAAGAAGAAGAATTTTAACGTCCACAAATCTTGCTAAAAATCTTTTTGGCATTCAAATCTCTTGTTGGTGAGTTTGATAATCGGCTTTCCTGGTTTTTCAACCATATTCTCATTGAAAATATATTGAAATGATGTAGTAGCAATCGTGCTAGCAAACTAGGCCCTAATGTCATTTCATTTTTTAGATACTTAAGAGGGAGTTAGGTTGAGAGGAAGATAAAGTCGCAATAATGACTCATTCAGGGGGGAGAAGTGGCTCAGTGGGGATTGGGTGAGGGATGAGTGTTGAGTTGAACCTGAAGGTCGTGGTTTGTGATGAAGGGAGGGGTTGGCGAGCTCAGTGGTGAGCTTGGCAGGTGCGGGAGAGAGGTACGGTGATTTTGACGTTGGGTGTGGAGGGTAACAAGCCAATTGTGATAGCAACCAGTAATGAGGAGCATATATTGAGGGGAAGGTTGCAGGGGCAAGCAATCGAAGGTTGCGGGTGGAGGTTGTGCAGAGCGGATGGAGGAAAAAGTTGGAGGAAGGTCATAGCAGTAGATGAGCTCGGTTGCTATTACGACTGAGATGGGGATTGGGTGTGGGGGTGGGCTCGGTTGGGTGAGAGGAGGGTGATCTAGGGATGGCCGACAAGTTGGGCGTGGGAGGAAGGGTTAGAGTCAATCTGTAAGGGCAACTAGAACTGTGGAGTTGAGTGAGAGGGGATGAGCTCGGTCGAGTCACTATAGCGACTTGGTTGAGGGGTGGGGAGAGGGAAGAAGTTGGGTGGGTAAGTAAGTTGGGATAGGTATGATGTGATGTGAAGGGTATGGTAATGGGATGGGGAGGAGAGATGGGTAGAGAGGACTGTGGAGCTAGGTGGGGTTGGGGAGGGACTGAGTTGGGTGAACTATGGCATGAGACGAGATGAGGAGTAGGGCGAAAGGCAGTGCTGGAGGGGTGAGAGGAGTGATATGAGGGAAGCAAATGATTAGAATGTAAATGATGTAAAAATAGGAAAATGGTGGTAATGCAAATGAAATGTAACGAATATTTAATGAAATGATGATGATGAGAAAGAAGTGTAAACGACAATGGATGCCCAGGGATGTATGTTCTAAATGAGGCGTAGCATAAGTATGAAAGTGACATGATTGCAAGGATGGAGTGTAAAGGATGTGGATGTATGAATGCGATTTGAAATAAAGTGTTGGTGAACACATGATGAGCCTGAAGACATGAGACCGAGACAAGTGATCTAAAATGGGAGTTTGAACAAGCTCTAAACCACCCACAGTGACATACTAGCCCTACAAATCATCGAGATCATATGTGTGCGCGTGAATGTTAATTACTACTTGAAGCAAAGTCCTGAAAGAAAATGAATGAAAACATGGGCCAATGTGTAGGTGTGATTGAAACAAGTGATTGACAATTGACGAAATGGAAAGGAAAGTGTAAGTCATGCATTGCTCTGCTACCATCCAAGCATACATTACCACGAGGAAGATACATTTGATTCTAGTCGCAACATTGTTCTACTTCTAGCCAGACATCCATAGCTTCGGTATAGTTACTAGAAAGATCCATGAGAGAGTGATTGATATTGTATTTGTTTTTGTTTCTTCTTTTGAATTTTGACTTTTGTATTTTATTGTTTTGATTTATTTTCCACATGATATTCAACTCTCTCAGTTTTCCAATGGGTTTAGAACCACGTGTGGCTTAATGGAGGGAGTGGAAGTGATTATGGAGATGACAATGGCAACCGTCAACCAATAATGCCCCTAAGGTCTTCAAGACAAGTGTTAAGTGTGTAAGTGTGCTTGGATCTCTAAGAGGACAATCGTTTTTAATTCACCAAGGATAGACCAAGTTCAAGTGTAGTAGAGACTATTGGCTCACAAAGTGTGACATCCTGATGCATGTGCATCAATAGGTTGTCATGTTTTGGATGAATTCTAGGTCGTCTTAATGCATATGTCAACATTTCCCTCCAAATGTGGTAGTTAAATATTCAAATTTGGCAATGTTGTGTGTAAAAGCCTAAATAAGGCCTATTAGGGCATATAAGGGCCAAATTTGTGTAAATAAGGTCTATGTGTGTAGAAAAGGTCAATAATCAATATGAGAGTGAGATTTTGAAGATCTTTTCATAATCTCCAAGCTATCTCAACGAGGACAAGGGGTTAGAACTGTTTTCTAAGATGAGAAGTTGTTTTGCTATCTTTAGTGGTGGTTGAGTAAAGTTAGGAACAACTTGTTTTGGTGTGTAGAAGATAGAATTTTGACCTCAGTATGAATATCCCATGCGAAAATGATGTATCAGGCCTGATCAATTATGAATGGACTGGCATTAAAGGTTGGAGAAGGTTTCATAGTATATTTTACAAGATTTTACATGTTTCCTCCATGCATGCATTAGCAACTCTATGCAGACCAAGAGCTAAAGAGTGACATTGAGAAAATTCAAGCAAGGAAATCCTCTATGATACTTGGGATAGTAAGAGAAAATTGTTACAGGTCTAATAAAATTTATTTGGAGTCTTGGAACCCCGAGAGTAGTTTTTTACAAAGGATTTCGTATTCGTTTCCCATAGCTAAGGATTTCTAGATCTCCTAGACCATATGGTGAAAATTTCTAGATTTTGAAATCACCATGTTTATGACATCATCTAGCACTGTCCAGAAGTGCAGAGTTATATTCCACTGGCAGATGTGGTTTCCATGAAATTTTATGTTATAAGCTTGCAAATTACCGCTCTAGACTGTACAGTAGGGTTTGTGTTATGTTATAGTACAAATCAATGATCAACAAAGTTTGGAGTAGTTGTGGAATACTCCATTACAACTTTAGGAAGGAGTTATAAGGTTATATTCACCTCAAAGACCTTTGTACATTGTTGGTTATAGGGTTATAAGAGTTACAAGTCAGTGGGTTTTCCATTTAACATTGTGGACTAGATGAGGAAGATGAATATAAATGTCACAATGTGGGATGCCTTGACCAATCCATCTCAGCGCGCCTTGTTGCACGAAGCTCTAGCCCAACCTCCGCACATTGATCCAACTATCCAAAAACCACGTGTTGCAGTCAATATTTGTCAAACAGAGGAGAAACAAGTAAGGTTTTCAAAACCCCACCTTTCTATATTTCCATGATCATAGGCAAGCACCTTGTGCACAATTATATGATTGACTCAGGTGTTAGTACTTCTGTTATGCCTAAGAAAATTGTTAATGTCTTAGGTCTTAAGTACAACCCTTTGTCCAAAAGGGTCCTGCAACTTGATGGCTCAATTGTTACCACTTTGGGAGTTATCAAGGATCTCAAGTTAAACCTCCATGCATGTCCAAGCCTTACAATAACTCAAGACGTGTCAATCATTGACCTACCTCCTTTGTTTTCCCTGTGTCTGTCAAGGGATTTTACTGCCAATGTGGGTGGTTACTTGTCTTCTGATTAGTCCCATATGTTACTCAAAACAAGATATGGTACCCAGTTTACCATACAAGTTGAGCCTATATTTTCCTATCATGTTGAGTCATATGACCCATCTCCTATCCAAGCCAACTGCTTGATATAAGAAGAACAAGTTTCAATTTCTAAAGAGCAACTTGTCCCTCCTCCTCTCCCTAATTTAGTGTTAAATGAGTGAGTGAAAAAGCACCACAAATTTGACCCATATATTGAAGAGCAGGAAGCTTTTGAAACTGGGTTTGGTACTTACTACATCCTGGAAGGAAAAGTTGTGCTGTCACGCGCGCTCGAGAAAAATAAAGAAAACTCTAGGCTATGGAAGTTATACTTTTATGGTTCCAAAAGCAGAAATGGCACAAGTGCAGGTGTTGTTCTCATTTCTCCTAAGGATAAAAAATTCTTCTTTGCACATAGGTTGCAGTTTGCGTGCTCAAACAACGTAGCAGAATGTGAGGCGCTTGTGCATGGTCTTCTGATTGTGGAAAAGAAACAGATTAAGGCATTGTAGATATTTGGGAACACATAATTGGTTATCCACCAAGTCACCAACAAATGTGTGACAAAGAAGAAGTTTCTGAAAGCTTATAAACACAAAGTTTGGGACCTCCCTGATAGATTTGGTGCTCTGAATCTACATGTGGTGCCAAGGAAGATGAAAAAAGAAGCAAATCAGATGGCTGCACTCGGATCACAGTTCTCTCCTATGGAGGATTTTGTAAAAGGAAACACACAACATGTCAAAATGGTAATCAGACCATCTATTCTAGATAACAACATGAGCTGGCAAGTATTTGACAACAACACGTAGATCATCTAATTCATTCAGAGTGAAGTTGAGTTCTCTTCAAGCATACAAGCCAATTTGCATAAATGATATGGTGACCAAGTGATCCAACTAAAGATAAATAGGTTGCCTAAAGGGATGGTCACCCTAGAGCAAATATTCAGTTCTGATGACAAATTCAAGGGTGAAGAAAGGAATATGTACACAACACAAGAAGATTGCATTCTAATCACTATTGCGCAAGAAAATGAGTTGTTGCTCAGTAAAGCTTGCGCATAAGCTAAAAAGCAGGCCTTCATTTCTCTCTGTCAAAAATACAATAACATATTTTCATGGGAGTATGAAGATCTCAAAGGATTTGATCCAAGTGTTGCTCAACATTGTATTGACCTTAATCCCAACATCAAGCCCACCAGGAAAAATCAGAGGTCCTCACGAGAAAAGAGTTGTCTAAACTCATTGAGACAAAGATCATATTTCCAAGCAAATACTCTACCTGGGTTGCGAATCTCATTTCAGTGCGCAAGAAGAATAGTGAAATCAGACTTTGCGTCGATTTTATAGATTTAAAGAAGGTATCTTTGAAGTATCACTATCATTTTCCTTATGTGAAGCAAAGTTTACAGACTGTGGTGGGTGCGCAAAGATTTTCTATGTTGAACGGGTACTCTGGCTTCAGTCAAATCCTGGTCAAGGAAGAGGATCAATTCAAAATGGCGTTTGCAACCAAATGGGGAACATACGCATATTAGAAGATGCCCTTTGGTCTATCAAACATAGGCATGACCTTTCAGTGTGCCATGAACATTGCCTTCAAAGGATACATCAATAAGTTCATCCCGGTCTACCTGGATGATATAATTGTCTTCTCAAAGCAAAAAGCAGACCATATGACGCATTTGGAGAAAGTCTTTGAGAGATTCAGAAATTTTGGGGTGTCTTTTAACCCCGAGAAGTGTAATTTTGTTGTGGCACAGGACAAGCTACTGGGCCATGTGGTTTCAAAGGATTGATCCTGAGTGCATTTCAACCATCTTGGCTCTTTCCCTACCAACACACAAGAAAGCTTTGCAGTCCTTTCTCGACAAAATCAAATTTGTTAGGTGTTTCATTCCTAACTTTATGGGACTGGTTCGGCCCATCACCCTCATGCTCGAGAAGGGCATAGCCTTCAAGTGGACAACCGAAGTAAAAGAGAGTTTCAAAAAGATCAAACATGAGATTGTTTGCAGGCCAACACTCATCAATCCGAACTATTCCAAGGACTTCATCCTTTATGCCTACAGAGTTGATGGAAGTGTTTTTGTTGTCTTGACACAAGAAAATGAACAAGGACTGGAGCAATTAATGGCTTTCTTCAGTCAGTCACTAAAGGATTACGAATTGAAATATAATCACATAGAGAAATAGGTCTACGCCATCATGCATGTGCTCAAGAAGTTCAAGAGTATGCTCACCAAAAATCACATCAAGGTAACATCTCTCACTCTGGTGTCAGATACTTCATCATGGGAGTAGAAATTAGTGAGAAGAGAGCATGATGGGTGACCAAAATCATGGAATATGATGTGACTATCAAAGCCACAAAGCTGGTAAGAGCTAGCAAGCTCTACAAACAACTTGCTGAGGCCTCGCAAGATGAACCTAAGACTTCATTGTTTATAGATGAAGATCTCATGCACGCAGATCTTGAATAGAATGAAGACCCTGGCGCGTGTAATTGGATGAAGGACATGATCACATTCCTTTATGAGAGCACATACCCTCCTGGTCTGAACAAAGCAAAGAGAAGAAATCTTAGGTTACAATCTATTACATACGTTCTAATTGATGGTCTTCTCTTCAAAAAGAATCTTGATTGCGTGTTGTTGAGGTGTATTGATGGCGTGCGGACTAAAAAAGTTTTATCATAATTTCATGATGGATTCTCTATTGGACACTTATCTGCCAAGACTACAACAATGAAGATTATAATGGCAAAACTCTTTTGGCCTACCCTGTTTGCGAATGTGCACAGGTCGGTCATAAAATGTGAAGAATGCACTTTCTTTGCAGGAAAGAAGAAATTGGCATCGCTTCCCCTCCGACCAATCCAAGCAGATCAGTCTTTTGTGCAATGGGGTCTTGACTTCATAGGCATGATCAATCCTCCTTCAAGCGTTGACCACAAGTGGATGCTAATAGCTATGGATTAATTTACCATATGGACAGAAGTTGTCACGCTCAAAGAATCTACCGAGTCAGTCATCCTCGACTTTCTTGAAGGTATTGTAACAAGGTTTGGTGTCCCTTAGATAATGCAAAAGTCTTTCTTGGTACTAAAATCACTAATTGGGCTCTTAGTATTGGTATATAGTTAAAGAATTCCTCCAATTACTACCCTCGAGGTAATGGCTTGGCAGAGTCTACAAACAAGAACCTGATCAAAATTATGAAGCGCATAATGAGCATCAGCCAAAGACAGTGGCATACAAATGTCTCGTGCACACTCTAGGAAAACAGAATCACCATAAAGAAGGCAATAGGGACCTTGCCTTACAAGCTTTTTTATGGCAAGGAGGTTTCCCTTCCTTTAATACTTGAGTTGAATTCATTGTCACTTGCCCAACAACTGGAGTTCGAAGGCACAGACCAAAGAGAAATCAGAATGGTAGAGTTGGTTGAACTTGAAGAATCAAGGAACTCTATCATGATCAAGCTAGAACAACATCAACAATCAATAAAGAGATGGTTTGATAGAAAGGTTAGGCCTCAAGCTTTCAAAGTTGGGGACTTAGTCTTAAAATAAGATGTTGATAGAGCCAAACCAAGGCGTCATTCAAATTTTGATGCACTTTGGAGAGGCCCATACACTATCCTTTCTTACAAGGAGGCTAACACTTTCGAGTTATCTCATCTCAATGGAGGTGTGCTATCAATCCCAGTCAATGGGATCTATATCAAACTCTTCTATTAAGCTTGATGCATCATTTTGTATATGTTAGAGTAGTTTCAATTCCTCTAAGTATGATGTGTGCACATTGTCTTGATTGTACATAGTTCTTTCTTCTCGCGTGCTTCTTGCACCCGCTCTTTTGTTGCTTCAAGGATATCAATCACCTTCCAACAATTTTCAATAGTCTTGCACGATTCAGAATAGAGTCCAAAATATATTTCAAAGTAGTTTCAAGGGTGTTTCTTCAAGGTCACAAATCAGAATTTCATATTCCAAGCAGACTCCATGTCCAATGGATACTTCAGGCTACTAATCTCCTTCATCTAGCAGGCAAATGGCCCCAAAAGTCACCAAACTATTATCCAAAATAACTCCCCTAGATATTTGCACAACTTACATTTCATTCTGGCTTTAAGGATCTACATTGCATCTTGCGCGCACTTCATTTGCTCCTTTGACACATTCCCTTGGTTGCAGATTCTTTTGGAGTAATTGCGCACTCCTCCTTTCCTTCACTTTTTCTTTTTCTTTTCCTATTTGTTTCATTTTTCCCCCACATGTACTCTCTGCGCGTTCACCTTCTTCTCAACAGTTTATGCATCCTTCGCGCGCACCTTGGACCTGCTTCCCAAAATTAGCCAAGTCCCTAGCATTCTCTATGCACCCCATTCCTTGCTGTCACACATCAGTGTAATGATTGTGCCTCTGCCATACGTTTCTCGCTCAAATATTACTCATATTTCTCCCGCGCGCATTACCTTTGCACACGTCCTTCCCTTTGTTTTCCTTCTACGCCTTTATCTTCTGTGCGCGTGCCTTCGTACCTTCTTCTATGCCATTATGTGCCACGGGGCATCTGTCAGACATTTGGTGTGCTACATGCAACCAATCAAAGCACGCCAATTGGGCACCAAATCCTTACAAGAAACTAGAGTGTGACATATGGCATAAATGACAAAATAATTGTATAGTTAGCCGACCTTTCAGTCAATCAACGTGCGCCATGTGTCTTACGTGTTCAGTTTGCACTAATAAATTCTGGAAGCCGTAACTTTTGTTACAGGGCTCTGACACACGCGCACTCGGTCTCATTTGAAAGTTGATGATGTGGGCTACACTCTAGACCATTCAAATTCAAATTCCAACGGGATTTCGTAGGTGAGAAATGTTGAGATGTGGAAATGAATTGCTTCACAAATAGTTTATTTACAACTTGCAGGTTTACACAGTAACCGACGTCGGTTGACTAACCGACATCAGTCACCTAGCAGACCAACCGACATCGGTTGGGACAAACTGACATCGGTTGAGGTAACCGGCATCGAGTACCTCTGTACGATTTTTTATTTATTTAGAATGCGAGATTAAATCTAACCTTTGATTAAAAGGTGATTTTAAGAGTTATAGTTGCATAGCTAAAGTGCCCTAAGTTTGTATATGCGTATATAAGCTAGAAAACAAGGGTTAGAGGATATAATTAAGATTAAATGAATTGTAAGAAATAATTATTGGAAAGAGCTCAGAGAATCTTATAAGAGGAAAAGTATTGTACATCGTGTGAGGTGTGGAAGATTGCAGATCTTCAATTGTATATCCTCTGGAATAATATATTGGTTGTTTCTTGGTGGACGTAGCCCACACTGGGTGAACCACGTTATATTTTGTGTATTGTTTCTTTTCGTTTTATTTCTGTGTTCATTGATTGTATGCTTATATTTGAATTATATATGTACAACCTGTATGGTCTAACCCCAACAATTGGTATCAAAGAATTATTTGAGGGTTTTGTGTGTTGACAAATTTACTCACAGAGGGATTTCTGATTGAGTGGGAGCACAACAGTGGCAAAAGATAGTAAATAAAAAGTGGAGAAGTTTAACGACCGTAATTATCAATTATGCAAGATGCAGGTGGAGGATTATCAGTATCAAAGAGATTTATACTTATCATTGGATGAGAAGGCAAGACCTACAAAGATGACTGATGAAGAATGAAAGATTCTTGACAGAAAAGCTTTGGGATCTATAAGATTGAGTATGGTAGCATATGTACCTTCGAATATAACAGAAGCAACAACCACATCAGATTTGATGAAAGTTTTAGCTAATTTATATGAAAAACCAAGTGCATCGAATAAGATTTATTTGATGAAGAAATTATTTAATTATAAAATGCTAGAAGGTGGATCTATGTCTAATCATTTGAATGATTTATGTTTTATTTTAAATCAATTAAAATCGGTTAATATCCCTTTTGAGGATGAAGTGAAAGCATTGTTATTCTTGTGTTCTTTTCCAGATAGTTGGGATAATTTGGTAATGGTTGTTAGTAATATAGCATCTGCTTCTAATATTTTGAAGTTTGATGATGCGATTGGTATAATCTTGAATAAAAATTTCATAGGAAAAGTACACGAGAGTCATCATTTGGAAATGATTTAAATGTAGAAAGCAGGGGGAGACAAAAGAAGAAATCCAAGAGAAGAAATAATGGAAGATCAAAGTCAAAGAATGACAAATCTAAATCCAGAGGTAGAGGAATAACTTGTTGGAATTGTGGAAAAAAAGGACATGCAAAGAAGGATTGTTGGTTTAAAAAAAACAAAGAGAATGTACTAGAGAAAGGTAAAGAGGAAAATGTTACATTTTATGAGGTAATGCAATGTGCCCTTATTCTCTCCTTGGATAATAAAATAGAATCATGGGTTTTAGATTCAAGTGTTTCTTTCCATACCACCCCTAATAAGGGTTATTTCAGAAATTATGTCCACGGTAATTTTGGGCATGTTTATTTAGGAGATGATGAACCATGCATGATTATTGGTAAAGGTGAAGTTCATCTTAAATTGCAGAATGGAAATACATGGATATTGAAAGATGCGAGGCATGTGCCAAGCCTCAGGAGAAATCTAATTTCTGCAAGACAATTAGGTGAAGATGGTTGCATGGTTACATTCACAGTTGATTCTTGGAAAGTTTCCAATGAAGCTCTTGTTGTTGAAAGAGGTGAGAAGGTAGGAACATTTTATTTGTCTACTTGTATTATTGATTCATTTTCTGTTTTATATTTTTCAGATTCGCATGCAAATATGCGGCATAATCGGCTAGGCCATATGAGTAAAAAAGGAATGCAAATCTTAAAGGTTAATGGTAAGTTATTAGATTTGAAAGATGTATATATTGATTTTTGTGAGCATTATATATTTGGAAAGCAAAAGAAAGTGAGGTTTATTAAGGTTGGGGCAACAAAGACGGAGCAAAAATTGGAGCTTGTGCACTCAGATGTGTGGGGACCAGCCCAGGTAGTTTCTCCCTCATGGAGGATCCCAATACTATGTGACTTTCATTGATGATGCCACAAGAAAGGTATGTGTTTATCGTATTAAGTGTAAATCTGATGTTTTTGAGACTTTTAAAATATGGAAAGCCCTTGTGGAAAATGAAACAAATTTAAAGTTAAAAGTGCCTTAGATCTGACAATGGTGGTGAGTACTGCAACAAGATTTTCAGTGATTATTGTTTAGTGAATGGACTACGTAGAGAAAGAACAGTTCCTAAAACTCCATAGGAGAATGGAGTGGTTGAAGAATGAATAGAACTAGCATGAAACATGCAAGAAGCATGAGGATACATGTTGGTTTACCCTTGCAATTTTGGGAAGAATATGTAGATACGATGGTATATTTAATTAACCGCGGGCCTTCAAGTGCACTAGATGGTGGAATACCATAAGAAGTTTGGACTGGAAAAGAGAGATCTTTCTTTTCTTAGAGTATTTGGTTCAGAAGCTTTTATGCATGTTGATAAGGAAAATAGGAAGAAATTAGATGCTAAATCCAAGAGATGCACTTTTATTGGTTATGGTTTTTGTGATTTTGGATTCCATTTTTGGGATTTAAAGGATGCTAAGATTGTTAAGAGTCGTAACATTGATTGGAATGAAAAGAGAATGTACAGGGATCAAGTTTTGATACCCAAGAATGAACATAGAGAAAATTATGTTGAAGAAAATGTATTCTCATATTTAAAACAATCACACACAAGTAGCAGCATCGGTACTACAGGAACCAGTGTTGGTCAGAGTAATCAATGTCGACAGGAGCAGGAACAACGTCGGTTGGGTGAACCGACATCGACTATAGGGGAACCGACGTCAACTACAGGTGACCAACGTCGGTCACTATCATAAATTGATACGAACATAAGTGGTACATCCATAATTCTTGGGTGGACCTAAACAATTACTTGATTCGATCTCAGTTTCCATTTATCACCTTTACAGTTCTTGTTGTAGCTCTTATCTCGAACAACTTGAATAAGTGGTAGGTGTTCAATGGTTGCAAGTAAACTCTACATGTATCCAAGAAAGTGGTTGTTTGTTGTACATCAGCGTCACTTTCAACGAAACGTCTAATTTTTTTCCAACATTTAATGATACAAATGAATAACTGCACATAACAAGTGTCTATTTTTTCAACATGTGGCATGTTTCTTGTGTGAGCCAATTCATCTGAAAAATAAGTCTCTATAGTTTATACAATGCATTTTTAGAGTACTAAAATTTATGAAAACATTTCAAAAGGAAAAATGACAAATTTATTTGTGCTGAAGGGAAAGTTAAGAAGAATACAAGGGTAAAACACGATGTAGTAATGTGAAATTCTTTAACCTATACAATCTTCTTCTATGTGATGTTAGTTTCTAGACTTCAAATAATAATACTTCTATAAGTAAGACACAATTATACTTCTGCAGTAAGCAACATTGCTTCATAACATAATATTCTAGACAAACCCCCTTGATACATTAGTTAATTTATGAAGCTTAAAATTTGCACAGGTGTTCTAGAATAAAAAAATTAGGAGTCAAACAAGTCTTCCTGCTATCAGGTATTAAGAAAAAAAATGGAAAAAGACTGAAAACCTCTATGATTTTATCATATTTGGTAACTATAAGGGAAGTTAGCAGTATTAAGTATTACAATTAAGTCATTCTTTAGTTCACAGTTCCCTTGTTCTCATTCATTTGTATACATACAAATATAATTGTTTATTTTCATCACAGTGGCATTCATCAATGTTGAAAGTTTCCTTGCAGGAAGATTGTTAAAGCTCAAATCCTTGGAACGCATTCTTGTCAATGAAGAACATCCTGATATTAAAAGTTGTGTTGGTCATTTAGGTCAGAGAAGAATATACAATTGGACCAACGCTTATTCTAATCTTAGGACATACACTTAAATTCTCATTCATTTGTACACATTTAACTACAGATCTTAGGTTTGTTATATTTGTTAGAATTCACACAATTCTAAAAGTTATGGAAAAGAGAAAACAAAGAGAAGAATGGTTTCTTCCAAAGAGAAAATGATCTCTAAAAATATATTTGAATGATAAATTTCAAAGATCGAAAGTTATTTATTTACAATTTATGGAGGATTAAATCTAAGCATTTCTAAGTTGAAAAATATACAACTAATGTTTGCTCTTATAAATGTTGAGTTGTGGAGCATGTTATATTAAACTTGCAGAAAAACACAGTAACCAACATCGGTTATGAAGGGATCAACATCGGGTACCTATGACTTGCATCGGTCAGGCAAGTAGGAACTAGCATCGATCAGGGCTAACCAGAGTCAGTTACCTGTGTGTGAGTGTTTTATTTAACTCACAAGAATTAGATATAATTTTAGTATTAAAACAGATGTATTGATTGTAATTGCATGGCTAAGTGCCCTGAGTTTGTATATGCATATATAAGCATGAAGGCTAGGGTTTAGAAGTAAGGATTGATATAACTAATGATTATTATGAAAATAATTGTGAGAGAAAGAAAAATTCTTGGAGAAGAAGGAGAAGCTTGAGAGAAAGAAAGTACTATACATTTAAGAAGTTTGAAAGATTGTAAATTTTCATTGTATATCTTCTAAAAACTTCAGATAATAGATTGTTTCTAAGTGGATGTAGCCCATATTGGGTGAACCACGTTAAATTTGATGTTGATTTATATATCTTGTTTTGTATATTTCTTCTGGTAGAATATTCACTTTTATTACATGTATGCTTAGATGTGATATATTATCTGTACAACATTGTGCTAACCCCAACAATTGGTATCAGAGATTTGTTTGAGGGTTTTTTGTGTTGACAGATTTACTCACATAGGGTTATTTGATTGAGTGAGAGCTACAACAATGACAAAAGAAAACAAATACAAAGTAGAGAAATTTGACGGCTAAAATTATTAATTATGGAAGATGCAGATTGATGATTATCTGTATTAAAGAGATATGTACTTACCGTTGGATGAAAATTCTAGACCTACGAAGATGACTGATGAAGAATGGAATATTCTTGATCGAAAGGTTTTGGGATCTATAAGATTGAGCCTGACAGCGTTTGTGGCTTCTAATATTAGAGAAGCGACATCTACGGTAGAGTTAATGAAATATCTTGCTAATTTATATGAAAAACCTAGTGCTTCAAATAAAGTTTATTTGACAAATAAACTATATAGTTATAAGATACATGAAGGTGGGTCTGCATCTAGTCATTTGAATGATTTACGATCTATTGTAAATTAGTTAAAATCGATTGATATTATGTTTGATGATGAAGTGAAAGCACTTTTATTCTTATGTTATTTGCCTTCTAGTTGGGATAACTTGGTAATGGCTCCTAGTAATACATCTGCTAATAATATTTTGAAGTTTGATGATATGGTTAGTATAATCTTGAATGAAGAAATTCACAGGAAAAGTATAGAGTAATCATCTTCTGAGAATGCTTTGAAAGTAGAAAGCAGAGGCAAACAGAAGGAGAGATCAAAGAGTAAGAATAATGGGAAATCAAATTCAACGGATGGTAGATTTAAATCCAGAGGTAAGGGTATTACTTGTTGGAAATGTGGAAAGAAATGACATGTAATGAAAGACTATTAGTCAAAGGATAAAGAGAACCAACACCCAGACAAAGGTAAAGAGTCAAACAAAGAGACAAATATTGCAGTAGAGGTAATGCAAGATGCTCTTATTCTTTCTTTGGATAATAGAATATAATCATGGGTTTTAGATTCAAGAGCTTCTTTCCATGCAACCCCTAATAAGGTTTATTTTAGAAATTATGTCCAGGGCAATTTTAGACATGTTTATTTGAGTGACAATGAACCTTGCAGTATTATTGGTAAAGGGGAAGTTCATCTAAAATTGCAGAATGGAAATACATGGTTATTGAAAGATGTGAGACATGTGCCAAGCCTCAAGAGGAATCTTATTTCTGCATGGAAACTAGGTGAAGCTAGTTACATGGTTACATTCACAGCAGTCTCTTGGAAAGTCACCAAGGGTGTCTTTGTTGTGGCAAGAGGCAAGAAGGTAGGAACGTTATATTTATCTATCTGTGTTATTGATTTTTTTCCTGTGTTATCTACTTCATATTTAGATGCATGCATGTGGCATAATCAGTTGGGCCATATGAGTTAAAAAGGAATACAGATCTTAAAGGCTAAGGGTAAGTTATCAGATTTGAAGGATTTAAATCTTGTTTTCTGTGAGCATTGTATCTTTGGAAAGTAAAAGAGAGTGAAATTTCTCAAAGTTGGGGCAACTAAGAAGGAGCAGAAATTGGAGCTTGTACACTCAAATGTGTGGGGACCAACCCATGTAGCTTCTCATGGAGGATCCCAATATTATGTTACTTTCATTAATGATGCTACATGAAAGGTATGTGTTTGTTGTATTAAACATAAATATGATGTTTTTGAGACTTTTAAAATATGAAAAGCCTTTGTTGAGAATGAATCAAATTCAAATTTAAAGTGTCTTAGATCTGACAATGGTGGTGAATATTGTAGCAAAGATTTTAATGATTATTGTTCAGTGAATGGAATACGTAGAGAAACGAAGGTTCCAAGAACACCACAAGATAATGGTGTTGAAGAAAGAATGAACAAAACAATCGTGGAATGTTCTAGAAGTATGAGAATACATGCTTGATTGCCCTTGCAGTTTTGGGCAGAAGCAGTTGATACAACGGTTTATTTGATTAACTGTGGGCCTTCAAGTTCACTAGATGGAGAAATACTAGAGGAAGCTTGGACCAGAAAAGAGATAGATGTTTCTTTTCTTAATTTTTTTGGTTCAGAAGCTTTTGTGCATATTGATAAGGAAAATAGGAAAAAGTTGGATGTAAAATCCAAGAGATGCACTTTCACTGGTTATGGATCTAGTGATTTCAGATTATGTTTTTGGGATTTAGAGAATTCTAAAATTATTAAGAGTCATGACATTGAATGGAATGAAAAGAGAATGTACAAGGCTTAAAATTTGGTACCCAAGGATGAACCAGTTGAGAAGTTTGTTAATGAAAATGAACTCTCGAATTTAAAAGTCATACCTACAAGGTTACACAGTAACCGGTGTCGGTTGACCCCTGAACGACATTTGTTAGTTGAACCGATATCAGTTATAGAAGAGCCAAACTGACATTGGTTAATAGAATTGACGTCGGTTACAGGTGACCGACGTTAGTCACTGTCATAATTGGTAACAAATGTCCAAGAGGTCCAAAATGAGCCTCTAGTACCCCAAACTTCTGTGAGAAGGTCATAAAGGGTAAGTAAACCTCCAAAAAGATTTAAACCTTCTCTATATTATTTATTATTGATTGATAATAGTGAACCAGAAAGTTTTGAAGAAGCAATGCAGGATTAAACCCATGTTCAGTGGGAGCATGAAATGGATAAGAAGATGGACTCCTTGGAACTAAACCAAACTTAAGATTTGGTTAAGTTACCAACAGATAAGAGGACATTGCAAAACAAGTGGGTTTATAGGATCAAGAAAGAAGAGGGTGGACATAAAAGGTATAAGGAAAGGCTTGTAGTAAAAGGTTTTGCACAAAAAACAGGTAGTGACTTGGTGAAATATTTTCTCCTGTTGTTAAAATGACTTCCATACGTATTGTATTGAGTATAGTTGAAGTACATGATTTGCATTTCGAGTAACTAGATGTGAAGACAACTTTCCTTCATGTTGATTTGGATGAAGAGATTTATATGTAGCAGCCGCTTGGGTATGAAGTTAAGGGTAAGGATAAATTAGTGTGCAGGTTGAAAAAGAGTCTATATAGGCTCAAACAAGTTCCAAGGTAATGGTACATGAGGTTTGATAGTTTCATGCATGAGCATTGGTACTTAAGATATGAATATGATCATTGTGTTTATTTTAAGAAGCTTGAAAATGAGAGCTATATTATTTTGTTACTGTATGTGGATGATATGCTTGTTGCAGGATCTAGTATGCAGGACATTGGTGAGCTTAAGGAAAAGCTAGCTCAAACATTTGCTACGAAGCATTTAGGAGTTGTAAATAGAATCCTTGGCATGTAAATACATAGAAACATGAAGAAAAATAAATTATATTTGTCTTAGGAGGCTTATATCAGTAAGGTGTTGGAAAGGTTTAACATACAAGATTCAAAACCGGTGAGTACACCTATGGCTGGAAACTTCAAATTGACCAAAGATCAGTGTCCTTCATCACATGAGGAGGGTGAGTACATGACACATCTTCCCTATGCTTCAGTAGTAGGAAGTCTTATGTATGCCATGGTTTGTACTAAACCAAACATTGCACAGACAGGGGGAGTTGTTAGCAGGTTTATGGCTAATCCAGGTAAAGAACATTGGAAAGCAGTCCAATGGATACTCGGGTATTTGAGAGGGACATCTAGAATGTAATTATGTTATGGAGGTTCAGATATTTCTTTATGCGGCTATGTTGATTCAGATATGGCTAGAGATCTGGATGGTAGAAGGAGTACTACTGGATATATTTTCACAGTAGGTGGGACGACAGTTAGCTGGATTTCAAGATTACAGAAGATTGTGGCTTTGTCTACTATAGAGGCAGAGTATGTTGCAGCTACAGAGGCTTGCAGAGAGATGATATCGATGAGCAGGTTCATGGAAGAGTTGGGAAAGGAGCAAGATGATTGCAAAATGTGTAGTGATAGTTAGAGTGCAATTCATTTGGCAAAGAACTCAACATTTCATTCTAGAAACAAAACACATTCAATTAAGGTATCACTTCATATGGCAGGTATTGGAGGATGGGAAACTGAAACTGGAGAAGATTCATACGAGTGAGAACCCTGTGGATATGCTAACAAATCCAATAGCAAAAGAGAAGTTGGAGCTACACTACACTTCTATTGGTCTTCGAGTTTGAGACTTGAAGAGGAAGAAACAAAGCTAAGGAAAGGATCCAAGAATGATGTTGTACAAGTATAGTGTAGTAATTTATTTCCAAGTGGGAGATTGTTGAGTTGTTGAGTTTAATTACTTCATTTTAACATGTAATATTAAACTTGCAGGAAAACACAGTAACCGACATCGGTTATGAAGGGAGTGACATCGGTCAGGCAAGTAGGAACTGACATCGGTTAGGGCTAACCGACGTCGATTACCTATTTGTGAGTGTTTTATTTAACTCACGGGAATTACATCTAACTTTAGTATTAAAAAATATCTATTTATTGTAATTGCATGGCTAAGTGCCCTAAGTTTGTATATGCATATATAAGTATGGAAGCTAGGGTTTAGAAGTAAGGATTGAAATAATATGATTATTGTGAAAATAATTGTGAGAGAAAAAGAATTCTTGGAGGAGAAGGAGAAGCTTGAGAGTAAGAAAGTACTGTACATCTGAGAGGTGTGGAAGATTTTATATCTTCTAAAAGCTTTGGATAATAGATTGATTTGTTTCTAGGTGGATGTAACCTAGACTGGGTGAACCATGTTAAATCTGGTGTTGATTTATATCTCTTGTTTTGGTAGAATATCCACTTTTATTGCATGTATGCTTAGATATGATATATTATCTGTATAACCTCATACTAACCCCAACAATAAATATTAACTATCTTAATCTTTAAAATTGTGAAGTTCAATTTTAGCATTGCAAATTTCAATTAAAGCATTGCGAAGCTCAAAGGTGAAAGAGATTTTTCAGAATATCTTTTTAATTTTCATCAGGATGTATCTCCTAATACGTGATGTATTGTACATCCGTTTTTCTAAATTTCATACCATCTATGTGGTAAATTTCTAATTTGTTATGGATCTTGCAGTGAAATTTCTACTATCATTGTTACATGTCCAGTTAAGATCACAAAAGCCAGTAGAAAGTAAGATGTTTCATTAAATATAATAACATAACTTACATTGAAAAATCCCTTTGTTTGCTTGCCACTATTTGGAAGCTTGTTTCATTCGAAATTTATAATAGGAGCCTTTGAAGATCTAAAATTTCAATATGAACTGGAATCAACAAGTAAAGGAGAATCACCACAAACAAACTGAGAATTCTATGAGTGGCAGAATTACGTTTGACTGAGAGCTTTAAAAAGTATAAATTGGAAAAAGAACAACTTAATATTTTGAATATATCACAAAAATAATGGGGATGCAAGGTCTTTACATTCCACTTTATCTCAAATTTGTGTGTGTGTGTGTGTGTGTGTGTGTGTGTGTGTGTGTGTGTGAGAGAGAGAGAGAGAGAGAGAGAGAGAGAGAGAGAGAGAGAGAGAGAGAGAGAGAGAGAGAGAGAGAGAGAGAGAGAGAGAGAGAGGCAGTATCATGTCTGACTGAGACCTTAAACAATACAAATTGGAATAAGGACAAAATCAATATTTTTATATGTGAAAAATTTGAACCCAACTAAAAGATCAAGCACTTCTTAGATCTTGCAAGTCTAGGTGGCAAAATCTGGTAAATTCATAACAGGAGCCTTAAGGAGAATCACCACAAACAAACTAAGAAAGAAATAATATACATTGGAACAAGGACAAAATCAATATTTTTATATGTGTAAAATTTAAACCCAACCAAAAGATCAAGCACTTCTTAGATCTTGAAAGTCTACTTGTGGCAAAATCAGGTGAATTCATAACAAGAGCCTTAAGGAGAATCACTGCAAACAAACCGAGAAAGACACAATTACACTTTTGCATTAAGCAACATTACTTTACAACACAATATTCTAAACAAACCTCCTTGATACGTTAGTTAATTTCTGAAGCCTAAAATTTGTAGAGTTGTTCTAGAATCTAAAAAACAAGAGGATTACATAGAAACATAAGTTGTGAAAAAGACATAAAACCCTAAACGAACATGAACCACCATCAAAGGGGGGTTATGGCTAATATTCTTAAATAATCTAAATCATAAAGTATCTTTAACAAGATTAATAAATTCAAAGTCATAAATAGAGAAAAAATCTTTGTATTTAAATTCAGTCTATTGTAATCTTACTCTTTCTTTAACCAAATAGCTAGTAATTTCCATGATTAAGGACAATGAATCTAAATCAAAATGTTCAAAGCATATAAATGAAAATTTATACTTTGCTCAACAATTGTTCTATTGTAAATTCTACCCAGGTTATATGGCTTAAAAGCAAACAAAAATATACACCCATACACAAAACAATTCAACTTAAAGATCTTTGACAAAAGACTTTTAATGCAATTTTGCAGAAAAACAATTATATCTTGCAAGATATAACAACTTAAGTAAAATTCTTTGCCATGAGGTTTAGAATATAATTTTACACAATATGACAAATTTTTGTCAGAATATGCCTCCGAGATTAAAATCTACTAATTTAATACAAACCTTCAAGTAGGGTTCTCAAGTTTAAAACTACATTATGAGAACACTAAAAGAATTAAATCTAAAAATCTAAAAATGCTTGAGCAAAGTCCTTTTGGTGGATGTTCAAGACATGCATAAAGTACCTACTGGAATTTTTTTGGGCAAAAGACTCCTCCCAAAAGTGGAGACACAAAATTAATTCAAATGCCTCATGCTTATACTCAAATATCTGGACAACTTTATAAAGTTTATTAAAACTTAATCAAATTTTAAAACAAATTATAAACTTTAAAAAACAGAAGTGTTTCCCTAAATAATTATAAAACTATTCTTTATAATAAAACATTAGTTTATGAAGATATTGCTCTGCTGCTTCTGTGCGGCTGCACTTCTTCTCACGGTGCTTCTCTCCTTTAATCCTCTCACATAAATCCCTCATAGTTTTTGCCTAGCTCATCTTATTTTAGGAATGCCTTCTTCCAATCACAGGCAACTCACATCCTTTTGTTAGGTAGAAATTCTTTTCTTGTTTCAAATTATTTTTGTTCCTTTCCTCTACAAGCGGTTGTACCGTTGTGCTATATTTTACTAAAGTTGACTCTAATTCAAGGTTCAAGCTTTGTATGAAATTTAAAACCTCATAATGATCAAAGTTTTAAGCCCTCTTTACAAAAAAAATTCAATTCAATTCAATTCAAATTTGAATCCCTTACCTTGAGCAGCTAACAGAGCGTGAGAAAATTGATGGCGGACGACGGAGAAGGCAATGCAGAAGATAAGAAAGCCTTTAGATCCCAAGTCTTCACTTTAGACAAATAAAATATACCCCTTCATATTAATAATATATACCCTACATAATTGTTAAAAATACCCCGCATTGAACATGCAAAACTAAAAATAGGAAAACTAAAAAACTAAAAAGCAAAACTGCTAAAAACAAAACGGCCATCAAATTTAATATAGTAGAAAAAACGTCCAAACGATCGTCAAATTTAGGTCAATGCCATGAATGACCGGAGAGGCCTTTCCCATAGGAGGAACGCCTTATGCCGTAATTATGCTGAAGATGTTACCCCTATGGGAAAAGGTTTTGCAGACATTCATGGGACTGTGTCAAATTTGACGACTTAAATGACGGTTTTGATATTTTTAACAATTTTGCTTTTTTGATTTTGCATGTTGCTTTGGCTTTACTATTTAAAAAAAAATTATTTTATAGCTTTTGCATGCATTAACCTTTAAATACGGGTTACTAACACTATAATTTCATTCTTCAGGCTCTCCAAGTTCTAGTCAATTCCCTGCGTTAAATTGAATTTTGCAAGTATGCATTTAAATTATGTTTATACTTATATGTAGTAGTAGAACTCTTTTTCTTAGCCTCCTTTTATGAGGTTCTATTTTATGTTGTGCCTGTTTAGCTTTTGAGCCGCATGAGGAGGTATTAACTGCAGACTTGTCCAAACTATCATCTGTTATTACAAAAAACTTGTCTTCCAGAATTGCCAAAGGAAACTTGCTCATCCTTTGAAGGTTCGTAGGTTGCCACATTTGCCAACAACTTCATGCCCCTGTCATCGTAGACAATACCAGTTACTTTAGGAAGGTGTGAACGGTTCTTCATTGAGACTGTTGTTGTCTGAACTTTTTCATTTGTTTTAATGTGTTCTTCATTATATCTTTCCTTTATACAATTGCTCGCTTCTTTATGTAAACCAACAACCATTTTTAACGTGTTCCTCATTATATCTGCACACAAATACATATAGTTTTAAAATGCCAAGAAAGAATCATGCAATTTTTAGTTATTTTCATTCAAAGCTTTGTACATTATATCACTTTTTTGCATATTGAATTGTTAAAGGGTTAGACCTCGTGTTTGCACTTTTTAGAAAATATAAATGAAAAAGGAAGAAAAATTTAAAGGTTCTCATTGCTTACAAATGCATGGTTTCCAGAACACATCCTTCATTTCATCTTTGACTACACTACAAGTTTACATTTTCCACCATACATTTGCAGAAATCCGACTATCTCAAACATCTTTTAGTTGCCATGGAAATACCTTTGACACACAAAGGCATTTCTCAATTGGTTGAGGGTGGTTCCATTGTTGACCCCACATTTTAGATACTGCACTTGTCCTCCCTAAGGCCCATTCTCAACCTGGCTGCCCAATATCGTGTTGACCTTTCAGATGGGAAACATTTTCAGACAACACTTCTACCCTCCAAATTTGCAAGCCGTGTAACCGACAAGTCAATACAAGAAGGATCCATTGTGTGCTTACACAAATCCCGTGTTAGAATAATCAAAAGTGGACTGTAAGCTTCATCTCCTGCTCAATTACTAATGTATATAAACTCCCTATATTAATTATAATTTCTTTATATTTGTTTTTTTTGCATTCGTTGCTCAATTATAATTCTATCATGATTTTCTTTTCCACTACAGGACCGTTCTTATCATTGAAATGGATGTTCTTATAAAAAAAAAATTGATAATCAATGCTCCAACCCGACTACCAACAAATGCTCTCTAAGACAGTTAGTTTCCTCAAACAGATGTAAGTGCCAATCAAGTTAACAAATATTTTGCAAGAACACCAACTAAAATAAGTGGATTGAATATATCTACGCGCATGTGGTCTGTAGAGGGTTGTGCCCTAGTAAAAAAACCCTTCATGAATATCACAATGCAAGGGGAGATGGTTATGTGTTTGGGTTTGATTTTTTGTATCAGGAAGGAGGGGAAATCCACATCACTTGTTTCAATGAGGCTGCAGAAGCATTCTATGAGCAGATTGAAAATGTGAAGCTATCTACAATTTCCAATGGGAGGATTGATGATGGAAATCTATGTTACAACCATTTGAAGAATGCTTAGGATATTTTCCTGCAACCATATCTCCACTCATAGTAAATGAGAATACAATACCTTCCCATCACTTTCACTTCACCAAAATCAAGGACATACCTGCAAGCGTTGAAGGTTCTACTATTGATTTGAATGTCGTTGTTCTTACGATGTCACCATGCTCAACAATTTGTCGGCATGACAAGTCTGAAACAAAGAGAAGAACACTACAATTAAAGGACATGTCAGGATTTAGTGTAAGTGTCACATTATGACGACATCACTTAAATGAGATAAGAAACGAACTTGAAGACATGCTTTATATACCGCCTCTTCCGGTCCTTGCCTTGAAAGCTACTCGTGTCTCTAGTTTCAATGGAAGCTCAGTTGACATTGTTTTAAGAACCGAATGTTACGTCAACCCTCTAATTTTTTAAAAAAATACACTTCATGGTTGGGTTTATTATGATGAATACTCCCTTCCAGTACCCTCTATCACAAGCCAATTTATGGGCCCTTCAAAAAGCTTGACCTCTATAACAATTATTTCGGAGGTACTACATATGGGGAACACAAAGAGAAATGAACGGGCCATGCTTATTGTAGAAATAACAAATATCAACATGGATAACTTTTTTTACAAGGCATGTCCTCTTCAAAAAGGTGACAAACAATGCAGGAAAAAGGTGAAAGAGAATGGTAATGGTTCATGGTTATGTTCGAGTTGCAACGTATAACTTCATAACTATGATTATAGATATGCACTCAGGATCGATCTAAAGGACCCAACAGGAGAACTCCTGTCAGTTACCGCTTTTGATGAAACAACCGAGTCAATCATGGGTGTTGAAGCTAGCGATCTCCACCTATTTTCTATAGATGAAGACTTGACCAATGAAATTACAAGCAATGTCATCGGCAACGAATACTGCTTCACACTTTTCCTGAAAAAAGAGACATAGTACGGAAACAACAAATTGAAATGTGTCATCCTCAGTTCTAAGAAAGTGGATAACAATGCAACTCCTCCGTAACCTTTTTTACGTAAATACTTCTAATGTATTCGTTGCTTCAAACTTTACACCCTCACCCATCCCATTCTATACTTTGAACTATCACCACTATGTTGTTTATTTCATATCTATGTTTTGCCCTTTTCCCTTGCTTCAAAAGAAAACCTTTGTAGTTCCTTATAAACTAACATACTATTATCACCTACTACTATGTGGATTGTAAGTAATTTTAAGAAAAATAACTGCATTTAACGTGCACTTTTATTATGTACGTATTTTCATCCTTGTATAGTATTAGAACATATTGTATCTTTCCATATAACAAAAACTCTTTTCATTAGGAAACACAAAAAAGTTTTTTATCCTCAAATTGTTACCTCTTATGATTAGTTCCCATTAAATCTCCACATGCATTTCAAATGTATATAGTTTATTGATTCTGACATACTATTGCCTCCTACTACTATGTGGATTGAAATATCTTTAAAGAAAATAAATGATAATTACTTGCACTTATATTATGTATGTATTTACATCATTGTATACTATTGGACCGTATTGTACCTTTCCATATAACTAATATTAATTTCCTTAAGCAACAAATGTAGATTTTTATTCCTCGAAATGATACCTCTTACACGTAGTTCCAATTGGAACTCCACATGCATTACAATTGTACATAGTTTATTGTATAAAGTTTATTTGTATGTCAACAAACAATGCATTGTTCATTACTGACTGACACTTTTTTTTCCCAATAGGTGGTACTCCATAGGTGTGTCACTTCACAATCATGTCAACTGCTGCAAAATGAGCCTGACGAAGAGAGAAATACGCAAAAAATAAATTTCACATAAATTTTGAGCAGAGATGTCGTCACCTAGAGCGTAGAACAACGAAAATATCAATTATATGTCAACTTACATCGACCAACAACCTACCATTCCCTGTTATTTAAAACTTGCTGAAAAATACAACTACTGAAGGATTTCCGGCGAATATTTTGCAAGTAACCTCCATGGAAACAAATTTACACGACCATACCAATTCCTTTCATACGAATCCATATTTGCTAACTACTACCATGCCTCCCCATTTTCTTGTGCCGCCACAAGAAACTGTCTCAAGTACCGACTTTGCTTCGGTTCCTCACACATGTATAACCAATTCCTCCTCTCCTTTTGTCTGCTTTCCACCTTGCAATCCACAATTGACCCAAACAGATCACCCCACCCCTTCCCATATTTCCGCCCTCGTCGCAGACTATTGAAGCTCAACGTCTGTTTCGCAAAAGAATAGATTTGTTGGCAAACATCCAAACTTGCTCAAACTGTTTGGAAAATTACCCTGGAATTAAAACAATTTACTTTAAAGGCTTTCCCTCTTGTAACAGATGTAAATTTGAAAAACACGGCCATCACTTCTCTTCGTGGAACAACATGGACCCTAAAAAGCAGCCTATCATTGTTGCATCTTTACCCCAAATAGAGGAGATGCTTATCGCACGAGGCAATCCATTACTATAGGTCACCCAAGTACGTGGAGGAAAATACAAATATTCAGGACACACCATAAGTTTCCCGTAAAACATTACTTCAATGGCAAAGTACCTACCACACTGCCTTAGAGATTTGGACATAGTACTCATATAAAGGGAAGGATATAACTTACAAAAGTATGATTTCTACATCAGTAGATCTCATGTTTGGGCAACCTTGAAATTTAAAATCCAACATGATCCCTATTACAAAGATGTCTTAATTGACCATGATGCCCTTTCCTCCCTACCATCTGAGTTGTCAAATATTTCCTTGTTTCTTAACATAGCCACAATGGAATTTCCCCAAATACAAACTGCCTCTACAAATCAAAGTATTGATGCTTCCAATGACTTTGACAAAACATATGAACACTCATCGTCTTTTGTGCCAACACCACATAATTCAGGAACTGAAGAAGAGGAAATTGAACAGTTCTTGCTCAACCACGATGGTAACACCCTATTTACCATGCCATGACTAGAGCTTGGCCTCTCGCCTATAAATGAATACAGTATGGAGGGCCTGTTCTCAATGGCCTTCCCAACTTTGTTTCCTACTGGAAAAGTAATGTGGCAATAACTCCTCATAAAAGAAGTTCCAATGCATGAATAGGCTCTTCGTTTGATGTGCTACCATGATGGCCGCTTCGGTTCACACCCAAGATTTCGCTACTTCCTTCTAAACCTCATAATGTGACACATAAATCAGTCCACAACTACAATTTTCATGAAACAAAACATCAAATATGAAATCCCTACAACAATTGGAGATCTACGAAGACAACTATTAGAATGCCCCAAAGATAACCTCCTATATAGTTTAATGCGGTTTGGATTGAGCCTTCGAGGGACGCGTTCATTATGGGGAAAAAAGAGGCGAGCTTTCAGATATGGTGGAACAAATGGGTATACCAACCTTATTCTTCACTATAATTGTTGCAGACACTAAATGGCCAGATCTCCATAGTATTATGTATGGTGAATGCCCTACTGATCCTCAAGCCGCACAACGTTGGAGAACACTTAACATTGTCTCAAACCCTCATCAAGTATCAACATACCTGCATCATAGATTCACAATATTTCATAAAGAAATATTATAGAAGGAACTTGGAGTAGTAGACTATTGGTACAGGTAATAAAATCTACTATTTAATAAAAAATTTCCAAACTACATAGCTAATATTTATGCTCTCTCGTCTCGTAGGTATGAATGGCAACATAGAGGCTCCGCACACGTCCACGGTTTATTGTGGCTCGAGAACACACTTAAAGTTGACGTAATGGATTGGGAGGATATAAAAATTATTGAGGCAAACAAAACAAAACTTTGATAAGTTTGTGTTTGCCTGGAACCCCCGTTTGACTTGCAACCACTTGGATTTTGTTTGCAGGTCACTGCTAGATGACCCTTGTTTGCTAGATACAACACAAATACTATCCTCCTCCCCACATGTAGACCTTGAAGAACTGCTTAATTGTGTTCAACGCCACACAAAATGTTTAGAACAAACATGCCTGAGTAGAAAGCAATCATAGTTGCAGTGTAGGTACAATGCACCATGGGCCACACAACCTACTTCATCCTTGCTCATTGAAAGTGATGGGAAAATTAAGTACCTCCCTTCGAGAAATGATGATAGACTGAACATACACAATCAAACTATGATATCCATATGGAGAGAAAATGTCAATTGTTAACAGATACTTTCTCGCCATGCAGTTCTGAAGTATATTACAAAATATGTTTCAAAAGCAGAGCAACGTTTAGAAACCTATCACCAAACGCTACCCATATTTTCAAGAGATGCTGACGTAGATTCACCAGCACACATTGCGATTCGAAAAATGCTCACAGAGAATGTTGTTGAACATGACATAAGTGCATAGGAAACATACCACATGCTGCAAAAATTGCCACTTGTAATTTGCAGCCGTTTGTTTGTATCAGTAAATGTTGGCAAAAAAATCGTGAGACGTGTCGTTGAAAGTGACGTTGATGTACAAGAAATAACCACTTTCTTGGATGCATATAGAGTTCGTCCTGTAACCATGGAACACCTACCACTTATTCAGGCTGCTTGAGATTGGAGCTACAACAGGAACCATAAAGGAGATAAATGGAAATTGTGATTGACTAAAGCAATTGTTCGGGTCCACCCAAGATTTGTGGATGTCCCAACTCAAGATTCAACGTCATATGACCTATTCTGTTGGTCAGAACTCCTTTTATACAAGCCTTTCAAAAATATTGCCTCCGAATTTGGTTCAAGCCCACATGACATCAATGACAATTGGGATATGTTCAAACACAACTACAAACCATGGCATGTTTTACGCACAACCGCAGACACATGACATGAAACAAATGTTAGTTCAGACTCTGAGGTTGAATGCAATATTCAACATGAACCATTACAAGAATGGCAGGTCTTCGCACAACTTTATCTAGGAAACAACACGGGTCTTGACAGACTTGAAATGTTGGGGAAATAAGATTTTGACATACACAATAATTGGAACATACATGGCGTTCCGCATGATTTGTAGATAACTGGTTCATTATTCATCGAGAGAGAAAAGGAAGACACAAATAACACTAGCATGCAAGTCACACCACCATCTACCACACTACCTTTATCTTCAGAACAACAACTAGCTCTTGATACCATACTATACCATTCAGCAAACAAAACAATTCTACCTCCGTTAAGATTGATAATTCAAGGAACAACTGACATAGAAAAATCATTTCTAATAAATAAAATCCAGAATTCATTTACAACAGCATCAACCACATCTCCCTTGCCTCTCCTTCTGCTCGCCCCTACCGGTGTTTCAACATTCAACATCTCCGCACCCACAATCCATGCAACCCTCCGTATTCCAATCAAAGAATTAAAACCCCTTGAAGGCCAAGCATTAACGTCTTGATAAGAGTCGCTGAAACATATAAAATATGTTCTTATTGATGAAATGAGTTTCATCGACCCAAAGTTGCTAGGAAAAATTGACAGTAGGCTACGCGAGGCTTTCCCACACTCAAAAACATTTGAATTTGGAAACAAATCAATCATTCTCCTTGGCGACCTCAGATAATTACCACCGGTTATGGACAACCCTCTTTATGCAAGTAAATCCTATGGAGCCACCCTTTGGAAGGGATTTCATTCTTCCATTACATTACAAACTATATTTTGGCAACAAGGAACAACCGATGCACAAGTTTCATTCCAGAATTTACTGCTCAACATGTGTGATTCAACCCCTCTTATTGAGGATTGGGAACTCCTAATGTCTCGCACAGACACACACCTAACTCTACAAGAGCTCAAAAATTTTAAGGACGCACCACATTTGTTTGCAAAAAATGACCTCGTGGACTCCCACAACCTTCAGATGTTGAAGGCATTGAACGTTCCGATCGCCCAATCCATTGCTGAAAGTAACAGGCGGGTTGGACCAAGAAATCCCGATGATTAGTTGGAGCACAAAGTTTTGCTATGCAAACAACAAAAAATCATGCTTATTGCAAATTTATGGGTTGACGCAGGCCTCGTAAATGGTGCTACAGGAACAATCACCGACATTGTCTACGACACATCAATGCCACCACTAGCATTACCTTTATTTGTTGTTGTCAAAATTGATAGATACAAAGGCCCATGTTGGGATCCCTCCAACCCGTTACATATTCTGATACCCCCTATTTCGAGAGGGAATCGAAGACAATTGCCGCTTAAAATGGCCTGGGCATTAACTATCCACAAGTCCCAGGGACTTACTATGCATAGAGAAACTATCGACATTGGAACCAATGAAAGGCAGGGTCTGACATTCACAGCTTTCTCCAGAGTTGCCTCGATTGCAAATCTACGCATTTCACCTCCTTTTTCATTCGAAAGGTACTAAAAAATGGTGCATGTAGCAACACTTGGAGCAAGAAGAAAGGAGGAAGCAAGACTACTATCACTCAACCCTTCGTAAATACTACACTCTGCTTTGATAGCACCTTTGCTACTACTTTACTCAACACTTCTTCTATCCTAGACGCCATTTCCGTTCAAGGGGTATCAAATGTACTCATGTTTACTGGAAATAAAATTACCCTCAAAAGGATACCATTTGTGATATAATTATTCTCATGTTAAGTTCAAATAAAACAGTTTGCAAAATGATACCACTCATGATATGAGATTTGTAAATGTATATGTACGAATTTGTAACAACTTTGAAATGAAGAGACGAAACTTTTAAATTGAGTGATTCATTTATATATCTACAATTACAAAATTACAAAATTACATGTTTCAACATACATGTTTGATTTTTCTTTTTTATTGTTGCCCGTTTCTTTATGTTAACCAACAACAACACATTTTTAATGTCTTCATCTGCACACAAATATCGAGAAATTTAAAATGCCGAGAAAAGACCATGCAAATTATAGTTGTTTCCATCCAAAGCTTTGTACATTATATCACTTTTTTGCATTTGAATAGTTTAAAGGCTAAGACCTCATGTTTGCGCTTTTTAAATGAAGCGACTCATCTATATTTCTACACATAGAAAATCAATCACCCATAGTTTAAACAAACACAACTACAAAAGTAAAAACTATCCCTATAACACATATAACATATACCGTTTTTTGTTTGCAAAATGCCTCAAAGAAATGTGGTCTCGTGGAATGCTATGATTGTAAGATATGCACAAAATAACTCTAACAATGATGCTCTCAAACTCGTTGAGGTAATACAGAAATTTGGAATGTACCATAACCATTTCAGATTTGTTTATATATAATTGAATATTCTGTCTCATTTTAGTTTCATGGAGAGATGGTATGTTAAAGCACTTAGTCGTTCTTTCAATCTACTTTGACAACAACACTTCACATTCACTACATTCTTGAGAGTGAGTATTAGTAAACTTACATGTCTCAGTTGCATTTGTATTCAATTATTACACAACCAATTGTTATCTAACATCCCTTCTAATGTATTTCACAACATAATCACACCCCTTATCAACATCAACTACAAAAGTAATAACTATCTTTCTAAATCTAATAACGTATACCGTCAGAGTTCACATTACATTGTGCACATGCAATTGCTAGTAATATAAACTCCTATCATTTTACTTTCACTTTCTATGTTTAAAAAGAACCCGGGTCTTTGTGAATAAAAATAAAATGAATAAAATTAATAACCAAATTCACGAAATGAGTCGCTGCCGGTTCCGTGATTCTCTTTGTTTGGTAAAGTTTTCCCAGTGCGTTTGTCAAAGGCCAAGAATAATGCCTCGTCAGCCGCAGAACACATTTTCTGTACTATTCTCATGGCGGGTGTTTAAATTTCTATTGGCACGGAATCCAAATGGGAATGGCATCCTCCAGATCAATTTTCACAGTTGAAAGTTTTCTTCTATTCCCCTCTAGACTCTACAATTTAATCCTCGGCAGAAAAAATTTAAAGCATAAGGATCTGATGCAACATCTAAGTGCACGGAGAGGGAATTGAGAACCCGATTGCTTTCGGGGGGTGGGCCTTTAATTATTGATTCTGATAAGAAATTCTCTGTCCGCAGAAATTTAGCCTCCTCAAAAGAATACAGACGTAATTATGCCCTTTGTCACCGAGCTATTAGCTCTTCCCATATTGAGTCCGTTATCTCTGAGCTACGGGTTTCTCACAGGTTCTATGAAAGGGTTATCTCTCTCCGAGTTACCGGCCTCTTACAGGTTTAATAAGGGATCCTCTGCCTCTGAGTTACAGGTCCCTTACAAGTTGTATGAAGGGGTCCTCCACCTCTGAATTACAGTCCCCAACAGGTTCTATTAAGGGGGTCCTCTATTTGGGAGTTACCGGCCTCTCACAGGTTTTATAAAGGAATCCTCTACCTCTGAGTTAGAGGTCTCTTACAAATTGTATTAAGGAGTCCTCTACCTCTGAATTACGGTTCCCGACAGGTTGTATTAAGGAGTTATCCGCCCTCGAAGGCTCCATGAAAACCTTCTAGCACTGACATATTGCCCTCCATCATAGATATCTTAAGGCGCTTTACAGCGGAGCTACCAGCCTTCGCCATATCAGTGTCCCCTATCATTGAGCCACCGGCCTTTTACAGATTCTAGTAAGCGGTTCCACCACTGAGTTATTGGCCTTTCGCAGGTTCTATGACAGCTTTCTACCATTGAGTTATTGGTTCCTGGCAGGCTCCAATTTGATCTTGGAACTTAACGGGCTTCTACAGTTCAACCTTCTGTGAAAGTCTGTGATGAAATTTATAGTAACCCTTTCTTTAGGGCAGAAGTGATTCTCTTCCTCTTATTCTACGCACTCGGGATTTGAACAGGCGCTTCCTCCGCGCAAGCCAGTATGGCGCGTTCTGGCCTGCCAGGTTCAATCTTCAATCTGCAAAACTTTCGTACGTAGGGTTTTGTTGGTGAATTAATGGTGAAAATTGAAGCGAAGTCAAGAAGGAAGGTTTACCTGGCTCCAATGAATAAAAAATGGGAGGATAAACTTGCAACTCCCGAAGGAAGAACCATGGGAGCTTCACATGCCCTCTCCGTTGCCCCTCTTTCTGTTTCTCATCAGAATGTGGAGCATTTATGGAACAGAAATTTTCCTGAAACTAATTTACCGCCTCTGCAAGCCAGACAAACTGACTGGTCAGAATGGGCAGAGCAGTTAGCTTGTGATGATTGGAGTGACGTCCTTGTTGGGGACCCGGTTATGAATGTATGCATTCTTCTAGAACTCTTTCATTATACATGTCAAAATCTACGAGTACAAATTTAGAACAATATACATGGTAAATGGAAAACAAATCCGCAAAGGGGTCTCATGCCCCAAATTGGCGTATGGTTGGTGGCGGCCTAAAAAGCCACCTCTACCTTGTTTTTATTTAATTCAGAAAACATTGTCCAAAAACCATTTTTGTGTTTTTAACCTCTTTCTTCAACACCCCTGGAGAGAATTCTTGAAAATTATGTAAAACTGATACACTGTTATATATCATTCACATTAATTTAATTAGTTACCTGAAAGAAAATCTGTCTTTCGGGGTATTGAGAAAGCGATGTATATAGGGTTTGGAGCCTCCAGAAATTATTATATCGAAATTTTAGAATGCTAAAATTTGTCTGAATGCTTGACAATCTTTTGAAATCCAGAGTCTAAGGCTGGACGTTTAATAAATAAATTTTAAAACTGGGACCTTTAGACTCATCATTTGTAATACAAAATCCATATTAATTTAACTCATAGTATGTAACGGATCACATCATTTTGTAAAACATTCAAGAATTCTGTTCTCCGAGGGTTTGAGAAGAAATCTATATTTGTCGTGTAAATCCTCTGGGAACTATTTGAGAGCATGAAAAGCGAAATTTTGTCCTTATGCTTGGCAAAATTTTGAGATTTAGAAACTAAAGCTGTATGTTTAATGAAGGAAATTTTAAAATTCAATCCTTTAACTTCATCATTTAAATTACTATATTCATATAAATTTAACTTGCAGTCTGTAACGGATTTGTATCCGTGTGTAAAATATTCAAGAATTCTGTTCTCCGAGGGTTTGAGAAATCCATCTTTGTTGTTTAAAGCCTCTGTGAATTATTTGAGAGCATGAAAAGCTAAAATTTGTCTGCATGCTTAAAAAAATTTGAAGGTTAAATATCAAATTTCGACATGAGAAAGAAAAGAGGGAATTCTAGTCTTTTCAATTTTACAAAATACAAAATTCATCTACATTCAACTTGCAGTCTGAAACAGGTCACAACCTTGTTGTGTAAAAGACAGAAGAAGTTCCGTTCTTTGAGGTTTTGGAAAATTAATGCTTCTTGTTTAGAACTTTGAGGAACTATTAATATTGTAATCATGGAAAACTCCTACTCGTGCGCATGCTTAGAAACTGTTTGAGAATTAGGAACTAAGCTTGGATTTTAAAGATTTCAGGAAATTTTACTATTTTATTTCTAGGACTGATTTTTCTGTTTAATCACTGAAGTTATAATATCCTCAAAACACTAGAAATTAGAACTTATTATTGAAGGATTTGACTAATAGTCTTGTATGTAGATATTTTGCTGTATGTTTGTATTTCGCTTGCATAGGTTTTTTGACTAATAGTCTTGTATGTAGATAATTTGCTGTATGCTTGTATTTTGCTTGTACAGGCCTTTTTGAATATGTGAACATGAGCTTTTTGTTTGTTGTAAATTTATTTTTTATGCTAAACAGATGATGTGTCAGACTTTAAAGCCTTCAACTACAGAGCCTGCTGCATCAACCCTGGTGCAGTCCCCTCAGCAGTTTTTCCCTTCTTCAGAGGGAACTCATTTTATTACAAGTTCCATTCCAGCTGGAGCTGGGGCTTCTAGCAAGCCACGGCTGAGATGGACACCAGAGCTCCACGAGAATTTTGTGGAAGCAATTAACAAACTCGGCGGAGCCGAGAGTGAGTACTCTACAGCTTACAGATGAATAAGATTTTTTGTGTGTGTGTGGATAACATTTGTCATCAATAAGTTAAGCATGATAATAGTGAGCATCGTGTAGATTATGAACAAGTAAACAGATTAACTTTTCCCTTTTCTTTTATAGTGAGCTTTACAGGGAGTTTCTGATTATGACAATGTGATGTGCATGCAGGAGCAACTCCAAAAGGCGTTTTAAAGCTGATGAATGTGGAGGGTTTGACAATCTATCACGTTAAAAGCCATTTGCAGGTAAAGGCCTTTATCTCTTCTTTTGCCCATTGTGGGTTTGACAATCTTTCATGTGAAATTCCTTTACAGGTTTAGGCTCTTAAGATCTTCTGTCTCCTCTCATTTTTCTAGGTGTCCATATAATGTTTGTCTTGTGGGTATACATTTGTAAGATTAATCTGCCATGTGCCTACATTGCAGAAGTATCGGACGGCAAAGTATATTTCAGATTACACAGATGGTACATCCTTAATTCCTTCGCATCAATCAAAGTTATGTTCATATAGAGAAAATTAGTTTGTGTCATAAGCATTTTTGTTGCTCTACCTTGTCCTATCTTGATCACAACAAAAATTATAATTTGCGTTTAACGAACCTTCATGATCAAGATCTTAGCCCAACAAGCTCCAAGAATTGTAATGTTAAAGCTATTGCATAGATATCCAGCCATATTGTTTTGGAGATAAAATTATCAAGATTCATATAATGGCTGCATCGATATTCTAATATAAAGGGATCAACCTCAGGTTTTTGAGAAGGTGCTGAAGTTAAAACATGGAACACTTATTAACTTTCCTGGTGTGGGGAGCTAATGCTAAAAGTGTTACATTTTTGATATCACCTTGTAGTGCAGAGGTATGCCATTAGTGTAGTGAAGATATCTGCGTAATTGGTTAGGGTTTGTTCTACGTGCTGGTGCTGTATAGTTTGATTCTATACGGCAGCGTGCATGGGTGCAATAGCCTGATGAGTGCTCTCTGGCTTGATTAATATGAGCATAAACTTCCCAATGTGACCAATCACATGCCTACACTGCTTTGCACTAATCAAGCCCACTATTATCTTAGGAGGAACCTCAAGGATCCTATAGGATTGCTTTCCCAATGATGATGACACTGCGGGTCTTGAAATGATTGATTCCATCTCTTTTCCACATTAGTGGATGCCCAAGCAAAACATCACAAACCTCCAAGGGTGCCACATCACACAATATCTCATCTTTGAATGACTTGATTGCATAAGGAAGCAGACATTGTTGACTGACATGAATATCTCTTCCTTGGTTCATCCATCTGATGGAGTATGGTCTGTGGATGAGGTGTTGTTTTAGACTCATCCTTCATACAGTTTCTGTAGAAATCAGATTTTTCTCACTCCTATTGTCTACAATAAAGTGAAGAGCCTTCCCTTGAACCCACATTTGTGAATGAAAAAGGTGTTCTTCGTCCTTAGATGATGATGTTGCAACTTGCGTTGTACCAATAATGGAGTAAGGATTAGCTACCATAATTTGCTTACGTGTTTGTAGGATGATAGAAATGCTCGTTCTCATCAGTTTCTTATATCAGATCAGATTTTGGTGCCTTAGAAAAAAAAATTGTCATTTTGGAACAGCGCTTGTTTGTGTTGTGAGTTGTGCTCCTATGGTTCTAACACCACTTTCGAGTCTCTTTACTGTTGGGGCTTTGTCCGAGATACTTTTCATGGAAAACCTCAAGGCTAGGAACTTTGAGCTTTTCCTCTATTGTGGGGCCTCTTTAGTTTGTTGCTTGCTTCCATACCTCAAGTTGCCTCTATCATTTGATTGTGCCTCCTTTCCTGCAATTTTTTTCTCTTTTTGTTTGAAATTTTCCTCGATCTTTGATGCATACTGATGGGCTGTTCCCATCGTCTCCACGGTTAGGAATCCCATCTTTGTTTCTATATATCGATGCAGATCACTCTTGTATTTGATCACTTTATGCCATTCACAATCCTTGATGCCAAGTTTCAATGATAAAGTATGGAAGGTATTTTTTTGTAGTCCTGCACAGATTGGTCCTTTTGTTGCAGCAACTGCCACTCCATGTACTTTTACTCATAAGCATCTTCTGGACAATACTCATCTTTTACATCAATAACAAAGCCACTCCTAGAGGGATCTGCGATACAACATTCATGACTATATCCTCATCCCTTGCATCTTCGTTAAATTGCTTAATGTGAGTCTCCCACCATTGTTGGACTTGGGGGTTCAGCTTTCAAAAGAGCAAACATTATTTTCTCTAAAGTAAAGAAAGTGTTTACAGAAAAATAATAATTTTGTGATCCAATTTTCAAGGGCATCCACTTCGATTTTACCTTCAAACATTGAAATATCAAAATCTACTTGTACCTCAAAGGTCGTGGACCTGTGGAAACGCCGCCTTTCTGATAGCTAATGGCATGCATCTCAGAATCTGTGTGAGAATTATGTGCGAATCGAATCATCATTTCAGCCTTCTACTTTGTCAAAGCTTTGTCGAGTACTTCCTTTATTGGGTATAAGGAACTTTGATCCTCCTTCTGCGTGCATCTGTGATTGTTTGTGTCTAACAAGAAGATAGTCATATGGATCCCCTGTCAACAAGCCAAACTTCTAATAGCTTGACCTCATTCAATTGGACATCCAAGATCTAACTTACTTTACTATCATTGATCTAGATTGAGGATTCAACTTGGGAACAACACACCAACTGCTATAGATTAGTGTGTCATAATAAAGCCAAACTCTTCTATAATAAATTGACACAAAATTGCAATAGTGATAAACAAAGTTTATTGAAAAATAATAGAAAGTTTCTTAAAAGAAAGCAATCTTTGTGCAAGAGATGTCAAATGTCCACTTTGAATTACAATAGGGTAAACCCTTGTCTTATAGCAAAAGAATGCTAATAATAGTAAATTGCTTTAAAGATAAACAAAGCTAACTTAACATCCACTCGACATGCATAAGCATGCAAATAGGAGTTTTATTTTGAAGTTGAACAAAACTAATAATATCCTTTCAACATGCATAGGCATGCAAATAGGAAAATTTCTATAAGAATATGAGATTTTCTAGAAGATGAACTGCTAATAATAACTCGGCCATCCTGCTATCAAGTCTAACTTTTCTTGGGTTTTCTCTTATTTTTTACTATAATATGCTCGTCAGAAAGCTCAACTTGCTAGAAACACGTTCATAGCAAGCTAAACCTCATTGCTCGAGGCTCACACAGCTCAAAAAACTGCTCCAAAGGTCTCCGAAAACTGCCACTTATGCTGTGCTGAAATTTCTTCGAAAATTGTAATTTCCCGAAAATAATCTGTCACTCTTCTATGGTGGTCCTGAGTCATTATCGGGATCAATAGATGTGCCAAGGAGTTCCAGAGCAATAGGTACATGTAAACCATTGTGATGAAGCACAGTGAGTGGGAGATGATGAGCATGGAAAGCATTGTGATGAATCTTGATGGTGTCATCACAACTGTAGTATAATCTTTTAATTTTTGGACTGTTGAAGAAGTCAGTTGTATGCTAAATGGTTATTTTTTTAAATATTTCAGGTTTTCATGGTATTTATGTTTCTCATTGAAGGTTTTTGGGTTCACTGTCTAAGGATTACCCATTCTCAACGTTGAGTTTGTCTTTTGTACCCATCTTCAAGAGAGAGCGATCATGCTTAAAAAAGAGAGAACTCATTGTATTCAATATATAAACGAATCTCTTGAACAATTTTAGCATTTTTGAACATTAGCTGGGTTGTGTTTAAGTACCAAAAAATGTTCTTTAAACACTCTCATCATTATTGTCTTCCCGAAGTAGGTTTATAATAGGTTTCCGTGCTTCACTCACTTCGAGTGCATCTTCTTTTTTCTAAGATTATACGAATTTTTTTCTCTCAATAAAAAAAACAATTTATTGTTAATGTGTTTACCCATGCAAAGACACATTCTGTATTTCATTTAATTTTTGCATACAGGGTCTTTCCTCTTTTTAAAAGCTCTTACTTGGCATATATGGATGTTCAAGAAGTTGAACGAGAAACTCTTGGGCAATAAGAATCATGGACGAGGGAGTTGGGAAATTTCATGGAAATTAAGTGTTATCTAGTGGATGTTGGAAAATGCACACAAGGAAGAAATGAAATGAAATCGGAATGCACACATTATCATTGTGTGTCCGTCATTTTATTATGTGAAAAATGGTTGAAGTAGTTTCAACCGTTTATTAGTTAAATGTTTAACTAATATTAAACTATCACTAATAACTAAGCCACTAATAACTAAGCCTTATATTTTAATACCCCATCTTAAGGCTTACATTGAAAAGAAGATGAATTACAATCTTCAAAAACTTTTGTTTTGAACAATAGTTCTAGGACTAGATAGAACTCCATCAAGCTGCCTCCTTAACTCTTGTAAAGGTGTAGTTCTCGAGCTGAATTTTCAAGTTCCTGGAGTCCATCTCCCCGAACTCCCGAATTATAGAATCTCCCATATTTTTGGACAACCCTCCATGCTGAGCTATTCGCTCAGTGCTCCATCAAATTGTCTCATGACCCTTGTAAGGTTAAATTCCTAAGATCCACAAACTCCCGAACTATCTGGAGAACCATCCTTGCTGAGTTTTACCTCCATTGGATCCCTTACCGTCTTAAAAACACTAACTTCTTAGAGTTCATAGTCATCTTCCTCTCCATCAATTAACATCTTCAACATCCAGTGGATTGTCAACAAAGGCCGCATTTGCTTCTTTCGGATTATCTTTGAGTTTGCCTTTGAGAACATCATTAGCTCGAACGCGACAATTCCAGGTTGTATGACCTCTTCTCTTGCAATAACAACACTCAACTTGCCAGGTATCTTTTATTTGATTTTTTGTGATTATTTCTTCATGTGGGAGTATGGTGCACTTTCATGTGAAGAAATACCTTTTGTATCATCCGCAATTCTTCTTTTCTTTAGCTAATAGAGCTGAAATCATATCTTCCAGGCTTTGCAAAGGCATCTGACTGAGAGTAAAAATGACATTATTATATGGAGAGGGCAAACTGTTTAACATAATGGCTTTGTAGTCTTTGTCATCTACCAGAGCTTTAACCTTTGCTAACTGCCTGAGAAGAGATCTTAGATTGTTTATATGACTGGACATAGTAACATCATCAACTATCTTGAATCAAAACAATTGAAGCTTTTAAGAAAATTTAGCACTTCACTGTTTTTTCCCTAAACAATCTACTCAAGTTATCCTCATATTTCTTTGGACGATTCATCTAAATCTATACAATGGAGTTCAGACGTCAAAAAGAGCAAACCTGAGTATAGCTGTCGCTTTATCATCGCAAATTTCCCACTCTAAACAATTTAGCAGCATCAGTGTGCTGGTTTTTCTTTTCCATTAACTACACTCCAATTTTTTTTCATTAACTGTGTTAGGATTTTAACTTTCTAGGTGTGGAAATTGAAACCAGAATATTTGTCTATTGGTAAGGAAAATTCCATTTAAAAAAAAAATGAAAAAATAACTAGGGTTTGTTTTTTCTTACAGAAAAATTTAGAGAAATAAGAGTTTATTTATTTGAATTTCGTGCCCTAGCTGAAATTTATGACTGGAATTTTTGTCCCCTTTCAAATTAGAATTTGTGACGATTTGTCTTCATTCCTTGCTTTGCCCTTGAAATTCGTTTTGAATTCATGACTGCAAAAAAAAATCGTGAATCAAATGCCCTAACACGAGCCAGGACTGAACTGGTAAATGGCGGCAACCCTTTTAGTGACTGTGCCCTTGTCAATGTCGATACAATATGTATTTTAATGTGTATATCCTGGTATTTGCGACCATGATTGTATTCATGCCTTGGTTCAACATGATTTACAATATAATATTCGCGAGCAATATTTTGACCTTGTTTTTGGCAAAGAGTGGAATTTCGACCTCTTTTGGGTAGTATTTTCACCTTGTTTTTGGCGCAGAGTGGATTTTTGACCTCTTTCAGGCCCTTATGACCTAGTTTTAATGTTGTATATTCTCTTTAACCTGAAACTTGCATTTTTGAGTTTGAAATACACTTGTTCTTGTCTAAAGGTCATGATTTGGGAATTATTCTTGGTCTTCTCCTTTTTTCGTCCTAAGTTTTTTTGTTTTGTTTTGTTAAGCCCCTTTGAGTAGTATTTGCTCTGATACCAATGTTAGAAAACGTGCGCAAGGAAGAAATGAAGAGAAAGCGGAATGCACATATTATTATTGTGTGTCCATCATTTTATTATGTGAAAAATGGTTACAGAATGGTTGAATTAGTTTCAATTGTTTATTAGTTAATGTTTAACTAATATTAAACTATCACTAATAACTAAGCCTTACATTTTAATAGTGGAACAGAATGATTTTTAATCAGTTGCAAGGGAATCTGCAGCTTTTTTGAGGGAAGCTGTCCTCATTGTCTGTAACGAGTCTTTTGCAGGGTGGAAAGATGTTATAGTCCCAATATTTGCCACTATTAAGTCCATAGTAATGCTCTAAGGCGCTCATCTAACATACTATATTTCAAAGCTTACAGGTCACTTCAAATAAAGGAGCTAAATTAGATTGAGGGTCAACTGATGAAGGGATTGATGAACAAAAAATAAATGAATATGAATTAAGACAAATATGAGGGGCATAATAAGAGAAAATGAAGGGCATCCCGACTTGGAGGAGTTCCAAGGATCAAAGTGACCACTCAAAATACACATGAAGGAAAGTGATTCATCCATCTCCTCAATCCTATTGTCATTAACATTTGAGAGTCGTTGGGCTTATTACAAGGAGGCAACACAAGACTCATTTGAGGCATTGCACATGCAAGTATGCTATTGATGGTCCTAGAGACTCTCCCAAAGATTACCTCTAGCGTTTAGGTTTTAGGGGCTGCACTTACTCATTTTCAGCACACAGTCATTTTCTGCACATAGAGAGTTGAAATTAATTTTGATACTTGGTTCATAATCACCCTCTTTGCAGCGAATTCCAAAATCACTCTTCAAAGTTGGCTGTTTTTCCTCAAATTGGGGAAAATATGTGGCATTGATCTGGCTTTTGATTTACTCCTTTTCTGCTGTAATTAACCGATACTAAGGTTGATATTAATAAGATATGCTCTCTCTCTCTCTGTCCTCTTCTATCAGATTTCAAGCTCAAAGATTTCAGAATTCTATTAGCACATATTTTTGCAAGATCATTAATCTCCATAGAGGTTTCAGTCCTCAGATTGACAAATCCACATAAACAATGGCCTCGCACTTACACAGAATTTGGCTGACGTGCAAATAAAGCTCAATATCAGAGCCTGGTTTAAAATAAGATAGATTTGGCTCGATAACAGAGCTTGTTTAATAGAAATATTTGATATCAGATTTTTTTTAACAGAATTTAATGAGAGTGGTACACAGCAGATCACAATATTGATGAGAGTCAAATCTGTCTCTCTACTGTCAACAACAGTAATAACAACCTTAGGTCATTAAGTACAGCCATATTCTAGTCAAAGAGAGTCAATTTCAACCTTCAAGATAGTCATCTATTGTCGATACAGCAGTAAAGAGCAGTCAGTGACAATGAACCATAGTAAGTAAACATTAGTCAACAGTAGTCAAGACATCATTCATAATGGTCAAACTTTATTTCTTATAATAAAAAATCAGTAAAAGAAGGTCAATACTTACCTCACAGATGAGACCACCTCCATTGCTAATGCCAGTAGTTACCAGGTGTTGGGATTAATATTACCCCATAGTACAATTAGTATACTTGATGAAATAAATAAGGTTTGGTAGGGATAGGATTAAATAATTATATTTTATTTACAACTAATTTGTTGGGTTGTTGGGTGGCAGAATAGAATTTGTTGACCCATGTAGAATAGAATTTGTTTAGGGATGAGTACAAAATGACAGGCTTTGTTGAGAGAATATTCCTAGATTTTAGGATAATCACAAAGATTTATTGATGTCAATAAACCATGCTATTGTACAAATATCCCTTCAAGGTTGAATAAAATATGACATGAATAAAAGGTTACCAACATTTTGTTATAAGAGCTTTTTCTGATTTTATACTTGTGAAGAAGAGGATGGTTTGATGGAAGACAAGAATGTGCTGGGAGGTAAATCAATGCTTTGATTTTAGGTAGCCGATACATTTTGGATATGGGTACGGATACGAAGAATCTATTATGCAGGTTGGGTGATTGTTTTTTCCTCGAATACCCATTATGGATACACCGGTAAATATAAAAATAAAAAATGTATAAATTATAGCCTAATCAAAAGGAATTCACCACATAGTATGCATATAAAAAATAAAATAACCACAAAACTCTACTGATAACTTCTATAATGGCAACCAAATGCCAAATGGCAAGTCACAAATGTCATGATAAATATTAAATTTAATTATTACATCAATTTTAGTACTCAATATTCATCATATTCATCCTTTTCCTTGGGGGCATCAACATCAAACATTATAATATGCTTCATTAGAATTACATGGACTTAGAGCACACCCTCTACTGCTCCCACGAGCACACCCTCTACTGCTCCCACGTGGGTCCTATGATGCCAAAAAAGTATCCAATAATGGCAAGTGGGAAACAAAAGCATGCAAGTCAATATTCTCTGCATCTATATCCCATTGCTTCATCATCCCTTCCTCGTACTTTAGGATTTATTTGGTGTTTTTTGAATATATTTGTCACTTTATGTTTTAGTATTGGAAAAAATTAAAAAATCTGTACTTTGACCTGCATACGCCCATGATACATTTGAAGACATATCCAGCCGTATTCGGACCATCCAGGTGATGTAGTCAGGGTTGAGTGCCTCAAGTGAATTGGAGCCTCACCTTGCAACTTTAGAGACTTCCACAGTGGATTTAACACAAAATTTCATTCCTTTTTTATTCTCAAGCTTCAATAGGGCATTTAGAATCCCAATACACACCACATATAACCTCAAAGGGCTTTTAGACACATAATAGCCTCAATGGCTTCACAAAACCTATGTGCAGTCTCTGCACAACTATCCTAGCTCAAAACAAAGCTCTAGTACTAGGAGAAAACCTCTTTTTCTTTTTGATTTAAAAAACTCTCCTTTTTTCAACAAACATGTGTTGCTATTTACAACCAAAATGACCAATAAGTAAGCGAATCATAATTTGACTTTGTAAATCTAAAAATACCTAATTAAATGATACCTATTTCTATATCCCACAAAAACTGGGCAATTACAAGCAACTGCTACTATTAGTAAATACAATTTTCCCCTATTTCTAACACAATGCCAACGCTACGAGAAGAAATCTTCAGTCAACTCTTAATTTGGTGGTGAATCATTAAACAATTTACTTCATTGTCCTCTTCTCCAGGATGCTTTTGCATCAGACACCCAAGCTAAAAGAATTTGAGCTCCTGCTCAAATAGACTCAATATGGGGTAGAATCATTTTTATTTCTAGTGATAGAGATTGACAACCAAGGCTTCATCCAACAAACCTGAGTTTTCAGCTGATCTTATGCGTTTTCTTCTTTATTTTTATTTTTTTGAGTAGATGCTTCTTATATTAACAAAAAACAATATTTACAAGAAGTTTGTACAAAAGAATAAGAACTGTACTTTCGGTTGACCTTGCAACCCTTTTCTTTCTCTCTTCATCCAAATGGATTATGAACACCATTTCTTTTTCTTTCCTCTTTCCTTCACTCTTCTCTTTACTTCTACCCCTCTTTGCTTCTGTGGCTCTATTCCTACCTTCATAAACAGATCGCCTCCTCCAAATGATTCTCAAATACTATTTGCTCATCTTCATGGGCTGAAACCCACCTGCATCCATCCACCTCCACCAAAAGCCTTCTTGGCTTTGGTGACTTGTCACTTGCAGCATTTTTTCACTAGCTGGCGCAACCTCTTTTCTTCTCATTTCTGCATCATTTAGGAGCTCAAATGGCTCCATTTCGTTTCTCACGAGTTCCCAAAGCAGCTCTTCCTCTCTGTTTTCTTTTTCTGCAAGTTTTAAGAGCGTAAATAGCTCTATATCAGTTCTTTTGAGGGATATATCAGCTGCCTTCTCATCCTCTACCTTTACATTATGCCACATAGGCATGCTCTCTTCAACATTCATCCAGAGTCAAAACAGACTGACTCATACACTCTGCTGCAGCAAAATATATGAGTTCAACTGACTTGCTTCCATCTCTCTTCACCAGTTCTCTAAGGACATTTTCATGCGCTTCCTTCTCTTCACCTCTTGTGAGCTCATATAGCTCAGCTTATCTTTCACTTCTCACGAGCCTTCTCAATGACTCATCTCTTTCACTCTTATGTACTTTTAAAAGTGCTTTCCGCTCCTTAAATTCCGTACATGCACAACTTAAAACAATATTAAAATAAAAAACATGTGGCAAAATAGCCTTGTCAAGTGCTTTCCTCAATGGCACTTCTTCCTCCTTTATTGTGCTTCCTTATGCATTCAATTTCTCTTCCTCTCTGCTGCAACTGCATACATTCATCATCATTTCTCCCTCCAAAATGAGGTTTCCTTCTCTCTTCACACCTTCCCTTATGCCTTCCAAGAGGCATTCTTTCTTTCTGCTGCCCTTGCAGTTAACATTTACCTCTTCATCCTTTAAAATGAGGATTCTTTTACTTCTTCACTCCTCTCTCATGTCTGCAATGAGACATGCTTCACTTCTCCTCATCACCTTTTTGGCTCCCTCTAGAACTCTTTTAGGTGCATCAACTTGCAGTTCTTGTTCTACCTCTAGATTCATTATGACTGATTTCAAAATCAGTTCTTCTTTATTACTGATTGCAAAATCAGATCTTCTCCTCTCTTATGGGCTGATAACATATTCAGCTCCTCTCTCTCTTCTTTATCCTCCAGAATGAATTTCTTCATCCTTTCATTGGTGACACTCCTTTCACATGTTCCAGTCCTTGTTATGCCTGCAACCAACTCCAATGTGCCATTGTGAGGATCAAATAACTCCTCAATCACTCTCAACTCTTCCTCCAAAAAAGAGATTATCATGTTCTCCTTCCTTTTTATCAAATATGGGACCCTGGTTTCCCATTTCTTCTTTCACTTGAATCAACACGACTCTGTTTTCTTTTTGACTTTGTGTGTCTCTAAGCACACACGCTCTGCCTTCACTTCTCCATGCATGCGGTCTTCTTCCACACCATCTTTGCCTGCAACCTCTGTCAAATGGCTGCGTTCCTCTTCACTTCTTTTCAACATTATCCTTTCTCAATAGGCATTCTTCAACTTTATTCAAGAGGTAAACATCTCTTCTTCATCTTTCAACTCTTTACTTCCTTCTTCCATGCAATCCAATGGGGTTTGCATCTTCATAAGCTCGATCTTAAGCTCCACTATCTCTGTCATGAATGGATCACTACCACCCTAGTGCTTCTTATTTATCTCTTTCTTGTGACAACTCTCAAGTGCCACTTTTCCTCTCTCTGTATCGCCTTTCATGGCAATCTTCTTCTTCTTCTCAGCAAGCTCCTTTTGCATAACTTGCATTTCTCCATGACAGTCCACTGCTGCCATCACTCCTTCATTGTCTTTTTCTTTCTTTTGGGCTCTCCTAAGGCCTCTCTTATTCATCCTGTTATTGAAAACAATTCCTTGTTGCCTTAGTGACAACTTCATCTCTCTCTCTCTCTCTCTCTTCACTAAGCAAGCTCTTTCATTACTTGCACACTCTCTCTCTCTCTCAGACTTCTTTTTCACAGCCTGATTTCTGTCACGGTCTCATTCAAGTTTTCTTTCACACTTGACCTTTTGAAACTTCTTCACACTCACTTTCTCTGCAAACTTCTCTTTCACAACTTGCATGCCATAGGGTTTTTTTTTCACAACTTGTTTTACCCTCGAAACAGAGTCTCACACTTCTCACAATGTTTTCTCTCAATGGCAGGACACCTCTTTCATAGCCTGTCACTTCACGAGCTTCAATGAGTTCTCTTATTTTCTTCAATCTCTTTCTCAACATCAACACTCCTCTAAGCACTTCCACAATGCTTCTCAATGCTTTTACTAGACTTACAGGGCTTCACCAACCTGCAACAATTCTCTATGAGCTTCAAATTGCACATGCACACATCCTCTTGCCTCTTCACACCTCTGCAAGACTTTAAAACCTGCAACTCAGCTGCAACAGAGCATCTCCAACTTCTACACTTTCTGTTTCACATTTGTAGGACTTTACAACCTACACACAAGCTTCAATGAGCTTTTCACACACTTTCTTACTCTCTTTTCACTCTCTTGCACGTATGCAATCTTCTCCTACTGTGTTTTGGCTGCATTTAACTTCTTATCAACACTTCGCATCATTTCTCATTCCCTAATAGCGTTCTCTAGCTCTGATACCACATGATGGAGTCAATTTTGAGCGTCCCAAGCGAATGAGAGCCTCACCTTGCAGCTTTAGAGACTTTGACAGCGAATTTAACACAAAATCTCATTCTGTATTATTTCTCAACTAAGTTGCCGAAACAGTTTGGATACGGGAGCGGGAGCGGAGTATCCGATACGCGGAAACGGCAAATTTTTTTTTGACCCTGGATACGGCGTAGGATACGGCAGTACAAAAACTATATAAAAATTAAAAAATATTACCAACTTGGAAATATAAATTGTTCCGTAAGCCTAAATTTAATAGCTTGATTGATAAATATTTATCTTGAAAGTTTGAAAGTCATTTTGAACTATGCATAAGTATATATATTTATACATGTATTAACACATTATTATAGGTATAATTTAATAATATTGGATTATCATTATAATATAACCATACTAATTAAATCAACTTAGAAGTTAATATATAGATTATATGGGTTTAATATATAATATAATTAATATAGGTTAATATAATTAAATTATAGGTTAATAAATAAAGTTAATTATATAGGTTAATAAATAAAATTAAAAACTTGAACTTTGGAGCCACGGCCGCCATGGCCGCAACCCCCTCCAGCTTGTCGACCCAACTCCACTCCCCACGCCCTACCCGTCTCTCCTTCGCACCTTCGCACCCCTTTTCCCCCTTCGCACCCCTGTCTCCATGGCCGCTCCCGCTCCCGTGCCGCTCCCGATATGCTCCCAGCCCTCCCAGGGTGCCATATCGGCTACATAGTTTCTCAGGCTTCAATAGGGCATTTACAATATCAATTCACACCACTTATAAGCTCAGAGGGATTTCAGACACATAATAGCTTCAATGGCTTCACAAAACCTATGTGCAGGCTCTGCACAACTGCCCTAGCGCAAAACAGAGCTCTATTACCGACAGAAAAACTCTTTTTTTTTTTGATGAAAAAACACTTCATCTTCCAACCAACATTTGTTGCTATTTACAGCCAAAATGACCAACAAGTAAAAGAATCCTAATTTGACTTTCTAAATCTAAAAATAGCTAATTATTTGACATGTATTTCTCTATCCCACAAAGATTGGGCAGTTACAAACAATTTCTATTAGTAGTATATACAGTTTCCCCCTATTTCTAACACCATGCACACACTATGGGAAGAAATCTTCAGTCAACTCCTAATTTGGTGGCGAATCAAACATGATTAGCCACCTAAAGGAGTTTCAAACCATCAATTTTTCTCATTCATCTTTCAAAACCTTAAAACTAGCTTGTAGCCCTTCCAAATGATAAATTTTGATAAGTAAAACTTTCCACTATGAATCTTATCTCTCACTGTCAACTTTTCCAGATACCCTTTTGGCCAATTAAGCTTCTCTCAAAATTTCAGAACCCAACTCCAAGCCAATCATATTTTATGCTCTTCCTACCGTTTTCACCTAGGCCTAATCTAGCACCCCTCCAAACACCTAAAACTCATAGTTGAGAGAAAAATGTAAACTTTCATGTGGAAGTATTTAGTTTTCCTGATACCCATTAAGGAGTTATCTTCTTTAGGGTTAATTTCATCTTCTAACTCACAGTACATTTCTTCCAACTCTAATTTCTTCTTTTTGCTTAGGTCTAGTTAGGTCTACACTAGGGTTTTATGGTTATCAACTAGTTTCAACCTTGTATACACCTTACAAGTACACCTATCAACCTTTCTCAATAACTTTTAATGTTTTCACCTTTCATCAAGCTCTATTCCAATTTTGTTTCTTTTACCTATTTGTTCTTAACACCAATCATCCCAAACTTTGTTTTAATCCATTTCTTTGGTTTCTTGGTTTCTTCCCACTCATTGCTCTTACTATCACTACTACTTCTAATCAACTCTAACTCAAGTTGTTTTCCTCATTTAAGACTCTAAATTTGGCTTCATGTTCCTTTCTCACACTGTAGCATACAGTCAAAGAATCCTTCTTTTTATTTCATATAACCTCTTTCCACCAACTCAAGGCTTTCAACTATCCTATTGATCATTCTAAACCTCCTACTTAACTTTCTCATCATTATGTTCACTTGTTCCACACTAATGGTTCTGACTGTCACAGCTTTTTGATGAAGACTGTGCATGTATTTCTTTTTCTTTCTAAACCCCTAGTACTTTGAGTCTAAGATATGGTTATATTCCATCATTCTAGTTATACTCTTCACTCAAATTTCTCAAAAACTACACAGATGTCAAGTATGGATTGTACTATTACATAGAAATGTTTGCCTTCAAACCTTCAAACCGTGTATTTATAACAGTTAGGCCTGAGTTTATGAGTTTGGAACTACAACTCTTCTTCCTACAGTCTTGGCACTTCTTGAGCACTTTGAACACACTTAAATCTCCTTGTTTATCAATTTGTAACAGGCTTCAGTAGTATCTCGTTAGCATTTTTACAATTCCTTTGTCTCTAATCCTAGAACATGGTATCCCAAACCGCGAGAAGGTTTCTTGTTTATTTTACTTGTTTGAACACTATGAGATTTCATGATGACTCAAATTACTACTGCATGCTTAAGTTCTATCAATTCCCAATGTTCATGATTTCATTGACATAGACTATAATTTCTTAAACCAACATTCCAAGGAATGTCAACCTGAGTTCCTAGTTTCTAGACTCTTTTAAATTCGCATACAATTGCATTAACCACATTACTACCATTTATCATTACATAAATTTAGAATTCATTAGTTAATAACCTCCACATAGGTTTCATTTCATTCACTACTCTAACTCTTTCCTTTCATTTAATAGTGCATACACATTCTTACCTCATGCACACAATTTTATACTCTTTCATTTAACTGTCTTACGTGTCATTATCACATCTTCGGATTTCTTGCATATCCTCCATTGCTTTACATACATCCATTTCACCTGCTATCACCATTCAACAAATCATATCTAAACCACATAACCGTTCATAAACTCACATTGCTTCCATTAATACATATACATGGTGCTCAAGAAAATCCTTTGAATTATCAATTCCTTGGTCATTACAAGGTTTCTTGAGCCATTTTGGGCTCTTGTTATAGAACTTCTTCACCAATACAAAAACCTTTCTATAGTCACACTCACTTCCTTCCATTTGAATCCTCTTACAATATTATTGAAGTGAATAAGAGATAGTTAGATTTACTGATCCAACTAACACACCATGGTAAGGATGACCAAAGTGAGTTAGAGCCATGTGAGGTCAATGTAGGACCATGTACTTAGTGTACAAGTTATGTTTCATGACCCCTTACTAACATCATTTATTCAACCTAGTCTAACACCTAGACCCCTAACACACACACAAAGACAAATTCAAATATTTGAAATGTGGTTTTGGAGGGAAACTTCCAAATACCACTTATTACATGTTAAAATAATCCAAATGGACTTGATACATGCCAAGACAATCAAATGGACCCTCACAACCTAAAACAACTAGGAAAACCAAAATTTGAATATTTACAAGTGACTCTTATGTATAAGTCTTCTAAGTAAATTCTTAGCATTTTATTAATTGTCTCCAATGGCCTTGTGATTTCACTTGTAGATGCACTCCATGAAGGTGAACATCTGGTGATAACGCATATCTCTAGGAATGAAGTATGTGATACCCGCACGAAGACAAGGTGATGCACAGTTAGTTGTCCGAACTTATCTCGATCTTGTGCCAAGTGCTCAAGACTTGTGCCAATAATCTTAAAACATTGCACCATTCTTCTTAAGGTGTATGCATAACACAAAGATAACGCAATGCATGCTGACCCTCCATTTCCTATGCATGGCCGTTATTGCCGATAGACACAATTTTGGGTTGCGCCAATGAGATACTACCCTGTGCCAACTTTTGAAAGATGTTTTGGACTCTAGAAGATATCGGGAACCTATTAATCCCTTTTGTTGGTGTCGCAAAACAAAACAAATATGAAAACATGAAAGCCACTCTTAATTGTTTTTGGTTGATGCTGATTTAAAACTTAGTTTACTATGTTAAGTATACATTCTATTTACTTTTTACCATAGGTACTAGTTTGTTACTATGGTAAATGGTTATTTTACCTTAGGTAATTAGTTATTTACTGGGGTTGCATAGTTATATGGTTTTATATTGTTATAACCATTATTATTTGCTTTTACTTCATATGTACATTGCATATATGTTATAGGTTTATTATTTATTGTTGTGCATGTACAAAAAATTTATTTGGGATTACTGGTGTGAAAATGCTATATATACATTGCATTCCATTCTCTATTACTTGTAATCTGATTGTAATATGCTATTTTCATATAAATAAAATCTCACAGGTTTCCTCCCTATTTCCTGTCCTCAACATTTGGTATTAGAGCTGAGGATTTGAGGAGCCTGTGTAAGAAGAAGATGTTATAGAGAGGTTGCATAAGAGTTGAAGAGGTCTTTGGAGAAAAAACTTACTTCCCTTTTAGAGACCTTGTGCTACCTCCAACAGCTTCCCAGACCCAACTATATCCCCACAACCTCCATTTTAGTTTCCAGGTGTTTGAAAAGCAATTTTTTTTTGGCACTGGTGCCTCCTGCACTAGGAAAATTTTGTTACTTGCTGGAAAAATTAAGAAAAAATCAGATTAAAAAAATCCCCCTTAGGTGTTTTTTTCCCCAAGGGGTTTTTCCTTAAATATAGAGGAACCTAAATTTAGTCACCTTCTATAGTTAGCAGTTTTGCCAAATTAGGACTGTGCTGCTTATTCCTAGCTCACTAATTTGTAGGTCGATCTTCTTCATTCAAGCTCTCATCGAGTTGTCTTTACATTGCATTGAGTTGGATCTTTCATTGGCCGAGTTGCATACGAAGCTTGAGTGAGTTGCATTGGGTGAGCAGGACGAGTTGTAGAATTGCAGTTGAACTGTCCTGAGTCTCCTTGGGCGAGTTGAGCTCATTGTTAGACTGAAACCATGAGTTATCATTACCAAACAACCAGTGATGTTTGAGCCATGTTCTGCTAATGATCTGAGTTAGTTAAAAGGGAAAGTCATGTTTGATTTACACTTCAGTTATTCGACCCCACACAAGATTTTAATTCCTGGTGAAAACATCCGTCGAAGCCATGGCGTCGAGTTGAAACCACTTTCCATTGAGTTGGGTTGTTGAGTCATGTTTCCACATGCAAGATAGCAATTCCGTGAATGATCCAAGCACCAAGTTTCAAGCCTGTACCAAACCATTTGCTTGCTGAGTAAAACCCTTTGCTGACCCTGTCAATAAGATAAACTCCACACAGACCATGCAAGGAAAGCAAACGGCAAAGCCGAAAAAACCAAATAAATACCTTGCAAATAACAAGGCGGAGCAAACAAAGAATGAGCAAACAATGAAAAGGAGGCAGATCCGCTTGAAGCAGAAACCTAAACCACCCCACCCACACATGTAACCATGTGGACTCTTCTCCATGTCGACCTTTTTTAAAAGGTTAGTCAATTTTGAAATTTGTTTAAATATATTTTCATCCTATTATATTTGCATGTGTATTAAGCACTTAGTTTGGTGGTTAGGAAGGAGGTTTTGGGGAAGTAGTCAGGTTCAACCCCCCCCAAACATAGCACTTTTATTATAATTTTTGAATTTTTGTAGGAACTATTTAGCGTTACCGCCAAATATAGCAATCAAAAAGGTTCCTCTAAACAGCTTATCTACAGCTAAACCCCCCCCAAATTAGTGGAGAAAACCCTAATTTTGGGGGAAAAAATTTTTTCTCCTCAGATTGCTTAAAATTTCATTCTGAGCCACTTTTGTAAAGGGAGGGGTACCTAAAAGTGCATTTTTTCAACGCTTTTGAGCTTTTTTTTTGTTTTTCAGTTTGTGAGCCATTTTGAGCTCCGGAGGCCACCAGGGCCTCACAAAACAATTTTTTTTTGCCTTTTCATTCAATTTTTCCACATAATCGGCTATAAATATTTATTTTTTCAGTGTATTTTTGCATTGTTTTGTGCTAACAAGCCATATAGTTGGGAACAGTCTAACCACCCACTATGGAAAACAATGCTTCAAAATTCTTCTTTCCTGACTCGCAACTGCTCTGTGGCGACAATTACACCCCGTGGAAGACCAAAATTTGAACTCAACTCGAGTTTGAAGAGATTTGGCCTGTTGTGAATGGTTTCTGCAACCAGATCACCAGATGATGCAACCCAACAGAGATAAGTTTGACAAGGCCAATCAGAAGGCCAAAGTTGATAATCTTGTTCGCAGTGTCCGATGATGTGAAACCCCACATTCAAGATGCCAAAACAACCAAATAAGTGTGGGATAAGTTAAGTACAATTTACGAGGCCAAAAACAAGACCATAATATTGAATTTGTAGAGTCAGTTGCATACACTCAAATTCAAGCCGAACGAGAAAGTGGAAGCTTTCTTGCAGAGAGTTGCATAATTGAGGGCTTCACTTCTAGCCCTGGGAGAGGAGGTTACTGATACAACTCTCATGTCCCATTGTTCTGAGAGCACTTCCTCCATCTTACCACATTTTGTGATGACACTAAACTTGTCAGATCAAACCATTACTTTTGACAAGCTAGTGAATCTACTGCAACAAGAAGAAGAACTTTATACAACAAAGATGATGAAGAAGAAGCAGGCACTATCTTCTCATCAGAAAGGAAAAGGAAAAGCACAATCTTCCCAAAAGTCCCAAAAACAACATCAACAAGGGGACAAGCAAAAGAAGAAATGTCCTATCTGCAAAAGAGGACATGATTTGAAATATTGTTGGTTCAACACATACAAGAAAGGTTCATCGAGCAATTCCGGACCTCAAAATCAACAATCTCATCAGGGACAGTCACACTACAAGCAAGGGTAGAAGAAGGGGAACTGGTGAAAGAAACCCCATCAGCAAGGAAATGTAGCTGAGCAAGAAGACCATTCAGATGATGAGGACTTCTTGTACACTACCCATTCCAGTGAACCATCCACATCATCTAGTGTTGTTTGGTATGTTGATTCGGGAGCCACTCGACACATGACCGGGCACAAAGACTGGTTTACCACCATGAGGGACACACCTTCGAAAAACCATGTTTCATTAGGTGATGATTCTTCTTACATGGTACAAGGTATTGGGAATATTTCTCTACCTCTTGGTTCACGAAATTGTAGATTATCAGATGTATTATATGTCCCTGGCTTAACAAAGAATTTACTATCAGTTAGTCAGCTTCTAGATCATAATATGAAGATTGATTTTGATAGTCATTCCGGTAAGAAAGTGTGTTTGATTCGAGACAAATCTAGAGGCTTGAAAATTGTTGCAAAAGCCTCAAATGTGGGACATATGTTCTAACTTGATTTTGTCCATAGGGATGATCAAGCACTAGTGGCTAAGAATTCTTCCTCTGCACAGTTGTGGCATCAGAGACTTGGTCACATCAGTTTCAAATATCTCGATACACTTCGCTGATATGATATGGTGAGAGGCTTTCCATCTCTCAAGAAGGATACAGATAAGTGTCCTAACTGCCTCGCAGGAAAACAACACAGAGCTTCATTCTAGAAGAGTACTTATCGAGCTCCAGGTAAGCTTGATTTGGTTCATATTGATCTTTGCAGTCTAATGTAACCTAATCATTCTGGATTTTAGTCTTTCATGCTATGTTGATGATTATTCTAAAAAAAGTGGATTTTTTTTCTTCATAAGAAAAGTGAAGCTTTTGAGAACTTCAAAAAGTTTAAATTGGTTGTAGAGAACAAGAACTAGTCATCATATCAAATCTCTCTGCTCAGATCGAGGGGGGAATTCACCAGTAATGAGTTCAAAGCCTACCTAAAAGCTCATGGGATTCATTGACAAATGCCTCCTCCACACACACCACAACATAATGGTGTTGTTGAGAGAAGAAACCGTACTATCATGGAAATGGTGTGTTGCATGATCGATGATTCTAAACTAACGAGGACATTTTGGGAAGAAGCAACGAAAGACAATAATATATTTTTTGAACAGAGTGCCCATAGTTTCTCTTGATGGAGTAACACCACATGAAGCATGGTCAAATCAGAAGTCATTCATTGCACACCTCAGAGTATTCAGGTGCAAAGCCAACATGCACATACCCAAGCAAAACATAAATAAGTTGGATATGAAATCACAAAAACTCATCTTCATTGGCTACAGTGAAGAGGCTCTTGGGTACAAATTGATGGATCTGAAGACCAGAAAAGTCTACACCAGTAGAGATGTTGAGTTCTTTGAGAAGAAGGAAGTTGAGACTCCTACAGACTCACCTGATGTAGATATTCTACTTGTTGTAAAAATAGAAGATGATGTTCTCACTGATGATAGTGATGATGGGGATGATGGTGATGATCAGACATGACCACGACCCATGGGAACAATATAACATATGCCCAAGTGGTATACTAATCTGATTCGAAGATGCAAAATTGGATGCTCCTTCGGATACATCCACCACTGGACCACGGACTCACAGTAAAGCATGAGAAGAGGTAAATTTTTCTTTGATGAGTAGAGTTGTTGAATCTGTTGAGCCCTCTACTGTCTAGGAAGCCCTACAGTCAAAAGCTTGGAAAGATGCCATGGATGTTGAGTATCAGTCAGTGATGAAAAACAACACCTGACAACTTGTCGATCTTCCACCAGGGAAGAAACCCATTGGTTGTCAGATGGATATTCAAAACAAAGTACAAAGTAGATGGGACCATAGAAAAGTACAAAGTGAGACTGGTAGAAAAGGGGTATACACAAAAGGAAGGCATAGACTATGAGGAGACATTTTCTCCCACAACTAAGATCAAAATGATTAGGATGATCTTTGCTCTAGCTACTCAGTTTGGTTGGAAAGTCCATCAGATGGACGTGAAAAGTGCCTTTCTAAATGAAGATCTACAAGAGGAAGTCTACATGACTCAACCTGATGGATTTTTCGTACCTAGTGAAGAAACAAAGGTATGTAGACTCAGAAAATATTTGTATGGCCTTAAACAGGCACCCCAGGCTTGGTACATCAAGATTGATGAGCATCTCATTCAACATGGATTTGTGAGAAATCCATATGATCCCAATCTCTACCTCAAGAGGCAAGGAGGAGAGATTGTGATAGTTGTTATATATGTCAAGGATCTAGTCATCACTTGAAGCACAATGAAGATGATTGATGCAATGAAGAAAGATCTTAATCGATCATTTGACATGATAGATCTCGAGCTCATGCACTATTGTCTTGGATTGGAAGTATGGCAGAAGGAGAATCACATCTTTGTTTCTCAGTTGAAATATACCAAGACAATGCTCGAGAAATTCAGGATGATGGATTGCACACCTATTGCTACACCCATGGAGACGAGACTTCAGTTATCTCGTTCAGATCCATCTCCTCTGGTAAATGCAACTCTCTATCGACAGTTGATTGGGAGTCTCATTTACCTAACATATACTAGACCAGATATCAACTTTGTAGTGAGCTATCTTTCCAGGTTCATGCAGGAACCCAAAGTTTGTCATTGGAAAGCAGTAAGGTGGATCTTGAGATATCTCAAGGGTACTATGGATCTTGGTCTAGAGTACAAGAAGAATGATCAATTCTTCTTGACTGGATATTCGGATTCAGATCATGCAGGTAATATTGATGACAGGAAATCCACTTCTGGATTTGTATTCTTTTTGGGATCTGGACCAATATCATGGGGAAACAAGAAACAAAACTTTGTTTCTCGCTCTTCTACAGAGGCTGAATATCGTGTTGCAGGTGGAGTTGTCTGCGAAGCAATATGGCTACGTCACATACTTGAGGGACTTGGAGTACCACAGGAGAAATCCACCACCTTGTATGTTGACAATGAGGGTGTTCTCAAACTTGTTCGCAATCCTCAGTGTTTCATGAGAGAACCAAGCATATTGAGGTACAAGTTCATTTCATTTGTGAACATGTATTCAAACACAATATACAACTTTAGTTTTTCCCAACAGCTAAACAATGAGCATATATTTTCACAAAGTCACTTGCAAGTGACAAGTTCGAGTTGTTCAGAGAGTTCCTCTCCTCATCCCTTATGGTAAATTGCAAAATCATTGGGGGGAATCTTAGGTCATATAAATACAATATTGTACAACGGGGTAATCAGTACCAAGTCCTCCTCCTAAACAACTTGCTATTGAGCACTACCTGGTAGAATAAAGCAATGACTATGGGTTAAATTGTTCTTTTTTTGTAAAGTTGGTATGCGTTCACTAGATTTTGGTGACGTCCCGGATGTCCCGAATGCTTTCGGTAGTGAAGTTGTTAACTTGGACCTAGACCTCCCTCCTGATATAATTGCACCCGTTCAAAAAACTAGCATATGTTTTCTAGTTGTAAATAGCTGTGTGACTCTGACTTTGTAGACAACATTAAATTATAATCTTGAAAGTACCTGAATAGAGTTTAAATCCCTAATTTTCATTGAATAAAGTTCAAATATTCAAATATTAATATTTTATATATTATTTTAATAGCCGTTCACCCTTGCCCGTCCCCAAAATTTTGGGATTTTTTTACCTAGACCCAAAACCCCGTCCCACCGTCTCCCAGCTCCCCAAATCGTCCACTGAGACTCAGGTAACTATGGTAAATAGGTGAGTTTACCCCACTGTAGAGTAGCAAGCATCTACGGATGGTTATCATTGAACTAATAACCTTATTATTTGTATTTTTCATCATTCAATTGAACTACCTAAGCAGCACATATTTATTCTTGCAAAAGAGGCTTGACAAACTGACTCTTTACTACGTAACATAAAGGTTTGTACAAGATGCTCTATACATTGGCCATATGCTCTGTAAAATGACTAATTTTAACAGTAAATGCAACAACTACAACACAAACCAAACCCCTGTTGGTGGCTGTAAGAAAGCCCCTGAGTAAAATGAATAAGTTTCGAAATGTCTTATACCTAATGGGAGCTTCGAGGCTCTATATGGAATGGCAGCAAGGAGATAAGATGTAGTGCAGTGAGCATGTCCACTTTCAATTCTTGTTGCCTGTGATGCAGGAGCATCCATGGGTGGTTCAAGTTGAATCCATTGGGCATTTTTCCTCAATTTGTGCAGTTTATTTGACCGTTATTTATTAGTTTTTGTCCATGAACTTATTGTACAAGTCAGATCCTAAAAGCATAGAAGTAACCTTTCTTAGCCATGCGGTAAAGTTTGGGGCCCGTTTTTCTTCTTGAAGCTTTAATATTTTTGGGTAAGCTCACCACATAAAGCAAAACGTGGAACTACATGTAATGGTGTGAAGCTATGTCCACTTATAGCTCCCAGTTTGATGAAATATTTGACGTCTTTTCTAAAGTCACTGATAATTTTATTTAACTATTAGTGGTACAATCCCACTGATTTTTGAGCATCAATCACTTAATGAAAGTTTTTTTGATTTCCTTGGGAAGTCAATTTAAAGCTTTAGCTAACATATCTTACCCATAAGTAAGGAATTCATGTTGAGGAATGAAGCCTTCTCGGAAACGAAACTTTTGAGCCTCAAGACAAAACTGAGTACAGTCCCCACCAGAACATTCCATGTCAACAATCAGGTTGCCATGTGGAATAGAAACATTTCCCAATGCCTTGTTATGTAATGAAATATGTCTAAAGGCATGTGTGATCTATGAGCAAGTAGTATTCAAGACATTCTTTGATCTAATTGATAGTTGAATCTTGGCATTAATAAAAACAATTGCCATTCAAGAATCTGTACCAATCACAACTAGGCAGGGAACAGCTCCGTGTGTGGCCATGAAAGAGTACCCTTGCATCTTCTGAATAAGTTCAGTCCTTAATTGGACACACCCCTCTGTTCTATATGAAAATTACTGACACGTGTCCTCATCTGTGCTTACTCATTTCACTCTGATCCATATGTAGCTCCTTAAAAGTGACTAACCTTTACAAATCAAGTTAAGATCCCTGTGACGTTATAGTACCTCAAATTATAAATTTCCTTGTACTCTTGGGTCGAACATGGAATGTTGTAACATCTATTGACCGGGATTGTAGTCACTTTAGTATTTGACTTATGTAAAAAAAAAAGTTGATAGAACTTCATTTCATATAAGCTCAACAAAGGCTTTCAACTTCGAGCAAGCTCTTTTCCTGACGTCCAATTATGATCAGGTGAAAAACTTATGCAACTCCTGCAACAGAAAATTATAAATAGGATATGCCTCACAATGAGTGATTTCATGAGTTCATCTCTAACTTCATCTGAAGTTTGGGGAAAAAGCAAACATTTTGCATTTGTAGCAGTAATACTTGAATCAGATGGATTCCAGGGCTTGTCTCAATGCAGGCCCAACATTGTCAACAAATGATAGTAAAATGCAAAGATACACTTTATGACTATTTCTAAGCATATTGAATTCGTTGACAACGCATGATATGCTTAAAACACTGTTGTACATTGGTCCTTGCAACTTATGGCTTAAACACAAGGTCCTCTAGAAAAGCAGCACTTACAAAATTTGATGGTCCTTGTCTAGAACTATGTTGCAGGGAAAGCCATGGAACTAGTGACCTAGAGCTGAAGCACCGAAGTTTGCATTGTGTGTTGCACTACAGTTGTCTTCTGGACATGTTATACCATGACATGTGTTCAAGCTCTACAAGCAGCAGTCGGCAACATGACTAGTGATGAGACCATGCAAGCCCCTTCATGAACTAAACATAACCTCCATCATTTATTCACATGAAAGAATCCTGCGGACTTCTCTAGACATAGGCAACTTTACTGATACAACCCTTTGTTTCGATTTCTACCTTTCCCCATTGACAAACTCTACATTCTTGCACATGCTTGTGCACATTATTCTAATCAGGGTGGATTAAGTCAACAGTACCTCTCAGCCAACTGCACCAGGGCTTGTTATAACAATTCAAAATGACAGTTCTAGACCTCAACTGTGCATCTCCTGTAACATCATTGTGTGTAGATGCATTACAACAGAGCCCAATGCACTAATCATATCATAAAACGTCATCTCAGACCTTGAGTTTAAATGGAATGAAGGCAGTAACAAAGCAAACCAGGATTTATATAATTTTTCTTCAGTAAGCAAGCTGAGTTCAACTTGTGGGACTAGTTTCTTGCCTTGTCTATATCCTTTAATAAAAACATTGTTACATACTACCATACTGTGCTTTTCTGTTTACTTATTGCAGATTGACCATTATATTGAATGCATTGACAACATTGAAGATTTGGGTACTGTTTCTCTGATTCAAGGACTAAATGTAGTATGTCTATAGATTCATTTTACCCATTTCATATGTGTCTTAAAAACACAATTTCATTAAAGAATGATAAACTGTTATTCTTTGAGGATCTGTATACATAAACACACTGCTTCATTTGAGAACATTTTATGTATCCACTTCGGCACCCACTAGCTTGCATCCAATCGCTGCAGAAGGCTTGATCATATAACGAATGAAGGGCTCATTTGAGTATGTTATTGGTCTTCCGTTGAAGAAAACTTAACATTGTACCCATTACTAACATTGGGACTTGCATTGCAACCAGGACTTGATGGTGATTCTTTAAATTTGAAGGAAACCTACCTTCACTATTTGGCTTTTTTAGAATCTGTTGTAGGTTTGCAGCAAGGGCAGTCTAAAGGTTTCTACTAATCATTGCTTAAAGGCAAAACTTGAAGAAACTTCCTGTGTTTGGTTGGATTCTTGCAGGTAAATGAGATTAAGAGTAAACCTCATGATGCAATGGTGCTAATCGGTTTTTCACACTAAAGAATTGGAATATGATGCATGTAAGTAAAATCATCCCACAGGTTTGACAAGATTCTTTACACAACATCTTTTGTCAAGACAACCAAACACAGACCAGAGTCACTGGAGCATCATCATCATAACTTGCATGTCCATTCAACTGACAGATGATTAGAAATCATAAGGGGAATTTATAAGTTCCTCTAACAGATGTTCAAAATTAAAACCGACCTCCACTTTGTTTTCAATGGTTTGAAGACCTCGCTTCTCCACTTCTTCTTCAGGGGTGAGGAGATTGAGATCAACCAACTCTTATACCTACTTGGGGATCTGTTCTTTGGCAATCGTTTTAGTTTGAGACAGGCCCTCCAGTGTCGTGTCAATAAGGACTTGTGGGTCCTTTAGTTCAATTCTAGAGAGATAGTGCTCCCGCCATCACTTTCAAGACATCTCCTCCAAAATGTCCCTCATGGACTCCTCTCATCAAACCCACGGTTCCTTATGGTTCTATTGCTTGGGGACCCTCTTTGTTGGGTACTGACTGGGCCTCCATCGAGAGGGTCCAAACACTTCTCCTTTGCATCGTTTCATCAAGTGTAAGCAATCTGTACCCCAATACATTATTTTGGCGGATTTTGGAGCCCATCCTTTCAGATTAGAGACCGTATTTCACTTAGTTTCTTTCTTACACCGCATTCGGGGCTTCGTGGACACTGCCAAAGGGCGAGATAGGTACCCATACTTGGCATACTATTCATCAAAGGCTATTGAATCTTTCAGACTCCCCATCGCTAGGCGTCACAGTTGGTATGTTGAGGTCTCCCAACTTTTGGGAGTAGTCGGTATTCAGATTGGACCATCTTCCACCTTTTCGGTATTCCTTGGACGCACCAGAGCCACCTTTGCCTACTAAATAGGAGATGAATAGGATCATAAGAGAGGATATTTTACAGGCAGTTCATCCATACCATTTAGGATAAATCCCTTAGGGGGATTTACGTCCCAAGATGCCCTTTTACGTTGAGGCAGTTTCTTAGAGCTGAGAGACAGTCTCATTATCCGTCCTCAATATACCCTTCGGCACTGGGTGCATGCCCTTTGCATTCCCCTTTGGTCAATTCAAGGTTGGCTCTCATAGACTCCAATGTGAGACAGATCACCACATTGATCATTTGGACAGGATTTTCCAGCTATGAGTCTCCAGGAGATCGAGACACAAACACACTTCATCTTTCAGTGCCCCATTTACGACGAGATCAAAGGGAGGTTCCATTGTTTATTTGAGAGGACGCAGGATCTTTCTGACTTCTTCAAGTTTGAGGATTACAGGTGTTTGGCTTTATACTTACAGAAGGCTTTGAAGCTTTGTAAGCACACTCTTCAACCGCATCCCAAACCGAACTCTACCCAGCGGATCACTTCCTTCTTCACAGTGTTACCTTGGAGGGAGGCACTAAGCGCCCTTGTGAGATCTGACTCCTACTTCTTCCTCTAGATTGGTTCGGCCTAAAGAAACCATACACGGTTCCCCGAGTCATCACAGACATGCCCGTACTAGGCCTGGCCTCAGGAGACAGACAAGATCCACCAAGCACTAGAGGGATAATATTGTATCCAAACATCGGCATAATAGGCAGCGCCTCTCTTCGGCTGGTCAACATTCTATCCTCTGCTTCTTACAATCGGCCTTGGATGTTAGGAGAGTTGGATCTTTCATCCCCTGATGGGCTTTCCTCTTTTCTTCTCCTTAGTTGTCTTTCCCCTTTTCTTCCTCTCACTTGTTTTTCCACCCCCATTTTGGGTGCGTGTGATTTCTTCTTCCCGTTGGCCACCTCATCTGGCTTTTTATTTCCTCTTTATCGGGAACTCTTTGATTTTCCTTCCTTGTATTAGTGCTCGTTGTTTTCTGCAGTCCCTTTGACCTACTTTTGTGGTCATTTGTTGGACATTAATATATTTATCTTATCTATCTTATCTTATCTTCTCTATTCTAGTGAAATATTGGGGAAAGGGTCTAGTGACTGTAGTCCTTGCACGTTGTGGCTCCTTGCTCCTTCTAGAAGGCTGTGACTGTGGCTTCACTTTGGTTCTAGATGGCAACGACTCTTGCATCATGTTCGACATCATCTACAATGATGTCATCCAGTCCAATCTCTCTTGCTTCTGCTATGTCTACACCCTCCATAGCTTCCCTCTTGAAATCAACAATTTCATCCTCTGTGAACATGGGGATCTGCTCTTCTTGCATAGTCTAGTCACTATAGGAATCAATCTCATCCAAATCAATAGGCTCCTGTGATGTGTCCACATTTCTTTTGCGAAGCCAAAGATTGTATTGCATAAAAACTAGGTTGTTGAGTCAACTTATTGCATTTCTTTGTGTGAATAGCCTTAAACAAACTCCAATTGCGCTCACATTTAGAAGTGTTACAAGGTTCAAATAAAATTCGGATGGATAGTTTTTGAAGGTTCGGGGTATTTTCACCCTAGTCTTCTCGCCTAGAACCCACAAACAAGATTTTGAGAAGTTTGTAAATAATTAATAATTGTAAATTTGTAACTCGTAAGATATAAAGACTCCAATTTTGTTACTTGGTGTCTAGGTGGATCTCCCTGTTTGTAATTCTGCAACTCTAAAATAATGAATGAGGTCCCTCACCTCAACCTCAAGTGGCATCTTCATAATGTATGTTGAGAGGTCATCCGCAACCTCCCCAATAACATCTTTGAAGGCACCATAGAAGAAAAACTTGGGATTGAGGTAGTAGCCCATTGCATAAATGGGTTAGTGTAGTTGATTATTCCACCTCTGACTAATTAGCTCCCAAATGCATGTCTTCTCAATGCATGTTTGTATGTCCCTTTATTTGGAAAACTTGAACGTAGGATCAAGTCCATGTGATGATGTATACTCCTCATGGGTGGCAACCCATGTGGTGTATCTTTTGAAATGACCTTTGCAAACTCTCTCAACAAATCCTTTACTTTGTGCAAAAGTGCCTCTTCCTCTTCTGCCATCGTTGTGTGCACAACTCGTGTAGGATTAGCTATGAATGCAAAACAAGCGCTCTCCTTATCTACTTCTCATGAATTTCTTTCTCGAAATCATCAAGATTTGTGGACTCTTGTCCACCTCCTCACTCCTTCAAAGGATTCATTGTGTATTCCTGTCCATTCTTCACTAATGTGTATGTGTTTATGCAACCATCATGTTGCACTTTCCTATGACACTGCCAAGATCTTCAGAGCAAAATATGACATACGTCCATAGGCCTTACACCACATACTATCTCATCCTTATAGGCGCTAATATGGAAACTTACCCAACTTTGCAAATTCACCAAGATTTGATGTCCCTTTGGCAACTAAGAAACTTTGTAGGCATTTGGATTTGTTATGCTCTTGAGACCCAATTTTTCGACCATCTTTTGTGCAACCAAGTTAGCCATATTGTGGCTATCAACAATTACCTTAACAAACTTTTCCTCCAAACATATATGAGGTTCTGAACAAATTCTTCTGCTGTGCGGGACTATTTTTCTCCTTTGTTGGCTTCAACTATACTTTCTTCATCATGAGAACTTCTCCAGTTTTCTACTCTTTTCCATGACAAATTAATGCAATAATCTTGTCATTTACTTGCATGACATGCACACTAGCATCATTTCTTCTAACACTGTTACTTTGTGTGTGCGGGCACTCAAAAGTTTTATGCCCATTCTCTCTACACCTAAAACATGTGCCAGTGAATCCATGTCCACGACCTTGTCTCTAGGATCCTCTATCTCAGTTAGATTTTCCTTCGCATCTCTGCACCATGATTGCGCTGAGATGTGCTACTTTCCGCTTCTTGCACAGAATGCTTATGCCACCATTACCTTGTACACGTTTGAACCTGAATATCCCTTTGCATTGTGCCGCTGCTTGTTGTCTGTGCAACAACTTTTCCTATGCCTTTAGTGCACATTAATAGGCTTCTTTGACGGAACACACTAGGATCATGCCGATTCATCCTGAATGAAATGTGCAATTCGTTCACATAATGCGAAATCTTCTTGTCGTCATCCTCGACATGACTTGCTTTGGTAGCGAGTCTATAGAATTCCACAGTACATACTTTTACACCTAACTCCTGTCATAGATTTTGCAATTTCTTAAGTAAATTCAGTGGCTAATTCGCAGGCATGAATTTGATCTTCAGCTTTACAACCACTCTATCCCAATTTTTGATTCTATCTTTACCTCTATGTGAAAGGAAATTAGACAAATGTGGAACAACTTCCTACTTAATCTTTAGAGGAAAGAAGTGCAAAACAAACCTAGATCTCTCAAATGCAGTAAGAATAATAAACATGCAAGTAGCCTTCAGTAATACGCAATCACATATAACTCCCATATGACACAACAAATACCATTGGCAAACTATTTCAGAAAAAACACAACCAAGAGGGACTCAATTGTATAATTTAGTAATCAACAATTTGTGATTTCAATACGATGGTAAAGTATCCTCTCCTATAGTCCCAATCAACACAGCTGCAACTTACACATGCCCCTAATCCTTTTCTTGCAAATACCAATTATACTGTTTGATTAATTGTATATTTATCTTTACCCCCAAGTGCCTGATTTATAGACTTTTCTGATGCTTAAAATAGAAGAGAAATAACAACTCTTATTTCCAAAAATAGAAAACTCTTATACAACACCTACATTGCATGGTGAGTGAACAACACTTAACCACCAAAATTAGTTGCCCATGTTGTAATGTCCCCATTTTTGAATACCCTTAGCCTATCTTTCCCCGTGGGCTTTGGGATGTTGCACGGGGAAAATTATATTGAATAATTAAATATTATTGCCCGGAGAGTGATTTTTATCATTTGACATTATAAAACAATAATTATTTAATTATGTAATTTATTTAATTTAATTCCCACAATGCAAAATTAAAAAAAAAGGATTAATTAAATAACTTTTGGGTGGTTTTTATATTAAAATCACCCTTAGAAAGGGGACGCCACACCTAGGGAGGATAAACTATTTTTATTTAATGATTTCCCTCTCCTAGGGATTCGGATTTTGTGCCTCCTTGTTTATAAAAGGAGAGCTTGAGATCATTGTGAGACTTATGTTGGATTGATCATTTGGTTTTCACTCCATGCTTGGAGTAATGGGATGTATGCCCAAGCTCTCTCTTTCATTGTAAGCTTCATTTGGAAGCCATTATTGAAGATATTGAAGACTCTCTTGTTCTATTCATTGAGCTCTCTAGTGTTGATGTGTATTTTATGCATTATTACTCCATTAGAAGATTGGTGCATTTATTTAGAGTGAAATATGCATGTTGTTGATGAATGTTAAAGAGTTTTAGAGTGTTATATGATCTGATTTTTAATGCTACAATTAATTCCAGCTATGGTGACTTGTGTGGGATCATGTTTTGAGGAGGAACAAGTTAGATATATAATCTGATCTATGTTGGCATAATTTTCGAAGTGTATGACAATTATTTGGAGGGTTTTTGAAGCATAGAAAGAGCTGATAATAATTTATACCACTCACTCTAACCCTAGCGACTAGTTTGTGGATTTTGGGGGTTGTTTTGGAGGGTTTTTGGTGGTCTAAAAATTCAGATCTTTAGTTCTTTGGGACGCTCTTGATTTATATAATCATTTGCAGTTTATTTGGTGAATAAATATTGAGTTTTGAGTGAGATATCAATTTTAGAAGATTTCAGCTGTCTGCAAGCTTTCTTGCTATTATAAATTAATATTTATCTCAGATCTGCTGTTTGGGGGTCAGTTTAATAGTGGATTTGATTGTAGAAATTAGGAGAAATAAGAAGAAAGTGATTTCATAATTTTTTGGAGTTAATTTGATGTCCTAAATGTGCTGGGCGACCTAATTTTTAAGGCAAAATTAGGGTTTTATGTTGGCTGTGCTATAACTGGTTATGGGATATTGTTCTTCATATTTTTGTGACCCAAAATCCAAAGTTTGAAGATTTTTTCTTGGATGGTTAAGCGGGAATTAATTTTGGAAAATTGCACTAGTTGGGGTTTTAATTTTAATTAATTATTTGCTGTTAAAAATCAAATCTGGGTAATATTAACATTCTAATTAGTTTTCCCATCTAACCCACCACCTTGGCATACTCCTACCCCAATTTGGGTTGTATTATTGCCAACATTGGGTTATTTGAGGTCAAACTAAGAATATCTAATCTTCCTAGGGTGATCCGGATAATTAAATTTTGCAGATTTGCATAATATCCCAAAAAGGGATATTACACATGTTGTGCATGCTGATTTGGCTGGCGCTTATGCTCCAGAAGTAGCGCTTTATTTTTCCTAGTTCACCTTTTATTCTCCCTCTATGCATGCTCTCAATACATAATACATGTGACAAATAAAAGCCACATCAAGTGGGAAGCATGTATAACCATATTAATACAAAATAATTAATTAAACTCCAATTGTAGAATTTGCAAGGTGGATGACACTTGATCCCAACATTCTCCCACTTGTCATATACCTTGCAAGAGCAAATGGGAACATCAATAAAAGTGAACTAACCGCTGAGGGCAGAAAGGCCCATAGCCTTGCTGCACCATCTGAACTTCTCTGTGCTCACAGACTTTGTTAAAGCATCTGCAACATTTACCAAAGTATCCACCTTCTCAAGTATAACCTTTCCATCCCCCACCATGTCACGAACAAAATGGTATTGCACATGAATGTGCTTTGTCCGTGTATGAAATGTAGGGTTCTTTTCCAAGTTGATGGCACTTAGACTGTCATAGCTAATTTTTACTGCTCCTTGATTCAACCCAATATTCGAACACAATCTCTGAAGCTAGATTGCCTCCCTACAAGCATGAGTAGCTGCCATATACTTTGCCTTGGAAGTAGATAAAGTGACTACAACCTACTGCTTACTCATCCACCTAATGGCACCTCCAAATAGGCTGAAGACAAAGCCAATGGTAGACCTCCTGTGTCAACATCTCTTGCCATTCTAAGTCTACAAATATTTGTATATCCACCAATATATTACAGAACTTTATGGCTGCCAAGGATCCATGATAGCAATTAGAGTGATTTAAGGTACCATAAAGATATCTAAAAACTTTGTTCATTGCTACTGAGCGATCCTTTCCAGGATTAGCCATAAGACGGGTCAAGACTCCCTCTGCTTGGGCAATGTCTGCTCTGGTGCAGACGATAGTGTACGTGAGTCTCTCAACTGCCCTTGCATAAGGTACATGCCTTATGTCCTCCATCTCAACAGTTGTAGGACACTGCTCAACTGAAAGCTTTGCTACCACTGAAATAGGAACACTTACTGGTTTGTATTCCTTCATGTTAAACTGTTGGAACACGGAGTTAACATGTTTCGTTTGACTTAGCCAAAGTTTTCTGTAAGCTCAATCTCCTGTAATGTCCATCCCTAAGGTAAACATGGCAGCTTCTAAATCTTTCATTTCAAACTTTAATGAAAGATGAGGTTTTAAAACTATTATCATATCCTTATCATTACCAATCAGCAACATGTCATCCACATACAAAGTGATAACAACAAAATGATGACCATCCTACTTATAATAAACACGGTGATCGGATTTGGATCTAACAAATCCCAATCTCAAAATATAAGAATCAAACTTCTTGTACCACATCCTATGAGACTGTTTGAAACCATAAAGAGATTACTTTAACTTGCAAACTGATTGTTCTTTACCCTTTAATACAAGGTGCTCTGTTTGTGTCATGTAGAGTTCTTCCTCCAGGTCTCCATGCATGAAGGTTGTCTTCCCATCCATTTGCTCAACCTCAAGGTCCAAAGCAACAACATCAGATAAACGAAATCTAATGGACGCAAGCTTTGATACTGGAGAAAAGATCTCACCAAAATTTATTCCCTCCACTTGAGAATAGGCCTCAGCAACCAGCCTTACTTTGTACTTCTCTATCTTGCCCTCAGAACAAAATTTCTTCTTGAGAACCCATTCACAGCCAACAAGTTTGCTTCCCTTAGGAAATTGAACTAGGTTCCATGTGCCATTCTTCTTTAAGGATGCCATCTCCTTATCCATGGCCACCTTCCGGGACTCACTATCATTCATCTCCATTGCCTCCATCACAGTTCTAGGCTCATCATAATTAGTATACAAAGCAAATATACATCTAAAATCAGGTGAGTTATACCTTTCTGGTTGTTTTGTTTGCCGAGCGAACCTCCTCACCAAGTGAGATTGAGGTTGTTCCTCTTTCGAACTGTCCAAGCTCTTTGGAACATTCTCCTCATTTGGTCCATCTTGAACTTCTATTTCAGCCTCAGGTGCGGCCTTCTTGGTCTTTGGCTCAAGCTGCATTGTTGTCTTTGCATTTATTTGTTGGTTTCTCAACTTTAGAAGAAGCCCCGATTTCTCTGAAGATCACATTCCGACTATACATTGTATTCTATGTCATAGGATTCCAAAGTTTGTATCCCCTGAAGTTGACACCGTCACCATATTTGATGAAGATACATTTTTCTGTTTTCAAATCGAACATGGATGTCTTCTCCTTAGGCATGTGCACATATGCCTCACAACCAAAAACTCTAATATGTTGCAATGAGGGCTTCTTGGCTGTCCAAACCTCTTGTGGGGTGTTTTCAACAAGCACTAATGTAGGAAATTTCTTAATCAAATAGCATGGTGTGCTAATTGTAACTAGGGATTTGTTTTTTTATTTCCAACTCATTAATCACAGTTAATGCTTTACTGAATTAAACACGCAATAGTCTAAAACAACATACATGAGATTGCCATCTCTTAATTCCTTTTACGCTGAAATGAAAACATCATGTACAACAATAGTTAAATTTTAACCAGCATTATTAAAGGTTCAGAATCCAACCAGACAAGCTATGATAACCATGTGCAACTGCAAGGGTTTACAGATCCTACCCGATCCCCCTCAAACATTCATTACGAGCCAATACTCCCAGTGTATCATTTGGTTAAGCCTTATTACAGGCTGAGACAACTTGTGATGTCTTCTTAGCGTCATTCGGAAAGCTACTACCATAACCATCATCCGAATCTTGACACTGTAGCAAAAAGACTTGGTGAACAGACAATGCATCCAGTTACATGCATTAATATGGCCATAGTTATTTGGTGTTGCGCTAGCAAGCCGGATTCCAAGACTGCACATATGCCTATGGAATCCGTCTTCCCTTCACCTCACAACCGTTCCAGTCATAGTCATTAGGATTCGTTTCCGTTGATTAGGTTATTAAGTTTGCTATTAAACATCTTAAGTAAATGTGTAATTAGTTACTAAATTCACACACCGAAGCCGCAGTTAACACAACTTGGCATCCGGGTCGTGTGGCTCATGCCCGCACTACTTTGGGATCCCTACAGAATAAGGTACACTCACACAATGACCCATGTTATTATGTGTTCTTCCCTTTATCTGTAGCCATCCCGAACTGGTATAGGTATGACTCGTAGGACACAAGTGTTGCATTGCGATTTTCTGCTAGCGGTTATCAATCATTAAATTATCTTACACAATTTACAAGCACACAACAATTATTTCCCGCTAAGCCTCACGACAGCACACCGACTGAACCATCTTGGAATACCTACGGGAATGGTTGCGGTTGCGAGATGACTCCCGTCATCGCGCATCGTCACCCTTCCCGTTGCCATTCCAAGCTGGCTAGGTCGGGAGACCATAGCATTGCTTCGCGACTCATAGCTACCGTGTTAAATATTTCATAGTTGGATATTCGTGACATGAAAAATACATTTAATTTATTACATGTCATTCATTAATGATCAATTACAGCAGTGAGGTACCATTTGCTATGAGTATCTCTTCGCGTTATCGGAACATTTGGTTGCTGACGTCATTAATATGATTAATCATGGAACATGTGATTAATCAGTGTTTTCATACCTTTTAATGTACAATTATACGTGTTGATATGTTAATCATTTGCAATAGTTGATTCTCATATTACTTTATGTCTATTCCCTAGCATTTACCAACTGGTTAATTCCCTGGTAAACAAGTTCATTATTCGTACTTACTTCCTTTAAGCTTGTTATCTTATTTCTGGTTTTGGCCCAAGAGGTTTGTATACTCTTAATACCTTTTCTTAGCTTCTGCTCTGGTTTACCTCTAGGGTATAACAGTCTTAACTTTACAATACATTATAGTTAATCAGTCGTAACTAAGTTACTGGTACAATGGACTGCATTAAGGATTTTTTAATTATAATTTGCATTTCTCATTGTTGCAAATGAAGAGCCTTGGTACTACATACACATTCCTATCTTCATTCAACGCTACACCATTTTATGACATTTACTGATTTGTTAGTCAAACATACACTCCCTAAGTTACTTTATACAATGATAATTGTACTTAATTATATATATATAGAATACTTGATAAATAACAACATTCCCAAATAAAGGCACATGCACAATCTGAAAGTGCCTTTAATTAATTGAGAAACTTAAAAATTAATACTTATTTACAGCCACAAAGGAGACTATCAAAGAGACAATGTATACTAGGCCCATAGATCCTTATCCATCACAAGAAAACCTTTCGTCAATCATTAAGTTCGAAAGTTATACATCTTTCATAGCCAAACAAGACTGGTAAAAGAGTCAATTACATTAGACCCAAGACTTTTACATAATTAACAAGGGTGTAATTCACTTTTAAACAAAGTTATACAAAAGAAGCACAAAATGATCAATGCTAGTCAAATCATCCCTTCGTTCCCAGGTCCAAATTTCCTTAAACCTTGCAACAGAAAATAGAAGTTGAACATGGTCAGCTCTTAGAAGAACTGACATGGAATATCCATTCTAACCTTGTTGTTATACTCCGAAAATAATGAACAAAATAAGGTTTATATCTTAATTCATACATATAATCCAAATGCTAATAATAAGTCACAATAATCAGACAGATGAAGGGAACCCAAGTATGTTTTCAATGTTTCCCCAAAACATCTTAACAAATCATTCAATGATTGTTCATGACTTTCAGAATATAAAAAGTGTCATCACAGCAAACACAAGGAATCTAGATTATGTCCATAAAGATTAAGTTCTTCACTTATCATAACTATTCCATTTCTAGTATTACCTATCATCATCAAGATGGTTACTGAAAAGTCACAGAATACTCCTCACTCATCATGCTATCTTACTTGGTACAGTTAGACCCTGACAAATGCCTAGGACAAAATAACTTAGGAAATCCTATTTGAATTATCAAAAATTTACGTAGATAATTTCTTAAAGCTCCATTGACTCATGTCGATCAAATTCCTAGTCTGGAGAACCGTCTTTAGGCATAAAAGTTGATTAACTATTAAGATAGCACGGCTATACCTTTTAAGCTACGTTACCGATATGACACCCCTAGGGTGCTCGAAATGTACCAGGAGCGGTGCGGGAGTGGCTAGGGAGTGGGGAAAGGATTGTGGAAACGTTCGGGTATGACACAAGCTGTACCCGGGCGTTTCCATAGTGTTTTCGCCGCTCCGAAGCCAAAATACGTCTTTTTTAATTTTTTTTTTCATGTTTTAAAAGCCCAATAACATTAAAAAATTAAATATTGTTCTAATCTAATTACATATTTTTTCATGTTTTAGCTTATAACTTGTCTTTCATATGCATAATATGTGGTTACAAAAATTCCTATTTAGAAGGCTGAAATTTATATATTTTTTAATTTTTATATAGTTTTTGTACTGCCGTATCCTACGCCATATCCGGGGTCAATTTTTTTTTGCCGTTTCTGCGTATCGGATACTCTGTACCCACTCCCGTATCCAATACGTTTCGGCTACTTAGCTTTTAAGCCTGTAGTATTAAACACAATCCTTTAATAATCCTTTATTGAAATTCAACACTGTTACAAAGACCCACACCTACCCATTCCCCTAGCCCTACTAAACAATGAAGACGACATCCCCTTAGTCCAATGACTGATTTACATACATGAAACATCACTCCCTGAGCCAAACATCCTACTTTTCCTCTATTCTCCTTGCTAGCTAGGTTTTTTTGAATTGGTGCTTATTTTCCTCTCCACTCCTCTTGCACAATTGGCTCCAAATATTCCCCTTCTTTTGGCTTTAATCCCTAGCTCTGACGCTAATCCATGATAGCTTTTGGAGTCCCCAAGATCTTGGAAAAATAACCCATGTGTCAAAATTTGGAGGTTTTTGGGCATTAGTCTTGTTTTGCTTACATTGTGGATGAAACTATAAGTACATGTAAACCAGCGGTTGCAAAACTATTGGAGCGGTTATGCAATCGCCGCTTTAATTGACTAATGGTTTTGTATTTGCTAGAGTAAAGTGGTAGTTTCATATCCACAGGGGGTGGTTTTGCCACCATCTCAAAAAGGAGTCACTTGACCTCTGGGAGATGGTTGAAACCGTCTTTCGCCTTCTTTCTTTTGAATTTTCTGTCCTTTTGGACCCTTTGTGATGCTTCTTGGCTATGGTTTGATCTTCCTCCTCGTGTGCAAGCTTGTCTCCAAAGTTGATAAGTTGCACAAACACAACACAAGCGCACAAACGCGGACAAGAACTTGGCCCATGTTTTTGGTTGATGTAAGATTGTTTATGAACTTGGATGCTCCAACATCAGTACACATGATGAACTTGAAACAAATGTGCATTTCCCTGATTGGGTAAAGTCTAGTTTTGCCAATTGCGTGAAAGGCATAACCATTTTAGGCTTTATTTTTGACGAGTACTTTTGGATGGTTGCACATGAAATTGTGCAAATTTCAAAGCCGTTGGTCAATGTATTAAGAATGGTTGACATGGAAAAAGCCGTTAGGGTCATCTTTACGAGGCCATGGATAGGGGGAGGAGGTAATAAGATCCAAATGAGAGAATGATGACGTTAAGGACATGCCAATATGGGAGATCTTTGATGCTAGGTGGGATTTACAAATGCATTGTTACCTTCATATTGCAATATGCTATAAAAATCCAACATTAGTTTATAGCAAAAGATTCAAAGACGATGCATATGTGACAAAGGGCCTATTCAAATGCATTGCAATATTTTCCCCTAATGCAAAGGAACAACGTGCAATTATAGAAAAATTGCCAATGTACTAGCAAGCGAAGGAGATTGTTTTGATAAATGTGTTATCGATTCAAGGAAGACTGAAACCAAGTGATACATTTGAAATTCGATATTTCTTTCAATAGATAGAATTTGTTTAGGCATTAAAATACATTATGGATTTGTAATAAATTTAAGTTTGGTTGCATGTTAGGGCAATGGTAGGATTATTTTGGAAAAGAAGCTGAGTTACTTTGGTGTATGGCAATGAGGTTTTTGAGCCAGCCTTGCAATCCTTCTGCTTGCGAGTGCTCTTGGAGTGTGTTTGAATACATGCATTCCAAGAAATACAACTTGAGCCAAAAGCGGATGAATGATTTGGTGTTTGGCCACCACATCCTTCGACGTTGCCTCAAAAAAAAGAGAGGTTATAAGTGACTGAGTTACTTCTTTAAATTTTAATGATTTTGTTGCTATTAATTTCAATTTTTTTCATATGTATTATGACCTTATGCCTAGATAATATCAAGGAATATTGAAGATGATCAATCAATTGGATTTGACGAGATGAAATCTAAATCATTGCAGCCGACGATGAGCCAACTCTTTCAGATAAGAATTTGGTTATCTTGGATGAGGCATTCGATGACCGTGACTAATGCATGGGAACTAGGATGTTGGTGTTGAATATTTTGTCATTGATGTCAAAGGTACAACATTAGTGTTGATGGAAATATTGAGGTTTGAATATTTGTTTAATATTCAACATTACAACATTAGTGTTTGTAAAATATTTATCCATGTCAAAATTAGTGTGATATCAAAATTTGAATATTTTAATAGTCAACATCACCAAGGAATCTTACGACACATGGCGGGATGTGTAAGAGATTCTATGATAGCTTATGACGCATAAGAGATTCTATGACAGCTTATGACGCGTAAGAGATTCTATGATGTGTAAGAGGAGTTACTTAAAGAGGTGTAAGGAAGTGTAAGAAGATTTATGACGCGTAAGAGGAGTTATTCCTACACGTGTAAGAGAATATTTCTATTTGGAGCAAATATTTAATATTGTTGTAACCACCAAGTGATGTGGCTTATGGCTCATTTTTTCATGTAGGAGATTTAAATTTCAATATAGGTGCCAAAATTGGCCCATGGTATGGGCACATGGTTTTAGGGAAACCACAAGTGGTTTTCCCTCTCCTTCTTTGTATATAAGCAAGAGTTGTGTGAACATTTTAATGTGAGCGAGAAAGAGAGCATTTTGCATGAGTGTGATATGTATGTGAGTTGATATTATTAATCTCTTAAGTGAGTATGAGTATGTGAGAGAGAGAATATAGAAGGAGAAATTATCATTGATTTGTATCGCAGATTTTCTGGAGTGGGTGCTTCGGATTGGGGATTAGTGTCTCCAGAAGTTGGTGCTTCGAATCAAAGATTGCACAGTCAGTGGTGTTTGCATTCAAGAGCTAAATTGGTGTTCGGCTTGGAGATGGGTGTCTTTTGTGAGTGGGTGCTCACACTTTGTAAACTCTATTTTTTCGGCTGGATTTGGACAGTAGGTCCAAGCAATCTCTTTTGGTGGATGTAGCCCACGCTGGGTGAACCATGGTATATCTGGTGTTATGTGCATTTGATTTTTGTGGGTGCTCTCATTTTACTTTTAGATTTGAATATCTTGTTAAGTGTGAAAAAAAATTAAGAAGTTGGAGAAAAATTTTTTATTGTCGAATACTGATTCACCCGCCCTCTTAGTATTCCCGTGCTTCTAACAATTGGTATCAGATCAGGTTCCTTCTGTGTAGCTTAACAACTAGAAGGTAGATCAAAAAGCATGATGGCAACTCAGGAAGGATTCTCCACAAATAAAGCTCCGTTATTCGATGGATCAAACTATGCCTTTTGGAGCATAAGGATGCGAACCTATTTGAATTCTCTTGGACATGATATTTGACATTCGGTTGAGAATGGCTATACAACACCAACAATGCCATCGACAGATCCGATTGGTAAGAGAGCATGTGAAAATAATGCTAAAGCTATGAATGCTATTTTGTGTGGTGTAGCAAATTTGGAGTTTGTAAAGATTATGCTTTGCAAAATTGCCAAGGAGATGTGGGATAAGCTCAACAGTTTATATGAAGGAGATTCGAAAGTAAAGATGGCAAAGCTTCAGACACACAAAAGAAAGTTTGAAAGTCTAAAGATGAAAGAGGAAGAGAACATTGCAACATATCTACTCCGTGTGGATGAGACTGTAAACATGATCAAAGGCTTAGGTGAAGAGATGGAAGACCCAGTAATAGTACAAAAGGTATTAAGATCTCTGCTTCATAGATTTGATGCTAAAGTTTCAGCTGTTGAAGAACTTAAGGATCTAGATAAAATGAAAATGGATGAGTTACATGGAATACTCACGGCTTATGAGATGAGAACAGAACTAGATAAGCCAAGAAAAAGAGAATTTGCTTTCAAAGCTTCAAAAGGAAAGGAGAAGAAGGTTGAATTAGATGATGAATCTGATGAGGAAGAAGCCCTATTGGTGAAAAATATGAAAAGAGGATCTGGCAAGTACAAAGGTAAACTTCCTTTTAAGTGTTTTAACTGTGGTGAGATTATTGGACATTTTGCAGCTAAGTCTCCGCTTGCAAAAAGTGAAAGTGATGATGAAGAGCCTGTCAAAGCAAAGAAAGGAAAACCTTTCTACAAAAAGAATTTCAAGCAAAGGAAGTTTGACAAGAAGAAGAACTGGAACCAAAACAAGAAGAGTCTATGCACCAGAGAAGATGATAGCTCAGAGGAAGATTGTTCAGAAGGTGACATTGAAGAACTTTTGTTTATGGCCCTTGAAGATAGAAAAGTGGAAGCTGAAGATACAGTTGATGAAGAAGGTGAGGTAAACTTAGAAGAATTCATCTGTGTCTTGGGTGAGATCAAGAGACTAAAAAAGAAGACCCTGAAGCAAAAAGTGCAACTTCAAGAGTATGAAGAAGCAAAGAAAAATCTGCATGCTGACAAAGAACATGAGAATACTGTTGTTGATCTAAAGACCCAAGTTGAAGAGGCAAAAAGAATAGAGGAAGTGATCGTAGAACAACTGAAATCAAAAGAAAAAGAATGTGAGAGATTGGAGGCAGAGATTGTCGCACTAAGACAGGAAACTGAAAAGTTGAACAAGAGACTCAAGTTTGAAAAAAGTTATGAGGTGTTGAGCAACATTCTGAGAGAACAAAAACTAAAATCATCCAAAGGTGGTATTGGATTCAATGAAGCAGAAAAAAAAGAGACCAAAGAACCAGAGAAGAAAGCCAACTATGCAGATATCCTAAAAGGCTCCAGTAAAGGAGAAAGCAACAAGAAACAAGAAGATCATTCTCAACAGAACAAAAACAAAGAAGAGAGCAAGTGGAATAAGGTACCAATGAGAAGTTTCAGAAGTTTATCTTATCAGAGGCAACCCTACATGACCAGGTATTCTTTTTATGGTTATTGTTTTTCCTGTCACAATTTTGGTCATAAGATCGAGGTTTCAGAGTTGGAATTAGAATTTTCATGCTAGAAACTACAATTCTTTTGCTGCTTTGTCAAATTTGAATGAGCATGCGATTAGATGTTATGAATGCAACCAAGTTGGCCACAAAGCAAGATTTTGTAGGAGTAAGATTACAGAAAAGCCAAAGCAAGAGAAAGAGGGAAAATAAATCATTCAGAAAGCCAACAATAAAAAAGTGTGGCAAAAGATAAAGGAGGGAGAAAAGGAAGAGGCTATGTTGGTACAAACCGCGCTTCATGCACAAGATGAAGAACAACCTTGGTACATTGATAGTGGATGTTCCAGCCATATGACAGGTGACAGAAGCAAGTTCTTGAAGCTGAAAAAGGCCAGTAGAGGTACAGGTAAGTTTGGAGATAACACTACAACCAAGACCACAGGAAGAGGTAACATAAAATTAAATGGTCAAGCTAAAGTTGAAAATGTTTTACTCGTAGAAGGATTGAAACATAATCTTTTGAGTGTTAGTCAAATGTGTGATGAAGGTTATACACTCACGTTTTATGTTGAGGGTTGTGAAATTAGAAAGAAGGATACAAGTAATTGGGTTGCAGATGCAAATAGAACAAGGAACAACCTGTACATGCTAAGTGATGTGAAGGGAGAAAAGTGTTGCATGAGTCAAATTGATGAAAGCTGGTTATGGCACAAGAGATTGGGTCACATTAATTTTGACAACATGGTAAAAATCAGCTCAAAACAAGTAGTGAGAGATTTACCCAAGATCACAAAACCGCAAAGTACTATCTGCAAACAGTGTCAACATGGGAAGCAGACAAGGGTCAGATTCAGGACAAAGGAGTACTCTACAACGAAGCCATTAGAGCTAATTCATACTGATCTCTGTGGGCCAACAAAAACACAAAGATTGCAAGGTGATTCTTATTTTATGTTATTAATTGATGACTTTACTAGAATGACATGGGTTGCATTTCTAAAAGAAAAATCAGAAGCTTTTGATCAATTCAAAAATTTTAAAGCTTTGATTGAGAATGAGACAAACTCTAGGATCAAGTGTTTGAGATCAGACAGAGGAGGTAAATTTATGTCTAACGAATTTGATGAGTTTTGTGAAGAGCATGGAATTAGAAAAATTTCTGCAGCAAGAACACCACAACAGAATGGTGTAGTTGAACGGAAAAATAGAACAGTGTAGGAAATGGCAAGAACAATGCTAAATGAGTCCAAGTTACCAGATGCTTTTTGGAGAGAAGCAGTGTACACAACGGTGTATATTTTGAACAGAGCACAGATTCGAGTAAACACAGAAAAGACACCATACGAACTATGGAAGGGAAGACCAACTTCCGTGAAACACTTCAAAGTGTTCGGAAGTAAGTGCTACATTAAGAGAGACGATAAAGATGAGCTCGGTAAATTTGATTCTAGAGCAGATGAGGGCATATTCCTTGGTTATTCATCGAGAAGCAAGGCTTACAGGTGCTATAACAAGAGACTACAAAAAGTAGTGGAAAGTATAAATGTGAAAGTTGACGATTGGAAGCCGAAGAAGAAAATAGGACACTCAGTGGTGCAAAAAGAGGATGAAGAAATCAAATCTGAGAAAGAGGAAGAAGAAGAATCTGAACGAGAAAACACAAAGGCACCATCCAGATTCGTTCAGAAGAATCATACAACAGATCAAATCATTGGAAACAAAGATACTGGAGTACAGACAAGGAGGAGACTAGCAAGTGCACCACAAGAGGTAAACTTTTCCTTATTGTCAAAAGTTGAACCGAGTAATTTTAATGAAGCTAGCAAGGATAAGTTTTGGATAAAAGCCATGGAAGAAGAACTTAATCAGATAGAAAAGAATGACACATGGGAGTTAGTACCAAGGCCAAAGGACAAGAATATCATTGGTACCAAGTGGGTCTTTAGAAACAAGATGAACGAAGAAGGAGAAGTTGTCAGAAACAAGGCCAGATTAGTGTGCAAAGGGTACTCACAAGTTGAAGGCATTGATTTTGAGGAGACATTTGCACCTGTTGCTCGTATGGAGGCGGTAAGAATGTTTTTAGCATTTGCTTGTTTCAAGAATTTTAAAGTTTATCAAATGGATGTAAAATCAACATTCTTGAATGGAAACTTAGAGGAAGAAGTTTATATAGAGCAACCAAAAGGTTTTATTCTATCAGAAAATTCAGATTTTGTGTGCAAGTTAAAAAAGGCTCTTTATGATTTGAAACAAACTCCTAGAGCTTGGTACTCTCGATTGGACAAGTACTTGCAGGAACAAGGATTAAAAAAGGGAATTGCGGATAGCAATTTGTACATCAAGACAGTAGGAGAACATCAAGTGATAGTTGTGGTTTATGTGGATGACATTATTTTTGGAAGCGGTTGCATGAGACCATGCAAAGAATTTGTAGAGGAGATGCAAAAGGAGTTTGAGATGTCTATGCTTGGTGAGTTGTCTTATTTTCTTGGTTTGCAAATTCAACAGTCTAGTCAAGGCATTTTTATTTCACAAACCAAGTATATAAAGGAGATGTTGAAAAAGTTTAGAATGGAAGATTGCAATCCAGTTAGTACACCCATGATTACAGGTTGCAAGTTGAGTAAGAATGATGAGTCTCCCGATGCTAATCAGACCTTGTATAGGTCCATGATAGGTAGCTTGCTATATACCACAACATCTAGACCAGATATTATGCAGGCTGTTGGATTAGTTGCACGGTTTCAGGCGGCACCAAAGGAAACTCATGTGGCAGCAGTAAAAAGAATTTTCAAATATTTGAAAGGTACGTTGGATTATGGTTTATGGTATCCAAAGAGTGATGATTTCACTCTTATAGCATTCACAAATGCAGATTGGGCAGGAAGTGTTGATGATAGGAAAAGTACAAGTGGGGGAGCTTTTTATCTTGGTGACAGATTAGTGTCATGGTTCAGCAAGAAAAAGGCCTCAGTTTCATTGTCTACAGCAGAGGCAGAGTATATTGCAGCAGTGGCATGTTGTACACAGGTGCTTTGGATGAAGCAAACATTGAAGGACATGAAGGTAGAGTATGAGCATCCTATTTCCATTTTCTGTGACAATACTAGTGCTATTAACATCTCGAAAAATCCAGTCATGCATTCCAGGACAAAGCACATTCCCATTAAGTATCACTTTTTGAGAGAGAAAGTTGCAGATCAGCAGGTGAAATTAGAATATGTTGGGACTAAGGATCAGATTGCTGATATATTTACAAAACCCCTACCGAAGGAATCTTTTGAGTCACTCAGACAAAAGTTAGGAGTGATCCTTGTCACTCTTACTCATTGACTATCTCAGGGGGAGTATGGACATCGGGGGAGCTACACATTGCAGTATCTTCAGCTCCGAGTACAAGTTCAGGTGACTGGTTCAGTTATCCCCTTGCCATTGATGTCAAAGGGGGAGAATTGTAGAATGGGGGAGAGTTGCATAGAACAGGTACAATGCAACAGTACAGAAAGAGCTCAGAGGCAGAAAGTTGGATTTCAGAGCAAACAAGTTTTCATGTCTATTTTTAGCAAGGGTTTGCCATCAATGACAAAGGGGGAGTTTGTTGAGTATTTTGTCATTGATGTCAAAGGTACAACATTAGTGTTGATGGAAATATTGAGGTTTGAATATTTGTTTAATATTCAACATTACAACATTAGTGTTTGTAAAATATTTATCCATGTCAAAATTAGTGTGATGTCAAAATTTGAATATTTTAATATTCAACATCACCAAGGAATCTTACGACACATGGCAGGATGTGTAAGAGATTCTATGATAGCTTATGACGCGTAAGAGATTCTATGACAGCTTATGATGCGTAAGAGATTCTATGACAACTTATGACGTGTAAGAGATTCTATGATGCATAAGAGATTTTATGACAGTTTATGACGCATAAGAGATTCTATGATGCGTAAGAGGAGTTACTTAAAGAGGTGTAAGGAAGTGTAAGAAGGTTTATGACGCGTAAGAGGAGTTACTCTTACATGTGTAAGAGAATATTTCTATTTGGAGCAAATATTTAATATTGTTGTAACCACCAAGTGATGTGGCTTCCTTATGGCGCATTTTTTCATGTAGGAGATTTAAATTTCAATATAGGCGCCAAAATTGGCCCATGGTATGGGCACATGGTTTTAGGGAAACCACAAGTGGTTTTTCCTCTCCTTCTTTCTATATAAGCAAGAGTTGTGTGAACATTTTAATGTGAGCGAGAAAGAGAGCATTTTGCATGAGTGTGATATGTATGTGAGCTGATATTATAAATCTCTTAAGTGAGTATGAGTATGTGAGAGAGAGAATATAGAAGGAGAAATTATCATTGATTTGTATTGCAGATTTTCTGGAGTGGGTGCTTTGGATTGGGGATTGGTGTCTCCAGAAGTTGGTGCTTCGAATCAGAGATTGCACAGTCAGTGGTGTTTGCATTCAAGGGCTGAATTGGTGTTCGGCTTGGAGATTGGTGTCTTCTGTGAGTGGGTGCTCACACTTTGTAAACACTATTTTTTCGGCTGGATTTGGACAGTAGATCCAAGCAGTCTCTTTTGGTGGATGTAGCCCACACTGGGTGAACCACGGTATATCTGGTGTTATGTGCATTTGATTTTTGTGTGTGCTCTCATTTTACTTTCAGATTTGAATATCTTGTTAAGTGTGAAAAAGAAAATTAATAAGTTGGAGAAAAAGTTTTTATTGTCGAATACTGATTCACCCCCCCTCTTAGTATTCCCGTGCTTCTAACAGTTGGAGCTTCAATTTCTTATATTGTGGCCTCAAAGCCTCATAGTTTTTTGATTAGTATTGTAAGTTGTAACATGTAGTTGATAAAGACTCATTTAGAGTCTAGGCTAGATATGATGTTCACACAATTTTGTGAGTGACAACATTGAACAAATTTGGTTTTATCTACAAGCATTATATTTGACATGAATAAGGCCTTTTTTATTCATTATTTTGGTGGAATGTCTGGGAAGACTAGCGAATAGAGCTTGTCAAGGAAAAAGAATACAAGGTGTGCATCTTGCCAAATCTATAAGGCCTCTATCCCATTCACAGTTTGTTGATGATTCTACTTTGGCTGGGAAAGCCACCCCAGTGGAAGGAAACAATTTGCTAAAATCATTCAAGTGTTTTTTCTGTCACTGGTCAACTGATCAATGAAACAAAATCAAGTATTATTTTTTTCACTGCTCTATACAATAGGAAGAGAAAATTCTCAAGATCTTCCATTTCAAAAAAGGTTCTCTTCCTATTATATATTTGGGAGTTTCTCTTGCTGCTAAATATAGTAAAGATTGGTAGTGGCTAATAGCAAAGATAAAAGGTAAGATGCAAAAATGGACAAATAAATGGCTATCTACAGTAGATAGAATGACTCTGGTTAAGGCTTTCCTTCAGGCTGTTCCAGTTTATGTTTCGTCTATTCTCAATATTCCTAAATCAATTTTGAAAAACTTGATGCTATTTGTCAGACTTTTTTGTGGAATGGAACACAAAAGCAGAACAAATGGTCATTAGTGAATTGGGACATCCTATGTTGCCCTAAAAAGGAAGGTGGATTAGGCTTTAGATTAACAGTTAAACAAGCACATGCTCTTGCTAGTAAACTTTACTGGAGGCTGATCACAACTACAAATGAATTGTGGGCTGTTAATGTTAGAGCCAAATATACGGAAAATCATCAACTAGAACATATTATTAGATTGTCCCTTCCAAGAAGAGGATCTCCAATTGTGGCTGTTCTCAAAATGGGGGAAGGCATTATAAATAAAGATCTTTTGGATAGTGAATAATGGGCATGAGGCTTACTTTTGGCTGGATTCATGGGATGGCCAGCCTCCTTTAATTCAGCAATTTCCTCATTTATATAATATTATGGCAGCAATGCATCAAAAAGGATGGACAAAAGTCATGCATTATACTAGACAAACGTCTCTACCTTGGGAAATGGGCAGATGTTGGGATACCTACGCATGAATGGCCTATTCTGTTTGGGCAGCAAGATCAATTTTTGATTGAACATTTGTTAAAAAGATATCCTCTTTCCTCATCTAATGAACCAGATTTCTTAGGATGGGCAAATACTTCAGCAGGAAAATATACTGTTCATTTAAGATACGAGGCTTTAACTAAAAGCATCTCTCACCCTTTTCAAACAATGTTTAAGCAGATATGGCAGCCAACTTTATGGCCCAAGGTCAGTTTTTTTGTTTGGCTCTTGTCCATGGTAGAATTTTAACAGGAGACAAAATTATGAAAAGAGGTTTCTATGGACCATTTAGATGCACATTATGTTGGAATGATGAGGAGACTAAACATCATCTTTTCTTCCAATTTTCGTGGGTGATACCTTTATGGAAATCTCTTGCTAATATGTTTTAAATACATTACTATGGAATTCACTCTTTCGAGCAATTGATGAAAGATTGGCAAGAAGGTACACCAAAAGGACAAAATTTACTCCCAGCTCTATGGACATGCATTTCTTTGTTAATTTGGAATATATGGAAGGAAAGAAAGAAATAAATTTTCTAGCAAGAGATTAAAGACTATAATTAATATGGTAGAAACTATAATTAATATGGCAGAAACTATCAAGCAAAAGGTTTCCCTTCCCTCTACTCTTACTCCGGAATGGGCTAATATATGTAAGGTGCTTTCTTTACAGTGCCACAAGCTGAACATCATTCTTATTTTGAGTAGACACATGAGATCAGAAACAAAACTTGTAAAAACATATAATCTATTTTTTTCCTATGCCTTCATTTATAGCAATATCTGAACTACATTGGGGCTTTAGGGGAAATCCATTTATATTTTAATAAAATGGGGGCTACAATTGTTCAGAGTTCATGCTGTGAACAAGAAAACAAATTCATGTTTGCTAAAAATTAGGAACACTACAAAACATCATTGCTGAGGTACAGAGCTATTGATCAGGGACTGCAAGAGGTTATTAAGTGTGAGCCTGCACATCAAGTGTAGGTGGAATCTGATCACCTAGATAGATTTGGATCATTACATTCAGTAATATCAGAGAATATTGAACCTCATACTGTCATGTGCCTGAGATGCACCATTGTCTAATATCCATTCGTTTTCTTTGGTAGTGCACTAATTTTAGACATACAATGCAAATACATTAAATTTTTTTATTGTTCTTTTGATTTCAAGTTTTGCATTTTGCATTTGGCTTGTTCCCTTTGGTTGATTTTTGAAATTTGACTTGTTTTTGTCTACCCTACAATCTTCCTTTTTGTGACTCAACGGGATTTCCCATAATTGTGACATTTCCCATCAAAGTTGACTCTTAAATTCCTTGATTTATTTTCTTTGCTAGGGGTTTTAAAGTTTTATTTTTGATTCTTGTTAAACCTAGAAAAGTTGTTCTTAGGTTTTTGTGCGAGAAGTTTCTAAATGGCATTCTCCTTTGAATCAAAATTTAACTTGACCTGCTCTTCCTGAATCAGGAGAGCACTCAAAGCAGAAAGATCAGGGGTGTCCTGATCAATTTGATATTTCAAATTTAGAATGAAAGGGAAGTTTCTAAATCTCTCATGGATGTTCATTTGAATAATAAAATACAACAATTTATCATGAATCAAATTACACTTACATCCATCTAATTGAAATATAATATTTTTAATTTTTGCTAGAAAATTGACTACTTTTTCGTCTCCCTTCATGGGAGTGGTCATTAACTCAAGAATCAATTTTATAATTTTCGACAAATGCGTACCTTTATGCATTGATTCTAGCATTATCCAAGCTTCACTCAGAATTTCCTGATTTTCAATGTGAAGTAGGAATTCGTTTTGCATGCTTCGCAGTAAGATAGAATCGCTTCCTACACTTTTTGTTGAAATGCGGATACGTTTTCTATTGTCTCCTGTTTGCCGGTTGATGCCTTCTCCGTACCGTTTACGACAGTCCAACGCTTGCATCGCATGAATTCCGCCTTTAGTCTGATTTTCTAGATGTTGTAGTTTGTCCCATTCAGCATCTGCATCTTGTCAATGTTAAAGTGATTAGACCCCATATTTAAGCTTTCAAAAGTTTAAATGAAGAGCAAAAAACATGTTTATTATGACAATTGAATGTTTTAAAGCCTTATTCTTCACTTTTCAAAAAAAAGGTTCAAAAAATTTAAGAAGGTTTTAGAAAGTCCCCCTATCGTTCTTGAGTGAGAATGCTTGTCGAATTTTGGTGTTTTGATCTCTTCCATGCCGAAATTGACCTGTCACACATTCTTACACAACATATTAATTTAATGATAATTTCATAATTTAAATGATTTTTTTTAGTTTTTGAAAAATAATTCCCTAATGTTCGATAGTTTCATTTACCTGATTGTTGTAATAATCTTTCTATAACTTCCTTTTTAAAAACACAAGAATAACAAAATACAATTTTTTAGATTCTCTCCAAAAAAATTCTTAAATATCTAAAAAATTTGTAACGTCCCTTTTTCCTACTTGAGAGCTATTATTTAGTCTTCTTACCATTCCTTCTCCATGGCAAGGAAGAGAAAAAGATGGAGGCAAACATTGAGCTTCCGTTTGATATGTTTTTATTTATTTTTAATATGTTCTTTTAGGGTTTTCTTTCTTATAATAGGTTGGCTAGGTTTTAATTAATTAATGAAAGCTAATGAAAGAAAAAAACACCTTTAAGAGGCCGGACTTTTCTATTTGGGCGTTGGCGCCAAATGGAGGATATAAAAGGAGATTAGAGACTTCATTTGCAGCTAGTCTTGGTGCATTTTGTTATGGGCATAAAGAGCTAGTTGCTCCTTGTTCATCCACTTGAGGACGAAAACCCTCTTGTGAGGCCTCATTGAAGGACGAAAACCCTTCATGTGGCTTAGGTGAAGGAAAAAAACCCTTCATCATTGTTTGGTCTTGATGTGAAGAGATGATTTGAAGATCTATTTGTAATTTCCAGCTGATATTGCAATTATTTACAGTGGAATGACCTACCTTGTGTAGGTTTTGGAGCAATTGATGGACTATTTGAGAAATATGGTTTCACCATCCGATTTGTAATATTTTTGAAGGCCGAAATTTGAAGTTATATGACTTTAGAGGGTTTCTAGACCCATATTTCATAATTAATTTGTGGCTGCAATTTCTAGTGAATATTTCATTTCCAGCGGTGTGTTCTTCAGTGTTTCTTGGATGTTTTGGCTTCTAAAAATTCCATATATCATATAAAAATATTTACGAATTGATAGGTAGTGTTTGTGGTGGTTTTTTGGCATTTTTTGAGCAAGTATAAGTCGTTGATTTTAAATTTCAGTCTGCTGCAATTTTCATTTTTAGATCTGCATATAGAATATTTGATAAAACCCCCAAAAGGGTTATTATAGTGATATCATAGCACGGATCTTCAAAAGGCCTAGGGTTTCAAGTTTGAAAGATTGATGGCACGGAAGGGTAAGATCTCTATTTTTATGGCACTAACATACTTTAAGTGAAATCATGGTTGTCAGAATTGGAGACATACTTGCAGTCAAACCCTATGTGTGTGGAGGATGCCCTGGAATTTATCCATTGCCATTTAGAAGGGACAGCAAGGGATTGGTTGTACCATGTGATAGAGACCCAAGGAGAAGATGTGGTTTGCTTCTTGGATGATTTTAGTGAAAAGATCATAGGAAGGTTTGATATGCAAGCTTTCAAGGATGAGTCCCAAGATAATAGTTCATTGGTATTTAACAGTGTTACGCGGGGACGCGTCCCCTAGATTTTGGTGACGTCTCGGATGTCCTGAACGTTTCGGGGACTTGGGGACTTAGAGGGGACGTCCCCAATTTGTTTTAAAACTTTCAAATTTTTTTTGATGTTTTTGCTTTTAAAAAGATGTTATTTTTACCAAGAACATCAAACTATAATCTTGAAAGTACCTAAAATACATTAAATACAGTTTAAATCCTTAAATGTCATTGAAAAAAGTTAAAATATTGAAATATTAATTTTTATGTATTATTTTAAAAGCTGTCCTACCGTCCCCAAAATGAAGAAGAAGACCCTTGGGCTTCTTTATAATATATTTTATCCAATATTTTTATATTTCTTTAGTGTTCTCTTACTTTTTGACAGGTCGGCTAGGTTTCAATTAATTAATGGAAGTTAATGAAGGAAAAAAAATCTATAAGAGGTCAGCCTTTTTTATTTGTGCATTGGCGCCAAAAGGAGGATATAAAAGGGAATTAGAGGCACCATTTAGAGACCAGTCTTGGCGCATTTTATTATATCCCGACAAAGAGAGCTAGTTGCTCCTTGGTCAGCCACTTGAGGACGAAAACCCTCTTGTGAGGCCTCATTGAAGGACGAAAACCCTTCATGTGGCTTAGGTGAAGGGCGAAAACCCTTCATCATCCTTTTACATTGAAGAGAAGAGCTTATTTGAGGATTCATTTGTCATTTCCAGCTGGTATTGTATTTATCTTGGGTGGAGCGACCTACCTTGGGTAGGGTTTGAAGACATTGGTGAAGAATTTGGTAATTCTGAGTTTGTAATATGATTTGCACTATTTTTAAAGGTCGGAATCTTGAGTTGCATGAATTTAGAGGGTCTTTAGACCCATATTTCATAGTTAATTTGTGGCTGCAATTTCCAGTGAATATTTCATTTCCAGTAGTGTGTTCTTCAGTGTTTCTTGGATGTTTTGGCTTCTAAAAATTCCATATATCATATAAAAATATTGGCGAATTGATTGGTGGTGTTTGTGGTGGTTTTTTGGCATTTTTTGAGCAAGTATAAGTTGTTGATTTTATATTTCAGTCTGCTGCAATTTTCATTATTAGATCTGCATATAGAATATTTGATAACACCCTCAAAAGGGTTATTACAGGTACAATCACGAAGGGTGTAAGACGAAGTTGCAAAAGAATCATTTCCATAGTTGCAAGTCATGCCGAACCAGAGCATTTCATTCACGGTTTTTCTCAGTTGCGAATGGACTTTTGGCGAGTTTTTAGTAAACAAATGGTTTATTTGACGTATTGTAGGGTTTTAAAGATTTTTGAAGAATTTCAGGTGGACGTAAAGGCCTGAAGGTGGATGCAAGGGATGGAAAGACTAAGACATTTTGAGGGCATAATCAACAACTAGTCGCAACTTTCCTAGGGCACGTTTTCAGTTACATTCTTCAAATATCAAGGCTAGTTCGAGATTGACACTCTAGTTTCATAGAATGCAAGGACAGTTTGAGGTTACCTCTTTTCTCTAGAACAACTTTATTAGGTTTCCATTTTTTCAACAAAAGCAAAATATTGAACATTTCTTGCATTAATTTCTGAGTCAAAATTAGAATACAAAAGTATATTTTATTATTATTTTTGTTGCTGCCTAAAGTCAAAAAATTCAGAATATAGACTAATAAAATAATGCATGACACAGAAAGAATGGCGGTTAGAGCCATTGTTGAAAATCCACCGGTCCACTGGATGCTAAAATTGATGAACTCACTAATAGAGAATACATATTTTAAAAGATTACCATCACTTTGGAGACATGAAAGAATCTATTGTAGGTAAAACTTGGCATGGATGTCTGACTAGATAGCTCGGGGGACTATGAATCTTGGGAATTTACCCTTACGAGGGTCATGAGACAACTTGATGGAGCACTGTTGGAGTAGCTCAATATGAATGGTTGTCCAACGATTTGGGTGATTTTTTAATTTGGCAGTTTGGGGAGGTGGATTCCGGGAACTCAAGAATTCAGCTTGGGAACTCCACCTTTACAAGGATCAAGGAGGCAACTTGATTGAGGTTTACCTATTCAAAGCATTTTTTTAAAAGAGGAAGCTTCTGAAGAATGTGTGGTCTCGGTTAGTTCTATTATTTTAATCCTCTGTTAGTATGTTCTCTAGTGTAAGCCTTAAGAGGGGATATTAAAAGATAAGGCTTATTTATTAGAGTTAGTTTAATATTATTTCAATATTAACTAATAAATGGTTGAAACTACTTCAGCCACTTTGTAAACATCTCTCACATAATTAAAGGACGGACAAACAATGAATAATGTGTGCATTCCGGTTTCTTTGCATCCGTTCTTTGTACATTCTAATCTTTCTTTATTATCTCTCTTAGCATATTCTAACTCCAGTATGAGTCAGTCGATAAAGTGTATTCCTAGTCAAGGCCATATGAGCTTATAAGTTAAAATATGATGGTTTGAAGTTGTTGAGCGTCAGGTAGTAAAAAAGTAACCAAAGTCATCCACAAGGTGGATTGCTCCTTTTTCTCCAATCATGGGATAGCAATAGATCAACATACTTGCAAGACATGAACATTGAGGTAGCTTTAACCAAGAGAGGCATTCGAATATTGGACAAACTTTATCTTTAGTTCTTGAGTTTATTTCCAGAAGTTCTCATTTTGCAAAACATCTATCTAGAAATAGCTGTGTTTTATCCAATTTTATTACTGGTAAGGAAAGTGGATGGTACACAGCTCTTTCTAGATAGATTTTCTGAAAAGTTCAACTTTCTATGATAATACTAACCGGACTTAGTTTTTCATTGGGTGTTTGATATAACTTCTGAATGTGATTTAAAAATACATAATGTTGTGGTTTAGTTTAATTATAAAAAACACTAATCCATGTGCCCTTTAATAATTTCTAGATGTGGTCAAATTATTGGATATTTTCTTTGCAAGATTGTATGACAGAAATGTTCTATTTATCTTTTTCTCAACGGTTTAATCTTCTGGTGTGAAATATGATAGGAAACACACAGAAAGCAAGAAATGTGCACAATGACATCTCATCTTTGGACTTAAGAACGTAAGTTTTTTCTTCTTCATATGAAATCAATGATTTAATTATATTGTTTAGTACCTTAGTTTTCAGTGTTCTAAGTATTACTGTGGATTTGTCGTGCTTATTGTTTTCCTATTTTGTCTTAGTTACCTTTTGCCTTCTTTAATCTTCTTTATTTAGCTAGCTGAAGGAAAACAATGCAACAGAAGTAGAATATATGTATTTATATAAAGAAGAAACAACCACCATCCTTGATATGCATACAAAATTCAAAACAAAAAAGCAGGGCTCTAGACAAAAACTTACAAAGCCTAACCCAATCCTTATGAAAATGATTCAAACACTAGCAACCACTTTATCATAAACCGTCATTGGTAGAATAAGAACTGTACTATTTCAGCAACATCAGTTCAGTACATCAACAAGAACCCAATATGCTTATAATTTATTGATCTTTGTAATGAATGGATAAAATTTAAAACTCTAAATATAGATTCCTCTCCGAAATAAAGGGCTGGTGCTAGTTGTACAAGACACAACTACAAAAGCTTGAAACTAGAAATAAAATTGTAGAAGTGTGTAAGTAGCTTCAGTTTCTTTATCCTTCGCACCTTTTCTTGACTTGATGTACTGATCCATAGGTCAAAGGAAATTCTAGTTCTTCATCCAAATTCTGAGACATCTAGCCCTAAAATGCTTCCCTGTAGTTTATGGCCTTGTATCTTCAGGATTTTTAAATTTATAATCTCTTCACATAAATGCTATTACTGCGGGCTTTTGCCCTCAGCTGTGTGGCTTTTCTCCTTAAAAATTGGAAATTCCTTTTGCAACTATTGTACCTTATTTTCTCTCTTTCACCTTATCGTTTCCAACTTCCTTACTGTCATCACTTGTCTATGCATATGCTTCCGTTTTATAATTTATGAAAGACTTTATGATAATTTGGATTTCATGTATGCACTTATAGATTCTAAAATATTAATTTACCAGCGAATCTTTTAATCCTAAAATCAATTTAGTTCCAAAAACTATATGTTGATCGATGAAAGCAAGTCTTGGGGCTCTAGTAGGGTCAGGTGTTGCTTAGGGTTTTGAGTCTCGGTTTGTCTTACTGCAGATTTTATTTCTTCTGTAGTATCTGGTTTTAACCAAATTTATTGTGCATCTGTATAGGTAGAGCCTTTATCATGGTCATTTTCCCTTTACAGGTATCTATTGATTCTATTGTAAAAGGTGGAGTTGCATGTGATCATGACTCCAAAGAAATCCTGCAAGTTTGTTCTGAAAGTGTTCCATGAGGTAATGCCATTTAACGTGAGGAAACCCATCCAGATTAATTTTGCAAATGCCTGGATTTGATTCTCCATGTAAATGGCTAGACACTTTTACTTTGATAGGGTGCTTTGTTGATAGAATCCCTGTTGAAAGCCTGCTCAAAATCTTGGTCCAGATTGCTGGCAGCCACATGGAGTCAAGCTTGAGGTTGTTCAGAATATGATTGGGGGACTTTTGTTTTTTTAAGGTTTTCTAACCTGAGCATTGTGCTGCCATTGTCAAACATAGGCCTTGTTTTATTAAGAACACCCTTCTTGTTTTTGCACCATGGACATTGTTTCATTTCAAGCTAAGCTCAAAATTCCAGTGTGGAATTGGTTTCGTTGTTTCCCGCGACCCCAATGGGACTTGTCGATAAACTTATCAAACCCTTAGGGAGATTTATTTTTTGTTGTGAAGAACAATTTTTATTTTTCTTTCCCTCACAAACATGTTTAGTTGAGGTTGATTTATCCCAAGATCTTAAAGATCCATTGATATTCAGATAGGTAATAATCGTTTTACACAGAGACATGTATTTCAATCTGCCCAACACATGCTGTTGTTGTTAATCTGTTGAGTATAACATTAAAGACTGTCTGCTCATGGTTAATGCTTGGCCCTCGCTTGTGACTAAGCCCACCATTAGTAATGGAAAGGCCATTGAGGGCATCAAGACGGCTGGTCTACTGTTGAAAATAAAAAAGCCAATCAGAAAATTGATTAGGCTTTTGACCCACACCCTAAGCCATGGTGATGGCTGCTACTTCCAAGCCTTCCTCCGCCCCCTCAAGTTCCCAACTTATTTCACAACCATTTATTTCCAGCATTCCCCAAGCTACCGATGTTGTTATCAATTCCCAAGGAATTGTGGCCGATTCTCAGTCTACACAACTTTGCTTTGAGGTGACATCAAGGGTTCAAAACACCCTACCTTTCAATCTCTCCCTTTTTGCCAGAAGGGTTCTGTTTGCTGCTATCGCAATTCTTTGCATTTGGTAGAGGATGGAGAGTATGTGTAGGTAAAGCATAGGCCGTTTCAGATGGTAGAATTCATGTGTGATAACCAGTAGTAGTTTTTAGGCAATAATTATTCTGCCTTAGATGGCCTGGACAAGGAGAATATACGTGTAGGTAAAGCATAGGCTGTTTCAGATGGTAGAATTCATGTGTGATAACCAGTAGTAGTTTCTAGCCAATAGTTATTCCACCTTAGATGGCCTGGACAAGGAGAATATGAACCTTGACATCATTCCATGATTGTGTTCTCTTGGAATGTACAAGGCCTCACTGACCCTGTTAGCAAGTATATTGCAAGGGCCGGTTGTCTGAATTTCTATGGAATAGATGTTTTGTGTCTGTGAGAAGCTAAAATTGTCTGCTTCCAACTTTGTATGGTGGTTAAGATGATTTGGTCTGATGCTGCCCGTCAGGTGTCAGACGACAAGGCTGTCTGTGGAAGCATTGTTACTTTGTTATATCTGAAGCTCAGCTCCTCCGTCGTTAGTTTGGGGAGTTTACCCCACCAATTAAGCAAATTGGACAACTTTAGATTTTTGACAGTTCTCTTGGCATTGTCAATATTTATGCTTCCATTGACGTTGTGGAACGGGCGGGGTTTTGGTAGTGGATTGCAAATGAGCTCCCTGATGACCATTGATTTCAATATGATATAATCCATGAAGACAAGGGGGTTTCTTTCCATTCATTGTTGATTTAGGAAGAGGGAGGTATGGTTTTACATGGCGCACAAACTTGGGGTTTTCTATTCTAACCATTGTTGTCGCTCATCTTCACTAATGGCTCGGTTCACCTAGTCTATCCTCTGACAAGGCAAAGACAGATTTATGAAATGGCCAGACAAGGCCATGCTTGCATATCAAAGTCTTTTCTATTTTGCTTGCTGCTACGACTAACTCGTCAACATGATACTAAAGGCCATTTTATCTGATCATAACCTGATTCGATTTTGCATTGAATGGATAAAGCCTTGAGTCAAACCATAGAAAACCCAATTTTAATTGAACACCATTCTTCTCTTTCATGAGCATATTGTTGCTTACATTAAGAGGTTTTGGAACTTAGTGCCTAGGTCAATCGGTGATCTACATTGGATTGATTGGTAGTTTGTTGCCATTGTTCCCACAACCACCTTCCTTTGAATCTTTGGGAAGCAAACTTCCATCTTCTGGTGCTACGCTCATGAAGCAACTACTAAATACTTGGGTAGAGTTTATTTTGAATTGGATCAGTCACCTCACAATGATGATTTTGAACTTCAAGCTACTGCTTTACGCCACAAAATTAAGGTTGGTGAAGTGCGTGCAGCCAAAGGGGCTCAAATTCACGCTCATTTGCATTGGCTTAAAGTTGAAGATCATGTGTAAAAGGCATTCTTTGACCACCTGTGGATTCAACATGTTGCTGATCAGATCAAAAGCCGTTAAAGAAGTTGGCTCTCATTTTATAGATCTCAACATTCTTGCAGCTTTTGTAGCTCGCTATTAAATAATTAATTGGGAGCTTCAAGCCTTTTTTGCATTACAAATGACGTGCTATTAAATAGCCCAAGTGATGCTACAATTAAGGAATAAGTTTAGTGTGTAAACTAAACACCAACAATAAAGCTTAATAAAGCATATGCTAAATCCAAGAGATGCTAACAACCATATAAGTTGTTCGTAGAAGTAACAACCTAGATTATTACAATATTAATCTAAGACTCTCCCTTAATGACTAAATCGGAAACAACTCTGAGTTTTAGTCATTATATCAGCTGGTTGTTCTGAGGTAGAACAATGATAAAGACATATGTCTTCATTATTAACCGTGGTGAACTTGTAAAGTCCCCTTCTCGGGACATTGTTTAAATTGAAGACCTAAAGACCCTCAAACCATTCTTTCTTCTCATGGGTTTGAGGATTGAGCGTGAAGATGGTCCTAGGATGTTTGTTGTCTATTTTGTAACCCCTTGGCATGCCTTGCGCTACAAAGAGGGCACTCTAAGTTAGTTTAAATGTGCACATAGGATAGTTGCTTTTATTATTTAATTAAAAATAATAAAGTGCACATAGTCTTAGTTTATTAGAGACTTTATTATAATAAGAGTTTATGTTTTCCCTCCAAAAGGGAAAGGTCAGTCTTTTTGAATGTTGCACCCCTTAACTCTATAAAAGGAGGTCACATTTCCTTTAGTGGGTTATGATGATTGAACTTTTGAATTTACTCCATGCTTGGAGAAAAGGGATGTATGCCCTATGGTGCTAATTGCTCTCTTCCATTGTTGAAGATCTTATTTGCAAATTCATTGTTACTGGTTTTGAATATATTTGTGTGTGATTAAACCCTCCTAAGCTTGGCGACTTGATATAGAGTGTGGTGTATTTATTTGTGGGAGAAATCTGCATGTTTGTTGCTCATTTTGAAGTCATCCTCGAAGGGTTTGGACTCTTTTTGTGACTGTTGTTGCTACTACAATTTATTTAGCCATAGCGACTTGGATTGGAGTTTATTTTGTCATGATTTAATGTCAGATGTGCTAGATCTATAATCTGCTATGGGTGATTAATTATTTATGAGCAAGGGCGGATATTTTGGTGTGATTGGAAGCTAATAAATTGCTGGAAATATTTTATATATTTCTCTCTTTTGTTCTCGGGAACTCGTTTTGAGTCTTCCCCGCTTGCACTTTGTATATTGTTTGGACTGCAGTCCCATTGATCTACTTCTGTGGTCATTCGTTGGACATTAATATATTTATCTTATCTTATCTCTAACCCTAGCAACTTGTTTAGAGATTTCGGGGCTTGTTTTGAAGTGGTTTTATTGCTCAGAAAATTCAGATCTATAGTGCATTGGAAAACTCTGAAATTCTAGTTTATGATGCACTTGATTTCATGGAAAAATATGGAGTATTGAATGAGCTACGAATTTTAGAAGATTTCAGCTATCTGCAAGTTATCTTGTTGTTATTAATTAACATTTATTTCAGATCTGCAGTTTTGTGATCAGATTAACATTGGATTTGGTTGTAGAAATCAGGAGAGATAAGGAGAAAGCAATTTCATAATTTTTGGAGGAGATTTGGTGTCCTAAATTGTGTTGGACGACCTACTTTTTAGGTTAAAATTAGGGTTTCGGGTTAGCTGTGCAAAATCTGATTTTTGCATATTGTTCCTCATATTTTTATGGTCCATTATCCAAAATTTCAGCTCATTTGGACTTCCCTAACCAAAGATATGAATTTTTGAAGTTTGCAGCAGTCTAAGGTTTGAAAATTAATTATTTTCCAGCTGTGTGTGAAATCTAGATTTGTATGTAATTCCTAACTTATTCTAGAAGGGGATTTCTACCAATATATCCCATCACCTTGTCTAGTTCACAATTATTACCAATGTCAGTTTAAGCCAATTACGAACCCAGTCACTGACATTTATGTTAAGAAGAAGGTTGATGAGCAATTTAATTAGATTATTAATTATTTGTGGGATTTTTGGTGATCAAGTATTATCTAGATCTATCCTGACACTTGTCCTTTGAGCTCTCCTTACATTGGTTATCATATCCACTTTCTTAGACTCCTGTGTATGCTTGCATGGTTCTCTTGAATCCTGGAGTCTAGTAAGTCATGGAGAGTTCCTATGCAAAACTCTGCACCCTCCGCAGATCAAGACATCGAGGTTCCTCCACATGTGAGGAGTGTGTTGCACAAAACTCTAGAAGTAAGTTCGGGTAAGAAGTATCCCATTTGGCTATGATAGTTCAATCAGATTACTGACTTCCATGTTATTCAGCCATTTACTCTTATTTTAGTGTACTCATGTTGGCTAGATCCCGAAGACCATATTGTTTTACACTATTGTGACACACTAATGATCTATTGGTAATGTAGCACATGTATACGTCTTCATTTTTCACTTACTAATAGGCTTCTCTTTGCTAGGTTGTTGGTGCATTAATACCCTCAAATGTGTGTCTAAGGGGGGTCGATGACAGTGGGAATTTGGGCCGGTTTTAGTTGCACCTCCTGCAGAGACTCATCGTGCTAAATTGCCCTAGTTGTTCCTTAGCCTTCCTATCTGGACCAGGCATGACCATTCCACTTTCATATCCCTCATCTCACCCATGACCTCGTCTACATTACAACTCCCATCTAAGCCTATAATTAACCGACATATAGGTTTTGGTCATCTAGAAAATTCTATTTTATACTGCATCGGACCATGCATAATCAAAATGGTCGATACACTTTTGCATTCTATTTCATGTGAAAAGAAGTATTGATGAAGTCATGCCATTTTAGTAGCTCCCTTTCCAGCTGATTTGTTAGCTAAGTTGAGTTACAGCTTAATAGTTTATGTTTCCCTAATTAGATCTGGCATCGTGTGAATTCTCATTGATTCTCAAATACATCATCACTATAATCTTGGCTACTGCCAACCCCATTTTGGCTTGTAAATTAGCCGACATTAAAGGTTATTTGAGGTCTGAATAAAACGGATCTAGTCCTTCTTGAGTTTGATACTGTGTTGAAGTTTGTCAAAATTCCCATTGGCCCCAACATTGAGGTTGCCATAGTGCAGTCATAAGAAAATGGGAAATAGTCCTCACCAGTGAGGTCTACCTTAGTCTTTGGAGTTCCCAACTAATAAAGTGCTGCATTAAGTGAGTCTTTAATATCTTAATCCCTAAGTTTTGATCCACCCACACAATCTCTCACAAGGAGCTACAAACCAAGGAGGGCCATTTGAATGCGGCAACCCTTATGTCATTAAAGGTAAAAAGTTGCCTAACCCCAAACTCATTTCTTTATGTTGGTTGTTTGATTATGTTGATGTCTATCCATATTTGGAGAAATAGGATGTAGTGCCCTAGCTCTATCTTTGTGCTCTATCTATGTAATTCGATTCTCTGGAGTTGATAGCAAATGTGATTACCGAAGGGCATTACAGCCCTTAGTTGTAAGATTAGCATCTTGTGTGTGGCGAATTACACTAGGAACTTTTACTTGCCCTTAGCGCATCCTATTTGTGGGACAAACCCCATCCCCATATTCTTAGATATAGGCTTTGCAACCCTAAACCTTCGACATGAGTGTGAGATTACTCTTGCTTCTGCTGATCTCTGCTGCATTATTACTAGCTTCAAGGACTCTGGATCTGGAGGCTTATGTGTTGGCATGCTTGAGTATGGTCTTCTAAGCTCAGATCTCATATTGACGAGGGAGATGATAATCAGCATTGGCCTCTTAGCTAACATACAAAGACAATTTGGAGTGTTCGAAACCACTGCAAAAGTGTCTGGAAGCCTATAGTGAATCACACTTTTTCAATGACCTTAGCGACTTGTTTTGAGACTTTCTGGGTCTATTCTGGTGGAGTTTTAATTCTCAGACACATATGATTCATAGACCAATAGAGTACTCTTGTTATTCTAGGGTACATTGGTTCTACTTGGTTTTCATGTTTAAGACATATTCACTTTGTTTATAGGGGTGAATACACGTGCTACTCGAATTTTAGATAGATTTTTTGTTTGATCTGCAAGCTATCTTGTTCCCAGTTAGGTAATCAGATTTGTTCTCAGACTGTGGGCATCGAGTGATCAATGCCTAACATTGGATTTGTTTTGGTCTACATCCTTGTATATCATGTGGCAGAAAGCAACTTCATAATCTGTCAAGTTGATTTGATGCCCTAATTGTGCTAGGCGATCTTCCTATTAGGGATTCCATAAGGTTTCGGGTGTATTGCTGTGCTAGAATTGACCACTAGATGGCAATATGATTCTTCACATTTTTGTGTCCAAAAATTAGATAAGTTTCAGACTCATTGTGGACTTCTCTAATAAAAGATGATGACTTATCTAGTGAAGATGATGTCAATGGTTCGTGTTGCTTCCCTTGAATGTTAATTGAGCTCCAGACTGTGTACAATTTGATGTTGAATGTGTTATCATAATGGTCTAGATATTGTTGTTTCTTCTAAATTTTATGTCGATGTTCTTGGCTAGTTACTCTTGGTACATTTGATGAGTTCAGCCAATTGCTGAGCACATTGCAATAGTTTAACTAGTTCCATACAAAGATGATAAAGACATGTCTTTGTTTGATAGTGACATGTGATTTCTCCATTTCCTGGATTTGTATCAAAAAGTGGGACATCACATTACTTCCACAGTGATATGTTTCGTTTTGAACATGAAAAACTCAATTCTTCAGCAGGACTGTGTAGTATAGTATGATTGTCTATCTTGTAGACTAGTTTTGGGTGTATATGAGGCTATGGAGACTAGAGTTTTGCCTCCATTGCTGATTTGGATCCACATCAACTCACTAGCTGCACTCATAACTGTTTTATATTCAGCTTCAGCAAAGGACAAGGCAACTGTGCTTTGAAGCTTACTTTTCCATGAAAATACTTCTGAACCAAAAGTGAAAACATAATATGTTGTAAAAATTCTGGAATCAATTGATCCTGTCCAATTTGAATTAGTATACCCTATGAGCATAAAATCAACAAATTTCTGATATAGAATGCCAAAGTTAGAAGTTCCATTGACATATCTAAAAACTCGTTTTGCAGCTTACCAATGTTCTTCGTGCGATTGGGATCATACAAGTTTGTAGAAATACCGAGTTTGTGCAAAATTCAAAGTAAATCAAGTGAGTTGATATAAATCAAACGATACATCTACGTAATTCATTTGGATTTACAGCTCGGACACTTTTGTTGAAGCTCGTGGATGAAGCACCGAGCCTGTTGAATCTGCATATGATCAAATGTTTATGTGCTCCAAAGGTGTTCACTAGGAAGTAGATTGTCAGCTACTAGCATGTGCAATTGAAAGATGGATTTTTTGTGTTGAATTCGTGCATCAATTGGCCATAGTAACTTATTTGTGAGATATGAATAATAGTATCCAACCAATAATGTGTATGCCAATATTTTCAAAGCTAGACAATAGATGATCATCAATGTAGATTGAGTGATTGTTGATACATGAGGGAATCAAATGCTCATGTTTCACTTGATTTGATATGTCTTTATTGCTTGTTGGTGATTTGCAAGCTCTATCCCATGTCACTTTAGTTGAACCAATATGTTCATCTCCAGGACCAACTTGAATATTTCTGGTTTAGATTTGCATGAATTTCATTTGCATCATTGAATTGGCAAAGGTGAGAGCACAGATATTTCAATGAATATTTAATCCTAGAGAAGCATTCGAAGAGTCTGACCTTAAAGTCCATGTCTTTTGATTTTATGTGACACCAAAATAATGCTTGTGTCGGCTTTTATCCTCCGATTCTCAGATCCTTGACTTTTCTTATTAGAATGTCATAATGCTTAATGGGATATCGCTTATTAATTAACATGCATTAGTTAATATTAGTTAAGTGTTAACTAAGAAATAATTGTAACCATTCAACCATTTTGTAACCATCTCTCACATAATAAATTGACGTGAACAGTGACAATGAATAACATGTGATTCTGGTTTCTCTTCATTCGTTCTTTGTACATTTTAATCTATTCTTATACTCTCTCTTCAGCATATTCTAACTATTGGGATAGGGATCAGAAGTAATCAAGAGTCTTAGTAGGGTTCATCAGTTGTAAGAGAGATTTGAAGATAGATCACCGTCAATAACGCTTGTAATATTTCGAGATCACAATTTCATGATTTACGATAGAATGATTTACAACAAGTTGCCAGTGTTTCTCAAAATTCATTGAATGCGAATACACTCATTTCAAAAGGTCATAAAAGTAGCAGATGCTTGTATATGCATGACTAGCACAAAAGGATATAAGGAGCACCCAACTTGTGAAGGTATTTGACGGGCTTGAAGTTTCACAGGGCAAAAATTGATTTGGAACGTGATCCGATGATGAGGGTGTCTAAGTCCTGTCATAAGAAAAATAAGATTCTATTTCTGCTATTAATCGCCAAATCCAGTTCTAGACAGTCGAATAAGGCATAAATAAACTCCATTTCCTACCATAATTACCGTCAATACATTGTTTATAGTTGCGAAAGCATTTATTTTGGGCACGAAAAGTGTTAATAGTCGTGATTGTCAATTCTGGAAATGTCCATGTTGGATCGCAACTCATACATTCTGCAGATTTTGCTAGCATTTGAAATATTGCATTTTTAAAATAGTATGGGTCTGAAAGGGTAACAAACTCAAAATTCTACAACTCTAAACTATTGGACACATCCAGTTGCATTTCATATCAAAAATCAGGGCACGGACACTTTTTCCCTGTATTTTTCCCGAACATCAAGGGCACTACACTATTCCGGTACTGACAAGAGGGAATCAATTGAACATTATGTGACATCTATTGGCCACTATGATCACCTGTCCAAGCTTGAATGTCTATGACAAGTAGTTAATTACTCTTGGAGACAATGACTCTCTAAGAAAGTGTATTTATCAAAGTTTAACCTACCAGCTTAAATCCATCTCTTCAAGAGATGGATAAGATCGCGAGAAAAAAGATGAAGGGAAAATTCCAAGACATTGATGAAAATACCAAATGAAGCCATTGCTGAAAATCCATTGGATTCTGAAATTGATGAAGTCATTGATAGAGAATTTTGACATATTTTAAAATACCTACCAACCAAACTTTGAAGCAACATGTAAGGAATCCAACTGTAATGTAAAACTTGGCATGGATGGTTGTACCAGATAGTTCGGGCAGTCTTGAAAAATCGAAATTTACCAAGTTGACGAGGGTCAAATGGATAACCCTGCCCTATAGAGCTGAACTCAAGTAAAATTCTATGTAAACTCTTACTATTGATGGTTAGTCCAACAATTCAGGAGATCATTTGTAATGCAATTTCAAAGGGCGGTGGAATCGATAAGACAACAGGTACCCTGGTCAATTCATAGTTCTCTGCGAAGGTTCAATCCTTTAGCGAGGGTCAAATGAGGCCAAAGCAAAATGGAGTAATATTGATACAAAGCGGAATGTGAAGCAAATAGCTTCACAAAGTTCGAATCAAATGGGAAATGTTTGGAAAACAAAATTACTTCAATTGTATAATGATTTTCAGTCTTCCATGAGACTTCCGGACCGAGAAATTATAGGGCATCGGCATTGGGTGACCATAAGCCCCTATTTATGATCAGTCTGGATCTGTCTAATGTCTCTCTACTTCGTATGGAATCTGATTCAGAGATTTGTGACAGCTAGGTTGGCTTCAAAACCATCGAAGGAACTCTACCAGTTCCACATGATTACGGATCTAGGCAATTTGATTTGCATCCCGGGTGACTAGACTTGGAGGCAAATTTCTTCTTCCAAAGCAACGAGGACATAGGAAGCTATGGAGAAACTAGCTTGGCTAGGGTTGGTAATGGTTAGAAATAGAAATCTCTCTCTCTCTCTGTACTCAGAGACTCAATCTCGTATGATCGTGCGTAGAAAGACACAGATCACTTTTAAACGATTTTCACGACCACTTTGGTCCTTAAAATAAGCTCGGGACATTCTTCACAGACTGTTGGGTAGGTGCTTAAGAGTTTCTGAGTAACATTTTGATAATAAATAGATAGGAAATCATGCACTTCCACTTGCCATTTACTGATTATAGTGAAACTTCTGTGAGCAGTAAATTGAAGAATTGGATGTCGAGTAATGCCTTTCCCTTATGACCTTCCTTGAGACAACTTGATGAAGCATTCTGGGAGTCTTAGCCTTTCTGTCATGTTTGTCCAGGAGATTCTTGGAAGTTTTCCCTGTTGGTGGATTCCAATAACTTGGGTAATTCAGCTTGTGAACTACATCTGTACGAGGTGCCATTGAGGTATCTTGGTGGAGTCTACTTGTGGTCAAAGTACTATTTTTGAAGGGATAATTATCTTATCTCCATCTTATGCGTGGTCATTGTTTATGTTCTATTAGTGTAAGCCTGTACAGTAGGGTGTTCTATAAGGCTGTAATATATGAGCTTATAATTAGCATTTCCCTAATATTCAGTTAAGTGTTAACTAATAAACGGTTGTAACCACTTCAACCATTATGATAACCATCTCTCACAGTAGTTAGTTGAACATTTCACTTCAATGAATAATGAGTAGCTTTCCGGTTTCTCTAGATCAGGTAGAGGATACATTCTAACCTTCTCTGGATTGTTTCTCTTTCCACATAGTCTAACAAGTGGTCACAACCATGTAGAGATGGTCTCCTAAGTGTTCACCCAAGGAAAGCACTAATGAGCATCATGCTACATTTACATGCCAACCATATCAGAAGCGTGTTGTTTTTCGGTGACCAACTTGAATGTTACCATTTTGACTATAGGAGCAAAAGTGTTCTTCATAGTCTACTCCTTCCTTTGTATATCCCTTAGCAGCCAGACAAGCTTTGTATTTATCTAAACAGCCATCTGACTTACAGTTTACTTTTAATTCCATTTACCACCAGTGGATTTCTTATCTTGAGGAAGATCAGACAAAACCCAAGTGCCATTTTTCTTTAATGCATCATACTCCAGCTTCATGGCATATTCCCATTTTGGCTTCGACAAAATTATTGGGTTCAAAAATTTGTGAAACAACTGAATTTTAGAGTATAATTTACATGTTCATCACTTTGCACTTCTTGTTTCCCAAAACTTGTGCATTGTCCTTCCATGGTTTTTGTATATTCATCCTCCACATCTTTCAGTGTGGTATAGTACCACTATGGTATTTTATGTTGATTCATCTGATCTGACTATGAATCACTGTTTGTCTCACTAGATTTTTCCATGGGACCGGATTTCTCTAATATATGTATTTTTAAAGTTTAGTTCAATTTTAGTATTTAAACTTGATACATAATCATCATCGATAGCTATCCATAGATTTACTAATATCAAAGGGTTTTCCATCACTTAAGAAATATGGATTTTTTTCATCTATTGTCACATCTCTACTTATAACAACCTTATTTATAGAGATATCTAGTAATCTATATGCTTTGGATTGCTCACCGTAGCCCACAAACATGTACCTTTTACTCTAGCATCTAAACCATTCATTTTTTCTTTAGGAATTAATGCTAGCAATATAACCAAAAATATGGAAATCACTTACATCAGGTGTTCTACCCCGACCATGCTTCTTCATGAGTGATGTTTTGAACAACTTTACAGGGACTTCTATTTAGGATGTAGACCAGAATATTGACATCTTCTACAAGTATATCAGATGGATGTCAAAAGTGCTTTCCTTACAAAGGCCGTACTTCTCCTTGCCTCACACTTCCTCCTTAGCCTCACACTTCTCCTTGCCACACGCTTTGAATATCAAGCTTCCCAAAACAACAATGAAATAACACATGAAAACAAAACATCGCCTCAACAATAGCTTTTACTATTAACAAATCTTCACACCTAGGCTATTTTTCAAAGCTTCTTCTTGCTGATTTATAAGGGGATCTTCGCACCAGGTAAGTTAGATCTCCACGCTTGCTCCCTGACTGGACCTCCTTCCTCACTGGCTTTCCTGGCTTGCTCCCAAGCTCCTCAAACAAAGCTCTGATGCCATAAAGAATTAATTGAGAGCTTTAAGCCTTATTTGCATTACAAATGATGAGCTATTAAAAAGCCCAAAGGATGCTACATGTTAGGAATATTATTATTGCTCACATGAATTATTGTAATGTTTATATTTAGATTGTTTATTATGAGATATAATCTCATGTATTATGTAATGGTTAGGGTTGTTGTGAGTTGTTTGATTGACTCACGTATATAGGAGTTTGTGGAGAGAATAATGGGGAGAGTTGTTGGACAAACTTCCATGAAAATGGGAGTTGTCTCTCCTATATATGTACTTGATTTTAATAATGAATTAACAAAGTTTAGTGTATTAATCGTGTGCAACTCTGGTTTTGCCACTTTATTTGGTATCAGAGTAGGCATGGTTCTGTGAGATATTACTGAAGGGGCAATTTTGTATTCTTTTGCCCTGGTAGATGGAAATTTATTTGTGATGAGTTTGTGCTTTGTTAGTTTGGTGATTTAGATTTTAGAATTTTTATGGGTCTGTGAAGAAGCGAATTTAGATTTATTTTTTAAAAAGAAAAGATTCCAGTTGAATATCCTCTTGCGCTGCATATTACACAATTTTCTGCATCACAGAGCTCTATGATCTTCTTGTTCTTTTTGCTATGTCGACGGAGGCTTCAATACAAATCTTTGGGTCTTTTGCTCTGCTGCAATGGCTCACAAGGGAGAATCATCAGATATGTCTACACTCGGACACCATGGAAAAATCAAAATTGTTTCGTGGAAACACTATTCTTATTAAGGGAAAGAAGACAAAGGATGCTATTTGTATTGCTTTGGCTTACGAGACATGCGAAGAGCCCAAAATACGAATGAATAAGGTCGTGCGTTTGAATCTCAAGGTTCGTTTGGGAGACGTGGTTTTTGATCACTAATGTCTTGATACTAAGTGTGGTAAGCGCGTCCATTTCTTCCCATTGACGATACCATCGAGGGTGTCTCCGGGAATTTGTTTGATGCCTACCTAAAATCCCATCTTCCAGTAAGAAAAGGAGATCTTTTCCTTGTTAGAGGTGGAATGTGTAGTGCAAAGTTCAAAATAATTAAGACAGACCTTGGGGAATATCGTATTGTTTCTCCTGATATGGAAATTTTCTATGAGAAAGCATGAGGATGAAGATAGATTGGATGAATTAGGTTATGATGATGTTGGTATCGTAGGGAAACAAATGGCTCAAATTCGCGAATTGGTAGAACTACCACTTCGGCCTCCACAACTCTTTAAATCAATAGTTTGCGTGTGCACTCCCGATATACCAACACCGATATTCTTCCCAAAGAGTAGATCCATAGTCGAAGGCCGGTGGATATCCCAAAATAATCAAGTCGACCACTGCAAAAATATCACTTGTTGAAAGTGCGGACGAACACCAAGAGTTAAGCTGTATTCAATCTTCATTTAGCCGTATATTTCGTATTGTATGTCTTTCCATCATTTGTTTAGGGGTCAAGTTGGTTCTCTGGTCTCTATTATAAAATATGTATGTAATCAACTCAAAAGTTTCGATTCCATGTCATTGGCATGTTGTCACTCTAAAATTCACGCGTCTAGTTTTATCTCTTTTCATTATTGTCAAATATATTTTGTCTAGTCACTTAGAGATATTTTTGAGTCGTCATTATTATATGTCGCAATTTGTAGTTTAGTTGTTAATATCATAGTGTCATTGTCAAAATCATTTAAATGAGTCGAGAGTTATTTTGTGTCTTACGTCATATAGAGTCGAAATAAAAAATTCCATTGCTATTTTTAATTAATCATGCAACCCATCCACTGCAGATTTAAATAATAATTTCCAGAACTGAAATATCACTCAAATACACTCAAACAATTCATAGAAATGAAAGATTTCACCTTTAGAAATTATAGAGAATCCAATCATGCAAATTGTTCACATAAAAACCAGCCATTTAACCCAAAATACAATCCCAAGCAAGTCACTTAGGGCATAAATTTGTTGTAACCAGCAATGAAGTGTAGAAAACCAAGTGTAGTGTGGGGTTTCGTCCACACTAACTTCTCCACAAGGGGTTTCGTCCTTGAGAGGGTCTCAATCAAGGGTTTTTGTTCTTGAGAGAGATGGAAAAGGTGCTTAACAAGCAATCCTTCACCACAATATGAAAATTCACCAAAAGCATGATTCATTAATGGCCAAACGACCTCCTTTTATAATCCCAATGAGTGCTTTACAATACAAAAATGAAGGCTGATCCCTTAAGATGAGTGCTTTTAAATATCTAATTAGTATTTGGAGACCACATGCTCAACATACTTTTATTTACTAACTACTTGAGTCCTTCTATTGGAGCGCTAGGCTTCCCATTAGGATACTGATAATAATAAAAATAACTATCTAAACAACAATAAAAATGTAATCCAGATCTTCCCCTTGCTTTCTTCCTTGGACCCATGGGGAGAAGAATGGGTTAAGGTCTTCAAAAATCAGCCTTCAAAAAGCGACATGACAGTGGCACTTTGGACTTCTTGTATCAGTACATCAGATACCGACAACTTCAGCAGTAATAAGGCTTCTTTGTGAGTTTGTCATAATCCGCGAAATTCAGTAGCAGGCCAACTTTTTTTGCGAAATATTATTTATCACAATCGCGAAATTCCGTGATGGTTAGGATTTTATTGCTCCAAATGTTATAATTATCTAGTGAGCTTCTACGCCTTTGGCAGGACAATGTTTTGTATATTCGCCGTTCACATCAATTTGAATTTCCAACCCGCAAATTAATGCATAATATAAAATGAAGTGGAAAAAAATTAACGAGCGGAAATATATATAACAATAATGAGCGGAAATATATATAACAATGACAGTTTGGTCTAACCCGCAAAAGCTTTTGAGAATTTATCAATGCCCCGACCTGGGCTTGAAATTCTAGTTATTCAGAACTATTGGTAGTTTCAAGCAAAATTATTGTGCATGAATTTCTGTACCCTAACACACGAAATCACAGATAAAATCGTGTTAAATCCAAACAGAGTTATGCAAAAAAAATTTGCACTAACTCTTGTGTCCTGGCACCCACGAAAATGGCAACCAACAACTGTATGGTGAAAGTGGTGACCAGATTTACAAGTAAATCACAACCAAGTTCTTGAAAAGGAAAATAATCAGATTTTAGTGAAAATGCAAATCGCAACCATAATAGCGACTAAGTTTTCATGTCTTTGTAAATCGTGACCAATCTTTTTGAGTTTATTTCTGCAAAAATGAAAAATGTTGGTGTTTAGACTGTCGTTTCTCTCCTCAAAATGTATTTCCACAGTTTGTGCCCTAACATAGGGCTTCCTCGAACTTTTAATACTTTATACTACAAATTTTGTACTCCTTTGTCGGGTTTCCTCAGATATCGAACCACTTCGAGTACCGAAGGCTTTGATACCAATGTTAGCAAATGTAAACAAGGATTGAATGAAGAAGAAATGGATTGCACATCAAGCGGACATGTCCTTCATTTTATTATGTTGGGAGTAGTTACAATGTAGTTGGAGCAGCTATGTGACAGTTCATAACTGAAAAACTACCAATATGTATGCCTATAAATATATTCATTATAGTCAATAGAATACAAAAAGAGACTAGGGTGACAACTAAGACTCACATGAATTTAAAGTGGGTGTGGATATTTATCGAATTATCCACTTACATTATTATTTGCATGAAAATGAAAAATGTAACCTTATGGAAATGCAAATTAACTTAAGTCTAATGCATGGGTTCTAGAAATGATCAATACACCAACATCCTCCCTTAAGAGCATCTTGAGGAATGGAGGGAAGGAGAAGGAAATGTAGACCATCCTCCCTCAGTGACAACTTCTTTCACTTCATAGAAAATTCATATGTTTATGTTGATGTAGACAAAAGCATGGTGTGGCTGATATTGAAGCAGAACTAGTGATTTGACGAAGATGTTGAGTATAGCAGGATGTCACAACTAATTGTAAAAGCTCCAAAAATCAGTGGTGTTAATGTTGAAGCTGAAGGGACCTAACACATATACTGGGTCAAGAAGTGATGTCATTACCAACTAAGAAGCTCCACAACTAAACAAGTACTCCATAACATGTGCACAAACAAGGTGTAAAAGAAACAAACACCAACAATAGCCATATAAAGTATGCAACAGAAAAAATATGTCAAGGCAAGAGGAGGGGATGTAAAAAGTCTTTGCATGACTTGTGACTGAATTAAACAAAAAGCCTCCATGGAGAGGACTCACAAATCAGTCCAAAATGACATACAACTTGGTCAAACCATAGTTGGAAGCATTGTTGAGTACTCGGCAAGTGCCTGAGTACTCACGATTTTTTCTTAAAACAAGTATTTTTTTGAATAAACTTGCTGCCAAGTCTGTGACAAGTTTTTGAACAGTATTCGCCGTGAATACTCGTGAGTCCGTGGCCAACACTCGCAAATACTACAAATATGCAAAAACACAGAAAATACCAAGGTTTTATGCTGCAAAAATGTGATTTTGCTGCTTTTTAAGCCCACACGCCCATATTATTTCATCAAACAACAATTGAGCATCCTTTGAGTGAATTGGAGGAAGTTAATAGTGAATTTATGGAGAAGATTTGAAGAATTTCGAGTTTTTAGGGTAGTTTTTTTCTTTCCTAAGCATGTAAATTCTTTCTAAAATTTTAATGATAGGTTTCTAAACATGATTTACAATTTTAAATGCATTCCATTCGATTCCCATAATTTTTATTAGTGATTTGCACTAATTTTTCCTAATTTATAAACAAAATTGATGTTTTTTTCTTGTACACAAGATTTATGGCATATGTTGTATGTTTTAGTTTTTTTAATTTTTTTTTTTGTATTTGAACGTTTATAGGTTAGCATTCAATGGCATCCAACTCCACATCAGGTCGTCCACTAGAAGTTGTGACCCCACGTGGAAGTATTTTTGTATATGGATTGACCACGGGGAGTATGATTTGCATTGTCTGCTTGAAGAAGATTTCTTGAGAGATTAATTGCTTCAAGTACTATATCGCATGCATTCGTTTTCACGACATCACACCGTGTCTCAATGTCACGAAATAGGCGAAATGAGATATATAAGTGGAGCCGACAATGTTGGATGAGAAAAGACTAGAGAGGGTAAGGGTACAAAGCAACCATAACAACCATTTATCCCGACTTGAAACAAAAACAAAAGTAGAAATGATAGAGATTGTGGGCTCTAGTCGTGGTCCACACATAAGAGGCACACCCACCTCATCTAGTTTGATCAAACCTAGTCACAAGGATTTTTGGTACCTAGAAACATATCTTGAACACAACCTTCACTGCAAGGTATAGGGTGGAACAAGGATGTGCACCAGTAAGCAAATAAGGCGTGCACAATTTTTTGGTATTTTCCCTTTAACGCGGCTAAGAGTCCGTACTAGGAGTATTTGGTGATGTCATTGACATCTGCAGGAAAAGAGTTCAAAGTACCCTATCCAAAAGGTTTAAGTGGAAGGTTAATCAAGAATGTTGTCATAGATGCAAAGTTGATTCTAGAAGAACAAAAGAAGTGATGACGAAAGTTCGGATGCATCATTCTTTCAAATGAGTGGAAGGATAGAAGAACGCATCCACGTCAATTTTTTAGTGGCTTCAAATGGCGAGATGGTTTTCTTAAAGTCAATTGATGCCTCTAACAAAATAAAGAATATAGAAAATTTGAACTTGATGTTCAAGGAGGTCTTCCTAGAGGAGGGCATCGAGAATGTTGTGTAAGTTATCATTGACAATACAACAACATATGTGGCAGATGGGAGACTGTTTCAACACATGCATCCATTACTTTTTTGGAACCCTGACATGGCTCATTTCCTTGATCTCCTTTTGAAAGAAAGGCAAATTTGATTGGATGGGACCGGTTGTAGAAGATGCTAGACACGTCACAAAATACATTTATAATCACCCTTGGTTTTCAGTTTGATGAGAGATCACACACTATGAGGAAAGAACTTGTGCGAGTAGGTGTCACAAGGTTTTAAAATAATTTCTTTACGTTGCAAACTATTTGTAATTTGTTGACACCATTGAAGGAGATGTTTGTGATCAAGCATGGCGAGTCTCAACATATTCAAAGAAAGCCAATATAGAGAGAATTGCAAAGATAATTTTTGATGATGTCTTTGCGAAGAGAGACATAAAGATCATCAAGGTAACTTCAAACTTCATTTTAAATTTCAAGTCGATTCTTTTATTTTCAATTTTAAAAAGTATTCTTATTTATTTTGATTGTAAGTTTGTAACTTTAATTTGTTTGTAGATGTCAGAGCCTTTGTTGAGGGTTTTGTGCTTGGTGGGTGGGGAGCAAAACCTAATGGGATACATTTATGAGGCCATGGATAGGGCCAAAGAGGCCATCCAAAACTATTACAGGGGAATAAAGCCAAATTTGGTCCCATTTGGGAGTTAATTGACTAGAGGTGGAATAATCAACTCCACCAACCCATTTATACAGTGGGAACTACTTCAACCCCGTGTTTTTTCGTCTGTGATGGTTTCACAGATGTCGATGGGGAGTTTATGGAGGGCCTCTCAACTTCCATTTGAGAGAATGACACTCGAAGTTGAGGTGAGGGACCTCATTATTTTAAAGTTGTAGAATTACAAGCAAGAAAGGGGGATGCTCTTTTCTTTGCCACTTGTTATCCGAGGGAGATCTACCTAGACACCAGGTAACAAAAATTGGAGGCTTTATTTATATCTCACAAGTTTCAAATTTACAATTATTAGTTACTTACAAGCTTTTGAATATCTTGTTTACAGGCTCTTAGTGGTAAGATTGGGGTGGCATTACCTTAAATCTTCAAAATTTAGCCTGTTGAATTTTATATCAACCTTGTAGTGCTTTTGGATGTGAGTGCAACTGTAGGTTGTTTGAGAGCATTCACACGAAGAAGTGCAAAAATTTGTCTCAACGTTGCCTCAATGACTTAGTTTTTGTGCAATACAATCTTCGGCGTTGTAGAAGAAAGTTGGGGGATACATGACAAGATAATATTGATTCGGATGAGATTCATCCCTGTAATGGCTAGATTGTACAGGAAGAGGAGATCCCATGTTCACAGAGGACAGGATTGATGATTTAAAGAGGCAAGCTATGGACTCACAGGGTATTTTTTAGGGAATAAGAATATTTAAAAGTTTATTATTATAGGCGAATACTTTTTAATTCAAAATTAGGAAACATATACATGGTGAATTCTAAGGAAAAACATAGAATTTGCTACTAAAACATGTATAATTTGGAAAATTTAAAATAATTATGTACATTTAATAAGAAGAGTTGGAGAATAATTTTTCTCAAATTGATTGATTGGCGAATCTAACATTTGAAAAAAATGTCAAAAATTAGCCAATTTGCAAAAAATAGCTCTTAATAATACCCTGCTATGGAGGGTGTAGGTACAATAGAAGTAGGAAAGATTGGATTGGATGACATCAGTGTAGTCTAGTATGAGGGGGGAGTCATTGTAATCTTGTACGAGGGTGGAGCCACAGTCGCAACCTTCTAGGAGGAGCAAGGAGCCACAACTGAATGCAAGGGCTAGAGTCACTAGACCCTCTCTCCACTTTTTTGCTAGAACAGGGAAGAGTAAATTGTAATATTTTTTTAATTTTTAACTTGCATGGATATGAAATTTATGATGACGATTTTAAATGACAATCATCATAAATTCATAGCAGTTATCAGCTAGATGTATTCACTCGATAATGCAATTTTGTACTCTATTTGTATTCAAATCTAATAGACAACAATTCTTCAACGTTTTACCAACTCATTTGATACATTTTGTTATTGTATTTTGTATAAATTTTATGTTTTATAAAGATAAAGTAATTAAGTTGACTATTTACCGAGTTGATTTTTGGTCAGTTGAGTATTTTCCAAGTCCGAGAATGGGAACTATGGGTAAAACTGTTGTGGGACAACCCGCAAAGAACAACTAGTTTCACAGAAGAAGTCAAACTACCAACATAAACATACTTTCGTCTAAAATATTGGAAAATATCAACAAGGAATAAGTGGCATTACAATAGAGCCCAAGTCCAACATCCTATCAACTGTGGAGAACGAATTTATTACAATCCATAATGGGCAAAGAGGGAAAAACCATTTTCATTAAGAGGATATGTGGACAAGGAGGAAGACTTGCTGATGTAAATCTTGTGCTTCTTCATAGCCTCTTCGAAAGCTGCCATGTTCTCTTAGCAACATGATTCAAGGTGACCATTTTTGTCACAAAATGAACCATGCATATTGGTCTTTTTCTTCTTTCGATTTTGAGTTGAATTCTTAAAAAATTTAGGAGAAGACACTCTACCTTGTTTATTATTGTTGGGTGAAGGCTTTCCCTTATAGGAGTCATGAGGTTGTTGTGCTACCAAATCCTGATTCCTTAAGTCCTTGGATGATATCATCCCAATGTGGAGGAGCTTGGTTGGCCCCCTGGTTAGGCACTCACAAAATATCGGTTGCACTTTCATTTCAAGATTTTTGCAATGGCTTGTCATTGGAATTAGTACTCTTTCACTATCTAAAATTATCATATCTATTTAAGTTTTTTCTCAATTTCAAGAATTAATGATTGATGTTATATCTCTTGTTGTTCTGACATTATAGCATTTGAAATGAATCACTTACGACAGTGTAATGTCCCGAATGGGATAATTTCTAAACCCAGAAGGAACACCTGCAATTCTGATTTATAACAACCAATTGATAGAGAAAATATTTAACAAAATTGCAGATCTGAATTTTATTCTAGAAAATGCGACTTGCCTTAGAGATTGATGGCACTCACAACTGATTTAAACCGGATCAAATAATTACCAAAAGTAACCAAAATTTATCATAGATACATGAATGCCACAAATATAAATATTTTGATCCAAGAAGAAGAGCTGTAATTTTATTAAAGTCTATAGAAAATCAGTTTACATACATGAATGGAAAAGAGGCTTTTGAAGTCCAAATCTCATGTAAACAAGCTGGAAATGATCTTTAAAAATATGATAATGAAGATAGAAACCAGATTTGGAATAGCCGTACCCTAGGAAGCTCTGATTCATCCCACAAGTGGGTCGCTCCTCTAGAAAACAGCTGGAAATGTATGCCAAAAATCAACCACAACACTTCTTCAAACCCTAGCTAGAGATGACATAAATATGCATTTTAGGGCCTTTAAACACTCCTGGAATTCAGAATTAATACTTGAAACTCAATAGAAACCCTTGAATAGAGCTTTCTCACACAAAGGATGAAATTTTTTTGTTCTTCAACCTTGGCAATAGAGGGTTTGCATCCTCTAATGCAAACACATCAAAGGATTTTCGTCCTTCAATGAAAAATTGGAAAGCAATTAGCTAATTTTTAGACGGATCCTTGGGACAGCCAGTCACCTCTCATTCTCCAATTCCCCCAGCTTAGACCCCCATTATGGAACACATGCAGGGCATTGGTTGGATTAAGGTTGCCCATTATGGGCGATTTATTGCCCTTCCTTGGGAGAGTGGAAAAGAATGGATTCCTGTTTCAGAATGGCCCATTGCAGCACGTCATGAGGATCTCACTCTGCTTCATAAAGTCGTATAGGCTAGACCTTTGTTTTCTTCACCACTTCTAGATAAACTGAGATGGGGACAAGAAGTTTCTGGTACATATTCAATATTTACTGCCTATTCTTCATTGTTGGTTGATAATCCTCATCCTCTTTGGTTTCTTTTCAAACATCTATGGCAGCCAAGTATGTGGCCCAAAGTCAGTTTCTTTGTTTGGCTTGTTATTCATAGAAGAGTTCTCACAGGAGATCGTCTTTTGAAGAGAGGTACATATGGCCCATTTAGATGCATTCCGTGTTTATAGGACGAAGAATCTTCATCGCATATTTTCTTCCTTTGTCCTTGGGTTATTCCTGTCTGACATCAATTCTCTTCCTTGCTTCAATTACACTGGAATAACTTTACATCCATAGAGGAGAATTTTAAAGCATTGCAAAGAAGTCTTCCAATGGGCCAACATTTTCTTCCGATTTTGTGGATTGGCATCTCCCTCACTCTATGGAATATTTGGAAAGAAAGGAATCGAATAATTTTTCAGCAAGTTAGTAAAGAGAGTTCTTTTATCTGGGAGAAAATTAAAATTAACATAGTGGAACTTTGAAACATAAAATATCTTTACCCCAGAGTCTGTCCCTGGAGTGGTTACATCTCCTCAAACAGATATTTCTGGACCCTATGGATGCTATGCTCTCCTGGAGGCAAATTAAACATCGGGCCATAAGCATAAGTCAATGGAAAAGACCTCCTTTGGGATATGGAAAGTTGAACACGGACGGTGCTTCTAGAGGGACTATAAGAAGAGTTGCTATGGGAGGCATTGCTAGAGACAACCAAGGTGGGGTTTAGTTCTTATTTGCTCAAAATTCCGATACTACCAACAATTTTGTGGAGGTGAAACCAATCTATAGAGGCATGCAGGAGGCTTTAAAGATTGGATGGAAAAAGCTTTAGATTGAATCAGACTCTCAAATCATTTTAAAGTTGTTATTTGATGATCGAAATGATTCTTCCTCTAATTGGCGAATAGCAAAAGAAGTATGGAGGATACAGCAATTGAAGCAACAATTTCAAGAAATTCAGATGTACCATATTCCCCGTGCAAGGAACAAAGTTGCCGATGGATTAGCAAATTGGGCTTTAGACAATAGAGATCTCCTTTGCTATGGCATGCCTCCTACATGGTGGTCTAATAAGCTCCAACGCGATATCAAATATATTCTGAGTCTGGACTCCTTTTCATGGTTATATTTCTAGCTTTTCTTTTGTATCATGCTCAAACCTAGGCTAATAGTTTTCGGGCTTGGCATAGTCATATCTGTACATTTTATTTCTATCTAATATAAAATTTTGGTGTTTTTTTAAAAAAAAAAATTAGATGTCAAAATATGCAAATAGATGTCTCTATAGAGAGTGGCGACCTCCTTTTCAAATTTCAATTGGCACATGAGCCCACCAAACAACCCAATCAACTCGCTCCACTTGGGACAAGGTTACTTTATTTTAACTTTTTATTCCCCTTGCTTTATTCCCCACATGGGTCGCATTTTCTCCTTAGGGAAATATAAAATTAAAGTGACATTTAATTTTATTACTTTATCACTAATAAATTATTTAAGTGATTATGATAAAATCATTATGCCTTTTAATTACTTTATTAGAATTAGTTTCCCTTATTTTCCACCTTAGCCATCGGGAAACAAAGAATAGGCTAAGGGTCTTCGACTTGTTACTTTCGAGAAGGGGATATTACAATCGTCCCTTCCCCAAATTGCTTTCCCTCAAGCAATTGCAACTCTGTAATGTCCCCTTCCTTGAGCATTAATTAAAAATAATTACGGAGGACCTTTAATCCACTCCCCTTGGATTAAAGGAATTAATTGGGGAAAATCAACTATCCCATGAGTTTTTTAAAATAATATTTAATTTAATTGGGGCAAGTCGACTACTCTATGTGCTTTAAAATTTATATTTAATTCCCCTCTTGTGTTTTATTTAAATATTAATTGGAGGGAATTAATATTCTATTGGAGTTTGACCTTTTATAGGTAAAGAAGGCTATTATTAAATGATATATCTCTCCCATCTAGAGATTGGCGCCAAAATTGGAGGGAAAGCTTGAAGATTTGAGTTGCAAAATCTATAAAAGGAGAAGTGGCGTCCCCTTGGAAGGTTGTTGATGATTTTATTGAAATTTCTTCATGCTTGAAGAGGGATGCATGGTCATATGTGATCACAAAAAGATGTTTCTAAACACTACCATTATTGTGGAGAGTGTGAGACTTTCTAAAGCTTGCATTGAGTGAATATTATATCATATTTTCATCCTATGTGTGGCACATTTTTTAGAGAAGGGTATTTGCATGTTATGGATGAGTTTGGAAGGATTTAAGTGTGCTTTATGATCTGCTGCTACTGCTGAATTTATTTATACCAAGTCGACCTGCATAGGAGGTTATTTTGGTATGATTTGGTGGCTTTCAAGTTAGATCTACAATCTGATCTGTTTTAGTATATTTTTTCAAGTGTGGGGTTCATGATTTGAAGGTTATTGTGCTCTTATCTAATGCTGCAATTTATCCGAGGTTAATCGACTGGGTTTGTGGTATTTTGCATCATATTTCAAGGTATTTTTGATAGATCTGCAAGCTGTTGCAAATTAATAATTATTTCAGTTATATGGGCTGATGTTTTGAGGGTTTTGGAGTGTTATTAAGGATTGGAAATAATTTGTACAAATAATCCTAACCCTTGCGACTTGTATTCAGACTTTGGGGTTTGTTTTGAGGTGGTTACGGTGATCTAAACATTCAGATCTATAGCTCTTTGGAAATGTCTTAATTTATAGAATAATCTATATTTCATTTGGTGGAAAAATATTGAGTTTGGAGGAAGTTATAAAATTTTGAAGTTTTCAGTTGTTCTGGTGCTTCTAAATTAATTCACTGTTGCAATTAATTTCAGATTTGGAAAAGATTAATTTCCTAACTAGTTCTCCCATCTAACCCACCACTTTGGCTCACTCCAACCCCATTTAGGTTGTATTAAAGCTAACATTGGGTTATTTGAGGTCAAACTAGGAGGGTTTAATCCTTCTAGCATTAATTTGGTTAAGTGATTTTTAGATTTGAATAATATCCCAAAAGGGGATATTACAAATTCATATGTCTAAGTGCCATGTGCAAGAGTTAAAACATGATGTAGTGCTCCAAGAGTCTAGATCCTGTGCCTGTCAAATAGAGAGCTCTTGCCGAAGTATGTAGCCCTCATAGTACCCACAATTATGAATTTGGATCAATGGGTCCACATGCTCCATATTGCAAACTATATCCTTTATTTTATCATTCTTTTTAACATGTTTCTCATGAGGGAAACAATCTGAAATGGTTTAATATGCAACAATAAATATGACATTTTACCATTTCTTTCATACCTTGGAGTGTCATCAAAATCTTAATTTCCTTTTGTCTTCATGATATCTTGGCTTTGCTGTACCAATTCCCTAGCATGCTTGTCCAAAATAGGTTGAATATCATCACGATAGAACTGTTGTGATAAAAAAGATGATGTATCTCTCACCGCACAATGCGTAGCCGATGCAATCTACCCTCTTTTAAAAGATCTTTCCATACTCTTGGTTGTCACAACTTGAGGAGTACCATTCCTCATACCTTGTAGAACAACTTCTTTGTCTTGCACCTTGAATTTCATTTTGATAGTTTGATAATTTTGAGTGAATTCACCCAGGGATTGCAGCCGTTGTACTTCAAGTACTACATGCATCTCACCAATGCCAATGACATAAAACTCATCTCGTACCCCATGTCTTCCTAAAGTGAACTCAAGTTGGGGAATCTTGCTTGTGCATGAAAGTGAGTATCCATTCGCTACTATCACATGGAAGCCTTGGAAATTTTCCATCTTCAATCCCATCCTTGTAACCAAACTTTCATCCATGAAGTTGTGTAGCTCCACTATCTATCAATTGGGTGATCCTTTGTCCATGAAGGTCTCCTCTAACTCGAAACGCATAGTAACTAGGTGGTATGGATAAGGTAGCAAGTGTGGCACCCATGAGAACCACTTCCTCTTCCTTTGCTTGTTCTTCAACTTCTATTGGATCAGCACTCTCTCCATCTTCCTCATCTGAAACTACCTCAATGTAATGGATTGACCCTTTGCCAAGGCAACGATGATTGGGTGTCCATGGGTCCCCACAATCGAAGTATAAATTTTTTCTTTTTAATTCATTATTTACCTTTATTAGCTTGTTGTTTTTCAACCACTCTTTTGGATCATATTTCTCTTGAATTGACTTACCTTGCCGTCCACTAGTTGTTGTCCATTGCTCACCATTTTGAGTTGTCATTGGCTGTCCAAATGAGTCCTTTTGCTGCCCCAAAGGTGTTGTCCTTTGCTGTCCATAAGGTATAGTTCTAGGCTGTCCAAAATCGTGGCCTTTCTGCCAGGTCGTGACTCGTGAGGAAATCTGTGGCTCTTGCAAGGGTCTTTGGGGAGACGTCGTTTCCTCTTCCTGCAAGGTTTGCAAGCTTGAGCTTAGGTGGAGATTCGAGGGCACGGGAAAAAACGTGGTTATGCACAGTTCCTTCTCCAGGAAAAGTAGCATATTGGGAGATCCCCCCTGCTCACCTCTCATCTTGACACCCCTACAAGCAATACATCCCTCAACAATGTCTCTTTCCACCTCCTCAGCTCTGGTAACCCATTCCGCTGGAAATAATGAACAAAAAAAAGGAGCAACAAGATGGTAGCTTACCTAACATCATAGTAGAATTACTACATAGGTTGGAGAGTGTGGAATCATCCAACAGAACCCTACGAATGGAGGTATTTGCGCTGACATCCTGGATGGAAAAAACTGAGATAGACAATATCTTTCTACGAAGACAACTGGTAGAGATCACGGTTCAGGCCACCCCTACAGGTACTAATGATCAATTACATGCTGAAATCCTTGATTTAAAGCACAAACAGGAAGAGATCCATACTCAACAGGAAAATCTCAGGAAACAATCGGATTCATGGGCAAAAATAGTGAAAGGAAAGGACCATAACACATCTCCTATTACAGTAGTGGAGGAAGTTGTATAGGCAAAACTTGTGGAAGAAAGAAACAGATGGGCAACAGAGTTAAATCTCAAGGTGAGAGGGCTGCCCACACCTCCTCCCTCTTCTGATCCTTTAGCCATTGCAACAGATTTCATCACAGACAAGTTGGGGCTGTCGGAGGTGCAAATTGATAGAGCATGGCATGGTCTGGATTCAACCCTCTTCCTTCGCTTCAAATCAATAGAAGATAGGCTTCGGGCCCTTAGGGCTTAACAGAAACTATTCTCACTCCCGAATAAGATCTTCCTTGATGAAGATCTCACTAGAGGTTAGGTGGTAGAACTCAATCAATCCCGTGAGATAGTAATGATAGCAAGGAAGGCAGGCAAATGGTTGGTGATTTGGAATCTCACGCCAGTGGTTCGTGACACCTTCCCTCCCAGTCGGGTTCACTGGTCCCAATGACGATCTTGTTGGTATAGGCAATGTAATAGGGGTATTTCCATTTCTTGTGGGAATGGAAACGATTCATACTGGTCTTCAACTGGCCTTCTTCATTATGCAATGGGTCATTCGGACCTCTTATTTGTCACAGAAACTCATGCGAGTCCTGTTCGTCCTCTCCCGGATATTAGATTGTACTACTGGCTCTCGGTGTGTAGGACAAATACTAGGAGCTCTAGTGGGGTTAGAGGCTCTAGTGGGATTGCTTGCTTAGTAAGGGACACTCTTCGGAGCAGAATTTCTGTTGTTGCTGACGATGAGTTTGCCCGTTTCCTTTAGATCAAGGTCAAACAGACCCCACACCTCCTCCGGGACATCTTTATTGTAGTTTTTTACTTCCCTCGTGCTTCCTCTTCTTTTGCTATTGAGAATGAACCGAACAAAGACCCCTTTTCTGACCTTACTATGGGCATCTCTCGGTTCTCTACAGTTGGAGAGGTCATCTTGTTAGGCGACTTTAATGCACGAACCAAAACCTCCCAGGTTCCCCTGCATAACAGGACAAATGACGCTCTATGCACCTCAGAGGTGGACCCGGGTTCAGTCGGTCTTTAGAGAGAATCAAATGATTTGACAGGGCCCTTGACGGTTTATGGATGACACCTTTTACAGATGGGGGAATCCCACGACTTGTTGATCCTTAATGGCATATCTTGTTTTCCGTGTTCCCGTTTCTTTACATGCAGACCCCACGGTGGTGACGCGAGTGTGCTTGATTACGTCATGACTACCCCCAACCTTCTTCCTTTTGTTCACCACTTTTCCGTCTCCCCCATCCCCCTTGCTGACCATGCGGCCCTCTTCTTTTCCTTGGAAACTACCCCCCATACCCCTAGCCTCCCCCATTGCCCTTCACGTACCACTTTGAGATTCGATGACGGTGATCCCATTGCCTTCTCCTTTCATCTCTGTCAATTTCTTCCCCCCTTGCCCCAGTTTACTTGCTCCCTACTGACAAGATGCACGACCTTCTTGCCTCTGCCATACATGAGGCAGCCTTGCTCTCATACCCCCACTCCACCTCTAGACCCCGTAGCATGAAGACCTGCCCCATGAATTAATGGTATGATGATGACTGCAAAAACCTTCACCGCTAGCTCCGCCTCACCTTTTCCTAGGGCCTCCCATCTTTCCTTTCCCTCAAAAATGCCTATCGTGATCTCCTTCGTCACATTGCCCGAAGGAGGGAGCTCTGCACCTCACTTATGCACTCCCCCAAACACGTTTGGCATACCATCATTCCTCGGCGCTCCCCTCTACCTCTGGATCTTGACCCCCACACTATGTTTACCCATACTTCCATCCTTTATGATATCCCAGGTCAGCCCCATATTCAGGTTGTGTCGCCACCCTCTACCTGGCACATCTTCACCTACACAAATGTTAAGAAAGCCATCTTAGTTTTGAATTACAGCAAAGCGACAAATGAGGGCTTCTAGGCAGAGTTTTTTAAGCATGGGATCAACACTATCGTCAGCTATCTGGTAGTCCTTCGCAATCAGGCGGTGTGTACAAGTTTACCACAATCTTGGTCCCACCATATTATCCACCCTATTCATAAATCTGGTCCTACTTCCGATCTAAATAACTATTGGACAATTATGGTATGTCACACCTTCTCGAACCTGTATGCCACATTTCTCCACATGCATCTTTCTAAGTTTATGGAGGTCAACACCAGTGCAGGGCCAAGGGGCAATCGGGGTTCCAGCCTACTCACCAGACTATTGATCACATTCTCACCCTTCGTGCTATCATTGAGGAAGCATTCATCGTTCATCTAGAGTCTTCTGCTCTTTGTGGATTTTCAGAAAGCCTGGACTCTGTTCTGCGGGACCTCGCCCACCTTTTGCAGACTTAGAGACATTGGCATTTCCGCCCACCCTTCTTGCCCACCATCCTCCTGAGTATATGAGGATCTTGGGCACAAAATTATTGCTGGGAAGACTTTACAGTCTTCATTCAGCACCATTGGGGTCAAGCAGGGCTGCCCCCTCTCTCCTACTTTGCTTCGGTATTTACATTTTTTTTGATCAGCTAGACGGGTTTATCAAGCCGACCATATTCAGGATCGGGGACGGCATTGTCTTCTTCACCAGGTTTTGATCTACATCCATTCGCAGACGAGCGTGGTTCTCACAGGCTTCGTGTGAGAGGTTACATTAGACAACTAGATGCTTTAGCCCTTTTGCTAGCTCTACTCTAGAAAAGCTGACAGTTAACCTTGGTAAAACCAAAGTTATGATTTTCAATGCCCTGAAGATCTTGAACTTCCATTTCTTCTACAGGGGAGAGGAGATTCCAGATCACCATGAGCCTACACTTATCTTGGAGCTTCTCTTCTCTGGACCTCGTTTCAGTTTACTTGCTCTATGGCTATTCAACCTCCCATCAACAAGGGGTATGGCTCTACAGATTGCGATCCTTGAGAGACAGGGCTTCCCTTCACTTCCAGGACACATTGTCCAAGATGTCCCTCTCCATTCTCTTGTGAGACCCAGACTCTATTTGTTCTGAGGTTTGGGGCTCCCTCCCTTCTCAGAGTTGGATTGGGATTGCTATTGAGCGAGTTCAGGGCCTTATGCTCAGAGGTTACGTCATCAGGTGTAAGGAAAGCTGTTCCCCAAAATATCATCCTTGCCGAGTTTGGCGGCTCACTCTTTCAGACTGGAGATCATCTTTGGTCTATGTCTCACTCTTGCAGTCGGCATTCGGAGACTGTCAGATTCTTCCACAGGTGAGAGACAAGTACATCTATCTTGCCTACTCTTCCTCGGAACCCATTGCTTTATCTGACCATAGCGGCCGTGCTCGGTGCTGGTATGCCGGGGTTTCCCATCTCCTGGGATCCCTCGGGATCAACATGGACAGTCTCCCCCCATTTAGCTACTCCATGGATGCTCCCACACACCTTCTGTTGAGTAAGCAGGACTTGCACAGAATCATTAGGGACGACATCTACAGATAGTTTATCCAAATGACTTGGACTAACCCCCGAGGTGAGCTACATCCAAAAATGGCCTTCTACGCCAATCACTTTCTTGAGATCAACAATGGACTGATCACTCGTCCCACCTATATCTCCTGTCATTGGTTGCATGCTCTTCGCATATCTCTGGGTCAGTTCAGGGTTGGCTCCCACAGGCTTCGAGTTGAGAGCGATCACCAGTTGGACCGGTCTGAAAGGATCTGCCAGCTTTGCTCCCTCCAGGAGATTGAGATAGAGGAACACTTCATTTTCAGGTGCCCTATCTACTATGAGATCAGAGGGAGGTTTCACTGTCTTTTCCGTGAACACCCAACATTCACGAGGTTCTTCAGGTATTATGATCAGAGGTGTCTCACCCTCTATTTACAAGAAGCTTTTAAGCTTTGCGACGGGATCCTCCATCCCCCTTCCAGGGAGACTACTATTCGGCAGATCACCTCTTACTTTGCTGTGCTCCTTGGTGAGAGGGGCATCAAGCGGGGGTTCCCCAGTAGAGAACTGCACACCAGATCTGTCAGGACCAGGGGGGCTACTTCCCAGACCAAACGGATCCGAACTCAAACTCGACCAAAAGCCCCCCCCCATAGGCAAAAATTCAACAAGCTTAATCAGAGAGCTAGACTTTCCGCAGGGCGTATGTGTACCAGGCTTCTTCCAGCTCCTGACACAAGACATCAGCATATCACCAGATTTTTCCAGCCAACTTCAGATGACAGTTGAGAGGGTTGGTGTTGAGGATCCTCCCTCCACCCCCTCTCCTTCTTTGTACACTCTCTCTTCCTCTGCATTCTCCCGTCCCTTCGGGCCCAGGCTTCTTCTCTTTTTCTTGTTGTTTTCTGGGACCTTTTTGGGTTCCCTTGTTGCTTCTTTATTGCATTGTATGGTACAGTCCCATTGACCTACTCTGTGGTCATTTGGTGGGCATTTAATATACTTGTCTTGTCTTATCTTATCTTATCCTTGTAAAGAGGGAGGACTGAAGGCTTTGACTAGGCCTCTAAGTGGTTTTGCTAGTCTCTCAATGAACAACAACACAAGTCTTCTTTGACTTACATCTGGTACCATACTGCAAGTCTTTAAAACTCAGAAATATATTTTTCTAATGATCCCTCTTGCTTGAGTTGAGCCAATTCTTTGAAATGGATCTCTGGATCTATTGTACCAAACCTTTCAGTTAGACATTGACTGAATTCTTCAATAGTTGTGATAGATCCATACCCTTGTGTGATCAATCCATGGTACCGCCATTCATGTGCTACTCCCTCTAAATGCAAAGTCGCAAACTTGAGGGCTTCTTCCTCATACATGGGATTCAATGACAAGTATGTATCTGATGCTAAATCTCTAGATTTGCATAAATAAATTCAACAACAATAAATCAAATTAACTCATGAAATGGAAAGTACAGAGAAAATGAAAGTAGAATAGAGCAATTTCTATTGAATATGAGAGGGCATTTTATACAATTGTTTGCTCCTAAAATCATGGAGTCACGTCTTATCATTTTATCCCCATATCTCTCCTTTATTCCCTAGTCTTACTCTCAATCCCAAGATATTCTCATACATTCCTATCTCTATGAGTTGTGCATGACAACTAATTGTGCACACTCACATATTCAAACCATATGTTCACACTATGAATATTAATTTCCTAACATTCACCCCCTTAGTGTGAACATGGGTAAGTTTTGTCTAGTACCTGCTCATGTTCTACAATCCGATGGTTTTCAAAGTGTACCATCAACTCCAACAGGTTTTCTAGTGGAACCATTAACCACTCTGTATGCGATTTTCTAGGAGATTCACAAACTCTCAAATTGGTTTTCTAGTGGACCACCAACCACTCCATAGCACCATACATGTTTCCCCATCCACATTTTACAGAAGAGAACAAAATATAGGAAAATATGTTCCTAACTATGAGCAAGAATTATCCATCTGTTCTTCTTTACTATCACACATGCTGAAAGCAAACACGAAAAAGCAAAAAATAAATGATCACCAATACAATGAAGCAATCTCTTTGTTGGTGACTAACAAGAGATGCTTATTTTTCCTCCATCCTCCTTTGCCTCCAGCCTCCATGGTGATGTTACTTAGTTGGCAAATGTAGGTTTTAGGCTCATTACACAATTTTTCTGGGTGTCGGATTCAACCAATAATGCACCCCCTGACTATGGATGTTGTGTGCAAGTGAAAATTAGTCCAATTAAAAAATTACATAAATGTATTATGCACCACTTTTTTTTTAGATCCCTGTTTTTATTTCCACTTTTCTCTTAAACTAGAAACTAGGTTTTTGTAAAATTTTAACAGAAGTTTTCCAAATATTAACTAAAGAAACCCAATAAATTTCGTAATATTTCGAATCTGGGTTTTATAGATACATTCAATCTATCAAACATTTTTTTTAAAAACAACAAAAAATTTCACTCAACTTACACATAATTTTACGCATAGATACAAGATGAATTTGAAGCTGATGTAAACTATAATATTGTGCGTCTTGTTCTTATCTTTCCAGAAAAAAAACGAGACATCAATCGAATATCATATGAGTAAATTGCTTTCTTTTTAGTGTGATGTGTTTGCTTTAAATTTTCTTACAGGATTCCTTCAACCATCTTCTTCTTCTTCTTGTACACTTGCAGAAGGAAACCTGCTCTGATACCAGATGATGCTAAATCTCTAGATTTGCATAAATAAATTCAACTACAATAAATCAAATTAACTTCCATTAAATGGAAAGAACAGAAAATACAGAGAAAATGAAAGTAGAATGGAGCAATTTCTATTGAATATGAGAGGGCATTTTATACAATTGCTTGCTCCTAAAATCATGGAGTCAAGTCTTATCATTTTATTCCCATATCTCTCCTTTATTCCCTAGTCTTATTCCCAATCCCAAGATATTCTCATACATTCCTATCTCTATGAGTTGTGCATGACAACTAATTGTGCACACTCACATATTATTTAAATATTAAATAATAATAATATTCAAACCATATGTTCACACTATGAACACTAATTTCCTAACAGTATCTAACTTTTGTAATCATGCTCTAGCTGAACACTTATCTGAACCATCATAAAAAGGAATACCTTTCCCAACCTTTGTTGTATGTCTCTTCTTGGCTGCTCCTGTTGAACTCTTCTATTCTTCCCTGTGCCTTTACTATTCTTCACTTGGTAGTAATCCTTGAAAGACAACATGTCTCTCACTCTGAAACTGATGGCTGCATATTCTTCACCTCTATATCTTCAATGTCACTTGGTGGATCTAACTCAATTGGTTGTTCTCTTTCCGAAAGAACTTGGCCTTGAATATTTGAGGTGGAGGCTTCATGAAGGTCTTTGCCGGTCCAAGTGAGCTTCCCTCACCATTGTTGGTTGCTCCTTGATTTGTTGATATATTATGCCCATGTAGAGCCTTAGCCAAGTCTATGATTGAGCTTGTCAATGCATCACACATTTCCCTTTGAGATTCCATCAACACATGTTGCATTTCTCTTTAGCTTTCCCTGTGAGATTCTTTCAGAACTTGCGATAACTCTCTTTGACTCCTCGTAATTACTTGTTGCATGAAACTTAGCTCATCTGTAGGAGGAGCTCTCTGATCTTGCTCATCCATTGTTCCTTTCCTTGGAGTCTGATTCGTTCTTTGATAAACTAGAGGTGTTTTCCCTGTGTGCATTTAGATCTGATCTCTTTCATAGGATAGCAAGGAAAACCGCTCTGATACCACTGTAATCTCCCCAATGAGATAATTTCTAAACCTAGAAGGAACACCTGCAATGCTGATTTATAACAGCCAACTCATAGAGAACATATTTAACAAAACTGTAGATTTGAATTTTATTCTAGAAAATGCGATTTTCCTTAGAGATTGATGGTACTCACAACTGATGTAAACTGAATCAAATAATTACCAAAAGTAACCATAATTTATCATAGATACATAAATGCCACAAATATAAATATTTTGATCCAAGAAGAATAGCTGTACTTTTATTAAAGTCTGCAGAAAATCAGTTTACAAACATGATTGGAAAAGAGGCTTTTGAAGTCCAAATCTCATGTAAACAAACTGGAAATGATTTCTAAAAATATGATAATAAAGATAGAAACCATATCTGGAACAGTCGTGCCCTAGGAAGTTCAGATTCCTCCCACAAGTGGGTCGCTCCTTTAGAAAATAGATGGAAATGTATGCTAAAAATCAGCCACAAGACTTCTTCTTCAAACCCTAGCTAACATAAATCTGCAATTTAGGGCTTTCAAACATTGCTAGAATTCATAATTTATACTCGAAACTCAATGTAAACCCTTGAATAAACCTTCCTCACACAAAGGATGAAGAGTTTTTGTTCTTCAACCTTGGCAGTAAAGAGTTTTCGTCCGCTAATGTAAACACATCAAAGGGTTTTCGTCCTTCAATATAAAATTGGAAAGCAATCAGCAACCAAAATTTAGATGTCAAAATATGCAAATAGATGTCTCTATAGAGAGTGGTGATCTCCTTTTATAATTTCAATTGGCACATGAGCCCACCAAACAACCCAATCAACTCGCTCCACTTGGAACAAAGTTACTTTATTTTAACTTTTTATTCCCCTTGCTTTATTTCCCCATATGGGTCGCATTTTCTCCTCTAGGAAATATAAAATTAAAGCGACCTTTTATTTTATTACTTTATCACTAATAAATTATTAAAGTGCTTATAATAAAATCATTATGCACTTTTAATTAATTTATTTGAATTAGTTTCCCATATTTTCCTCCTCTTTAGCCGTCAGGAAAAAAGAATTGGCTAAGTGTCTTCGACCTACTACTTTCAAGAAGGGGACATTACATGCATTCATTATGGAATAGAATTCAGACACAAACACTTAATGAGGTTCTTTCTACTCTGTCAAAATTAGCAGGATCATCTTCTTATCTTCCTTCTTACATCTCTTGTTAGAACCACAATGTTGTAACTGAGATCATACGAACTTGAACCTAGTAAGGAAGTCTTAAATGGCCGAGAAATCACTTGATATAAGGAAGACAACTGAATTTGTAAATATGCTAGAAAGAAGAAGAGATATGAGGATCGATTAAAGAGAGTTGGCTTTGTGCCCTTCGTCCATGTACAGATCGACAATTTCTGAAGAAATGCCACTCAATATAGCCGCGATTTGGGTCTTCCGTCACTGTTAGAACCATACATTTTCCACCCATTGACGTTTCGTCCGTTATCTCGACCCTCAGGGGTGGGGAAAGGGTTTTGACTTTCCTACCTCTCGTTTTTCTCTTCTGCCTGCTTTCGAGTTTGTCTCTATGCTTAGCTGTTCCTATTGGGTTTGGATATAATCCCTGCAGCAGCAATTACCTTCCAGGTATCGTTTGCCATGGAAAATGCAAGGAAATCTATCCCTGTGTCAAATAATGGCAAGACGACTTTTAGGGATGTGTTGCGTGGATCTTCATCCTCAAATCCCTCCACCAAAAACTTTCAGAAAATACCTTTGCAAATACCCAAATTTGATCCACGGAAAAACGATAAAGGATGCATGCTGGCAGTTGATGGAACTCCATTCATTCACCTCAAGAAAGAAGGTGTGCTAGATAATCTTTGTGAACTAGAAAATCGAAGTTTAATCGTCAGATTTGTTGGATTTCGTCCATCGCTTATAGCTCTGAAAGAATGGGCCAACAAATCGTGGAAGACGAAAGGTGAGTTCACGATCTCTGTCTGCTCTAATGGTTATTTTTTGATTTTTTTCAATTTAGCAGTAGATAAGGAATGTGTTTCAAGAAGGTCCTTGGTTTATGGGTCGTGCGGGATTATTCATGAAGCCCTGACACCCCATGTTTAAACCAGAGGAAGAATTACCTTCTGTGGCTCTGGTTTGGGTTAGACTCTATGGTTTACTAGTAGAATATTGAATCAAATTGTGTTTATGGCTATTGGCAACACCCTGGGAAAATTTATGAAGATAGCAAACTCTTCTGTCCAGTTGGAACAAATGATCTATGCCAATATCTATGTACTCATGGACCTGACTAATCCATTACCCACTAAAATATCATTAGTAATTGATAACGAGGAATGGGAGCAAATGCTGGATTACGAGAACATTCCCTTTCGTTGCCGTCTATGTCACAAATATGGCCATCTTGTGAGAGACTGTCCAGCTAAAGTGCAAGATTTGAAGGAGCCTGAAAAAAATAAAGAGGAATTTGTCATCCCAAAAAAGAAGCAGAGCACAAAAAAATATGGGAAGGAACAACATGCAATCATCAATTCAAATCGATATGCTAGTCTTCAAGAGGAAAATGAAGAAGAAAAAATAGAAGACCTCATGGAATCACAAGTTCCAGAAACACAGTTGGAGAAGCCCAAAGAGGGGATAAACAAGCAACATATGGATCCTCAAAATTAGATGGTTCTTTTTTAGGGTCCTCCTAACAACAATGCAAACCAAAATGGAATTAAGAGCTACCAAAGGAAAACCAAATTAAATGACAAAGTTTAGGAACAAAAGCAGACTTCAAAGGAAACTGAAGATTTGGGCAAAGCATTAGTAATTAAGGAAAAATGCAAGACACCTCATGAAGGTCTATTATTCGGAGTGGAATAGGAACAAACAAGAAATTCAAATTGAACACTGATACTAAAGTGGGAAGGAAACCCAATCAGACTAAAATTCAGCAGGAAGGACAAAAGTTGAGCAATTCTGGAGCAATTAGGGACTTGTCCCAATACCTTCAACACCCAACCCAATGAAAATCATCACCTGGAATATAAGAGGTTTGAAGGGCTCCCTTCAAAGTTTCAAGAGCTTAAAAGAATGATTGTGTTAAACAAGCCAACTATGTTAAGTATTTAAGAATCAAAAGCCTCTATGGAGTTAGTGTCTATTCTTGCTAATAATATGTGGCCTCAAGCTCAACATATTTCTATTAGTTCAGCTGGAACTTCGGTAGGCCAGCTTACCCTATGGGATCCTAAGGTAATTTTTGTTCTTAATTCATGTGCCATGAAAGGAATTATTTGTTTACATGTGTATGATAAGATGGAAGACTAGCAGTTCATAATGTGTAATATATATGCCCCAGTTTCTGTGGAGGACAAAAGGCAACAGAGGAAAGGAATGGACTACATCATACGCTCTTTTCCACAGATACCGCTTATAATGGGAGGAGACTTTAATACTATACTTAAATCTTTCAGAAAAGCAGGGAGGAAATAATCATTTGGATGCTAGTTCAACAGAGTTGCAACAGTTCATACAGACTCATAATCTAGTGGATGTTCCTACGGACAATGGGATAATGACATGGTCAAACAGAAGACAGGGACATGAATGCATACTAAAAAGATTGGATTGATTCATTGTTTCTGAAGAATGTTGGTTAAGAAGATGTGCTCCTAAAGCATGGATACTTAATAATAGTGGATCATACCACTGACTTGTTTGCTTGGAAACAGGCAAAACTCTCCATATCAAAGCACCTTTCAGATTTCAACTGATGTGGCTTCATCACGCTGAAATTCAAGATCTGGTCCGTAAGTGGTGGATGGAAGGGAGGCCTAGGCACGGAACGCATATGTTTATGTTTGTCCAAAGGCTGAAATACCTAAAATTCCAACTTCAGAATTGGAACTGGACTGGCTTTGGGGATATAGCCAAAGAAAAAGCACGGATCTTGGGTGAGCTTGAAAAAAATAATGTTATTCATCACAATTCAGGTACTTCTATGGATCTCTTTAAAAAAGAATGCAGCTTGAAGGCTGACCTCAATGAATGGGAAATCAGAGAAGAAATCATGTGTAAACAAAAATCTAGAATTCAATGGCTGAAGGAGGGAGACATAAATTCAGCCTTCTTCCATAAATCCTTATTATCTAGGAGAGCTCAAAACCTCCTTCAATACCTTACCACAGAGGGAGGAGCTAAGGAACTTTCAATGAATGGTATGAAAAAGGTGGCTAGCCAATACTTTCAACATCTTTTTATGGAACAACCGTTGGATAGAAATGCTCAAGAACAACTTTTAGATCTGATTCCTACACATATCACCCAAAAGGATAATGACAAGATGATCCAACCAATCATGGAGGATGAACTTAACAAGGTAATGTTTACTATGCAGAAAGGCAAAACCTTGGGCCTAGATGGGTTTCCCATAGAATTCTTTCAAGCTTTTTTGGAAATTATTAAATCAGATTTATTACAAGTGGTGGAGGAAACGAAGACAGCGAAGACCATGCTTAAAGAGTTGAATAGAACCTTCATAGCCCTCATTCCTAAAGCAAGAGAGGAAGAAGATATTTCTAGATTCTGACCTTTAGCTCTATGTAATGTGGTGTACAAGATAATAACAAAAGTTATTGCCGAAAGATTGAAGCCATTCCTTTCAAAAATTATATCCCCTGAAAAAGGGGGATTTGTTCCAGGAAGACATATCCATGATAAGATAGTTCTTTCTCAGGAAATTTTACATTCAATGGAAATTCAGAAAAGGTCGGCAATGTTCATCATATTAGATTTATCTAAGGCATATGATAGGGTGGATTGGAACTTTCTATGTAAAGTCTTCAAACCGATTTGGATTCAGTGGGTTAGAGCATGCTTTTCTACTGCATCTTTTGCAGTTTTAATAAATGGCTCTCCTTCGGCATACTTTGGTTCTTCAAGGGGTATACGACAAGGAGACCCGTTATCCCTTTTCTTTTTATTATCCTTGCCAAATGTTTGGGCAGAATGACTAAAAAAGCATGTCAGGAGAAAAAAATTAATGGAGTGCAATTGGCTAAAACTGTAAAACCCCTATCATATTTGCAGTTTGTAGATGATTCCTCTATGATGGGCAGCGCTAATATGACAAAAACTAAACAAATTCATAAGATCATCCAAACTTTTTCTTCTGCTATAGGTCAACTTATAAACAATGGAAAATCCAATATTTTCTTTTTCTATTGCTTAGAAAGACAAGAAGATCAAATTCTGCATATTCTCCAATTCCAAAAAGGAATATTCCCTTTGAAATATTTGGGTGTTCCTTTATCCCCTAAAAAGATGAGGGATTGGCAATGGCTAGTGGATAGAGTAGAACAAAAATTGCTGAAATGGACAAATAAGTGGTTGTCAATAGGAGGAAGGATGACTCTCATCAAATCAGTCCTTCAATTAATGTCGATCTATGTAGCTTCGGTGGTGAACATCCCTGGTACAATAGTAAAAAAGATGGATTCTCTTTGTTAGAGGTTTTTATGGAGTGGGACACGGGAAAAGAAAAAGTGGACTTTGGTCAAATGGGCATCTCTTTGTAAACCAAAAAAAGAAGGGGGACTGGGCTTTAGGTCTTCCATTCACTAAAATATAGCTTTAGCGGCAAAAATCTATTGGAGACTTATTGTTTATCCTAATGACCTTTGGGCTATAAATTTTCGTGGTAAATAGGCAAAAAATAGTTGTCCAGAGAAGATTTTTAAAATAGCCCTTCCGAATAAAGGTTCTCTAGCATTAATGTTCATCAAAAGAGGGGAAAATCTAATTAAACAACTGTTCTGGATTGTTCACAATGGCCAACTAACAAACTTTTGAACAGATTCAGGGGATGGTAAACCCCCAATTATTACACTCTTCCCTCAACTTCAATTAATTATGGAACACATGCAAACCCAGGGATGAATTAAGATAGCAAAGTATATTCAACCAAATACTCAACCTTAGGGACTTGACAGTCGTTGGATTCCAATTACCGAATGGCCTACAGGGATTGCCCAAGAACATCAGATATTGTTGAACCAGGTTTTGAGTGACCGAGTTATTCTTTTTTCCTCTGAGCTTGATTAAATAGGTTGTGGATATAACCCTTCAGAGAAATATGAGGCGTCCTCCGGATATACCTTTTTAATGAAAGCACATCCGCATCCAAATCAAACATTGTTTAAGCATATTTGGCAGCTAGGGATATGGCCCAAGGTAAGTTTCTTCATTTGGATTCTCACACAAAAAAGGCTCTAAACTGGTGAAAGGCTTCAAAAAGAGGACTTAAAGGCCCATTTAGATGTGAGCTTTGTACACAAGCTGAGGAAACGATGGATCGTCTCTTCTTTCTTTGCCCATGGGCTTCTCCTTTATGGCAACATCTAGCTTCACTGTTTAAACTTCAATGGAATAGTTATGGATCCCTAGCACATATTACAGGCACATGGAAGGAAGCCATGCCTAAAGAACAAAATCTGATTCCAGCTATGTGGAGTGGCATTTCCCTTCTATTATGGAATACGTGGAAGGAAAGAAACTATAGAATATTCCAACAAACCAACAGAGAAGCATAATTTCAGGGGGAGAGTGTTCTGAGAGTTTTCTTTTGCCATTGATGTCAACGGGGGAGAATTGAAAGTCAAGAGAAGTAATACATCAAGGGGGAGAGTTAAAGCCAGGGGGGTCAATTGATCAAGATGGGAGGTGTTGTAAGATGGTTGGTTGCCATCAATGACAAAGGGGGAGATTGTTAGAAGTATTGTCATTAATGTCAAAAGAATGTTGATAAGTAACTCGTAAGAAATATTGTCATTGATGTTTTTAGGAGTGTGCCATTCATAAAAATGTTGATTCAGTTTGAATTTTGCATGCCGCGCAACAAAGGAAACTATTTTTTTAGTGTTCAACCGGTTTATAGTGTACCACAGGTGTTATAGTGTTCCACGGGTTTTATAAATGTACTGTGGATGTGTTATGGTGTTTCGTGGATTTTAAAATGATTACCAGTGTACTGGGAGTTGGTTGAAGTATTTCGCGGGTACAAGATAATACCACATAACAAAGGTCATGTGTCGCGATATAGAAAAGGATTACTGCACAACAAAGATAAAGTCGTAGAAGTTAAGGAATGCCACTTTATAAAGGAAAATGCAAGGAAATGCCGCAAAAGTCGAGGAATGCTGCTAAAGTCAAGAATTGTTTGTGATGGTCATGAAATGTCGTGGGACCAAGAGAAAACAAGGGAAGTTTGCGGGAGCCTAGAAGAACTTCAGATATTCAAATTTCATTCTCCAAAGGCCAACCTAAGCTGAATATTCAGAAGTGTGCTTATCTCGTTGACTTGTGAGAAAAGGCACATCCCTTCATGAGATGAACATGGTATTTAAATGGATTCAATTGCAAATTCAGAAGTAGTATGATGATGAATTACTAAGAAAGAGAGAGAGAGAAAAGAGAAGTGAGGAGCGAATAATGAAGACACATCAAGAAGACTTATAAAGAGGAAGGAAGAGCAAATTCAAGCATACTGAAATGCAAAATTGTTGAAGAAGAAAGAGGGAGTACACATAGTATGAGTAGTGCAAGTGTATGAAACTTGAAGTAAAGAGTGAATGGGTGCGAGTGGAGTGAATGAATGAGAGTGGGATAATAGAGAGAGATTCTGGAATAGTAGTAAAGAGTAAGAAGGAAGAACAAAATTGCCACTCATCAGGTTGAAGAAGCAACTACCTAAGGTGGAAGTTTGTATTCTCGAGGATTGGTGTCTCCAGTGAGTTGGTGCTCACAAATTAAGTTGAGTTGGTGCTCAGCATTGGGGATTGGCGTCTCCAGTGAGTTGGTGCTCAAAAATCAATCTAATTTGGTGCTTGGCATTGGTTATTGGTGTCTCTAGTAGGTTGGTGTCTACAAACATTTTGTAAAATAATTAATCTTGTGGTTGGATTTAGACAGTAGCTCCAAACAGTCTTTTCTCTGTGGTTTTTCTCCCGAAAGGGTTTCCACATAAATACTGTGTTGTGCAATTGTTATACCTTATGTAATTACTATTGTTATGAATGTTAACGTTTAAATTAGTAAAAATTGGATAATATTGATTCACCCCCCTTTCAGTATAAGTGTGTGTTCTAAAATTGGTATCAGAGCACGGTTCCTTCAGAATAGCTTAACCGCTAGAAGGTAGATCTGAGAAGCACACATGTTCATTGCCCCATAAAGGTTCCAAATCATTTTCCTACAACTGGTTTTCATTCCTTAGGAACCATAGAATCATGAAGCAATGAGAATGACAAAATACGAAAATATATCAAGCATTTGGTGGGTGTCTGCAAAGTGTTTGATCAAATGCCTTAATAATATAATTCATGATTTTGCATTGTTGCTTTGCCTCTTGGATGTGCTACAAAATTAATCGAATGGGAGGATGTTACGGTTGAAGTGGCACTCAATTCTAAAGATTGCATGGTTTGATTGTAAACAAGTCGAAGCCTCTTGTCAAAGTGGCTTTCTGGGACTCAGTTGTGATTCGTGAAGGAGAATTCTGGTTTCATATGCGAGGTTTATGGTCAACAATTACCTTAGGGAAATCAGAATTGGATCATTTAAACTCTGAATTCTCCATCTCCCATGGTGGTTCCAAATGTAACAATGCTCCGTTTTCAGTAGTCAAATGGCTGGAGGAGATTTTTGCGTATTTTGAAGTGTCATCAGGAAGTCATTCAAGTCATGAAATTGTAATTAATTAATTCACTTGTTGAATTGATTAAAATGATGTAATTGTATAAATTATAAAGTGAACTCAAGTTGTGTTAACTTGAGGCAAGGGACGGGTTAAGTCATAAAGTGGTTATGTAACCACTTTTTGGTGAATGTGCCTATAAAAGGCTTGAACGAAATTGTAAAAGGGGTTGACCTTTTTCTCTAAATTGGGGAATAAACTACCGCAACTTTGTGTGTACCTGTTTTTACCCTATTCCATGAATTATAGAATGTAAACTTGGGAATGAGAATCATATTATTGTGTTTACTATCTTTCGATTATGAACTATGCTTGCTATTCATTATTGAGGATATATTTTTAGTATTAACTCATTGTGTGTGATGCATTGATACACAAACTTTGTGTTGCCTATTCCTGTACATGGACTTTGTGCCATATCCACACAATTCGTTAACCCCTGAAACTTTGTGCTACTAATTGGTTTCTATCCCTTGTGCAGATGTTGTTGAGTTCTACCATTCATGTGAAAGAGAGAGGATTTTAGTTTATGTTTTCCTTGAGTTTTCACAGTAGTTATATGTGTTTATTATGTCGTGGATCTCTCTTTCTCCGCCGTTCTCTCCTTCCTCATTCCATTCTCCTTCCCATTTTTGTTGCCTTTGTGCTTTTTGGTTAAAAGTACCAAAAACCCAATTACCCCCATCATACGAGGGAACTGTCCCTCTCAAATGTAGAGGAACATCACCCTCTTGATAGGTGATCTTCCCTAACTGTTGCATATTTTATACTGCCTCCATTGGGCCATATATGAAAATCTAAAGCGACATAAAATCTTGCCTACACAACGAATGCCAAAAAACCTCTATATGTTTGAAGTCGAGGTGCCAAGTGAAACCATCCAAGAGTAGAGACAAAAACGTTTTGTGGAATTCAAACCCTTGATCTCGTAGATAGTATGTTTTAACAAAATGTGTATTGGTGTTGTACTATTCAATTAGTCTAAAACATTTATAGAAAAATTACATTTTGTTCAAATATATCTAAAATTTTATTTTAAAAAACCGGTGTGCTCGGGTTGGGAAACTCTCGGGCATTAGTCTGCAAAATAGGAATGGCGCGACAATAGTGTTTTTTAAGCAAAGGTGACTTTGGCTGCATGTATGTAGAGGAGTGCCGGGCGAGGAACTTAAAAGTGGGGTTGGATTCTCAAGGACGACACAAACTCAAAACAAGGGCAGCATTGAAGGAAAGAGACCCGGGGTTGGGGATTTGATTAAAACATGACGTGCAGGTCGGTTTGTGCAATAGGGATGCCTAGGTTGTAAGGATCTAGGCATCTTGTAATGAAACATAGCTGTGGATGTCATTAAGGTGCTAGGGATTGAAAAATCTCTAAAAAGGGGAACAAACTCATGTTTACTAGGTTGGAACACTTGCAACGTTGTAAGCACAAAAAAGATAGAGGGATTTTGTGTTAGAAGGACAGCCACAACAAATGAGCTCGAGCATCTTGCAAAAAGATTAGGCCAATAACAAAGAACTTACCTTGCAACATTGTGTGCGTCCCACTTTTGCAAAGGTCAGGGGGTCTTGGTGCTATGAAAAACAAACCTTCAAGGAGTGGTGTAATGTCCTCATTCCTTCACCGAGGGCCTAACGACCATTTTTCAGTCTTAGCCTTGGTCATACCCGAGGGGCTAATAATGCTAGAGGCTATTGGGTATGGATGTTTGATCACCACCTTGCTTTATGTTATATTTTTTCGTTGACATTAGTATTGGGCAACTTGGTGGGAATTATTGTTATATTTTATCGTTGAGGGGGGGGCTCGTGGTACTTCATTACTCTATTTTTTCGTTGGGGTCACTTAAGTCACTTTTGGTGCGTCCCACTTTTGCAAAGGTCAGGGGGTCGTAATGTCCTCATTCTTTCACCGAGCGCCTGACGGCCATTTTTCAGTCTTAGCCTTGATCATATCCGAGGGGCTAATGACACTGGAGCTATTGTGTATGGATGTCTGATTACCGCCTTGTTCTATGTTATATTTTATCGTTGACATTAGTATTGGGAAACTTGGTGGGAATTATTGTTATATTTTATCATTGGGGGGGGGACTCATGGTACTTTATTATTCTATTTCTTCGTTGGGGTCACTTAAGTCACTTTTGGTGCTAGGGGAAAAAGTAACTTAAGTTACTTTTTGTTCATGTGGGTTTCCCCAAGGGGTCGATTAGGGTTGTTTAGGCACTTCGTTGCATTGGAAAGTTATAAAAGGTGGTGCTTGAGGAGAAGAAGACATTCATTCATACACTCACCTATTTTGATATTAGAGCAACTATTGTTTGCACTTCTCTTTGCTTGTGGAGTAAGATCCCATGGGAACCCTAGCTTCGGTGGTGAGAGATCCAGTCCTAGCTAGCAGAGCACTCTTCAGTGGTGAAAGATCCACCCTAGTTTGCTAATTTGGAGCCCATTCAGAGCAAATTTTCAAGCAAATTCAACAGTGTTTTTAGGCAGGGTTTTCAGAGGTTGAGGAAGATCATTTTCCCATATATTTCAACCATTTACATTTCATATTTTTCCCAACGCTTAGGGCAAGTTTGGCACATCTTTTGGAGGAGTTTTGGAGGATTTCCAGCCGTTTTCATAGGGAGACATCAGCCCTAGGAGATTGCAGTTGGTTTTTCTAGGGTTTCCAAGTGCCTATTTCAGATTTGGAGGTTGGGATCATTTCTGTATATGTTTTAGATGTTATATTCAGAAAATCAGTTTTTTTATCAGTTGCATTCAGGTAGTTATGAATTTTTAACATATTTCAGCAATTTAGGGCATTCATAAATTTACTGGTATTTATCTATTATTTAGAAAAATCAAAAATATTTTTCTAGTGTTTGTTATCATATCAACAATCTCTCTATAAAATTTTGTGTGATTTGGACAAGTGGTTTGCAAGTTATCATTATTTTTCAGTTCACTTCCCTATTTGGGGTTTTATTCCAGAAAAATCAGAATATCATTTACTGCAATTTTTTATTAATTTGTCAAGTTATAAGTTATATCCCACTAGGGATATTTCAGTGGTATTAGAGCTGAGTTTCCTCTAGCCTGTTGGGTGTGAATGAAAGTTTATTCTAGGAGAAATACACCGCAAAAAGAAGGGCAGAAAATGGGTGACAATGATGAGTTGAACGAAGAAATGATGAAAAAATTATTTATCAATATGGTTAAATAGCAGGAGACCACTAATCTTTATTTGAGCCAGCTCACCGAAAGATTAGCGCAGGGAAGAGTTGAGAATCATGCTGAAAGAGGAGAAAATAGTAACATGGGGCAATAGGGTTGAAGAGGTGAAAATAGCAATTCAGGGCAGCACACTCTCCGTTCCCATAATACACATTCGAGCATGCATGAGCCCGCATTTTTGAAAGATCTGAAAAATACACAAATGGGACAACAATCAGAATTTTTTGATGAGGAGACTTGTTGGCTGAAATATGAATCCTTGAGTGAAGGGTTTAAAGCTAACATGCCTTTTACCGAGTACTGCAAGATGAAGATCGGTAGTAGGCCCAAGAGGGATCACACTACTCAGGTCCAAAGTTACAGAGGAGATTGGGACATATTTCCATTCCACACTTCGATGGGTCTAAAAAGTGTACAGCGCAATCCTGGCTTTAGAAGTTGAAGACATACTTTGACTTGAATCCCATGCGTGAAGAGGATGTAATTAAGTTTACAATCCTACACCTTGAGGGAGATGAACATGACTGGTGGCATCATGGTATTATTACACAGGGGCACATGCATATTGGTACCTATGCAGAGTTCACACAGAGGTTGATGAGCATGTTTGACAGGAGGGATACTGACAGGTATTTCAGAGAGTTGACTCATTTAAGACAGATAAGTTCTTTAGACATGTACATTACAGACTTTCAAAGGTTGTCAGTCATGGTTCCTGATGTTTCAGAGATGAGATTGACTTCACTCTTCATAGCAGGGTTGACAGATGCACTAGCAGGACTTGTGAAGGCATTTGAGCCTTCTTCATTGCATGATGTTATTAGGAGAGCACAGATTTGGAGTTATCTACCAAAGTCTGAGGTTTCCACCTCGAGTTCAGCAGAGGGTACCTCCATCTAGACCATGGATGGATTTCAGCAGAAGGTTCCTCCACCCAGGCAGGATATGACTAAGAGGCCATTCATAACCTAAGAGGTTAAAGATGAGTTGAGGCGAAAGAAACTATGTTTCGATTGTCGCTCACGTAGGGCTATAGGACATGATTGTACAAGGAAAGGAAAGGCCCAATTCATTGAGGTCTTTGAGGAGAGTGACGGTGAAGGGAGATGAGGAGCAGGAGACTCAGGGATTGGATGATGAGATGGAGATACATTGGGCAGTGCTGGTATTGAGCAGGAGGATGAGACTTTCCCTCAGGAGACTATTGCCACTTTGTCTAGTACCTCGAGGTACAAGGCATTCTGGGTCAGAGGAGTTTTTGTAGGGTCAACAAGTAGTGGTATTCATTGATAGTGGGGCCATCCACAACTTTATTGATGCATCGTTGGTTGAGAGACGAGGTTTGCAAACAGAGGATTTTGAGGGCTTCAACGTGGTTGTAGCCAACATAGAGTCTATGAGGTACACACAGCGAGTCCCACAGTCGAGCATTACGATGGGTAACTATACAGTTACCGATGACTTTTATATTGTTGGTATCAGAGAGACCAACCTTGTATTGGGAGTGCAGTGGCTCTAATCTCTTGGAGAGTTCCGGACTAACTTTCAGACTACAGAGTTGAAGTTTAGGTCCAAAGGGAGGAACGTGATCTTGAGGGGATTATCTACAGATGCACCCAGGGTGGTCATGGCCAAACAGATCGAGAAGATTTACAGGCACAATGGGGTGGATTGGGCAGTGCAGTGCTTGGTTATGACCAAGAAGTCAGAGGATGGTCGACTATAGTACCATGTAGATGTCCAGGGCCTACTGGATAAACATAGTGCAGTTTTTGGTGATATATCTCCTAGGTGTGCCTCCAAATAGGGGATTTGAGCATGTGATTGAGCTTGAGGACAACAAGTTGGTGGTTACTACTCCTTACCGTCATCCCAAATGGTTTAAGGATGAGATCGAGAGGACTATACATGAGCTCATAGAGATGGGGCATATTAGACCTAGTTCTAGTACCTTTGCTTCTTCAGTAGTATTGGTGAAGAAGAAGGATGGAATCATGAGGATGTGCATAGATTACCATGTATTGGACAAGAAAACAATAAAAAATAAGTATCCAATGCCACGCATTGATGAGTTATTAGATGAGCTATAGGGGCAATCTATTTTTCTAAAATAGATTTGCGATCTAGGATATCACCAGATCAAGGTCAGAGAGGAGGATGTGCATAAGACGGCTTTCAGATGCCATTATGGTCACTTTGAGTTTCTAGTGATGCCATTCGGTTTGTCTAATGCACTGGCCACTTTTCAGTCTTGTATGAACCATGTGTTCAATTGCCATTTACGGAAGTTTGTATTGGTCTTCTTCGACGACATATTGGTCTACAACAGGACTTGGGAGGATCACATTAGACATCTTGATAAGGTGTTGGGTATGTTGGAAGCTAACTCGCTATACGAAAAGCTTCTAAGTGTGAGTTTGGTATGACAGAGCTATTGTATATTAGATATGTGATTGGAGGAGGTGGAATCAAGGTTGACAGGGAAAAGATACAAGCGATATTGGATTGGCCACCACCTAGGACATTGACACAGTTGAGAGGGTTCTTGGGGCTATGCACATACTACAAAGGTTTGTGAAGAACTTCTCTCGCTTGACTGCACCATTGACATATTTGACCAAGAAGGGGGCTTTTTTTATCGCTTGGTTAGAATCATCACAACAAGTTTTTGATCACCTTAAGGGGGTGATGAGTTCATGTCTCGTTCTTGCATTGCCATATTTCTCTCGTCCATTCATACTTGAATGTGACGCATCAGGTGAGGGTATTGGATCAGTTCTTATGCAGGATAGGCATCCCATTGCCTACGAGAGTCGGAAATTGAGCCCTGTGGAGAGGGGGTACTTGATTTACGACAAAGAGATGTTGGCCATTATGCATGCTTTGGCCAAATTTAGACAATACCTTGTGGGCAATTTTTTTGTGGTTCATACGGATCACAACAGTTTGAGCTTCTTCCTGGGGCAGAAGGATCTCAACGACCGCCAGCAGAGATGGGTGAATAAGGTGCAAACATATGACTTCGACATAGAGTACACCAAAGGTAAGAATAATGTTGTTGTTGATGCATTATCTAGGAGGCCTCACCTTACTTCTATGCTTAGTTCTATGTCTGAGATTTCAGCAGATTGGAAGGCTCGCATACTTGTTGAGTATTCCAAAAATCAGTTTGCATGTGAGATCATGGATGACATTATACAGGATGATAGATACATGATCTTGGATGACCTCATATACTACAAGGATAGGATTTCCTTGTACCAAAATCCAAGATGAAAGAGAAGATCCTTCGAGCAGTGCATGATACACCCCTAGCGGGACATCCTGGGTATTTCAAGACCTACAGGTACATCAGGGAGAGATTTGCATGGAAAGGGTTGAAGGATGACGTCCTTAACCATATTAGAGAGTGTGTGGTTTTCCAGCAAACCAAAGCCGAGCATTCTTTTCCAACAGGACTACTACAACCTCTTCCTATTCCAGAGCAGAAGTGGGAGAGCATATCCATGGATTTTATCATAGGGCTTCCCTCAGTACACGAGCATGATTGTATATATGTGGTGGTTGATAGGTTAACCAAGTATGCCCATTTATTTTCTATGCCTAAGGGGCATAAGGCACCACAGGTGGCTCAGATATTCTATATAGGTATTTTTAGGCTTCATGGTTTGCCTAAAAAACATTGTCAGTGACAGGGACAATTTTTATGAGCACTTTTTGGTAGGATATTTTCATACTTGTAGGTACGAAATTGACTCCTGACACTAGTTATCATCCACAGATGGACGGGCAGACAGAGATAGTCAATAAGTGGATAGAGGGCTATTTGCGTAGCTATGTGACAAGACATCAACATGCAAGGGTTATATGGTTACACATGGGTGAGTATTGCTACAATACCACCTACCAGATGAGCATTGACATGACTCCTTTTCTGGCATTATACGGGTATGATGCTACATCATTCATAGATTTAGTATTGTCAAATAGCCGAGCTCCCAAAGCTCGTGATTGGTTATAGGAGAACCAAGATATTCTGAAGGCCCTCAAGGAGAACCTCCAGAAAGCACAAGAATCAACAGAAGATTTATGTAGATAGGCACAGGGTAGAGAGGTCTTTTAAGGTGGAAGATTTAGTCTTCCTACATTTGCATCTCTACATGCAATCCTCACTTAAGTAGAGCAGGGCAGAGAAGATGAAACCATGGTTCTATGGACCCTAAAGGATAGCACAAAGGGTTGGGGCAGTCGCATATGAGCTAGAGCTTCCCAAACACAACAAGATACACAATGTTTTTCATGTTTCATGCCTCAAAAAGGCACTAGGGAAACATATTGTGCCTTCTACGGATTTACCACCATTGGACGATGAGGGGAAGCTAGTTTTGGAACCTATAATCTATCATTGAGGTGCGACAGAGGAAGCTCAGGAACATGGTGATCACAGAGCACTTAGTGCGGTGGAGAGACTTGTCACTTGAGGATGCTACTTGGGAGGGAGAGAAGATCTTACAACATCGTAGTTTGCATTTGCTTGGGGACAAGCAAATTTCAGGAAGGGAGGACTATAATGTCCCCATTCCTTCACCAAGGGCCTAACAGCCATTTTTCAGTCTTAGCCTTGGTCATATCCGAGGGGCTAACGACGCTAGAGGCTATTGGGTATGGATGTCTGATTACCACCTTGTTTTATGTTATATTTTATCGTTGACATTAGTATTGGGCAACTTGGTGGGAATTATTGTTATATTTGGTCGTTGAGGAGGGGACTCATGGCACTTTATTATTCTATTTCTTCGTTGGGGTCACTTAAGTCACTTTTGGCACCTAGGGGGAAAAAGTAACTTAAGTTACTTTATGTTCATGTGGGGTTTCCCCTAAGGGGTCGATTAGGGTTTTTTGGGCTTTTTTTTGTTGCATTGGAAGGTTATAAAAGGTGGTGTTGGGGATAAGAGGGATTCTTTCATACACACACATCTTTTGATATTGGAGCAACTATTGTTTGCACTTCTCTTTGCCTGTGGAGTAAGATCCCACAGGAACCCTAGCTTTGGTGGCGAAAGATCCACTCCTAGCTAGTAGAGCACTCTTTGGTGGTGAAAGATCCACCCTAGTTTGCTAATTTGGAGCCCATTAAAAGCAGATTTTCAGGTTTTCAGGATTTTCAGAGGCTGATTACAGAGGTTAAGGAAGATCATTTGCCCATATATTTTAGCAACTTGCATTTTAGATTTTTCCCAATGTTTAGGGCAAGTTTGAAGCAGCTTTTGGAGGAGTTTTAGAGGATTTCCAGCCCCTTTCATAGGGTGACGTCAGCCCTAGGAGATTGTAGATGGTATTTCTAGGGTTTCCAGGTGCCCATTTTCAGATTTGGAGGTTGGGATCATTTCTATATATGTTGTAGATGTTATTTCCAAAAAATCATATTTTTATCAGTTGTATTCAATAGTTATGAATTTTTGAAATATTTCAGCAGTTTAGGGCATTCTTGAAAATTACTTGGCAGTTATCTATTATTCAGAAAAATCCAAAAATATTTTTCTAGTGTTTGTTATCATATCATCAATCTCTCTATAAAATTTCATGTGATTTGGACAAGTGGTTTGCAAGTTATCATTATTTTTCAATTCGCTGCCCTATTTGGGTTTTATTCCAGAAAAATCAGAATATCATTTGCTGCAATTTTTTATGAATTTGTCAAGTTATAAGTTATATCCCACTAGGGATATTTCAAGTGATTGTAAAGGGGCCAATTTGGGTGTTGAACACTATTTTGAAGTGCCCAAGATTTAAAACAAAACCCCCAAAAAGTCACCCTCTTTTTTAATTTATTGCTTTCAAAAGATATTAGGAAGAAAAAAATAAAAAAATTACAATTTTTTAAAAATTAAAATTAAAATTAACTTTGCTAAATCTTAAAAGAACCTTACAAACATCTTTTCTCCTCTATCGTAGCTCCATTTGGAGTGAAACGGGACTCGTCTTTAGGTTTTGGATTCTTCTAGATGCATTGTTGAGGTTAGAGAAACACGAGGTGCACTGAAATGGATGTATCTATAATTGTCTTCTGCTCCTTAATGTGCGTGCAACTCAATGATACTTTGGAAGAGGAGGATAGAAAGGGAAAAGAAGGCACATGTTATTGTTTTGATACCATGTTGAATCTAAAACAAAATTGTAATATATCTTCAGTATTTGCCTTCCCAAATCAACCTTCTGCACATTCATAGACTCAATAGATAGATAACTTTTAGACACAAATAAAAAGGACTAATATTATTGTGAAGCCATAACTTCTAAGCTCGGATATAGTATGTTGCCATCTTCAATTTATACGAAAGAGGAGATAAGATAATAATATTGATGTCCAACAAATGACCACAAAAGGTAGGTCAATGGGACTATACAGTACAATGTCAAAAGAGCCAGTAGGAAGACCCGAAAGGGTCCCTCAAACAACAAGAAAAGAGAAAGAAGAGAAAGGAGAGAAGAATGAGAAGAAAGGGTTGCAACGGCAACAAAAGTGCAGAAGGGCGGAGCTGAAGAAAAGCCCCAACTCCGAGGCTGTCACCTAGCAGCCGAGGCCGAGTGGAAGTAGTTGGCAATATGCCTGTGTCTTGTATCTGAAACTATGGAGAGTTTGGAATGTTGGTGTCTAGGAGAAGGACGGATCGGACGAGTCCTCTGTACCTCTCCTGACTGACCGTGGTACATGGGCAGGGGGCATTAACTGAGTGCGAACATGAAATCCCCTGAACTGAGAAGGTAGCATCTTGGGTCCTAATGGATCTGGTTTGCGAGTCCGTATTGATCGTCGAGGTGCCTCTTGGTGCCCCTCTCAGGTGAGAGCACCGTAAAGAAAGATGTGATATGTCGAGTAACAACCTGCTTGGGAGGGGGCTGAAGGGACTCATTCCGAAGTCTAAGAGCCTCCTATAGATAGAGGGCAAGACACTGCTAATCATGATACCTAAAGAAATCTGCAAAAGACAGATGGTCTCAGAAGAGGCAATGGAATCTTCCTTTGATCTCGTAAAAGATGGGGCATTTGAAAATGAAGTGTTCCTCTGTCTCGACCTCCTGGAGAGAACAAAGCTGGCAAATCCTCTCCAAGCAGTCCATTCGGTGGTCCTCAACCCTAAGTCTATGAGAGCCCACTCTGATCTGGCCTAGGGGTATGCGGAGTGACTGTGATTAGTGGTCGAGATATATACGTGGGCCGGCTGATGAGTCCATCATTGACCTCAAGGAAATGTGCATCATAGAAGGCCATCTTGGGGCGTAACCCCCCCGGAGCGCTGATCCAAGTGTGCTGGATGAACTACCTATAGATGTCGTCTTTGGTAATTTTGTGTAGATCTTGCTTACTCAGTAGGAGATGGGCAGGAGCATTCATGGAATATTTGTATGGCGGGAGGCAGTCCATCTGAATCCCGAATAAACCAAGAAGACGAGAGACCCCAGTGTACCAACATCGAGAGTGGCCACTGTGGTTAGAAAGAGCAATAGCTTCGGAAGAACGGTAGGCAAGGTAGAGATACCTATCTCTGCCTGCGGAGGAAGCTGAAAGACCCCGTATGCGATGCAAGAGAGAGACAAGGCTAAAGGTGGTCTCCAGTCTAAAGGGGCCAACCCCAAACTCAGCCAATAGAATATTGTGTGGAATTGTCTCTCTGCACCTGATGATACGTTTGAGCATGAGAATCTAGACACGCTCAACTGTGGCCCAATCAGAGTCAAGCAGGGATGGACCTCCATGCTTCAGAGCCATAGAGATTCTGTGGGTCCTCACAAGAGAATCCAAGAGAGACATCTTCGACAATATGTCATAAAAGTGGTGGTGGAAACACTGTCTCTCCAAAATTACCAAAGAGCCATACTCCATTGTTGACACGAGGCTAAAGGGCAAGTGCGGAGACTAAAACAAAACCCAGTGAATAAAACTCCCAGGTAAATGTAGGAACTGGTGATTTCAAACTCATCACCTCTGTAGAAGAAGTGGAAGTCAGAAGTCTTCAGCCCATTGAAGATCATGATCTTGGTTTTACCAAGGTTAACTGTCAATTGTTTGTGGTCGCAAAAGAGAGCTAAGGCGTCCAACTGTCGCTAGAGTCCATCCGCGGAGGGGGCAAGGAGGACACCATCATCCGCAAAAAGGAGAATGTAGATCAATACCTGGTGAAGAAGGCAACCATCACCCTCCTGAATATGATCCTTGAGTAATTCCTCCAATTCATCAATGTAAATACCAAACAAAGTAGGCAAGAGGGGGCAGCCCTGTTTAACCCCAATCCTGATAAAGTCCGAGAAACCGGCAGCAGTGTTAAGGCGGCCCAAAACCTCCTCGTACAGACGCATAACGGCGACAAGAAGAGTTTCGGAAATATTGATGTCTCTAAGCCTACGAAAAAGAGCTTCTCAGCGGCACCGAGTCAAAGGCTTTTCTGAAAATCCGTGAAGTAACAGAAAACCTTGGAGGAACGGTGGCTGTGGCTCCTCAATAATGGTACGAAGAGTAAGGATATGATCGATGGTCTAGTAAGCAGGTCAAAACCCCCTCTTGCCCCCTTGCTCTGAAATTGTACTGCTCCAGAAACTAAGAAAGCTGCATGTGGAGAACCGTGGCATAAAGCTTAGAGAATGTGTGGCCCACCATGATTGTCCTATAGTTGTTCGGGTTGGAAGTGGTGCCCGACTTGTGGATAGGGTGAATGATATGGTGGGACCACGACTTTGTAAAGCCCGTACGGACCACCTGATTAAAGAGAGCCACTAGATAGTTGTTTAGAGTGTCCAAACCGTGTTTGAAGAATTCCGCCTGTAGGCCCTCCTCGTCTGCAGCTCTGCTACTATTCATGGCAGTAATGGCTTTCTTCACATTCGTGTAGGTAAAAATATGACAGGTAGAGGGAGGGGGTGCAACATGGATCTGGGGCTGGCCAGGGATGTCATAGAGGGTGGAGGTGTGAGAAAACATGGAGCTGGGAAGCATGTCCTGGGGTAAGGAGGAGTGACTGAGAAGAATGGTACGCCAAAAACGTTTAGGAGAGTGAATAAGGAATGCACGGAGCTCTAAGCAGCGACGAGAGATAAAGGTATGTTTCTTGTGACGATGGAAACGACGGTAGTTGGATTTGAGAGAAAATCTATAAGATAATCTAAGAAGAAATCACCAAAAAAACATGCAAGTAAAAAAGAGCAGGCATGGACAAAAATGCATGCATAAAGAGTCTTGGGTGACAACTAAGACCAAATGTAGTATAACATGGGTTGTGGATAACCAATGAAGTATCCATTTACCTTATTATTTACATGAAAATGAAATATGATTAGGGTAATGAAAAATAACCCAAGTCTATTGTCGATTGATCCTTGAAATGACCACTACACCAACATGACAGCTGTACTTAATTTCAGAAGATGTCATTAGGAGGATGTATTTGCTAATGACACTTCACCCTCATTCATATTCAATCTGTTCGGTGACTTAGAGCAGAGATTTACGTCTCATATGATACTGCCGCCTCCCATATACAATCAATCTGTTTTAGAATGAATTGCTCTGCAACGTGGTACCCCTAGAAATGTATGATGTTCTACATGATCAACCTTGAATGTGGGAATGAGACAATGTCAATCATTGAAAAAATCATACTATCATTATCACCCTAGGTGGTCCCTCTAAGAAAATATCTTTGATCTGTGCAAAAACATTTGTCCCGTATGATCAGCATTAAGATGCATATCTGCATTATGTATCCCAAAATGGGCACAAGCTATTCCTAGAAGAAAATTGACAACCAAGCGATGAGAACCAACAGCTGCATAACCAGCTTAGTTTAACATGGAGCAAATTATAGAAATGCTAAAGTATCTTTCCTGATTCGGAAACCCTGTTGTTGAAGAATTTTCTTTGAGCAGGGGAAACATGCAATCAAGCTATAGATAAGCTCCATTAATAATTGACTGCTAATTGAGAAATGTTGATTGATCTGTAGGTAGAATGTGAAGAGGTGCATTCAAAGCAGACTTCAACAAAAGATACCCAAACAAAATTAGACGAGGCCATGGTAAGCCCTGCTGATTTTCAGCACTTGATTATCACTCTGATTCATTTGGCACTTTTGAAAAACACACCAATTGGTTTCAAGTTGTTGAAGAAGATGGGACACACTAGTGGTGGTCTTGGTAAAGATGGCTAAGTAATTTGAAAAACCTCTCGAGGCAAAAATGAGATTCCTTAATTTTGGTCTCGGGGACTGTGGAGAATGTAAACTCACCATGGGCACATGTTGATTCACTGGCACTCCTGCTCATAAATGTTTACAATCAATAAAAAGGCATTGTAGATGAGTTATTATGTGCAAGTGAAGAGAATCACTTCTGCAGTATGACGTTATTATGTTCCTCAAACTGAGAACTAGAAGCAATAGATGCCCATTGCTTTCCAAGGAGGGATGACTGTCTGATCCAGGTGTTCGGGACAAAATAATGAATTTGAAACTGTCTATTGGGTCAGGAGTTGGAAGATTCTCCAGAGTATCCAAGTTCAAAATTATTGGCTCTCATTTCTGCCTCAATAGGTTTCCGAATTCGTTAACCATCTTTGCCGAGACCTTTATTAGTGTATCCCATCTTCTTCAGCAACTTGAAACCAACTTCTTTGGTGTGTTTTTCAAAACTTCCAAATGAATCAGATTGATAACCAATAAACTCAGGTCAAGCTATACAATTACCAAAATGGTTGCCATATGAATACATTTATGTGGAAAATTTTGACTCCCAAAACACGGTATATAGAATTTTTTTTTATTTTCGGAAAACTGAAATTTTGAGTTTCACGTTGTGACAAATCCTCGTGACTTCTTGGGGGAACGCTTGTCATGTGGCTTTTTTAGATTTCAAGGTTAATCACTTTATATTTCTATTTCATAGGAAACATAAAAATCAGTGTTTTTGTGCAATATGAAACATGAAAATTAATGTAGCTGCGCAATATGAAACAAAAAAATCAATGTTGCTGCGCAATATGAAACATAAAAATCAGTGTTTTTGTGCAACATCTCTATTTAGAGATTGCTGCCTTATTGTAAATTATTCAAAGTTTCATTAAAGCTTCATTTACATTGCAGTACCAGATATGTTTATTGTGTTCGTTTCCTTTTCTCAGGTGTAATGTCCCCATTTCTGAAGACCCTTAGCCTATACGTCCCCGTGGGCTTTGGGATGTGCAAGGGGAACATTTTATTAAATAATTAAATATTATTGCCTGGAGCAATAATTATTTAATTATTTAATTATTTTATAAAAGTCATTTAATTTAATTCCCAAAATATATAAAATTAAATGGGGAATTAATTAAATAAAAAGTTAGGTGGCTTTCATTGATAAAATTACCCTTTGCAAAGAGGACGCCACACCCAGGGAAAACAAACTGCTTTTATTTAATATTTTCCCTCTCATAGGGTTTTCGAATTTTGTGCCTCCTTGCTTATAAAAGAAGTGTTAGGGTCATTATTATGATTATGCTATGATGAATTTATTTTGATACTCCATGCTTGGAGTTGGGATGCATGCCCATTGATGCTTTCTCTCTCTTGCGTGGGAGGTTGTTTTAAGCTAGTTATTGAAAATCGTTTGAAGTGATTATTTGCTAGATCCATGTTTTTGGCTTTGGCAAGCATTTGGATTTAATTTGCAAGTGAAAATCTGCCTTTTACTGTAGCGTCACTGTAGCAGCTGGGTTTTTGTTCCTTGCATATAGATTTGGCTGATATAATATTCTTTGTGATAGTGGTTTATAACTCCCAGCCCTAGCGAACTTCTTATGGTGTTTGTGGACTGTTTTTAGAGTGGTAAATGATCAGATTTTTGTATGCTTATGTGTCATAATTGCAGCTACAGCCTGGGCATGTTCGGTAACTCCTTTGGGGCCTTTTTAGAAGTAATTTGATTGATATTCACTTTCTAACTTGCAGCGACTTCTTCTATTTTGCAAATGGGCTGATTTGGAGTATATCATTTGGAGTGGATCGACTAGGTGTTGCATGTTTGCATGTTGTTTGACAGTCCCCTTTTGACAGCGAACTGCGTAGTATTTATTCATTGCCTTTAGCAACTCGTTTCAAGCCAATATTCCTTTGAGTGACTGCGAATTGATTGGGCTGATTTGGTATTACATTCATGTGTTTAGAAGTCTGGATCTGATCTAATTTGACTGCTGTTCCTTCCTTGTCAGCGATCTCACATAGAGAATTATATTTATTAGTTAATGGGTCTATCTCTTTTCCTAACAGCGACTCAGACTGGGAGTGAATATTGGATGTTTGATGCTTGTTAGTGTTCTAAATAGTCAGCGAACTGGATGTTGTTAAATTACTAAGCTACAGTGATTTGTTCAAGGCAATAGTTGTTGGAAAGCTCCCCTACACTCTTGCTGGTTGCATATATTGTTTGGTGACTGTTTTGAGGATAAAATCTGTGCAAAAATAAACACATGGGCAGCAATTTCTATTGGTTAACATATCCTTCTTTGTGGCTGTTACATCCCAGTTTTGGCGACTATATTTTGCATGTGTTTGAGGTCCTTACTTGCTGATTCAGTTATGACCCACTGCTGAAGTGTATTGATTGGTTTAGCATATGTTTTGAGCTCTCTAGGGCAGCGATCTGGGTGATGTTATTTGGGTATAATATTCATTCCCTTTTGGCAGCGATTTAATATCTTTTGCAGCGATGTTTGATCTTCATATTTATGGGAAGCAATCGGATTTTCTGAGTTTAATTGCTTAAGCTATTTAGTAGAGGCCATTAAACGCCTATCTTGGGGTTTATTGAGTCATCTATTTGACTGGTTCAAGTGGTTTGTGGTTGTGTTTTGCAAATTTCAACGGATTAGAGTATTGAAGGGTCGTTGATTTGCATTTTTCCCATTGATTCCAGAATTGGGATATTACATTAGGTTTGTTGCTTTCACAACACATTGAGTTCCTACAATTTAGTGTGTTTTTCACCAGATTTCCAATTAAATATGGATCAATTGATGAGAAACCATGATGTATAGTCTAATTATGGACAATGACACTCATTCTCAGGTTAAGACTTGTATCTTTCATCTTTTACATTCTCTAAGTAATGTTGATATAGAATTGCTGGTGGTGTCTCTCCTTCGTATTTGATACATGTCAGCATTGAAAATAGAAAATTTCAATTGTAATTCCCTCTCTCCGACATCAAGTGTAACAATATGCAACATCACCTCGCAATCACAAATTGCAAGGGATGCTTTCTCTGTTTCAGTGCTTTGACATGAAGACAAAAGACTGATCCTTCAACAATGCTTTGAGGATGATCTCAAGGGAAAAAAAACACAGTACATACATATCATAAATGACAGAAATATATGAATGCAATGATAAGTAAATAATAAATATAATACTACCAAGGGCATGATGATATGAGGTGATTCAAAAAAATACATCAAATATAATAATTATGTTCTTCAAAATAAATTAATGGGATAACAAGACTTGCATTCTCTCTCATGTAGAGTGACTATCTTTAGGCACCTCCATTTATCAAAGATAGCTTGTAAGGTGCCTTCATATTTTTAAATACGGCCCCTTCTTTCTAATGTTTAAGTTCATTCTATCTATTCAGTCCTGCTTACTATGACTTTTTATATAAAGTTCCTTTCCTTTCAGATTTGTTGAGACTAAAAGTTATTTTATGAGCTTTTTTATGTGTTGCATGGAAATCCTCATTTCCAAAGGAAGACTCCTGAAGCAGTCATAATTGATAAAACTCTGCTTTTGCTAAATAGTGGCATGCAGATTACAGAGGCTTTGCGGCTACAGATGGAGGTCCAGAAGCAGCTACATGAACAGCTTGAGGTATTGATGTCGTTTCATTTATTAGTTTGTCTTTTGCTTTTGCATATATGGTCATTCTTACGACTTTGTGAAATTTTGATGCAATGGTGCAGATCCAAAGGAATCTACAGTTGCGGATTGAAGAACAGGGAAAATACCTTAAGAAGATGTTCGAGGAGCAAAATAAAGCAGGTAAGTTAATCATTAATCATGAACCTTCTCTTGGGGGGGCCTCAAGAAAGTCTACCGAGGTAGAGCTTATTGCAGGATGTTCTGAGCCAAATTTAAGCACATTAGAGAAAGATAACAGAGAGTTTGGGAAGCTGCCTATTTCCAAGAGAACTAGTGCAGATGGACAGCAACAGATGCCAGAGCTTAGAAGTTCAAAAATTATTGAAGGCCCTGATGAGATATATCTCGAGTCCACTTTGAATTTGGAATTTGGGCCAGAATCACCCCCTTGTAAGCGGATTCGACCCGATGCTGATACACAAAATTTGGATTGGCAGTGAGCAGCCCTCTTGTGTCACCATACGCCAATTGCTTAAGACCCCTTGGATATGAATTTTATTGTTAGATTTATAGTGTCTAAGACGAGATGAAGTATGGCAAGGTAGGAACCATCATGGCAGATTCTGATGAAGGCTACATTGTAACAGTCCTACTTTAAACATTATGAGTCTGGCTCTTGGATAGAGAACTAAATGTGAAAATTGTATGGTGCATTATCCAAAGGAGTATTTCCATGTGCATATAATTTTATGTTTTTTGGTGGAAGTTCAGTGATTCATTCTTATGCTTGGGGTTTATGAATCCGGGAAATTTAATTCAAATGGGTGAATGCCACTTACTGATATGGCTTATGGAGATCATCAAAGGGAGTTTATTTATATCATACCACTAATTTTTGGGAAGACTGTTACAAACAATATTTGTATTTTTTAATCCACGGAAAGTTGGGACTTCTATTGATTGAAACTTGTACTTCGACATGGTTGATATTGGAAACCATCAAAAACATTTCAAAATAAATGTTTTTCCTCACATATATCACAATCTTAAATTTGTTTGGAATGAATGGATTTATCAATTTGTTATTGAGTTGGTGTTTGTCTTCAGTTCAAACTAGTTATACATAAATCCCTTGTGCTTGTCAAGTATTTCGCAGTATTCAAGGCTCAAGTGTTTATCAAGGATTTCTCTTTGTTTCTTCTCGAGGAATGGAGAACTGGGTGCAGACAAGTAGACATATTTTTTCTTAATCAGAATGATTGCTTTTTAGTATGGTCAAATGAAGTCAATTTTGTTGGTCTTCACAATTGGGTCGTTATTAAAGAGTTCTGAGGCATGTCTGCTACGTGGAAGAATCAAACAAAAATGTATTATTCTGAAATAGTGAGAACGTGGAAGATTGGGAAAGGAGAATTTGTCTCTTCTGCAGCAAAGGGGTCGTCGAGACAGAATGGCATTTTGTCATGGAATGTTCTGCATATGATGATATCCGTATTCAGTATAAAAACAATCTAAAGGTGGACAGACTAGAGGAGCTCTTCGAAGGAACAAAGCTTCCAGCGACAGCAGGCTTTATCTTCAAGATTCACAGCCGAAGAGCGGATATTGAAAAGAGTTTGAAATCTGATTAAATTACTGTTTCTGTGGTCCCATAGACTCTTTAGTCTCGTGGACGTCATTAAAATCTTTCATTTCATTTCATTTCAAGTTATTCATGGCTTGTCAGGCAATCTTGCAAATAGTTCCTTAGTATCAATAATTTAGGACACACAAAACAAATTGCAGTGAACAGATTACTAGAATCAAAATGCTATTGAAGTTGTGTGTCAAGTTTGTCATGTGTATGCCCAGTATCCATCAACTCGAAAATGGAGCAATTTTTACAAATTATATATATATATATATATATATATGAATTAAAAGCATCTTTTGGGTGCATGGGTTATTAACCTTCTTCCTTCTTTGTTCTGGTGCCAAAGTTTGAGGGGGCACCCATTGTGCAAAATTCGCTAACTACTCGAACTCAGCCTTGTCCCTTTTGATGTAAGGCCTATGCGCTTTAGCAAGATAATTTTTAAGAGAGTATCAAGCTATGAAAGAAAGTCAAGCTATTCTAGCTAATTCAAGGATGGTCATTTATGATAAATATGTTTGAATTGTGCATCATTTGGAATGTCTAATTGAACATTTATATAATTAAAAAAAATCATGCGTTTGAGTGAGTGTGGAGTTGGACATCTAAATAATTTGACTTTTCCATATATAATGTGAAACTGAATTATTTTATGACTAATTTATATTCAAAATTATTATTTGCGAGCATAATTATAAACTTCATGATCTTAATTTTTTGGTGCATTGGAAATAAAAACGTGGGACAAACTATACATGAATTGGAATGTGGACTTAGACATCTAAATTATTAAAATTGTTCATACACAACTTGAAAGTGAATTAATTTATAATTCAAGTATATTACCTATCTAAAACCAATGTCTACATATTAAATTTTTGCTTGATATTAGATGTGTTAAAAGCACTAGAAAAGTTATTAATGGGATTGTGTAATATATTTTTAAGCTTAGCACAGGAAAATGCAGTTTTAACACAACAATATTCTGCTCTATATTATTTTCATATTGAATACATATATATTGGATAGTGATTTCCTATATTTATGGAGATATGATCTCCTCCAGAATCTCCAATATACGTGTGTGGTTATAACCACCACAGTTCACGTATAACCAATTATTTATAATAAACATTATTGTTATAAAACAATAATATAACAACCTAACCACAAACCAAACATAATATTTACCACTCCGTAAATATTATTTACCATGGAGACACTAAAATTCCTAACATTCCCCTCCCTTAGTGTTTACATGGTAAAACATATCTCGTTCTTTCACTGTAGTGTGCCACCTTTGTGTGCTCATGATCAACTTCTCAACTATGCAACATAGGGCATGCACAAAACTCGCAAATGTGCCAACACTTCCTCCACTGATGGTTTTCTCTGGCTTCTACCAACAACCTCACCCAATTGGTTTTGTAGGTGTACCAATAATCTTTTACAATTGGTTTTACAAGTTCACCAAAACCTTACACAATTGGTTTTACAAGTTCACCAAAAACCTTAAACAATTGGTTTTCCTGGTTTACCAATAACCTTCACATCATGATTGCTATAATATATTTTGATCAATATTCTACAATGTTTCTACAAAAGGGGTTACATGAGGAATACTCACAAGTGAACAAGAATTTACATCATCTATTCTTATTTTTTCACGCCACACTGAAAAACTGAAATCCTCACAACACAACTAAAACAAATGTCATCATACCCGAAGTGCGGCCCTGTCGTTGATGACTGGTGAGAGGTCGTTGATTGACCTCCAACCTTTGATGCCTTCGTCCTCCAATAACATGTTGCTAACTCAGCTGGATGCGAACATGAAGCACATTTGTTTCCACATTGAGCTTATTATTTTTTTCCCTCCCACAATGTTAAACATTTTATTTTTCTGGACATCGAATAACATCGAAAATGCATCCGTAAGGTAAATTTTATTTATTTATTTTTATTTTTTTTACAAATTTTTACAACTTAACTATTTTGACTAATAAACAAATATCCTAAAATCACCTATTTGACAACAATACTCAATTTACAAATTACCTTAACATTACAAGGACACTTTTGCCACATTCACAACGCAAAAATAACTTTACTAATTGATCGACTATTTTGACAAAAAAAGACATTTTAAAACCAACTCAAAGGATACTTTGATGACGACAAAGACTATAAAATATACTAACAAGATGAAATTTTTGTTTTTAATATCGACACTGTTGTCTCAATCTTTTAAATATAAAACTATTATTGTAATGACACATAACAACTCAAGACTAACCATATGAAATTCACGTGGCATATATCAACAAACAAAAATACCTATGAGACTTAAGTGACTAAAACCTAATGACAAAAAATTAATGATTAATTACTTCCGAGCAAAAAATAATTATACTATAAAAATAAATCTAACCATAGATATTTTGAAGAGTTAGACGTCGCAGTAGGAGACTTCGAAGCCTTGTTGCAGCTCACAGACATGTGAGAGAGGGAGCTCGAAAGGCATTCAATCATTTACTCACAAACCCTTGAGTCCAATGTAACACTCTAATTGCATGAAGATGAATAGAATGCAACATGCAACAATTGACAAAATTCCTTGAATAATTTGGGTCGTATTTGGGTGTTCTAGAAGTAATTGCAACTTGTAAGAACTACTAGACGTTTACACACAGTTACAAGGAGTAACTACATAATACTTAATTTGAGTTTGCGCCACGTCCTCTACTAAAGAAATACGTCAGATCTCAAGATGTTCCTATGTTTCCGTTGAGAGGATGTGAAGCCACAAAAAATAGAACTTCTGAAACAAGCTCAGATATTAGCATCCACACGAAGCTGAGGAATCATATATGGTGATAATATCTTAATCAAATCCGAGACCTCCGAGTCTAAGTTAGGAGGGTTTGTGTTTTTATATGCTTCCAATCTAAGTTGTCACGCAATCCACATATCAACATATCTCCAAGACTCTATGCGAACCTCAAAATATTTCCTGTCAACGTATATTATTGACAATACATGTCAAATTATAACAGTAATACCATACAAAACTCTAGGAAAATGATGCCTTTGAAAACATATTCCACTCTAAGCTTTTCTTAGAAAAACATCATATTTGAAGATCTTCACAAAACCATAAATCTATAAAAACTAAATTACAAAGCACAAACTCATCCCAAAGAAATTTCAATCCACCGGGGCAAACGGATAAAACACCGCCCCTTCACTAATCTCTCATACAGCCATACCCGTTCTGATACCAAATCTAAGCTTTGTATCAGACTTGCACAGGAAAATGCAATTTTAACACAACAATATTTTGTTCTATATTATTATCATACCGAATATATATATATATATATATTGGTTTCCTATATTTATTCAAGCTTGGCGTTGAAAATATTCACGAGCTATCATGTTGTACTAAACACTCCTTCGATGTTACGTCTATCTTAAATAACTAGCAATGGTAAATCATGGTGCAGAGTCTCCACCAATTGGTAAAATATTTATAAACTTGGACTAGTTTATGTAAGTGATCAATTATGCTATGTTTCATGCAAGCTTATGTAATATTTAGATGTTCAACTATACATTCCGTATTATAATATAACATAAATTGTAATTAGTAAAATAGCGAACTAAGAATTCATTATGAAAGTTTTGTATTTTTTGAATGACCAATTACACATTCCAAATCATGAAAAATAATAATATTGTTAGGAATTTTAGTGTCTCCATGGTAGATAATATTTACAGAGTGGTAAATATTATGTTTGGTTAGTGGTTAGGTTGTTATATTATTGTTTTATAACAATAATGTTTATTATAAATAATTGGTTGTACGTGGATTATGGTGGTTATAACCACACACATATATTGGAGATTCTGGAGGAGATCATATCTCCATAATGGAGGTTTCCTATATTTATGGGGTTACCTTCCCACGTCATGGAGTATTAATGTTGTTTCACCAAATGCAGGCAACAAGTGTCCACTGTGATTAGTCCACCTTTGTGAGCATACTACTATCTTGTGCCATAAATGGAGCTTTGAAATAGGGCGTTGAAGCAGGGTCTTTTTATAGATGTTTAAGTTACATGTACACTGGGATATGTTTGGTGAATTGTTCGAAAAAATGTTGAAATATATGTAGTCTCATGGACTATAATGATTGTGAGATATGCAAACATTGGGTTTTTTAAAAAGACATTGTCAACTTTCAGGCAAATGCAATCAGCAGGTGTAAAGCTAGAGTCCACAACCTTTGCTAGTATCCTCGTAGCTATATTTTGGTTGTGCTGAGAAATGCATGGTAACACCTAATTATGGCACAAGTGGAGTGTTTTCTATTGCTTCTTCGGGTTTTAGTGGCATCCCAAGTTGTCTTCTAAAAAGATAATAAAATGAAAAACAAAAAAACTATATTTAGTAGAACTAACACGACAAATGTTGTGTTCAGAAGGGCACCACTATTGTGGTCATCATGTGGTGTAAAACATGGATAACATGGCAACATTCTAGTGACTTTGAAATCCACAACATTCAATGTAGCACATATGTGAGTTTTTTTTTTCTTTAGCAAGAGGAAAAATGGAGTTCCGGAGATCCGTACCCTAGCATGTGTCTAATACCCTAACATTGATAGATACTGATACCAATGTTTCAATGGGCTTGTGTTATGTTGTGGAGCCTGTTTTCATGTGTGGAAGTGTTGAAGACTGTACACTAAAATTACTGTAGAGAAAAAAAAATGGCCTTGAAAAATTTGCTTGATATTTTGGGAAACATACTCTTCTCATGTGGGTGGGATTTTTGACCCATAGATTTATGGGGTGGTTTTGGCTCATGGTTTTGGTACACATTGTATTGAAAAATTGCTTAAGTAGTTACCTATTTATGTTCTTTTGTGCATATGGTAGGGATGATGTTGTATTGTAGATGTGTGTGAATTCGGGTGTGAATTTAGGAGAGTTTGTTGAGCACAGCTCCAAACAGATCTGGGTATTGTATTGAGAGAGAAGTAGCTTGTAATAAAATATGAGCAAGTGATTCTTGGTGGACGTATCCCAACTTGGGTGAACCATGTTAAATATTGTCTCTGTTGTGTTCTTTTATTTTCTGCACTTTTATTTCAAATATGTAATATTTTCCGCAAATTAGTTTCTACTATTACGATTCTGTGTGGGATTGTTCCACATATTTTATCCCTTATTTCCTAACAGCTCGAGCAAGAGTTTTTAAATTCGAAATCATTTTCCACAACTTTTGTAGCAATCAATACATTATATTTATATGATTTCTTTTGTTTTTGTTCACCATCCACATGTCCTTTCCTAGGTTTCCTCTCATTCATTCAATTCCTAGCCCACTGCCTCTGCTATTCACCCCTAATCTTTGTAATCCGATATAAGGTTGTGCAAAGTGTCTGCTACAAAAAATCATAGGAAATTGCTTTCGGAGTATGGCCAAAGGAATGTAACGACCAATAAAAGTGAAGGCTTAAAATATTTCATAATTATTAAAGACCCTAATATTGTTTCGAGAGTAGTAGGTCGACATGGCCTCTAAAATATTTTCCCCTCTACACAAACCACAATACATGTGTCAATGGAGTGTTTGGAGCTTTGCATTCAAATAGGAAATCAATCCATGTTAACATTTATGTTTGTCTTTTCATCTCTGGGTACATGGTGGACAAGGGCTATAGTCAACAGTCATTGTCAGCATACCTATTTAGAAGGCATGCCCCTATCAAATGGAGGGTTCCTATCAAAGAAAATTGACAGACATTGTGAGAGGGAAGAGATTTGTTCACATACAACTCATTTTGTCAAACAGATCATGTGAAATGTAAAAACTAACAAAAACATTCATTGCATTATGTTGTCATGGATGTGCATACCATGTTCTAAATCTCTTATTTTGACCCAAGTTATGAGTATGGTTGTGATGCATAAGCATCACTGAAAAGCTACAAAAAGAACAATTTCCCTTGTTATGAGATCAAGTGGGTGAGTTAGAAGGCCAAGGTTGAGTCTCCAAAATTTGAAATTTGAAATTAATAAATTCCCTCCATTTTATGTCCAAGTGTCTTAAGTGATGTTTTGAGGTCTTAAGGAGTGTATAAACTAATAAAGTGATTAAAGGATGTAATTGAGCCAAATATGGGAGTAATGAGTCATCATAGGATAGTTAGGGTATGAGGAAAAGAGGGAAAATGAGTTTAAAACGTGAGAAAGAATCGGTTAGAGCTCATTCATCGAGGTAGAGGAGAGGTGAATAATTTTGAGTCATGAAATCTTAATGAAACAATTAGTAGAGCATAATAAACTCTGTTTTTGCAGGAAATGGACTGAGAATAGCTCAAAAATAGTGGCATTTTTTTATTGTGAATGATTCATTTGTAAGGTTTTAATTCTTTGATCTTCTTTATGGCATGATTGTAGCAACTTATGAGTGTATTAGTGAGCATGTGGAAGCTTGAGTATTATATAATAAGGTAGGCAAATTTATATGCATAAGTACTAATTATAGATTGATAATGAAGCATGAATTTATGTATGTAAGTTAGAATTGTGTAAGGTAATGCGTAATTATTATTGAAGACTCTTGATGATCTTAAATATGAACATTATGTGACAAGATTCCCCATGGACTAATAGAGGTGAAGCTATTCCATGTATCCCTCGAAGAGTGAGTGAATTGTGGCTTGTGTTGCATGTGTGGCTAAACATCTAGGTGTTAATTTGACTGTGAAACATGACTTGAAGGAACCTATTAAGAGCTATAGTGAATGAAATCTATGTGAGAACTGGTGTTGAGCATGTTAGAGCATATAAAAGATGATTGTATTCAACTCAGACCCAAAAAAGAGGCACTTTGTTCTAAGGAAAAGATGCATGGTTAAACCATGAACCTGATATGCACGGTTCTATAATCTTGCAAGCAATCTGAGTTTAATGACTTTGATATCCTCCACTATCAAGAGGATCCAGTGCTTATTTGTGATTTTAATCTTGGTGCAAAGATTTAGGTTGAAAATCTAATATTTAAGCACTTTATAAGCATTTCAAAGGTCCCGGGCTGTAGGGTGTCACCGAACTAGGGTTTGAATTTTAGAACCTTGAATCATCGAGTTTTGACATGAAATAGGAAACACAATACTGAGAGAGGATTTACTTAAAGATTTTGAAAGAAATTCTATGCTCCACCGATCAAATTCTAATATTTCCTTACTATTCCTCGAGAAACACAATGATCAGGGTTAAAGGGGCTAGAAAGGTTATTTATTGATAAAGGAAGTGACATTTAGGATTGGTCTCAGGGTCTGGTATTTCATGTACATAAAGAAATTGAAAATGGGTTCCTAAAATTTTTGTCTTTGTACATGTAAAACTCATGCAGTGAAAAATAAACTTGACGGAGTCAATCTCTAGGGCTAAAAGAGTTAGTAAGGGCTACAAAAGCAAGTTGAGATTTTAAGCAAAGGAGAGGGATTCAGATTATAAATCTTGGGGTACTTCTTGGGATCCAAAAAGGGTGCTTGATGATATTTACACTTCTTGATGGGTGACTATGGATCATTATAACCTTGATCAAAAGCAAGAACTAGGACTTGGTGACATTAAAATGGAAAATTGAAGTAAGGGAGTGCATAACCTTGGATTTGAGAGTTTTTGAACAAACTGATAGTTGCAAAACCATTATCTGAGAAAATAAAATAGGGTAATGGGTTGGAGTTAAGCTATTGAGGGCCAAGGAGTCAAAATTGTAGGTTTGGTCAAGGAGCTAGTAAGAGAAAAGAAGGGCAGGGGCAGTCTTGGACATTTGTGGTAAAAATGAATAACAGTTTGGTATCTTATAATTTTGAAGGTTGAGCTAACCTATTTTGAGTATGGAGACAAGGTGTAGTGAAATAAAGAGGTCAAAAAATTTCAAATTTCAAATTTCACCTATTTGGGAAGCTAGAATACAAGAAGCAAGAAAAGAGTGAATAGAAGTAAGAGAGTGAGTGAAGCTTTTTCATGAAATGGAATCAACTTCATGAGTGAGGTTGCATGGGATAAGGTTGTAAAATAGGGTATAAGTGTTAGGAAAACCTTGAGGATTGAATGAGTAGCATTCTTGCATGTTTTGAGCTTTTAGAGCTAGTTGAGAAAACTTCAAAAATAGGGTACTTAGGAAAATGAATGTTATTGGTTGTGTTCAACTTGATGAATGAATGAATTTGTGTTGGAGATATACATAAATTGGTATTAGAGATTGAAAATGATCACATGAAGATGTTTGATTACTCTAACCAATGAATTGTGAATGTGTGTAAGTTATTATGAAATTTGTAACAGGTAATTGTGAAGACAAAGAAGAAGAATGGACAGAGAAGAACTAGTGATAGAGTTGGTGAAGTTGATAGGAAATAAGGAGAGGCAGAAAGAAATAGAAAGAAAAGAGAGAGAATCTTGGAATACGAGAGAAGAAGCAAGAAAGCAAGAGGCATGGATGGAGGAAGAACTGAAGAAGTTGAGAGAGGATGTAAAGAAATTGGAAGAATTACTGATGAGACTAGACAGAGAAGTAGGATATGTGATGAAGAGAAGGGTCAAATGGCCTATAACTCAGATTGTGAAGAGGAACCAAAGGCTACAGTTGAAGAGGATCATCATGGAAGAAGAGAAAAGGCTAAGACAAATGAGGAAATAAGCAAACAAGATAGAGGAAGAAGAAGTCAAAGAAGTTTATGAAGGCATTCAAAGGATGGATGAAGACAAAGAAGAGGTAGCAACAACAAAGCAGGTTGATGATGAGGTATGTAATCAATTTCAAGTAAAAAATGAAAGTTTCTTGATTGAAAATAACATATAAATTGAAGAAGATAAGTTTGATAGTCTTGTAAATAATGAAGAATTATGTGAGTTACATGTTGAGAAGAAGGAAATCGGTTTAGGGAATGTGATAATGATAATGGGTATTAAGAGATTCTTGTTGAGAATCAAGAAAACATGTATGCTGGTGAAATAAAGTGAACAAAGGACATGTGAGATTACATATAAGAAGTATGAGACAGGTAAAGAAAGTGATAATAAGGTCCTAGAAGAGGCCTTGGACAGATTTTTGCAAATTGAAGACAATAAGAGAAGTATAGTGCATGAGAAAACACTTGAAGATGAAAGTGAAGAGAAAGAGATAAGAGGAAAAGAGAAAACAATTGTAGTAGAGGTTGATAAGCAGGTTTGTGAAGAGAGAGAGGTCAAGAAAGAGGAATATAATGAGGTGAAAGGAAGGAAAGATGAAAGAGAGAATGAAGAAGGTCATGATGGAGAGCTTGTGGACCTAGCAAAGGGTCTAAAAGAGGAGAAATTAGTTGATGAAGTGAATGAGGATGATGAAAAGAGGAAAAGTGAAGTGTATGAGCAACATAAAGTCCATGTTAGCAAGAAAAATGATGAAATCATGTGGAACAAAGGCTATAGAAAGGTGGACAACATCAAGAATCGTGAAATAAAATGTATGCTTTTTGTTTTTGTGTTTGATTTTGCAGGTATAGATGATCAAGGAATGAAAATGGAAGAGATGAGGAAGAAGTTAAAGATAAAGGAATCCATTTCAAATAAAATGCAAAGATAAAGACCCAAGTATGGGATCCAAGTGGCCAAAGAATGAGCAAGGACAATGAGAGAATGCAAAGAAAACTCAAGTCATGCAAATGAGATAAAGACAAGGTGATGCAAACAACTACATGGACATATTTTTCTCCTCCTAGGGAGTATGATGAAGGAGCATCATTGAAAAGCTACAAAAAGTATAATTTCCCTTGTTATGAGATCAAGTGAGTGAGTTAGAAGGCCAAGGTTTAGTCTCCAAAATTTCAAATTTCAAATCAATGTATTCCCTCCATTTTGTTTCCAAGTGTTTTAAGTGATGTTTTGAGGTCTTAAGGAGTGTATAAACTAATAGTCTGTTTAAAGGATGTAATTGAGCCAAATATGGGAGTAATGAGTCATCATAGGACAATTAGGGTATGAGGAAAAGAGGGAAAATGAGTTAAAAAGGTGAGCAAGAATCACTTAGAGCTTATTCCTCAAGGTAAAGGAGAGATGAGGAACTTTGAGTCCTAAAATTTTTAATGAAGCAATTAGTAAAGCATAATAAAATCTATTTTTGCAGGGAATGGACTGAGAATAGCTCAAAAATAGTGGCATTTTCTATTGTGAATGATTCATTTGTATGGTTGTAATTCTTTTATCTTCATGATGGCATGATAGTAGCAATTTATGAGTGTATTAGTGAGCATGTGGAGGCTTGAGTTTCATAGATAAGGTAGGAAAATTTATATGCATAAGTATTGATTATCAATTGATAATGAAGCATGAATTTGTGTATGTAAGTTAAGACTTGTGTAAGGTAATACATAAGTATTATTGAAGACTCTTGATGATCTTAAACATGAACATTGTGTGATAAGATTCCCCATTGTCTAATAGAGGTGAATCTATTCCATGTAACCCTCGAAGAGTGAGTGAACTGTGGCTTGTGTTGCATGTGTGGCTAAACATCTAGGTGTTAATTTTACTGTGAAACATGACTTGAAGGAACCCATTAACAGCTATAGTGAATGAAAACTATGTGAGAACTGGTGTTGATCATGTTAGAGCATATAAAAGATTATTATATTCAACTCAAACCCAAAAAGGAGGCACTATGTTCTAAGGAAAAGATGCATGGTTAAACCATGAACTTGGTACGCACAGTTCTATATGAAAATATTACAAGAAATTTGAGTTTAATGACTTTGATATCCTCCACTGTCAAGAGGACCACGTGCTTATTTGTGATTTCTATCTTGGTGCAACGATTTAGGTTGAAAATAAGATTTAATCACTTTCTAAGCATTTCAAAGGTCTCAGGCTGTATGGTGTCACCGAACTAAGGTTTGAATTTTAGAACCTTGAATCATCGAGTTTTGACATAAAATATGAAACAAAATATTGAGAAAGGATTTATTGAAAGATTTTGAAACAAATTATATGCTCCACCAATTATATTATGATATTTCCTTACTATTCTTCGAGAAACACGGTGATCAGGGTTAAAGGGGCTAAAAATGTTAGTTATTGATAAAGGAAGTGACATTTAAGAGTGCTATCAGGGTCTGATATTTCATGCACAAAAAGAAATCGAAAATGGGTTCCTAAAAATGTTGTCTTTGTACATGTAAACCTTCTGTAGTGAAAAATAAACCTGACAGAGTCAATCTCCAGGGCTAAAAGAGTTAGTAAGGGCTACAGAAGCAAGTTGAGATTGTAAGTAAAGGAGAGTGATTCAGATTATAAAAATTGGGGTACTTATTGGGATCCAAAAAGGGTACTTGATGATATTTACACTTCTTGATGGGTGACTATGGATCATTATAACCTTGATCAAAAGCAAGAACTAGGACTTGATGACATTAAAATGGAAAATTGGAGTAAGAGAGTGCATAACCTTGGATGTGAATTTTTTTGAACAAATTGATAGTTGCAAAATCCTTATTTGAGAAAATAAAACAAGGTAATGGGTTTGAGTTAAGCTATTGAGGGCTAAGCAGTCAAAATTGTAGGTTTGGTCAAGGAGCTAGTAAGAGAAAAGAAGGACAGGGGTAGTCTTGGACATTTGTGGTAAAAAAGAATAACAGTTTGGTATCTAATCATTTTGAAGGTTGAGCTAACCTATTTTGAGTATGGAGACAAGGTGCAGTGAAATAAAGAGGTCAACAAATGCAAAATTCCAAATTTCACCTATTTGGGAAGCTAGAATACGAGAAGCAAGAAAAGAGTGAATAGAGGTAAGAGAGTGAGTGAAGCTTTTTCATGAAATGGAATCAACTTCATGAGTGAGGTTGCATGGGATAAGGTTGTAAAATAGGGTATAAGTGTTAGGAAAACCTTGAGGATTGAATGAGTAGCATTCTTGCATGTTTTGATCTTTTAGAGCTAGTTGAGAAAACTTAAAAAATAGGGTACTTAGGAAAATGAATGTTACTGGTTGTGTTCAACTTGATGAATGAATGGATTTGTGTTGGATCTCTACATCAGGTTGCTAAGATAAATTGGTTGGGTTAGATAATTGTTTGTTGCATTTGGTGTAACGACAATGCTTTAGGAGGATGTTTGTTTCTTCTATAAGTTTCTCCATTGGCAATATTTTTTCATGCGTAGAATGCAACACAACAAGGCTAGTGAGTCATATAACAAGCATAGACCCCAATTGTCCCCATTAACTCCCCCACCAACATTGAAAATTGTAGTTCTTTAACTAGACCTTAGCATAGGTAATTACTTCTCTTTAAATAAAACCATTAAAAATTACTTCTCTTTTAGTGAAAGTATTTAAAAAATCATATGCAAAATCCAATTACTTTTCTACTTAATCAAAACATAATATTGCAAAAACCATTTACATTTTTATTTACTCACAAACATTTCATTAAATAGGACACTTGTTTGTATTGATTATTAATATCTAAATTTGTAATGACGCAACTATAAATTAATTTAAATTCAATTATTGTTGTGCACATGAGACCAAGAATGGCTAATTGGAATGGAAATCAACTAGACTGCAAATGTTAAAAGGAAAGTAAAGACAAGGGTTTTAGAGTTTATTACAGTATAGGAAAATTCAGGAATCACCTTAGCGGTTTCAAGAAAAGTGGCTCTTTGCCTCCGAGAGTAGGGAGAATATGGATGTATGGGCGATGAATTGAGGCTTTCCTCCTTCAAGACATGTCATCAAGTTTGCATCATTTCCATTGGCTTCCCCTTCCGCAACATCCAATAGATCTATCTTGTGAGATTAATTTTCTTCCATTCCAACTCATTCTATAGGGAAAGGATAGTGTGGAGGTGGCAGTGGATCATGTAATTGTGGGGTGGCATCTTCGTAGTGAAGCTGGCCATGATTTGGTGGGTAAACGTTGAGAATTATTTTCCATAGATCATTTTCTCATTTTCACCTACCCTCTAGCCCTTCTATTAAAACACCTTCTGATGAAGAGGACCATCACAATTTCATCCATTCATCAAAACAAAATCAAAATTCAATCTCTTCATTCATTCACTATCATGTTTAATATATCTTGTCTAGTTGTCAATTGGCTCTAGAAAGAAATTTGACTCCTTCATGCACTCTCAAATCTTCAATTCTTGCATATACCCTGTTACCTCATCCCTTTTCCAATCCCTCATAATCATTATTATCTCTGAAATCAATAAGCCTAATCAAACCTCTTCCTTTGCCTTGATAACCTTCAAAAGTTCACTAAAAGATCTTGTAATCTCAAACAACAACTTATATCTTAGACTTATCTAGACTTTCACAATCGTTCTACCTACTTCTCACTTCACATCAATGCTACAGTAATTAACTAAGGCATTCAAATTGATCAAATTATTAGTCCTACCTCAATATCCTCAACTCTGCCCTTGGAGGCTCTTAATAACAAGTATCATGGCATTTTCATGATTAGGGTAAAATTTGTACACCTATAATAAAATAATGACATTCTCTACTACCCTTTGTACCTTTGATGGTGTGGTGTAAAGTTACGATCCCAACTATTTGCCCTCTTCTTGTATTCTCACTTTCCTTCCTTCTTGCATTTTCTTCTTACTAACCATGTCTATAGGGTTTCTAGGCTCTATTTTCTTAACTGAGACATTTCAAATCACTTCCTAGACATATTTGGGGACCCGTTTCCTTTTTTAAGTTGTGGCTAAAGTTTAAAATTTTTATTCACCACCTAACATATACTTCCTTTGCAAATCAAGATTAGTAATTAGCCCCTCCTAGACTATGACAGGGTATTGTAGCAAACTATCAAGAATTTTTGGAATCTTCACCAAAAAATCTCTAAAATTCTTACAGAATCCTCTTGAGAGGCCTTTCAACTTATAATCTATGAAGTTCCAACTCAAAATTTTAAGTTTAAAGGTCTAAAAACCTTGTTTCCTTATAAACCCTAATTGTGTTTCTACACAAACCCGGTAATGTATAAAACCTTGTAACTTCCAAATTAATTGCTTTCATGAATTGAAACCTTGCCCCTACATCTATTAGGTCTCTCTTCAAATTCATGAGCTAACATTGTAGATCAAAATAGTGCCAAGGGTCGAATATGGGGGTCACATGAGTAATTGCTAATTGTACATACACAGTGATAGGGTTTACAAACCCTCAACCTTAATCAAATGGAATTATAGAACTATTTGAAGAATTATTTGTTGGATTTTCAGGCCACTACCATCACATGATTGTAAATATGAAAACATGCATTCTATTCACCTCTCATAACAACAATCCACACAAATTTGAGAAACTTATGAGAACACAGTCACAGTTTCTAGATTCTACAAGTTCTTTTATGCATGCAAATGGAAATTAGCAAGTTGTTCAATCTTCCAAGCTTTGAAATAGTCTAGTTTATCAATTTCCTTCATGAATTTACTTTTACCCAGGGCTTTTTATCAACATTATAATCAAACCACAACAAACAAAACTATTATACCATCATTCACTGTCACACACACAGTCAAACATCAACTTTGATAGAAACAAACCTTCATGAACTGGTTATTAACCTCCAAAACACTCTCTAAAAATCATTATAAGAGTGATCATTGAATATAAAGACCTCAAATTCTATGCTCAGAGCTCTTGATAAGAACACAACAAAAGAAGTATCAACAAAAACAAAGTTTTCCTCAGTTTAGTTAAGTGTAACATACAAAAAAATCATGTTTCTCTACAATCCTCCTCTCCTCGATCTCTTTACTCGAGGAGTAACCAATTTTTTTCATCCTCAAGTTTGAATTCATTATATATTTTTCCTCTTAACCTAGCTACCTCCTCCTATTACTCTCATGCCCACTCATATGCTCATATACACACTAGGAAGCATTTTTGCAACTTTTTCAACATTTATGGATTTTGACACAAATCAAGACCTATGACATCATTTCTATTCATTAACACACACCCTAACACTCCTTACAACCTCCTTGTAATCACACTCCTTATTTTAAGCCTTAACAATTTCAAATCTCATTTGGAGGAAAATACAAAACAGAAGATAATTCCATTTTTAAAACTTATTACATGTTTATAATGACTCCCTGAGACTATATAAGGACTTCAACATGTTCCAACATCTCCAAAGCATGAAAATAAGGAAGATTGACCACATAGTGCGCATCATTCCATGATGCTCCTGCATCATACTCTTGGGGTAGAGAAAAATAAATCTTGTTTTTTTTAACTCCATGACTGTATACCTACACTTTCAAGAGAATTTCCAACTTCTTTGCATGCTCTTGAACTCTCATCTACTCCACTATTATCCTTGACCATTCTTGGACCACTTGGATCCCATACTTGTGTTTTGAAACTTGCATTTTCTTAGAAATTACATCATTTTTCTTTGAATTCCTTCTTCATTTTCTCCCTCTTCATTGCTCCACCAGTTTTACCTGCACACACAAACATGAAAACAACAATTATAGAATCTTCATTATGTTTTATCACATTATCCATCCTTGTATGTCTCTCTTCAAACTGTTTTTCATCCTTTGTCATGGTTGAAAGGACATACATTTGTCCATTTGCTTCAATTTCTTGCTTGTTTGCTTTCTCATTCAACCTATCCACCATACCAACTTGTTCTATTTTTGTACCTTCACCCAATTTTCCCTCACTTAAATAACTATTTTCACAATAAATCATCATTTTATCAGCTTTACCTTCACTCATTTCATTTTCATCCACCATACACACTAAATCTAGCAAAAGATCACCTAGTTATTGATCTTGTTTTCCATCACAATCACCCAATGAAATGAATTCATTCACATCAAAATCATCTACTTCATGTTTCACACATTCACTATGAGATTCATCATCCTCCATTTCAATAAATTCATTTAGAGAAGATTCAATTTCAGTTAGGAAATTAGTAGATTTTGAACTTGAATCACTTAACTTGATTTCATCTTTTGCATATTGTTGGTTGTAAAATTTGATCTTGAAAACAAGCAACAGTCGGGGTACAACAATCCCTTCTCTTTATGGGAGAGGTTCCCTTATTGAACACAAAAGAGAATGCCAAAACACTTATTTACAATATAAACATTTGTTTAACATTTTGGTAAAAGATTCTGATATTTCAGACGCCTTCATCTAAATATTTTCAATACAAAAGAAAGGAGAATAGAGGAATTGGTATTCAGAAATTGATGAGAGGAGAGAACTTTCAGACACATAGATTGCATAATGATATCTTACTGATGCTTGATATAATAACAAGATTTAAATAAGCATATAAAAACACAGGACATCATGTATTAGACACAAAGTTCTAATCATAATATCAATTGAAAGTCACAAAGTTCTTGCTTAAATACGCATAGCTTCATATGAATCATACAAGGAATAGAAAGGGATAAAGAATGAGAGAGAATGAAAACTTCTTCTGTATTGATTAGTAGTTCAATGTTCTTTTTACATCCAAGATATCAAAATCTGATCATTTACAATGACAAGAAAAGTTCCTTAAATAACCCAAAAATGGTTACAAAAGAGCCTTTTCAGTTTTCTTTCTTTTAATCTCAAAATCTACTATCTAATTAAATATTATAATCCCAATTTATCTCTTGTTTACATAGCATCTAACTAAAGAGATAAGAGCCACCTTAATTAGATATTTTAAATAAGAAAGGAAATTATGAACTAGGATGTCGAGACGCCAGAAGAAGTGCTTATAGCCCATTTTGTCTTTAGCGCTTGATTTCCAAATCTTTTCAATGCTTCTGCTATGTCCATGCCCCGAGGAATTGTTGTATTGGTAGTTGCATGAGTCCAACCGCCCAGACACCTTTCCATTTCTTTTCCAAACTCTGTATTTTCCAAGAATTCTTTATTAGCATCTTTGATAGCTACCTGCAGGGTGCAAATTTATTTCATCTTCTCCTTGGATATAGTGTCCTGCTTGAACAAATCCTCTTTAACAAATGTTTTGAACTGAGACTTGATTTCTTGAATAGTGAATTTATCATTTGAAATCTCCTTGAAGATTTGATATTGAATATCCTGGAAGGCTGACATGAAACAAGATTTAAAAGCTTCTCATTTTTGTAACATGTTTCTGATTTCTCAAATGGATTCTTCAAGAACTTTAATCTTCCAGTCAATGCTGAAAACCCACTACTTGGACAAATTCAACTTTGCATCATCAAATACCTTATTTTCCAAGATGATTTGTACATTTGTTTCACTCATTAGTCTAAGATCTTGAATACATTCACTCCATAATTTCAGTTCCCTATCCAAACCAATGAGTGAGGTGGTGAATTTTAACTGAATCTTAGCAATTTTCTCATATGCCTTGAATGCTTCCTCAATGAAATTCAAACTTGTGATTATCAATTCATCAACCATGGCTTCCATTTCCTTCCCATAAGTGGCATGCTTATGAATATGTTTAATGGCTTGAACCTCATCATTAGACAGAATGACAGGTGGTGGGATGGAAGTCAGAGGGGTTGGGTCAAGTACTTTATCTTTTGCCAATAAGGATTTAATGAAACTTGACAAAATATGATTCTGATCCTCCAATTGCTCTGTGTATGCTTCCCTTTTTCAACTCTTTCAATCACTTTAGACATTGTTTCCCTCAGGTTATGCACCTCACTTTCTGGTGTTGATTCACCGAGACAAATTCTCGTTAATTCCAGATCACCCATTGATAGGTCCTTTTCATCCTTGTCAAGCTTGGGTCTTGCAATCTCCATGAATTTCTGGCCTTGGGAGTCTGAAACCAATCTAGAGGTGACCTTAGCATTTTTAGCTAGAGGGGGAGGAGTAGTACCCAGAAGTGTTGCCACTGCATCAAACTTAGGAGCAACAATACTTGAAGTGGCCTTTCTTTTTTTTCTTTCCAGCAATGGTTGGTCCTAGGAAAATGAAGAACTATAAGTGGAAGGAGCAATGGGCCCAAGTGTAGATGCACTCATCGCACTTAGAGTTTTTATAACGATCACTTATAACATAGAGGTCTCGGCTTTGGTGATGGGATCTTCCTTAGAGGATGCTTCCACATATTCTAAAATTGGTTTCCTTGTATGATCCTCCTTCACACTGATTTCTTAAGGGATATTCTCCTTCAACTTTTCTTGCTCTTTTCCTTCATTTTCATCATCTCCAAGGTCCACAATTTCTTCCTCATCAGGTACTATTTCAATTTTCTTAGGAGAGGGTATCCTTTCACTCTCCTGAATAACCTCCTCTACCTTATCATCCTGTTTAGCTTTTCCCTTATTTATGTACACCAGAGTTGAAGATTCTAGTGGAGAAGGAATAGATTGTTCGTGTGCTTCAAGAGCTGATGAAGGTATTTCTTTTTGGGGAGTAAAATTATCTTGGGAAGTAGACTAGATTTCCTCGCCCTAATCATCTTAACTTTCATGTCGAACCAAAGCCTAGCTCTCACCAAGACATGGTTGTTTATCTCCTTCAAATCATCTCTTTCCTTAACAAACCAATCAATGGTTTCAATAGGGGTGTGCTTGATTGACCTCATACTCAAGAGACTGTAGTTATTCATCATCATCCTCAAACCCTACAAGAACATTAAATATACCAAAATCCTTGATTTGTTGCAGATGCAATCTTCCATAGTACCTTCTCTGAGCCTCATTATTATCAGAATAATCTGCCCAGTAGTCTTCAATATCAGCAAGGTGTTGATAACCCATTCTGAAATTGGTGACAATGAACCCCTTAATATCAAAGCAAGTTCTAGGTTTATAATAGTGAAGAGTAAGAGGGGAAATTGTTTTGTCAATATTATGAGCATCTAAAGCAGTCTTGCAAGTGTAGTTACCCAATGTGATTGGGAATTGAATACCTGTAATTTTCTTATCCATGCAGGTTTTATGCAACTTATCCAATTGTCTAAATATCTCAACCAAAGCCATCTTGTCACTGCATTACATGGGGAGTTTCAGGGTTTGTCCTTCAAATCCAGCTAATTGTATATATGAAAATTTCCTATTAATTGCAGTGAAAAATCTGCCATAGACATTGATTAGTTGTTTCACCTCATCTGATAATATTCTAGTAGTATCTCCTTCCAACAATCTGATGATGTACATAGTGAATGCATCATTCATTCTCTTGAAATGATGATTACTAACCTTCAGAGTTAACTGTGGATGGTACTCATAGATGGGAGCATCCTTTTTGTCTTCAATAGGGGAGAAACCCAACCATTCTCTGTAAGTTGCAATGGTGTACATCAGATAAGAGGTCAGGTAGAAAGCTTGAGTCCTTTGAACATTTACCAATTGTTCAGTCAAGATTTCATAGATTATTCCTACCCAATTCAAGCTTTGCTTACCTTCACATATAATATTGATATAGGGGCATATCCAATAATGAAACTCATTGGTGGAGGGAATTCCCATCATATTGGTAAGGAGAGTGATAACATCTGACAATTCTTCATGGAAATCAACCCTATACATTGTTTTGGGCAACCTTAAGGCTCCTTTCTTCGGGTTCTTAAACCAAGACTTGGTCACTCTGCTCTTATATCATTCACTGTCTTGATAAAAAAGAAGTCATGTCTGGTCCCTGGTAAGAATGTTTGAGACTTCAATCATGGGGATCCTAAAAGAAGTGCTAATAAAATTTTCATTGAGTCGAGCCACCACATGTCCTTGAGGGTCAAAAATTTCCTTTGTCTTTGGGTTGAAACAAGAACTACAAGCTAGCATTGTATCAACACATTGAACGGAAATTGGAAAATCCCCCGCCTCTAGGATTCCACTCTCCTTAATTATCTGAGCGATGGGAGAAGGGTTTTGACAATTAATGCATGCCCAAAAATCTTCCAAATCAAGGTGTTGAGCCTCACTATCACATATCCTTGGTATAGCCGTCTCCAAAGAAGATAGGTGATCATGTCCCTTGCAATTGATCTTCATTTTATGGCAGGAGTAGAAGGTCACTGTGAGATAATCCTCTTAGTTCTTTGAGCTATAGTTTGATGATTCATAGCTTCTCTTGCACCTATAGATTTGAAAAAAATGGAACAAGACTCGAGTACGACTACAAATAGTGGAGAGGGAGAAACTGAACTATCTTTGGAAAATACAAGTGAGATAATAGAATAACCAATTACCCCAACTATTTATGCACATACAAACTCAAGTAGGTTGGCGAGGTGAAATAAATGAGGTAATAAATATTATGCTGACCTAAGATGATGAAAATCAACAAGGGCATAAAAAAGTGCACAAGTGGCCCATGGGAAAATGGGACACGTGGGATGCGCGGAGCCAAAATAGCTCAATTTGAATGGGAAGTAGAAAGGCAAGTGGAAAAATGTGCACAAAAGTTTGAGGGAATAATGAGACACGTGAGGGATGTGCAAAGCTGAAAAAAGCCGTAGTGAATTAAAATCCGTAAAAGTGGTCTTGTCCGGGAAATGGAGGTCACGGGGCACTCGGGATATCCGGGACATGGAAAGCCAAAACACCACAACACGTTGAAATCAGATATGTCGGAAACATTTGACCCAGACAGTCCACAGGACATCAGGACATGATTTCCCCAAAAATCCAAAAAGATTGAAAATAAAGGAAAAGCAAGGTCATGCGGAAAAAATGGAAAATAAAGGAACAGACGACCCATAGGAACTTGGGAGATCAAGGACAGAAGAACCTGAAATATCCGCATAACAAAGAAAAAAATCCTCAAAACTCAAAATTTCAAAAAATGACTAAGTGTTTGAAATTATATCTTTCTTAGGGGACCCTTACAAGGGCTTTTTGATAGTCACCTTACCTAAATAATTTTAAAAATGAAGAAGAAAATTCACAACTCTTGGGGAGGTGACAACACATACCTTGACTCATCTTCTAGGCAAGCTAAGAAACTGATAATGACCTCTTCTTCTTCATTCAATCTCTGAGTTTCATTACATACAACCTCTTTGATGTCTTCTTCCTCTGACTTGCTTACGTATTTCTTCATTTTCTTGAGTTTTATTTCTTCTTGTTTGATCATCTCCTTCAACTTTTTCTTTTGTTTTCTTCTCACAATTGATTGTATAGGCCACTTGATCTTATTTTTTTATTATTATTCCAAACTAATATTCATCCCTCTTCATGTTCTCTACCATCACTATCATATTTTCTACATCTTCTTTCAACTTTGCAATCTCCTCTTGGATCCATTGTTCTCTCTTCTTTTCCAAATCTTAACTCTTCTTTATGTGGCTTAACATTCTCAATAGCTCTATTACTAGCTCTTTCTTTTCTATCTCTTTCTCTTTCTACTCTTGAACAAGTGTTTTTCACCTTGCTCTCCTCCACACCTCGCCTTGGATTCAAACTTGGACATTTTTTGCTTCCTTTCTCTTCTTTTTCTTCTTACTCTTTCACTTCTTCTCAACTTTTCCTTTGTACCTGCAATCTCACATTCACACTTACACTTTCACTGTTAGCCACATCAATACTTTCATTCTCTTAGATCTGATATGACATGATGAAGAGGACCATCATGATTTCATCCATTCATCAAAACAAAATAAAAATTCAATCTCTTCATTCATTCACTATCATGTTTAATAGAGCTTGTCTAATTGTTAATTGGCTCTAGAAAGAAATTTGACTCCTTCCTGCACTCTCAAATCTTCAATTCTTACATATACCTTGTTCTCTGAAATCAATAATCCTGATAAAACATCTTCCTTTGCCTTGATAACCTTCAAAAATTCACTAAAATATCTTGTAATCTTAAACAACAACTTGGCTTCTTAGACTTATCTAGACTTTCACAATCCTTCTACCTACTTCTCACTTCACATCAATACTGCAGTAATCATTCTTAGTCCTACCTCAATATCCTCAACTCTTCCCTTGGAGGCTCTTAATAACAAGTATCATGGTGTTTTCATGATTAGGGTAAAATGTGTACACCTATTATAAGCTAATGACATTCTCTACTACCCTTTGTACATGTGATGGTGTGGTGTAAAGTTAAGATCCCAACTCTTCACCCTCTTCTTGTATTCTCACTTTCCTTCCTTCTTGAATTTTCTTCTTACTAACCCTGCCTTTAGGGTTTCTAGGCTCTATTTTCTTAACTAGGACATTTTAAAGCACTTCCTACACATATTTGGGGACCCATTTCCCATTTTAAGTTGTGGCTAAAGTTTCAAATTTTTATTCACCACCTAACACATAATTCCTTTGCAAACTAGGCTTGCTGATTATCCCCTCCTATACTGTGACAGTGTTGGCATGTGGTCCTAATAGGTGTTTTCATTGATGAAAAACCACATTAATGAAGAATTGAATGTTACATTGAGGTTATATGATGATGTATATGGTGCTAACATGGTGTTTCATATGTATACATGTTGATCAAGTGGGATTCAATGAGGAGTGCTTTCTCTTACAAGCCTATTTAGGTGCCTAGGAGATGCTGCATAGAGGTAGGAGCTTCTTGGATGCTTGGGAAGCATTTTTACATGATGGATAATAGGTTTTAATGATTCTTGGGGACTCACAGTAGTGGAATGGTGCAGGTACAAGTGGTTCACTATGTTACAGGTGCTCATTGGGAGTAGGTATGGTTGTTTGGAAGTGTGACAGTATTGGTTTGGAGCCATATAATCTCATGGAAGATTGAATTCAGGTATATCATGACATATCAGGTATCTTTGGGTCATTTTTAGAGGTTTTATGATCATTTATTGCATTCTTTTAGTTGACCCTAGCTTCTACAGTGAGGAACAGGCATGCAAGCATAGGTAAGTCTTAATGACTAGAGAGATTGAGGTGTGTATTTTAAATTATGATGATTTGAGATGTTATAGGGATGTTTCATAGTTCTTTTAGAAAAATTTCAGGTTACCATGATTGGAATTTTCTAAGAGATGGCAGTTTATGTGAGACAAGGTCAAAAACAAGTGAAATTCCAGCTCGAATTTGAACTTGTGATGCTCGTTATGAATTGTGTTCTTTGCATGGGACCTTTTGGATTTCATGGATTTTTCTATGGTTATTTTATAAGGTTTCAAAAAAATAATCAGGCAGTTTTATCGTTAGGATTTAATGAACAAATGTTAAGAAGATAAAGTAGTCTAAAACCCTAGTTAAACCCTAGCTAGGAGTAGTTTGCAAAAAGAGAGGTATAGTGACCTAGTTTTTATTGTTTCATAAAAAGTGATGATTTTATGTTGTATAGATAATCTCTTATATTTCCATAAATGTATGGTTGAGGTCATGGAGATGAGTGGGCCCCACTCAAAAATAGGCCAGTTTCTGAAGAAGAAGGTTTTGGGACAAGGTTGTCCAAAGGAGTAGCATGAAAAATTGATGTTTCATGATTTATGTGAGATGATATTTATTTCCATGGATTTTTTAGGAGCATTTTCATGTAGGTACATGGTCATTTTGAGGTCCATACAGGTTGACTGGTCAAAGGGCAGTTTTGGGATCTCAAATAGCAAGGTTCAGTAAAATGGCTATATCTTGAGCTACATGTGGAGTTTGAAGATGATTCAAGTTGTGTTGGAAATAAGATTCAGATATATTTATAGTGATATGATTTTTTAATGATGAGGTTATTTGATAGGGTTTCTAGGTCATTCTTTGGATAAGAATATTTTTGGCAGTTCAAGACATCATGCGTTCTGGTGAACATTTGATGTTGTTTTAGGCATGAGATGGATCAGTTGATGGTTTATATCAGCTATTTAATGTGAATAGGGATTAATTTGGAATCTAATGAATCCATTTGGAGGTATTTATTGTATGTATAAATGCTTTTATGAGCTAATCTTTGTAAACAATTTTTGGCAGGTTGACTTTGGTGAAGGCAAAAGTAGTTGTGGTTTGAAGATGATGGATTGTTTCAAGGCTTATAACTTGCTTATAATTATCCTAATGGTTATACCATTTCCATAAATTGGCTACAATTAATGGTTTTTTCATGTTTAAATGATTTGGTATACTTATGAATTTTCCAGGGTGTTGAAGGGTGTAGGAAACAACAATTTTGAGATGAACAAAGAGTATCGGGCCCATTAAATGAAATATTTTGATTGGTTGAGCTAAATTGATACCATGAATGAATTTTTAATGATATTTTAATCATAGGTAATGTATTATTGGTCATGATGATGTATGGTTTTGATGTAAGGGCAATTTTATCTTTGTGGTCATGGGGTTTTGAGCCATTTTGGGCACATGTAATGATGTTTTTAGCTAGGCCGGCCTACTTGGGTCATATTTGACATTTGTAATGTAGAAATTTTAATTTAATGAATGTTTATGGGTAGAATTTATCATGAGGGTCTAACCTACTTTTGGTTCGAAGAACGAAAAAGGTATAAAATTGACGTTTTGGGTTCTTTTTTGAACTAGTGCTCTTGGAGGGAAGAAGTGTGACCTAGAGGAGAGTAAGTTGCAAGTATGTGTGCATGATTTTAAGACTAAGGAATAGCATGATAGGTTGAGGAATGGTTTAAGACATTAGAGAAAGAAGTTAGAGCAAAGACAAGTGAAGAAAGAGTAAGATTATGAGAGATTAAAGACCTAGTGTGTGAGTTAGGGTTTGTGAGTTCAAATCGTGATCTCTATCAGTTGTGTCAGCAGAAAATCAAAGATCATATATCTTCAAGTGGCTGAGTTGGTTCTTGGTCATCTTTAGGGGGTTGCAGCCTCCTTGTGGATTTGGTGCTTCACTAAATTAGGTGTTGGTGCTCCTTGTAGGGTTGGTGCTCTACTAAACTAGGGGTTGGTAATCCTTTTGAAGTTATTGATTCACTAAATCACTTTGATTTGTGTAATATAAGTTAATTTTCAATGGGTTTTCTTCCCCATGAGTGTTTCCCACTTACATATGATGTTCTTGTGTTGAGTACTTTGTTTCTTGCTATTTTGGTTGATGTTACATATCTTAATAAGCACACATGGTTATGAATGTTGTCATGAATAATCTAATTAATGAATGTATGGATTGGTAAATGAAATGAAAGTTAATTGTAGGAATGATTCACCCGCCTCCCAGTACATTGTGCTTCTAACAACTTGGTATCAAAGAAGGTCCTTATGGAGAAAGCTTATCAACTTGAAGGAGATCCTTTGAAGCATAAGCAATGGGTAAAGTCTGTACAAATATTGAAGCCGTATCTGAGAAGAAGGAATGAAATAGATCAATCATGTATTGAGTCTTTTCAAAGTTAGTTCAAATATATGGAAGCTAAGCATAGTCATGTCATTATTTCCTTAGAATCTCAAGTTGAAAGTTTCTCCATAATCCCTAGAGGAGAAAGAAGATGCATTTTCTAGGTATGAAGACAAGTTGAAATCCCTTGAATAAGATTTGAAGGATACAACTAGTGAGTTGAATATGTATGAGAGATTTAATAAGATCTCCAAGGCTCTTAATGAGTGTTTAGAAGTACAAAAATCCACAAATGACAAAACAGGCCTGGGGTTTGAAGGAAAGAATGGTGATAAAGCTAGTCTAAGCACTAAATCAGTTGAGAAGGTGACCAAAAGGGAAGATCTAAGAAGGTCTAACTCAGTTATACAACCTAATGCTATGAGGCATATCTTCTTGGAATGAAATTTTGGAATGACACCCTTGTAAATTGAGAGAGTCCAACCCTTTACAATTGAATGGTTTTCAAATATATAGAGAAATAGAGAGATAGAGATGAGGGAAAAAGAGAGGGCACACAAAACAACCATAAATGGACCATTTCCACCTAACAATGACCAAATGTCATCATTTCTACAAGAAAAATCATGAGCACCCTTTCTTCCTTCAATTTGTACGCTATTAGAGATACAAAGAAAGGCATGGGTGTCATTAGACATTAAACTCTAATTGGTGAGATGGATGAAGTGATTACACATTTTAAACAAGAAAAACTACACCTTTTCCATCTAGAACTTTTGTTTGCACTTTTTACCCCCAAAACTCCATTTTCTATATTTCTTTATACCAAAATGAATCTCTTGAAGAGACGGTTCCAACACCAAAAAAATTATGCAATTTGGAGCTCTGAGTCAGAAGTTATGGCCAAAAAACATGTGACAGTCGGCACATGCGAGGTTTCAGAGAACAAGGGAATGGTGGAACGTTCTTCAAGGACCTTAAAAAGCTGCCTTAATCCTTGTGCAAAGATACGGAAAATCGGGGAAATGATGGAACTAGAAAAAAATTCTGTGAGTGCTTGGTGGACCCAAATTTTTTTACTGTTTTTCCCCTTCTCCATTTTTTGGCCAAATCGAGGATTTGGGAAGCAACAGAACATGAGCACTATTTTAAGGGAGTCATAAAACCCTGACTTATCCAGTTTGAATCATCTTTACGGCCCAAGCGGTAATGTGGGAAACTATGGGAACAAAAGAATCATTTTATCTATGCGAGAAATGCCTGACTTATCCAATGACCTACCCATTTTCCCATCTGTCATATTTTGCAGGTTCATCGTGAACATGTGGAACACAGGAACGATCCACTTTTATTGTCCAATTTTGACTTAATCGACTGACTTGGTGTTGAGTTCGGGTGAGGTGGTAAAGTGGAGAGCCTTTGGAACCACATAATTTTCCCAACAGTGCCCAAATAATTTGACTTATCCGACATCGACTTGGATCGGCTTCGGTGGCCAATCAAAGAACCAAGGGAACGTCGACATTATTCCACATGTGCTGAAAATGTCTGATATACTCATTATTCACTTGAAAATAAATCTAGGCTGAGATGTGGGGAACAGGAGAAACTCGTGAATAGTTCCTATTGTTCCTCTAAAGGCCGATTTTTCCCTGTTTGACCCATTTTTTGTTAAAAATGACTAACTACTTGGAATGTGAATCTTAGCAAGAGGTGAACAAGGACCCAAACATGAGATTCAACCCATGACTTGTCCAAAAATGGATTTTTTAAGCCGTCAAAATAGCGTGCAGGGTTATTTTGGACAAAAATTTGGTGACTCAACTGGGCTATATGACTACTAAATATAAGATCAATGACCTTAAAGCATCCATTGGGCATGGAGTCAAGCCTAAAAACTTGAAAAAAGGTCCAAAAAATTGAAATTATTACCCCTGGATCTGCATGGACTCAGAGATGACCTAGAACTAATTACTCTTTCTCTTGAAAGTTGTTTTCTTTGGAGTTGTGAATGAAACTTGCAAACTATCCCAAAACTCTAATTTTTTGCCAAGGAAGGAGCATGGAGAACTCTGACTAGTCTGTATGAAGTGTGAACTCAACATGGATTTAGATTTGATTTTAGGGTTGAATGAATGCACCTAGGAGCTTCCCTAAAACACCTTGTTTATACCATGAAACCTTCTCTAAACTGGGTTGTGTAACATCAACAAAAGCCACAAAAACTATGTAAAAACATGGAAAATCAAACATGTTCCAAGAGGAAACATGTAGAGTGTGTATAATAACTTGTTTTGCAATAAAAAAACCTAATCCACTCCTACTCTAACCAAATTCAAAGGAATATAAACAAATACAGCAATTGGTTTTGAGGAATAGCTTCCCTTCATTACAAAATTAGACTATGTGATCATTTTTGCAACAAACATGGTATTCAATGAGAGTGGAAAATTGTCTTGAAACTGATTTTCCTTCTCATTAACAAATGAAAAGATAAAAAATACATGTCTCATCTTCGTTTGAGTTTGAGAGGTGTTTGAGCTGATCTTTGACACTTTAAAGCTCTTCCTCATGCTCTAAAGTGATCATGACAGGTGGCAACTCTGATTTTGGCTCTAGGAAATCTAGATATATGATTAGGCATATGACCTTGGGAACCAATGGAATGGTTCTTATTATTTTCCCATCTTCTTTTTATATAACTCTATGAATGGAGCTAGTAGAGACACTTCCTTCTTCATGTCAATGTTTGAAAGTTGATTTGTGCCTTGTTTTTCTTCTTCAAATGATTTTGCCTGCTCCATGATTATTTTTTATTTGGAAATGTGTTTCTCATTCTCTTCCTCATTCTCAAGAAATAATTTTGACATGTCAAGCTTAACCTCTTCAACATGAGATTCAAATTTCATAACAGGTCTGATTTCTTCTTTTGTATGCTCTAATTCATGGATTTTATCCAAGTCTATTTTTTTGAAAAGAGGTAAGGAAATACTAGCATTCATTACCATTTATTGATCTATCTTAGGTCCAAAGGAGGATTTAGTAGTAAGAGGATCTTTGAGGTGGAAGATAAATAATGAGAATTCAAAATTGGTAAGCTCAATGGGTTCTTCATCATCAATGAACTCTTCTAAATATGATAAAACTTCAGCCTCTTCATTGCCTAACTCTATTTGCATTATATATTCCTTGGAGTCCTCAAACAAATCTGATTTTTTTCTCATGTAGCTATGATTTTCCTTCCTCAATTTCTATTTTTTGTGAAGACAAATCAGCAACGTCCTTCAGCATGGCCTCTTCAATTCCAACCTCTTTTTCAGGTATAAATAGTTGTGGGATTTGTTTGACCTCAAACTGTGAGCTCCAACATTTCAAATTTTACATGACAACTTCTCTATTTGGCTGCCCTCCCAGACTGATTCTCTAATTAATTTCATCCCAAAATGGGTTTGACATTATGAGAAAAGGGGGGATTGGTCTTCTAACTTATTTTGCAAAGTTTTAAATGATGGAGGAGGTACAATGTATTCTTGTGGAGGATAAGGGATGTAATGAGAAGTTTTGAAAAAGTTGTGAACTTACAGCTTGGGCTTCGGTTGAGATGGTTCAGGGTGATAAGGAGGCACAATATATCCACATGGTGGTAATGAAGGAATACCCCATTGACAGGGTTCTTCACACTTTGGTTTGGAAGCCTCCAATGCTTGTAAATTTTCAATAAATTCAACCATTTGAATAAAATATTCACTCATTACCTCTAGCCTTTGTTGAGGACTAAACCAACTAGGTAAAGAACCTCCCCATGGATAGGGCTGCCTAAAACCATGTTGTTTAGCTTACATGATCTTAAATTTCTTCTTAAGTGCTTGTAATATCTCCTCCATATGTTGAACTCAACTTTCAAAATCATCTTCAGGTATGAAATGTCCTCCAAAATCTGCATATCCTTCTTCTTGAACAAAACCATCGTTAGTTGAATAACAATATTGATCTATAATTGCATTTGGCTCATAAAAACTTATTTGGAGGTGTGTTGTGGAATTTTAAAGATGGATTTTTTAAATATGGAGGTGTATTTGAATGGTATTGTTGTTGAAAATGAGTATTCCTATGAGGAAAGGAAGTCATGATTACACAACTTCATGGAAAATAGGTCTAAAATGATGGAGGGTGGTCTACTGATTGAGAAAATGAGTTTTTTGGACCAATGGAGTCATCAAATGTGTTTGGAAAATGTCTCTAAAGGTTGGATATCACCAAGGAAACATCAAAATTTATGATATGAAGTTGTAAATCTCTTCACTCTTAGTCCCATCGGGCATTCCAAAACTGTTAACACTCAAAAGTAACACCCTAGGATTTGATATTGGAAGATCAATACTTTTGGCTAACATGCGATTGTCTCCAAGTGTAGTACATTGCATCTTAATATAAACCTCTAGATAAGGTTGGTTCATCTACCTACAAACCTAATGCTAACACTAATCCTAGATCTGAAAACACAACTACCTAAGCCTAAACTAGTCATTCTCAGGGACAAAAGTTAGTGAGATGCATGGAAATGAAATCCTAAGATAAGAAAGAGGTGTTACCACCAATAAATGGGGTATACACACTCTCCGTGAGGGAAAAAAGAAAAGAAAATGGAGAAGGATAAGGAGAGGGCAGACATAAGTGGCACAAGCCAGAGCTATATTTAATATTCTATTTTACACACAAAACACAACAAAATGGAAACCTACAAATGGGAAACATATGTTATGTTGTGGAGCTTGTTTTCATGTGTGGAAGTGTTTAATACTGTACACTAAAAGTATTGCACACTCTCCACATTTTTCTATCCTCAAAATACATGCTCGATACTCACGAAATGTGCTCTTCTCGTATGGGTGTTATTTTGACCCATATGTTTATGGGGCAGTTTTGGCCCATGGTTTTGGTACCCAAAGTATTGTAAAACTAATTAAGTAGTTTCCTATTGATGTTCTTTTGTGCATATGGTAGGGGAGACATAACATTATATATGTGTGAGTTCAAGTGTGAATTAATGATATTTTGTTGAGAACATCTCCAAACATATTTGGGTATAGTATTGAGAGAAAGAGGCGGCTTGTAATAAAATATGAGTAGGTGATTCTTAGTGGATGTAGCCAAAATTGGGTGAGCCATGTTAAATATTGTCTTTGTATTGTGTTCTTTTATTTTTTCACTTTTAATTCAAATCTATGATATTTTTTTGCATACTAGTTTCTACCATTGCGATTCTACGTGGGATTGTTCTGCATATTTTATCCCTTATTTCCTAACAACACATGCACAACATACCAACTATAAATGGAGAGGAAAGAATGTAATAAACATTAAAGTTAAGGAAGAGAAAGAGCCACAAAATAACATTTTAATTCTTAAAGAGTATACACAAACCATTATGTAGGGATAAAAGGCACAAAACATGTTGTAGAAGCCCAAAATGGAGGTTTGTAACCCATATCTTCCTGGAACAACATTTTGGCATGATGCCCCTATAAATTGAGAGATCACAACCCTTTTCAATGGGAGATTTTTCCAATATATAGAGAAAGAGGATGGAAATAAAGAGGGCTCGCCAAACAGCCAGAAATGGCCCATTTCCACCTAACAAGAACCAAATTCCATCATTTTTGCAATACAAAGCATGATCACCCTTTCTTCCTTCCCTTTGTGTGTCATTAAAGGTACAAGGTAGGGCATGGGTGCTACTAAATATTAAACTTTGGTGTTGAAGTGGTTGAAGTGGTTGCACATTTTAAACAAGAAAAACTACCCCTTCTCCCTCTAGAACCCGTGTTTGCACTTGTGACCCCAAAAACTCCATCATTTTTGAATTTATTTATATCAAAATGAATCCATTGAAGATACAGTTCCATCACCACCAAGTTTATGCAATTTGGAGCTTTGAGTCAAAATTTATGGCCCAAAAACCAAATGACAGTTGACCTAAGCGAAGTTTCAGAGAATAGGTGGAATGAGGGAGCATTCCTTATGGGCCCTCAAAAACCAATTTAATCAATTTTTTCCCTTGTATAGATATGGTGGGGTTTCAGGGAACTAGTGGAATATGGGATGTTCCATGGGTTTTGTCTGGGGTTGATATGTTCGATTCCTTTGGTGGTGAGTTCGAGTGAGTTGGTAAAGTGGAGAACCAAAGGAGCTTTGAAACTATTCCATGAGTTCCCATTTGACCCAATATCATCGATCATAGTTATTTCCATGGAGTCAGATATGGTGGACCTACGGATAACCTTTGGAACAGTGGAACTATTCCCATAGTGCCCAAATAATCTGACTTAACTTATCATTGTGCCCTTGCCCTCCTTGTCGACATTGTGGTTGATCGATGAACATGGGGAAAACCTGAATCGTTCCATATGTGCCTTATATAGTCGATTTCACTTATTTTCATGTCTTTAGCAAACCTAACGGAGACACAGGGAAGTGACAGAATAAAATAATGGTTTCATGAGTGTTAATAAACCCTGACATATCTAATGTTATGATGATGCAGAAAAATCAAGAAACAAAGGAAAAGTTCCAAACGTACTTGTAAGGCCCAATTTCACCAACTTCCATGCCTTTGCATACCTAGTAGAGATACACAGAAAAGGAAGAACTTGGGAACAGTTCGTCATATTCCTCTATAGGCCGATTTTTCCCAATTTGACGCAATTTTACCAAAATTTGGCCAGCCCTTGGACCAAAGAGGCCTAACAAGATGGAGGAAAATGCCTGAAACACTGAAACTTTCCACAAAACACTGATATTTACCCATAACTATAAAATTTGAAATTTCCCTGATCTGTGACAACATTGCCTGAGTCCAAAAATGGATTTGTAAGTTGTCAGAATAGTCTGGAGGGGTTATTTTGGACAACAGTCACTTAAATTTTCTATTTCTTTCTTTAAGATTGCACTTTAAAATGAAAGGTCTTGCTGGAATGTGAAGAGTCATTGTATTGGATATAAATTGTAAGGCTCTCTCCATTCCAGAGGATCAATTTTTTCCCTCTCTAACAAGTTGTATTCTTCTATTTCCTACCTACATAATTTTCCTCCATTCTTATCTTGTTACTCAGTCGAGCACATGTTTGCATTTGTACGAAGTTGAAGGAATTTGTGTCTTATTTGTGGAATGAATATATATTGATGAGGCTTTTTTTTATCTTGTATTATTTGTTTCATTATCTTACCATGATGTTGTGTTGTGTTTTCTTGTTTCCTCCAATTGAAACTCAAGTCACTTTTGAATCATAGTTGATGAAATATATGTTCTACTCATTTTATACACTAAATCACACACTTTGGGTATATTTCTAGGTCCTGGTCATATACTACTATTCATATGATTCCTAAGTGAGAAAAGTACTAATTGACCACTGCCTTTGGCGTATTTGCTTTCCTTCTAGTTTTTATCTTGGTCTTGTACACCCTGCTGTCGAGTATGACCTTCGTCACTTCAGTTTTTCTGAGTCTAGATGTCAGCACCCAGCTCGAACACCAGTGCCCATTAGCCCTTGTCCCCTCTAGGCGCTTACGACCCCTTTGTATCTTGCTTGCATCTTTTGGGTCCTTTTTAGATATTAGGTATCTTATTTTCTTGGTGGTCAGCCTTTTAGTGGTTAATTACGAAATTCAAACAAGGGAATCATGTAAATACAAAGCTATGTGACCATAATAAAGGACTAGGCACTAAGCATCTATTACTATCACCTAAGGATGCATCCAAAGGCATCTCAAGAGCATCAAAGCATCCATCTAACATCCATTCAAGGGACAAGGGACTGCATTATTCTGCATACACTTCATAGGAGGGGAATTTCATTTTTCCATAAACACATCTATCTATATATTCTACATCTAGCTATTGCTCTCTATTTAAGTGTGTCTAGCACAAGATCCACCTACGACACGATTCTACACACACACACACAAGCATAACTACATGGAGTCTGAAATGTAGTATAGTCCCCACATCATAAGTTCACTCAGTTAGGTGACCGTCGAGGTTAGTTTGAATCCTCATTTGCATCTTTTTCTTTTTAGGATTTGATGTGTTTTGGGATTTTGCAGGTGCTCTTTCTCTTTGCAGGTTATAGGAAAATATTGTGGACTTCGTGCAACATATGAGTGATAGACAACGAAGGGCAACGACATAAAAGTGACACAGAAGAGATCACTTTCCATCCATTTTTGTAGTCACGGGTTCCCAACAATGGTTTATAGCACCCAAGTGCCCATGACCCGATCCAGGCTCCTCAGTCCTTGTATATCTAACGCTCGCACAAATTTTTGGGCTTGGTTACAACAATTTACCTTTCTATTACATTGGTTTTCCATCTCGGCACAACTTCAAGATTATTGTGAAATCAGCTAAGTACTTTATCCCTTCTCTTGTACCTAGGGTTTCATATTTTCTAGTTTACTTGCTTGTGTCAAATTTGTACTTTATTTCTATATCATTGTGTTATAACTTAATTAGGATTTAACATTTATTTTCCAATATTTTCTTAATAATTTGGTGAACCCATCCATTCAAACCCTACCTTTTGTGTATGTTTTCTTCTTCTTAAGTCATGGATCAATCTTCTTATCGTTCTTTCGCTCCAACTAAGTTTTTTGGCATGGTTACTAATGTTGTTGATTTAATGCAAGTTCATACTCAGCATCCTCCTTGTTTTGTTATTCCTAGGTCTGATCCAACTATCAATGTAGTCACTACTCGGCCCACTCGGCCTCCTACGGATCATCCCACTTACATCCCACCACCTATCACTTCTACGGCTCCTGCTACTACTTCTAAGTGTTATGTATCATCAAGAAACTTAAGAATACACCAACCAAAATATCACTTTATGACTTATTGTGCAATGTGCCTGATTATCATCATATTTTAGAGGTTGTTGGAACATAATGGTTAAGTGGGTTGTCCACCCCTTAATTAATATGGGTCCAACATTATACTATAGGTTAAATATTTAATAATAAGATATATTTATATTTCTATTATTAAATATTCAAACCTTGGAGTATGTGTCAACCGACTTGGTTGAAAGGGTGATTCAGAAGACATACCCGATCACCTCATATAAAAAAGGACTTCGGGTCCTCATTTGATATATCGAAGGAATATATCAAAGGTGTGCAAATCAATATTAATTGATTTGGTTAGGGTTAGTAAGGAGGAGGTTTTTATTGGATGTAATTGAGTTCTCTATAATAAAGATTATTTTTCACAGTGGTTTTTTACCTTCGGGTTTTCCACTATAAATTCAGTGTTCTGTGTTATTTACATTATGTAAGTATTTATTTAATTACTATGCAGTATAGTTTATTAATTTGATATTTATTTACTTATTCATTTTAATGTTGCATAATATATTAATGTTTAATATTTAAGTTGATTAAATTCATTGTCATTTGAATCCTCGAATTCCATCATGGTATTAGAGCTTGGGATGATTAAATAAATTAGATCAAATATTTTTGTATTTATTTTATTTAATTTGTAACTGGTTTTTCAACCAACCCAAAAGGGTATTTAGAAGTATCGGGTCCCCTTCTTTTTTTCCCCCAATTTATTTTGCCATTACATTTGTGCAATCTAAATTTTTGTGTGCTTTGTGATGAAGTGTAATTTGCAGGAAAAGAAAATATTATGGTGGACCCCCCATTTTCGAAACTCTTGGTAAAATTTTTAGGGTTTTTCAATTTTTAATCCCTAAGTTTTTTCGGCGGAGATGTAATATGATATGATTCTTACTTTCATTTACATTTGGAAATTATATGGAATATTTCCTTTGTTCTAACCTTTGAAAATTTAATGTAAATTCTTTGAAAGGATATTTCTTTTGAAAATTTTATTTAATTTTAGCACTAAAATTTTATTTAATTATGTTTCAAAAGTGGTGTATGTAGGGAATAATCATTCTCGGAAAGTGGAATTGTATGTCAGGAAATAGACTTCGCAGAAAAGATCAAGGAAATTAAATTATTAATTTAATTTCACTATAGTTGTATCAAAGAAAAATTAAATTATTTATTTAATTTCCTTTAAAGTGGTATTATTTGTTTTGTATTTTTTATATTTGCTAATGCCCTTTGGTTTTCTTCGTGTTTCTAAACTTGTTTGCATGGAAAATAGAAATTAAATTTGTCTCGGTTTGCACTAACATGTCTTTGATAAATTGAGGTGAATTCATATCCATTATTTGACATAATTTTAGGTTAAATAACCTAAAAAATCGTGCAAAATTCACATTCTGGAAATACACAGGAAATTTTCACTATGTTAACTTTGATGGTCGAATGACCGCCATAGCAAACCAAAATAAGGCAGAATGATAGTTGGATGTCAAATTTAATCTGGCCATATATTTATCTACATTAACACTTTTCCGACATTTGAAGTTGTTGTGCATTCTTAGGAGTTTCATCTTCACTTCTATATGTTTGGAAATTTTTTATAATAGGTCTGGGGTATCATGTAAGAGCCCTTTATATGTGGGTTATTATTTGATTATAAGAAGTTAATTAGTATGCATTTTAATGACATAATTAGTTATATTCAAATAGTTTCTTTATATGTATAAATTTAGATCTGGTTCTATCAATATTGTTATGATCAGATTTTTAAAAAGTAGTTATTTTTAAATATATATATATATATATATACACACACACACACACTTGATTTTTTAATAAAATAGTACAATTTTTTTAATCATATAATATGGGTATTGTCATTTTTCGATCAATATTTTTCTAACTCAGTGGTGCATTATATATCATAATGGGGTATTTTTTTAGGTTCAGGAAATTTGAAAGACAATGGCGTCTAGTTTCTTTTGCCTTGATATGTTCCAGATCCTAAATGGAGTAAATTACAATATTTGGAAGGTCGGGGTCAAATCGAAACTTATGGTGAGAAAACTCTGGCCAATTGTTTCAAGGACTGACCATGCACCCACCGGTCATCAAACGAATGTGGAAAATATGAATGCATTCTCACAGTACACACATGAGGCCCTTTCCATGATCCTGCACAATGTGAACGATGAATATCTTCTACACATTGGTAATATTGAACATCCTAGTGAGGTATGGAAATAATTATAATCCATGCATGAAGGTACGTTCTTGTCCAAAATTATTAAACTTGTTTTATAATTGTTTACGACTCCTATGAAATGAGATGAAAAGGTAGTTGATTTCTTTGCCAAAATTAAAAATATCAAAGCACAATTAGATGGATGCAATTGTGACCTAATTGGTGAAAAAATAATCTACTTTATTGTTCAGTTGAATATACATGAAAGATTTAGGAATTTTATTTTTATCTTAAATTCTAAATATCAGAATGAGGATGAATTACCAAATTTGAGTAATTTGAGTTCTCTTCTAATACAGGAAGAGCAAGTGATGATGAACTTTGACTCTAAGGAGAATGCCTCACAGGCACTTCTTGCTCAGAATTCGAAGTTCAAGTCTCGCGAGCCCTATTATGATCAGAAGTTTAGATCTAATATTAAATCTTCAATTACTAACAATTTTTTTTTTACCTCTGAACATTTACACGTAAGTGGTGTCCTCGATATTTCACCTTGAAATCTAGGACAATCGTTTTTAAAAAAAAATCATTCTTTTCAAGTAATGGGTCATGTTTTTTGTTTTGTTTTGCCTGTAGCTGTTTGCATTGCTCTAAGGTATTCCCAAAGATTCATAGAATTCAAATTTGACCATACCCACATGCCAAAGCTCACTCAATCCCTTCACTAGACTTTGTTTGAAAGTGTTTTTTTATTTATTTATTAAATAAATAGGGTTCTTTTAAAAATAGATTGAGCTTAAATTGGCGAATTTTAGGGTATATAAACCACCACATCCCATCATTGTTACCACACCAATATTACTTTTCACCTTCAAGATGAGTATTCACCTGGGGGAGAGTTTTTACAAGCCAGCTAATTGGTGAATTATTTTCAAGCAATTGTCTGCAACTTTTGTCAGGTACTTTGTTTTTTGTTTCTTTTTGTCTATCTTTTGGTTTTTCTCCGTTTTTCATCCAGCAATCCCTGTAGCCTATTCATTCTTCCTGCCATACATTTTTCTTGAGGTGACCAAAGCTCAAGATTCCTTTAGGATATTGCAAGAGGTTGCTTGGTCCAAAAAAGTGCAATAATGTATTTTATCAAAATAAGAAAAATATTGCCACTAATGCATAGAGCTCGAGAAAATATGCACTTTTAGAAAAAAAATAGCACTTAAAATGGAGCCACGAAGTGAAAGTTATGGCACTTGCAAGTTATCGCTACTACATCTTCCTAGACCCTTTCCAAAAATGGAAAACTTTATTTTGTACTTTGTTTTATTCACCGAAAATCCAAAAATGGAAACAAATGCTTCTTAGAGTGCAAGTCGTGGAAATTGGAGTTGCCCAGTAAGACGGAGTTTAACGTTTTCACTTAAGTGAAAAATGTGAAATAAGGAGCTTCCTAGCAGGATGAAGTTTAACATTACCCTTCCTATTTTTCATGATAAAATTAACTAATTCACTTAACCAAGTCACACTTTTTGGAGCTTCCCTGCAGGGTGGAGTTTAATGTCACCACTTAAGTGAAAAACCTAAAATAAGGAGCCGCCTAGCAGGTTGTAATTTAATGTTACCTTGCCTTCATGTATTTCATGCAAGCATTAGCCAAAAAGTGTGACCCATATTAGCATGAATTCATGCCTAAAAGGTAATGTTTTTTTATTTATTTTTAAGAAAACTTGGGTGCCCAAAGAAAGAGAAAAAGCACATATTATTATTAGAAATTGCTAAAAACAATAGGAAGCAATTGGTAAAATTAGCATGTAGTTGCTTATATAAGAAGTGGACGCCATAAATGAAGGGCAATTGATTCTTTTGTGTGGAGCATGCTACCCTGGCAAGTGTTGGCACCAAAGGAAGAGGTTTTGAGAATTAAAAATATTTTTAATTGTCAGAAAACATCCAATTTTGGCGCATAGGGTTGGAAAATCTTTCTTTTTATTATTCTAGCTATCTGCATGTTGATGTGAGTGTACAGGAGAATAACATAATATTTTTAGCTTGTTTGGCATGAAAGCAAAGTCTGAAAATTGAGGGTAGCAGGCTTTATAATCAGGTTTTTGTGAAGAAATTAGATATTCATGCCATGAGCTTCGTGTATGCCTGAATTATTTGCAGGAATACTTCATTTGTGCCCATATTGGTGAAGAAAGTATAAGTTCATGTCTAATACATTGAATATATCTTCAGAATCAGGAGAAGCAATTGCAACTTCTGTAAAAATAGATCCAACTCTCATAATTGCAAAGAGTGGACTGGTAGAAATTAAAAAAAAGGATCTCAAACTAAATTTTTTTCAAGCACGATGAAGGGTGATGAGTTTTGTCTGAATTATTTATGGCAAACATTACGCTTGTGCACATACTAGATAAGAATTGCAAAAGCTTCAAGGATAAGAGGGATGGCAGGTTAGAAGCAACACCCGCAAGCAAAATCATATTTAGTTGCTTCTAGATCCAGTTTGGTGAGAATCAAAGGCAAAGATTCAACTACATGCATGAGAAAAAGCATCTCAAATTCAAGGTAGAGATGTCATTCAAATCATTCATGTGGAGGAAGTGCAATATAGGTTGGATCAACATGCGGAGTATGGAAGAAGAACAAGACTGAATACTCTTTCTTCTTTTTTCTCTTATTTTCTCTAACAAAGTAATTGAGTAATAAATTGAATTCTAAAACTTAAGTGATTGGTGTAAAATCCATTACTTCAAGTTACTGGAAGAAGTCAATTACTTGGAAATAGGTGGAAAACATGCAAAATAGAAGGTTCTATTTTCAGTTGTACAACATGCATGTCATGCAAAGAGAAATTCTAGGAGAAAATATTGTCAGTCGCTTCCCCTTTTCATAGCTTCTACATGTGGCAATTCATTGAAAGTTTCCTATTTGTAATTTCCCTCTATACAGTATAAATAGAGGAAGAGCCTACGGGTTAAAGGATCACAATTGGTTTTAAGTTTTAGTAAGAGCTTTTGTAATTAGAGCATTCTTGAGTTTTCAGACTTTGTGTTGGAACCCTTGATGTGATTGCTGCGAAGGCTTGGGATTGAATAAAAGGTGGATTTCTTGAGAGCTTTGTATCTACATTGTTTTGTTGAGTTCTTCTTTTCAGAGTTTTTTGATAAACTTTATGTTATCTCAGATCTAGGTTAGAAGTCATTTCTTTCCCATTCTGTTGAATGTTGTGATTTATCTATTTATTTAATTATTGGTTGATTCAACACATCTTCCTTTCTTCTTTCCTTACTTATGTTTTCCCCCTTCTACCAATATTCCAATCACAACTACTTACTTGGTACAAAATTGTCCAATTGTGGTTCACGAGCTGTGGGAATTAAAGTAAAACCCCTGAAAATAGTTATTAGGATTCACCCTTACCAAATTGATAAACATCTTACATGGGAGCCTCACTGGTAAATGAGGGAGATTTATCTCATGACAGCCTAGGTTTTTAGCTATTCATAAAATCTAGCCAATAATAATCTTTAATGGTAAATGTCACAAATGTGGCAAAATTGGGCATAAAAAGGAAGAGTGTAAATTTAAGAAACCTATCCATAAAAATCAGAAACAAAGTGTCACACCTAAATATAAGTTAAGGAAAAAGGATAGTTCTAAGCTCCTAAAACTGTTGCATTATATGCTACTTTGTACTCTTCCTCAAATTTTGAATGGATTCTACGTTCAGGTGCTTCAAATCATATGACTGGCATTTCCAATTCTTTATTTGATGTTACAAAAATTAATGAACGTGTGTATCTTTGTGATAACTCATCTTTAGAAGCAATAGAGAAAGGAAAAGTAAAATTTGCAAATGGTATTTTGAATAATGTTTTATTTGTTCCTAAGCTTAAAAAGAATCTTTTGTCATGTTCACAACTAACTCGTGATGGTTTGTCTATTCAAATTTTGAAGGATACTTGGTACATCAAGGATAGTAATAATAATATAATTGTTGAAGGAATTCAAAGATATGGATTATATATTTTTGATGAATTTTCTTCTGCATCTTGTTATGTATCTCAAAGTTTGAATAATTCAAAACTATGGCATGAAAGGTTAGGAAATGTCAATTATTGAAGCTTGTATGAAATGTCTACATGTAATCTATAAAAAGGTTTGCTTGTGTTGTCTTCAACTCACGATGTTTGTGAAGGGTGTTTACACGTGAAACAAAGTGCTAAAACCTTTCACTTACATCCTAAGGAGTTTCTCTTCACCACTATAAATCGTTCATAGTGATGTTAGAGGACCTCTTGAAGTAGTTTCGTTAAATGGTTCTTTGTATGTTGTGACATTTATTGATCATTTCACCAGGATGATTTGGACATATTTTTTAAAAATAAATCTGATGTATTAGATAGAAAATCTACTTCTGGTTATGTGTTTAAATTTGGTGCACGTGTCATTACTTGGTGTAGTAAAAAGCATTCAATTGTTTATATCTCTTCAACTGAAGCTGAGTATAGAAGTGTAATGGAAGCTGCAAAAGAGGCTCTATGGCTAAAGAGGTTGTTTGAGGAGATAAAGATGAAGGATCAAGGTAATGTTCCTTTATTCTGCGACAACCAGAGCACCATAGCTCTTGCACATAATGCAGTACAACATCAGAGGACAAAGCACATTGAGATACATATACACTTCATCCATGAGAATGTGTTAAGTGATTAGATAGATCTCAAGTTTGTGTCGACTGAAGAGCAGGTTACTGGTATCTTCACAAAGCCCCTGAGTACTGCAAATTTTTGTCACTTTCGTGAAAAACTTATATTTTCATATTTTCCATTGAGTGGGAGTGTGCATGACAATGTTGCCTCCTAATGGAACTTGGTATTTGTAAAATGAAAAATGCATTCTAATAAAGACCTTCGAGCAAGTGTAAAAAGACCTTTGGGTATGTGTATACCTCCTCGGCTTCTTTTTTAGAAAGAAGTGTACAAAGACCTTAAAGGTGGTCTTCAGTAAACTCTTTAGTGCTATTGAGTTTACTAGTAAACATCCAGTGTAAGCATATTGTAAAGGAGGCCCTTGGTTATAAAAGACTCCTATATAATTGGTTTCAAGTAAGCTTTTACAAGAACTTGTGAGAACATGTAAAACTCACAAAGCATACTTAGCCACTGATCATGGGATGATCTTTGGGATTCCAAATCCTTTTATACCAAAAGGTAACTTGAGTATGATGAAGGTGTTATAATTCCTTCAACCTATATGCTAGCCTAAAACCTTTATGGTGTAAGGATTGTAAATCTTGTAGTGTACCACAGGCAGGTAATCTATTGGCATATGTTACCCTACTTAACATTAAGGGGAGTGTTGAAACATAATGGTTAAGTGGACTGGCCACCCCTTAATTAATATGGGTCCAACATTATACTATAGGTTAAATATTTAATAATATTTATATTTCTATTTCTATTATTAAATATTTAAACATTGGAATATGTGTCAACCAACTTGGGTGAAAGGGTGAGTCGAAAGACATACCCAATCACCTCATATAAAGAAGGACTCGGGGTCCTCGTTTGATATATTGGAGGAATATATCAAAGGTGTACAAATCAATATTAATTGATTTGGTATTTACCCTTGTCATTAGGGTTAGTAAGGATGAGATTTTTATTATATGTAAAAGAGTTCTCTTTAATAAAGGTTACTTTTCACAGTGCTTTTTTACCTTCGGGTTTTCCACTATAAATCCAGTGTTCTACGTTATTTACATTATGTAAGCATTTATTTAATTATTATGTAATATAGTTTAATAATGTGATGTTTATTTATTTATTCATTTTAATGTTGCATAATATATTAATGTTTAATATTTAAGTTGATTAAACCCGTTATCATTCGAATCCTTGAATTCCATCAGAGGTCTCACTTAGGTCTATTCACATTGAAAGAAATAATTCTTTGGTAGCCTTCACACATCTTATTCAGTCTCTCAAAAATTTACCACATCCAATATCATTTAATGATGAGGACATGTCGTCGTTTGCTATTGATAATCCATGTGCACCTTTGCTTATCACTGCTATCATTGGCACCACTTGTATCAAGTGTGTACTCATTGACAATGGATCTTCCGTTAATCTATGTTCTCACTCTATTTTAAAGAAACTCGGCATTACTAATAATTTCATCGCTAAAAATTCCACTCTCATTCATGGTTATGATTCCACTACTCTCTCATGCCTAGGTACTATCACATTACCTATACAAGTCGGGCCTAAGGTTGTCCCTACAATATTCTTCATTATCAATGCTTCATTTCAGTTTAATCTCTTGTTGGGTAGACCTTGGATTCACGTAATGCATGTTGTCCCATCTACTATCCACCATTTCATTAAATTCTTACATGATGGCTATGAACATACCATTGTTATTGACCCTGATCCATTCAATATTTGTCGCATAGACCCCATTACTGCTATGCATATCTCTCCATCGCAGCCTATTCCATATAGTCACATTGATACATACAATGTTGGTCAATCTAGTGCTTCACAATATTCTTCCATAGCCACAAGCGTGCCATCTATTTCTACTCATACTACTGCTATCATTTCACCCACTCTATCTTCTCCACTAAATGCTTCCACTCCGCTCATTGAGACTCCTCTCGCTCCTGCATCTGACTCACCTCCTACCAATATTCTTGATACTACTATCCAACATGACAATGCCAGCACTAATGCTTCTGATGACGAGGTTGATATCGTTGAGCTTAATGATGACAAATTGTGCAACCTTAATTTTACTCCTATCGAGATAGATGATTCATACTTCAATGATACTTTTGTGGCTATTAGCCCGGGTGAATATCAATTCAAGACACCCCATCCTAATACTAATGTTATGGTGCTTTATCAGGGATTTGTCCATACATTGGACGTTATACCACCTATCACATATTATCTTGAGGAGCCCACACATGCGCTTCCTCCTTTCACATGCACTCTTTTCATGAATAAATCTTATTGGCATCACATTCCATTTGATCCCACTTACTCTAAAACTGTTTGCACATATGATGGCTTGGCTATACTTGGATTCACACTGAAGGATCTCATCCCTCCATCTTGTTCTCCTCATTTATATCATGGATATGTTCACATTACTACTACTTATGGTCTCTGAGCCTTTCATCTATCAGTTTTTATTACATGCAGTTCTCGCACTACTCCACTTACTCTTGGACAGTCTTGGCTTGACTACATTGGTGGCACATTAGATCCTAGTCATGGTATCGACATTTCATATGCACCATTCTATTCAACCACGTTTTATTTGCAATGATTCATTTCTCAATATTCACAAAATCTTACTCAATGGTATGCACATGGCTATGTCCATTACCACCTTTCACCGACGAAGAATACGCAATGGGCATGTATAATTTATGTCGCAACGGATCCTTACTTGATCAACCTCATACAATTGCTTACCAAGTCTCTGATGCATCTCCATTCAATTTTGACCATGAAAATGATGATCTCTTAGATGACATTACTTGATCATTCTCATCATCATACACTTGGGGGGCATCATGCTTATTATCCCCCATTCTAGCATTATCAGGTGTCTTGTATTTTTACCATTTCACTTCTTGCTTCACATCTAGTTTGTCACACACTTCTCACACATCTTGATACATTATTATCATCATTACCTGATGACGCACTCTTGTGCTACCGTTCATGCTTGACTGTTGAGGGCTCACTACATTCATGAACCTCACATCATCACATTACACACTTTCACACTCGACGCATTCACGACACATCTTTCTCACGTACATTGAACGTGACTCACTACCCTATGACGCACTCTAGCTCCATAGTTCATACTCAACTGCTAAGGGTCTAAATATGAAATGAACCTCACCACACTCACTCACTCTATATGCTCTACATTTTATCGATCATATATTTCTAGCGCACAACTCAAACCATTTCCCGTTGACACAATCTTGTTTTATGGTTCATTCTTGACTGTCGAGGGGTATTTTATAAATGAACCTCATCTCATGCATAATCATTCACATTCACTCAGGGGGCATACTGCTCCTATCACACTCACTTTACATTCCATTCCATTTCACACTCACAACATACTGCATATCTTGGTTGCACATTGTTCTTGCTTACTTATACTCACATGTACACTTTGCTTACTATGTTAGACAAATATTTTGTGTATCATCATCTTTATCATATACACATGCACATTCACTTGCCTTCTAGTTGTGATCACAGCCTTTACACAGATTGTTACACACAACATGGATGCTTGACACTGCATCTCTTACTAGTATCGCAACAGGCTCTTGGGGGAATCCACTTTCGTACACATCACAAGTGTTATTGTTTCATTTTATACTACTTCCTATTCATACTAGCACACTACTATGTCAGATCATACACATTTTGACATACTTTATATATTTCTAACATGCTAATGGGTGCTTCATGTACATCATTTTCTTTGCAGGAACTCTTTGCTACCATGGTTGTTTGATACTCTTTTCTTGTCACTATTTTTCATTGTTTGCGGGATGTTCCCTATGTCTTGCTTGTTTCCCCTTTGTCTTGCTGTGCACACCTATGATTTTGGCCATTTCAGCCTCGCTTGTCTTACGACATCATGAGTGATGTCCCATGTTTGCAACCGACTTGTCACGGTCTACGTTGTCTGCTTGCTTGCTAGCTTACATCTACATGCATATTTTTCTTGTTTACACTAACACTTGTTTTCAAGCCACTTTGTTTGTGTGTGCCTTGGTTTCTAGCAAGCACACCCTCCCCTGTAGGGCATCAATTTCAACACAATGCCTGGTCCTCCTTTGGGCTACATTGTCCTTGTGATGTCTCATGTACCCAAAATGAGGGGGGATATCATTGGGTGAATCACTCACCCGATATAACAGTCTACAGTCATAGTACAACAAAATTCAGTACTGGTACAACATAGTCTTAAGTCTCAGCAAAAACACAAAATCTAACTTGGGTCCTTCAGCACAACATAAACACCAACACCCAGACATAGACAATAGTTCACCTGGGTGCACCTGACCCTTCCTGGGTGCCTATGACCAGGGGCAGTTACACATTTTTTCTCATGATTGGCATAGTTTACCACAATTTACACAATGCCTTTTATATGACATGCACAGTCCTTCAGCACTTAACATGCATGTTTTCACCTTTTTTCTATTTTTCGCATTGGATTGAACTGGATTAGATTTGAACACACCATATAGTAGTGGTGTTTATACATCGTCAGGAAGCAGTTAAAGGTTGGAGAATAACACTATAACTTTCTCCTACACTTCTTCCGCATTTGGCGTGAGATCACCCAAAAAAATTGCACTTGGTGCAGTTGATGTGAGATCACCTAAAAAACTTATTCTTCTATAGCATTTATAGGATCCTTTCTATGCTTTCACTCATCACGGATGAGGTGCACATGTTCCTTTTCACATTTTTATACACTTTTTACACACTTTTTTTACTGTTTGGATCGAAATTTTCATATACACATATTTTAACTACTCATTTTCTCTTCTCTTTTACAGGTTCATCCTTATGGTAAGTAACAGTCACATCATCGAACACATCATAATCAAGCATCAAGCAACATCGACAATATGTACAATGCGACATCACACATACACTTTTCACCCCTAGGTCATCACTTCCTCTTCTCTAGCTTCCACACTTCAATTTTTTATCACTCCATGTTTTTTCTTGTCTCCTCGACACACTTTTCGCCATCAATCTACATGGTTATCAGGTACACATATCTTATCTAATTTATGTTATCAAGCATTCACTCAACAACATAAAGTGGGGGTAAATGTAGACACTAAATCATGCACTTTGGGTATATTTCTAGGTCCTGATCACATACCACTATTTATATGATTCCTAAGCGATAAAAGTACTAATTGACCACTGTCTTTGGCCTCTTTGCTTTCATTCTATTCCCCTTCTTGGTCTTACACACCTTCTTACCCAGTCTAACTTTCAACACTTCAGTTTTCTGAATGTGGACACTAGTGCACCTAGCTAGAACACCAGTGCCCAGGTGCCTTCATCCCCTCTGGGAAACTCCTTGACCCCTTTGTATCTTGCTCGCATATTTTAGGTACTTTCTAGATGTGGGCATCTTATTTTCTTGGTGGTCGGCCTTTTAGTGGTTAATTATGAAATTCAAACAAGGGAATCATATAAATACAAAGTTATGTGACCATAATAAAGGACCAAACACTAACACATATTACTATCACCTAAGGTTGACATCCAAAGGCATCTCAAGAGCATCAAAGCATCCATTCCATTCAAGGGACAAGGGTTTGCATTCTTCTAGATACACTTCATAGGAGGGGAAGTTCAATTTTTCCATGCACACATCTATCTACATTTTCTACATCTAGCTATTGCTCATTATTCAAGTGCACCTGGAACAAGATCCACATAGGGCACGATTCTACAAATACACATGTAGAACTACATGGATTCTAAAATGTAGTGCAATGTTCAGATCATAAGTTCACTCAGTCAGGTGACTGTTGAGGTCAGTTTGAATCCCCATTTGCATATTTTCTTTTAGGATTTGACGTGTTTTGGGGTTTTGCATGTGCTCTTTCCCTTTACAGGTTACATGTGAATCTTGTGGACTTAGTGCGACATGCAAGCGATCAACAACGAAGGGTAGAGACATAGAAGCGACATAGAAGAAATCACTTTTTGGCCATTTTTGCAATCATGGGTGCCCAACAGTGGTCTACAACACCCAAGCACCCTTGACCTAATCTAGGCGCCCCAGTCCCAACATTTATGATGCTCGCACAATTTTTTGGGCTCAGTTGCGAAAGTTTGCCTTCCTATTACATCAATTTTCTAGCTCAGCACAGCTTCGAGATTAGTACAAAATCAACTAAGTACTTTATCCCTTCTCTTGCACCTAAGGTTTCATATTTTCTAGCTTACTTGCTTGTGTCAAATATGTACTTTATTGTTATATCATTACGTTATAACTTAATTAGGATTTAACATTTATTTTCCAATATTTACTTAATCACTCATCAATACAATTCCCATTCTCATTTCTCTCTCCTGGCCTATCTACAAATTTCTCCCTCTCTAGTCTTGTGTGTTAGTCACAACAAGGGTATTTCTGCACATTCCCCGACCTCTGTCCACCCCAAATATTATTCTAGTGTATATAGTTTCTATATTTCAATAAATGGGAGCCTTCCAATTCCCAAGATGTGGGACTTTGTCCTACGAGCATTGATGAAAACCCATATTTTGTCCTTAAAAAAATATTTCACCAACAATGCCCTATAACAAAATAGGGGAAATGGAAGTCATGAGTAGGATTTAGGAAAAATGGAATGAATGGGCAATATTTAGGATCAATTTTAAAATCTAATTTTGAAATTTTTACATATTGATCCGATGTTGGCATCGACGTGACATGACAATTGTTAAGGGTGTGATAATACTTGATCATATACTATTGTCTATGAATGAGAGAAGGATTGTGTATTGTGAATCCACATGTTGTGAAAGTCATTAATCCACATAGTATTTCAATCCCTTATATTTGATCTATGCTCATATTTCATACATTGTGTAACATACACTATTTGCTCAAGGATAAGCATGATGTATTGGAATCCTTCTCTTATTTACTTAGTGGAGACATTGTTTCTTTGAAGCTGGTGTATAGGGTAGAATCCTTATTTTTGATTCGATGAGTGGCTGCATTATTGCTTTGAAGATATTGTATAGTATACTCATCTTGGTCATGAATGAGGGTGGTAAATGGACAATACATTTGACCAACATGGACTTCAAATGATCATTAATGATTTCTTTATTTTATATGGAGTGAATTTTTTTCTAAAATTGAGTGATTGAAAACAACAAAGTTTTATGGATCTTTTATGTTTTTCCATATTACATGCAATTTTGATTATAGAGGAGAATTATTAAGCACATGAGGTACTACATATAAAGAGAGGTATGTGTTGGGTCATATAGTGGCATATGATTAAGGGTGGTGGTAAGATTCAGATGTGTAATGCCCACATATGTGTCATAACATGTCTTTAATAAATGGAGGATAAAGACCATAGACGTATGTGCAAGGGACGTTGAAACCCCCTTTTTTGTTCAAGGAAAAAAATACCCACTTCCGTAAACCATGCCACCCTAACGTGTGATATTTGTTTTTTCTATTTTTAAGAGTTTTATTTGGAGTGGGCCTAGTTTTTAAAGGCAAGGGCATAATGGTGGTAGAGATAGAGGAAGTTAATGGTGATATCAATGGGCATTTCTACAAACAAAACCACATACACATTATTTTCCTCATGATAAATACATAACACACCTATTTTTTTCCTGATGATAAGTAGATAACACACCTCATTCAAGCTCTTAGTGGTTGCTCCTAAAATCACTCATTGTTGGTGTAGCTCTTCTTGTGATCGTAATACCCTAGTTTCAAATTTGCATAAGATAGAGGAATGTGGTTTGGGATAAATAAAAAATAACAAAACTTTTTGCTGAAATAAATTAATAAAAAAGCACATGATTTGGAATCCTAGTAACTTTTCACATTGTGCTTCTTGCCATCGAAATTCTCTCTAGTTTGACAATGGGTTCACAATGGTTTTGGGCAGGCGTGGTTCTAGTTTCGCAGCTCCTAATTTTGGTTGCTTTCAAAATAACGATTAATTATTTCCATTTCTCAATTTACCATCAACAATTTGGATTTCCCTACATCCGTCAGTCACATCCAAATGTGTTTAGGCAATGAAATGCCACGTTGTACACTCTATCATGTGATCAAGACCATGGAGGAATGCACCATGTGGTCATTTGCTAACTAAACAAAGAAAACCCATGTGATTAGGATGATGCATGTAAGGTATGTTATGTTTTCATATGGTCTCTTAGATGTATGTCAATGCATCTTAGCACCATAATAGTTTGCGCCATGATGGTCATGCCACCTTTAAATTCTTTGTGAATTGAAATGAATAAAAGGAATTTTTTCTATTACGATCACAAGATCTAATGGTCTACGAGACCATAATTTGATGTCAGTGTCTAAACCACCCAAATATAATGATATTGTGAGTCAATTTGTTTCTTTAAAAGGTCATTTCTTCTTGTATAATGAATTTGTGTTATAAATTATACCTAGTATTATTTTCCTAGTCTCTTCAAATAGGTCCACCACAAAGTCTACTCTTAATAGTTTGTTATCAAATGTCCTTGTAGGTTGGGTATGCAAGAATGAAATGAACAAGTCATGGGATTGAGGATTTTGAAAGCTCAAATGAGATTTTAGGGATTTCTAGAAACCTAATTTTGGTATGAGACTAGTTATTTGCTATAGTGCTAGTTTATTTATGTGTCTATCAATTATTAGTGTGTTATTGGTCTAGATAAGGTTTTTGTAGGTATTTTTTTGTTTGTTCATTTTTTACACCTTTCTTTAATTTGTTTGTCCTTTATTTGTTCTTATTATCCATTGTTATTTCCTTCCCCTTTCTTCTATGATTTTATTTCCTTTTATGAGGTTCTTTGATCCTATTTTTTGTATATTTTATATGAAAACCATAGCACTGAATCAAAATAGTACAACTACAATTCTAGTCATTTTTTATGGCCCCTTATAACCCTTATCCTAGGTCCTATGGGGTTTTTGGTCCTTTGTCAAGTTTTTGTTCAAGTTGCGTGTTAGTATGTGTACTAATAGGGTCCTAATTTGAATTCAAAAAACCTATAAATACTTGCGAGCATAATTACATTTAGGACACACTAAATAGTTGTTGAATACTTGAAATTAAGGAATTTATTTATTTCAAGAACATTCCCATGCGAAAAAGTAAATTTCAAACATTTAGAGAAGAACATCTAACACTTTACTTTTTCCATTCACTGAAAGTGATAAGGGTTGGGACACTTGTATTATATTGGAATACTTGCTAGAGTGCATTATACTTGATCTCTTTAAAGGGGTGGGCGGTTTTTTACTTAATGGCTATGGGAGCTTAACTATATTGGAGTAGTCATATCAAAGAGCTTGCTCATGCCATAAATAGAGAGGGAGAAAGAGAAGGCCCAAGTATACAGATATGGATAATGATAGATATAAGGAGGGGTATCTATGAATTCGATAGGGAGATGACCCCCCGATCCTTCATCTTTATGAGGGTGGGAGAAAATATAAAACCTTATCATTTAACAAAATTGAATTTGGCTTTAAGGGGATGAAAAAATCCCCTTGCTATCAATGTAGTGTCGATTGTTCTAATCTTGGGGCATTTATAAATCTATGTTGGCCTATATAGATTCTATATACGCCCCAACCCCATATCTATATTATATTCTATATTTTAGTGCTCTAAAAAATTGATGACTAAGTATCAACCATTGAATCTTGAACATAGGAGTATGATGATAGTTAATTAAATATCTAATGCACTTATTCTTCCCGAAATAATTCCACCTTTTATGAGTAAAAAATGTCTACTGCACACACACTCCAATTAGTCCAATGATCTAATAGCACATATCTCAGTGAAAACATCATGTTAAATCATTGCCTTAGCGAGAATGAATTGGTGAGAAATTGAAACTATATCTATGCATTCATGAAAATTGGAAATGACTCTCTCTCGAATTTTAGCTTCGTACATTTTCATTTAAAATAGTTTTAAAAAATGACAGGAAACTGATGTCTCTCGTAGATAAAAGGGACAAAAATTGTAAAATACATAAATGACATTACCTGCAGGTTTCTATTCATGCTTCTTCTCTGTTGCATTTTCAAATATTGATGAGTTGTATGTAAATAAAGTTCAAAGTTCCCTCCAAATTTATACCAAATTATTGGTGGGAATTTATATAACATGCCACATGGGCAAGAAAAAACATAAATAGTCAGGGGAAACTTCTTCCTCAAAAACCTCTTTAAATCTACTCCTATTTAAAGCACCTATTTCACATGAAAGATTCAATTTACTCTCGTATCAGATTGGAAAATATATAATGAGACTTATAAATGCCAAAAAAAAAATGGAGTGAAAACAAAATAAAAACAAGTGAAAGCACAAAAGTCATTTGAATTTTTCACATCTTAACTGCGGACTGTGTTTGTATGGAATACCTTGATTTCAATTTATGAAGTGCTTGGCCTGATGGATGTATTACCTAAAATCTTTCATTTATTCCTTTCTTCTTCCATGCACTAAAATTAAAAGGAAAAATGAAATGAATGAATGATTTAATAATATGTGTGAGACCAAGGAGTCTATAACACCCAAAGCCACAATTGAAGTGTATAAATCCATACCAAGAGCTTCACTAACAATTCTACATAGAATCCATTGCCTTTTTGATGTTACATTTCTTGTTGTGGATCTTGACTAAAAGATTTTTTTTGGTTTTGAAAGTCTTTCTTCTTCAAACAAGGATGGTAGGTTGGCTACTTTCAAATTATCCTCATAATTGATACGGATGCCATTCTATGTTGTACACTCTATGATGTAGTGTCATTATATTTCCGTTGCCCCTTTATTGTAAAACATGCACATTCTTTCTTCCCACTCTTCTCTAGTAGATGTCCATCTCCCGATTTCATACCTAAGATGGTGTGAACTAGTCCTTAACTGGGCCATCAACATTTTTGTCTTTCGTTTGATTTATGCCCCTAAGTAGACCTTTTTCCTATGATCACAACTTGAATTAAATTATTTAATGTAGAATTCTTTCTTTCACCTAAGTCATTGTGTCCACAAGCCTATCATAAATTTTTCTTTCACATAATTTTTTTCCCTCATTAGTGTTTAGACACTCTTACATGTTAATATTCCACTTGTTCATCCATTTAATGTTATAGTTCATCCACGTGTTTTTTCTCCTACCTAGATTTTCTTCTACAACCATTCTAGGCCACATGTGAACTTCCATGCTTTGTACCTTTTCCAAATAAGTTAACAATCAAGTTATTGTTGATGCTTCTAGAGGAAAGGTTCCCACTTTAGCTAACAGAATGTCGTATGGAACCAACAACTTAATTTTGAATTTACTTGTGATTAATTACTTTTGTATTCTCTCTATTTGTCTCTACTTAAGATTAGACACACTATTTCCCCAAATCTCACAACCATAAAGTACCACCAGTGTGACAAGTAAGCTAATTTCCAAACCCATAATTCTACATTTTTACACCTATTTTGTAATGAATATAATACTCCCCCCTCCTTGAATTATTTTTCTCTGCACGTTTCCTAACTAAGATTGTTGTGAAATTCCAACCCAAGATATTTTCATTCTCCCACCACTTCCAACGATTTTTCCTAAAAATGATAGCTAAATTGCTTCTTTTTTCTTTGTAGGGAAAATATCATGACTTTGGTTTTGATCAAGTGCTCCCTTAGACTGTGTGGTGTTTTTGCAATTATGATGAGGTTGTCCTCTTAGAGAAGCAATTTTACTACATAGTTGGCTAGAAGTGAATAAGGTTGTCTGCATAAGGAAGTAATTTTACTACATATTTGGTTAGAATTGAATGTTTCCTCCATTCTATTGATTTATCTACTCCTCTAGTTTATCAATGTAAATCCCAAATAAAGTGATTGAAAGTGGGAATCCTTATTTAACAATAATGTCGCTCCTAAAAATTTCAGACATTCCCTTCCCTATTCTAATATTGGCCCTGACTTTTTCGTAGAGCCTATGAACAACCACTCTATATTCATCTGGAACTCCGAGTTCCTCCATTATTCTCTAGAGCTTATTTCTAGGTATCGTATCAAAATATTTTTTGAACTCGAAAAAGTAGAAAAAAACTTTTCACCTTGATTGTCCCATACTTATTCAATCAAGTGTCTAAGAGTGATGCAATTGTCGATAGTGAAATGCCTATATCTGAAACTTGCATGACCCTTTTCTCTTTTCCCATCTTTTTCATCCCAACTACTATTTATGTGCTCTATCAGGTTCCCAAATAATTTTCTAAGAAGAGGATTTACTATGATATTTTGGTAGTTTGACAAGTTATTTATATCCTTGCTTTTGTATAGGGGATAACAACACTAGTTGTCCAGTTTGACAACGAGCCTTCCTGAATGATATTATTGAATATGCATTTGATGTGTGGTGTGAGGACTTTCACACCCCATTTGATATATTCTACATGCATCCCATCTATATCTTAAGCCTTTCCCCCTGCTAGTCTCTTTATGCCTTGAGTGACACACCATGTGGAAAAGAGCTCAATTGTTGTAATGATAGTGTCAGGGGTGGTTTTATCTTTCTCCCACTCGTATAGTAATTTTGCATAAACTAGTCATTGGGTGTCTACAATATTATTCTTTATTTTATTTTTCTCTTATGCTGAATTTTTCTCAGGAATCCTTTGGTAGCATGCTTTCCTAGGAAAACATCTCTTTCCTTCCAATGTTCATGTAACCCTTTTTTTTATTGAATCAATTTTGCATAATCCTTCTTGTTTTCTTTATCTTTTTCGAGATCTCTCAATGCTCTTTTTTTTACCTTGCATTCTTCATCATACCACATATTTTTTAGAAAGTTGCTTGTGTTTCTCTTCTTGGGGCTAAACCTTTTACAAATGTTTAGTGCTTTATGGATGATTAGAATCATCATATTGATTTGCAGTGGACACCTGGTTGTTGTTAATACTCTATCCTTTGCTTCCTGAAAGTTTTTTTCAAGGGTTGTCTTACAAAGTTCCCTATTCTCATGATTCATAAGAATTTTACCTTGAAAAGGCACTTTTCTTTGATTGTGGTGGGTTTATTTTCCCGACTGTTTATTTATATGTATGTTAATCTTCATATAGATTGGGTTATGGTTTGATTTCATCTCTACAGGCCAGTCCCCTATTTTTAAATCTTTCAATCTCGAATATACCCCTATGAAAAAAAACATAATCTACCACACTTTTGACCATTCTATGTTCTACAAGTGATTTTTCTGGTATTCGGCCATGCTCTCATATTGTTGCATATAACCTTGACATCCCCGACAATTCTACCTCGTATTATGTGACACCCCCATTTTCATATTTGGAAGTCCTCTCCTAATTTTTGTCTCCTTCTTCGTCTAGCCATAATGGTTTTTTGTTCATTCCCTCCTCATCTTAAGTTAAGGGCTTGGTTATTTATTTTTCTCGCATTGAAATATCCCATTATTAAAACTTCTCCAAACGCACTATGTGCTGAAATTTCATTTTTGAGTGACTCATAAGGGTTCTCACAATCTAAGTGTTTTTTCTTACATGTTTTTTATCCTTTTGGTTCAAAATAGCATGTGGAAAGCCATATGGTTAGCTCATTTTTCTTTATTTCCATCCATACATACTATTTGTTTGGGCCATCTTTCTTTACTTTTATAATTCCACACCACATTTCTCTAATCGACATAATTATCTCTCCATGTCCTTTTCCACTTTGTCTTTTCATTCCAAACTAAAATTTTCCTATATCCTTCAAAATATGGGACTTGGAAACCATCATATCTATGGGTTTTAATGAGAAAGATAACATCTTTTCCTTATGCTATGAGCCTTAACCCATGACCTCTTCTCCAAAGGTAACCTCTACAATTCCAGCTTGCCAAGGCTAAGTGGTCTTGGGGGCCTTGAATCCCTATTTCTTATGTGTCATTCAATGGTTTATTTTGGTTTTCCCATTGTATAACCATGCCCAATTTCCTACTTCCCTTATTGCCTTCACTTTCGCCCATTCTTTCCTTATCTCTTCTTGTTCCCTGGGTGTTAGGTCTTTGTCTAAATAGAATTGAATACCCTCAAGAAACTTTTTGTTCCTTACTATCCTATTCTTATCTCCCATGTTGTGTAAGGTAGCTCTAGTATGTATTTTCTTTCCTTCTTGTATGGATCTTCCAATCTTGTTAGCTTTGTGAATATGCCTCAACCATTGTAACTAATCTTCAAGAAACTCTCTTACCAATTTGTTGGTATTCCCAGTTTCTTCGTAGTCTTTCAATACCTTAATGATAATGTTTGCAACCCTTTCTTATGTATCATTTTCTTCCCTTATATGGACTTTGACGTGTTTCTCTATGATTCCTTTTTGTTTTTCTAGCATTCCTTGTACTATTTCTACCCAAGACTTGGATTCCTCAATTTGACTCTTCAAGTTAGTGTCTTTTACCCCTTTGTTTTTTACTGCATATTTTGCCTCTTTTACACGTGACATGTCCTTATTTTTGGCCATTATTGGCTTATTTCCTTATATTGTTTTTAATTGATCCAAGGCGCACTTAAATAAGGTCAGCTCTTTTATCCTTTCTCCATGTTGGCTTGTAATATGTTTATTTGATCCTAAAGTAATTCATTCTCTCTTGTCAATTTGTAATTGGTTTTCTAGTAGTTCTTTCAACTTATTGCCACTGTAATATTCCCTTGCTTTTATATCTTCAAACATCCTTTTCATGCTCATTAGTTCATTGACATATAGTTCTAATGAATACATTAACGATGTTGACATGGGGTTGTAAGCTTCCGTGCTTCATAATTTACTTCTTCATTATCTCATTTGTTTTCTAGGTGTATCTTGTCCTTTTTTGGCATGAGATAAAGCCCGCGTCCATGTCATTTACTAGCATTCTCTTTATTTTCTAAGACTGGCCTTTTTCCCTTACATATAATTTCAAGGGATGGTTGTATGTTATGACTTAATTGTGGATATTGCTTCGTGGCTTGATTTATTTCTATTTTATCATGTGTTCGCTTCTCATTTTTTCCTTTTCCACATCTTGAACTTTTAATCCCTAAATATATTGTGTTTGCTTTGTTGTATTGGTTCTTGTGGGTTGTTATGTGTTGTCTTTGGTAGAATAATTGAGTTTTTTTTCTTATTTTGTTCTTCAAATTTTGTGTCTATCTACGCTTTAGGATCCTCTATTATTTTGTGTTCACATATATTAGCCTCTACTATGTCTAGCAAGTTGGCTTGTGGGTTCCCTATCATACATGGATGAGTGTATGATCTCCACATAGTAGCCATTGTCATTGCGTAACTGGTAAAATTATTGTGTATGGGATGTTGCATTTCATGATCCTATGAGATTAAAAAACCTCATTGGGGCATCAATCCAAGCAACGGTCCTTAAATATGTTTCATCATTTCAAACCCTTGCTTTCCATTATTATTGCTAACTGGTGTGCTCCCCTGACACTATAAAAAAATTTTTTGTGATGGTTTCCAGTACTCTTTTTTGTGGACCCATTGTGTTTGAACCTTGGTTTGGTATTGTAGACACAAAATTGCACACTTTGAGTCATTATTTAATCTCGGTTTTATACTACTATTCATATAGTTCTCAAGTAAAAGAGAGTATTGTTGTCCATTTTTGCACCTTTACAAAAATTGAACGAATTGAGAAGCCATGGGCTATGGAATGAAGGCCGCAGAGAAGTCTAAGTATGTTGTGAAAATCAAGAACAAATCCACGGCTAAGGTAAAATGCCACAGAGGTCAAAAGCCGCAGAACAGAGCAAAAGGAAAAGCTGTGGAATGAGGAAAACAAATCTGTGGATGTTAACATGAAGTTGCACAACATTAAAGGCCTTGTGATGAAGCGAAGATGCTAATAGAACCACAAAATGAAGAAGAAAAATCCAAAGAGGTCAAAATTCGTATAACACTAAAACAGGAAACCGCGTATCAAAGGAAAACAATGTTTTCCGCTGGAAGCTAAAATGCATATAACCTTCAATTTGATGATGAAATCCTTGTAAATATGATACTATTTGAAGGAATCTCGACCTCTTCTATGCAATAAAAAGTAGGTTTCATGAATTTAATGGAGGTAGGTGGGTGAAGAAAAGAAATGCATCCACAACATGGAAAAGGCCTAGTCCACGCAGTGCAACCACCAAAATTAAATGCAATATGGGTGTCATTCCTTCTTCAACAAGGCAATGGCGTAGGAAAGTAGAATTGGCTAGACAGACAAATTTTCTCATAAAATTAATGAAGGTTGGTTTTTGAAAGGGGATTTCAAATTTCCCTCTCTTTTCTTATTCTCTCTCCTTCTTCCAATTTTCTATATATTATAAAGTGATGCCTAGTTTTAATGTTGGATACTTTTGGAATGCGAGGGCATCATTTTATGTTGCATAAGTGTTCTAAGGGTCGCATGCCTTAGACTCTAATTTTGTAAATGTTTTTGCATCTTCCTCTTATATTGTAATGATTTGTGCATGATCTTTAAGTAATAAATTTCTAGTTTTGGTGGCTCATTTCTACCTTAGCTATTGTTTTATTGCACTCTCTTGCCTCTCATTTATTTGTAGGTGTGTTGTATGTGTTTCTTCAGAATATGTGTCAATTGTGCATCGTGAAAGTGGATTTTGGATGTGGTTATGATTTGTGGCTTTCATTTCGGCCTTTTTCATCATCGTTTTCTTTCATTTTCTCTCTTGTTGAAGTATTCATCCCCTTATTTTCGGTGTTATCGCCTCTTTTCGATTAGGTTTCTATTTTATGCATCTCCTTCTCACCTTGGTCCCTTCGAAAATTAGAGTATAGTTAGATAGTTGCATTTCAATTCCTAGGAGTAGGTTTAGCAATAAAGGTAAGCAGAGGAAGTCAGTCTTCTCCGGAGGTCTGTCTTAGTTCGAGTCCCACAACTTGGATACAGTCCCATGTTGCCTCAAAATCCCTAGTTGTCTATGACTCGGGTTAGGGTGTAATTTTGAGCTCCAATAGTTTTGGCACTCTCGGTGGGACACTCAAATTAATATTTCTAGTTTTGTCAAGATTGGATGTGTATCTTGGTGAAACTCTAGCCTTTTGAGGCTCTACAGTAACACATCTAGTGACTCCATTCAAATATCAACTAGTTTTAGTGGTATTGGTGATTCAAGTATCCCTAATTAATGGGAAGGATCCAAACACAGTCGAGAACAAGAGAAGAAGGTGTATTTGAGTATTTGTAGTTATCCCCAGGCAGAGGCAGAAGAGGAAGACAAATTCAAAGATCTCCATCTCCTCCAAATCAGACTCTCTCAACACCTCCACTTGGTAGGCCCTTCTTACAGTCAAAAAGAGTTCTTAGACCTATCAGAATGGCTCATCAACAAAAAATAGCACCACAAAATCCATTTGTAAACTTCACATGTAGCAATCCACTCGCCTTAAATGCTCAAAATCGTATTCCAATAGCATCCTTGAAGAATATCCCATATTTTAATAGAGAAAACCACACAACTTCGATTGATCACATTCAAGACATTGCAAATTTTTGTGTTATACATGAAGTTACTAAGATGGGTGTGGCAGAGAAACTGTTTGATTCTTATTTTAAAGGAAAATCTCTACAATGGTTCAGAAGCCTACGGGAAGGAATAATTCAAAATTGGGATCAGTTGTGTATAACCTTGTGCAATCAGTTTGGAGAATGAGTAGATAACCTATCCCTATTAGAGCAGTTAACTACAATTAAGAGAGCACCTAATGAGCAAATGGCAGATTTTAACTTTAGCTTTCAGAGAACTTGGGAAAGAAATCCAGCTCCCGTGAGACCTGCAGCACAAGGTGCATTTATTTTCTTCTTATAAACTCTCAACTCTGATATATCTGTCATGATATAATCTATGGGAGGAACAACTCTACCAGTACCCTATATAATTGAAATTAGAGCTGAAAATAATTTAATACAAGTTGGGAAATTATCTCCTATGCCACATATGCCCTTATATCCTGAATTGCCTCATGCTGCTCAACCTTTTATTGCTCATGTTATTGAGCCAAATATGTAACTTGTTGCTTCTACATCACAAACCCATGCCCAACAAAAGGAAGATGAAGAAATGAAGGCTTTGATTAGAAATTTAACAAATAAATTTATATCCCTAGAGAAAAATCAAGCCCGGTCCTATAGAAATGATCAAAATCAAGGGCAATCTTCAAATGAAGGATATCAACCATTTAGAAACCAATAGTCTAATAAAATATATGCACAAAATCAACAAAATAATAGATGGCAAGGTCAAAGTGCTCCTCTTCCATTGGCAATGATTCCTCCTCCACAAGTAGTTCCTGCTCATAGTTCAAGTCAAGCTTTAGTTCCTGTGCAAAACAATATGGCACAAGAAACCGAGTGGTGTTTCCCATGTGATCTATTGCATAATCAACTTGGTTGTGAAAGGGCAATGCATCTCCAAGCATACATGGTTCAAGGATCTTCCAGTCAGCAAGAGTCACTTTTAGAAGCACACAACCCAACCACGAAAGCAATTCAGGAAATCAACATTGACGCCAAACTCATGTTCTTTGGAGCTGAGGATTTCTATGCAGTTAACCAAATGGCAAGGAGTTCTAACAGACCTCCAACCAGCATTGTTGATCATACGCGGCATAAGAAAAGAATGCTAGAATCACAATATACCCATTCTATGAATCAGGCCGATGTCGCAGCCAAGGAAAAGGAAGCCACAGTGAACAAAAGCAAGTTGTCTAAGCCACCTGGAAAATCCGTGTATAAAGAGGTTGTTGTTCAATCAAAAATGCCAATTCAAATGCCTCAATAATAGAGAAAAGAAGGTAGCATGCTATAGATGCATAAATCTACAAGTCTTCCATTTAAAATTGTTGAGAAAATGAAAAAAACCAATGCCAATGTCTCTATGTGGGTTGCGCTTGCTATTCCATCACAATGTGATCTTCTGTGTGAAGCCCTCAAGAAACTGCTTCCGGCGGATCCAGTAATGCAAAAAGCTCATGCGGCTGTTCATGTTTATCAAGAAAAAGAAGACCAAGTAGGTAAAAATGTTAAAATCTCGCCTTTCTATATGTCATTAATTGTGGGTAAACACTTGGTTCATAACTGTATGATTGATTTGGGGACTAGTACCTCCATAATGGCCAAGAAAATAACTGATATCCTAGGCCTCAAATATAGTCCTGTGTCTACGGGGTTTTATAACTTGATGGGTTAGTTGTGGGTGTGTTGGGAGTAATAAAATATCTTGAGTTAACACTTCATGCATGCCCAAGCCTCGCCATACCCCATGACATCTCAGTAATCGACCTGCCTCCCATATTTGCCATTTTCTTATCTAGAGACTTCACTGCTAAGGTAAGTGGTTACTTATCTTCAGATTGGACTCACATGCTTCTAAGAACTAGATATGGTACAAGATTCACAATACAAGTTGAGCCCATATTGATTCATATGACCCTTCTCCCATCCAATCAAATTGCTTAATACAAGAAGGACATGAGCAAGATTCATCTCCAGAGGAGCAAGTTATTCCTCCTTCCATGTCATATTTTTTGCTAGATGAATGAGCTGAGACAGACCACAAGTTTGATCCTTATGATGAAGAGCTCAAAACTTTTGAGACTGGTCTAGGCACTTACTGCATTCTCCAGAAAGAATCTGTGGTACTCGCGACATTCAAACAAAAAAAGGAAAGTGCTTCTGGACTATGGCAGATGTTCTTTGATGGTTTAAGAAGCAAAAATGGAGTCAGGGAAGGTGTTGTGCTCATTTCTCCATGCAATGAGAAATTATTCTTCGCTCACAGATTGCAATTTTCATGTTCTTATAATGTAGCAAAGTACGAAGCATTAGTGCATGGTCTGTTAATTGTAGAAAAGAAAAAATTAAAGAGTTACAGGTCTTCAGATACACTGAACTGGTTATTCACCAATTCCATAGTAGATGTGCGACAAAAAACAAGCTATAAAAAGCTTACAAACATAGAGTTTGGGATTTTATAGAAATATTTGATGTCGTTAACCTACAGGTTGTGCCCAAAAAATTGAACAAATACGCAGACCAAATGGTGGACCTTTGCTCTCAATTCTCTCCTACTGAGGATTTGATCAAGGGAAATGTGAGGCATGTGGAAACAGTGGTCAGGTATTCCATCCTAGACAATCAAACATTTTGGCAGGTATTTGACAACAATGAAAAAATTGTGTAGTTCATTCAAAATGAAACTGAGTTCTCCTCGAGGATGCAATCTGATTTGTAGGAGGTCTATGGGGATCAAATTATTCAACTAAAAATAAATAAGCTGCCGAAGGGAGTAGTCACTCTAGAGTAGATCTTTAGTATAAACGATGAGTTCAAAGGAGTGGAAAATAACATGGCGGCGAAGATTGTTAACCAATTTCAATTGCTCCAAACAGATAACTTCTACTTGGAAAGGTATGTAACAAGGATGAAAAGCAATCCTTTATTTCCTTATACCAGAAGTTCATGTGATGTATTTTCATGGGACTACAAAGATTTAAAAGAATTCAATCCAAATATATTCCAACATTCCATTGATTTTGATCGCAGCATTAAGCCAATTAGGTAGAAACAAATATTAGTCAACCCCAAGATTGAGCCCCTCATGAGAAAGGAACTCTCCAAACTCATTGAGACCAAGATAATTTTTCTAATCAAGTATTCTACTAGGGTGGCAAATCTGGTTCCGGTAAGGAAGAAAAATAGTGAAGTACGGCTTTATGTGGACTTCTAGGATTTGAACAGGGCTTCCCTCAAAGATCATTATCTCTTGCCCTACATGGAGCAGATTTTACAGATAGTAGCAGGAGATGAGAGGTTTTAAATGATAGATGGTTATTCAATTTTTAACCAAATCAAAGTGAAAGAAGAGGATCAATATAAAACTATGTTCACCACCAAATGGGGAACGCATGCATATCAAAAAATTCCCTTTATCCTATCAAATGCATGTGCTACATTCCAAAGAGCAATGGATATTGCTTTTAAAGGGTATATCAATCAGTTCATCTTGGTTTACCTAGATGGCATCACTATTTTCTCCAAACAAAGTGTGGATCACATGAAACACCTAGAAAAATTATTCGAAAGATGCAGGGAATTTAGCATGTCCCTTAATCCTAAGAAATACAATTTTGTAGTCCCTAGAGGCAAACTCTTGGGGCATATTGCTCGAAAGAAGGCTTTTCCATTGATCCAGAAAGAGTTGCAGCTATCATGGCTCTTTCCTTACTAGCTCAGAAGAAGGATTTGCAGTCTTTCCTTGGAAAGATTACCTTTGTTAAGTGTTTTCATTCCTAACTTCGTAGGTTTGGTAAGTCCCATTACCCTTATGCTCAAGAAATATTTAGCATTCAAGTGGACCACAGAGGGGAAGGACAACTTTAAAAAGATAAAGCAAGAAATTGCTCAGGCCCCCACATTGATTAATCCAGATTATACCAAGTATTTCATTCTATATGGCTATGGGGTGAAATCTAGTATTACCGCAATATTAACTCAACTAAATGATCAAGCACAGGAAAAAATTGTGGCCTTCTTCAGTCAAACACTGAAGGACTATGAACTTAAATATAGTCATGTTGAGAAACAGGTGTTGCCATCATGAGATCCTTGAAGAAATTCAAAAGTATGATTGTTGCTAGCCACATAAAGGTTTTAGTATCACATTATAGTGTTAGAGACTTCATTATGGGAGTAGATATCAATGAGAAATGGGCTGGATGGGTAACTAAGATCATGGAGTGTGATGCGACTATTACGGCCACAAAATTAGTAAGGGGAAGAGCAATTTGTGAGAAAATGGATCTAAATGTTGTGGAATCTCAAGAGACCCCCCTCATTAATGAAGTGCCTTAAAATAATGAGTTGTCACATGATGTTGAATGGTAGCAGGATGAAAGAAATGTATTCAATGATCGCAGCTGGATTTTTGATATGTCAAATTTTTTGTCTACTGGTGCATAAACTCTTGGTTTAAACAAATCAAAGAGAAGACATCTAAGATTGTGATCCATTCCTTATACATTAATTAATGGTATCCTATTCAAAAGTTACATTGATGGAGTGCTGCTCAGATGTATTAAAGGTGGGCAATGTAACAAGATCCTTACCGAGTTTCATGATGGTTTCTTGAGTGGACATTTATCTATTAAAGCTATAGCCATGAAGATTATAAAAGCAGGGTATTTATGACCTACGTTGTTCGCAAATTCTCACATATGGGTGAGAAAATGTAAGGAATGCACACTCTTCAGTGGAAAGAAAAGACTAGCGGCCCTGCCACTTCATCCAATCCAAGTGGATTATCCATTTTCACAATGGGGTATTGACTTCATTGGTATGATCAATCCGCCATCTAGTGCATGCTACGCCCTTAACCTATTGCTTGTATTAGGATATGAGTAGCCGACTTGTGGCTTACCATATCATTTTATTATATCATTTATACTTTCTCATGCTTAATAGGTCAGCCTTGGTGATGGCCATAGCATATAAATAGTATATATAGGGGATTACAGGTAGTATTTCGTTATCATTTGAGCATTTGAGTCTTATTATATGGTTTGGAGGTTGCCCCCTCGAAGTGGCGAAGCTATTCTAATTGCATATTGAGATCATTATTTTGAAATATTGTGTTATTTTGTGTTCTATTGTTTCTCTTAATCTGAAATATAAAAGTAATTTCATTACAAGTGGTATCAGAGCTGCGACTTGGGCCGAAATTAGGGCAAAAACCCTAATTTTTTTTTCCACCACATATTGCGAACCAGAATGAATTGGTGAGATATATTTTTACCAAATTTGTGAATAATTTCAAGTAAGGTTCCCTGAAAATTTCAAACTTTTTTGATTTATTTTGCAAAATTTATTACAAATTTAGGTTTTTTCATAAAATCGTTCCATAGGGTGCAAATTGTGGAAAATTTTCAAGTTCTTTACATTTTCAGAAAGCTCTTAAAAAAATAGTATTAGTATCTTCTCTATGTTTTTTCCTGTTTGACCGAAATTGTATCAAAACCCTAAACCCTAAGGTTTGACATCATGGCGGGGCCTTCCACAAGAGCAAAAAAGAATCCAATTACTCTAAGTAAAACCCCAGATAAAGATGGGATAGTGATTGAAGAGATGGAGTTAGAAGGGGTAAATATAGATTCCTCAGCACTAGGTTTTACCTTAGTTGATCATAAGGTGAGCTAACTTGAGTATGAGTTGCGAAATGTACAATCTGAGATGGCCTCTAAAGAAGACATAGCCCAAATCAATCATCGGTTGGATGATATCATGCAACATGTAAAGGGTAACCAGTATGGCTCAAATCCAACCCATATCAACCAAGGAGGACCTTCAGTTCAAAATCATGGACAAACGAACCATATTGGATCACTTTTTCAGTCCCATCAAAATCAAACTTATTCGCAACCATGGAACATGATGCCGAAAGTGGATATGCGCAAATTTGATGGTAAGGATCCCCTGAATTGGATAAATCAAATAGAGAACTTCTTTGAGTTACATCAAACACCATCAAGACAAAAGGTGACATTGGCATCCTTATATCTTGAACCTGACCAATTTGTTTGGTATCGTTGCTTATGTGCTCAGAGGAAGAAGAATGGCCTAGGTGTCACTTGGACAGTTTTTACCGAGGAGTTACAATTGCACTATAGTTCCAGTGTTTCAAAGAAGTACTTTAGTCAATTAACAAAGTTACGGAAAATAGGATCAGTCAAATATTATGTGCATCAATTCCAAAACCTATCCTTAAGGGTGGAGAATATTCTAGAAGAGAATCTGAATGACCTGTTTCTTGGGGGTCTTAAGGACCACATCGAGCATGAGGTACGTATGTTTAATCCAATCAAGCTTTTTGATTCTATTATCATGGCACGTCATGTAGAGGAAAAATTTATTTGTAGTAGGAGGCCACCTTTCATTAACACCAAAGACGATAGTATCTCTTCCCCTTCAATTGCTAGGCCAATTAGACTGACTCCTCAACTATGGAAGAAAAGAGAGCAAAAGGATTATGTTTTAACTATGATAGCAATTATGGACTGGGACATAAATGTGCTGAGAAGAATTTGTTCTATATTGACGGAGGTAATGAGGATGATGAGGAAGCTAAAATTATAGGAGAGGCTGAGGAACCAATAGAAGATGAAGTAGAGGATCACCAACCTACAATTTCTTACCATGCATTGTCAGGTATTAGTACTCCTCAAACGCTCAAGGTTATGGCTATCTCAAAAAACATAAGGTGACGGTGTTGATTGACTCGGGGAGTACTCATAACTTCATAAATAATAAGTTAGCTACCCGCCTCAATTGTTTTATTTACCTAGCTCCAGAAATGCAAGTTATGATTGCAGATGGTGGGATAGTCAAGTGCACAAGAAAGTGCCATAGTATCAAGATTTCCATGGGAGACTACATGTTAGACTCACCTATGTTTGTTATTTCTATGAGAGGGGTAGATATTGTTTTTGGGGTCCAATGGCTCACAACCTTAGGTACTATAGAGATGAATTTCCAAGAATTGTTCATGCAATTTCATTCAGATGGAAGGACAATACAATTGAATGGGATGGTAGCTAAGTATCCACAGATTATTAGCTCTCATCAGATGCAAAAGGTTCTCAGAAAAGGAGTGGATGGCTTTATATCAAAGCTATTTTCCATAAAAGTACAAAATACAGAGTCTTCAATGCCACCCGATCTTCAGAAGATTGTGGATGCTCACTCATCTGTTTTTGATGCAATTCCAAAGGGACTACCACCAATTAGGGATCATGATCATGCCATTCAGTTGATTCCAAGGAGCTAAACACCTAACATCAGACCATACAGATACCCATATTCCCAGAATAGTGAGATCGAGAAAATGGTGGAGGAAATGTTGAAGGCAGGTATCATTAGGCATAACCAGAGTGCATATTATTCACTAGTGGTCATGGTACGTAAGAAGGATGAAACATGGAGGATGTGTCCAGATTACCGAGAACTCAACAAGTACACCATCAAAGATAAGTTTCCTATTCCAGTAATTGATGATTTACTTGATGAATTGCATGGTGTTGTTTATTTCACAAAATTAGATCTTCGTTCGGGGTACCATCAAAATAGGATAAAAGAGGAAGGTGTTCATAAAATGGCTTTCAGGACTCATGAGGGACATTATGAGTTTTTGGTAATGCCTTTTGGTCTTACAAATGTGCCCTAAACCTTTCAAAGCTTGATGAACACTATTTTTAGGCCATTTTTAAGGAAATTTGTATTAGTTTTCTTTGATGACATATTGATTTACAGTAAGACATGGGAAGAACACTTACAACATGTAAATAACGTGTTGGAAGTTTTGGAGAAACATACTCTGTATGCAAAGCCATCCAAATGTTCTTTTGGTGTACAAGAGGTAGAGTATTTGGGTCATATTGTATCCCATGAAGGCGTCAAATTTGATCCTCAGAAGATCAAAGCTATGGTGGAATGGCCAAGTCCCAAAAATCTCAAAAATCTTCGTGGGTTCCTAGGACTAACAGGGTACTACAGAATATTTGTGCAGGGATATGGTAGAATAGCAACCCCACTCACTACATTGCTAAAGAAGGATGCCTTCCATTGGATAGACATAGCCACTAAATCCTTTGAGCAGCTGAAGGAAGCCATGTGCAGCACCCCAGTTTTGGCTACTCCCAACTTCTCAAAAACCTTCATTGTTCAATGTGATGCTTCAGGATCAGGATTGGGAGCAATTCTAATGCAGGAAGGAAGACCAATTACATTTGAGAGTCACCAATTCAAAGGAAAAGATCTGCTCAAACCTATCTATGAGAAAGAAATGATGGCTATTCTTCATGCGGTCAAGCAATGGAGGCCTTATCTCATGGGTAGACACTTCAAGGTAAAAACTGATCATGATAGTCTCAAATACTTTTTGGAGCAAAGATTATCATCTGAGGAACAACAAAAGTGGGTAACAAAGATTTTGGGTTATGATTTTGAAATCATATACAAAAAGGGTAAAGAAAATGTAGTAGTTGATGCGTTGTCCAGAAGGGATACATCCGTAGATGCCTTACTATGTGGAATGTCCATGTTAACGGCTGATTGGGTGGATGAAGCAAGATTGGAATGGAATCAAGATAAGGATACACAATCTCTAATACAGAATATCAAGCAAGGATCTATGACATCTAAAAAAATTGAGTGGAAAGGTAATGCCCTATGGTACAAGGATAGGTTATACTTGAGTAAAGATTCTGAGTTGAAGCATAAGATTCTTGCAGAGCTACATGCCTCACCTGTTGGAGGAAAATCTGGGTTTTTGAAGACATATCATAGAATAAAAAGAGAATTCTTTTGGGAAGGACTCAAGTGGGATGTACAAAATTTTGTATCAGAGTGTTTAGTGTGCCAACAGAATAAAGGGGAAACAATTAAGACACCAGGTCTGTTGCAACCCTTACCAATTCCTAGCCAAAGATGGGAGGAGGTCTCCATGGATTTCATCACCGGATTGCCTTGTTCAAAGGGTAAGAATGTTATTTTCGTGATTGTGGATAGGCTCACAAAATATGCCCATTTTTGTGCCATATCACATCCATTTGCAGCCAGTACAGTCGCAACTATTTTTTTGGAGACAGTTCAAAGGCTACATGGAACCCCAAAGATAATTGTAAGTGATCGTGATCCTATTTTCACAAGTAATTTTTGGATGGAATTATTTTCATGTTTGGGTACTCAGCTAGCTCACGGTTCATCTTATCATCCTCAAACTGATGGGCGAACATAAGTGGTCAACAAATGCTTAGAGGGGTATTTACGTTGTTTTGTATCAGATAAGCAAGAAAGGTGGATTAAATGGCTACCACTGGCAGAATGGTGGTATAACACATCTTTTCATACCTCTTCTCAAATGACCCCATTTTTAGCATTATATGGTTACCATCCACCTTCTATCACTTCCTCCTTAAGGGTGAAAACTAAGGTCAGAGATGTTGAGGAACACATTCAACATCAACAACAGGTTTTGGCTAGTTTGAAGGAGAATTTAGCATTAGCACAAAACAGGATGAAACAACAAGCAAATCAACATTGTAGTGAAAGACATTTTGAAATTAGTGACTGGGTTTTTGTACATCTCCATCCTTACAAACAGATGTCCCTAAAGCAACATAAAAAGGAAAACAAACTTACTCCTAAATATTATGGCCCTTATCAGGTTCTACAGAAAATTGGTAGTGTTGCTTATAAACTAGATTTGCCTCCATCTTCACACATACACCCAGTATTCCATGTTTCATGCCTGAAGAAGGTTATTGGACAGAAATTTGAAGCCTAGACAGAGTTACCAGAACTTGACGAGGAAGGAAGAATCATTTTGGAGCCAGAGAAGATTATGCAAACACATACTAAGAGGCTAAGAACTAGAGACATTAAGGAATATCTAATCAAGTGGAAGAATCTAAGCATAGAAGATGCCACCTGGGAGGATGAGCATTTTCTGCAGCAACATCTAGGATTATTCAATGTTGAGGACAATGTTGGTTTGAAGGGGAAGGGCATGCTACGCCCTTAACCTATTGCTTGTATTAGGATATGAGTAGCCGACTTGTGGCTTACCATATCATTTTATTATATCATTTATACTTTATCATGCTTAATAGGTCAGCCTTGGTGATGGCCATAGCATATGAATAGTATATATAGGGGATTAAAGGTAGTATTTCATTATCATTTGAGCATTTGAGTCTTATTATATGGTTTGGAGGTTGCCCCCTCGAAGTGGCGAAGCTATTATAATTGCATATTGAGATCATTATTCTGAATATTGTGTTATTTGGTGTTTTATTGTTTCTCTTAATCTGAATTATACAAGTAATTTCATTACAGTGCGGGTCATAAATGGGTTCTCACAGTGATAGACTGTTCACCAGGTGGATTGAAGCCGCACCATTGAAGGAAGCCAGTGAATTAGTCATCCTATAATTTCTTGAAGAAATTGTTACAAGGTTTGGCATCCCTCGGACTATTATTTCTGACAATGCAAAGGCTTTCTTAGGATTAAAGATTTCTAATTAGGCTATGGAACTTAGGATTTATTTTAAAACTTCTTCCAATTATTACCCCCAAGGTAATGGATTGGAAGAGTCTACTAATAAGAATCATATCAGAATCATGAAAAGGAAGATGGACATTAATCAAAGACAGTGGCACACAAAGGTGAGAAATGCTCTCTAGGTAGACATGATAACAACAAAGAAAGATATTTACACTTCTCCCTACAAACTAGTATATGGTAAAGAAGCAATATTGTCATTATCACTAGAGCTTCCTTCACTTTAATTGGCTCAAAAACTAGAGTTTGAAGGCGTGGATCAAAGGGAAATCAGAACGGCCAAGATGGAACAGCATTAGGTGTCAACCAAACAATGGTTTGACAGAAAAGCTAGAGATTAAATATTCAAGGTGGGAGATCTAGTTTTGAAATGGGATGTGGATCAAGATAAACTAGGGAGACACTCCAAGTTTGATGCTATTTGGAGTGGACCATATATCATCGCCCCTTACAAGGCAGCTAACTCATTTGAGTTATTTGATCTCAATGGGGATGTACTTTAGATCCCAGTCAAAGGGATTCATCTCAAACTCTCTCACTAAGATATTTCATGCATCTTGTATATAATAGATTAGGATTTTAATTCCTCTAAGTGCTTTTGCACATTGTATTGATGGTAGTGTAGGTTTCTGTATGCACCCAAAATTGCATGTGCTACATTGTCGGAAAATGGTTACAAAAGTTCCCAATGATGATTCAAGTACTTTCAGAAGGTGTTTGAGTTCCTAAACCCATTAACAATGTTTATTTGTAGCCTAGACATCCTTAGCTTTTCCACATTTTCTTCTAGCTTCCCACTCATTTTTGTGCATGTTTTTTCCTTTAGTGTTAGGACCGCTACCATGCCTGGGTGGTGGTTTTGAAACCACCTCCCAGGCTTGGGCGGCGGTTTTGAAACTGCCTCCCAGGCTTAGGCGGCGGTCCTAAGACCGCCTCCCTACGCAAGGCAGCAGTCTTGATTGATTTTTCCAGAACTCTTCATGCGTAGTTTTAACATGCGACGCTTCACTTAAATCGACTTTTAGGGTGCGTTTGTGAACCAAATTGCCTAAAAATAGTCTTGTTTGCTTGGTTTTCTTTCCCTCTTCTATTTTTAAACATATTTAATTAGTTTGAACTGCCTCTTCGCCCAATCATTTGGCACTATAAGGCTTCCTTGTGCATGAAGGAACATCCCAACCAATTCCTATATATTCCATGCTTGTATTCAAGAAAATGGCCTAAGAATTTTTTGTATCTTGCATAGTATTTCTGCCACAATCCTGCTAGAAATTACATAGCCAAGCTCGGTTCACTTATGTTATCTCTCTTCCACTTGCATTGCAACCAGACTGCCTTCAAGCTGCCATTTCTCAAACACCTTCTCATGATGGTGCCTTTGCATTCCCAATTCCTTAGACTCATATGGACACATAGAGAAAGAAAAGGATAAACTAAGGGGGAAAATTACTACACACCTAGATTTACCTCTATTCTATGAATTCCATGTTGGATTTGTTGTTTGATTTCCTTCATTCTTGCAATTTATCATTGTTACATCATATCAAATAGAGTAGAAATTAATTTCCTCTCATTTGCAAGTAATTAGTTAATTTCCAAGAGAGTTTGAATCTTTCATAGCAACCCCCAGTGATGGATCCTCTTCTTCCCATCCCTGTGGATTTAAAGGAGAGAATACTTGTAGGAGGTTGTCTACATATCATAGATCATTTAGAAAAGTTCTTGTTTTAAGTTAGTTTAGTTTCAATACACTCAGCACAGGTGAATAACCACACGGGTTATTTTGCTTGTTTAGTTTTAGTGTAGAAATATTTTAATTATTTAGAATAGAAGCAATTTGTTATTTGTGATTATACTATTTTAGTTTTGTGATTTGTTTAGATTAGTTTCCTTTTAGCAGTAGCATAGATAGTTTCAACTTGGTTAATTTGGACACTTCAAACTAGATCAACACTTAGATCCAAGTTAGGCAAACAACCCTTAGGGAATTTACACTACACATGCATAGCCTATAAATATCCCCTTGCCAAATCAGCTACCAGGAGATCACACTACTAGATATTAGTCACTAATCCACCTATAGTTAGCCACACACATTCAACATTGGCTGCTCCGGCACGACGTCGAGGGGTCGAGTGTGGTTGAAGGTTGCATGTCAATTTTCATCCATACAATTTCTTTCCCTAAGTGCCTTGCACAATTTTGTTGCTTGAAGATGTCCTTGCGCACAGTTTCGTCATGATCTCAAAGATGCTTTTGAAGGCGACTCAAGATATCAGGTATTAGTTATAAATTGTCTTAGAAAATAAAATGTAGACCAACCAAATGATCAAATTCCAAAATATCAAGTTGACTCCATGCCCAATGGATGTCAAGGCTACTAATCAGTTCGTCTAGCAAGCAGATGCCCCCTATGAGTCACCAAACATGTTGTCTATTTTTACACCTTTGCAAAAATTGAACAACTTGAGAATTTGCGGGTTGTGGAATGAAGGTCGCGGAGAAGTCTAAGCATGTTGTGGAAAGCAGGAATAAAGTTGTGGCTAAGGATTAAATGTCATGGAGGTCAAAAGCCACGGAAAAAAGCAAAAGGAAAAGTCGCGGAACTAGGAAAACAAATTGACAGATGTTAACATGAAGTCACGCTACATTAAAGGCCTTGGGATGAAGTGAAGAAGCTAATAAAACCATGAAATGAAGAAGATAAAGCTACAGAGGTCAAAATCCGTGTAAGACTAAAACAAGAAACCGCGTATCAAAGGAGAACAACAATTTTCCATGGGAAGCTGAAATGCATATAACCTTCAATTTGATGATTAAATCCTTACAAATATGATACTATTTGAAGGAATCTCGACCTCCTCCATGTAATAAAAATCATGTTTCATGAATTTGATGGAGGTAGGTGGGTGAAGGAAAGAAAGGTGTCTACAAAACGTAAAAGGTCTACTCTGGGCGATGTAACCACCAGAATTAAATGCAGTATGGGTGTCATTCCTTCTTCAACAAGGCAATGGCGTAGGAAACCAGAATTGGCAGGACAGTCATATTTTCTCATAAAATTAATGAAGGTGGTTGGTTTTAGAAAGGGGAATTTAAATTTCCCTCTCTTTTCTTATTCTCTCTCCTTCTGATTTTCTATATATTGTAAAGTGATGCCTAGTTTTAATGTTGGATACTTTGGGAATGTGAGGGCATCATTTTATGATGCATAAGTTTTCTAAGGGTTGTATGCCTTGGACTCAAATTCTATAAATTATTTTGTATCTTCCTCCTATATTGTAATGATTTGTGCATGATCTTTAAGCAATAAATTTCTAGTTTTGGTGGTTCGTCTCTGCCTTAACTATTGTTTTATTGCACTCTCTTTCCTCTCATTCATTCACATGTTTGTTGTATGTGTTACTTCATAATCTTTTTCTATTGTGCATTGTGAAAGTGGATTTTGGATGCAGTTCTAATTTGTGGCTTTCATTTTGGCCTTCTTCATCATTATTTTCTTCCATTTTATCTCTTGCTGACGTATTCATCCCCTTATTTTTGGTGTTATCGCCACTGTTAGATTAGGTTTATATTTTATGCATCTCCTTCTCACCCTGGTCCCTTGGAAAATTAGAGTAGAGTTAGATAGTTGCATTTCAATTCCTAGGAGTAGGTTTAGCAATAGAGGTAAGCAAAGGAATTCGGTATTCTCTGAAGGTTTGTCTTAGTTTGAGTCCCACAACTTTGAGACAATCCCATATTGCCTTCAAATCCTTAGTTATCTATGACTTAGGGTAGGGTGCAATTTTGAGCTCTAACAAGTACTAATTAACCCGTGTCTTTGTCCATTTTACTTTGTTTGTTGTTTTTACTTATAATCTTCACCCATATTTTCCCAATCAGTTCTGCCACACTGTGTTTTTCCCACTCCGACTGGGGCACCCAGCCAGGACTGGGGTGCCCCAGGCACCCCGGTCCCCTCTGGGGCACCATGATCCTCTTTGCACTTTACTCTCACCTTTGGGTACTTTCTAGTCATTTGAGCTTTTTATCTTTTTGGTAGTTAGCCTTTTCGAGGTTGATTACGAAATTAAAACAAGAGAACCATATAAATATAAAGTTATGAGACCATAACGAGGGACAAAGCACTAAACATCAACTATCACCATCTAGAGTTGTATCTATCAAAGGCATATAAAGTTACATTTGCATCCATCTAAATCCATCATAAGGTACGCAAGGCTAGTTCATCTGCATCACACTTCATAGGAGGAGAGTTTATTATTTCAATGCACACATTTACTAAATTCTACATCTAGTTATTTTCTCGCTCCTTCACAAAGTGTGACTAGCACAAGAGCAACCTAGGGCATGATTGCACACACACACACACACTCACACACACACACACACCTAAAACTACATTAGGTCTGAAATGTAGTGCAATGCTCGGTTAGTAAGTCCACCATTGTGGCCGTTGAGGACAGTTCGACCCCTTCATATCCATCTTTATTTTTTTAGGGTTTTGATGCTTTATCTGGGGTTTTGCAGGTGATTTTTCCATCTCCTATTCACAGCGACATCTAGCACAGTTCAATGACATTAGTGCGACAGGAAGCGAACAAAGGTGAACATCTAGCGACACTTCAAAGGGGATTTATAGAGACTTTTCACAGACCAGGGCACCCAGATTGCATACCAGAGTGTCTCAAGCGCCCTTATCCCTCTTCCTGGCGTCATAATCCATTCAGATAGCACAGATTTGTATTTTCTTAGGCTCCTGTACGACAGTTTCCTCCTCTTGTTCACCTGGTCTACACTGCAACACAATCCTACGACATATGTGAATCAACTAAGGCCTTCCCAACCCTCTTTGCGCATTAGGGTTTCACATTTCATTTCTTATATTTGCTTGGGTCTATTTACTACATTTTATTACTTCATTTATTAAGCTACTTACTAATTTTATAACATTAGATTAAACTAGAATAAAATTTTATTTTGGTTAATCATTTTCGTGAACCCCATGCTCAACACCACCTTCCACCACCTTCCGCTTAAGGCTCTCTTTCTCTTCTTTACTATGGTCTAATCTTCTACATATTTTAATGAAGCTCATCTTTACCTGCTTTTATATGCTACTCGTGAGGAAGTTACAAACCTTGTGAAGCTTAATACATCTACCGCTATTCCCACCACAGTCGATGCCCAACCAATTTCTTCTACTATTCCACCCATCTCTACGGTTCTTGTTTCCATTCCTACTCCTACTAATCACTATACCCCGCCTCTTGTTTCTCATACACGATAACCTCCTTTTTCCAACACTCAAGATCTAACCTCCCTTTATTAAGACCTTCAAGCGCAAATTCATCAATTACGGTAGGCTACTTATTATGTGTATCCATCTTTGGATTCCACTCTATTGTTCCATACTCCATTCATGCCCACTATATCCCCTTATACGCTTCCACCAAATTTCATTACCCCTAAACTACCTATTTTCAATGGCCAAGGTGACCCACAAGAGCACCTCTGAGCATTCCATGTGACTTGTCTAGGTTTTGCGGATAATCACATTCTCCTAGCTAAGATATTTCCTCGTAGCCTTCATGATTATGCGATGCATTAGTTTTACGACCTACCTGTCCATTATGTAGTCCCTTTCATGCATCTCACTGATGCTTTTCTCACTCATTTATCTATCAACATTGGCTCTAATATCTCTTATGCCAAACTTGTACAAACTAAACACGGATCTAATGAACACTCAGTAGATTATGTTCTGCATTACAAAAATAACTTAGCTAAGATGTCGAATGTTCTTGCAGACTCTGAGATTCAAGATTTATTCATCCAGAGTCTATTGCCACCCCTCCAAGAAATTGTACTCTTTGAGACCTCTCCTTCATTCGATCAACTCTATCATACCCTCAAGCTTTGTGAAACTAAGCTTTTATCCATTGGTAAGCTTAAGTATCAAGAAAAAACATCATCATTTGTGCGCTTTCAAGGCAAGTCAACATTTAAAACTTCCACCACAAAACCTGCTGATGCCAAAATAATTGTGAATGTGGTCGTTACACCTAAAGAAGTTCAGTCGCAACCACCTCAATATACATTCACAAAATTTTCTATTTCCCCACAACTCATATTACAAAAACTTCTTGAAAGCAATCTTATCACGCTTCCTCCACCACTTGAATTGGATCCATCACAACCAAAAGGAAGAAATTAAAATGAAATATTTTGATGTGATTATCACCACTATGTGGGGAACTCTACAAATAGGTGTTTCAAACTCCGTATCATCATCCGAGATCTTATCGACAACAATAAGCTTGAATTTTCAGAGGCTACAGACTCTACACTAGTTAACAAAAACCGTAAACTCGAAATATTTAATAACCAACCTCCACAACATGACAAGAAAACCATTGATTCATCAACTAATCATACTTATCGCGCAGTACCTCTGCCTACGTCGGGGGCCCTTGATTTCTTAGTTGTTAATACCAATGTTTCTCCACCGATCATTTATTTCTCTGACCACGACTATAATACGAATTTTACTTCTAATCACTTGCATATTCATGCCTCTATTGGAGTGTTCCCCATCAATAATACCAAGGTTGATCTGTCCTGGCCCATCAGCCCATGTTCTATTCCACTTCTTGATGTTATCGGATATCCGCGTTCACAAATCTCCTATCCAATGAACAATTCATATGGTGTTGTCGAACTTCGTGCTATGGTTGGTCCTCTCACTATGCTTGCACCCTTTCTCGTGGGACAAGCAGTCGACAGTTGTGACATGCTTTTAGGCCTTTATTGGATTTATAGGTCTAAGTCCATCATCTTTATGAATCATTTGTGACTTAAATTCATTCACAACAACAGGGTCATTTCTATCGCCTGTGTACCTCCATCTACTCCATGGTCGTCATCTTCTCGAGCACCAGTCAATGTGTCTCCTATGTCATCTAGTACATCGCAATCTATGTTACTTAAATCACAACCTACTCCTAGTTTACCTACTCGTACACCATTTACACGGCCTCAATGCTCTACTAGTCCTACACATTGGCATAGGCTCATTCCTCGCATAGTTACTACATCTCGACATAGGTCACCACCTCATTTTATTCCACGTGGGTGTCCATCACCTTCATGCTCGAATTCTCATTGATCTCCATCACTTACACATTTTGTTGCACCTACGCGCTCGTTATATACTCATCCATTACATGCACATAGACTTCACTCACCTGCATAATGTCTATCTCTTATACCACCACTATTAGCACATGGTCATACGCTTTCGTCACCACCAACATTAGATGAGGGACCTTCATCCTTCACTTTCATTGGTTAGTTCATTCACTCACACGCACTTGGGGGGCATAACATTCACACATCCCCCCCATCCTAGTATCGACACATGTTTCGTATGCACATTATTAACCTCCTAGCATAGGCATCATCATTTACACATTAGCATCGTCACTACTTGATGACACACTCTTGTGCTTTGATTCACACTTGATTGTTGAGGGCATTCTCAACACATGAAATCCACACACTACACGATAATAACTACAAATTAGGAACCACACACCATCACACCATCTGAAATCATCTACATGTTACACACTATAAGCTATAGGTATTACACGTCTTCATACATTATACAGTTTGCATCCTACATTTTTTCATACGCACATCATACATACCCTCTTACGTTATACATTCTTCACATTACATTTTACATCTCCCATCTTACATCTATTATACATCTACACGTCTTAGGTCATCTACGCATCTCACATTACATATCATACACTTTACTACACACACTACGCATTTTTCATACTCTCCTCTACACGCTGCACTCACTACCCGATGACGCACTCTAGTCTCGCGGTCCATACTGAACTATTGAGGGTATACATCACAAATGGACCTCATCACCCTTACATGTTCATTATTCAATCTTATTTTTCTCATGCAACATTCCTAGGATTAGCGATATATGCTTTAGGCTATAAGGGTCACTTCTTCTAGCGTCATCTCGTGACAGGCTACATCATCACATTCACTTACATTTTTTAGAGGTATACACTTTAGGCTAAATCACCAATCCTATCTATTCATCTTGTCATGATATACACTTAGGCTACATAGTCATGCACAATTCATCTCTATGTCGCATATCATCACCGCATACTCATCATAGTGCGCTACACACAACACATAGTTTGACCATTTCCCGATGATGCACTCTCGTTTACGGTTCATTCTTGACTACTGAGGGGGGATACTAAATGAACCTCACTGCATAAAAATCCATTCACTTGGGGGACACGTGGATCCTATCATTCACTTTGCATTCCATTCCATCCATCCACAACATACTGCATTTTATGGTTACATTTACTCTTGTTTACACTTGCTTTCACATGTTCACTTTACTACACATGTTAGATAGTTCTCTTGTATGTCATTATCTTTACCATACACACATGTGCGTTTACGTCCTTTTCTAGTTGTGATCGCAGATACAGAGCTTCTAAGCTTCTACACACAACATTGATGTTAGATACATTACCTATTGGGGGCATCCACATTTGTACACTATAGATGTTATTGTTTCATTTTGTACTTAACACTTTCCATTATCAAGTTATACATGATGTACTTGTTATTTTTTCTAACATGTTAATAGGTGCTTCATGTGCAACATTTGTTATGCAGGGATATTTGCTTCCATACTTGTTTGTTATATTGTTTGATATTGTTTGTGGGCTTTTCCCTTTGTTTTGTGTGCACACTTGTTTATTTGCAGCCATTGCGACCTTGAGCATCTTGTGACACCATGAATGGTGTCCCATGTTTACAACCCACTTTTCGTGGCCTACTTTGTATTCTTGGGTGTTTACATTATCTGTTTATACATTGTCTATGTAGTTTACATTTGCTTTCTACATACATGCTTGTTCGTATTAACACTTGTTTTTCTAGCCACTTGTTTGTGTGTGCCTTGGTTTCTACCAAGCACATTCCCTTCCCTTGTAGGGCACAGTTTACGTAGTTGTTCCTCTTTTGGGTCGGCATCATCCTATTTGTGACATTGCATGCACCCCCAAAGAGGGGGGCATCATCTGGGTTTATACACTACACAAAATAGTATTGGTACAGTTAAGTCTACATTTTTTGTCCATGACACAGTTGGTTATACAGCGAGTGGGTTCAAACCAGTATATAGAACTCTGATACATAGTGGCTTTTACAGGATAGGTTGTCCTTAGCATTTTGGGGAGTAGTTACATGTTAAAGGATATAACAAACTTTTCTCCCTACACTACTTTGACCAGTGGTGTCAGATCGCCCCAAAAAATAAACGGTACAAAGATCTCTTCAACATTCTCAAGGAAGTAGTTACAGGTTGGAGAATAACATAGCTCTCTCCCTACACTTCTTCAACCACAGTGGTGTGAGATCGCCTAAAAATCTCACACTTCATTGACAGTTACAGGATATCCTTTTTACACCCTTTTTCTCATCACAGATCAGGTGCAGACATTTCTTTTTCATTTCTCATACTTCCATTACATTCTTTTTACAATATACATGCATTTTTACACATATACATCCATATTTGACTACTTGATCATCTTCTCTTTTGTAGGTCCGTCCATATGGGAAGCAAGTAGTCAACAACAACAACACACACATAATAGGTACATCACACCCATGATACTAACCATACAGGTACATTACACACATTGGCATCTACACACACGCCTCCGCCCTAGGTTCACTCTCATCACTTTTTACACTTTTGCATCTCTAGTCTCCATGCTCCACTGTTTTCTCATTCCATGCTTTGTCTAATCCCTTGGCACATTTTCTACATCACTCTACATGGATATCATGTACACATCTCCATCTACTTTATGTTACTAAGCATTTTGCTCACCAACATAAAGTGGGGGAAAATGTAGACAAAAAATCACACACTTTGAGTCGTTATTTAGTCCCGATTTTATACTACTATTCATATGGTTCTCAAGTGAAAGAGAGTACTAATTAACCCATGTCTTTGGCCATTTTACTTTGTTTGTTGTTGTTACTTTCAATCTTTCACCCATGTTTTCCCAGTAGGTTTTGTCACATTGTGTTTTTCCCACTGACTGGGGCACCCTGATCCTCTTTGCACTTTACTCTCGCCCTTTGGGCACTTTCTAGCAGTTTGAGCTTTCTATATTTTTGGTAGTAAGCCTTTTCAGGGTTAATTATGAAATTAGAAAAAGATAACCATATAAATATAAAGTTATAAGACCATAATGAGGGACTAAACACTAAACATATATTATCACCATCTACAGTTGTATCCATTAAAAGCATATAAAGCTACATTTGCATCCATTTAGCTCCACCACAAGGCACACAAGGTTGGTTCATCTGCATCACACTTCATAAGAGGGTCAAGTCTATTGGTTCCATGCACACATTTACTACATTCTACATTTAGTTATTTGTTCGTTACTTCACAAAGTGCGACTGACACAAGAACAACATAGGGAATGATTACACACACACACACACACCTACCTAGAACTACATTGGGTCTGAGATGTAGTGCAATGCTCAGTCAGTAAATCCACCATTGTGGTCGTTGAGGACATTTCGACCCCTTCATATGCATCTTTCTTTTTTACGGATTTGATGCTTTGTCTAGGGTTTTGCAGGTGATTCTTCCATCTCCTATTCACATCGACATCCAATGCAGTTCAATGACATTAGTGCAACACGAAAACATCCAACTACACCTTAGAGGGGGTTTATAGAGATTTTTCACAGACCAGGGTGCTCAGATTGCAGACCAGAGCACCCCGGGCACACCAGTCTCTCTTCCAACCACCCCAGTCCAGTCGAATAGCCCATATTTGTTTTTTCTCAAGTTCTTGTGCAACAGTTTCCTCCTCTTGTTCACCTGGTCTACATTGCAACACAATCCCACGACATCTACGAATCAGCTAAGGCCTTCCCAACCCTCTTTGTACATTAGGGTTTCACATTTCATTTCTTATACTTGCTTGGGTCTATTTATTGCATTTTATTACTTTATTTATTTAGATACTTACTGCTCCTATAACATTAGATTAAACTAGAATAAAATCTTATTTTAGTTAATTTCGTATATTTGGGTTACTGCTTTCACCATGTTCAACCTCTAGATACATGTTTTCCTTGTTGCCTTCTTACTGTTCCTTCATTGTTTATATTTTGTTTTCTCAAGAAGAAGTGTGTTTTATGCTATTTAAATAAAACTATTTTATGACAAAAAAAACTTTATCTATGTTTACACCGAAAGCATCTTATCAAATGAGAATAAGGGGGCGAACCCTTGCAAACTCTAACAAAATGCATAAATTTGACGAATGTGATGAAGGTAGGATGCCAACGTCGAAATGAATCCTCATCAATCCAGGACACTCATGACTCCCTCGCTTCTTCTAGAGAGTGGGTGGAGAACCCCCAAATTGGGGCGAACCTACATATTCATCCAGTGAGCCACGCGGTAGATTCTCTCAGGGATACATAATCACCACCATGTGTAAGGAAGGCTCCAAATGCGAAGGTTCAGGTCACGGGAAGGTCATCCAAATGTCTGTCTTGGCCCCTGGTTGTTTCGCCTCTCTCATGCCTTGGATTTATGGGGCAGACATGAAGGAGAGAATGAAGAAATACCAGCGGACTGCACATTTGTTCACTTTGATCAGAGACAGGGGAGCATAAATTGGAAGTGGATTACAAAGTAATGGATTCGTGTGATAAGAAGAATTTAGAGGAGAGTTTGGAGAGGGCTTTGTGAATACCTATCGTTGCGGGAGCAACAGAGGTTGGAACACACCACATCGATGGGCACGTATTCAAGGTGGAGAACGAGAAAACATCTGACATTGAAAGGTATCTGAAGGAAGTATGATAGAGTGAGGGTGGTGTCCAATGATATCCACAGATTAATGGGGAGCTGCTGGATGGGAGTCGACCCTGCGACCTCGTGCGTGGATGACAAGGGAGAGAGTTGGGAAATGGAGGGGCTGTTTGTGAGTTATTCCCAATGCCCACCGCGTTGGGCGTCAATTCAATGATAACCATACAGTCCGTTGTGCTGCGTTTCTCACTTCCTGGCACAATTTCTCCAACAAGAATTTTCGATCTTACTTTCGGATTAAAAAAACATTTGATTAGGTACTAGGTACGAGGCGAAAAAAGTATTTGATTACTTTCGGGGAAAAATATTTCACTAGGTAGAAAGAACACAGACTTTTAGTTATGTTTTTTGGTACGTGTATTCCATTTATATTACTCGGCAATTGCCTTTACGACTACATACAATAGATAAGGGTAAAAAATGTAATCGAAAGGGTTTATTTAATAAATTATTATTATTATTATTATTTTTTTGAGTAAATATGGAAAGTGTTTTTTCGTAAGATTGCAATACATTTAATTGTAGATGTGCAATGTGGTTCTATACACAAACTAGCACTCGCACATGAGCACTCCAATGTGAAGACTAAAGTTACTTTTATGTGATGATATTTGTTAAAGGTTAAATATTGGCATATGTGATTGTGAAAAAATAGAATGTAGAGAAGAATGGGTGAATGCAATGGCACACTCAAGAAAATATAAGAGAAAAACTAATTCTAAAATGAATAATGGAAAGTAATATTCTACCTTAGTAAGATATCATAAAGAAGCTAAGAATAATAGGGCCCTCTTAGCGAGTTCAACTTTGTTGCTCTTAAGAACTATTTATGATACTCAAGATGGTGAAGAAGTGTGTGATAGGTGTAAAATCACTTGAGTCATTAAGTTAGCGATACCTCGTTATTTTAATATATAAGTTTAGAAGATGACCACAAGGCATCTTCCTATTAAATTAAGATTTATTGATCTCTTCACGAATACTTTTGTTGGCTTCATGTTTAATAAAATTAAGGAACATTAATAGAAAACTTGAAAGAAGGGAGTCTTTCTATATCAATATTCAATTGTTGGAGGGAGCCATAATTGTTGCATATCAACAAGATTTGCACTCGTATTTAGCAAGTTACACATGAAGATTGGAATGCCAAGTATGGATACTTCATTTGACCAAAGAATAATCTCCCATACATTAAATCTTATGCAATATAATGATAACATGAAAAATTAAAGAGAAAGAACATACTTATCACAAACTCTACAAGTATAAATAAGTGAGGAATTGTTTCTTTGACATGGAGATGAAAACTCTTTCTAGAAATTAACAATATTGAATTCATCTTAAATTATTTTTTCTCTATTGTACCTAATTTGTAAAAATGGGTACCCCTTAACCAATACAAAATTCATGTTAATGTTAAATTCTTTTAGCTCTATTATTACGCCGAAGATGTTTTCCAAATCAAAATAAGGGGATCGAGGCTTGCGAAATATGACAAGGTGCAATCTGATGAATGTGGTGAAGGTCATACGTCAATGTCCAAAAGAATCCTTACTGTCCACATTGCAGATGTTCATTACCCCCACGTAGCTTCCACACCATTGTTGTTTAGATCACTAGACATTGTATTTATCCACATGGAGAGTTTATACATCCAAATGCTTCCCATGCACTCTACAGGAATATAACACATGTCGAGCCTTCCTCGATGTCTGATATTTGCCATTGAAAACATGTTGATCTCTCCCACACAAACACATGTGATGCCTGACATCTGGTAAATGTCAATTTAATCCATTTTCAACGTTGGTTGTTTGCATTTCTATATCAGCTATAAATTTTCCCCAGCTTGTCAACACTAATCACATTGTCGTTTGCATTTCTGTATTTGATTTGAGAAAAAAATGATGTGGGGAAGATTTGATGATCTAATGCCATGTTACCCTATAGTGGCAATTGATATTTTTCTTTTCCATCTAAATTTTGAGGGCTCACAATTACATATATAGCGGAGTGAGGTGATTCCCTCACATAATGGACAAGAAATCCAAGTCAATGGGTAACAATAAGATTTCCCATAACCATAACTAGGGAATTTTCCCCCAATCCTCTAGCTTTAATGAGTGGTTTTCTTTGCTCCATGGGGAACCACTAAAAATTAATTAAATCCCAAGTCCAAGAAGGCCATCCTTGTGAGAAGGATAAAAATGTAACCTGAGAACCTCAATAGGAATAAGCATGCTTACAAGACAACTCCTTGGTTATATTTGGAAATGCCTCCGGTTTTAAGAAAAAACAACATTAAATTATTGGTTAATGTGACTTTGCTACAGAGCATTGGATCATTGTATGTGTTAATGCTTATAGATGGAACAATTTTGGACATGCTTGCAACAACTCTTGCATTGCCAGTGGAATAAAAAAATTGATCAACATTAGGAATCAAATCTCAGTGTGATGGGAGTTTCCCGTGAAAATTAAAATAGGAGACTACAAAGTGGCAACATAGAAGAATATAAATAACAAATAATTATCGATGATTGTTTGCAAATCACTTATTTCTCTGCACCTGCTCAAGCTAAGAACTGCAAAGGGGTAATACAAAGTGAGCTTAAAGTGGAACAAAGATAACGAATAATTATTGATAATTGTTTGCACATTTCCTACTTCGTTGCATCTTCTCGAGCTTAGGACTATAAAAGGGGACTATAAAGTACACCAATAAATAAACATTTTGGTTGGATTTCCAACATAGAAACTATTGGATTTTCCCATATTTTATTTTTGGCACTTTTAAGTACAAATTACACTCATGTGAATAATGTAATCTCAATTATCAATGATTGTTTACACATCATTTGTTTCCCTCACTTAATCGACCTTAGAATTGTAAAGGGGGAATACACAATACTCCAAGAAATAAATGTTTCAGTTGGGTTTCGAACATGGAACCTATTGAATTTTCTCCATTATTTATTTTGGCCCATTTAAGCATAAATTGCACTCATGTGGGTAAGGGGAGCAAAATTGAGTCAATAAAGTGTAAGACAAAGAGAATATATTATTTGGGTGTTACAATTTGAGCTATGGAAAAGGTGCAATACATGCAAGTATTTAATTCTTGCTTTTTCTACTTACAACTTTCTATTAATGTGATTTCTTCATGTCTTCTAACAAATCAAACACCATCCACTCGAAAACCTTGACGACGTAAAAAAATAAAATTGAAAAATAATAAAGCTCGACTAGAAGATAAAATATACATGTCACTCATATGACTAATCACTGGAGGGGCTCAATTGTCAATGATTGTTTACGCATCACCTATTTTCTTATAATTACTCCCGCATTTACTCAAGATTAGAACTAAAATCGAGGATTCATTTACATTTATGTATTTGATTTGAGCGGAAATTAACGCGGGGAAGATTTGACGATCCAATGGAAATTAATGTGGGGCATATTTGATGATTCAATGCCATGTTACCCTACAATGCCATGTTACCCTACAGTGCCATCTGTTATTTCTCTTTTTCTTTTTCCATCTAAATTATGAGGACTCACAATTACATTTATCGCAGATTGAGGTGATTCCCCCACACTATGGACAAGAAATCCAAGTCATTGGGTAATGGTAAGATTTCCCATAGCCATAACCAGGAAATTTTCTACAAATCCCTTGGATTTAATGAGCACTTTTCTTTGCTCCATGGGGAACCACTCAACAAGATTATAGATCTAAAGTCTAAGAAGGCCATCCCCATGAGAAGGCCAAAAACACAACCTGAGTTTCTCAATAAGAATAAGCCTGCTTACAAGACAACTCCCTAGTTAAATTTAGAAATGCCTCCATTTTTAAGAAAAAACGACGCTAAATTATTGATTACCGTGACTGTGTTCTAGAAAAAACGGATCCCTTTGCGTGTTAATGCATACAGATGAAACAATTATGGACGTGCTTACAACAACCCTTGCATTTCCAACGGAATTAAAAAAATCGATCAACATGACAAATCAAATCTCAGTGTGATGGGTGTTCGCAACAAAAATTTAAACATGAGACTACAAAGAGGCGATAAAGGGGAACATAAATAATGGATAATTATCAATGGTTGTTTTCACATAGCCTATTTCTCCACATCTGCTCGAGATTACAACTATAAAGGGGGAATACAAAGTGACCTTAAACTGGAACAAAGATGACAAATAATTATTTACACATTTAATACTTTGTTGCACCTACTCGAGCTTAGAACTATAAAAGGGGACTACAAAGTGCACCGAGAAATAAACATTTTGGTTGGGTTCCCTATATGGAACCTATTGTATATTTCCCATATTTTATTTTGACACCTTTAAGTGCAAATTACACTCACGTGAATAATGCAAACTTAATTATCAATGATTATTTACACATCATATGTTTCCCTCACTTAATTGAGCTTAGAATGGTCAAGGGGGATACAAAGTGCTCCAAGAAATAAACATTTCAGTTGGGTTTCAAACATGGAACCTATTGAATTTTCACTATTATTTATTTTGGCCCATTTAAGCATAAATTGCACTCATGTGAATACGGCATACAAGATCGAGTCGATAAAATGTATCACAAAGAGAAAATATTATTTGGGTGTTACAATTTGAGCCATGGAAAAGGTGCGGTGCATGCAGGTATTTAATTCTCACTTTATTTATTTATAACTTTCGATTTATGCGATGTCTTCATCTTTTTTAACAAATCAAACACTGTCCATTCGAAAACCTTAATGGCAAAAAAAATAAGATTAAAAAATAGCAGAGCTTAACAAGAAGATAAAATATACTTGGTGTCCCTAGATTTCACCCTGAAATTTGGGACTACCCTATTCGAAAAAAATTCATACTTTTAAAATAATGGGTCGTTTTGTGTTTTTATTGCCATAAGGTTCTTGTATTGTGTCAAGATATTCCCAAGGAGCCATATTAACCATTTTCGCCAAATACCCAGATGCCCAAAATTGTTTTATTCTGTCACTGGGGTTTGCCTACGGGAAATTTGTATTTAATTATTTTGAGCCCCGTTTGAGGCAATTTGTGCTCCGATTTAACTATGTTGTGATCGTACATATCATTATTCCCATATACTAGTAGGGTTTTAACCCATAATGAATCATGGGCTTTATTTGTGACTTCTGGCAACGTTTTATGTTTTTGTGTTTTCCCGTTTCGTTTTCTGTGAAATTTCTCTGGATCAATTCCTTTGTCGGTTTGGCCTGATTCTTGGCCTAGAGTATCTGGAGATCACATATGCACATTGTGCCAAAAGGAATTCGCCATCGGATTTCTAGTTCTCTTGGAAAAGATGAAGTCGTGCACCAAAAAGCTTCTTCTGGGTTGGCCGCATTTTTGGAAAAAGAGGGTTTGAAGCAGATCATGGGATTTTTGGAAGCAACAGGCAGGTGGGAATTTTGTACTTGCCTAGCAGGGTACTATTTCCCATGGAAGCAACGTCACTTAAATCACAATGGAAAAATTAGAGGCAGCAGGCAGGCGGGAATTACTTACCTGCCTTGCAGGGTAAAAATTTCCATTGCAGAATAAAAGAAAAATCACTTAACTGAATCATGAGATTTTATTGTCTGCCTTGTAGGGTAAATAATCTCATTATGAAAATCAAACAGCTTAAGTGAATCATGGGATTTTCGGAACTGCCTTGCAAGGTAAATAATCCCATTGTCAATTGACTTTTAAAAATAGAAATTCTTTATTCCAAAAAGTGCGACTCCCTTAGGGAAAGAAAGGCAGCCTTAAATTAATTAAATTAATTAATTTCTTCTCCAATATTTGGTGCCCAAGTTTGTGGAAAAGTCAACAAAGGAAAGTAGACAAAAGGAAGTTGGAAATAGACAGTTCTAAAATTAAATAAATATTATTTATTTAATGCAGCCCCTTCATGTCAAAAAGTGCGCCCCATTTGGGAGAGAAATAATACTTTTTAAAGTATTAAATGATTTAATTAATTCTTATTCTCAGTGGCTAAGGTCAAAGCATACTGTGAGACTTGAGTTAATTGGAAGTAGAAGTCTAAAATTAAATAAATTTAATTTATTTAATGGCAGCCATGAGCATGCACAAAATAGGCGCCCCATTTGAAGAGTGAAGCTTATTAATTAATTAATTGTCAGGAATAGGAAAGACATTAATTAATTATAGAATCATGAGGATTATATAAGCAGGGATTGCCATAAGGATGAATTAATTAATTCCAAAGCAGAGAAGTGCAGCCCAGACAAAAAGTGCACCCCATTTGGAGAGGATTTTTGCTCAAAAGAAGGTGTAATTAATGTTGAAAGCTTCCATTTTTGGTGCATAGGTTGAAGGAGGTTGATTTGTGTCTGAATAATTGTTTGCATAAGTGATATAGGTGCTCAGGTGAAGTTGGCAAAATTCATGCTTGCTTTACATGCAAATAAAACATCAAATTTTGGGACAGTAGGCTTGAATTATGTAGATTTTTATGATTAAAATCCACTGTTCATGTTCTGGTTGCCATCTTTGTCTGAATTAATTGCAGGTGCTTTATAAAAGAAAAGGAGCTTAAATCAATATCCAATACGTTGAATATATCCTCCGAATTTGAAAAATTATCCAGATCTGCATCAGTTTGAAGAATTCTGGCTGAGTAAGAAGAAAAAGAATTGTTCAAATAAAGATAGACACAGCCATGGCAAAGAGGGATGAAAAAGAGAGCACAACGGAGTCATGCATCACTTCCAAATTCACAGACATTGGAGACACAGATCTAGGTCTGGAACCTCTTTCCGAATTGATTGATAGATCTAGAGCAAGAAAGAATTCCCTCATGCTTGCAGTTAAAAGCAGTGGAATTATTCGAGCTACAACGTTTCCATACACAGCCCAATTGCCAGAGTTCGTTATGGAGTGTGCTAGGTCTTACCATCCATCATCTAGATCAGTCTGAAATGCTACGGGGAAAACGATAATCCGATTGGACACATAGTTCATCAATTATTGTTTGAAGATTCCGGCATGAAAGGTGGTGACTTCTATTAGCATTCAGGATGTCAGCAACAGGTGGGAGAAGCATAGAGTTGACTGCGTGAACATAATGAACAACAAATACATGAGGAAGCCTAGATCTCCTTCCAAGTTCCCAAGAACTCTTTTGTGGTCCAATCTGGTATAGGAGGTAGATGATATTGCCAAATTGTTATGCATGATAAATGGCGAAGCAAATGCTCACACCTTCCGCACATGGATGTATGCTTTCATCAGGACCATTGAAATCAACAAAGCGGATTCAATAATCAATTGGTCAGAAATCAATAACGACAATATTGGTGAGCAACTCCGGAACGTGAAGCGTACTTTTAGCTTCAAAATGACTTCTTACTTGGTATATGCAGCAGCCTCACAAGGAATTTTCTCCAAGCTGGATAGATGTGGCGTTCTTTTCAAGGACCCCATTTTTTAGTGTTATCCACAACTTAATATACCTGTGTGTAGGAAAGATTTCAAAGTGGTCAATGATGGATTCTTCTACGAGTTCATTTGCAGGCTAGACAGGGACCTGAAGGCCAATAGGGTGAGTAAGGAAGCGTGGTAAGTTGTGTCCAAAATTCACAGTCTCTTCATTCAGTTTGCGGATTTCACATACCTTAGGATCACTAGCTTTTCTGGAGAACCGGTTAAGCTGCCCAAATATCTGAATGATAGATTGATCACCACGGAGTTGAGCAAACAACTTGTTGAGATGCACAACCTTCAGTTGAAATGGCACAAGTCTACGGGCTTCTTCCCGATCACTGTGGGCCATTATAGCTGCTAGAGCATTCATAAAACCCAAGGATTGTAAGCGGAAATGTTATTTGAGTACGAGCAAGAGTTCTTCCCAGCACGGCTGAACTTCGATCCATTTGGAATAGCCAGGAAGACGATCTCCCAGGAGTACGCACATGTGCCTTTATTAGAAGATTTCTGGATGAAGTGCAAAAGTGAGTACGAGGTTAGAAATAAATATTTTAGCAGGCTATCAGCACGACAAGTGTTCGACTTTGGATTAGCATGGATACCTGCGGATCTCAAAGATGATGAGATTGTGTTACTTGACACATACCATCAAATGGGAGGAGATAGAGTTGTACTTCAGGAGAATGTAGGGGGCTGTCATACGATTGAGGAAAGGTCTGCCACCGTTCTAGTGAATACTTCAAACTGGTTGCTGACGAAGGAATACTGCTTTGATGAAGCATTGATGAATCAAGTCACGGGCAACTTCGGTGGAGGAGATTCCCTCAAGAGGAAGCACGGAGGAGAAAGCAGCTGAAGGCTCAAGAAGATGAAAGTGCACAGAAGGTCTCAATCAAAGGGGAAGATCACTTCCACGGCTATGCCATTAGTTCCGGCTTCTCCAGTATCTAGTACTTCACCCACTGTTACACCTCAGTAGGACACTGACATTCCTCAGTTGAATCCAGCAACATTCATCTTCTCTCCTCAGCCGCTCCGTTCCGCACCTGTTCCTGAAGAAACGTTGAAGCTACAGATGATAGAGTTTGAAAGAGCTTTGTCTTTGAATGATTTAGAGGATGGCAGCCACAACACTGTAGCGGTTTCTGATGGAGAGGAATCAGAGCGGGAGATAGTAGTACACTCAGCAACTTCTCATTCTCCGAGAAGTAATTTTTCAGATTGGTTAACTTCGTAGTTGGTTCTAAAAGCTAGAGTGAAAATGAACTTGGAGAAACACGACTTGCAGCTGCTCCTGAGTCTAGGTGGAAAAGACAAAAAATCTAAAGTTGCTAAGGTAAATTCAAGGTTGATTATCGAGGAGTCAGGGTAGAAGTTTGCTGAGATGTTAGTTCTGGCGGAAGGGAAGAAAGAGGATGAGCTCACGGCATAACACATAATAGTAACCAGAGTACCTATTGGTCAAGCCACCACAGAAGGATTGAAGTAGGACACGCAGATATTGATAGATACTCTATTCCTTAGGCTTGACTGAGAAAAGGTGGAGAAAGTTGAACTTCAGAAGTATGTATCTCATTTGTGCGAGATCATTGCCAAGGGTGTTAAATCTTCCACTCAGCCCATTTCAGCTCAAAAGCAGGTGAATGATCATCTGATGCAGGGGATGGAAGATGCAAGTAACTAGGTGAAAGCTATCGACGAATGGAAAAGTATGATTATTCGTCAAGCTTCTGTATAACTCGGAGAGGTGCTAGCCCGCCTGAAGGTTATGAAAGATGCAACAGATCAACTAAACCAACTGGTGACAAGCATAGTAGATATGAACACAGTTGCTGAGAGTAACCTGAGTACTTTGTTCAAAATCAATAAGCTGTCGAGAGAAGTGTTGATTACAGAACAGATTGTACTTGACGAATCAGTTGAGAAGGGGAAGTAACTTGAGTTTGTAGTATCTTTCCGTTTGGAGATCTGTAGAATTATGTTGCAGAGGATGTAGGCACTTGAGAGTATGGCATCGTCTTTACCAGACGATATCATTGCTTTCACTCATGAGGAAGTGGTCGGAAATGTTACTTCATACATATGGATCATTCCTAGCAGAGTGCCTAATTCCCTGGAAGGGTCTCTTCTGATGGTACAAGGGAGAATTGATGGAGCTACTAAGCCTTTCACGATGAATTCCATCAGCAGACTGGTGGCATTGCAGTCGAATATTGCAAAGTTCGGGCCAAGCTTGGAGGATGTGGAAGCATGTATCAGGGTATTGAATGAAGGCTTGCTACAGTTCAGGACAAAAAAAGAAGTTGTGGCTAAGACAGATGGGAAGATGCTGAATTACATGTTCGACAAGTATATTCAATATCAGAACAAAAAGAAGATATAAATATTACAGCTGGCATGACTTTCTTCTTCTATTTTCCACGTTCCCAGATAAAATTATAAAACTTTAAATTTATTGGTTTTGAAACCATTGCTTTAAGTTATGTGGAATGATTCTATTAGTTAAGTGATAGATGTGTCACTTGAGGAGAAGTTAGAGGAGGATGATTACTAGATGTCATCTTTACTTCTTGTTTATGTTTCAGTTTAGTTGAGTTTCCCATTTGTACTTTCCCTTCTACATTTTATAAGTAGAAAAAGAACCTTCGGGTTAAGGCTCATAATTTGTAAGCAACATTCTTGTGTTCTAGACTTTGTGCTGAAACCCCTGAGAGCCACTTGAAGCAAAGGAATATAAATGAGCAGATTTCCGGAGAACTTTGTGTCACAGTGCATTTTGTTTCTAGCTTTTTATCTTAGATCTTCTAATAAACTTTTTGTTATTTCAGATCTAGATCTAGAGTTGCCTTTGCTTATAATTCTGTGTGTTGATATCTATTGGTTTCTTCTATGTGCATGCAATTAACTCTGTTATCTATTGATTGGGATGCCCATCTTCCCTATTTCTTCCCCGTGTTTATATAATTCCCTTCTTTAAATATTTCCTTTCTTTAAACAACTGCTTACTTGCTACAGAACTATACAACTATGGTTCATGAGATGAATAGTTTAAGTAAAACCCCATATAGATATTAGCATAATTTAATTGACAAATTTGACACAGGAGCCTCACCGGTAAATGAGGGAGATTTATCTCATGATTGCCTAGGTTTTCAGCTATGCATAAAATCTAGCCAACAATTGTCACTCATATGACTAATCGCTAGAAGGAATCAATTATCAATTATTGTTTACGCATCACATGTTTCCTTGTAATTACTCTTGCATTTGCTCGAGCTTAGAACTAAAAAACGGGGCTATAAAGTGCTACATGAAGAAATAAATATGACTAGGTTTTGACCTAGGACCTATTGAATTTTTCCCTTCTTCTATTTTGGCCACTTTAAGCTCATATTACAATAATGTGAATACTTGAGTATTAGTCTAAAACAAATTCACTCACTAGAAATGTTTGGCCAAACACTAGAGGAACTCAATTTCTGATGATTGTTCATAGGGGTTAAGCAAGGCTGCCCTCTCTCTCTAACCTTATTTGGACTGTACATAGACAAATTGGAAGAGTGGATAAACAAATTTGGAGGTAATGGAGTGCCCTTGGCTAAGTATGTGGTGAAACTCATGTTATATGCAGATGATCTAATTCTAATGGCAGAAACAATCCAAGCCGTGAGGTTCCACCTTTGCTCTTTAGAGCTTCTTTGCAAAGAAGTAGGAATGCAGGTAAACATTGGAAAAACCAAAATTGTGATTTTTTCTGTAAAAAAGACAAGCCAACAACTTGAATTTTAGTTCGAAGGTGAGCCTTTGGAGATAGTGTCAGAGTACAAATATCTAGGCCTTGATTTTCATAGCAAGCTCAAGTGGGACATATGCAGGATGAAACGAATACAAGGAGGATGGAAAGCCCTATTTGTGCTCCAAAACAGGTGCATAAACGCTGAATTATGGGATTGGAAGACCACTAAGGTTCTATTTGGGTTGCTTGTCATTCCAGTGTTGTTGTATGGCTACGAGGTATGGGCTAGTGGAATGACAAATATAAATTGGAGACAACTAGAGAGAATACAAAAAAGGCTTATAACACACCAGTTCAAAATCAAGGCTACAGTTCCCTATGAAATCATCTTGGCTGAAACAGGTTCTTTCCCCCTGGAGGCAACTGCCATGATCAGGCTCATAAGTTACCTGAAAAAAGTTGGGAACATGCAAGTAGACAAATGGCCTAAGGCTGTAATGGATGAAAAGTTACATAGAAGAAATAACACATGGATGAAGTAGAACTACAAATGGATGGAAAAATGGGATATCAACTTAAATGAATGCCCAAAGCTTAATAGAGACATCAAAAACTATGTAAATGAAAAGTTTAGATTGATTATGTGGTAGAAGACAACAAGCAGGAAGCGTCAACATTACATTAATGAGTTTAACACAACCTGTGACCATGGGGAGAAAGCTTATATAGGGGCTGAAATAAAATGGTGAGTGAAGATCCTCACTACTCAGCTAAGGACTAGCTCTCACAATCTTAGGTGTGAAACAAGGAGGTGGACAATGCCCAAGGAGTAGTGGGAAGAAAGAACTTGTGTACTGTGTAATACAAGGGCAATTGAGACGGAAGCACACTTTATTATCCAATGTCCTAAGTTCACTGGTATTCGATCCAAATACGAAGAAATCCTAGCCAACGGGTCCATGGTGGAACTATTTGAGGAAAACCGAATAAAGAGCTCCAGGGAAATGTTGTCACAGATCAGTCGGTAGAGGAGCAACCACCTGAAAGAGGTCAAAAGTCCACTTTGGTCTAAGGCGGTTTGGTACTATTATGTGGTTCCATAGGCTTGTTGGTCTCGTGGACATAATTAAAATATTTCATTTCATTTCATTTCACTTTTACTGTTTTTCTATAATTACTCCATCTTTAAATTAAAAAGGGGGGCTACAAAGTACTTCAAGAAACAAACATTTCATTTGGGTCTCAAACATGGTAGCTTTTGGATTTTCTCCTTTCATTACTTTGTCTCTTTTAAGCACAAATTGCACTCATGTGAGTAATGCTAATATGATAGAGATGACACAGTGGAACACAATGCTCTTCTCCCTCGAAACCTTTCCTCATTGTCCCTCATTCTCTCCCTTTTTTTTACCTGCTCAAGTTTTAATTTTTTGCTCCATCCCCTTCAATGTTTCCATCGTACATTTCACATACGATTGCTAATTATAAAGGGGTGGATATTGCGAGACTCACTTGCCAATCCTACTAAGAATCACTTGCCAATCCTAATAAGAATTATAAATCTTCACGTAGCTTATTTGATTGCAACCCAACACTTTGCTAAAATGAAATGGGTTTTATTAGGTTTACAAGCTCAAATTGTGATTTTAATTACCCCCATATAAAAAATGGTCAAATTGCTTTAACTACTAAAAAAATTGTGAGCCAACCTGACATTATTTAGAAGGCTGCTCTTCCTTTTGCCGAATTAAACACTTTCTTTTACTCTGTTTTCTGAGAGAACAATCAGAAAAAGGTGCAGAGGAGAAGAGGAGGAGATGATGAGAGAAGACAGAGAGATTAATAATGATCAGAATCGAAGGTGTGAAGAATTGGCAGTGGAAGGGCAGAAGCATTTAGAAGGCACAGTTGAAGCGGCCCATGAAATTCTTGTTTCCATGAACCAAGAACTGTGCAACCCTTCCCTCTGGATGCACCCCTCCAGCAGAGACCAGGACCTCCCCCTCGGCAGCGGCGGTGGCGCGTTAGAAGATGCACGCCTCCGCTACAAAACTTCTGTCTTCTCTCTCAGGGCTATCATTTCTCTCATTTCCTCATCTCAGGTGTTTAACTGCTTTGTATCGCCTACTATTCTATTATTCATTGACTAATACAGAAAACGAAAATGCCTAAGCCTCATTTACTCTATTCATTTATTGAACCTGTAAATTGCCCCCGTTTTATGTCCAAATGTTCTGTGTTGCCCACAATCTCCGGGTTCGAAAAATTGCACCCCTTTTCTGTCCAAAAGTTCTATGTAGTCCACAATCTACTGGCTAGAATAAATGTTCAAAAAATGATTTGTGGGATTAACTGTGTTAAATTTTTGATTGGAGCATTTCCAATAACAATCCATTATTTATCGTCAGGAACAAGATTATCACAATTCGTGTTTCATCAGGTTAAAAATCTTGTTCCTAATAATGAATCATGGATTGTTATTGTTTTAACACAATTAATCCCAGAAGTCATTGCTCGAATCTCGTGGATTGGAGAAATGAGAACTCTCATGGAATAAAATTTTTTTTTGGGACTTTTTTTAAAAAGAGCATAGTTCCATGCAAGGGGCTCCATAAATATCTCAGCGGGTGCTGCTGAGAAAATTTAGGAGCATTTTAGCAGTTTTAAGATCTCATGATTTTTGATTAGTTTCCTCAACAATACCCGTAGAGATATTATAGGATCCCATTGGATTTTTATGGTTATTTGTAGGAAAATAAAATCATATTTCTCTCTAAAATCACCAAAAAAACAATGGCGGGAATGCATATTAGATTCTATCAGCGCTAAATTGTAGAAGGAAACTCCCAGCCCCCCCTCTCCAGCCACCTCTTTTAGGTGGCTAAAAATGTGGAGATCCTATTTTTTAGGCCTAGATTTTATTATTTCCCATAGCTAGCTTTAAAAATAAGCATGAGACCTTCTGCCGCAAGAAAATAGGAGCCCAAGCCCCTCCATGGGACCATGCCCTAAATAAACCATTTGTCAGTAAGCACTATCTATATTTGAGTGCAAAGGGGATGGTCAATGGCCTGATTGAATGTATGGTTAAGTTAGAAACCAAAAACTCCTGCTGCACAAGGGCAAAACTTCGTGTTTTATAGACATAACTGTGAAACACTGTACAAAATTTACAAATATATCCACGCTTCTGTATTTTTCCCCTAAGCAGGGTTAACTAATGCATGATTCCTGCAAGGAATTTTTTAATACTAAACACCATTCTTGTGCCGTTCTGTTTTGGGGTTACGAGCCATTTGTCAGGTACAAGGAATAAACGTGAATAATATATCGAGTAAAGTATCTATAGCAGATTATCTTCTACAAGTAAAAGCCCACTAATGAAATGTATTTCTTGGCATGCCTTCTAGTCCCCTTTCACTAGCTGGGGTTCAGACTCAGTGTTGAAAACTCAGGCTTTGTTACAAACCTTAACATCCCCACTTTCTGGCAATTAATATATCATGGTTATAAATGCTTTTGGTTTTTATCCCTTTACTCTGCCCTGCAATGGAAGTACACTCTAAAATGAAGCATAGTTTTCCCTGAGCGAGCTGTTTTGGAATTCTGTTTGACAAAATCAGTTTGTTTGCACTGGGTTGTAAATACTCTAACTATCATAAGCTGCCCTCACTTGTCAAACTTTTGGTACACCTCATACAAATTTCATATGGAATTCACTCAAAAGTCTTCAAACATTGTCTCCCATAGCCACATCAGAACCGGCCAAATTTACAATATAAGATCACGGCTTGCTTCGGAGATCTGTAATGGAAATTTCAACCTTTTGATCATCCCCTTGCACTTTATCATACTGTCAGCGTAGCCACCAATTCGTAGAAATCGTGTAATGGATTAACTTTTATGCGTGCAGATGTTACTGGCTTTGCATATGTGAAATTATGAATGCTTCTGGAATTGACCAGGGTCACCACAGTTTTATTCTTCACTTTGCTTTAAAACCTTATGAGTGCGGTGTTAGGTGATCATTCACATGCCAGGGCAAGGGAGATAATTGGTATTCTTTCTTATTCCTGGTCATCTATACGGGGAATTTTCTCCACTTTTCCTATTCCATTATCAACTCTAGCAGCCTCTTTATGATCTTGGTTTACAAGCTCAAATGTGTGGATTCTTGACAGGATTTGCACGTGTCCCTTGTAACATTGTTGCAGATTAAGCAAAGCCTCTTTGAGCATAAATAATCGAGGATGGCTTGTCTACTATTTCCCTTGACTTGACAACTGTAATATTAAATGGAGGATTAGCTTCTGCCATGAGGCAACCTCTATGAAACTCCAAGCAAGCTTCTGCTTGCTGAACATATTCTTTCAATATACTTGGTATCAAAACCTTGACATATCCATTAGTTGGATCATTAAGTCTGTCAAGACTCAATATACATAAAAACTACTCCCTAAGTGGGGGTTCTTTTCTACCAACAAACTTTCTCAATCCAATCCTCAATAATAAGCCATTCTGATTGCTGCTTCATATTGTTGTGGTCCAAAAAATAAGTTCCTTGAGTATAGACTTTAAAATTATGAAGAAACATGATTACAATTTCTTCCCAAGGGCTTATGTTTGGGTGGTCACCATTCTCATCCTCCATGTCATGTTCAACCATCTGCCACCAATCTAATGTTTGTCCCTCTAGGGATAATCTGGCAATCTGAGAAGAATTTTCAGGTAATTTTCTAGAGGGAGAAAATTTCAAAATTACGAAGAAACATAGTTGGAGATTCTTTTCAGGTGGTTGTCTGGATGGCTCCTATCCTCATCCTCCATCTCATGTTCGACCACCAGCTTTGTAAAGTCCCCTTTTAGGAAAAGTTAGAAATTAGCCTAAATTTGATCACACCCCGCTGAAACCTCAGACTGCTGCAATTTTCAAAAATTCATATCTTTTGCTATATAAGTCCAAATGAGCTGAAACTTTGGATCTTGGGCCACAAAAATATGAAAAATAATATTCTAAAATCAATTTTCGCACAGCAAACACGAAACCCTAATTTTTCCTTAAAAAGTAGGTCGCCCAGCACATTTAGGCATCAAATCAACTTCAAAAATTATGTAGTTAATTTCTTCTTATTCCTCCTAATTTCTACAACCAGATCCAATGTTAAACTGATCCCAAATTGAAGGTTTGAAATAAATATTAATTAATAACAACAAAATAGCTTGCAGACAGCTAAAATCTTCTAAAATTCTTAACTCATTCAATAATCCATATTTTGCCACGAAACCAAGTGCATCATAAACTAGAATTTCTGAGCTTTTTAATGCACAATGAATCAAATTTTTCTGAGCATTAAAACCCCACCAAAACAAACCCAAAAATATCAGTCCAAGTCGTTAGGGTTAGAGAAAAATAAATAAATTATTCCAACCCTTTTCCAAGCTCCTAAACACTCCAAATAAACCCCTTTTACTCGGAAATAAATGCTATTATAAACCAGATTTCAGATCTAACTTATTTACCACTCAAGCATGCCAAAATAACCTCCAATCCAAGTCGCTATAGCTAGAATAATGCAGCAGTGAACAACAATAGCAAAAGTACCTCAAACCCTTCAATGATCACTTCAAAAATGAGCAAGAACATGTAGATTTGTCCCACAAATAAATGCGCTAGGGCAAGGAAACCCTCCTAGTGCAATTCGCCACACACAAATGCAACACAACACACACTAATGGATCAAAATCACATTTACTTCAATTCCACAAATCGAATGAGAGAGAGAGAGAGCACAATGAAGAGCTAGGGCATACATACCATTTATCCAAGCATGGAGAGACATAAATGATCATATCCAACATGCCAAATGATGGCCGTGCAACCTCCTTTTATAACATAAGTGATGCAACATTCAAATGACTGACCTTTTCCCTTTTGAAGGGAAAACTAATAAACCTTAAATTAAAATATTAAAAGACCCTCTTAAGTGCATTTTATTATTTTTAATTAAATAATAAATAAGGAACTAGTCTATGTGCACTTTTTAAACTAACTAAAGACTCCCACTTGTAGCGCTAGGCATGCCAAGGGGTTACAATGCAAGTAAAAGAGATGAACAAATATATTAGTAATGCCCCGGAAAAGGGGACATTACAAACTTTTAATCAAATGTTGGTCCCTCAAGGTATAATATGGCAAACTGAATTTTCTGATTATTTTCCCTAGCTTTTAGCCTAAACAAATGGGCCCAGTTTTCAATCCAAACACTAGGTTTAATGCTGTTGTATAACCCATCAAACTTGGGAATGCATATCATCTTCATTATTCCTTGATTTATGCTCTTGTTCCCTTGAAGTAAGGGATGTCTTTGGGGTTTTCCTTTATCTTGATAAAGGATTCTCACAATGATCATGTCTTTTTTTCTGAAATTTCTGGCATTTTTCCATAGCTTTTAGCCTAAACAATTGGTTTGACCTTTCAATCCAAACTGAATTTTCTGCTAATTTTCCATACCTTTTAGCCTAACCGACATCCAATTTTTTGATCCAAATCCTAGATTCAATGCTGATGTATAACCCATCAAACTTGGGAATGTGTATTATTTCCATTATACCTCGATTTATGTGATTTTCCTCTTGTTCCCCTTGAAGTAATGAATTTCTTTGGGGTTTTCCTTTATTCGGAAGAAGCATTCTCAATAAGATCATGCCTACCCACCTCCCTTCTTTAGTTTTGAGTTGTATAATCACCCTCTTACTCTTCATGTAGATCTTTGCGTTCTTTGTTAATCAATAAAACCAATGTGCTTGGGGTGTTGTTCATGGTTGTGATAACATTTTTGATTTGGTTTATGATCTCTAGCTACGTTACAAGGTGTGGCTCTAGAGGTCTTGGGTACGGTTTTGGTAGGTACCTGGTAAGGAATACATGTCTGCTATGCCGACGATTTGCCTAGGGTGTATCTAGACATACCTTAGCCGTACCCACAACAAAAGTGGCAACTTTTTGAAATATCCCTTTCTCAAAATTAACATGTTGAAGAAGACCGTTAGCTCATTCATTGTTTCCCGATGGTTAAGGGATGGAAAAAAAATGAAACTAATCTTGATAAGTTAATTAAAAGTGCATAATAATTTTATTATAAGCACTTTAATAATTTATTAGTGATAAAATAACAAAAGAAAAATTCACTTTATTTTTATTTTCCCCTGGTAAAAAAAGGCGACCCATGTAAGGGACATAAAACAAGGGGAAAATATTAAATAAAGCAAGGGGAAATTATAAAATAAGGTGAAAGAAGCTGATTGGGTTTTCGTGTGGGCAAAGAGGCCAAGAGAAGTTATAAAATCAAGCTGCCATGTATGGAGAAGCATCACTTTTTATATATTTTCATCTCTGAAATTTGGTTGAGCTATTTGCTTTCCATTTTTACCTCAAAGGACGAAAACCCTTTGAGGTGTTGCATTAGAGGACGAAAACCCTCTATTGCCAAGGATTGAAGAACGAAAACTCTTCATCCTTTGTGAGAGAAAACTCTATTAAGGAGCAAGTTCTATTTTTGAATTCCAGCAGTGTTGAAGGGCAACGTTGCAGATTTATATTGTTTCCAGCTAGGGTTTGAAGACACAAGTGTTGGGGCAGATTTTTACCTTCAGATTCAGCTAGATCTAGGGTTATCTACACCCTTGTGGGTGGAGTTTGACACATTCTAGGGCACGGCTGTCCCGGATCTCATCACCAACATCTTTGTCATATTTTTAGAGGCCAAAATCAACTGGTTTATATATATTTTGGGCTTGGAAAACTTCAGCTTCAGCCAGTTGTGTAAGTTGTTCATCTGCATATTTATAATAAAATTCGAGCCCTTTTATTGATAAGAAAAGTGGTATTTTTTGATGTTCTTGCATATATGAAATTTTATGATTGATTTGGACAAGTAGTTGAGCTAGTTTATGTCAAATTTATGGAATAACAACTCCTACAACAAGTTGCACTTTTCATAATAAATGCAGATCTGCAGTAATTGTGTTAAGTATTTATTCTATAATTTGTTGTTAGAGATCGGATTTGTGGTTGTTCCTTTTGGGGTAAGAATTTATCCCATTGGGGACATTACAGTGGTATCAGAGCAGTGATTCTCTCAGCATGTGAAGGAGAAAATCAGATCTGAATGCAAATAGGTAAATCACCTTTAGTTTATCAAAGAAAGAATCCAACTCCAAAGAAAGGGACTATGGATAAGCATGATCAGAGAGCTCCTCCTACAGATAAGCTAAACTATATGCATGAGGTGATTACAAGGAGTCAAAGAGAGTTGTAACAATCTATAAGGGAATTTCAAAGGGAAATGCGTGATGCATTGACAGGCTCAATCATGGACCTAACTAATGTTCTACAAGGGCATAATATATCTAGTAACCAAGGTCCAATCAACAATGGTGAAGGAAGCTCATCTGTACCAGTTAAGACATCCATCAGGCGTCCACCTCAAATTTTCAGGGCCAAGTTTCTTCAAAAAGAGGAACAACCACTTGAGCAAAATCCACCAAATGACATAGAGGCATGGGGTGAAGAATATGCAACCCTCAGTTTTAGAGTGAGAGACATGTTGTCTTTCAGAGATTTCTGCGAGTTGAAGAATAGTAAAGGCACCAAAAAGAATAAAGATATCAACAGGAGCAACCCATGGGAGCCCTAGAAGCCCCCATCACCCTTGCCAAAAGTAGATCCCTTGATTGATTTTCCAAATAACACCATAAAGACACAAGGATTTCAAGAAATCATGGGGCACGTGTCAAGGAATGAGAAGGAAATTAATGAACATGTGTAATATCCCCTTTTGGGATATTATTTAAATCTGCAAGTTAATTAACCCAAATCGACTTTAGAAGGATTAGATCCTTTCAGGTCGACCTCAAATAACCCAATGTCAGCATTAATACAACCCAAATGGGGTTGGAGTAAGCCAAAGTAGTGGGTTAGATGGGAGAACTAATTAGAAAACTAATCTTTTCCAAATTTGATTTTATAACAACAGTTAATTAATTAAAATTGCACCCAGAACAACTGAAACTTCAAAAATTAATAACTCCTTCAATGCTTGGAATTTTTGTGTGAAATAAAATGCACAATAAACTAGAAATCAAGGCCTTTCCAATGAACTAAGAATCTGAAATTTCTGATCAGCGAAACCACCTCAAAACAACCCCAAAAATCTGATATCAAGTCGTTAGGGTTAGAATAAATTGCATAAATTATTATCAGCTCTTTTTAACATTCCAACACACCCAAAATGGTTGCTCCAAATTTGGAAAATATATGCCAATATAGATCAGATTGCAGATCTAGCTCAAAAGACACCCAAACATGCCAAAACAACCTCTCATGTAAGTCGCTATGGCTCTAATAATTGTAGCAATAACAACAGATCATAAAACCCTATTAAACCCTTCCACAATAATTAAAGGAATAACATGCAGATTTAGGGACCTTCTCAAATAAATGCGCCAAACCATAGAATGAATATATCATGCAATATTCACTCAATGAAAGCTTAGAAGGTCTTCAAGACTCTTCACAAGTAATGTTGGTGTTGAAAAAACACCTTTGTAATGTGATCACATGGGCATACATCCCTCTTCAAGCATGAAGATATTTTTATTAAAATCTCAACATGCCCCCAAGGGGTCGCCACATCTATTTTACCATAGCTTTTTGCATTTCAAATCTCCAAGTTTCCCTCCACTTCTATGGCGCATTTCTTCATGTAGATGGAAGCTCACTTTTAATAATAGTCTCACTTTCGTGAAAAGTCACACTCCAATTACGAATGATTAACTTCCTCGACTTTTAATATTTAAAATAAGAACATAGGAGGAGAATTAATTATTTAATTTAAAAATAGGAGTAATGATATTTTCCCAATTTTTATCCTTTAATCCATGGGAAGAGTGGATTAAAGGTCTCCAACACTTTTTAATTAATTAATGTCCCAAAAAAGGGACATTACAATTGAAATTCAAGGTGCAAGAGGTCTTTTAATGATCCGAAGTTGTTGATTAGCAAGGCTATGAGGAATGGTACTCGCTCAAGTTGTGAGGAGTATATGGCCTTAAGAGTATGGAGAGCTCTTTCAAAAGAAGAGTAAGATTACATTGGATGCACATCATGTGGAAAGAGGGTACATCCTCTTTTTTATTACACGCCAGTCACTGAATCATGATGATAATTCAGCCGATTTTTGACAAGGATGACTAAGAATTTGGTACCATGACAAAGATCAAGATGTCTATGTCCCTGAAGGCAAAGAGGAAAATTGAAGATCTTGATGATTATTGTAAGGTATGAAAGGAATGATAAGCATGTCATATTTATTGCCACATATTGAACCCTTTCATTGATTTATTTTCCTCATGAGAAGAATGTTAAGTTAGAGGATCAAGTTTGCAATATGGAGTATGTTGAACCCCTGATCCAAATTTATAATTATGATCATCAGGGGAACTATATATTTTGGCAAGAGCTCTTTCATTTGATAGAAAAGCGATCTAGATTTTGGGAGCACTACAACATGTTTTACATCTTGGACATGGCATTCGGGCATATGAGCTTGCAATTGCTTGAGGACAAACAATTTGGGGAAGGGAGGATTGAAATCTCCCTTTCTCAAAATTAATAGGTTGCCAGACCCTTAGCCCATTCATTGTTTCCCGACGACTAAAGGGATCAAAAAAAGGGAAACTAAGTCCTAATTTGATTAATTAAAATTGCATAGTAAGATTTTATGTGATAATCCACTTTAATTAATTTATTAGTGATAAAATAACAAAAGAAAAGTCAACTTTGTGTTTTATTTCCCACTAGGGGTAAAAATGATGACCCATAAGCTCGCTGGTAGGATGAATAAAACAATAAGAGAAAATATTAAATGTCCATGAGCAAGGTAAGAGCTGATAAAATAAAGGGTGCCCTGATTGAGCACCTTCAAGATGTGGTTGAAAGAGGCCCAAGACAATTTATAAAGGCAACTTTCGTCATGCATCTAAGGAGAAGAACATTGACTTTAGACATCTATATAATTCTAAGTCTTTGAAATTTGATCTAAGCTGAGGCATGTTTTCCATTTTTATCCGGCAAAGGAGACATGTGGGGAAAACCCTCATGATGTTTTATCTCATTAGAGGACGAAAATCCTCATATTGCCAAGGATTGAAGAACAAAAATGTCTTCATCCTTTGTGAGAAGAGAGAGGAATACTCTATTCAGGGGTTTCCATTGATTTTCAAGTTTTATTTCTGAATTCCAGTAGTGTTGAATGGCAAGGCTGCATATTTATATTATTTCTAGCTAGGGTTTGAAGACACAAGTGTTAGGGCAGATTTTTACCTTCAAATTCAGCCAGATCTAGGGTTATCTACACCCTTGTGGGTGGAGTTTGACACATTCTAGGGCACGGATGTCTCGGATCTCATCACTAACATCTTTGTCATATTTTTAGAGGCCAAAATCAGTATGGTTTATATATATTTTGGGCTTGGGAAGCTTCATCTTCAGCCAGTTCTGTAAGTTCATCTGCAGATTTATAATAAAATTTCAGCCCTTATTGATCAAAAAAGTGGTATTATTTATGTTCTTGCATATATAAAAATTTTATGATTGATTTGGACAAGTAGTTGAGCTCGTTTATGTCAAATTTATGGAATAACAACTCCTAGAGCAAGTGGCCCTTTTCATAATAAATTCAGATCTGCAGTAGTTGTATTAAGTATTTATTCTATAATTTGTTCTTAGAAATCAGATATGTGGTTGTTCCTTTTGGGGTCAAAATTTATCCCATTGGGGACATTACAATTTTTCAATTTGTTTTCATTTTTTTGGTCAAATAAAGGTCGAATCCAGATTTTTAAACATTAAAATAGTCTCTTAAACCCTAAAAGACACTCCCAAACTCTTTTTAAACAACAACACCACATTAACCTCACATTGCATACTTACCTCTCATTGCACATTTGCTCTCTCAGCTTCATATTTTTTGAATTTTCAATTGCTTATGGCTGGTTACAAGTGCCATATGGTTCAAGGAACTTGCAACAAGTGCCAAGGAGTTCAAGGAGCTTACAACAAAGAAATTTGGTGATTTAAGGTAAGTGTTTTTTTGGGGTTTTTAAAAGTTTTTTTAGTTTGTATTTACTATTTTGTAATTGTTTTCAATTAATATGTTGTTGTAATATTGTTTTAAGTTTTAACTTTCAAATTTTCATTTTAAACATTCTTTCAACACTTAATTGTTTTTTTAAATACATTATGGAGCTAAAATGGATGTAAGTTCTAGCTGTGGGCCAAGGTATTTGAGGTCTCCCCTTCAAATTTGATCCATGCTCGCCCCTTTGGAGGCATGTCACATAGATAGAACAACTGCCAGGTAGAGGGGGCTTTTTTTGGATTTGCTCAGAATGTAAAATGCAATTTAAGAGCTCCTATAGTCAAGTGAAATACCATTTGTGTGGGGTTGTTGGCCAAGGAATCAAAGCATGTGGAGGGATAGATGGAAATGGGTTGCCACATGCAAAGACCCTTGCGTACATCAAAGAGCAAGAAGATGCGGATGTAACAGCTTCCCTAAAATCCAAGCATCCTATGGCAACGAAAGGAAGATCAATGCCAATAGCAAGCCACCTGTTTCTCCATTTGTTGATGTTGTGGCCCCAGATCACTCATTTTTGTCTACACCTGTTGCATGAGGAGAGGGGAAGAGGATTCACCTCTTAACTCACAAAAGAACAAAAGATGTAGGCCCATTGAAAAGGGCATTCCAGAATGAAAGCAAGGACATATAGACCAAGGTATTGTGTGTTTTATTTACGCATGTGGTGTCCCTTTTAATGTTGTTAGATCACCATACTGGCGGGATATGGTGAGATGTATTAATGAAGCCCCTAAAGGGTACACTAGCCCAGGGTATGAAAAGGTGTGCACCACCTTATTGTCAAAAGAAAGAAAACAAGTTGAAGAGGCATTGTTGCCCATCAAGAATCAATGGGTCGAAATAGGGGTGTCCATCATTTCCGATGGATGGAAAGATACGAAATAGGATGGAAAGAATTACAATGTGCCCTAAAGGGGCCAAATAGGTCCTAAAGGGGCCATTGATCAATGAGGTTGCAGTGTGCCCTAAAAGGGCAATGTTTCTTAGGGTTGTTGATTGTGAGTGGCAAATGAAGGATGCTCAATTCATTGTTGGCATCCTCATAGAGTCCATTGAGGCGATGGGGCCTCATAACATTGTCCAAGTTGTAACGAGCAACGCAAAAAATTGCGAGTTGCAGGGTTGTTGGTTGAGGCAAGATATGGAGTCATGGACACATATTTTGGACACCTTGTGTTGTTTAGTCCATCAACTTAATGTTACTAAAATTGGGGCACAAAAATTGCTTGGGTCAAACAAGTCTATGAGGAGGCGAGTGAGATCCAAATGTTCGTCAGCAACCACCACATGTCCCAAGCCATCTTCCGGAGATTCTCAACGTTGCAGCTATTAAAGGTAACATTCTTTTTTTTTTTTTATTTTTAATTTTATTTTAAATTAATTTTATAAGTTTGTAATTTGTAGAATTTTGATCTTTGAATGTTTTACTTGTCTTAATTTTATTTGTTTTAATTTCTTATTAGGTTGCTAAGACTCGATTTGCCTCACACACGCTCGTCTTGAGACTACTTGTGAAAGGTGAGAGGGGCATTGAGCGACATGGTTATCAACAACCTTTGGGGTGTATGGAGGCAGGCGAACAATGACAGGAATAGAAAAGTGAAACTATTGATCCTCGATGACATGTGGTGGGATCGTGTGGATTACTTACTTAGTTTTACTGAGCTTATTGTGAGTATGTTCAAAGTTGTTGATATCGATCATCCATATTTGGGTGAGATTTATGATGGAATAAACTCAATGATTGAGTCAATTAAGACCATCATAAATGCCAAAGAACGAGATCCTACTGAGACTTTCTTCAAGGTAGTGCAATCGCATCTCATTGAAAGGTGGAACAAAATGACCACCCCATTGCATCTTCTTGCTTTTTCCTTGACTCCAAAATACTATAGTGTGGAGATCCTTTCTTTTCCTGGGAGGGTCGCACCATATAGGGATGTTGAGCTAAGGTTAGTGAGGGGTATAAGGCAACATTAACTAGAATCTTCCTGAGATCCAGAAGTAGAAGACATTGGCTAGAGGCGAAGTTTGTGAATTTCATCTCCTCCAGGGATCACTCCATTAGCGCTCTTCGTGACAAATACAAGATGGACGCTTATTCGTGGTAGTACCTCCATGGAAAAGCATACACCCACTTCATACCAATTGCAATAAAACTTTTATCACAAGTAAGAATTTAATTTTTTAAGTCTCTTTCTTTAAATTTTTAAGCTTTTAGATTTATAAGTTTTAATTTTGCATTGTCTTCATCGCTTCCCTCATTAGCTTGCATGTTCTTCTTCAGCTGAGCAGAACTAGGGTACATACTACTTTATCCACTCGATTAACAGCAACAAGTTGAAAGCGAAAAAGGTGGAGGATTTGGTCTTCATGCATTCTAACTTGCACCTTCTATCACACGAGAAAGGTGAGTACAGGAAAGGGGCCAACAAAGTGTTGGGATATAGACCCAGAGACTCCAAACTTGGATGCTTCCCATTGCCCAGCACTTTCATAGCTAGACCCGGACCTAGATAGTACTTTCGCGTGAGCTGCGTGGTGGGGCTAGCGGGGAGCAGCATTGTTGATAGTTCTGGTTGTACGCCTGGTGCTTGTGGTTCTATTGAACAACTATTGGTGATGATGCTATCGTTAATTAGACATTGAAAGAGAGCCATCTTGATTATGATTATAACTGGTTTGCTGTTATACAATGTCAGATAATGATAGAATACATTGTAGCATTTTGATTTGAACAATGTCACTGGTTATAAGTTCGAACAATGAATATCATCACAAAATGTTTTGAACTTATTGTCAATATGTTCACCTATGTGGATATTTCACTTAGATTTGTTTAATCTATGCATGTGTAAGGCTGGAATTTTGCTTATCTTGACTAGATTTTCAAAATATTTTTAATATTTTATATATGTATATTGTACTGCCCGTACCCAAGTGCTCGTACCCAAGGGCCCCAAAAAAATTGCCGTACCAATGTACCGGATCCCCATACTATGTACCCAAACCGTACCCACGTACCGGCTACCTAGGGTTTTTCCATTGAGCTGTATTGTGACTTGATGATTCATTAACAGGTTTCGTTGCTCAGTGTATGAAAGGAATATTACTGCCTGGACCATTTGAAGCCAGAATTTGGTGTTTGTAAGCTAAGTCACAAGGTTTGAGAATTTGAATTTGAGTTCGGCGAGGATTAAATATTCGTTTGCCATAGTTCGCCCAATGAATAGGAGTTCGAAAAAAGCAATTTCCGTCATTATAGTGTTGAGGATAATCAGAAAATGCATGAATAAAGGTAGTGGCTTCAAAATTGAACAAGGTTAAAAAATATATACAATCTTCGTATAAAAGCTTCCGTGGGAAATAACTTAGTCTAAACAAATAAATGACATTTGCAATATATCACTAAAATAAACATTTTCAAACATAGAAAAATTGAGCTCATAACGATTCTTGTAATTAAAATCTTTTCATGGTGTTCAAATATAAACTTGAGCCGTAAAAGGCCACAATAATTGAGAGTCAAAAAAAAAAACATAAATAATTAACAATAAACTTCTACGCAACTATATTTACGGGTAGGTAGGGCAAAGTAGGGCTCATATCGCGACAGGCTACAGTGAACCACCGGTCAACGTGATGGCTACCGGCGATACAAACAAAGGCAGGCACCATGGATGCAAGCAACTCTGCCTCAAACAACACCCTAAAACCGGACCTCGAACAATCCCGATTGATTTTTTTAGCTCGAGTCTCTTGTTTTCGATTTCATGATGTATAGAAGGACTTCTTGAGTCCTATTTGGTTAGAAGGATGGTTTTGTAGGTGTTCAAACCTATGCACATTGAACAATACTAGGAGTCTTTCATTCCTGAATAAGATTTTGCTCTTGAGCGTTGAACTGATTGGCAATTTTGAAGACGAATATTGTTGATTGCCTGGTAACCTAATACATTGTGAATTTTGAACTTCAAGCGAAATATTTGCCAAACCTTGTGACATCAGTTTGTAAGTGTTCAAATTGGCTTAGGTGAAATATAAAGCAGTTCAAATTCATAGGAGCTCTCTCTTAATTAATGATTTTAGTGACATTAAAAAAAATCCGACAGTTCAAGTGTTCTTCCTGAAATTGACAAGAAGACTTTATCCTCTTGTCGGCACTTCTCACTTTTATCATTCACCATTCTAAGGATTTCTTGTCTTATATGAATTTATCTATCCCTAGAAGCAATATTTAATAGCAGGCATCACCATTTCCTGCACTATCTGTTGATATGGTGCCTCTAAAATAGGTTTTTATCGAAGCAGCCATTGTCGCTGTATCTTTAATTTTTCAAAAACTGAAACCTCATCATATTTCTCCTGCTATTCTTATTGTTACCAATATTTACCGTCTGTCCTGGCATGCTTCCCTTGGACTTCATAATTTATTCTTATTCAGACTTCTTAACAACATCCTGGAGTTCTATCCGCATAACATTTCATCACTGATTTGCAACTCTTCAGACTTTTTAATATGACTTTCGATTCTGTTGTTTTCCACATCCATGCATCGTCCCCCCTTTCAAGTTTCATTCCCTGTTTTCTCCTAGTGATCTCTTGCCCACCAAGCAAGTGCTTGGATAGGTCCATTATGTGAGCATATTTATAGGAGCTTCATTCAGACCCTCTCAGTTTGGAAGCTTTGCAATGCTCTTAGGGGTTTGCGCCCTAATTTGTCAATTTTATGTATAGCACTTTCTTGAAATCCCTGTAGTTTTGGACCCCATTCTTCCCTGTTTTCCCAGTTCAGTAGACCACTTGTCACTGCGTTTTTACATACCCTTCACTTATACTCTTTTGGTCCCTTGCCAGTTCGAGCTCCCACATAGTTAAGTACGAGACTCAATTTACCACATTGATTGGGAGGACAGACTTTGTAAGGCTCATCTAGCCTGTCAAGAGGTGTAGACCGTTCCTGTTTTCACTCTGGTCCAGGCCATATCCAACATCTACCCATGAGCTATCATAGGACGATTTCACTGTCTCTTCAGATTGACTCCAAGAAACTCATCCCCTAAGCTCAGAACTTGTCTTCAGATACTCTTGACCATTTGTGTCTTACACCCCCAGAAACCTTCCGGGAAGATTCTTTTTGCCTGATTTCGGGACCAAATTCTTCAGGGTCACCCGGCGAGTTTAGTCATCACCTGCAGGTAGCGGTTTACCTAGAATTGCCAGGAGACTAATAGTGGTTCCGGTCCTGAAATGCCGCTTGTTAGTGGCGGAACTAGACCGACATAGCCATTCTGACTCAGCTGACATTGGCATAGATCTTGTGTGAGAAGATACGCAGTTGGAAAACTGTCACTAGAACTTCCCTCGATCAGTGCCAGCTAGTATCGATTGCACACACGTGAGCAGAGGGCAGCCCGGCTCCATGCGTCCCTTTGACCATTTTTCGCTGTTTTAACCTAAAATCTCAGTTTTTAATTGCGTAATGTGATTCCCAACATTTTCAACTGTCTTTTAGCCCTATCTAAGTAGGTGCTAGGCCACTTCATAAAAGGGCTGGAAGTCGGTGAACTCCTTTCTAATCTTAGCCTGCGGTGTGGCTTCCATCTCCTTGAGACTACACCATTTTTTTAATCTTTTCATGTGCCTTCACTCCTGTATAACTCAAAGATAGCTATTGCAGGTTTTCATGGCATGTCTTTTTAAGCAGTTTGCTCCATTGCCCCTACCTTTGGGGGTATTGGCTTCAGGTTCTCCATTGGATCTCCAATTGTCCTCTTCCTTGCTCATTTTCTCTCTCTTCCAATCCAAATCAGCAGGTTATGAGTTATCCCTGGTAGTACTTTGTATATTGCTCTGAGGACTGCACTTGGATCCAATTCGAAGCATAGCGGGAGAGATGATCATTCGTTGGACATATACGATATTGATCTTATCAAATCTGTAGTTTGATAGGAAAGACCTTCATCTTACCCACAATCTATCTGCCTTAAGATTATCGATCTTTGCCCTTTGTTTGTTGGAATTCTGGAGTTTCATGTTCCATTAATGCAAACAATATTTACTTCTCTATAATCTATAGGTTGCACATTAGGATGATAGACTACATTTGCTGGTAAACACATTGTCGGATTTCATTGTGCATAGGTAAATTTAAGTTAAAACTTAGTCTTATTATACATGACATTATTTGTTACATTGTTAGAATAAGTGGGTCCATATGCTTTGTGTCACTTAATGAAATGTCCCACTTCCTAAGATAATTTAGTCGAAGACCTTTAGCCCAATTTTGTTTCTTGGCAGCTAAAGGTTGTTAGAAAGGGAAACTAACCATAATAAATTAATTATGAAAGTGAAAAATAAAATAATATTATAAGCAATTTATATTAATGATAGAGTCAATTTAAAAATAGAAAAGACAAATATAAAGTGAAAAAGTTAAAAATAAGAAAAAAGAAATATCGCTTTAAGTTATTATTCTCCCCTAGTAGAAAATGCGACCCCTTGGGAGGATGAAAAAGGTGGAAAAAAGTGTTAAATTCAAGGGGTGAAATCTAATTGAAAGTTGGGGAGGCTATTTGGCACATTACATCTATAAACTCAAGTTTACTTGCTTATAGAAGGCACGCTTTTTCTATTTTGAAAATTTTCAAACTTTTTCTGATCCTTTGAGATTAACAAAAATGTTTCTAAGGATAAAAATCTTCAGAAATAATCTCTTGATCACGAAAACCCTCTAAGGGAACTAGTAGAAGTACAAAAACCATTCTCCTTAGTTGAAAGGATTCTAGACACAGGGGTTTCGATTGCATGTAACGGAGATAGATTATTTTCTAGTAATTTTCCAATGAATTTGAGGTCTGAAGGTTTCATATTTTAATAAGGGTTTGAAGAGGAAAGTTGTGGTTGTGTTTTGTCTTTACTTCCAACCCTTTCCTAAGGGGAGCGACCCATTTGGAGAGCTGGTTTGTGGGGTTCTAGAGCTGCTCAGGATCAGATTTTGATTACTGTTCATTTTAAGTTGTTTCTAAGGGTAGTTATCTACAGAAATTTAATAGCATAATTCCATTCTATTTTGAAGTCAAAAATGATATTTTTCTCTTGATTCCATCTTTATTAAATTTAATGATTTAATTCCATTAAAGAATAAATGGTTTTTCCTTTTATTTTGTGGTTTTTCATCACCTATACAAGTTGTCATGCATGTAAAAAAATCACATCTCCATTGAAATATTTTATAAATTAATTAGAAATTGGTCTTTGGATTAGGGTTTTTCCTAAAATCCATTTTGGGAAATTACAGTGGTATCAGAGTAGCGATTCTCCCAGCGCATCAAGGGGAAATCAAATTTGCATGGACAAAGGTGAGAAATATTAAATATGAAGTGGACCCAAGTTCCTTTCTTTCATTGCACTAATAAAATATATGTTATATTTTGGTTGAAGGAATTGGAGAGATGTTTGTTATGTAATATTATGTCTCAGGATGATGCCCTCATGCTCATCTCTAGATACATGGATGGAAAATCACACAAATGGTGGCGTGATATGTTGAAGACATGAGGGGTTGAATCCATTACTTCCCTTGAAGATTTGACACAAAATTTCCTAGAAAGATGATCCAAAAATGGATATGTAAATATCCAATTCTATGTAATATCTATATTTGGTGCTTTCTCTACACATTCTCATCTCTTTTCTATCTTCCCAAGATGGTCTAGTCAGACTGGGGATGATCCAGACACCTCCGAATGATTTTTTAGACCATTTGATGTTTTGTTTAATGGGATTAATTCGACGATTACGTGACCACCCCAATGGTTACGTAACCACTACTCAGTACAAAGTGGCAGTTTTGTAACTCCCACGATGGTTACGTAACTTCTAGTCTGCGTTCAGTGGCAGTTCCGTCACTTATGGTTCCAGAAATTGGGAAATCAATAGTTTCAAATGTTTAAGATTCCAGGTCGATTCAGTTTGTCTTCTCCTGCATCCCTAAGTTGAGCCGCTATAAATTTGAACATTTGGAAGGGATCTAACAAGTGATTTTTGGTGAATTTAGTTTGTGCAAAGTTGTAGAGTTGATTTTCTTTCCTTGCTTTGTTCATTGTTATATATTTTTTATTGTTGTGAGAGTTTGAGAGAAAATAAATACAATTAGGAGGATGATTCATCTTTTAAAAGGACAATTTGGTGTTGAAATTGTATCATTTGAGATTACATAGTGGATGGGAGCTAATTATCACCCAGCTGGAGTTTTTCACACCTTGGGTTTCTCGAGGATAAATCTTTGTCTCTTTTGCTCTCAAATTTTCTCATTTTTCTCAGTTGAATGGCGTGTTAACAACTTGTTAAAATAACTCATTTAATTCATTCCTAATTTAATGAGCATAGTAATCTATTTTTTCTAAAGTTAAACAATTTATGAATCAAGAGATTTGATGTGATGGATGGAAAGGGTAAGTAAGGAAATGAAGCCATGGAATCTACACCCATGGAAGACAAATCAGATCTACACCTAAGTGAAGAAGTCAAAGGAGACATTATGGAGAAAATTTCACATGAGGAGAATCCTTCCATAGACACATGCATGAGATTGCAACTTGATGTAATTTCCAAAACATCAACATTTGGTAATCTTTCATATGTGTTTAATATATGTTTAATGATTCCTACTATGCCACTTTCATTTTATAGACACCTTAGTAGTTACCCTAGTGAAAGGTGAGATTCCATGGTTGATGTCGGTGATGAGGAAGTAAGTGATAAGGAAAGAGTAGTTGTTTCTCCTATTCTTGGATATATAAGGCTCATAGACAATGGTATCGAGGGAAGATCAATAGATGTCTATGAATTAAGGAATGATGAACATTCAAAGGACAAATTAAGATATGAAATCTTGTTGCTTCTGTCATGCCAAAATTTGGATCATTATAGGAAGTGTGATAGAGTGGTGGATATGGTTTGTAACATAAGACATATAAATATTTGATGCAAATTGGTGCATATGATCATCTTGAGAGAAGTGTATGGTGGAAAGATCTATCTCACTTGATAGCTACAGGAGCCAAAATTTTGGAACACTATAGTATGTTTTGTCTCATGCACTTGGCACTTGGACAAATGAGTTACAATTTCATTTGGGAAAGCAATTTTGGGAATGGAGGTTTGTAATATTCCCTTCTTGATCAAAGACCTTTATCCCAGTTCTGTTTCCCGATGGTTAAAGGGTGTTAGAAAGGGAAACTTATGATGATAAATTAATTATAAAAGTGTAAAATAAACTAATATTATAAGCAATTTAAATTAATTTATTAATGATAAAGTCAATTTAAAAATAGAAAAGAAAAATATAAAGTGATAAAGTAAAAATAAGAAAAAAATGAATATTACTTAATGTTATTATTCTCCCTTAGGAGAAAATGTGACCCCTTTGGAGGATGAAAAAGGTGGAAAAAAACATTTAATGCAAGTGGTGAAATCATATTGGAAGTTAGGGATTCTATTTGGCCCATTACATCTATAAAAGCGAGTTTACTTTCTTATAGAAGGCATGTTTTTTCTATTTTGAACAAATCTGAATTTTGTCTGAGCCTTTGAGCTTAAAAAAATATTACTAAGAATGAAAACCTTTAGAAATAATCTCTTGAGGACAACAAACCTCCGAGGGATCTAGTAGAAGGACGAAAACACTTCTCCTAGTTGAGAGGATTCTCCACACAGGAGTTTCCATTTCATATCAGGGAAATAACTTATTTTCTAGTAGTTTTCTAGTGTATTTGAGGTCTGAAGGTTGCATATTTTCATAAGGTTTTGAAGATGAAAGACGTGTTTTTGGTTTCTCTTTATTTCCAACCATTTTTTAGGAGCGGTGACCCACTTGAAGAGCTAGTTTGTGGGGTTCCAGAGCTGCACAAGATCATATTTTGATCACAATTAATATTCCTAGTTTTTTAATAAATTAGATTTGCTATTTTTGTTTTTTTAAATGGTGTTGAAGAAGTGTTATTTTCAGTTGTGTCTGAGGGTAGCTTTCTAGAGAAATTTGATAAAATAATTCCAACCTGTTTCGAAATCAAATATGGTATTTCTCTCTTAATGCCATATTTATAAAATTATTGAGTTTATTCCATTAATTATTGTGTGGTTTTGCCGTTTATTTTGTGGTTTTTCATCACCTATGCAATTTTCCATGCATGTATAAAATTCCTATCTCCATTGAACTATTTTATAAATTATTTAGAATTTTTTCTTTGGATTGGGGTTTTTCCTAACACTGATCTGGGGGTAAAAAATGTCCATTTGGGGACATTACAGACCAGGAGCCCCCCCACCCGCGCCGCCCCCCTGCCCACCCTCCAAGGAGGCAATGGCAGTGCATTAGAAGATACAAAATTCTGTTACAAAACCTGTCTCCTCTCTCAGGGTTCTCATTTCTATCATTTTCTCATCTCAGGTATTTCACTACTTTGCATTGCTTGCTATTTTTATTATACATGAATTAATACAGATTAAAGTAGCTGTCTAAGCCTCGTTCTCTTTATCCATTTATTGAGCTTGTAAATTTATCCCTTGTTATGTCCAAAGGTTCTCTGTTGTCCACAATTCCTAGGTGGGGATAGAAGCTGTTTTCATTAGGATTATTTTTATAAATCAACCACGAGTCAGTAAGCACAATGTGTAGTTGAGTGCAAAGACAAACCTGGTAGACTTTAATGTCCAGAATCAACTATTGTGGTTTGAAAATAAGGTCAAGTAAATCTACTTTTAAGGTCCATGATGTGCATGTATGCACATTTGACAACATGGGACTCCCTATATGCTTACTAGGCATACGTAATGAGGCACTGAACTGTGTTACTGTCATAGGTGTACATACCTACCACACTCCGGATTCGAATTTATGCCTCCTCTATGGATTGCACATGCCACATACCTTCATCATCGGGCTCCATTCAGGCTGTACTAGGGAAAGATACAATTGTTTTGTACTCTGTAACCGCACGTGTGAAGTCTCTTTTGACTGTCTCAAGTTTTTGGTTTCGATCCTTGGGTATGTGTAGATAAGTTAATTTCGAGTCTTTGTTTCTGGAGCAATTTCTAGGGAGTGACGAATCTGAATTTAATTTTGAGTAGCACGTTAAACAATGTCTTTGGAAAGGGGGATAAATTGTTAATCCACGAGATATCTAAAATGCTGCGGGAAATTGGTTAAACCTCATCCTTCGTGGATGTGACCATAGTTAATATTAATGGAACATAAAATGTGTTCACCAAATTGTTTGTTATGTTCAAATACAGAAGCAAAACAGTGTTTGGTTTGTTTCTGTTGGTCTAATAATTTCTGTCTTATGGGACCGTTGGGTTACCAACCTTATGTGAAACCTTAGGGTCACTTGTATTAAGATATGGGCTGTAGAGTGTTTATTGTCCCTGTGTCATTTTACATTTGGGTGCATAAATGTTAGAAAATTATATAGTGCTTACATTGTTGTAATTAATAATGACGGGAGTAATTATTATGTGCAATTAGTTGTGTAACTAAGTTGCTGAATAAACAACTTAGTGTAGTATTAGTAGTGGTTAATAACCACTCATGTATATGAGAGAAGTTGTTGAACAACCTCCTCGATAATAGGAATTATTATTCCTAAATATTTGTAATGTATCCTGTATGAAATACGCTGAATAGAAGATCCTTTATTTGTTGGTGCAAATCTGTGCCTGTGCTTTCATCTGGCATCAGAGCAGGATATACCTGTTCAATGGAAGCCTAATAGATTGGTAGGGGCAGTCATTTTGTCCTTTGCCCCTGAGGATGGTAGCATTCATTAGTTCTGAAGTTGTTTGCATAATACTAATAGATCCGTGGCTTTCATTCTTCATAGTATTTATGTCAAGGAGAATCTTCTCTTCTGTGTCACGTTTGGTGACTGTATCATTGATTGGCTGTGGCCATCTGCGTCCAGCTGGGTCGTTTTAAATTCATTTGCATTTATCTATAGTTCATTGCCATTATTCTTCCCACGAAAATTGGAGACTTCATTCTTTGATAGAGGCGACAGACGGGGATTTTCGATTTCTGATTTTCTCTTCATGCATGATAAGAAACTGCATCTATAGAATCTAGGAAAGAAATATCAGAATAGCGTCTGAGTTTGGCTGGGCATTTCAATCTTAGATACATTGATCACAGGGTTACATGGTTTTAATTGACAAGGCACCCAACGTTCCAGCGAATCTCTTAGAATTTATCCTATCCATGCAAAACGCATCTCAGATTCGTGCTCAGGAGAAGCATCTATAAGGGATTTTGACGTATTTCACCGGGCGTCAATCTTCACTATATTTTTTATCTTAAGCTGATCGGCCTTGGGCATGCACATGTACACCGTGCCAAGCTCATCCTGTCGCTGTGCCACGTCCTCGAATGTGCATCGGTTGGCTCCTGGACTCGCCATTGTTTCTCTTTGCATCCACCCTTCAACAGGTGTCTCTTCCATTATTGTTTTTTCCAAACCGACTCTATTACTTGGCACATGGTTTAAAAAAAAAGGTGTTTTAGGTTTAAATTTGCATCAGTATCTCTTTTTTTTATAGTTGTGTTTGTTAAATTTATGGTATTGTCTTAAAAGTTAAATTGGTAGACGGTTTTAAGTTTAGGACTATTCTTTTAATAAAGTTGTTTGGATAAAATTTGCATGTGTTAGCATTTAGTCAAGTCAAATCCTTGTGTTGAAAGAGTCAATAATTGGTATTAGTTTATGTGGGTAAATGTTAAACTCTATAGTCTAAAGTGTCAAAGTCAAGTGTTAAGTTAAATTTGAGTCATTATCTTTTTTTCATAGAGTCAAAAATTGAAGTCGTCATTTTGAGTTATGTCATTGAGTCTAAATTTTGAGTCATTGGTGTAAGTATCATTGTAAAAATAAAAAGTAGTCAAAATATTGTAAAATTAATTTTTTTTGCCTTATGGATGCATTTTCGGTGTTACTCAACCACCTGGCAACCGTTGAGTCTCAATTCAAATTCCATTGAGCTAGCAACGTCACACTGGAGGATGGAGGACAAGCAGCGTCCTCTTGTCAGTCACCAACGATGAGGCCACAAAGTAGATTTGGTGGCATATATATAGTGTGAGTATATGCTTTTCAGTGTGGTTTTTAATTTTTTCAGAGTACTTCAGTTTGCTGTGTTCCTGTTGCTTTGTGTGGTGTTTGGTGGATACTGGAAATGAGTTGTGTTAGAGCGCAGATGACTGTTAGTGATCCTCTGACTGCCGTACTTCGTTGGAAGATGGTCTGCTTGTGAATACGTTCACCTGTAATGGTGACCATGTGTAGCAAGATCCGTTCAGTAGTATGTACTTCGATATAGTTTGCTTCTTAGTGTTTACGTGTGGAAATTTCACATTGTGGGGGGGAACATGACACCGCTATTCCATTTCCATTCTAAGCCTAAAATGACTAAAGTCAAGGGCAACTTCTAGTGGCAGTGGCAGTTTCCTTTGCTGTTCCAAATCGAGTGGCAGCGATCGACGACAGTGGCTACAATTAAGAACATTGTGATTCTTATAGGATGAAATGTGAAAATTTTCCAGTATGTGTTCTATTGTTCAGTTTGGCGAGTTTTGTTTCCTATGTTATTCCCTATAGTGAGATATTGATGAAGGCTAAAAATAGTACTTGGCACATCATGATGTGGTTTGTGGTAAACCACCAGTATCGGTTTGTGGTCAACCGTTGTAAAACCATCTGTTGGGTTTGTGATTGTCTTGTGAAAATCACCTAATCATGAAAGCAGGTGCAAGTACAAAGATATGTTTTTCCCATGTTCGCACTAAGGGGGGGAATGTTAGGAAATTATATAGTGCTTACATTGTTGTAATTAATAATTACGGGAGTAATTGTTATGTGTAATTAGTTGTGTAACTAAGTTGTTGAATAAACAACTTAGTTTAGTATTAGTAGTGGTTAATAACCACTCACGTATATGGGAGAAGTTGTTAAAGAACCTCCTCGATAATATGAATTATTATTCCTATATATTTGTAATGTATCCTATATGAAATACGCTGAATAGAAGATCCTTTATTTGTTGGTGCAAATCTGTGCCTGTGCTTCCAATAAATAGATGGGCTATACCATGTATATACACTATGATAACACATTGATTCTTTCTCCGTATTGAGTATTCGCGTTTTAGGACACTCTGCTTATCTTAGTGTTGTTTTTGTGATCTGTTACTTGTTCGGAGTTTTCTTTCTTGTTGGTCAAGGGATTCTGCTTTTAATTCTCTGCACACACACTAAGATAACACATTGATTCTTTCTCTATATTGACTAATCTTATGTTTTATGGCACCCTACTTAGTGTTCTTTTTGTGATCTGTTGCTTGTTTGGACTTCTCCTTCTTGTCAATCATGGGATTCTGCACTTAATTCTTTCAATTTGAGCGCATCGAACTAGCAATATTTTCCAATGTACTTGACTGCTGCTTCAGTAGCAGTTTTCTCTTCCTTGCCTCTCATTCTAACCACTCATTTTCTCCCTAAAGACAATCTGGGATCTTCTGGTACCTATTATTTCAGTTTTATTTAATTAACATTTGTGCATAATATTCAGTGCTATTGTGCTAACAATAATCTGATATTTATGTTCCACAATTGGGTCATTTGGAAATCTTAATTTCTTTAAAGCTTTGGGCTGGGATGTAACATGCAGTATCGAAGAGATATTCATGCAGTTTCATTTGGTTTCACAAGCTGAATAAATATAATAGCTTCAAACAAAAGAATCACCTGCACATGCAGCGTTGTGAAATGCCTTCAAAAAATCAACACCTTCGAGCAATCAACAATTGGGAAGTTTTTTCTGTGTTCGAATATTTTGCTTTGAACGTCTGTGCTATATCTTGTTTAGATTTTTCTGCATGTTAATCAGTTATTATTGACGATTCGCTAATCCAAACTAAACTTCAGGATGGAGATACTATGATGGGTACAGAAAATAAGGGAGATCAAGATGAGATACAAATACTAGAGAAACGAGTTGGAGAGCTCAGAGAGGTATTACCCCATCCAAGCATACAGTTTTATGCCAATTTGTCCTCTACATAGTTTTAAAAAAATCATTTGGGTAACAAATTCTGGGCTTGGACCTTGTTTTTTTCTAGCTCGATGCTTCATAGTTTTTTGTTTATCAGTAATTGTTAGTGATCAGATTATGACTTACACATGAGTACATTCTCATTCTCGAAGCTTTCAATGTCCACCCCTTTACTACATGGGCCGGAGTAGCTATTGAGGAGAAGTCCAAGCGACCTGAATGTAGGTCATAGTAAGATTCAACAAATAAGCATCATGCATCCATGAGAAGGTGGAGGGTACGAAGTTTAGCTGCAGGAAAATGACGTTGGGGCATTTCCAACCCCAATTGACCGAACTGTATTACCATTACATTTTGGAGGTGTACATAATTGAATTTTGGTCTAGGATTAATACACAAATGCAAGTAAATGATTCATACAACACACTCCATTGTACTAGATAGGGATTTTCAAACTTCATATAAATACTGATAATATCTCCTATTTACTATGAGTAGACCCTTATCAAGCCTCTATTCACTCCAACACACTCCATTATATCAGATAGGGATATAGATACAAATACTATCTCCTACTTACTATGAGTTGACCCTTATCAATCCTCTATTCACTCCAGCCTATTCTATTCTACGTGGTTTGTTATAAACACTATTCACCCAACTAAGTATCTCTGAAAATACTATAGGTTTATACAACTATTTGAACCTATACACTCCGATAAATTAGATTTCCGAACTTCCCTCCTTATTACATATAGTTCTAACATTGGGAGAGAACCAACACTTTATGTGAATTGGAACACTTTCCTATTTAATCATACTCACAAACATGCTTACAAACAATAGGGGTAATAACTTCACTATACCAAGCAGTATACCTCTCATTCATCAATACAAACAATTTGTGAATGAGGACAAACACATCATTCAATAAAAACACCAACAAATAATGGACTGGGGCACTGTAATATCCTCTTTTGGGATATTATTTAAATCTGCAAATTAATTAACTTAAATCGGCTATAGAAGGATTAGATCCTCTTAGTTCGACCTCAAATAACCCAATGTCAACATTAATACAACCCAAATGGGGTTGGAGTAAGCCAAAGTAGTGGGTTAGATGGGAGAACCAATTAGAAAACTTATCTTTTCCAGATCTGATTTTATAACAATAATTAATTAATTAAAATTGCACCCAGAACAACCGAAACTTAAAAAATTAATAATTCCTTCAATACTTGGAATTTTTGCATGAATTAAAATACACAATAAACTAGAAATCAAGGCCTTTCCAATGAACTATGAATCTGAATTTTCTGATCACTGAAACCACCTCAAAACAACCCCAAAAATCTGATATTAAGTCGCTAGGGTTAGAATAAATTGCATAAATTATTATCAGCTCTTTTTAACATTCCAACACACCCAAAATAGTTGCCCCAAACTTGGAAAAATATGCCAATACAGATCAAGCTGCAGATCTAGCTCAAAAGACACCCAAACATGCCAAAACAACCTCTCATGCAAGTCACAATGGCTCTAATAATTGTAGCAATAACAACAGATCATAAAACACTATTAAACCCTTCCACAATAATTAATAACATGCAAATTTCCTTCTCAAATAAATGCGCCAAACATGGAATGAATATATCATGCAATATTCACTCAATGAAAGCTTAGAAGGTCTCACACTCTCCACGATAATGTTGGTGTTAAAGAACACCTTTATAATGTGATCACATGAGCATACATCCCTCTTCAAGTATGAAGATATTTTAATAAGAATCTCAACATGCCCCCAAGGGGTCGCCACATATTCTTATATAGCTTTGGCATTTCAAATCTCCAAATTTCCCTCCTTTCTATTGCGCATTTCTTCATGTAGATGGGTCACTTTTAATAATAGTCTCCTTTCGTGAAAAGTCAAACTCCAAATAGAATATTAATTCCCCCTTTTAATATTTAAAAATAAGACATAAGAGTAGAATTAATTATTTAATTTAAAAATAGGAGTAATGACATTTTCCCAATTTTTATCCTTTAATCCGTGGGAAGAGTGGATTAAAGGTCTCCAACATTTTTTAATTAATTAATGTCCCAAAAAGGGGACATTACAGACACACACTCTAGATAGGAACACATCCTGTTGTTCACATCAACAACATCCTCAGGTGGGATTGGCCACATCTAAACCAATGTTTCTTTGATTAGATTTGTTGGGAAAAATCGGGCCCAAGATTATTAACTGCGCAGTTTGTGCAAACCCAACTAAGAAACTAAACTAGATCTATATGCAGAAAAGAGGAATGATTAGCATGAATCTTAAACCAACACAATTTAGAAATAAATGCACACGATATAGACACAAATTTTATCTTGGGAGAACCCTTTCGGTTAAAAAATCCAACTAACAAAGATCTTTCTTATTGCACATAATCTAACCCAATAGTACAACAAAACACAAGACTTTATATCACGTTAGGATGAAAAAAATCTTGTGTTTTGTTCATATCTACGTGGAACAACTGATCACATGACTTTTTTCATCACCCAAGACTATGCAAGACTTTTTTGCACATAATCTAACCCAATAGTACAACAAAACACAATCTGAGTATGCAAGTTAGTGTACTGAGCAATAAGAAAGATATCAAATCACGTGATCAGTTGTTCCGCGTAGATATCTGAAAATCCTCTTTATTACAGTTTAATGTTCCTCTCGAAGATTTTCCATGTATCTGCTAAGCGCTCCCACTGCATGTGCAATATCAAGCCTTGTGTAGACCATTACGTACATCAAGCTTCCCACCACACTTGCATATGGTACTTAATTCATGTCCTTTTAACTGCTCTTGATTTTTTGGACATTTTGTAGCAGAGAATTTTTGACCAATTGCAAAAGGTGTGCTTACAAGCTTATTGTCTTGCATTTTAAACCTTTCTAACACCGTCTCAACATACTTCTTTTGACTCAACCAAAATTTCATGTTTGCTCGATCTTGTACTATTTCCATGCCCCAAATGGATTTTGCAGCACCAAGATTTTTCATGTTGAATTGTATAGAAAATTGAGACTTTACCTACTTGATCATTGCTTTGCAATTTCCAACCAATAGCATGTCATCAACATAGAGCACTATGATGACAAAATTCTTCACTTCTTCTTTGAAGTATATGCAAGGATCCGTCTTATTGCAGATGAGGCTAAGTTTGTGCACATGATTGTCAAACTCTTGATTCCACATCCTTGGTGATTGTTTCAAGTCGCATAGGGATTTCTTCAGGTGGCAAACCAAATCCTCTTTTCCTTTGACCTTGAAACCTTCATGTTGTACCATGTAGATTTCTTCTTCAAGCTCTCCATGTAAGAATGGTGTCTTAACATCCATTTGATCTATCTCCAAATCATATGCAACTACAATAGCTAAAAGAAATATTATTGTAGTCAATTTTGCGAGCAAATACCTCATTGAAGTCTATTCCCTCAATTTAAGAGAATCCTTTTGCAACCAGGGGAGCCTTGTACTTCTCCAATTTTCCTTGCTCATTACACTTCCTTTTGTACACCCATTTACAACCTACAAACTTTCTTCTAGGAGGTAACGTAGTTACAGTCCAAGTTTCCTTAGTCCTTGGAGACTCTATCTTCTCCTTTATAGCTTCCTTTCAAAATGCGCTATTTTTTGAACTAAATGCCTTGTGCATTGTTTTTGGATTTTCACCATCTGTTATTGATAGTAGGAAAGCAAAATGGTGCTTAGTGGGGCTGTACTTTTATGGTTTTTTGGGCACTCATGTTGGACTTCTGCGCACAGGCATCTGAGGTTCTTCTTTCTTTGCTAGCTCTACTTCTTCATCAACAACATCATAGCTGATAGTCATAAGCTCTTCACGCTCTTTTTCAATTCGCAATCTGATTGATCCTTCTTTTTGCTTATATTCTGGATGCTTCAATTCAGCCTCATCATTATGCACACCCATTTGTGTAGGAATCCTCTTCAATTCTTTGAAGACAACATTATGACTATAGACCATCTTCTCTATTTTTGGATTCCATAACTTGTACCCTTTTACACCATTCCCATATCTCATGAAGACACACTTCTTAGATTTGTAGTCAAGCTTTTTCCTCATTTCCTTGGTAACATGATCATATGCATCACAACCAAATCTTTCAGGTGTTTAAGGGATGGTTTCTTACCACTCCAAGCTTCCTGCGGAGTCATACTTTCCAATGTTAACGTTGGTGACTGGTGTAATGTCCCCATTTCCGAGAAGATGGCCTAGGAGGCTTTTCATCCGTCTTAGCCTTGGTTATGCCCAAGGGGCTAGTGACGTTGATGGTTATTGGATGTGGTTTGTACCTTCATTTCACTTATATGCTATGTTTTGAAGTTGGAAACATACTTTGAGGTGACTTAAGTGAAATAAGGTTGTGAGATGCTCCCCTAAGGTACTTTATGTTATATTTAATCGATGATTTAAGTGATGGGTGAATATATGGTACTTTATGTTTTAGTTCTTCGTTGGGGTCACTTAAGTGGACCTTTTTGGCATAGGCGACATAAAGTCACTTTATGTAATGATTACACACATGAAGACTCTCCATGTGGGGCGATTAGGGTTTTGGGCTTCTTTTTGGCAAAAGGGAAATTATAAAAGGAGTCATTTGGGGAGAGAAAGAGACATTATGATATCTTTTACTTTTATGTGGGCTGCTTGCTTTTGACCTTGCTTGTGGAGGTGAGATTCTACAGGAACCCTAGCTTCGGTAGTGAGAGATCCATCCCTAGCTAGCAGAGCATTCTTCGGTGGTGAAAGATCCATCCGTAGCTCGCTATTTTGGGGCTTCATTCATATCAGCTTTTCAGTTCAGGGTTGCAAATATTTCAAAGATTTCCAGGGTGTTGATTCATATTTCTATAGACTTCCAGGTCAGAACATTTTCGGCATTGGAGATAACAATAGAGAACTTCCAGGAGGAATTCTGTGGTGTTTTTGGTTCTCCTAGGGTGACGTCACCTTTGGGAGTTTGCAGGTTGTTTTTGTTAGGGTTTGGTGCCGTATTTTCGGGTTTTTCCAAGTCGGATCTATTTTATAAAATTTGTACTTGTTGCTGTCCAAAATTCATAAAATAATATGATCAATTTCAACTATTTGTAAAAACTAGGGTTTTAAAGCAGTTTATGTATTTAAAATAAATAAATAAAATCAGACTTGTGTGCTAAAAATTATTTCTCAATACTTTATTGTTCTCCATATTTTTTCAAGCCATTTGAAGTTTCTGGGTATTTTTATAAGTGGACATTTTGGAAGAAATAAAATATTCTATATTTCTGTACCTTGCTGTCCTGAAAATCAGAATTTCAGTTTGTTGAAAATTTATACATTTGGGAATTTTGAGTGATATCCTACAAGGGATATTTCAACTGGTTCACGAAGTAACAAGCATTAACTACTGCTTTAGCCCAAAACTTCTGCTCTAATCGCGCACTACTAAGCATACTCAAGGCCTTTTCCATCAATGCCCTATTCATCCACTTTGCAACTCCATTCGGCTGTGTCATATATAAAATTGTCTTTTGTCTTTTAATTCCGCACTCCTTGCAGAATTCCTCGAACTCTTTTGAATAAAATTTTCCCCCATTATTAGTGCGCACTCCCAAGTTATGCAACCCTTATCAGTCTGAACACATCACTATGAATTACTTGCAAGATCCCTTTTCCATGCTAGTGTTGTGGAAAATTCGAATTTGCCTTATTTGCGATAAACACAATGTTCACAGAAGTCAAAGTCCAAGGAACCCTCATCAATCCCTTTCACCATTCCTTTCGATTGCAGCATGCACTATCCCTTTTTGCCAATATGACTCAACCTACCATGCCATAGCATTGTCTTCACCACCATAAACATATTGGTTTTGTCATGTAGCACATCGGCTTTAGGAACAACAATGTTGTGGCAAGCACTAGTAACTGTACTTACATCCAACTTGAACAAGGTTCTAGTGCGCATTCCCCTGGAGATTACCATTGCTCCGCACACCATTTTATGGCCATCCTTTATGAATGATACCTGCACTCAAACATCACACATCTTATGACCGAAACGAAAATCCTTGCAAGATCTGAAATGTGCATAACGCTAGCGAGAGTCTTGATCCTTCCATCTCTGAACCTTAGTTTAAGTGTCTCGACCCACAATCTGGTGATTGGAGTCTCTCAGAAAACATTTACTCCATCATACTTCTCATATTCGCAAAACCAATCTTTGTGAGAAGACATGTTGTAGGATGCACTAGAGTTAATTAACCATGCTTCACTGCATGACTGTGCACTTAGAGCTGCCAAGTACGCATCACCACCGTAATCAGTGGATTTTTGACCATAGGAGTTATCATTAGGTGGTTCACTCTTGTCCACCTTCACCTTGCAATCCTTCTTAAAGTGTTATGTCTTGCCGTAGTTCCATCACTTCATTAAAGAAGATTTGTCTGGAGTTTTTAACTTACTTGTGGACTTTTTGTGTTTCTCCCGTCTTCTGCTTGCCCTTTTCCTATGGTCTACCATGCACAAACAACACATCTCCTTGGTGATCATCAACAAATTTGCGCCTTACCTTTTCCGACAATAAGGCTGAGACAATCTCATCCATATGGAGCTTGGTTGAAGTGCTAGTGATCGCCATCACTAGATTATCCTAAGAGTTTGACATAGAACATAGAAGCATAATACATCTATCCTCATCATCTATCTTGATATCAACAGACAATAACTGACTCAATAGAGTGTGGAAGGCATTCAGGTGCTCTGAAACCGAGTCACCATCCTTTATTCTCAAGGAATACATCTTCCTTCATAGAAATAGTTTGTTAACTAGAGATTTAGCTTGGTATAACTTTCCCAACTTATCCCATAGATCCGTTGCAGTCTTTTCATTAGATACATTCAATAACATTGAATTTGATATGCACAATTGAAGAAAACTTCTTGTTTTCTTATCAACTTTGTCCCATTCCTCTTGCTTTAACCCTGCAAGAGATGTTTGTGACACAACTATCCACTGATCTTTGTCGATCAAGAGATCTTCCATTTTGAGTTTCCATAGCTCAAAATGTTGCCCATTGAATTTTTCCATCTCTATTTTGGTGCTTTCAGTCTTTTCTAATCCTTGTGCAAGATTCACACACCTCAGTCAACACAAATTTTCAAGATTTTCTCTCAAAGTTTCTTGAGATTTGACAGAACCCAAACCATCTTTGATACCAAGTGTTGGAAAAAATAAGGCTTGAGATTATTAACTACATAGTTTGCGCAAACCCAACCAAGAAACTAAACTAGATCCATATGCAGAAAAGAGGAACGACTAGCATGAATCTTAAGCCGACACAATTTAGAAATAAATGCACAAGATATAGACATAGGTTTTATGAGAAAACCCTTTCGGGTAAAAAACCAGCTAACAAAGATCTTTTTATTGCACTTAATCTAACCTAGTAGTACAACAAAATACAAGACTCTGTTCACATTACTTTAGTAGTCCATGCGACATCCTTTTGTGCAACTACAATACTGACTTACAATACTTTATAGTATTCAACACATAACATGCTTAGTACACTAATTCACATACTCAGATTATCTCTACTATCTCATGCGTTTTTACACATTCTTTCTCACCTTTTTCATCCTAGACCCGACAATATATTTATAAAAAAATAACAACCTAGAATAGTTGTCTAACCACTTTTTGTAATTAGCTCCCAGGAATCAATGTGCTCCAAGCATGCACATGCTTTAGAACAACCCATTGATTAGTTTGACATAGAATCAAAATATCTCCTCTAATCGCCTCCTAATCATTATTACCATGTAGGTCGGCATCTCTAGTTCAAATTGAAAGATGCTCGCCAATTCATAGTAGTCGTTATTTGAATTCGTTGCTATCCAATATTGTGCAACTTTGGTGTGCACCATAAAGAAACTCCCAATGCGTACTCATCCTGTGCATAGTTCGTACTGTGTCTCTGCACCTCCAAAGCACATACCATAATGCTCAAGTACCCATACACTTGCACAAATGCCTTTCAACTAAAAATATGTAAGTCTTCACATCCATTGCACGCTAGTTATTGCGCAATCGAACCACCGTGCAAAACACCTTATGCAATGGCTTGCAAAGTTGAAACTTTCCCAATAGGACTAGCCTCATCGAGTAGTTATTTACCAAAAGTAGTGTGTACTGACCACCTCATCGAGTATTGGGTCCTCACTATACTTTCTTAGTGTGTGCTGGCCACCTCATTAATCATTTGTACGCAACCACTGCCACTGATCACCAATAAAAGTATGGCTATCACTAACATTTATCACCATCCTCGGCTTTAGTCTTTTTGGTTATGGACTTCGCTACTAAAGCACTTCACTAGTAGTGTGCTCAAGACTAGACATTTTTCTCTGACCTCATGATCTGGACCTCCTTCATCTTCAACTCAATTAGCTTGGTATACCATAGACCATTCCATGAAACCCTGATAGTTTTGACATTGTTCTCCCTGTTATTTATCTCATTCATGAGTGGTAACTCCCCTTGACCCTCACCCTCATACCAATTGAAAAGCCATCATGGTACTACTAACAATGTAACTATATACAATAGATAAATCCTTTTAGTACATGAATCATACATTTATGTTCCCATTTTAACTGTAACACGATTTATTCTTTTAAATTTAAACCACAAGGTTTAAAAAAAAATCGTTTTGGTGGGTATTCAGAAAAGGTAATACGAACCTACTGGTTTAGAAGATATGCAACTAACTTCAGTTTCCTAGGTAAATGTAGAAAGTTTTTAATTTTAATTTTTTCAATATTTTTTTATTAATATTCAAAATTTCAAACTAAAATAAAAAACTAATTTCTAAATAATATTAGTTTGTCCTAAATTGATACAAATACATAAATATAAACTTTGGAATAATAAAACATTTTCTTGTGTCTTGTAGTACCCAAATTTGCTCCTATAGCACTTGGCAATATCACTTTGGCATTTATTTTGACATTATTCTATTTGCCTATTTATAGACCAACTTAAAGGTTCCTACTCTATACCATACCCTGACTCATCTAGGTCACAACTACTTCTCCAGCTTAACACTTCAAGAATCATCGCACATTTTAAAGAATACATTTATAGACTACCTCCTGTCATAGATCTGATTCTAGCTTTAGCTTGGACAATTTCATGGGTCTAGGACAAGTTCAGCCAACGAACCTGTCCACTCATTACAAACCTTCCCTTTGTACTTGCAATGATAATCTTTTCAAATGCACAAGTTAGAATGGTCGTCTTAGGTGTTACTATTGGGTTGGTTGAGCAGAAAATCTTTCGAATGGTCCTCTATATAAACACATACATATTAAGCCATCAGGGGTATCTAGGGATCCTATAGCAAAGGCACAGTCTAAGAAGATCATTGAGCAATGCGTTAAAGCACATTTCCCTTAGAACACAATTACATCAAGACAACTCAACTTTTGAATACATCTTGGCTACTGCCCTAAATAAAAAAATCCAAGCACTACAATCAAGCCATGTGTGAGGAAATTGAGGTGTCCATCTTGTTTACGTTTTCTATCACTCTCCATCTCATCATAAGATTGGGAGAATTACATGTGGCTTTATCCCTCTTCGGAGTATTGGGACATAGTACAACACTCATCACATTAGTGGGGGTATGATGAGGTCAGTCCATTGCAAATGATGACCAACTGTTTTTTTGGTCAATAAGGAGAATCAATATCCAAGTACAACACCTTCATCACACTGATCTAGATGCAAAAAATAGGTCCAAAGACACAAGCGAAGCAATTCCAAAATCAAATTGCAACTCAGATCCCCAAAGGATGCATTCGTAGCTCCGTGGACAGGTTTGGTGACAAACTTGTCCCTTGCCTGACAAACCTGTCTTGCACACATTTCCAAGTTCCCAGATTTCATATACAACATGATGACACTCTGCCCGACCTCTGTACAAAGTTTCAACACAGTGTCACACCTTCTGTGTCTGATAACATGGCGACTTCTTTCTACACCCTAACCCCTACTTGTACTTTCATTGTTATATCTATGGCATATCTTATGGCATGATCTCATTTCATACTTTAGGACAGTTGTATTATTTATGCTGCTGTTTCGAATTTTATTATACAACAAGCACTACTAATTAGGCCCCATACCTAACTTACATGTTACTTTTTTATGCAATCCATGGTGCCGTAGAGGACAAATTCATTGTAGACAAAAAACTACAAGCTCATTTCATCCTGCATGCAAGGTCAAACAACATAGCCTATGCCACCAAAGACATCAACACAGGCCAAGTGTAAATTTTGGTACAGATTGCATAATACTCTCATTGAATTATAGTCTTCAAATATTACACATATATAGGCAAAGAGATCTCCTATAACCAAGGAGTCGTGCATTATCACATTCGAACTTAACAATCCCTAAAATATCTCACATCCTTATCTATGTGAGTTATAAAACAACTCACATATAATTGTTTATTCTTACATGCTCACAATTGTATTCTAACTAGTACATTTACTCACATACTTGTAAGTTATGTCTCACACACAACAATAATGTGAGTACTAACAATAAATTCTCAACATTCCCCCTTGGTATGGACATTTGTTAATGTGGCTACATGACTAAATGAAGGTACAACACACTTGTTCATCCTCCACTCCATGTAGGCATACGCTTAGCTCACAATAGGAACATTTGACTACACAAACTATACGAAGGTACAACACTTGTACATCCTTCACTCAATGTAGGCATGCACTAGTTTTCCATCAAGAACATGAACTTGAGAAACAAGAACTATTACACCCACATCACTTATTCACACTTAGTGAGTGTTGGGCTTTTCACTGATACAACAAGATTACGCATATCACATCACACATAAACTGGAATATATAAAAATTGAGGATTGGGTCCTCATTTTCGCGTTTGTAGCCTCTATTTAGGATCATTGCTACCTGATTGCAAACAACAAAGATGACCCCCCTGCCACTGGAAATCGTCCTCGACTTGAGTCAGTTTGGCATTGTTGGTTGTGCCCCTATTGCAATACACGACCCCTTTGTAAGCGACAAACTTGAGGTCATTATTTGATGACCTACCTTTGTTGCGTCCGACCTCCAATGATCTTGACTCACTTAGCTAGATGGATTGTGAAGCTCAGTTACATATTAATAATTATCCATGAGAAAATCTCCCCCATAGGAATGCCATGCCCATTCGAAATGGATGTTTAGTTCGCTCGATAATGTGTCCGTACAAGGATGGATTTTCAGTATATTGACATCAACTGACAACATCAAAAGACTTAATTAAACAGACTCTATAATTACTAGGAACTATGATTGACACATCAATTAGACAATATTACTTATACTAAATTAAAATAAAACAAGGCCTAAAATTTATATACCCTAGTAACTTAATAAACTAGATTAATGGTGAATCAAATCTATGACACTACTGTACCCATTAGACTTTAATTTGTATGATTAAAAAAATACCATAGGCTACTGTTGTCCCGAAAATTTTAATCACTCAAAAGTTTAAAATTTTCAAAATTTTCGCATCTTGATCTCCCTCTGATCATCACGTTGCACCATTGTGTCTTCATGGTCACGTTGCCACCGTTTGGCCCCCCACAAATTAATTAATTAATAATTTTAATTTAATTATTTAAACTTAATTATTAATAACATTAATTTTATTAATAATGTTGCATTAAATAATTAAATTGATATTATTATTAATTATATTCTAACTTTTAATTAACTAAGGTTAATTAATTAGTATATTTAATATCTAAGTTAAGTCAAGTGGGCATTCACTCCCACTCAACCACTTGAAATATTTGGAGATGGTTGAAGATGAAGATTTGCCCGTATTCACCCATGCGGGAAATATTTTCAATTCTTTCACGGGAAAAGCCAAATTGGCGAAATAGACAAACTTCTCCACTTTACCATTTCCCCCGCATCCACGTTCCGCTCTGGAAAATGCTTAATTTTCTCCACTTCTTCATTTCTCCATTCCTGCATTTAAGTCCCACTTCCCAAAATCTTGGAGGTAGTTATTACAAGAGGTTAATTGATATTGGTTTCTTTTTAATTACAACTTTTTCCCTTCCCTCGTGTACGTGAGATAATCTTTCCCGGAGCGCACAACCTAAAGTTCCCGTGAAGAAATAAAAGAGTTGCACTATCCAAATAAAATCATGCGAGCAAGAAACAGCCAGTCCCAGCAAGGAGAAGTGCAACGAACAACACGTCTTGGAGCACATTGAAGAATCTTTCTGCATTGGAGAAGAAGCAAAGCAAATTTGTAAATCTATTTAAATGTTGCTTCTGCTATTATAATGAATAAAAATGATTTATAAAGCCCGCACGCCCAGCAGGTCTGCGCATTAGCAGAAGAGCTCACCGTATGTTTTGAAAGTCCAATACATTGCAGAGGAGCCCATGTTGGAGGAAGAAGCAGGTCTGCGCATGGAAAGAGGAGCCCACGTTAGTGGCTGAGGAGAATATCTTGACCTGCGCACCCAGGCAGATATGCATAGAAGTTTGGAGCGCTATTTAAAGCTCAGTACATTGTTGTAATATAGGAATGTATTTGATATGCTGCTGCTGCTACCAAAGTCTATAAACCACCCGGTCTGTGTTTTTGGAAGAAGAGCTCATGACAATGTTGGAAGTCTAAATGCACATTGCAAACTGAACCCATGGTGGCGGCAACTGGGAAGGGAACTTGAGAGCAATCCAGATAGAAATAGGATAATGTTTGTCTCTTCAATGTTACTGCTTTGCTTATGCCAAAGCTTGTTAGAAATATCTATTTATAAACAAGCAAATTGCAGACCATTATCAGTAATTTTGGTTCATCTTGTTATTCTGATCATATTTACATTAAGCTTTACAACAGTGGGAGGATGATTGGGATGACGATGATGTCAATGATGACTTCTCTAATAAGCTACTGGAGACCACTCGGAGCACATTGAAGGACTCACAATCGCAAAGATAAACCAACAAGCCTGTATATTAGAGACTGAGTCTACTCTGGCAGATAGAAGGCAAAGCACGACCTGTATGAAGTCTGAAGGCCCATTATTTGCATTGGAGCACATTGTCTCAGACACCATGAAGAGAGATTGGCAACTAATGCAGATTCAATAAGGGAAATAGTGAGAATTTATGCCGCAGCACGTTTTCTTGGCAAAAAATTAATTAATTTCAAATACTCACTTAGCCAGTGAAAGGAAGAAGTTGATACGAATTGCGGAAAATAAAAGAATAGCGAAGGATGCACCAAAATTCATTTGCGGATAGAAAATAAATGGTGGAGGAAGTCAACAGTGGAAATAAAAATCTAGGTAGTGGATAAAATTCTTGGCAGTGGATTTATCAGCAATATATCGATATCCAAGCTTTTTAAATTACATGGTTCCTTGCAAATTTTTGATGTGGAATGATTTGATGGGCTAGTAACTCGAACTTGCGAAGGGAAAGCAATTAAGCAAAATTTTGGAAAATTAAAATTGTAAAATATTTTCATTTTTGCTTGATTTAAAACAAGATTGGGTTTGTAAAAGACACAAATTGAATAAAATCTTGTTTTCTTGTCTTTTGCGGTGAATTCAGAGACGAAGACCTAATACAACAAAATTGTGTTTTCATTTGTTTGCTTTTCTCTTGCTTTTGCTTTACAGTGTCAACATCAAATAAATCAACGCTAAAGTATGAATTTCAAGGTGTCATACCCTTATCTACACTGGTTTCCGATTACGACCATATAACTGACACCAATTTGGGTCATGTTAATATGAGTCAATTTTGTGATAGAACAAAGTCTGAAGGCCATACATTGTTCTCTCAACACCTATACCGCAGTGGTTTGCTGCAAGCAATAGTGTTTCTAGTCTCCGTTCAGTTTCCGGAGCTTGTCATCACTTGTGCTGAGCATTATGATCCTGAGAAAAGAGGAGTTTTCAACCGCAATAATGAGCCCATCCTACTGGTTATGCCTGAGCACATTGAAGAACTGCTTAGAATTCCGAAATATGAAGAGAATGCCGAAATCACTAAAGAGTCTGCACAACAGTATTGGGATGAAGACCCAGTAAAATGTTCTAAAGTGATGAATAAGAACTGGTTAGTCAACAAGTGATCACATGCTACCCGAATTCCTAAGGAATTTCCCCGCATTGAGTTTCGGGACGAGATTGGAGACATGATCACTTTGCTGAGCAGAGTGTTTGGCATCCCCTCTGCACGCTACTTTCAACTGTGGATGTATAAATTTATCTGTGTAATTCTGGATCAAAGACTTCACATAGATTGGGCCACAATCATTAGTGATACTTTGCACAAGCAATTGGTTGAAGTAAAGATGACTGGTCATTTTTATATGACCTCCTACCTAGTCTACGCAGTGGCACAAAGAAGGATTTTCGCTGGTCTTGAGACTAGAGGCACAATGACACTTGGGCAAAATAGTGTTTTTCACTATTATCCACAGCTGGAATTTAAAGCAAGTTCACATCATTTTCGTCGTGTTAATGATGCCTTTTATCTTCTATGTTATCAAGATGTTCATAGATAGGCCATAAGAGAGACTTTCACAACAGGATAAAGAAGTGATCTCACGACAAGGCTTGTTGTTCATTCAATTTCCCACTTTCTCATACATCCGAGTCAGCGGATTTAGTGGAGTACCTTATAAGCTGCCTAAGTATGTGAGTGACAAATGGGCTCTCATGGAACTTTCACGACAACTGGCATCAGTGAACTGCTTCTTAGGAGAAAAACATCGTCCCGGTGCCTGTTTCCCAATTTCAATTGGTGTGTACAAGTGTCCATCCTTCCGCACGACCGAATCAATGGATAAGGAGATGACCATTATGATGTTGCATCCATTTGTAAGGAGATGGGAATTTGATATCTGTGGGTTTATAGAAAGGGTTCTAGGACCTAAATATAGACACCATCCAAAAGTGGAAGACTTTTGGGCTAGTTGTGCAGATGAATTCAAAGTTCAGTGTCGAGATTACCTCAGGATGACTTTAGACCAAATAGACACATTCCGATTGAGATGTCCCTCAAGGATTCACTGATAATGGCCTTGATATGATTGATCTTGAATATGATTCTTTTGCATCATCTCCTCTTGCTAAAGTCAATTGGTCTAGATGGGATGACACATCACTTGATGATAGAATCCAACAAGTGATCAAGAGAAGTCTTGCTTGGTATGAGGAAGCTTTGGCTCAATTCATTGTAAAAAAAAAAATACACAGGAGGACCAAAGGCCAATCAATCAAAGCAAGAAGAGAATTGTGCAATCTACTCATTCATCCTTTCACCACGCAACACAGGCCTCATCATACACCCAAACAAGTAAGAAACAATGGAGATCCAAGTTATCTCAAGACCAACCTTCAACAACAAAGAAACCTAAGCAACCAAAGGAGATTGAAGAAGGAAAAGAACGTGTTTCTAGGATATTAGAGTCAAGTTATCATTCGTCAACTTGCAATGATTCTCAAGGGTTGATTGAAAATACCACCCTGTAATTTGTGGTATCAGATTAGGTACAAGTCCCAGTAATTCAAATCTCTAATTCGCCTAAACCTTCTCTTCATGAAGATACTCCGCAACCTTCTCCAATTCACCACAAAGGCATTGCAACATTTCCTCATCATCAGTGTGAAGATTCTATAAGGGCACCTCCTGAATTTGAACCCTTGCCCCAATGCTCGAACAACTCCCATCAAATGTAAGGATCTTGGGTGGCGAACTGCTTGAAGAAGTTCCCTCTTGGCTCCATGGGGAAATCAAAAAGAGGAAGAGGATAGTCAAACCAATCACAATCGATCTTGAGGCCATTGCATCATTGACTAATTCTAGCACTCCCAAAAGGTCCAAAGTCATTGCCAAGGTCACAGTCAATGACTATGGAGTTCGATATGCTGACATAACAACACTGGTAGTTGATAAAGACAAAAGAGAAATGACTGTTGAAGACTATGAAGTCTCTAGAATGATGCTCGACAAATCAACCATGGAAATTGATGCAGCTCATGCTCGTGAATTGGTTGATATTGTTATACGGCGAATGGAAAAATATAAACTTCAGACTATTCAGCTTGAGGAAGAAAATCAATAGTTAGTTGCATATGTCCAACACCTAATCAATCCAATTTCCTCCACTATTCAAATCCCTACTGTAGTGGCAGTGCCAGACCAAGAGGCCCTTGTACTATCAAAAGAGATAAATAATATGGGTCGTGCAACTAAGGCATGGATTGATAATGTGATTATACAGGGTTTTCGAGTGATTGATGAAGCAATGAAAATATATGATAAGATCCATGCTTATCTAGATTCTATCCTATATTTTGAGGAGTCTCTCAAAGATAAAACAAGCACTCTTGACAAAATTTCTCCAGATATTTAGGAACTCGCACAAATGGGTTTCTCATCCCTTGTCAATGAGGGAATTCTGCAATTCAATCAGTGTGGTCTTCATATCGAGTGGCTGAACTTTTCCAAATACAGAAAGATGGTGTTGATTGATGTTCAAGCTCAATTTAATGATGTAAAAGACAAGGGAGAAACAATCATGTGTGTCATTCAATAATTCATTGAAGAGATCCCTTGCAACTTTTTCAATGAGCACAATCAAAGGAGCTCAGCGCAGTTTCTGAAGGAGAAATTTTCTGATCTGGTCAAAAATCAATATGCTTCCTCGACAAGTTTTGGTCTTGATTCGCTTGACAAACTCATCAAACTCCATAACTTATTTGTCAATATGGAAGAGAGAATGGTGCAATTTCATGTAGTTCCTGATAAAATTTTGGAAGTGCAAGTCATTTGTGAAACTTGCCTTGTGCCTCACTGCTTTCCTGAAGAGCCAAAGTTGTTGGAATCACTTGAAAAGTACAGAAAGTTCAAGATGGCTAGATGCTTGGATCCAGGATTCTCAAATAATATTTTCAATGTTTTGTTGTGTTTGCCCTTAGGTAACCAATGAGTTCATTTCTCCTACAAGTGAGATAGGCAGACTCTTGGCCCAATGGGTAAGGCACTAATCCTAAGTGTCATAGTGAATCCATGTGTCAGTATCTTATTTTTCCATGTCATTGTCCAAGTGGGGTCCACATGTACCCACTTTATTGTTGTAATAAATAATTATAATTAGGTCACTTATGTGATAAAGTTGTGTTATTTTAATAAAGTGACTTTACTTTATTAAAATAAAGTTATAAATTATAATGTGACCTAATTATGTCCTAAAGTGATGTGATGAAAACCCTAACTACTTTGTAATCAACTTTTGGGTTATAAAAGCAAGTTAGAGTTCATTTATAAGAGGACTTTTGGAGCAAGGAGAAATATTATTTGTAGAGAGATAGTAAAAACTGTGTGTTCTTGTTTGAAGATGGATAAAGGAGCATTTAGAGAGAGATTTGTATCTTATATGTGTTTCCTTTCTCAAGCGTTTGTTATTCTTATGTTTAATGAATGTGAAAAATCTTACTCTCTATGGATATGATGTCTTCTTTTCAATTGTCATTCACTATGTTTATTTCTGAGGTGTATATGAGTTTATGATCTGTGTTTGTTTAATCTTGCATGCATAGTTTCTCACTTTCATTCATTCTCTCCTACATTCTATTCACTCCCTTTTCTTTCCTTCTTCCTATTTACTTCTTTTCTTCCATAAAACCCCAAAACCCCCAAAACCCGCAAAAACACTATTTTGAATGTATAGTTGTAAATAAAATTTTGGTTTTCAATAAGGGCAACCTCACCCATCATTGAGGGGGACTTTGTCCCCTTCACACTGTTGACATATTTTGCATACGTGCAAAATTATATGCCCACAACTACATATCCTGAACTAAAAATAAAATAATAACTCAAATTCAAATGTAACTTCATGGAAGAAGCTTGTCAATACATGATAGAGAAAGTTTGTGCAACATATCGAACACAGGACTTGGTGTCTAACACCACTCATGAGAATTTGCCAATCCTCCCTAACAGTTGTTCTGCCAATGAGCATGAACCCTCGCCCGCAAATGATCATCAAGAGCACACATAACCTTTTTGAATTGTCAAGCGAGCTCTCGGGTGAGAGCCAAACCAAGGCCTGACATCCCACCAAGTTGAGTTCTTGCATAATCCAAGAACACGATGCCACCATCTTGGCGATTCTGGATTGGGCCTACTGTATCAAGTCCAGGCCTTTGCCAAATAGCAGTATCCCCCTTCTTTTTTCTCTCCACCCAGGAATGGCACGGCATGCTCAAGAATGGGACTGCTTGTGGATCAGAGAGACAACTGACAGAATTACACAGTGTGGATGATGACTGCAAAAATGAATGGATTTAATTGGTGACCTAGGCAAGATGATAGATCTAATAAAGTTGGCTGGAGCACATAAAGTGTCAATGAATTACATCGAGGTTTGAACAATAACAGTCCTCATTGTGACTGAAGATTCTTGTGAATCAACAACAATGTTGGTGGATTTAGAGGACCGAGCTGCAGGGAAGCTAATGCTGGCACAAAGATTAGAATGATCTGATATGCTCTTGGATATTGTAATTGTACAGGTGAGAACCGAAGGAATCAGACCAGCACTTGGAGCGAACACTTGGACTGAGGAAGTTAACAATCAACAAAAAACTGATGGGAGAAGACTCATATGGTGATTTTTTAAGAATTTACAGGTGCACAGTACATCTGATTGAGTAATCAGAGATGCACGTGGAAGTAACTATCGTATGCTTGAAGATATGTGATAGACACCAATGATAAATTGAATCTTTCAACTGGATATATGATCATCCAAATTGGACAGTGGTTCCAACTTCTGTTACTTGACAGTCCATACGGAAAGAGGCACAGAAAGAAATACCTTAATTATATGAAAAGATCCAAATACATTTATGCAGCTATTATGACTACCGTATGAACTCTTCACATGACGAATATCTCATCCACAGGGGCAACCAGAAATTATAGTGGTTGTGTCCCATGTAATCTCTCAAGGATGCATTTCCGCTCCGATGCCAAATGTAGTCTTGGTACGGATTGCACAATAAAACTCTCATTAAATTATACTCTTCAAACATTACAAATATATAGGCAATGAGATCTCCTATGATGACGGAGCAATGCCTTATCACATCCTAACTTAATCCCTAAAATCTCTCACATTCCCGTCTACGTGAGTTGTTAAAACTTAAAACAACTCACATATAATTATTTACTCGTTTATGCTTATAATTCTATTCCAACTAATATAATTACTCACATACTTATAACTCACCCTCCTAACTAATGTGCAGCATAACGTTAATGTGAATACTAACAATAAATTCTTAACACCAAGATGTCCTCAAGCATAGACGTTGTTGAGGCATTCATGGATGTCTATATTGTAATGAAATAAAACAGTGGGGAACATGCAACAAATGATCATGAAATACATGAAATGTGGTGGGGGCATTTATTCAGCCAGAAGTAATAAGCTTGCAATGTACTGATATTGGAGATCAAAGCACCATTATACTTGCATACAGGCTGCGCATTTACTGATTCCTCTTTGTTTTACCAATTGATGGCTTCTCCTTCATAGGGATGTCACTCATTTGCCACCCCCCTCCTTTCAGGCATAGCCTTCAATACCATAGTTCGCCTATTTGTATTCGGCAAACTAATTTTTTTTTGACTCTGCAAAAACTCGGCAAATATTCAAGAATATTCGGCAACTTAAAAAATACTCAAATTTCTTTAAAAAACATAAACTTTATGCAAAATATAGCTACAAAATGTATCAAATGAGTGCATAAAATGTTGGAGAAGTGTTTTGTATTAGATTTGAATACAAATACAATACAAAATGACATCATCATGCGAATATAACAGCTGGATGATAAGTGCTATGAATTTATAATGGTTGTCATTGAAAATTATCATCATAAATTTCATATCTATGCAAGTTACAATATACATTAAGTTACATTTTCCTCTTCCCCGCTCTAGAGAAATATTGGGGAGAGGTTTTGGTGCCTCTACTAGTCCCCACACTCAGCTGCGTCTCCTCGCTCCTCCTAGAAGGCTACGACTTTGGCTCCAACCTGGTAGTAGATGGTGGTGGCTCCTCTGTTGCATGTTTGAGATCACCTCCAAAGATGTCATCCAATCCAATATCTTCTGCTAGTGCTTCTCCCTCCATAGCTTCCCTCTCAAAAGAAGCAATCTCATCCTCTGTGAACGCAAGGATTTCCTCTTCTTTCTTAGTCCACTCGTTGTATGGATCTATCTCATCCAAATCAATAAGCTCCTCTAATGTGGCCTCCACTTTTCTTGTGCGAAGCCGGAGATTGTATTGCACAAAAACCAAGTCATTGAGCCGTTTTTGAGTCAACTTGTTGTGCTTCTTCGTGTGAATGGCCTCAAACAAACTCCAGTTGCGTTCACATCCAAAAGCGCTACAAGGTTGAGATAGAATTATGAGGGCTAGCTTTTGAAGATGTGGGGTATTTCCTCCCCAATCCTCCCACCAAGAACCTACAAACAAGATAATCAAAAGTTTATAAGTAATTAATAAAATCAAATTTGTAACTAATAAGTAACTTAGTAAACATTCTAATTTTTATTACCTGGTGACCTGCGTGGTTCTCCCTCGGATAGCTAACCTTGAAAGAAAAGAGCCTCCCCCTAGCATGTTTGTAATTTTGCAGCTCTAAAATAATGAGGTCCCTCGTCTCAACCTCTAGTATCATCCTCTCAATACATGTTGAAAGGTCCTCCATAACCTCTCCGTTCACATCTGTGAAGCCGTCGGAGAAGAAAAACTTGGGGTTGAGGTAGTACCCCACTGCATGAATAGGTTGGTGGAGTTGATTGTTCCACCTTCGATCAATAATCTCCCAAAAGGGACCATATTTGGCGATATCCCCCCTATAATAGTTTTGGATAGACTCTTTGGCCCTATCCATGGCCTCATAAATGTACCCCATAGGGTTTTGCTCCCCATCAACCAAACACAAAACCCTCACCAACAGCTCTGACACCTACACACAAATTAAAATGTAAGATTACAAACTTACAAATAAAGTAAAAAAGTAAATAACAATATATTTATAATTTAACAAATTAAAATAAAGGAATCGACTTGAAATATAAATTGAAGTTTGAAATTACCTTGATGATCTCTATAGCTCTCTTTGCAAAGATATCATCAAAAACTATCTTTGCAGTCCTCTCTCCATCGGCTTTCTTTGAATATTGTGAGTTTAGCCATGCTTGACTCACAAACATTTGCTTCAATGATGTCAACAAACTAGAAATACTTTGCAACGTCAAGAAGTTAGTTGCAAACCTTGTGACACCGGCTTCGCACAAGCTCTTTACCCCTTTGTGTGTTCTCTCATCAAGCTCAGAACCCAAGGGTGATTATATATGTACTTTGTTATGTTTTTTGCATCTTCTACAACTGGCCTCACCCAATCAATTTTGCCTATGTCCTCCAAAAGAAGGTCAAGGCAATGAGCCGCACAAGGAGTCCAAAAGAGTGATGGATGTCTCTCTTGCAGTAGTCTCCCAACCGCCACATATGTTGTTGCATTGTCTGTGACAACTTGCACAACATTCTGTATACCCACCTCTAATACAATCTTCTCCAACATAACACTCAAATTCTCTGCATTTTTTACTATGTTAGAGGCATCAATAGACTTCAAAATCACCATCTCACCATTTGAAGCCGCTAAAAAATTAATGAGGGTGCGATTCCTTCCATCCGTTCTGAAAGAATGGTGCATTTGTATTTGTGCCATTGTTTTTTTGATCTTCTAAAATTGGAGTGGCATGTGCAACTGCACCCTCGAGCAATTTTCGACTCAAATCTTTTAGAGGTACCCTTTCCCTGCAACTGTCAATGTTGTCACCAAGTACTCCCAGTACGGGCTCTTTGCCACATTGAATGGAAGGTTGTTGTAGTACCAGAAATTTGCACATGCTTTATCCGCTTCCTCGTGCATATCCTTGTTTCGGGTTGTACCTTGCAATGAAGGTTGTGCTCCAGGTATGTTCCTTGGCACAAAAAAGCTATGTATGCCTTTGCTCGAACTTGATGAAGCAAATGTGCCTCTTCCGGTTTGTATGCGTGGACCATGAGTAGAGCCCACAATTGTTGCCGCATCATCCTCTGAATCCTTTGTTCCAGCCCCAGGTCTAACAACTTTTGCTATGGTTGCATGCACCCTTTCCCTCTCTAGTTTCTTCTCCTCTAGCTCTGCCAACTTTACTTTCATCTCTCGCTTTGCCTCTTCTGTAACATTGGGGCAGACCACAACGTCCTGACAAACAATACATGCAAGGTGATACTTCAGATGATTGATGCCTCCAGAAAGTGTTTTACCACATAAATTACAAACCACTGTTCCCTGAACTGCTCCACGTACACCATACTCCAAAGCGAGGGTACAAGCATTCGCAGGAACGGTTCCTGCTAGTGATGTTGACCCAGATGCCGAACCTGATGCCGAGCCTGATGCCATTGTTAAGCTCTAATCTGCAACACAATGCACATTTAAAAATTAAAAAAACGTAAGCTTAATTAAATTAAAAAAAACGTGCATGAATAACCATATTTCACCGTAATTTAATAAAAATAACATACCTACGGTTGCAAATGAGTATTAAATTTTTTAAAATGATTCAATTACAATCACATTGAACGCATTTAAAATTACAAAACATATTCGATGAATCGATTACAATACGAATATATAAAATTTAAATAATTTAGAACGAATTTGCGTAAAAAAAAACCATACCTCCGGCTGCAAATGACTATTAAAAATTTAAAAGCATTCACTTTTACATTAGATGTATTTAGAATTACAATATGAATATATAAAACTTTAATAATATATACCAAATTTGCAAAAACTTGAAAGAATTAAAAAAAAAAACTTACCTCCAAATGCAATTCTCCAAATTTCCTCTTCGAATTCGCTCAAAAATCCATTCAACACATGCAATGCAAGCTCAAATGGTTGTGTGAATGAAAATGAAGTGCTTTGGGGCCTTATAAAGGGAAAAAACCACGTTTTTTGAGTGTTTGCGTGTACAGTCCGCGTCAGCGAGTTTTTAGCTCAGACTCGCCGTGTTTTGGCGAATATTTGCCAAAGCTCGGTGAGCCCGAGTGGCGAGTTTTCCGAGGGATTATTCGTTTCCAAATTTCTTTGGTGAGTACTTGTCGAGTATGCTAACTATGGTCAATACCATGTGCACTCTCTCACGTTTTATGCAGCCCTTCTTATTGGCTGATCTTCTTCAGATCACCTGGGCGATCTTCCTAAGGCATCATGCCCATAGTTCAAAAACTTATACTCGGCAGACCAAAATTTTACTATTGAAACAACCCTTAAATTATATTAATAAAAGAGTGTTACATTAGCAGGGGCGACCGAAAAACTCATGGTTCCACAAAACACCACGTGGGCAACAACCAAAACGCCCAAAGGGCAAGTGAGAGCACAATTACATCAAAACAGAAAAACTAGGCACATGCCGCCGATTCAGGAGGAGGGTCATCCTAGGGAGGGATAAACACTCCACTGTTCGGCTCGACCGATGGAGGATCCACCTGCCAACTGTCATGGTGGGGCATCTGCATCTGTAAAGGAACAATAATGCCCCAATCTGGGGGTGGAGAACCAGCCAGAGTCTGCATGCCAGGCGGCGGAGAGCCCCATCACGGAGAACTAGCAACACCTTTCTCTCTTGGGGGAGGGCTCCAGCTCGGCTCAAAGGAGGACAACGCTGAAGGGCGACCCCAAGGGGAGGTAGAGCGATGACCGCGAGACCGGCTTCTGCGACGCGGTCTTGCAGGTGGCGGCCACCAAGGCGGAGATGGCTGAGGTGGCGGCGACAACGGATCTGGGGGGGACCCTGCTCATAGTACATGGCACACTTCCCCAGTGTGTGAGAAATGAATAGGATTTGGGCTCAGAAATTACTTGGAAATTTTAATGCTATTTAAAAAAATATAAATATATAAAATAAACTTAAATAACGTGTAAAACACTGTTAAATGACATGACAACAATTCTAGAGACAAAAATAACCTTAACAAAGCAAAAACAGTGGAAAATTGCGACTGTATGATAAAAATGATTTTTTTTTTCTTCCCGTGGGAGGTAAATATTTTCTGGTAGCCGAGTAATAGGCTAGGGCTTGTAACGGAGGGTAATCGTGAGTAATTACTCATCACTACTTGCGATTCCAAACGTGTTACTCGGCTAGCTAGTAGCTGCAGCTGCAGCTGCTGCACGATTACTTGGCTGCAGAAAAAACTGCAGATCAATGGCCAGTGTCAGAGAGTGCTTGCAAGTATTAAAACAGAGATCATGTCATTCATCTCTCCTGTGGCTGCGCCTTTTGTATGGGTAAGCCTTTCAACTGCCTTTGATATTAAAAGCACCCCTCTTGCTGCAATTCAATTCTCATGTTTATAAAATAAATCTCATACTTTTGTTATTTCGCACTTAGCATAGCTAAAAAAATACACTAGACAATGCCCATGTCTATTCTAAAATTAAACAAATTATTCTAAGATGTATTTATTCACTTAAAAGCTCTCATCAGTCGGGGAAATAAAGATTGGTGCAGCTGCCCCTTGACCAAACAATAAAACATCATTTGTTTTAATATATACAAAAAAAACAAAATACTCAGCCTCTTGACTAACCTGCTCTGATATCAAATTGAATTTTGGTCTAAGATTAATACACAGACACCAGTAAATGATGCACACAATGCACTCTATTCTATTAGATAAGGGGATATAAATACAGATAACATCTCCTATTCTCTAGGAGTCAGCCCTCATCAACCCTCTATTTATTCCAACCTATTCTATTCTACGTGGTTTGCTATAACCACTCTTCAACCGACTAAGTATATCTAAACTCTAAACACTCCCTAACTATATCTTATAATTTAGATTTCCTGATAGACCTTGGCATTGGTACCAGAAATCACCATTTGAGAACTTGGAAGTTGAAGAGATTGTGTAGAAAGGGACATTACATTGTGTGTGTGGGTGCGCGCATTCCGGAGCCGTATCCTTGTTTTAGTTCTGTTACATGTGTACAATACTAATGAACATTTAAAAGAAATTATCGTGTTGAAAAAGAGGCTTTAAACTTTAAGTACAAATACGTTGACAACTCTGCAAACTTATAGAGGCTGCTAGGGCAGAAAAAAAACAACATAGAAATTTTATGCAGTTGAGAAAGTGCCTAAAGGGTTGGTGCTTTGCACTGAGGCAGAGACAAAAGTTATTTTAGATATGCTAATAACTAAAGAACATGAAAAAGGAAAACAAAGTTCCTGATATGCCAATCACTAAAGAATAGAAACACACCATGCATTTGATTTAGGTTGCAGACATCTAAGGATTGGCACACTACAGTTGCTGCTGCGGAACAAGAACAAAGGCTTCCGGCTGCATTTCTGTTAACCAGACTAGCAATTGAGTGGTTCCTGATGCTGAGAACTAGATTTATGGACAACAGCTTCCCAAAGTTGAAGTGATCATCGGGGCCAGAAGATTTCTCCAGAAATGACAGATTGTACAGACCTTTCCTCAGTTGAAGCCTTCTAAAAAGGAATGTAAGCTTCATCATCATTTTGGCATTAAAGATTAACTGCAAGGAACATTAGAAGTAGGGTGCGATTGCCTGAATTACTGGATAAATCCTTCAATGGTACCTATATGACGTCCACTAACCTGCTTTTGGTTTTCAATAAGGCCACTTGCTTTTATACTCATAATTAAGATCTTGGGCAGATTCTCTTCTGATGCTGATGGCATTAAAGATTAACTGCAAGGAACATTAGAAGTAGGGTGCGATTGCCTGAATTACTGGATAAATCCTTCAATGGTACCTATATGACGTCCACTAACCTGCTTTTGGTTTTCAATAAGGCCACTTGCTTTTATACTCATAATTAAGATCTTGGGCAGATTCTCTTCTGATGCTGAAATATATTCTTCATTTTTTATATTTATTTGTGTGTGCGCATATATATTCACACAACCCCAACTGGAATTTACATGTCTATTTTGGATATGCTTTTCGATGAGCAAGTAACTATTGCAGGCTGGTCTGCTCTTTGCCAGCAAGTCTGAAGTTCTCAGATAATGTAGTGTACCTGTCTTTTAAAGATTTCTGAAAAGTTCTGTCTTTGTCTTATGATAAAACTGTAGGAGGCCCAAAGAGGACCAACATGTACATTAAACTCCATAGATTTTCTAGAGAAAATTTGTGGGTGTAGAACTTGGGTTCGTTTAGTATTGTAATGGTATGATCATCTAGGCACTGGGCCAAAATGAGCTATTTAGGAAATGACAAATTATCTTGAAATTGAATGCGTTATGCTTGATCCTTTCTCTAGCGAACACTCAGGTGAAGGAAAAGAAAGGCTTTACGGGAAGGGGATTTAAAGTCTTTTGGCGGCTATTTCTTTTATGAACCTTAATTATTAATTTTAGACTAATGCTTGACATGTGCAATAATCTTATATTGATAACATCAAATTGTCTGCATATTTGCATGTGTGCCTCTTAAGAGAAAATCATAAATGTTTCTTCGCGTATTTGGAAAATAGGCAACAGCATAACTGTTTTTTAGTCTTATGTTGAAATGTTGCTGGGAATGCATCCTGATTTGCAACTTGGCAAGGACTGATTTCTTGTTTTGTCATTTGTGGACATCATCAATCAAGATGCTTTTTTTGTCATTGATGATTATCTAGTGATGCTATTCTTGTTCTTTGCAGGAGGTTACAAAAAAGAATCATCATTTGAAGGTTATAATAGATCAACTGCGAGATCTTGTCAGTGATATTTCCATGTGGCAGAGTCCAGTCTTGTGATTCTCCTTGGATGATAAATGTCATTCAAGAATAATGAATAACAGTGTTAGAAAAGTTGGGAAATGAGTTCATCCGATCATTGCAATCTTATTTGTCCGTCTCTGGGAGGCTTTTGACGTCTACTGTCCAGCTTTTCTCCTAAACGATTTTCATTCGGGACAGGATGAGATGTTCTTACGATTGATACTTAGGATAATGGAAGATTTGTAGTGAAGATTGTTACAAAATGGCTAGAAGAGTATCTTGGGAAATATGATATCTGTTTGGGCTGATGTGTTAGGTATATTTAGATTGAAGCTGTAAGACGCCATACTTTGCACCCCATTTCTTTTTCATCCAATATCAGACAATACGTACAATTAAAAAGTTAGCTCACCTGATGGTATTTTAACTGTATCAAGAGCTTTGATAGCATGTTAAAATCTATCCTTGTCCCAAAATGGGCAATTGGAATTTTCTCTGTCGTGTTCCCATGTTAGATGAAAACTACTTTTCTTGTGCATTGCAACATGATGTAAATGCATCATAATTTTGAAATGCTCTTTAGAGCAATTTCACTTATCACAATGTTTTCTTTATGTTGTTGAAATGAAGACTTGATATTTCCAACTCATAGATGCAAGCAAGCATCCAACTCGAAGCAGCCATGCAGTGATTCCTATTTAAGCATGAAAAAGAATAAGATGCCATTAGGAAAAGCAGTCCCAATCATCTCAAATTCTTTAATCGCTCATGGTCTTTTATTTGCTTGAAGTAGTTTGAGTGTTTGGTATTAGTAATGGTTTCATACGAAAAGTTTCATAACAGGTTTATTTTTCTTTTATGTTGGAAGTTACTGTATTTAACCTGTCAAACATCTCTTGGCGGAGTGTAATATAATTATTAAGGCACTGTGTCATATACATACGAGTGTTCCAGCATTAGGTAATACACTCTTGCGACTTAATTGCATTGGATGGCTATTATTCGCAATTCAAATTTTAACATTTCTTATTTTTAGGAGTTTACCTATTCACGTTCACACATGCCTAATTGTTAGCTTTGTTTATTTTTAAAGCAAATTCCTATTCTTAGTTTTGTTTAGTTATAAAATAAGGGGTTTGCCGCATTGTAATGTAGAGTCAACAACACACATCTCTTCCTCAAAGATTGCTTTCTTTTTAAGATTTTTTTCTTATTATTTTGCAGTACAGCTTTGTTTTCTATTATGCAAATCAGTTCCAATTCAATAGAGAACAATTTGCTTTATCACAACATGCTAATTCCAATTGTTAGTGTGTTGTCCTTCCGAATTGAATCCTCTTTTCAGATCAGTTATACCAGATTAAGTTATGATTCTATATGTACTATTGAATGAGATAGGGATATCAAAAGTTTGGGTTGAAGACGAGATCCATTTGGCTATCTACTAGATAAACGTAAACAACCTCAAATAGAAGCAAGAGTTAACAACTAGTACTTCAGACCCCATGAAGAAACTGCTCGAGGAGACTCTAGGAAAGCAAAGGGCTGAAATGATGACCCAATTTGTGCAGGTTCTCAAACAAATACCATGGACATGAGTAGATCTCGAAATAAAGCCTTTGTACGGATCCATGCCCTTTAAAAGGTACAAATGCATTTTCTCATTTCAATGTTTGAAGGTATAATAGAAGTTAAAGCCCTTGAGGTTTGGATCATAAAATTAGTCATATTTTTTGTAAATACTTTCTCAAGTTTTGAGAAAATAGCATATGATTTGCAAGAAGTTTAAACCCAAGTATAAAAATGTGGGAGGCTCACCTTGAGAAATCTAAGGAAGATGCAAATGATGACTTCTTAGTTATCAGAGATCCCTCTTGGAGTGACTTTGTTGATGTTACAGATAAATATTTTCTAGAAGATGCCTCTGAGGAAAACTAAATATAATGACAATTTTTTGCGTAGAAGAAAGACCAATTTGTGTAAAAGCTACATTAACACCTTCCACGCTCTTATCAACAAAACTAGGCATCAAGGATTCTCAAATACAAGTGTCATTTGCATCAATAATATGGACAAATGGATTCCTAATTGTTGAAACAATAGGAGCAACCCATTACAATGCAATAAAGATCGAGAAGTTCAAATAAGGGAAATTTCTTATAGTAAAGTATGCATGGTCAAACAATAGAGGCAACTCCAAGTTTGGAAGGAGGCAGCAAACCAAAGAGGTCCCTCAATAGATGCAAAACTTGAGGTTTCTAGTCTCAAGGGTTTCTCCAAAATATCCCATAAATAGTTCTCTACAGACACTGGAAAATGGTGTGAGAATCATAGGGGCACAACCCAATTTATAGAAGAATATCGTTTCAAGAAGACAATGTTTAGTGAGGTACATGATTTTGGTCCAATATAAGCATCCAATGAGGGACACTTTTTTCATACAACCAAGACATCTAAGCAAATTATGGATTATGACCCCTATATTGTTGTTGCTACAACTCAAGTTACAACATCTTCATTTGAAGAACTTATAGTTCATTCATAGCTATGGTTGCAAGGGCAAGCTCTACGCTCTTTATGGACAACATAATTGATAATAATTTGATCTCTGCAACAACTATTTGAATGATGATTCTAAAACACCTTACCTATAGCCGCACTACATCGGATGGTTGAATGGAAGAAAATAATATAATCATGTCAATGCATAGTGTCTTCTACCATATACAAGCAAGCCATTAAGAGATGTAGTGTTATGTGATGTGGTAACCGTAGAAGTTTGTGATATTTTTCTCGGGTATCCATACATGTAGAAATGAGATGGGGTCTATCGGTTCAAGACTTGAAGGATCATCATCATGTTGGGAATGCAATCCTACAAGTTCCACGAATTCCCTCCTAAGAAGACAATGGATTTGGTAAATGCAAAACCGTGTAGGTGTGTGATTGGTTACACTAGAAAATTTGTGCTAATGTTGATTAGAGTGGAAAGTACTTGGTAGATCATTGTGTAACAAACCGTTACACCAAAACCTCGAGGCTTTAGTGAAATCTACACATGAGAATCATATCATCCCACCATGCTTTTGTAGAGCTCGACGTCGGGTTGGGTTTGTGCCCACACTCCAATACGTGTGAGCCTGGGTTCACCAATGTTTAGGCGTCCCATGGGCCCTAACTACACGACGTAACCAATTGAGTGGGATTCAAACACTAGTGGAGGCTTTGATACCAAATGTAATGAACCATTACACCAAAACCCTGAGGCGTTAGTGAAATCCACACGCAGATCATATCACATTGCAATAACATATTACCATATAGACGCAGAGTACACAACAACATGTGGAACAAGTCCTAACATAGTACATATACGTTATCACTACACCTTTCAATGTACTATACTACTAGGTAACACATCCCATTTACTTGATCCCTAAAACCCCATACCAAATAAACCAATGTACAGGGGCTTAGTGCTAGAGATTGTTGAGATCAAACGATAAATTAATGAGCTAATCAGAAAGGCTGTATTCAACATAGCGCTTCACCTTGTGGCAGTCCAATTATGTTGGCTCGAGAAGGATGGGACACAGTGACTTTGTATTGAATATAGGGCCCTTAATTAGATCACTATGAAGAACACATATCCACATCCATGAATTGTCGAGCTCTTAGATCAGCTTAAGGGAGCAAAGTTTTTCACAAAGATTGATTTAAAGTTAAGAGTATCATCAAGTGGTCATTGAGCCATTTGATATTTAGAAGACAACATTTAAGTCCAAAGGAGGTCTGTTTGAAGCACTAGTAACACCCTTTAGATTGACCAATACATCTGTAACATTTATGCAGATAATGAATGATTTCTTATGACCATTCATTGAGTCCTTTACAGTTGTTTACTTGGATGAGCTCTTTTTCAACAAGAAATCGGAGGACCACTTGGAATAGATTCAATCAGTTCTTGACATCCCACACAACCATAAGTAATATGCCAACAAGAAGTGTTTATTTGGTTTGTAGAATATCAAATATATGGAATACACTGTAAACAAAAATGTACATGTTGACCTAAGAAGATCCATATCATTAGAGATTGGCCAACCCCAACAACACTGAAAACTCAAAAGCTTCTTAGTTTTAGCTAAATTTCACCATGAGTTCGTGCTTGGATTCTCTAATCTTACATGGCTCTTTTAACCAAAAATCCAAAGAGGGGGCAAAATGATAAGTTTGTGTAGACTATCACACAAAGATGAGTTTTTGAGGAGTTAAAAAGACAACTTTGCTAAACACCAATCATTTCTTTACCACATTTGCAGTAACCCTTTGAGAACAAAAAAAGTGTTTCATAATGTACACTTAGTGTAGTGCTCATTTAATAGATACATCTAGATGCCTACCACAATGAAACATCCACATATTTCATATGTAGGTATTCTACGTATGACAAAGACCTCTATTCCATTATCCAAACATGCACATAATGGAAGCATTACATCAAGGTGTTGTGTTCCTAAGCACAACATATTTTGTTATGTAATGTAAATCAATTATTCTGATATAAAATTCATATTTGATTACCACATCATACACAATATCATAATCATTAATCAAATTACTAAAAATCCTCAAGTGGTAATCACACGAGATTACATTATTTCCTTGAAATAAGAGAAAAATCATTTTAATGTCGGTTGAAACTTCATTGATGATTATGATATTATGTATGAAGATGTGGTAATTAAGTTATTTTGATATAAAACTCATATTTGGATCCCAATAGATGTTGCTTCGGGCGATTCCAAATCATTCGAGAGATTGAGGGTGGCTACATCATTCCTATATCTAGAGAGGGGGTCCATCCCCAATCTCCAATCTATCTGGGGGATGTGGGCCCACCCCCATATAATATAGAGTTGAAGGGCATGCTAGATATATAGATAGGGGCCATATCTATCCCAACCTCTATATCAATGAAGCCCTTTACATAGACATGACAACGAACCCCTCTATTTGTATTATATGGGGCCTATTCAATATAGGGGTGGGCCCAGCTGCTTCCCCTCCCTCCCCTCTAATATGAACTACGGGGTACCCTATATAAGATATGACGACGCCCCTCCATCCCACATTGATAAGATAACTTATCTAGGGGGTGGTGGGGGGCACCTATAAATAGGTGGGGTGGGTGGTGACAAGGATTAGATATGAGGGAGAGGGCCACTCATATTATTCAGTAGTATATAGAGTATGTGCTGGATCATTACTAGTTCCTAAATGAATCTCCTAAATATGTAGCCTATCCTTGAGATAGGGAGACATTTGTCATGGTGTGGTGCACATGCCACTATGGAAAAGTCATTTGTTTCCCGACTATAATTAGTAGGTGATTGAATATAGAGGATGGATTAAAGAAAATGAATGGCACAGATCATACCCGACTCGAGTATAGTTATAGTCATGTTATTGCATCACCATTTGAGAGATAGAGTTGCTGAATCACGTCCATTCCTCGATTCCAACATTTTAAATTCTACCAGCCCAACCCAACTATTAGTAAGTGTATCTATAAGTAATTGTTTTTGTTTGTCGAGAGTGGGGGAGGAGAAATGCACATGACAAAATGAATAGCCATGTAGATATATAGGGCTTGGGAAATGTTTGGAACAAGAGATTGACCCCTGAAAATGAAAATGAAAATGAATGGCACAAATCATACCCAACTCGAGTATAGTTATAATCATGTTATTGCATCACCATTTGAGAGATAGAGTTGGCTTAACTAGGTCTATTCCTCTATTCCAACATTCGAAATTATGCTAGCCCAACCCAACTATTAGTAAGCGTAACTATAAGTAATTGTTTTTATTTGTTGAGAGTGGGGGAGGAGAAATGAGCATGACAAAATGAATAGCCATGTAGATATATAGGGCTTGGGAAATGTTTGGAACAAGAGATCGACCCCTAAACTATCTATATGTCGCCGCATCCCTCGCCCCGAAGATTGAATGTCAACAACAAAAAAATCTCTATATATTTAGGAGATCTATTTATTGAGTATTCCCACGCATTTTGTAGTTCTCTATCACCATGTAGATCTTTCGGGGAAGATGACCTTGGCTCCCAGCGAGGGAGGGGCTAACTATAAAGAGTTGACACCATATATATAGTATATGGAAGCGGGGGACGAGTATATCCCATACGATCCTGGACTACCCTCGTTCAACTATGTGGTGGATCAATCTGTAGATTGAGTCCTATAGAGTGGATTAAGTCCTATATACATGGATCGAGATGAAATTTCTGAAATATGTTATTGCCAACGAATGAATATATAGTCTCATTGGACCAACCACACTGATAGCCGACAATGGGCCTATTTATCTATCACTAATCTCTATCATTCAAATCAACCAAATTGACTATGGGCCCTATCTGTCCATCACTCGTCTCTTCACAACTCTCTTCTTTGTCCTTCTGTTTTGTAGAGGTCCCCTATCTATATATCTATCTATATATGGCTATAGATATGCATGACTCTAGGCATGCCCCTGCTATCAGTTTTAGTTTGATTTTATCCCAATCCTTTCCCTTCAATCGGGCCGTGTTATGTAGAATATGTACATCGGGGAGTTAGTTGTTAGTGGTAGATCCACGCCATTTCTAGAATCTAGAATACATATATAGGGGTTGGGGTGGGGGTGGCGGTGGCGGTGGCGGTGGGTTCAATCTCTAGTAACTAGTAGTTTACTTTACTATTCACTCTAAATGAAATATACGATCCATTTCCTGTCACTCTCCGGGACGAGGGCCAGAAGCATCAAAAATCACCAATCTGCATAGATATAGATAGCCCCCCCCCGCCCTCTCTCTATATATGGATCCCCGGGGGGTCCTATGCTTACCCTACTATATATAGCTGGATGGAGATGGATGACCGTGGTTAGTGAGATTGATGGATCCATTGAGAGAATAATTCTATCATCCTATTAATACATGAGAGTTATCCCGGGTCCCCACATAGTATATAGATAGGGCCTTGCACTATCGAACCTCCTTCTATAGATATATAGAGACATGAATCACCTACATATATATAGATGGAGGACCATACAAATAGATGGAAAAATTAACGAATGAAGGGATTGATTGATGGATGGATGGATAAATTGATGGGTGGATGGATGGAACGATGGATGACTAAAAGAATGGATGGATAAATGGATTGATGGATTGACAGACAAATAGATGGATTGATGGGGGGTCTACCCACAATATCAATCAAAACGGGTCCATTCGCATCACATCAAGATAGAACTTGGTTTAGGCCCCAGACCGAAATTACCCAATGGCTAATTGAGTGTCACAATCACCCCATATATATATAGTATGGTGGTTTCCCATGAGATCTATTTGTGATGTGAGAAGCGAGTCATTAATAATTATTGAGGAAGCCTCTTAAATAGATATATAGGGCTGGGAGTACATGAATTACTCACCCTCTCTATATCATCTATCAATCAATATATCTACCATTCTGGGAGTTGAGCATAATATTTTATAGGCCTATCTCTATCTATATATTGGTAGGTTGGGTGTGTCTGTACACATATACATGCATACATACTTATATACATATTACACACACATGGGGGTAACTAAGGGGCAAATCAATCTATATATTTTCCCTATTTATCATTTCGGGCCTATATATATATATCTTCCCTATCTATATATCTCCCTATCTATTATGAAGAATGAAGTGATGCATCCATCGATGCACCCCCATAATCATAATTTTAGTTCTAGAGGGGAGGGTAGGGGCGTGTCTAGGTGGAGGTGCCCCACATCCCCCCCTTCTCACTTTATATATATTGTAGTTGGCTAAGTAAACCCTTTCTATCTATATACGGGGAAAGTTGACCCCTATAATTTATGGTGCCTACTCTTTATCTCTATATAGCAATCTCAAACCATTCTAGCATTACACGCGCGCGCGCGCGCACACACACACACACGTGCGCGCCCAAATTGATAGATATTGAAAGGCGATGCTATCTATATATCTTCCTTATCTATCATTTTGTTCCTATATATATTGCCTATATATATATCTTCCTATCTATTACGAACAATAAAGTTATGCATATGTTGGTGGACCCCCATAACCATATAATCTAGTTATAGAGGGGAAGGGAGGGGTGTGCCTAGTTGGAGGTTCGCCCGCCCCCTGCACCCCTCCATCCCCCTCTTTGTGTGTGTATAAAATTGTTGGCTGAGTGAAACTTTTCTATTTATATACGGGGAAGGTCAACCCCTATCATTTATGACATTGAATCTCTATCTCCGCAAAGTGATATATATGTGGAGGAATGCCAAACAATTCTTTTCATTTCGAATGTAACAACACTGAAATGAATGGTCATTTCTCATTTATGTGTTTGTTCTATAGCCCCTTAGATCTTTATATATGGTGAGCCCATCCTCCATATATATATATATATATATATATATATATATGGTGCTTAGTGGAATGGACATGTAGCCATGTTGTTTGGGTTGAACTCAATAAAACATCTATGAAATGAACCCGACCAATTAAGATTATATGAATCTATCCATTACATAATATACATCGATCCCTCCATACATATATAGGGATACCTATAAAAATTCACTATTGTCCGCTATACCAAACAATTAACTCTCTTGATCCCCTCATATTACGTACACTCTCCCCTCTATTTGGAGACGCGGCGAGAACATGAGGAAGCCCACATATCCATATCTCGATTGGAGTACGATATATGGCAAAAAAAGGCCATATTTATTTATTGGGTAGAGGAAGCTCATATATCCATATCTCACACCCCATATATCTATGTCTTGTTCGGTGTTTGGTTCGTCCCTTATCTAGTTGGTTCCTACCTATGGCTTATGGTTGATGCCCTCGAATAATAGATAATCCATAAGGGCAACTTCTCGAGAGGAACTGCTACTATGCCCCTACTAGACCATATCAAAAATGGGAATGGATGGCCTATCCTATTTATCCTATAATAGCCTTTCTCAGACTTGTCCTTTCTATGAGGAAACAAATAGGATTAGGGCCACCCAAATAGGAGGTAAATCTCTATATGAAAGGCCTTGAACCTCACAACTATTATAAACACACACCCACCACAAGGATGATATTGATGAATTAGTTCATCGTTCACTGGGATCATATGCTATTTATTAACATATAAAAAATAAAGGAGGGGGGGGGGGGAGTTATCCATCTATAACTATAGCTGGCTCACTTAGTTTCGATCAATTAGATTCATCGTTATCACCTATATATCTCTGCGGTGCCTAGATATATATAGATAGGTTCGACAGATGATGCAGATCATCTAGGATCTTGAAACACTCAACCAAAACAAGTAGTTCAATCTTCTCAATGCATTCACAATTAACTAGTAATTTTCTTGTTCTTGACAACTTCAAATGTATCTACAGATTGCTATTTTGACTCAAATGATCAAATGGGTTAATGGTACCTTCTTATCATGTTCCAAGGTCTCTGACCATGTTGATGCATCCAACAAGTTGGTTCCAAACAACCAAAATTAACTATTTTAGTGCACCTTTGCATAGACTCCCTTATTTGGCTTCTTGAGGCAATGCTAATGGAATGACATGGGTTAGAATGATTCACTAGGTCCCTAAAGAAAGTACTAACAATTTTAAGTACCCTTTTTGAAGTTTGAGGTGTGGGAAAGATATCTTGATTCAACTCTAAGCACAAGGGCCTCTTCCTTCATAACCCATTCTCCTTACCTTATTGTCGCTACCAGCCTTGGTACAATTGACAACTTGACATAAATTTTGATAAAAGACCTCTTTATATCAACTAAGGAGTGTTTCACATACCCATTTGGGTCAATAGTTTGTATTCATAATTCTACAATCACATTCTTTGGGAAAAGTGCTTAAAAATCTCAACTTTAAGCCTCTAATTGGGATTCCCTGTCATGCTATAGTGTTTCTCAGCCCACTGTCACAAATTTATTCCCCCCTGATAATTGACCAATGCAAAATCCCTCCCAAATCTTGCTAAGGAGAGTGTCAAGGTTATATCCTATGGGTTTTAGGCTTGATAGTTATAAAAACTTGCATTTGCTTAGCCAGGTTTTGCTTTATCAAAACCATTCCCAACTATCCTAAAAAACTATCATAAATTTCTCTCCCATTTTGATATGAATCAAGTTAATTATTTTTACATTCCATTTCCCTCCCAAACACAGACATTTCTACCAATTTTTGGTATTTTCAGCCGGTTCAATCTTGATATATGTGATTTTTAGCTCGAGTAACCCTAGTTACAGGGTTTAGCAGTCTGGGGAAGTCTGAGAGGGAAAAACTTGGAATTTATAGGTTGTCATCCAACCTCCTTCAATTCTACAAAATGTAGGAGGTTTGTGCTAATGTAGAGAAGCTATTATGAAGCAAATTAAACCATGACACAATTCCTTTCCTTGAAAAATTATTTTTAATAGTGATCTCTGACTAAGCTACTATGTTTCTTTCCTTATCTCAGTCTCAAGTCACTCAATGAAAAAAATCCTGACTCATTAACTACAATGAGTGTTATTTCTTACCTACATCACGGTCTATGAGAAGATAATTACACCGTTGCCTTATTAGATTAACAAGTTACACACCACAATTCTCTGATATTGCTTGCATGCACAAAATAACAAAACCTTTCAATTCCTTCTTTGAAGCTCCAAAACTTGAGTTATTGATTGATTAATGAGTTTCAAAACAGTTACAATATGTTTCTTAAGCCTCTTCCTCGAGTTGCAACCACCTAGTTACAACAAAACTCTAGTTTACATGCAGGTTACCTCATAAAGAGGTCATAGGGAGGCTTAATAAAAAGGAATTACATGAAGTTTTAAGAGCTTATTACATCATTTTCACCCCAAGAGGAGGCTCCATTAACATAAAAATACAAGGATAGCCTATAGACATGCTTGAAAGGCACCTAAAACCCCTGTAAAACCTAGAAAACCAAAATTGGCTAAAACAAGATTCAAATGTTTAAATTGCTAAAATAAAGGGAAACTCCATAATTTCAATATTTGAACCTTAAGAACCCGTCAAGCCAAAATGAAATGTCAACAAGACACCTAAGGACCTCTACAAGCCAAAATTTGACTAAGTATAACTATACCATCCACAGGAGTGATGCTCTTGCATCAACAGACTAGACCAACTTTCTATATATGTGGATCACAAGACTGTCTATACAGAAAGAAAAATCTATACCAAACCATATACCACACCAATCGAAATAACTATAACTTGCAATATAGATTAATTGGATGGTCCAAGTAAGCTCAAGTTGGAACACTTGCCCTTACGAATGAAGATTTCCGTTGACCTCATATATATATATATATATATATATATAGGGTGGGGGGAGAGGATGGGCCAATAATGTCCCCTGACCGAATAACCAATTCAGCCCCCCCTCTCTATAGCCCTCCCCCACCCCTAGATATATCATCTTCTCTATGGGGGTTCATAGCTTCTAGTGGCTTCATCTCCTAGGTGATATGTGGTCATGGCTTCGTGGCCTGTCATGCTAATATCATAACCAACTTGAGGTCCAGTGGCCCAATAAAGGTAGGAGAATGAGTTGACCCACTTCATATCATAGAGAGGAGATGATAGAATAGTGCATATAATATATAATGTATATAGATCCTAATATTTTGTTCCCGATCTTTATTGTTCGATATAACAATGAAGTGATCACTATTGATATTGATATTGATATTTTTTTGAACTATTCCTCTCTTTCATAAACAATAGACACACCAATCGAATAAGACCGATTGAACCAATGTCCCTCAATATATATGGGGGATCCTACTCCATCCTCCCCCCTAATTATATATCTTATCGAATTATCTAGGGGACTTCCCGACTCATTGACCGAACTCGAGGAATGCTAAATTGGAATAGATCTAGCTAGATACTAGGAGGGACTATCACGAGTTACATATTCCTAAATCTCAATTCAATGGTGTCCTGATTTGAGTGAGGATTTTTACGTCTAACGATAATAGATATATGGTTGTGGGTTTAATTCATGACATATATAATGGCATATGTAAATCGATTCTAAATGAATAGATGGATGATGGCCATGGGTTCAACTCATATTTAGTCACATAATGCCTACATAAGTGGTAGTAAGTAGTGGTATTAGGTAGACAATTCATAAAATTAGGTATCTTGTAAGAGACACTACTAGAATGATGGTTTACCATTTTCTATGTAAAACATGCCTTTTTTATATCATTTGTAGACAAAAAATTATGCACTTTAGACATTATTTAATCCTAGTCTCGTACTACTATTTAGAGGGTTATTGAGTGAAGAAAGTACTAATCAACTGCCATATTTTGGCCATCTTGTTTTGTTTTATTTCGTCATTATCGACCTCTTGCACCCATATGCCCAATCATCTTATATCATCTTGCATTATTTTAGCCTCGATTAGGGCGCCCAAATTAGTATTAGGGCACCCGTGGGTGCCTTGGTCCCACCAAGGGTGCCACGACCCTTTTTGCACTTTCCCGCCACTTTTTGGGCTTTTTCTAGCCGTTTGAGATCTTTATCTTTGTTGTGGTCGGTCTTTTCGGGGTTAATTATGAAATTAGATCAAGAGAACCCTATAAATATAAAGTTATGAGACCATAATGAGGGACCTAACATTATTTATTACTATCAATCATATAGAGTTGCATCCATCTATTGCATTGGAGATCACTTGCATCCACATAGCTCCATCATCAAGGCACAAGGCTAGGACATCTACATCACACTTCATAGGGGGAGGGATTTTATTGTATTCCATGGACACATACTATTAATTTTTCTACATTTAGCTATTGTTAGCCATTTCACAAAGTGTGACTAGCACAAGAGCACCTAGGGCACGACATGCACACACTCACCAGAACTATATTTGGGTATGAAATGTAATGTAACGCTCATAGTAGTAACAACACTATTGTGGCAACTGAGGTCAGTTTGACCCAGTCACTTTGTTTTATTTATTTTTAGGATTTTGATACATTCTTTTGGTCTTTTGTAGGTATTTACATCAGCTTGAATTAGTGGCAACATACAACATAGGACAACAAACCTGATGTGACACACAACAAGGGTTTTATACCACCCTCCTACCCTGTAAAAACTAGTTCCAGAGCTTTTTCACAAACCAGTGTGCACCCAGATTTACAGACCATATCTACCCGTGGGTGCCCCAGTCCCTCGTCTAGGCAGCCCCAGACCCACTCATATCCTTTAGGATCCAGTCATTTTCGGAGATCACTGCACAGTCGTTCCTACTTCCATTTTTTCTCTAGTCACCTCTGTGACACAGTCCCACGATAGTCACCAGTCTATCAACGATGAGTTCTTTCCTCTACCTCCTTCTTGCATATTAGGGTTAGCATTTATTTTTTCATCACTTCGGTTATGTAGTTACTTATACAAATTGTCTTAGCTATAGTTATTTAGTTGCATTTATGAATCATCCTAGCTTAGATTAACTATCTTCCCATATTCCCAAGTTTACTTGATCACGTCTCTACTCAAAAAATTGGCAAATCATAGTTCAATACATTTTTGTATATAACAAATGCTTTCACGCTTAGCATACCTCTAAATTTTTCATATGATCATAGAAAATTAACAGAATATGCTCAAGATACTTTTAAAAAAAAATTATCTACACATTTACTTATAGGGATATTGTAGTCATATTGTTACATAGGTTGTTTTGCACACACACACTAGACTACGAATGTTGTTAGATGACAATACACTACCATCTACTTTTTCAACATCACTATTATTCTAGTTGTCTATGTGACCAAAGCCCTGAGCACAAGTCAAAGTCCAACTAACAATAGAAAAAATTAATATGGATTCAATTCAAGATCTATCATGGGATTTCATTTTTAATTATAGTTGTAAGGCTACGGAATCAACCATTACATCCCTTAGATATGATAAGGCAAAATCTTATGGATGCTTCTCAATCACATGTTTGTACTCTTTCTGACATTGTGTATGCAATGTATGGAAACTATGATTTCATGCAAGTTGAACTCCTATGATCCTGCTATTTCTTGATTCCAATCACTTATATTTACATTTGTGCCGATAATGAGTAACAACTACTTGAAAGTCTTAGGGTCAGCCTTTCCATTGATTCCTATTGATGTTTAAAAGGTGGTCTATGTGGTGCCCACCCATTACTATTGCTCCTTATCATCGTTAGCTGACTCATCAAGGTCATTGATATTGCATTGGTGATCATTGAATACAATAGTACTTAAGGACAAAGATTACCATGTTTTTCCACGCATGGATTAAACATCTTGTGATATCAGGGCCTTGTGTCATGAGGCACACAGTTCCAATCCATTCTTGTAGAATTGATATTTCCCAGTGTTAGTGATGTTGTTGTAGACATCTGTCGTGATGTGATTCTAGATGGAGCATTATTTGGTATACGATGGACTGTATGTCACTCCTAAGCTAATTATCTCTTGCAATTACTACATCTATGGTGATCCATCGTCTATTTATGTTAGTTCATGATATGATATTAGATAGAGTCATCAATGTTGATCTACTATGCCAACTGTATGTCATTTTCCCTTCAGTTATCTTATTTCAATTATTAGTCTATTTCCTAAATTAGATTGATTAGTATGTAATTAATTTCATTATTTTTAGTAGCATCAATTTTAGAAAATATTTGATATCAATAACTCTAGTTTTGGCAGAAATAACTGCTAGATGAATTGTGCTTAATCATTAATTAAATAAGCTAATCAATGTTTTTCGGTTACTAATTTTAGGACTTGAGTCTTTAGGTAGGTCGAATAATGTTACTGTATTTTCCATATGACACACTGATTTTATTATGGTAATTATATGACTGAGAAGGATAATTTGAATGCAATTACTCTACTAAACCGTATGATTCTCACTAAACAAGTACTGAGTTGACAACTATAGGATTGGATGGCTCATTAAATCCTAAAACTTGTTTGAGGGGAAGAGATCAAAAGATCCATTAAGGGTAGATAATCAGTGACAACTTGCATCTACAGCTGCTCCAGGTGCCCATGACAAATAAGTTCTACATGACTTCTTATTTGGTCTATTTGCTCACCAGCTCGAGGTCATTCAAGGGATTGGCTCTCACCTAGAACATTGCTGCCAAAGTTCCAGCGTTCGAGAAACTCCCTCAATTGGTAATGGAAGAAAGTCACAGAAACTTCACCTACGTGAATAATGCATTCAGGATGTTCATAGTATGAAATTTAGAGGGTGATTTAGAGGTAAGGATTGTTGGTGGACAACAAACATACGTAAGTCTTAATGTGCAGAAAATAATGGTTCCTTTTTCATTCAATTCTCAACTATTATCCTACTCGTGAGTTTCCAGCTTTGACCAAGATCCCCTAAGGTTTCCCAAGTACCTTAGTGATCAAATTGTGATATTTGACCTCTACAGGTAAGTTCATGTAGGTGAACAAAAAACTTAGAAGTAGAAAAAAGAAGCTGATTTCATTTCCCATCTATCTTGGGGTGTTCATGTGTAAAAATGTAAATGATGCATCCCATCTAGAAGCTGCCTTTGTACACTTAATTTTACATCCCTACATTTCCAGAGCTAACTTCGATATACAATCTGATTTGGATTACTTTCATATCCCAGAGTTGTGCCATGTTTTGAAAATTGTGGACTATTGGGCCAACTGTGTCGACGAATTCGAAGTACAGGAGAAGGATCACATGAGGATGACAGTTGATGAGATGAGGAAGTTTCAGTTGTCCTGGTATTAGGATATTTTCAATACGATGAAACAAAAATGTATGATCCTGAATATGAGGTGATCAAGGCTTCCCTATTGTCTCAAGTAAATTGGTACGCTCGCAAGTCAAGAGATATCAAGGAACAAATTGAGAAAGTGATAAAAAGAACAAGGGATTGGTTCCAAAGGAAGAGAGCCATTTCTATTCAATCACGAGGTTGACCCCCACAAGTCAATTTTTTTGCTTATCAACAGTAATCATCAAAAGTGGTGGAAATTACTTTAAGTTCAAGACACTCCGGAGAAATTTTAAAGTGAAAAGCCACAAAGTTGGATACTTCTTCTCACAAAACGTCACCTAAGAGAGTCAGGAAAGAGAAAGACCCAATTGAAGAAACACAAGAGGAAAACCAAGTTGGAGAAACACAAGAGGAAGACCCAGTTGCAGTAACACAAGAGGAAGACCCAGTTGCAAAAACACAACAAGAAGAAGAGCATGCAGATCAAGACCCAATATTTAAAATTCCATAGGATGTCTCAGCTCTTGTCAACACTACTGCCTCTCCCATCCAAGATATGCCTCCTCCACTCAAACATGGAACAATTGATATGCCTGCTGCCATAGAGCCTGAGTTTGATGAAATGTTCCCATGGATGCAAGAGACAATAAAACTTGATACACGCACTGTTCAACAAGTCACGGTCCTTGATTTATTGACAAATTACATCATTGGCCATGGGAAGAAAAAGAAATCTTGCACACACGGAGTTACGGTTCTATAGTGGAGACACATAGGAAACCAATATATTGAGGTATCCCAACCTAAGGTGATCAAGCTAGTGGACAAAATTACACCGGCTCTTTTGATTATGAAATGAGCACAATCCAACTAGGGTTGACTACTCATGAAGGAGATTTGCATATGTATCAACAATCTTCTTCTTACTTGGTGGCGAGGAACAAATAATTCAAGAAAAATATTGATGATCCAAAGAGCAAGTGAAAAATATTTCTTCCTATGTATAACAACTAGTGGATTCCGAAGTGCCTCATCAATTCCTATCGAGGAAGTTGCACCATACAAAATTTTAACCCATAATCTATCAAGAGGACACAAGAGATCAATGGTGCAAGGACAAGCTAATGGTGAATGGATCAGACATAATTTCCTAAAAGGAAAAGTCAGTGCTCCAAGAGGAAGTCAAACTCTTATCCTACATGTGTGTAACTTCAAATAGAGTGCGGTCAATCATAGAAGATTTGGAGAAAGAAAGGGATCATTGGGAGCCTTTGTGTCCATTGGTGAGTGAAATGAGCAACACTCGATCTCATGAGTTGATTAACAAGAAGGTTTTTGAGCACCCCATATGAGGACTTGTAACATGTATGGGAAAGGGCCTTATAAATAAGATATGAAATGATCAGCTGAACCATCATAGAGTTGGATGAAAAAGAGGAACGAGTGTACAAGTTATAGGACAATATCAATTTCCAAATCTAGAAACTTAGAGTGCCTGCAATGGGAGAAAGCACAACCGATGAGTTGATTAGGCCATTTGAAGAACATGTTAAAAAGGAGGTAGAAAAGCCATTATCCTTCAATAAGGATACCCTGGAGTTCCTCTTAGGGATTCGTGTTGCCATTGCACTCATCACATAAAATAATCCATCATGGTTTGAAAAGTGAAAAGATATCAACGATGCTTCTGATGGGTGGACAAAGACTCTAAAATGTGTGTGTATTCCCCACACTAATAGAGTGGAACCTGCGGTAGCTCATTTTAGGAAGGAATTCAGAGAAACAAATATCTTCTCAATAGTGTGTGATGGATACCAGTCAGGAAACAAGATCATGTCTATTTGAGTGGCCCATTCTTTTGCATGATTCTTTCCCCTTCTTGTCTTCCTTCTCTCTCTCTCTCTCTCTCTTTCCTTCCCCCCAAATTTATCTCTCTTTAAGATTCTAATTTCACGTTGGGTTTTACACTTTTTAATATGTCTTTAAGTCAATTAAAAGTAAATTTAGAAACATGATGTAAAATTAAGTCACCTTTTTTAATAAAAGGAAGTTAATATTTGATAGGAATGTGAATAGTCTAAAGTCAAAAATAGGACATATGAAGATTCTTCATGAAGATGAAGACTTGTTCTTCTTTTATGAATTGTAATGAGCTCCTCATTTGAGATTATTCTTAGCTGGTTGTGGTCAATTTGTAATCTCATGAGAGAGTAATCCTTGTGAAGGAACAAAGAGATAGAAAATTTTCTTCCATTTTCTCCACCTCACATTTCCTCCATTCCTCACTATGTACAACTCTGATTTTCAAGCTAATAAAGGAAGAATTTTATGTTTTCCAAGGCATATGAATGTGTATATCTTTGTATGCATGGTTTCCTCTAGCTAGTATCTTAAAAAATCATGTTGTTTTCTTCTGCTTTAATGCATGTGTAAATTTTCTAACTAGTGTGTGCAGGACTCTGAAATTTTCTACCTATAACATTAGTTCTCCTACCTCTTATTCTCACTCCCTTTCTCGATCTCTTGAGGAAAATTCCTCTCTAGCAAGTGATTGCTAGCTTTTCCTCAGGGTTAGTGGAGTGTCCCTATTAAATCCTTGACTGTAAGGCCACCAGGAGAATCCACCTTTTCAAGTGCATGCAAATACGAAAGTTGCACCATCTAAGTAGAGGGACTTAGAATCCAAGAGCATTGGTAAGAAACCCACATATTTGTCCACCCAAAATTTTTCGTTGCCAACAGTTTTTTTGTGCCCACCGTGGGGAAGATTTGGTAGCATCTACACCCAAATACGACCAGAAGGTCAATAAAATTAAAAAAATTCAAAAAATCCAAAAATTCAAAAAAGATTTTTTTTGGAATTTGAAAAGTCACCTGTGCCTTATGTCTATAAATCATGGCTATTCCGGGCAACCCTCCTATTAAAAGACCTGAGCTACTATTTCATATCCAAGAAGACATCACTTCTGACTTGAGGGAAGCCATCTGGCACAACTGTCAAAGTTTCACTCAATACTTCATCTCCATAAGAGTATTGGACCTCAAAGAAGAATGTGCTACTGAACTAGAAAGACAAAGACAAGTTCAGGATCCACAGAGAAGAGCATAGATTTCCAAGCTGGTGGATCGAAGGTACACTTGGCAACAAAGACAAGGAGGAAAAACTGATCCCATCTTCAAATAACTTCAAAGAAGACAAGAGATGTTTAGAAATCCAAGGTCTCCACTTCATCAAGAAAACATTCCCAGTGGAAGTTCAAGAGTCATCAATCCATTGGACATTGAGTTTCCATACATCTATGATAATATTGAAGATTTCACTGACATAGAGAATGAAGAGGAAGCTAGAGAAAGAGAGCAAGATATGAAGTAGAGATAAGAGCTCAAATTGAAGAAATTGAAGATAACTCAAGCTGAAGCAGACACAAGAGTAACAGCTGAAGCCACAACCTTAGAAAGGTTGGAAGCTAGGATCCAAAATGTGATCGTGATCATGAAGAACATAGGACAAATGTGATGGGGCAGAAACACTCCCACTTACACTTCAACAACCTCTCCATGAATTACCAAGAGGATCGAGGAAGAACTTCCCAAAGTTCAGAGGAGATGGTTCACAACTCCCCAAATAACATGTAACAACATTCATCACTACTTGTGATGTATTGGGAGTAGAACATGAGGATGTGTTCATCTGAATCTTTGTGGAATCTCTATAGGAGAAGGAAAATGAATGGTTCTACATGCTTCCCCCAAGATCTATCACATGTTGGGAAGATATAAGAAACATATTTGAACATAGGTTCAAAACTACAGAGGACTACCAGGATATCTTGGTCTAGTTGGTGTAAATGAAGAAACAAGTTTATGAATCAATGAGAGATTTTATTGCAAAAAATAACATGATAAATAGGAGGATTCTTGAAGATTTTGGGCCTTTGAATAATAATTAAAAATATTCTTCATTAGTTCTCTCTCACCAGAAGTTGTTTTCTTCCTCAGGAGGTCCTAGCCTAGAGATCTCCAAGAAGCACAAGATTATAAAATAGGGATCGAAGATGATTTGATCCTGTCTGGAAAAGTGAAAGGTCCCAATGGGAAAAATAAAGGCCATATTTCAAGCTCAGCTCTCACCGACCCTATGATCCAGAAGATGGCCAATGACATGGTTGCCTTGAAGAAGAAATTGTCTCAAATCACTATGTGAAATTCTCTAAGAAATCCTAATCCTCCGAATTAACAAGAATCACCCCACCTCCTTGTAGGGTTGCTCTAGAAGCACCACCAGTCAATGCCGCATATGATGCTCGAAGAACCAAAGGAGGAAGAAAAAATTGAAGAACCTGAAGAAGAAGGCACAGGTAATGACGATAGCTACCTTGAAATCGAGGAACTTGAAAGCAAAATGTAAAATGACCTTATTGAATATTTCAAGGGAGATGAGGACGAAAATAATGAAGAAGCACCAAGTTTCTTGTGCATGGTTTTCACCCATGCACAGTCCAAGAAAGGAGCCTCAATGTCATAGGAAAAGGTAAAGAAAAAGAAAGAAGACTCACCGAAGGAAGTTCCACAAAATAATATTTTCAGCAGAGGATCACCACTGCCACCTTCAATGGAGTCAGCTAAAGAAAAACCAGACCCACTGGTAAGCAAGAATCCCACTGCCACACCAAGTAAGTCTTCTAGTCCTTCTCCTAGTTCTAAAGTTTCTAAGGATAATTCTTCTTCAAATGCTACTCCTACAAAATCATCTAAAGTACCACCAAAACTTTCTTCCCCATCTTCTTCTAAGCCAGTTACCATGCCTGTAAAATAAAATCCAACTCCCAAAGCAACAACACCTCCACCATGTAAAACTTTCACCACCCCCTAAACTTCAACTTCACCCACCATGACACCATTTGATTATGTGGAACATGTAAGTAAGACCAAATTCTAGATCATAGAGCTTGAATATTTGCAAACACATCCCACCCAATTTGACAGGTTATTCGATGTAGTTCGTGGTGGTAACACTAAAATAACAAACTCAAATTCTAAAGGCCTACTTTCCCACACCTTCCAATACCCCTTCATAGAACATGCTAGCCCTTAGTGCTTCCAAAACCAAAAAAGTTGAACCTTTTTACTTGTCACTTCTCATCAAAGGCTTTCAACTCAATAATTGCATCATAGATTCCGGAGCTTCTGATAATGTAATGCTAGTAAAATTAGAAAATGCTCTAGGTCTCGCCTTGACTCATGTGAATGGTTCTTACTATTCCATGGAGTCCAAAGAAGTTCCATTGGTAGGAAGAATAAAGGATGCACAGTTGGCATTAGCTGACTTTACAAAAAAGAAGGTACTCCTCACCATCTTGGTCACATACATTCCAACATCTTTTGGGATGCTACTGAGATGAAGCTTCTGCAGGGATCTAGGTGGAGAAATCAAAATGGATTGGTCATCTGTGACCATTCTAGTCAAGGGAGAAATGAAGAAATTTCTACTAGTGTGAAAGATGAAGTACACAATATGGAAATCTGATGACCCAAGGGAAAACATCCTATTTGGGGACATCGGGCTAGGAAACTACTTCACCACGTCAAAGAAGGATGAAAATATTCTGCTCCTTATGTAATAGGAGAAAGATCAAATTTGGACAATGGAGTTTGATGGTAGTCATTCCAGCATAGGGTCGGGAGCAGGTGTGGTATTGTGTTCTCCTTCCAGTGAATTGTACCCATTCACCTATAAGCTATAGTTTGACAACACAAATAACATGGCGAAGTATGAAGCTCTCATCTTGGGCATGGGTGTATCAGAAGATATGGGGATCAAGAAGCTGAAATGCTAGGGTGACGTGGAGGTAATAGTAAGGAAAGTACGGAAGCATTACCAAGTAAAGAATCCAAGGCTCCGACATTACAGAAACAGAGTGTGGGACTGCATTGAATATTTTGATGTGTTCTCCATCGAATCCATCCCTTGAGAACATAATGAAAGAGCAAATTCCCTTATAGTGTCATCTTCCCTTGTGATACCACACTCATCATTCAGCAAGGATAAGGTAACTGTGGAGATGGTGTTCAGACCTAGTGTGCTCGATAATGTAAACCACTGAAAAGTCTTCAACGATGACAATCAGCTCCTAGATTTCCTGGAACAAAGAGATAATTTCAATAACCTCTTCTTTGAAGGAGGTGAGAATCCACACAGGGAAGCAGTAGCCGAAGAGGATAAAGAAGGAATTGAAGGCATTGATGAAGAAGGAGTGATCAAACTGAAAGGAAACAAGATCCCTAAAGGCCTAATCTCTCTAGAAGACCTCTTTGATAAGCACATGATATATTCATTCAAGAGAAGGCGAAGCAATCTTCTCGATGCCCAGATGATTTTGAGAAGGAAAACATCGAAACCCAGAGGACCCAAGAATGGTCAACATTGGAAAGTGTTGTTCACCTGAAGAAAAGAGAAGGTTCGTGTCGTTGCTTAAGAAATATTTAGATGTTTTGGCCTATTCTTATGATGAGCTTAAATCCTTCCAACGAAAGGAAATGCACCATTTAATTCCCTTGAAGACGGATTCCAAGACATTTAGGAAAAAGCATAGGCCATACAACCCGAAGATAACAGACACCATCAAAGAGGAAGTGATGAAAATTCTCAATGCAAGGATCATATTTCCCATCCATCATTCCACATGGGTGGTGAACATCGTACTAGTACGGAATAATAATGGAAAGATAAGGATATGTGTGGACTTCCACAATCTGATTCAGGATTCCCTAAAGGATAATTACCCCCTCCTCATCATGGATCACATTCTGCAGGAGTCACTGGATTTGAAATGCTCTCTTTTCTCAATGGATTCTCAGGTATAATCAAATTAAGGTAGCAGAGGAAGATCACACCAAGATAAGTTTAACAACACCATGGGGCACTTTTGCATACAACAGAATGCCTTTTGGTCTAATCAATGCATGAGCTACATTTCAAAGGGTGATGGATCTTTCCTTCAAGGATTTGAAGCATTTCATTTTCATATACCTGGACGATCTTACCATCTTCTCAAAGAAGAGAGGAGACCACTTGCATCACTTGGAACATGTGCTCATAAGGTGTAGGAAGCATGACATATCTTTGAATCCAAAAAAGTGCATATTTGGGGTCACAGAAGGTAAGCTATTAGGGAACATTGTAAACAAGCATGGTGCACACTTGATCCTAAAAGAGTGAGAGCCATTCAAGAATTATATTTTCCCACAAGAAAGAAATGAGTTCATTCCTTATTCAGAAAAGGTAAACTTTCTTCGACGCTTCATTCCGGAGTTCACAGAATTGATGATGCACATCACAACCATGATGAAACCTCAAGCAAGCTTCAAGTGGAATGATGATGGAAAGGAAAATTTTGAAGAAATCAAGAAAGCTATTGTTAAAGCTCCGACCCTCGTATCTCCAGACTTAAGAAAAAAATTCATCATGTATTGTTATGCATCGGAACATACTCTTTATGTTGTTCTTGTCTAGAAGAATGATGAAGGCGTGGAGGCACCTATCACCTTCATGAGTTTCCCACCGAAGAAACAAAAGATAAACTACAAATAATTGAAGAAGCATGCCTATGAAGGGGTCAAGTCTGTAAAAAATTTCAGGTTTTACATACTCAACTCTCATACAGTGGTGATGGTCCCTGACAGTGCAATCAAGTGCATTTTGACACAACATGACCCTGGAGCTAAGAGGGGAAATTGGGCCAGAAAGATTCAAGAGTATGACTTGGAGATTTGACCTTCCAATTTGGTACGAGGGAATGGTTTGTGCAAACTAATTGCTGAAGATGAAAATCTCAAAGCTCAACATGGTGGGGACAATTGCCCCTATCCCAAGTGTTTTGAAGACATGCCACAAGTTCTCTTTGTGAACACCACTGATGAATGGTACAAAAATATTGCTTATTACTTAACATACAATGAGTGCCCCACTCATATTGATTACAAGCAAAGGAGAATGGTTAAGCTAAGAGAAGTTAAGTTTGTAATTTGGAACCATGTTCTCTACAAAAGAGGTCTTGACAATTCTTTCTTAGGTGCATCGACAAATAACAACGAGAGAAATTGCTGAAGGCATATCATGACCAAGCATGTGGTGGGAATTTTTTTTGCAACAATCACTACACATAAGATCCTTCACTGGGGAAGATATTATTGGCCTAACCTCTTCGTAGAAACTCAAGAGTGGGTCTCCAAGTGTGAAGCATGTCAACAATTTTTTGGGAGACCGCAACTCGCAACATTAGTGCTCAGGACAGTTTTCATCGAAGAACCATTCCAGCAGTGGGCCCTAGAATTAATTGGTGCATTGAATCCTCATTCAAGCATGGGGCACACCTACGTGCTCACATCAATAGATTATTTCATGAAGTGGGTGGAGGCCATCCCAGTCAAATAGGCTAACACAGAGAAGGTGTGCAACTTCATAAAGGAAAACATCATCATCCATTTTTGAAGTCCCGTAAAATATCATGGTGGACAATGCACCTATTTTTCTTCAAGGGAGATTGACGAAGTTATGCTATGGCTATGAGATCTCCTTATCCCACTCATCAGAATACTATCCATAGAGAAATGGCCAGGCTGAATCAAGTAACAAGAACATCATGACCATTTTCTGCAAGCTCGTGGATGAAAACTAGAGAAATTGGAACAAGAAGTTGTACAATGCATTGTGGGTGGATGTGATTTCTCTAAAGAAAGTAATCGACATGTTGCCATTCCATCTGCTATATGAAAGAGAAGAAGAAATTCCCATCAAAATAGAAATTCCAGCTCTCAAATTTCTCTAGGGAATAAAAGATGAATAATACAAGGATTCAATTGACAAGATAATCCTATTTCTTGAGAAGAGAGGAGAATAGATTTCGGGTGGTAGATTGTATCAAAGAACATCAATTGAAGGTGAATAATATTTTTGAAAAAAAGGCAAAGGAAAGGGATTTCAAAGTTGGAGATCTCGTTCTATTGTGGGATAAGAGGAGAGATCCAAAAGGGAGCCATGGAAAGTTTGATTCATTATGGCTCAATCCATTCCAGATCCATGAGACTTGCGGTGACAATGAATTCCTACTCTCATATCTGGATGGGACAAAACTTGGAATTACCTCGTAGTGGGTAATACCTGAAGTAGTATCATCAATGAAAATGGGTTTTCCCCCACCTTATACCATAGGTGATTTTTAGGTGTTTTTTCCTTTCTGTTGTGTGTGTCTTTTCCTTTATGTGTGTGTTGTGTGTTTCCTTTCCTTTTTTTTGCATGTGTTTTCTTCCTTGTTATCTCTCTCTTGTAAGTTGTACATGACTCGTAAGGGCCCAATGGATAAGGCACTAGTCAATGTGTTATATGTTAAGATTTTTGGATTCCTCATGTCATGTCTTCAGTGCACTAAGTCCATACCATGCCCCTAAGCTAGAGCCAACTTATTGTCCTAGGTTTTTGCAGGGACAAAAATTCAATAGAAAGCAGGACAAGGATACCTTTGTGTCAAAACTTTCAAGTCTTTCCTTTCCAAGACACCCCAGGTCTACCCATTCTTAACACCAAGCCTTACTTAGTATATGTAATGGTCCTCAATTAGATGTCCATCCAATTCCCCTAGGTGATTTAGGAAAGAAAATTCGCCCCCCTCGGTGATTTTAGGAGCTTTTGGAGAATGCCAATTTTTGAGTAGTTTTGGGAAGGGCTACCACTGGCCTTCCTGGGACTAATGCACCCCTTGGAGCAGTGGAAAAAAGGATAAAAATTTAACATGGAGATTCATTCAAGTTCCAAGAACATCCGTGAAAAGGTTTTGGGACATTTTGGAAATATTTGAAGGTTTTGGAGCCGATTCAGCAAAAGTGGGTTTTTGGGCCTAAAGGAACAAACACCACGAAGGAGTACCTGAACTTCAAAAAATATTATGGGAGATTCTTGAAGATTAAATAGCCCAAAAAAGTACCTATGGAAATTATTTTCCATTCCCTAAATGGTGGAAAAAATGAGACATCATGAAACATCATGCACTTCCCTAGGAAACTCATTCTTCTGGCACACAACTGGCAGTCCCGAGAAATAAGGGGTAATTTTGAGGTGATGAAGTAATAATTGAAGCTTTAAACCATCACCATTAAACTCATTGGGTGGTTTCCAATCAATTTCATATAAAATTTCACCTCAAAACTCATTCGGGAGCTCAAGATATTGTCATTGCAAGTCGGCTCAAGGTAAGAGTTCTCACAGTTAGTCATTTCTTTAGGAGGACACATGTCAGCACTAGGATCCTGGAGGGATTTCATGTCCCTTTCATCCCTTTAGAAAAGGGACATAAGGGACATAAAAAATTTCACAACCCTTTTTATCCCCAAAACACCAATGTGACCTCTCATTTTCTAGTTAAGCCCCCGAGAGCTAAGTTTGAGCCTTCCCTCTCCCTGCATGGATGATCGCCAAGTGTCACGATGAGGCACGAAGTGGAAATTGATGTCCCTTTCATCCCTTTAGAAAAGGGACATAGGGAAAAAAATGTGCCAACCCCACTTAGGCCTTTTGGTTCCTCATACACCCGAAATTCAGCTCCCAGGTGCTTCTCTCAAGCCCCCTCACTCAAACACACATCCAACCAAAATTCACCAAGTGTCACAACCACACGTGAGGGGAATTTCACGTGTCCCTTTCATCCTTTAGAAAAGGAACATAAGGGGACAAAAAAATTCACCTAGCCCTCATGCTTTTTTTTGGATGAATATTTACCAGGACTTAGCCATTTCTCCATTTCATTTCATCCCCCACACCTCCATACCCAACCAAAACTTTGGAAAATTATTTCCAAACCTCCCAACCTCCATTGCCACATTCAACCAGATCCAAAAAATATTCCTCACATTGAAAACATAGGGATCTTCAGAAGAAAATCAGGATCAAAATGATGAATAACGGGAGAAAATGAATATCTTCATCCGAAAAAACCCTCGTAGCTGCCCGACGAAGAAATTGCCATAACTTGCAAACCACGACACAAATCAAAGTAGCATTTTTTGATGTCTTCATAATTTTTGAGGCTGTAAAAACCTCAACAACATATTTCTCATGCATAGCAAGGATTTTTTTGCAGCAAAGAAATCCTCTTTTTGGTGCAATGAAAATAAAAAGCTCATCTCCCGTTAAACCAGTGATCGGTTTGCAAAGAAATTTCACCTGTGAAACAAGCAGAAAAAACCCACATCAAAAATATAATTTTCATCAAGATCTGAGGAGGGGAAGTGAACCTGAAATTTTTGAGCTCCATTAATGGTTTCCATGCCCGCAACCGCTACTAGGTGAAAAATTTCAAGTTTTAAAATCTCACAAACCGACGATTGGGTAGGTCCAAAATTTTAGAGGGTTGATATTGGGAAAAAAAACCATATCAAAAATATTAGTTTCTTCGTGATCCGATCACCAGAAGCATACTTACTAAAAATAACAGGCCTTTATACATGGGAGACTGCTATTTTGGGTAAGTCATCATCTGAAGAAGCTGCGAAGAAGGCGGTGAACACAAAGGAAGTATCGCAGGTGAAAATCATCGAAAAGGTCATCTTGGCCCACAATTGACACTTACTAAAAATAGTAAGTGGTTCCATAAGCACCTGCTATAAATAGCAAGTTGGTTTAGAAGGTGAGAGGAACACAGTGAGAAGAAGGAATTCAAGCTTCCATAGCTAATTGAGGTTTGAAAAAGTTGAAATTTACACTTACTAAAAATAGTAAGTTGTCTCATAGGCGCTTACTAAAAATAGTAAGTCATTCCAGAGGGCGGATTTCACAAAAGGAGCATATTGGGAGTTGGACATTCAAGCTGGTAGCTATAGTTGGAGTTTAGAGAGGTATTTTCTGACACTTACTAAAAATAGTAAGCTTCCCTTCCCAGGACATAGTAGGTGTTGAGTAATCATGAAGTTCAAGTTTTCAGGAATGAAACCAACACAACCTCTCTCTTCTGAGTATGAGATAGATGACAGTGATGTTTCCTATATGGATTTCAATGATCTAAAATCTCACATGATGGAAAAGGAAAGAGGGAAGATCGAAGATAAAGTATTCACAAGTGGGTTGTTTGCAGCTGCGGGACACCTTGTGTCTGTAAAATGCACTGAGTTGGTCTTGGCCTACTCACATCACTATGAGCTTGACAGAAAAACAATTCAAGTTGATAATGGTATGGAAATGGAAGTCATAGCCCCCAAAACCATCTCACTCACCTTGAAAATTCTGACATCACCAAACATGGTTGTCATCACGAAGAGAAGGATGTGCACGAGTGGGAAAAAATGGATGCATACCTACAAGGGATTGCACTAGGGTCATGGATGAAGACAAGAAGAAAGCCTTCAAGGATGCCAAAGACACTTTCGAGATGTGAATTTTGTGAAGCTTATTCGGATGCAATCACTCTCCTCAGCTAGGTGATGGGAGAAGCAAGTACGAGGGACTTTCAGGATTGGATGGCTCTTTTCATCCTAACAGTGACTGAAGGAAAGAAATAGATTGATTGGGGATAGATAATAAGTGACAAATTGCATCTACAACTGCTCCAGGTGCCCATGACAAAGAAGTTCTACATGACTTCTTATTTGGTCTATTTTCTCACCAACTCGAGGTCATTCAAGGGATTGGATCTCACCCAGAACATTGTTGCCAAGGTTCCAGCATTCAAGAACATCCCTCAGTTGGTAATGGAAGAAAGTCACAAACACTTCACCCATGTGAATGATGCATTCACAATGTACATGGTCAGAAATTTAGAGGGTGATTTGGAGGAAAGGATGTCCACAAGCAACATCCTTAATTAGAAAATATGGTTCCTATTTCATTCAATTCTCAACTTTCTCCTACTTGCGAGTTTTCAGCTTTGACCAAGCTCCACTAAGGTTTCCCAAGTACCTTAGTGATCAAATTGTGCTATTTGAGCTCTGTAGGTAGTTCACGTAGGTGAACAACAAACTAAGAAGTAGAAAAAAGAAGCTATTCTCATTTCCCATCTCTCTCAAGGTGTTCATGTGTAAGAATGTAAATGATGAATCCCATCTGGAAGCTACCTTCACACACCTAAATTTACATCCCTACATTGTCACAGAGCCAACTTTGACATATGAATCTGATCTGGATGTCTTTCATATCCCATATTTGTGCCATGTTCCAAAAATTGAGGACTATTGGGCCAACTGTGTCGATGAATTCGAAGTATGGGAGAAGGATCACATGAGGATGACAGTTGATGAGATGAGGAAGTTTCAGTTCTCTTGGTATGAGGATATTTTGCAAGATGATGGAACATAAATGTATGATCCTAAATATGAGGCAATCAAGGCTTCCCCATTTCCTCAAGTCAATTGGCACATTCGTGAGTCAAGAGATATCAAGGAATGGACTGAGAAAGTGGTCAGAAGAACAAGGGATTGGTTCCAAAGGAAGAGATTCATTTCCATTCAATCACGAGGTACCCCCACAAGTCAGAAACAAGCTTCACAACAATCATCATCGAAAGTGGTGGAAATTAATTCAAGTTCAAGACACTCTGGAGAAATTTCAAAGTGAAAAGCCACAAAGTTGGAGACTTCTTCTCATGAAAAGTCACCTAAGAGAGCCAAGAAAGAGGAAGACCCAGTTGCAGAAACACAAGTGGAAGAAGAGTACACAATTCAAGACTCAATCTTTAAGCCACCATAGGAGGTCTCACCTCTTGTCAACACTACTGCCTCTCCCATCCAAGATGTTCCTCCTCCACCGAGGTAGGGAATGGTTGTATGCCTTTCGTGGAGCCTGAGTTTGATGAAATGTTCCCATGGATGTAAGAGACAATAACACCTGATACACGCAATGTTCAACAAGTCACGGTTCCTGATTTATTGACAAATTTCATCATTGGATAAGGGAATAAAAAGAAAGCTCACACACATGGACCTCATGGATTCTACATTGGAGACACATGTAACCAATATATTGAGGTAGTCTGACCTAAGGTGATTAAGCCAGTGGATGAAATGACACCGAATGATTATGAAATGAGAACAATCCAACTAGGGCTGGCTACTCATGAAGGATATTTGCATGTATCAACAATATTCTTCTCGCTTGGTGGTGAGGAAAAAGGAATACAAGAAACAGATTGATGAGTTGGAAGAGTAGGTGAAAAATCATTCATCATATGTACAACACCTGGTGGATTTGAGTGCCTCAGCCATTCCTATCGAGGAAGTTGTACCCATTAGAAAATCTAATCTAGAATCTATCAAGAGGACACAAGATGTCACGATATAAGGATGAGATAATGGTGAATGGATCAACATAATTTCTAAAAAGGGAAAGTTAGTGCTCCAAGAGGTAGTTAAATTCTTTTCCTACATATGTGTAACCACAAACAGGGCACGGGTGATCAGAGAAGATTTGGAGAAAGAAAGGGATCAATGGGACCCTCTGTGTCCATTGGTGAGTAAAATGAGCAACACTCACTCTCAAGAGTTGATTAGAAAGAAGGTTTTTGACACCCCTTCTGAGGACTTGTCACATGTATGGGAAAGGGCCTTAGAAATCAGATATGAAAAATCAATCAAGCCATTGAAAATTTAGAAGAAAAAGAGGAACGAGCGTACAAGTTGTAGAACAATATTAATCACCAAATCCAGAAACTTGGAGTGCCTGCAATGGGAGAAAGCACAACATACGATGAGTTGATTTTTCCATTTGAAGAACATGTTAAAAAGGAGGTGAGAAATACATTATCCTTTAATAAGGATACCCTGGAGTTCCTCTCATAGGTTTGTGCCACCATTGCACTCATTACAGAAAAGCACTCATCATGGTTCAAAAAGTGTAAAGTTATCAATGATGCATTTGATGGGTGGACAAAGACTCTAAGGTGTGTGTGTATACCCCACGCTAACAAAGTGGAACATGTAGTGGCTCATTTCAATAATAAATTCAGAGAAACAAAGATCTTCTCAGCAGCGTGTGATGGAGAAGGGTCAGGAAGTGAAATAAAGTCTGCTAGAGTGGCCCATTCTTCTACATAATTCTTTCTCCTTCTTCTTATTCATTCTCTCTATCTCTTTTCTTCCCCCCTAAATTTCTCTCTTCAACGTTCTAATTTCACGTTGGGGTTTGCACTTTTTAATATGTCTTTAAGTCAATTAAAAGTGACTTTAGAAACATGATGTAAAATTAAGTCGCCTTGTTTTTATAAAAGGGACTTAATATTTGATAGGAATGTGAATAGTCTAAAGTCAAAAATAGGGCATATGAAGGGTCACTGGGAAGATGAAGAGTTGTTCCTCTTCTATAAATTGTAATGAGCTCCTCATTTTAGCTTCTTCCGAACTTCTTAGCTGGTTGTCAATTTGTAATCTCATGAGAGAGTAATGCTTGTGAAGGAACAAAGAGATAGCTGATTTTCTTTTGTTTTCTCTACCTCACATTTCTTCCATTCCTCACTATGTACAACTGTGATTTTTAAGCTAATAAAGGAATAATTTTATGTTTTCCAAGGCATACGAATGTGTACTTTTTTGTACGTATGGTTTCCTCTAGACAATAGCTCAAAAAATCATGTTGTTTTCTTCTCAAAATACATGTGTAAAGTTTTCTAACTAGTGTGTGTAGGACTCTGAAATTCTACCTGCAACATTAGTTCCCTTACCTCTTATTCTCACTTCCTTTCCATCTCTCTTAACAAAATCCTCTCTAGCAAGAGATTGCTAGCTTTTCCACAGGGTCAGTGGAGTGCCCCTGTTGGATCCTTGGCTGCAAGGCCACCAGGAAAAACCCACTTTTTTTTCAAGTGCATGAAAATACAGAAGCTACACCCTTTAAGTAAAGGGACTTCGATTCCCAGAGTGTTGGAAAGAAATCCATAGATTTTTCCACTTAATAAACTTTCTCGCCAACACATACATTACATGCCACCTTATGCATTACATTCTACACATTCTACACATAACGTCTTTACACATTCTACTCATCACATGGTCGTATTTCATCCTTACATATACTACATTATCTTCTATGTGCTGCACTCACTAACCAATGACACACTTTAGTTCCTCGGTCCATACTCGACTGCCAAGGGTTTACAAATCAAATGGACCTTACATTCATCATGCGCTTATTATTCCACTTTTAATCATGCGACATCACTAGGTTAGTGACATACACTTTAGGATAAATGGTCACCTATTTATTCATCTTGTAGTGGTATATGCTTTAGGCTACATCACCACTCCCTACTATTCATCTTGTAGTGATATACACTTTAGGGCTAAATCATCACTCATACATTTGTTTTGTCGTGATATACACTTACGCTATATAGTTCATGCACATCTCTTCTACATGTTACATATCATCATCACTACATATATATACACTCATCACAGCGCGTTAAACAAAACACACATACACTTCGACCATTTTCCGTTGATGCACTCTCATTTACGGTTCATTCTTGACTATTGAGAGGGGAAACAAAATGAACCTCACTGCATACCCTTCCATTCACTCGAGTGGCACGTGGCCCCTACCACTCCATTTTGCATTCCATTTCACCCATCCATAACATAATGCATATTATGGTTGCTTTTATTCTTTCTTACTTTTTCTTGTTCATGATCACTTTATTATACATTCTAGTTAGATTACTTGTATGTCATTTATTCATATCATCCACACATGTGCATTCACATCTTTTTCTAGTTATGATCGCAGATTCAAATATCTTACATGCAACATGGATGATCACCTTTTATCCTTCCTACACTGGTCACTGGGGGCATCCACATTCGTCTCTTCCATGTGTTATTATTTCATTTTGTACTTAGCGCTTTACATTCCTTGGCTATACATGCTTGGACATAGTAGTTATTTTTCTAACATGTTAATGGGTGCTTCATATGCAACATTTATTATGCAGGAATATTGGATTCCATACTTGTTTGCTACATTTCTTGTCTATTGTTTGCTCTTGTTTGTGGGTTTTTCCCTCTGTTTGGTGTGCACACTTGTTTGTTATTTTCAGTTGTGATGGCCTTACATGTCTTGCGACATTGTGAGTGATGTCCCATGTTTACAACCCGCTTTGTGTGGTTTACTTTGTATTCTTGCATGTTTACTACATTGATTGATAGCTTTTACATTGTTTGCGTAGACTATACATTGTTTTCTATATGCATGTTTGTTCACACCTGTCTTTGGCTAGCCTTCTTGTTTGTGTATGCCTTGGTTTCTACCAAGCACTTTCTAGGGTACATTTCATATGGTTTTTCCTCTTTTGGGGCCGCATTCTCCTATCAACGACATCACATGCACCCTCAAAGAGGAGGGGCATCATTTGGGGGTTTTTACATACTAACATAGAGATTCTACACCAATTCGGTTCAGTTATATACAATGAGTGGGTTCAGACAAGTCTATGAACCCATACACATAAGCTTTTATAGGACATGGTGTCCTTAGTATTATGGGAAGTAGTTACATGCTTGGAGGTTATAGTGGGTGTGCCTCTCTACACTACTTCAACCAGTGGAATCAGATCACCCAAAAAACTAAGATGATACAAAGATATCTTCACACACATTCAGGGGAATAGTTAGAGCCTGGAGGATACATCAGAATTCCTCCTTACACTTCTTCGGCCTATGGCGTGAGATCGCCCAAAAAACTCTCTCTACAGGATATCCTTCGACACTCTCTTTCTCGACATGAATTAGGTGCACATGTTCCATTTACATTTTCTATTTACATTTGTGTATTTTACATTTACATGCTTTCATATACATGTGTCTTTTACATTGCATTTTTACACATACGTACATACATACATATTCAACTACTTGATCGTTTTCTCCTTGCAGGTCCGACCGTATGAGAAACAAATAGTCAAATGGGGGCAACAGCAAGAAACAACAAAAATGACACTTCATGACAACACACACTATACTAACCATGCAGGTACACTACACGCATCAACATCAGCACACACATTCTGCCCTAGGTTCACTCTCATCATTTTTTTAACGCATTTTCATCTTTAGTTTCCATGCTCCTCCATATTTTTTTTCATTCCACACTTTGTCTATTCCTTCGGCACATTTCTACTACACTCTTCATGCACATAAAGTACACATCTCTATTTACTTTATGTTACCGATCTTTCCACTCACCAACATAAAGTGGGGGAAAATGTAGAGACAAAATTATACACTTTAGATATTATTTAATCCCGGTCTCATACTACTATTTAGAGGGTACTTGAGTGGAGAAAGTACTAATTAACCCACATCTTTTGGCCATCTTGTTTTGTTTTATTTCGACATTACCGACCTCTCACACCCACATGCCCAGTTAGATTCTATCATCCCACATTCTTTTAGCCTTGACTGGGGCACCCAAATTAGTAATGGGGCAACGCGACCCTTTTTGCACTTTCCTGCCACTTTTTGGGCTCTTTCTAGCCATTTGAGATTTTTATCTTTCTTGTGGTTAGCCTTTTTGGGGTTAATTCTGAAATTAGATCAAGAGAACCCTATAAATATAAAGTTATGAGACCATAATGAGGGACCTAACATCATTCATTACTATCAATCATCTAGAGTTGCATTGGAGATCACTTACATCCACATAGCTCCATCATCAAGGCATCAGGATATGACATTTGCATCACACTTCATAGGGGGAGGGATCATATTCTATTCCATACACACATACTATTAAATTTTCTACATTTAGCTATTTATCGCTACTTCACAAAGTGCGACTAACACAAGAGAACCTAGGGAACATTATACTTACACTCACCATAACTACATTTGGATCCGAAATGTAGTGCAATGCTCAGTAGTAAGCCCACTGTTGTGGCAGATGAGGTAAATTTGAACCCTTCATATGCATTTTTTTGGGGTTTGATGCTTGTTTTGGGGTCTTGCAGGTCTTTCTTTCTTTTTGGATTATTGGCGATATTTGAAGGAGCATGAAAAATTTGATGTGACAAACAACAAGGGTTTTAGACAACCTCCTAACCCTGTGAGATTCAGTATCAAATATTTTGTGCCGACCAAGGCACCCAGTTTATAGACCAGAGCGCTTGAAGGCACTCCAGTCCTTCTCTAGGCACCCCAGTCCAACTAGATACTCTAGATCCATCCTTTTCAGAGATTTTACACAGTTGTTCATGATTCCAGATTCTCTATTTAGCTCTGTGACATAGTCCTGCAAGCATATTCTATTCAACTGAGTTCTTTCCTCTTCTCTTCCACACATTAGGGTTAGCATTTGTTTTTGCATAGTTTCTTGGTCACTTATATATTTCTTTACTGCATTTATTTAGTTTATTTACAGTTGTTCATAGCTTAGATTAACTATCCCCACATTAATACATATTACATAATTTTAGTTAATCATCATTATGACTATATGTGATATTTTCACATTCCTTTGAGAAGTCTTCCTCCATTATTGTTTTTGGTTTTGCATGAATATTGGAAAAATATTGTGTATGTGGAAAAATAGGGATTTCTAGCAATAGTGAGGGAAAAAATTCACCTCTATTATGAGGTGAGCTTCCTTTTTTTGAAATCAAAAAAAGATGTTGAAATAAAATATATTTACAATATTTACACCATACAACATGGTACGGGTGTTTGCATCAATCTTGATAGGAAATTGGTGTGTTTAGAGAGATCGAGAGAGAATATAAGGGATGATCACATGAATAAGTAAATGCATATTCTATTCATATGTGCAGGAGAAAGAAACCATAAGAACATTGAAAATTCAACATTTGAATTTCGCAGCAAATGAAATGAATGAAAGAAAAACAAACATTTAACACAAGACTAAATGATATCACCAAAGGAATTTGAAGACAATTGTTTTGTAAACCTCTTTTTATTTCTCATTTGAGTACGAACACAAAGTTTCTTATTACTATTCCTTTCCAGACAAATCGTGGACAACATCAAAAACTCCTTTTAGAGTAGCTACTACTCCTATTTATAAGCGAAGGATGTAACTCCTTCATTGTGAATCTTCATAATCTTTACAATCTTCACATTTTACATTTTCAAAAAGAAACACCAACATTACCAAAAAAAGAAGTCACTTTAAGTTAATGACTATTTTCAAAAAGTAATTCAAAAATTTGAATTTATCCTATGAGAGATTCTATCTTAAGGCATGCAATTTGATGAGACCAAACTAAGTATCATCTAATGCAAAAATAACACTATTCCTTCTCATATAAAGTGGATTTAGATGCAGTTTCAAATCACTTGATAACTTATTTAAAAATAGAATATAGAATATATTTGATCTATTTCTAACAAGTCCATTACAATATGAATGTTGTTATTTCCTAATATTTCTTGTAAGTTGGAGTGAAGTGTTGTGTATGAGTAGGTCATTTGAAAATATTTGAAATCTAAATCACTTTAGAGAAATTTGAAATATTCTCTAGACTATATTGTAGCCGGTGCAGGACTCAACCAGTGTAGGAATCACTCAACCAGCTCATGACTGAACCAATGCAAGACTCACACAATCAAGCGTAAGCCTCACACAGTCAACACAAGACTCTCTCTAACTGAAGTTATAAAAATCCAAATGAGAAATTGAGAGAGGTTTTTGTTCCTCTTATTTCTAAGAGGAAAAACCTCTCTCTGTTTTTACAAATCAATGACGATTAAGGAGATATCCACATTTATTTATTTTAGCAAAAGAAATTTGTATATGAAAAAAACAGGTTAAGTAAAACTATGATATCTCCCTCGTTTCGCAATGACACCCAGAAATTTAAAATATTTTAGAAATATTACAAGGAACACCAAACCCAAAAAGGATTTAAAAATATTCGTCAAATTGAATGCATAGTTCTAATCAGAAAATAAGGGATGAAAATATGGTGGGACAACTGTCATGTTGAAAGATTCAATCATGTAAGTAATTAAATCTAGATTTGTAGTGTTTGAACAAACCCCTTCCACATTTGTCTCCTTGGAAAGTGGAAGAAGTAGTTAAATGCAAGTGGAAGAAGTAGTTAAATATAAAATTGTAGTGATTGAATATATCTCTTCCACATTTGTCTCCTTGACAAGTGGAATAAGTAGTTAAATATAAAATTGTAGTGTTTGAATAAATCTCTTCCACATTTGTCTCATTGGAAAGTGGAAGAAATAGTTAAATGAAAGTGGAATAAGTAGTTAAATCTAGAGTTGGAATGTTTGAATAAATTTCTTCCATATTTGTCTCATTGGCAAGTGGAAGATGTAGTCAAGTCTTGCCCAAGATTATACGTAGGTAGTTATATATTCTTGGAGTATTGACCAAGGGATGAGTTATAAATATCTCTCCAGAGCACTCAATGCAAAAATAGTAGAAAACTGATGATTTTTGTAACATCATTTTTTATTAATAAAATACACCGTTCAAGTATCTTGGTAGTAGCTTGTGTTTATTTTTTAATTCAACTCTGAGGGAAGAGCAAGGGCCCACTCTTAGCCAAGGAGGAGGATGGTTTATTTTTTGTTTTGGAATAGAATCGTTATTGTTTACTTATATTGTTTAAATCAACATTGTGTGTTTTATTTAACATTTTAATGTGAAGCTTCACTTTCATATGTGTACTGTCATTTCTTTATTTTCAATTTGTTAGTTTAGATTTACTTTCAATTATTTATTTCAGATGTTAGATTAGATTTAATTTCAGTTATTTATTTTAGTTTGTTAGATTATATTTACTTTCATTTATAAATTTCCGTTCAAACAATTTTTAAAAATGGAGTTAGTAAAATATATGGTGCCATTTCTAGGAAAAGGCCAGTCCTTGGAAGTCAATGAACTTCCTGCAAAAGGATTTGGACATCCACGTGGTTTAATGAAATTAATCTATAATATTATAAATAGATGAATAAAAATAACAATACCTCAAGTCACTATTAAATGTTGAATTGATTTGACCCCACTAGAGGGACTTCATTTTACCCCTTTGATTTCTGAGTGTTATACGCTTAAAATTAGTGAAGGGTAGCCACAATAATCTTCTCATTAGAAACTGATATGTTACAAAAATGAATGATCTAACTATCAAATTCCATTTTAATCCCTTCTAAAAAATAGGAAAATACTTGTAGAGATATCTAAGAGCCATTTGAATCTCACCTAGGGACCTATCTCCTCAGGCTACTCCCATAAGCATGGAATAAATTTTGTGGAAGGGTCCACTTCTACACCCCATTTGGAGAAGTTGTCGCTTTTCCTCTCGAGTGGTCGAGCCATTGATTTTTGAATAATTATATGAGAAGATATTTTTCAAGAACATATCTTGGGAGATGGTATGGCATACCATCAACCCCACCTACTCAATTGTAATCAAATAGGAGGAATCATAGATCTCATTTCCTATGGTTCTTCCACCTATCACTATGTGTATGTTATTAATGATGATACCCTCTCAGACCAACTATGTACTCAATTTTGTATTGAATGGACCACCCCTAAAGCTAAGGTAACAAAGACTGAGTTCTATCTGAATACTACATATCTCAACCATGGGAGAACTGTTAGGGTAGGTATTTACCTTATCTCATGTTCACCTAGGTACTTTATTTACCTTTATTGTATTTATCCTCACCCACTTATGTGTGTGGATATTTCTTTTATCTTATTTAGATATTAGGATATATTATCTAGTTGTTAGGTATAGTTCTTTCCTTGATCAATGTTGATGTTAGTGGTCCACTCCTAGATCCTTGATGTCTATTTCTCTCCTAAATCTATGGTCTTGACTAGTTCTTTGATGACTAGTTATTTCCTTGATTCATGGCTTGATCTACGACCTTGACTAGTTCTTAGATTGTTATTCCTTTCCTGTTTAAGCAAGGCCCATTCTCAATGTATTGCATTGAGTTCCATAATAATATATGATATTGTTTCTCATTTGTTTGCAAAGGTTTTATGTAAAGTTATTCTGGTGAATTGCTTTCATCTTATTGATCGTGGTGTTTGATTAGCATGGAGTGTTCTTGGCTTAGTACGATCTGGTTATCGTTCCTTTCATGGTATCAGAGCTGGAGATTGCTGTTGACATCTGTCTGTAAGTTTTATTTTGCAAATAAATTATTTGTATATTCATATATTTGGGATTTGGTCGTATGTTGTTGCTACATGAATTTTTATGAAAAACAGAGGCTTCCATTGGATCTAGAAGGCATGAAAACCCTAAGATTGGCTGTAAACTCGGTCGTTTCTGCAGACAGTCATTTTTTGTGGTTTTTTTGTTGTTGTAGAGAAACACACTAGTTCGCCTCGGGATTTGCACCCACCAGAAAAGAAATCGTAGGATTTTTTTGGGTCAGTTGGTTTTTTCGAGATTTGTACAAAGCAATTTTTTGTTGCGGTGTATTTGTCTCAATTTTCGACCAAGAAGGTTTTCGGATCTTTCCTTTTTTGGCAGGGGTCCATGGATGCTGTGCACATTTTTTGCTATTTCGGGAAAATCCGCAGGTCGCTATTTTTGGCAATGAAGGTCAGTTGGATGTGACTTTCTCGAAAACACACGACACACCCAAAAATAGTAAGTTGTGTAAACACCAATTAAAATCCTCAGCCCTTGGTCATATGGTATGGTCATATGAGGTGCTTAACTTCAGCCCCCTTTAATTTTATTTGTGTGGTGAAGGTAACAACATTTTATTTTGTTTTAGTGGCACCTAAAATAAATAACAGAGAAAAATATTAAAAAGCTCGTAACTTTTGATCGGTAACTCGGTTTTGAGTGTCGTTTTTTTCAAAAGTGTTTTTTTTTTCCATTTGAGTTATTTATTTTAAGACTTGCAATATAATTATAAAGTGCCAAATATGGAGGAATGTCGTAATAAGTTGTGGACACAATTTCGGCTGAGCCCGACGTCCTAAATTTTTGGGAGTTGTAATTTGTACCTATCATGGATTCTGAAAATGATATGATTTTCTCTAAAGTATGTGGACTTCAAGAGCATATTGTAAAATTTGTGGAAGAAAATAGATCACTCAAGAAGTGAAATTCTCATCTACAATCACTTATTCACGATAAGGATACAATAATACACTTCCTGCAGAACAAACTTGCTAGCCTACAACATCACCATCATATTGTGGACAACCATATCCATGCTCCTAGTCCACTTGTAGCTGTTGCTCTTGTACCCACTGACATTGATCTACCAGTCTTTGAGCTTGAACCTGCTTTTGATGCTTCTAAACCTGTGAGGCTTGTTACTGCATGTTCTTCCACATATGTGCCTATTACAGTACCATATGTTGTGTATCCTACTTTTTCTCAGCTATATGGATTTTTTAAGAAGCATACCATTGCATTTAGTTCTCGCATGCTCTATTCGATGGGTCTCAATAGAGGAGTCATTGGCAGACATTCACAGGGTATTGTTTCCTCTATTCCACACGATAATTGGAATTCTCGTCATGACATTGGTTTTCAAGCATATACTTCATTGGGATCAGACATTGACATAACTCCTTTTTTTGTTCGCTCGACTCTTTCTGAGGATCATGAGTAACACATGAGTTATGCACCTTCACTTAGGATTGAGAAAACTGAGATTTCAGCTATCAGACATGATCAACCTGACACACATTCTGATGTTATTTTGCATTCACCCATTGTGCATTTTACACCAAGTCATATGTAAGCATCTTCTTCATCCATCCGTGTTGATTTGGGGTGGATATCTGATCACTCGTGATGGCGAAATATGCATTCGTTGAGAGGAGTCTACAGGCATGGCTCCTCCACCATTCAGCCTCTTGCTCCAATTTCTATACCTTCTGCATTGTGATGCTTCCTATTTTGAGCATTTTTCTTTAGTAGGTGTAGTATATCTCTCTTGTTTGTTGAGAGATTTTGTATCTGTATTTTTGACACTTTTGGCATGTTGACAATATCTCTTATGGGGGATCTATTCTAGTGCATTCTAGTATTAGTTTTTCAGTGTTCGAGTAGTTGTTTTGAAAACTCATACAGATTTGTAGCGTCACTCCACCCATTTAGCAGTATGGGAGGGTGTGGTGTTGATCTTGATTCTTCAGGTTTCGTGTCCTTGCCTTGTTACCTTGGCTTTTCTTGGATCGCGACACTCTAGAGTTTGTGTCCTTGCCTTGTTGCTTTGGTTTTTGTTCTTGGATCGTGGCACACCTATTTGCAGTAGCTGATTGAATTATGTTTGGTGTTTTTTTTCACACTTTCGACATCACTCCGTTGACAGTCTCCTTGTATGGAGTTATTCTGGTGGAGCCTAGTGTCAGTTGTTTTTGAGTTTTGTGAGCCGAGCTTCTTACCAAGCCTTAGAAAATAGATGTTAACTCAAACACCACTTTGATCAACTAAGATTTGGGTAGCTTATGGTGTCACTTTTTCCCAATAACTTGTACATGAGTACCTCATCAGGCCTAGTTGTCGGGACTCATACTGAGAAATAATATCCACTTCTATTATTATGGAACTCAATGCATTCACATTGAGAATGGGCCTTGCTTATATATGCAAGGAATTTACAATCTAAGAACTCATGTTCACCTAGGTACATTAGATACCTTTATTGTCATAAATCAAGGAAATAACTTATGTGTGTCAAATAAATAGTCTTTTACCTTATTTAGATATTAGGAGAGATTATCTAGACATCAAGGATCTAGTTCAATACCATAGATCAAGGAAAGAACTATACCTAACAACTAGATATGGTAGTAGATCCTTGATATCTAAATCTCTCTAAAAGAAATATCCACTTGACATAAGTGGGTTGAGGACTAAATATTTCAATAATTTATGGCTAAATAAACGTACCTAGGTGAACATGAGTTCTAAGGTAAATACCTACTCTAACACCCCCCTCAAGTGAAGCTAGGGGCCAAAATAGAAGTGGCATGTCCACAGTATGAGTTCCATGGTAACTAGGCCTGATGATTGTTTCTCATTTGTTTACAATAACTGGGAAATGTAAAGGACTTCTGGTGAATTGCTACTCAAAACCAATAACAACAAAGTAAAGAGAGTAAAGCACCCGTGTCCAAGGAATCCCAAGAATCTCGGCTCAAAAAAAATTGTACAATGATGAAGAAGTTTGGTGTGCACTATCGTCTAAATCCACTTCTTGATCACAAAACTCAAAAACAACTAACACAGGGCTCCATCAAAATAGCTCCATACAAGGAAACTATCAACAGAGTGATGTCAAAAGTGAAAAAAAACACCAAACATAATTCGATCAACTACTACAAATAGTTGTGCCATGATCCAAGAACAAAAACTAAAGCAACAAGGCAAGGACACAAACTCCAGAGTGTCATGATCCAAGAAAAGCCAAGGTAACAAGGCAAGGACACGAAACCTGAAGAAGTAAGATCAACACCACACCCTCCCATACTGCTGAATGGGTGGAGTGACGCTACAAATCTGTATGAGTTGTTAAAACAACTACTCGAACATTGACAAACTAATAGTGGAATCCACCAGAATAGATCCCCCACAAGAGATACTGTCAACATGCCAAAAGTGTCAAAAATACAGATACAAAATCTCTCAACAAACAAGAGAGATACACTACACCTGTAAAATAAAAATTCTCAAAAAAAGAAGCATCACAATGCATAAGGTATATAAAGTGGAGCAAGAGGCCTAATGGTGGAGGAGCCATGCCTGTAGAGTACTTCTCAATGAATGTCTATGTCGCCGCCACGAGTGATCAGATATCCACCCCAAATCAACATGGATGGATGAAGAAGATGTTTGCATATGACTTGGTGCAAAATGCACAATGGGTGCATGTAAAAGAACATCAGAATGTGTTTCAGGTTGATCATGTCTGACAGTTGAAATCTTAGTTATCTCAATCCTGAGTGAAGGTGCAGAACTCATGTGTTGCTCATGATCCTCAAAAAGAGTCAAGCAGAATAAAAAAAGGAGCTCTGTCAATGTGTGATCCCAATGAAGTATCTGAACGAAAACCAATGTCATGGTGAGAATTCCACTTAACATGTGGAATAGAGGAAAGAATACCCTGTGAATGTCTGTCAATGACTCTGCTAGTGAGACCCATAGAACGGAGCATGCGAGAACTGAATGCAGTGGTATGCTTCTTAAAAAATCCATGCAGCTGAGCAGAAGTAGGATACACAACATGTGGTACTGTAATAGGCACAAATGTGGAAGAGCATGCAGTAACAAGCTTCATAGGTGTATGAGCATCAAGAGTAGGAACAAACTCAAAGACTGACAAATCAATGTCAGTGGGTTCAAGAGCAATAACTATAAGTGGACTAGGAGCATGGATATCGACTGTCCACAATATGATGGTGATGTTGTAGGCTAGCAAGTTTGTTCTGCATGGAGTGTATTATTGTATCCTTATTGTGAATGAGTGATTGTAGAAGAGAATTTTGCTTCTTGAGCGATCTATTTTCTTCCACAAATTTTACAATATCCTCTTGAAGTCCACATACTTCAGAGAAAAGCATATCATTCTCAGAATCCATGATAGGTACAAACTGCAACTCCCAAAAATTTAGGACGTCGGGCTCAGCCGAAATTGCATCCACAATTGATTACAACACTCCTCCATATTTGACACTTTATAATTATAGTGCAAGTCTTAAAATAAATATTTCCAAGGGAAAGATCACAAAAAACAAGAACTTTGTAAAAAACAGCACTCAAAACCGAGTTACCGATCAAAAGTTACAAGCTTTTTAATATTTTTCTCTGTTATTTATTTTAATTACCACTAGAACAAAATAAATTGTTGTTGCCTTTACCAAACATAAGATTAAATTTGAATCTAAGCACCTACTAGTAGGAATCGGGCCATCATATGACCATACCATATAACGAAGGGCTAAATTTTAATGGGTGTTCGCAAAATCTCAAAAAAACCCAATAAAAATTTTCCTCAGTTTCTTAACCGTGAAATCCCAAGATGAACCTATGTCTTTAGAACCACAAAAAAACCACAAAAACCGACTACCCCCAGAAATGGTCAAGTTTACAGCCAATCTTAGGGTTTTCACACCTTCCTTATCCAATGGAAGCCTCTGTTTTGCATAAAACTGCACACAGAAACAAAATACAACCAAATCCCAAATATATGAATATACAAAAATTTTATTTACAAAATAAAACTTACAGACGGATGTCAACAACAATCTCCAGCTTTGATACCATGAAATAAATGATAACCAGATCGTACCAAGCCAAGAACACAGATGCTAATCAAACACCATGATCAATAAGATGAAAGCAATTCGCCAGAATAACTTTACATAAAACCTTTGCAAACAAATGAGAAACAATATCATATATTATTATGGAACTCAATGCAATACATTGAGAATGGGCCTTGCTTAAATAGGCAAGGAATAACAATCTAAGAACTAGTCAAGGTCGTAGATCAAGCCATAAATCAAGGAAATAACTAGTAATCAAATAACTAGTCAAGACCATAGATTTAGGAGAGAACTAGACATCAAGGATCTAGTTAATACCATAGATCAAGGAAAGAACTATACCTAACAACTAGATAATATCTCCTAATATCTAAATAAGATAAAAGAAATATCCACACACAAAAGTGGGTGAGGATAAATACAATAAAGGTAAATAAAGTACCTAGGTGAACATGAGCTAAGGTAAATACCTACTCTAACAAGAACTATGGGTAATATTAAAAGGATTTATAATCTAGTTTCCCAATCCAAATGTGATATATGATGGATTAATTAGTGGGATGATGCCATAACTCAAACTACCACATTTCATAGAATTTTTGGCAAAATAAGAAACTATGTTATGATAACATGATCATGAAGCCTCATACCATAAATTTTGCATAATTTCACATAAACTTGATAATTACCCCTTCATTGTGAACCTGCAAAATCAAGCTACTCTATGGATACAAAATCAAAATTGAGGAAAATTATAAAGGTAGGGGAGCTCATCTCAGAGATAAAATGCATTGGTTGAGAGTGACAGATAGGGTCGCCAAATAATTTTTCACCCTTCTCCACTCTAGAAAAGTTGTAGTTAAAATCGATTCTATTAAATATGCCAACAATATGTTAACCAAACTCCCTGACATCTGCCAATTTTTTTCATCGTGTTATCATGGAGTGTTTACTGCCTAATATTATTTTCTTACTCAAGAAGGTACTCTCTTTCAATTCCTTCTAAATTTGAATGATCTTAAAGAAAAAATCATGTATATGGCAACTGATAAACCCCTTTGAATGGTTTTCCTAGTGAATTTTCCCATAACCTCTAGGATATGGTTGGGATGGACCTTCACAAAGTTTACTATGAAGCATTACAAACTAACACTTTGGGAGCTCTTATCAACTAAGCTAATATCAAGTTCATTCCAAAGGCTAGAGTTCCTATTACTAATGAGAGACCTATCACTATCCTAAATGTTTCTTATAAAGTCATTACTATAAATTTTTCTCTTATATTAAGGAATATTATCCCTCTCATTGTTAGAACTGAGAAAATAGGTTTCATTCAACAAATGCAGTTTTAGACAATGTTATTTCTGTTTGGTAAGATTTGTCCAACTAAAAATCCTCATTTGTGAAGATTGATTTTTAAAAAGGTCTATGATAGGATTGAGAGACCTTTCATTATTTCCATGCTTCAAGCCCTATATTTTAGACCGATGTTTGTCCTCACTATCAATATATTTTTTCAAAATGTTGGATCTTATAATACCATCAGTTGGGTGTAGCCACACATATTTTGGATTTACAAATCAATTAGGCAAGGTTATCCTTTTTCTCTATCTATATGTGCTTGTTATGGAAAATTTTAACTACATGCTTGCCAATTAATCTCCTAGAGGATTTATTAAAGGAAAACCTCTCCCTCATTCTGAACAACTCACTAGTGGAAATTTTGTTAAAGATTACTTTTTGACCCTTTTGGAAGAAGAATCTTTTGTAAAGAATGCTAGGGAATTATTGACTTTTTTTCCTTACTTTGGGCTCTTGCATTCAACAGAGAAAGCCTCAATATTACAAACTATCCCTCTCACACACACCTCCTTGATTAGAGGGATATCAATGGCAATAGATTCAACCAGGTATGTAATTCACATTTATTAGCATCCCTTTTGTTTATCATGATTCTCATTTTGAGATTTGGTCATATGTGGCTAAGAGGGTGGAGAAAAATAATGCCTACTAGATCACAAAACGTGTCTCCTTGGAAATTAAATTCCAATTTTGTTCTAAAGTTCTTCATGCCACATATGTATACTGCACTTCTTTTTTTGATCCTTCTAAATCTAGATATTGAGAGATTTTATATGGTTTAACTCAGAAGGAAACAAAGGATTCCATAGGTTTTCTTTGGCTATCTACTATAGACCTAAGTAAACATGAGGACTTGGGCTCATTGACATCAAACCTTAAGGGCATTCCTTAAGTATCAAATGGATTATCACGGGCTTAGAAGGTTCTATGACATGTAACACTTTATTGAAAATTTGCATACCTTAATAAGATCCACTTAGAAGAAAATATTGGCGTGGTATTGAGTTCTAGACCCTTCTTATCACCCTTGTGCTAGTTAAATTGGTGGTAATTATGTTGCCAAAAGAATTTGGAATTATTGGCGTTTTCCTAAATTTTAGCCATTCTAAAATTTGAGAGAAATAAGTGATTTCATGATTAGTTGGGGAGTGGGCCCACAAGATGACATCAAATTATATAAATATTTGTTAAAGATTCAAATAATTTGGTGGACTTGGGGACTAAGTGGATTTATAAAATTTATTTAATTAATTCTTATCAAATTAATTAAAATTATAATATGCAAAGCCATGTATACACTTTTATATTTTAAGCTCATCAAACAATCACTTTAGTTAGATTGCTAATGTATTTAGTGATGTGGGACCTAAGTAGTGATGTCAAGTGTAATTAATTATTATGAGAATTAGTTAATGTTGAAAGAAGTAAAGTCATTAATGCATATATTGTAAAAGCTTTGAGATGTAAAATTACAAAATAAGTGAAGGCAAGTGAAGAGGAAGTTAGTTCATGAGATGATTAGCTACAACTAGTTGTGTAACTACTTGTGGAAGGGAAAGTTTATTAAAGTGGTGATTTTGCATTGTAACGGTGTTCTTTTAAAAGTATTCAAAAGGGGTGATTTTAGATTGTAAGGGGGTTCTTCCTCCTCTTAAGATGTTGAAAATTGCAATACATATTCTTTTATTATAGTTGTCATCTTGAATTGTATATGAAGGAAGTGTAATTAGAATATTTAATAAATTTCTATCTTTGCATACATTTATTTTCATAGTAAATTTTGTGATGCGGAATTTAATAGTGGATTTGTACCATATATATGTGAAAAATATTAATATACTAAATTGTAGTTATTAATATTTACTAGTATAGATATCTTAAATACATCTATCTAAAATATGCCGAGAGATATCAACTATGAGGCACAAATCTAACTATGCAAACGTAGTATTAATATATAAAAAAGTCACAATTAATATTAAATATAATATAATAAGTATATTATAATAAACGTATTTATATGAAATACATCAATAAATATCAATTTCAAGGTTCTTAGGTGAGATTTTTTACATAACTCTTTAATCGACAACTTCATTAAATTATTTATTAATTTTTTGTTGATTTTTGGGAAACAGAATCATTTAGCTACAATATTGAGTCACTTTAAAAAATATCTATTCAATAAAAAAAGACCCAAAGATTACTACATGGCCAAGATATTACTATTTTTTAATTTGTCCATGTAAAAAAAACTATTTGACAGTTCAATAAAGTCAAATTTATGAGTGAATTTTCATATGCCGGTCAAATGAATGTCAAATTTAATGTTGAGAATAAAAGTGAACAACGCACTCCATTACAACCTTGCTAACCATTGTAGAACGTCTCTTGGCATAAAAAAATATTTTCTCAGTATTCAGTTTATTTGTATATAGAGAAGGAGATTGAGTACTTCATTTTGTTTGTGGGTTTCCTAGATGGTTCTCTGAATCTATTCCATCACAAGGTTTATCATCCTCTCATCCCCCTAGTTCTATTCTATTTTTCACCCATTTCCCTTAAATGCTCTTTTTCCCATTTTTGCTTTTCTTTAGTACTTTATGGTAAAAAGTACTCCACCCCCCCTCCACCCCCTTCCCTCAAAATCTCATCATACAAGGGAAATGCCCCTCTAAAAAGTAGAGGAAGATCACTCTTTTAATGGTGATCTCTTCCATGTTGCCAGATTTTTGTTGTTATCAATTAGGCAATTTATGAAATCTACAGTGACAAAAACCCAAGCTAGCAATTGAGAAATTCTCAAATCCAATGTATTGGAGATGGTTTCAGTAATGAACTTTCTATTAACTGATATTATTTTTGGTGTTCTTCCATTTGTAATTTTCATAATGTCCCCTTTTCCATGGTCTCATAGATTAAGAGACTTAGGATTTTTAAAAGGGAATCAAGACTATATGTGACATTTTATGCAAGGTTTCTTGTAGTTGGTTTCCTTGGGATGTTCTTAATGATAAATTATAGATCAAGAATGAGTATAGTAAATCCATTAATGAGATTCAAAATTCCACACTTGATGACTATCTCCAAAAAAATGATATCCTTTCTAAATCCCCCTAGTGGATAGATTGGAATTAACGTACTACTTCTCATTTTTACATGTAAAAATATGAGATTGGTTATCAACTTCTCACCCCTCAACATATTCAATTAAATACCATTTGGAAATTAATATCCTTGAATTCCACTTGGGCTAGGAAGTTTTCCAATCTATGGAAATCCCATATTGAGCCCAAAAATTCCCATTTTCTCTGGTACATTCTCTATCAAGGAGTACTAGTTGGAGATAGGCGTAAGCATATGGGGTTCTTGTTGTCCAAAATAACACCCATGATATTTTAACAACTTCATTCAAGTTAAATACTTAGGTGCATTTGTTTGAAAATCCACAAAAATTGGGAACTTAGTGTTCCATGGGTTTGTAAAGCCACAAAAAGGAATAGCACCATGGGGAAATATGACATGAAACAAATTTAAAAGGACTTTGTGTAATTACGAGGGAAGAGAAATTAAGTACGGATTTGGAGAAGGTCCACGAGAAGAATAAGCCATGTAAGTTGCGAAAGCTACGTAACAAAGTGATTCCGTGTAACAAAGAAAACTTGCAGAACAAGTAAGGACCGATCATCTACAAAACAAGGAGAATACAAGTTCATGCAATAAAGAGTCCGCGAAACAAGGAAATTCCATGAGACATAAAAGACTCTGCAGAATGTAGTGTACTCTATGGGAGGAGAAAGATGAAGGTGCAACAACAGATTTACACAAAATAATAATAATAAAACTCTTCGTATCATATTTCATATGCACGGGTTACATATTTATAGTCCAATATTGCTCATATAATATAGGAAGCACAAATAACCACTCAAGCAATTTACATAACAACTTGTAACATAGAATCTATTTATGTGGGTTGTTTATAAGAACCTCACTCATATATGAATATTCAAATGTACACACTAATTAATTCCTAAGATTCCCCCCTTAGTGTGAACATGGGGATAAAACACATCTAAAGAACTAGAAACAGAATCGTATGCCTTCACATACTTTTAGGTATGTATACTGATGGCTTGGATCTTATTGTCTAGATGTTGATGCTCATGACCTATCTGCTTCAACAAAATGAATGCCTTACTGGATGATCACACTTCCACCAATACACCTACATACGTGAACTCAACAGTTCCTGGTTTCACTTCTAGTGAATTCTCTTTCACCAGTCGATCGATGAAGAAGTTCGACAGTCGAAGAATATTAACAGTCATAGGATCACTCCAGTTCAATTGCCCTCATATACAACTATTCTCAAAATCAAAAATGCACATTCTCCTCATTTCAATCATAACAAGGGAAGGAAACCACACACCATTTTATCATGCACACACCACACAACTGAAAAAGAGATGCCACCATACCAAAATTCGGCCTTGTCGTTGGTGACTGACAAGAGGCGCTAATCACCCTCCTTCCTCTATTTCCTTCGACCTCTAGTTTGAAGCTGCTAACTCAGAAAATTTGGATTTTGAGGCTCAATGGTTGCTAGGACGTCAGGTAACATTGAAAATGCGTCTGTGATGCATTTTTATTTTTATTTTTTAGACTTTTAACATGACACAAATTTTGACATTTGACACAATGACCAATGTTTGTTTGACTCTTGCAAATAAAAATAGCAAGGACAATGCTTTTACACTTATTGACAAACAAAAAATGATTTTTAACTTTAGTTGATGACACAACTATGAGAAGAACATCGAATCATAATGACTTACTTTATGACTTAATTTTTTACAATAATAGTATTTTATGATTGACAATTTTTAAAAACTAATATGCATGACTCAAACAATTTAACCAACACACAATTTTTTTTTATGAATTTTGATGAGTCTCACATTAACCAAAAACATATAATTACTTATATAACAACTCTTTTAAAACCTTTAAATAAGACTAAGACTTCATGATCTTTAAACAAAACATGAAATAATGTTACATATTTATGGCCAATATTTCTCATATAATATATGAAGCAAGTATAACCACTCAAACGATATACATGAGTTGTTCTAACAACTTGTAACTTAGAACCTATTTACGTGGGTTGTTTATAAGAACCTCATGCCTATATTAATATTCAAATGTATGCATTAATTAATTCCTAACAAAAGATGAGGTCGTAGATGGCGAAAAATATCAAGGATTTATTGTCACATATTTGTAAAATTTTCAAGCTTTTGAAGTCATGGCTAGAATGATGATTTGTACAAGAGTTTTACCCTTTGAAATGTCAATAATCCTTGGTACGTAATCATTTTCAAAGTACAAAAGTATCTCATTATGATGAATCGGGTTTTTTTGGAACTGGAGGTACTATTCCTAAGTTCCTTATGTTCTCCATTTTTTTGTTGTGTCCAAATTCTACCTCAAGTCGGATAAATCATTCATTTGAGGAACCAATGGAAATGTTCCTTCATTCATTGAGTTATTCTATTCATTACTTTAACCAATGGCAAAAAAAAACATAAACCAAATCAATTAAGTGGGTCATGTAATGAACAAGTGGAACAATTTTTGAGTTCCATGAGTTCCCTATATTCCCACAACCAATTGATTATTGGTTAAATTAGACATGGATTGTATGTGAAGGAACTTTTCTCTTGTATTCCTTTAGTTCCTCAAAAATCCTACCTTCACCACTTTAATTTTATAAAGTAAGATACATCGGCCTTATTGGAAACACTTAGGACCTATTCTCGATTTTCCTCCTAACTTCCTGATTAGTCATATTTAAAGGAAATATGCAGGGCATTCAAATAAAGGTCATATAAATAATGAAAACCACTTATTTACTTGTCTATTTCACATCCTTTCAAAAAATCTGTTATAACCACTGCCCATGTTCATTCCCACACCTCTCCATAACCTATTTTCCTATGCTAGAATCTCCACCATTTGTCTAACCACTTTCAATAATTTCTAGTTTCACATTTGACAGCATTGTGAGGAAGGACACCTATCATTTTCATCTGACTAAGTAATATTTTTCACTCACTATTCTCCATTATTTCATTTTATTTCTTGTTGCTGGTACCCTTATGCCTTGGTTTTTTTTCCATATTTTGTTGTAAGGATAGTTTTTCTCATACAAGTTCTCCTAATCTAGTCAAAATGAAGTTCTAATATGTGGGATATGAGCCATACTTTCCTCCCTGGAAACCTTTCTACCATAAATTGGTGACTTCAATGATGCAAAACACATAGATCTGGATAGAATTTTGGGGAAGAGTGAAACACAAGATACCTAAGTCCATTGGCTCAAAGGATTCTTGGTAACAACCGAACCCATGCTATAGGTTTTCCTACCTCTTTCCAATGTAATGATAATGTCTTGACATGTAGCTTCTTATTTTTACCCTCCATTTAAAGAGTTAAGAGATCCTCAGGGCTAAATCATTACTCAACTAAATGCACATCACATTAATTTATTTCTTAGTATCCTCACTTTTTTATTAGATAAGGTAAGAACATGGATTGGCTCATAGAGCCCTTATAAGATAGGATGTATCGTGAAAATAACCAAGTATAAACACAAAAAGAGATAGGAACCGAAAGGGTTAAACAGGCTTAACTCCATAAAATAGAGGTTTAGAAAATAATAACTACCAGAGAGATCAAAAAACAAACAGTTTGACAGTTTGCAAAAAGGATACCAAACGCCCAAACCAACAGAAACAGAATTTACAAAAACTTTTGACAAATAGAAGGGTTGTTGGGGTATCCCCAATTTTGAAAATACTATAGTATTGACTCTATATTAATCCTAAAAAGATTTTTATTTGACTCCTAATAATGTACCATACTATGTTTGCAAAGTCTTGGCTTGAATACAAAGAAGAAAGGACCTTCAAAGCTATGCCAAAGACTTTATATAGGAGTGATTTTATTGAAGATTTATGAAACAGTTATAACCATTCTAGAAAGGGTGAAGGGTTTCCCCTCTACTAAATAATTTCAATATTAAATGTGCATCTTTGTTTAACATAATTTTTGAAGGCAAGAAAGCTTGGAATTGGGGAGAAATAATTTGTGAAAACCTTAATCAACAACTAATTCAGGTCCAACAAACTAAATCCTTCCATATGACTTCCTATTTTATATATACTATTGTTGGATACAAAATTTGGATTGGCTTATCAAGTTAGTGTAACCAGAAAAATATACCAATCTATGATTTTTATACTCATTTAACCTTCAAAAATAGTAAAATCCATTTTAGAAGTGTTAATGATTCTTTCACTATGCTTATAGTTAGATTTCTCAAGGGATGTTTTTCTAACATAATTTCTCAGGAAATCAAGACAACTAATAGTGGTATATGGAAGCATGTTCATTCAATTTAAGATATTCTCATTTATCAAAACTTAATAGGATTCAAAGGAATTACATACAAGCTTCCCATCTATTGTAATGATAAGATTATCCTCATTGAATTTTGTAGACAATTGGATATTCCTCATATAACTTGAATGGATAAGAAAGTGTTTGGTATTCAATTCCCAATATCCCTAGGAAATTATACTTGCGGAAAAGCTATTGATGAAAAAAATATCGAGAGAAATATTTCCCCTTTCCATATGCGTCCATTTTGAAAAGAGAGTGTCTTTTGAAAACAAGAGCTTCATCAACAATTATATCCATTTTTATCATGTACCTTCATGCTGCCCACAGTTTAATATTATTGGGAAGATTGTGATGATGAATCCTAAATAAGAAAAAGGATGTATGAAAGAATGAAAATTCAAAAAATTCAATAATTCAAGCTATATAAAGTACCAGATGGCATAATTGATTATAATTATGAATTTCTAGAACTTGAATTTGTATTCTATCCAATTTTCTCCTCTTCCTACCATTGAATGGTCACTTAAGGAGAAAGATAGTCTTGATGATCTCACTACTCTTGTTCTCTCAATAATGAAGAAATGGTACACCAAAAAATGTACATAATTAAAAGCTTCTCAGGAGGTAGTCTCTCTCTAAGACATTCCTTCTTCCTCCACTTAGCAGGAACTTGGTAGAAAAGTATATGTATGGACCTCAAAGTCTGTATCATCAAAATAAAATGACAAAAGTGATAACATCCAAAAAGAAGAAAATAAGGAAGATTATAAAAAAAAAGAAATGAAGGAGGAAAGTGAGAAGGAAGGAAATGAAGAAGAAGAGTAATGTGAATAGAAAAAAGAAGAAAAATAAGTCATTGAAAGTTTAGGTCAGAATTTAGGGAAAGAAAGTGTTTCTAGGTTTAAATTTAATATAAGAAGACCTTCTACTTCTCATCATGCAAACACTATAGTTTTCTATGCATCATATTCTTATCTTCCTCCCATAGAACTTGGAATGAAAACAAAAAGTTCATATTTGGGTGATATTTTAAATACTTCATTATCTTGGATACATCCCATGGTTAAAACTAAAAAGTGAAAAACTTAATCAAAAGTTAATGTTCCTAACAATGATTTTGTGGCTACAATTCTTGGTACTCCTACACCTAAAAAAATCTAACATAACTTCTGTCTTGGTTACTGATGCTTCAGGTCAATAATTTTTCGAAATTACCACACCCACAGTTGATAAGAATGAGCATGAGATTTATACCCCTGATTTTGAGGTCAAAATGATCTCTTTCGGGGTGTATACACTTGAAGGGGAAGCGGAAAATTTGAAAGAAACTATTTCAAAAATAGTTGAGAGGGTTGAAACAAGGAAAAAAAAAACATAGAGAACAGTTAGAAAAATAAATTTAAACCATTTCAAGCTGCATTAAAGTATTTTCTTTCTCCAAATATTACTCCTTCGGATGCTCTTCCACAATGAATCACATCATCTAATTTTGATATAAAATGAATTACTAAAGTCCACAAGATCATACCCTTCATGGAAAGGTTATTGATGAGGTCTTGGATGAAAAAATATTTATGAATGGCATAACTTTCTTTGATGAAGCACATGTGGATTCTATGAGAAACTCATTATAGATTTTTTTCAAATACGTTATGGAGGTCGAAAATATTGAAAAAATAATCCAAAGTATGTGAAGAAATAATTCAAGGATATTCACACCATGGTTGTTACCAATTGAAAACTCCTCCTTTCAAATAAAAACATTTGATGCCACCTAGCAAAGAGCACTATGTCTCACACATGGTCATTTAGTGTTGAATGGAGATTAAAAGTTCTTGAAGAAGCTTCTACTAAACTACAAAACACACTTCAAAAGGGTGAATCCTTAAAATCTGAAATCTTCACCGTTAATCGCATAGCCCTCCATTGTGATATCTTATAAGACAATTATTCTCGAACGGAATTCAACAGATGAAATCAACTAGAACAATTCAATAAATTGATTTAAATAAGATTTATATAAAACTAAAAATATTCACTGAAGACAAAATGGAAGAAATTTTTAAGTTGATCAATGTAATAATTGAGGCTTTTTAAAGGTTTAGCTAAATTTGGTGGAACAAGCTCATAAATGGAGAAATACTAAGGAATAATGGATGAACAATCTTACTAACACTTTAGTGCTGAAGGAATAAAAAATATCAGATGTAGTGACTAAATTCAGAATGCATGCATTGAATCTCAAAGTCCCATCTGCTTCCATTTCTTCTCTTCCAACTTCAAGTGCTAGTCATAAATAGTTGTTATGTTTTATTTTTGAAAATTAAATTAAATGTAAAAGTCATTTAAGTGACCTAACTAATAAAAATATTAGTCACTTACATAATTATTAGTTACTACCATGTAGTTATTCACCTCCTCATGCTTATAAAAGGCTTCTATTATTCTTTTATAAAGGGGTTGGATGTTAGTTAATTGACGTAAAAAAGGAAAAATAATTGTTGAATACTAGAAGAGAACTCATTTTTCCTATATTTCTATCTTTTATCATATGTTTTTGGTCATATACTGTAGCATTTACATATTATTAGGTTGTGAAACTTTGTGTTCATATTTGTTTGTCAGAAGTTATTGAACTTGGAGTCTATATATATATATATCATATCTAAAGCAAAGAATCTCCATCATATGTGAATGTGTATTCTAAAACTTTAAAAACATGAAAGAGTAAAGTAAGATATAACTTATTCTTAGTTGAAAATTTTTGCTTTTCCTTCCTTCTTCACTATTACTATCTTCAGATTGGATTTCTATTCAAACTTCTTTTTCTCTATGTTCAACCCCATATAATTTCATAGTAAAACTAACATCCTCATAAAGATATTTCATAAAATAACTATATATTTTGTAAATATTGTAGGATCAATTTTTCTCTGAATAAGGGAACCTCCCCATTAAAGAGGAGGGATTTTTGTCCCCTGAACTATTGACATTTTGCTTGTCTGCAAATTTTCTGACCAACAAGGAGTCAACCATTGTTCACAGATCAATGTGGAAGTGAGGAATGGAGCCATGGGTCATCAAAGGTTCACAAAGCAAAACAAAAAGTTATGGATGATAAGATCAAGATGCCGGAACATCAGGAGTCTGAGAAGCATAATAAAGACATTCCTAATTCGAACTAGGAAATCAACCACTGCAATAACCATAATTTAATTTTGAATGACACTGTCCTTATGCACTGACAATCTGATGGCATGTGATTGGAGAAATGTTAGGTGCCCATACCTAGCCTGTGAAATTGGTCCTTGGTGGTGGTGGGGTGGTTGAATCCATTGATTGTTGGATGTGATTGGTCCCTTCTCCTTTATCTCTAAATTCTATAAATGTAAGTGCAAAAGTACATAATAATGTTTCACTTTTCTACTAAGTCCAAGAACTTTTACCTTTTGAGATGAAAGATTTTACTCGTAAACATTTGTGACACACTTTTGAAGATTTCATGTTCCTCAAATATGTTAGACTGTAAATGGATAAGTTCTTCATATTCAATGTAAGTGTGATTTATTTTCTTTAAATGATTTGGTGTTTGATGTGAACATTTTTATCCTCTTACTGGTCTTTAGTATTATTCTATTTATTTCTTTCAAAGTTTTTTGCACATTGTCTTGGGTTTTTGCATGTGTTTTCATATATATGTCCTTAGATACAGGATCAAACCCTATTATTCTTTGGTGCATCACCTCTCTTTATTTAAACATTTCTATCTCAACCCTGGTCCTTTAGAATACTTAGGATATTATTAGATAGTTGTAGTATAGTGATAGTTAGTCGTAGTGATCTAGGATAGAAGGAAGCCAAAATTCTCTGGAGATTGACCTCATAGGCGTAATTTCCCCACACTTTGGAGGTCTTTCCAAGTTTCAGTAAGATGATGAGCTTGATGTCAACAAAGGGTGAAATTTTAGGTGATTTTTTTTTTGGCATTCCCAGTAGGACAATTTGAGTTAATTATTGCTCACTTTTGATCATCTTTCCCTAAGATTGATGCATGTCCTAGTGGATTTCAACTTTAGAAGCTTTTTTCTACACATCTGGAAACTCCCAAGTTTAGATCTACTACTTTCAAGTACTCCAATCCCCTTTTTATGAGAAGGCTATAAACAAGACAAAGTGTAGCAAAAGGATAATCTTTTGATTATCTGCAACTTTCACGCAAAAGGAGAAGGGAAATATCAGTTCAAGGGTATCATTCACCTCCCTACAAAAGTTTCTCCAATCCTCCCGGTAGAACCATCTCTCTTTCCATTAGAAATCTCATACCTATTCCCTTCATGGCACATCAAATAAATTTATATTTTGTATCATTTAATGGAGGTAGTCCTTTAGCCCTAGCGGGTCGTAATGATACCCCAATAGCTGCTCTTAAAAGTATTTCATATTTATTAGTGAAAATATTTCTACCCATCTAGATTATATTTTATATGTTTCAAATGTATGCTCAGTCCATTATGTAACTTATGATGATGTAGCTGTTATAATTTTAACTTCTTCCCTAAAAGGAAAAAAATTGCAATGGTATAGAAGCTTACAACCTACTTCAATCCATTCATGGGGATGAGTTTGGAGATATACGTTACAGATAGTTTTAGAAAAGGAATACAATATTTCCCTACTAGAACATATGACAACCATTAAAAGGGCCCCTAATGAGCTCATGGAAAATTTCAACTTCAGATTTCAGAAAACATGGGACAAGATTCCAACTCTTCAAAGATTAACCCCTCAAGGTGCTTTCTTAAACTTTCTAAGATCTATAAATTATGATATTGTTGTAATGATACAATCTATGGGAGCCATACCATTATCTTATGTATATAAAACAACTATTAGAGTTAACAATTATTTTATACAAGATGGGAAAATATCTCCTAGATTACCTACACCCCTATTTCCTGAACCACCTTAGAATATTCATCCTTCTCTTACTCCTATGCCTTAGCCAAATGCATCATCATTTGCCTCCACATCTTATTGATCTCATAAGAAATATGATAGTGATGACCGTAGAGCTTGGGAAAAGAACATATCAAATGAAATTATCTCCTTAAAGAGGAAACATGATAAAACATCTAGAAATTACCCAAATTTTCAACCAAGGGAAATCTTCAAGGCATATGTTTAATCAAGGCTATCAGTAATAAAGAGTTCAGTATCCTAATCAAAGATATGGCCAAAATAATCAGAAAAATAGATTCCAGATCCATAATCAAAATTTACCTCTTCAAATAATTGCTCCTACAAAACAACTTCCTGCCAGCAAAACCAATAAAGCTCTTATTCCAGTGCAAAATAATGTAATACAAGAAGCTAAATAGTATTTTCCAAGTATCCAACCACATAATCAAAATACTTGTGAGAATAACATCTAATTTTAGGCCATCATGGTATAAAAATCTTTCAATCAACAAAAACCATTGATGGAAATGACAAATCCCAATGAAGAAACATTAAAACAAGCCTCTGTAGAATCCAATCTCATGTTATGCACTCCTAAAGAAATATGTGTGGTTAATCAAGTCACAAATAACTTAAACATACCACCGTTTCATGTTGCAGATAATACAAGGTCAAAAAAGAGGTAGATAGAAATGGATACTCCATCCCTTTCAATGCAAAGTCTGCATCTCAAAGAAAAGCAATATGTGTACTTAAGTGGAAGTATGCAAGTGGTTTCTTCAAGTGAATCTAACTTTTTGGAAGAAAATCTGCAATACATTGAGAACCCACAGAATAAAGAAATTCTACCATCCAAAGCACTACTTCCACCAATTGAGCACACAAAAGGAGAGACATCAACACCATTGATGCATAAGTCCACAGATATTCCTTTGAACATTGTCAAGAAAATGAAAAAGATAAACCTGAATGTGACAATATGGGATGCCTTATCTATCCCATTTCAGAGGGATATCATGTAAGAAGTTTCTAAGTAGTTGTCGTAATTTAAACTAGTTATGCGGAAGCCAAAATTTGCATTCAACATGTGCCAACCAAAGGATGAACAAGTAGGTAAGGTTGAGAAGCCTCCACCATTCTACATGTCTCTAATTTTAGGAAAGCACCTATTGCATAATTGTATGATATATTTAGGTGCTAGTACTTATGTAATGCCCAAGAAAATAGCAGACATTTTAGGCATTGAGTACAACCAAACTTCTAGGGGAGCCCTGCAGCTTGATGGCTCAACTATAAAAATATTAGGAGTGATAAAAGATATTAAGTTAACACTTCATGTTTGTCCAAGATTAACCATAACTTAAGATATCTCAATTATAGAATTACCTCCTTTCTTTTCGATCTACCTATTAAGACATTTCACAGCCAAAGGGGTTGGGTGTTTGTCTTCTAATTGGTATCACATGTTCTTAAGAACCAGATATGGCAAAAGATTTACCATTAGAGCTGATCCAATTTCCATTTACCATGTTGAATCTTACAACCATGTTCCCCTCAACTCTAATTGTGTAATACATGAAGAGGAAGAAAATTAATTAGTGTCAACACAAGATTAGTGTACCTGATATTTTATTAGATGAATGTGCCAAGGATAATTATGGTTTTTTTTCTTATGATACAACTGTAGAGGCTGGTTTAGGTACTGATTGCGTCCATGAAGAAGAATTCACAACCCTCCTTCACATAAAAAAGAAAATAATGCTTCTGGTTTATGGAAAATGTTCTTTGATGGCTGTAGAAGTAGAAATGGAGTTGGGATGGGCGTAGTTATTTTTTCTACACCATAAAATAAGTTCTTATTTTCTCATAGGTTGCAATTTACATGCTCTAACAATGTAGAAGAATATGAATCCTTGATTCATAGATTGTTATTGGCAGAGAAGAGGCATATTAAGTCCTTGCAAGTGTTTGGGGACATTGAGCTAGTTATTCTTCAAATCATGAGAATATGTGCTACCAGTAATAATATTTTAAAATCTTATAGCATTGAGTATATGATATCATGGAAAAATTTCATGTCATTAACCTACAAGTGGTGCCAAGGAAGTTGAATGCAAAAACATATCAGATGGTGTCTATTAAATCACAATTCTCTCCATTTGAGGACCTTATCCAAGGTATTAAGCAACATGTTAAAATGGTAGTGAGGCCATCCATTCTAAAAAATGAGTTTATTTGGTAGGTCTTTGATAATGATTAATAAATCGTTCAATTCATCCAGAATGATGTGGAATTTTCATCAAACTTGCAACCTGAGTTGTAAGAAAGCTATGATGAGCAGATTATTCAGTTAAGGACCAATAAATTACCTAAAGGATTGGTAAGACTTAAAGATATATTCAAAAATGATGATGAAATCAAATGGGAAGGAAGAACATAACAACCAAGGAGGACTCTAAACCAATCACCATTTCACAAGACAAAGAGTTGCTATGGAAATGTATCTGATGAAATTGAAAAGTAGGATTTCATTTCCTTGTGTCAAAAGTAAAGTGATATCTTTACATGGAGATATGAAGATATTAGAGTATTTGATACAAATATTGCTCAAAATGCTATAGATCTTGACCCTAATGCCAAACCAATTAGACAAAAGCAAAGGCCTACCAATCCCAAAATAAGGCCCCTCATGAGAAAGAATTATCCAAACTCATAGAGGCTAAAATCATATTTCCCACCAAGTATTCCTCTTGGGTTTCTAATCTAGTCCTTGTTAGGAAGAAGAATGGAAAAATCAGTCTATGTGTGGATTTCAAATATTTGAATAGAGCCTCCTTGAAGAATCACTATTCTATACCCTCTATAGATAAAATTTTACAAACAATGGTGGGAGTTGAAAGGTTCTCTCTTTTGGATGGTTATTATGGCTTCAACCAAATGAGGGTTAAGGAAGAGGATACACATAAGAAATATTTCATGACCAAATGGGGAATATATGCTTATGAGAAGATGCCATTTGGTCTAACCAATGCTAGTGTTACTTTCCAAAGAGCCATGAATATTACATTCAAGAGTTATATAAACAACTTTATCCTTGTCTACCTAGATGATATTATAGTTTTCTACAAAGTAGGATAAAATCACATGAAACATATCAAGAAAGTGTTAAAAAGGTGTAGAGAGTTTGGAGTATCACTCAACCCAAAGAAATGCATCTTTGTGGTTCTGTAAGGCATACTTCTGAGTCATGATGTATCAAAAGAAGGTATTACTATTGACCTAGAAAGTATCTTGACCATCCTCTCTCTCTCTCTCACTGCCAGCTCATAAGAAAACACTATAATATTTCCTAAGGAAATATTAATTTGGTGAGGAATTTTATCCCTAACTTTGCAAGACTTGTCAATCCCATTACCTTGATGCTCAAGAGGAATGTGACTTTTAAATGAACCAATGAAGGAAAGGAAATATTTGTTAACATAGAGGAAGAAATTGCTCAAGAACCCACTCTCATCAACCCATATTATTCAGAGGACTTCATTCTATACACCTATGGGGTTGAAGCTAGTGTTGTTGTGATGTTGACGCAACATAGTGATATATGGCGGTAGGCCCAATAGAATTCTATACAACCCCCTTAGGGGAGAGAGGGGGGATACTCTATATTAATCCATTCGACCCCTATATATCTACCATAATAATTAATAGACCATGCATTCCATACCTGACCATATATATCTATGGGCGGATGAATGGTTGTATAATGTATATTATGGATGATGGTAGATGGATGGCCCTGAACTATCTATTTTATAGGCCATCGGCCCGAACTGCCACGTAGCCAACCCCTATCTCTATCTGGGGTGACCCCTATATATAGAACTCTATCGGGTCACCTATTTTACATCTATAGCCTCCCCCAGATAATAGATATGGCACCTCCTCTCCTACCCCTCAAGAGAAGATATATAGAGGGGGGATAAGATAAGATAAGATAAGATAAGATAGTTCAGGGTGGGGGGATCTGGTTGGGGGAGCTAGTGGAATGACCTATCAAGATTGAGTTGTTCTATGATGAAACACACCTACATTTACTGGTTGTCGAGTACCCATAGGTTTAGAACAACCATTTGCCTTCTTCCATCAGAAGCTTAAGGATTATGAATTGAAATACATTCATGTGGAGAAACATATTTTTTTCCATCATGAGAGATTTTAAGAAATTCAAGTGTATACTCACAACCAATAACATCAAGGTATTAGTCTCCCATCCCAGTGTGAGACTTCATCATGGGAGCTAAGATCAACGAAAAGAGAGCTGAATAGGTAACAAATATCATAAAATATGATGTGACTATAAAGGCCACTAAGCTAGTTATAGGAAGAAAATTGTGCAAGAAGTTGGCTATTTATGTTGAGAATAATCAAGAAGCTTCCTATCCCATGAAGGAAGAGAAAGAAAAAATAGTTACATTCCCACCTAATTAAAATAGATGGATGAACAACATGGCCAAATTCTTATCTACAGGCCAATATTCTTTAGGTTTGCGTAAATCTAAAAAGATATTTAAGATTGTAGTCCATTCCTTATGCATTAATTGGCTGAGTTTTTTTTATAAAGAACATGGATGGAGTATTACTAAGGTGCATTGAAGGAGAGCAAGTGAGTAAAGTCTTAGTGGAATTCCAAAATGGATTCTCTGGAGGAAATTTCTCTGCAAAGGCTACAAATGATTTAATATAAATTGAATTAAATATTAATTTTAGAGTAACTATTATAACTAATGATATGCAAGTGATAAACTACAGTAAGACGCAAGCAATAAGCATATACAATATGAAACCCTAAGTAATAGAGAGAAATAAGGTGACTTAGCCAATTTATGAGTGATCTGAGCTAAGGAACTACTGGAGTAGACTGGGAAGAGTGTCTTCAAGACTCATTAGAGGTTATGGAAATCAGAGATGTGCATGAAAGAAGTGCTAATGAGAGGGCATGAGTGCCAAGGTGTTAGTGACTGATCTGGGCTCTAATGTCTAGTCAGATAATCAGGTGATGTCCTTTTTTGGGATGGAAGAGCTTCCGTATTGGTTGTCTTTTGTTGCTAGGTTTTTCTCCAATATTGTTGGTCATACATGTAACCTGAAAAATAGATATCTAGGTGCACATAACCAAAAACCACATCAAACCTAATAAATAAGATGCAAAGTGGGGAGTCAAATTGACCCCGACAGTCACCCAAAGAACGATATTACGACCAAGCATTGCACTACATCTCAGACTCCATGTAGTTCTGTGTGAATGTGTGTGTAATGATGCCCTAGGTTTCCCTTATGCAAGTTGCACTATGATAGTAGGATATATATAGAATGCTCCAAGTATGCAAATGTGTGAGATGGAATAAAATGAACTTCCCCTCCTATGATGTGTATGTAGCCCTTGTCCCTTGTATGGATGTGTTAGATGTATGCCTTTTAAATACTTTCGTGCCCTAAATTCAAGCTTAGTTGATAGTAGATAATGCTTAGTGCTTGGCCCCTAATTTTGGAGAAGTAACTAAGTATATATATATATATATATATATATGATTCCATTGTTTGAATTTCATAATTGACAACTGAAAGGCCAACCCAAAGTGTTAAAAGGTGACCAAGAATTAAAAGAGACCCAAAAGAGCAAGAAGATGAAAGAAAGGCTCAGGAGCTCCCAATAGGGATAAGAGCACTTGGGCACTTCTATCATAGCTAGGAGCTAGTATCTGAGGCCATAAAAATAAATCAGTCAAGTTCTATCAAGGCTGTAAGATGTGTAATGCCAATAAAAGTGCAAGAGATAAAGCAAAAGGCCCAAAAAGAGTTGTCAACCACTAGTTTTATTGCTTAGGAATCATATATACATTAGTATGCTGTAATACCTAGAAATGTACCCAAGTGCATAGATTTTATGTCTACATTTTTCCCCACATTATGTTATTAAGTGATTACTCGATAACATAAAGTAAATAAAAGACACAACCTTGTAATCCTATAGATAAGAGTGTTGTTGATAGTGCATTGAGTAGAAAAGTGAAGTGTGAAGTGATCATAATGTGAAAGTGTGGAGACTAGGAAAGGGAAGTAGACTATAGGGGTGAAGTCTATGTGTAGTAGTGTGTTGTTAGAGCTTGTGGTTGCTGATGTGAGTTAATTTTTTTTACGTATTAAGGAAAAACCTGCAAAAGAAGAGCGAGAAAGTAGTCAAAGTTCCATATGTGAAAAATCATAGTAATGTATGTATAAGTAAGTAAAAAGTGTGTAAAAGTAAAAGGAAAGTGTGCACTTGATCTATAAGAGAATAAAGGATAGAAAGTTTTCCTATTTGATTTGGAGATGTTGCTGGATTTGGATCCATTGTTGCTGATGGTGAGGTTTTTGGGTGATCTTGTGCCAAGAGAAATTTTTTAGGTGATCTCACGCCAAGAGAAGAGTGTTGGGGAGAGAGGTCTAGTTTTTATCTCCTTTCATGATGCTTCTCAATAAGCACCATGGTAGATGGCACGTCTTTGATTTGTAACCTGTTGTTCATGTTGTAACTGATTGTAACTGATTGCATGCATTCTGTAACTAGAGGTAAGTTCCTACTACTGGAGATTGTGCTGAACTAAGAAATTAGATTTTCCCCCAGGACACTAACACTCAGGGGGATACAAGTGCCCACCGCTATTGTCCAATATTTGGCGCTAGTGTCTACTTTGTGTTTTGGGCCCAAATATGATTTTGGACTGCTCTGTAACTATGGGCATGTGCTATTTTTGTAATATGTTGATCTGTTCTAGAGCTCTGAGTTGTTGTAAGGGTGATTTGTTCACCTAATAGACCTCCCTTATTTGGGGTGCATGCGATGAATCTTTTCCAAAAGAGAGGACCCAATACTGATATGCATATATGATATTGGATACCTGCAGGGGGTAGGGGATGTGCATTGTAGAAACCAAAGCGCATGCAAACAAGATGGATTAGTAAACAAGTATTAGTTATAAAAATAGCTAGTATGCAATAGAATAACATGTAATAACCAACTAGGAAGACAAGATGGACTGTAAAAAGATGGTTTCATACATGGGACATCACTCACAATGTCATAAGACAATCAGATCTGTAATGGTCATAAACAAACAATAAGTAAGTATGACATAGGGCATAGCCCGCAAACAATAATAAGCAAGAAGTGACAGATAACCATGGTTGTATAGGTCATGTAAGGCAAATGTTACACATGAAATAATCATTAGCATGTTATTAAGATAAGTAGTATGTCAAGGAATGTATATATCACTAAAAAAGTAAAGTGGTAGTGCTAAGAAGTAGTAAATACTGTAATAATAGGACATGCGATTCGTAGAGTATGAGAGTAGTAAAGGATAGAAACCCCAAGGAGCCTCAATAGGACTAATAAAGAGTAGTGTCGAGCATCATGCATCGTGTATGAATATGTAAAATTCCTACATTCACCTCAAGATACCAATTAAATGTGCATGTGTATATAGAAAAAGATAACGATTTACTAAGTATCCAACTAGCGTAGGAAACAATGTGTAACAAGTAAGTAGAATGAGCTAACAAGAGTAAATTTAACCAAGATATGTAAATGATGTGTGAGTGTGATGGTGTGCAGTGAGATGTAAGATGTGAAGATGAGGAGATCCACATTTCCCCCCATCGGATATGCATGAGATGAGGTTCATTTAGGAATGCCCCTCAATAGTCAAGTATGAACCATAGAACAAGAGTGCATCATCGGGTAATGATTGTATAGATATTTGAGTAGGCTTGAAAATATCAATCATGAAGCACATAACATGAAATGTAGATGATGCAAGTTTCATTTAAGAATTTGACCCTCTACAGTAAAATATGAACCATGGAACTAAAGAGTGTCATTGGGTAATGAAGGTGTTGTATGCGAGTGAGAATAGATGTTATGAAAGATGTATCATGAATCATTGAGCCTAAAGTGTAGAAAAAGTGAATGATGTAAGGTTCATGTAAGAAGTGTTCCCTCAATAGTCAAGCATGAACCATAGTACTAGAGGGCATCATTGGTTAATGAAGGTGTTGTATGTGAGTGAGAATATATGTTATGAAAGATGTATCGTGAAGCACTGAATGTGAAGTGTAGCAAAAGTGAATGATGTGAGGTTCATGTGAGAAGTTTTCCCTCAATAATCAAGCGTGAAATGTAGCACTAGAGTACATCATCAGGTAATGAAGGTGTTGCATGCGAGTGAGAATAGATCTTATGAAATATGTATCATGAAACACTGAGCATGAAGTGTAGAAAAAGTAAGCGATGTGATGTTCATGTAAGAAGTGTGCCCTCAACAGTCAAGTATGAATCATAGCACTAGAGTGCATCATCGGGTAATGAAGGTGTTGTATGCAAGTGAGAATAGATGTTATGAAAGATGTATCATGAAGCAATGAGCATGAAGTGTAGAAAAAGTAAACGATGTGAGGTTTATGTAAGAAGTGTGCCCTCAACAGTTAATCGTGAACCATAACACTAGATTTCACCAAATGATTTAATTTAAATTGAATTAAATCTTAATTTCAAAGTAACCACTATAACTGATGATATACAAGTGATAAAATATAATAAGACGCAAGAAATAAACATATACAATATGAAACCCTAAGCAATAGAGAGAGAAGGTGACTTAGTTGATTTTCGAGTGATCTGGAAGTGATATGGGATGAGGAACTGCTGAAATAGACTGGGAAGAGTGTCCTCAAGACTCAATGGAGGTTTTGGAACTCAAAGATATGGAGGACAAAAGCACCCATGGGAAGATAGGAGCGCATGAGTGCTAGTGACTGATCTAGGTGCTCAGGTTTTGTCCTTTTCTAGGATGGAAGAACTTCGCTATTGGTCCTCTTTTATTACTTTATTTTTTATTTAATGTTTTTGATTGTACATGCAACCTACAAAATAGATAGCTAGGTGTACATACCAACAAACCACATCAAACCTAATAAAGAAGATGCATAATGGGGACTCGGACTTACCCCGATGGTCACCCATAGATTGATCTTACAACTGAGTGCTACACTACATCTCAGACTCCATGTAGTTTTGTGTGAATGTGTGTATAATGATGCCCTAGATTTTCCTTGTGCAAGTTGTATTATGATAGCGGGCTAGATCTAGAATGCTCTAAGTATGTATATGCGTGAGATGGAATAAAATGAACTTCCCTTCCTATGTTGTGTATGTAGAGTGATGCAACCATTGTCCCATGTATGGATGTGCGAGATGTATGCCTTGGAAATGATCTTTCTCTTTAGATGTAAACTTAGGTGATAAAAAATAATGCTTAGTGCTTGGCCCCTTATTTTGGAGAAGTAACTAAGTATATATATGATTTCCTTGTTTGAATTTTGTAATTGATAACTAAAAGGCCGACCCAAAATGTTAAAAGGTTCCCAAGAAGTAAAAGAGACCCAAAAGAGAAAGAAGCAAAAAGAAAGGCTCATGAGTGCCCAGGAGGGACATGAACATTTGAGAACTTCTGTCCTAGTTAGGCACTAGTTTTTGAGGCCATGATCAATCAAGTTACGTCTAGGTTGTAAGATGTGTAATGCTAATAAAAATGTAAGAGATAAAGTAAAAGTCCCAAAGAGAGTTTTCAACCACTAGTTTTCTTGCTTACGAATCATGTATACATTAGTATGCTTTAGGACCTAGAAATGTACCCAAGTGCATATATATTTTTTCTACAACAACAGAAAAATATTGAAAAAATGATACTTCTGGCCCACATTAAAAATGAAAGAAGTGTGCTCTTTTAACTAGTAGAAATAATATGGTGGCCCTCCCACGGATTAACCCTCTTCTCAATGGGGACTTGATTTCATTGGCATGATGCATCCAATATCAAGTGTGGGTCACAAATGGGTCCTAAGAACGACTGATTACTTAACCGAGTGGACATAAGCCGTGGCACTCAAGGAAGCAACTAAATCAACTAACCTTGATTTCCTGGAGGATATTGTAATGAGGTTTTGGGTTCCCCAAACTATTATTTATGACAATGCTAAAGCCTTATTAGGCTATAAAATTTCTGACTATGATTTCAAGCATGCCATCTACCTAAATACTTCTTCTAATTATTACCATCAGGGTAATGGATTAGCTAAGTCTACAAATAAAAACCTGGTCAGAATAATGAAGAGGACAATGAAGATGAGTCAAAGATAAAGGAATACAAAGATAAAACATGCTATTTGGGTTGACAGGATCACATCTAAAAGAGTAATTGATAATTCTCCTTTCATCCTTGTATATGTTAGAGAGGCCAGTATACCATTATATTTTGAGTTGAGCTCTTTTGAACTGACACGTCAGTTAGAATTGGAGCTTAGAGAAGATGAAAGAGTAGTCTGAATGATGGAGCCGGTTGAACTTGAAGAACTAAGGAAATACGCCATGATCAAGTTAGAGGAACATCAAAGGTCAACCAAACAATTTTTTAACAAGAAATCCAAAGCACATGCTTTCAAAATAGGAGACCTAGTTTTAAAATGGGACCCAAATAGAGCTAAACCATGGTGACACTCTAAGTTTGATGCACTTTGGAGTGGGCCATATATCATCACTACCTATAAGTAGGCTCTCTTTTGAGTTGTCTAAACATGATGGAGAAGCACTTTAAATCCCAATCAATGGGATTTATCTCAAACCTTCTCATTGAGTCTATTTATTACATCTTGTACATAGTTTTTTGTTTTGTTTCCTTTTACTTGTTTTTGTTGGAGGGTCCCTAATGTTGTGTGTTGTGATCACTGATAAAGTGCCTCTTCCTAATCCTTTTAGTGAGCATTCAAATAAGTGCTTTATTTCATGTGTTGGGTCCACAAAACAAAACAAAGTTAAAAAGTCACGCCAACAGGTATACTCCACATAATGAAGTGGAATGTAAATTGAGAGACCGTAGATAAAGGAGTAGCTTGATCTTGCTAAAATTTCTAACTCATATGCTTACTCCATGCCCAATGTATATGCCATGATACTAATCGACCCATATAGTAGGCATACGTTCCTTGAAAGTCACCAAAATAACACCCATGCTATTTTGAAAACTTCATTCAAGTTAAATAATTATGCGCTTTTGTTTGAAAAATTATGGAAATCATGAACTTAATGTTCTGTGGGCTTGCAAAGCCATGGAACAAAAGAAACATCACCATGGGGAAATATATCGTAGAACAAAGGAAAATCGATTCACGGAATTGTAGGAGAAGAAAGGACTTCACAACATTGCAAGGGAAGAGAAATGAAGTGCAGAGTTGGAGAAGGTCTGCAAGAAGAGTAAGCCTTACAAGTTACGAAAGCCGCAGAACAAAGAGATTCCACACAACAAAGAATACCCATGAAACAAGTAAGGAACAATCATCCACAGGATAAAGAATATACAAGGCCACACAACAAAGAGTTTACGAAACAAGGAATGCCTCGAGATAAAAAAGACTCTGCAGAATGCATTGTACTTCGTGGGAGGAAAAAGATGAGGCCATGAATGATGAAAAATAATTGAGGAGTCAAATTTTGTTGGCGATATCAAGGAAAAAGTGAGGAATGGAGCTGCAGGTCATCAAAGGCTCACAAAGAAAAATAGAAAGTTGTGGATGATAAGATCAAGATGGAGGAACATTAGGAGTTCGCAAAGCACAAAAAAGTTGCGCCTAATTTGAACCAGGCGCTCAACCACTCCAACAACCAGAATTTAATTTTGAACAACACCATTCTCATGCACTAACAATCTGATGGCATGTGATTAGAGCAATGCCAAGTGCCCATACCTATCCTATAAAATTGGTCCTTGGTAATGATAGGTTGGTTAAATCCATTGATGATTGGATGTGATCAGTTCCTTCTCCTTTTCTCTCTAAATTCTATAAATGTAAGTGTGAAAGAACATGAAAACATTTTACGTTTCTGTTAAATCCAAAATATCTTCCCTTTTGAGCTTGGAGATTTTTCTTGCAAACCTATGTGACACACCTATCAAGATTCCATGTGCCTCGACTATGTTAGACTGTAAATGGATAAGTTCTTGATATTCAATGCAAGTGTGATTTCTTTCCTTTGAATGATTTGATGTTTGGTGTGAAAATTTATATCATCTTTCTGGTATTCATATTATTCTATTTATTTCTTCCAAAGTTTTGTACGCATTATCTTGGGTATTTGCATGTGTTTTCATACATGTTTCCTTGGAGCCAGAATCGAACCCTATTCTAGTTTGGTGCATCACCTCTCTTTATTTCAACATTTATCTCTCAACCCTGGTCCCTTGGAATACTTAGGATATGATTATATAGTTGTAGTGTAGTTCTCGTTAGTTAGTAGTAGTGAGCTAGGATGAAAGAATCTAGCCTTCTCCAGAGATTAACCTCAAAAGCGTCATTGTACCATACTTTGGAGCTCTTTCCATGTTTCATTGAGGTGTTGATCCCAATCTCAACAAAGGGTACAATATTAGGTGACAACAATTCCCAAATTCCATATGTGATGCCTATCACCAGGTGAGACTATAAAACACCTTTTTAAATTTTTTCCCTCATGTTTCATTTGTATGAAATTGGATTCACACACCTTTTCAACTTTTCTTCCTCAAAGTTTTGCCTTGAAAATGGTTCTTCCAGGGGAATCAACCATGCTACTAGAAAAATACTACATTTTTTGGCAAATATTTTGTGATGAAATCTTTTTGACATGTGGAAAGAAAGAAATCATGCTATTTTAAATAATTTAGCAATGAAAAAATTATTAGAAAATCTAGTGTCCACATTGGTATTGAGTATTTATTGTAGAGTAAATATTACTTATGGTGTGGTAAATATGATTGAGTAAGTTAGAAATATGAATAATTACGTGAGTAATTATTCATTAACAGAGAGTTGTTGGTTGTTAAACTATAAGTCATTAGTAGTGGTTAAAACCACTCACGTATATAGCTTGGGTTGTTTATAGTTCTCCTATAATTTAGGAGAAACCATTCCTAAATATTTGTAAATGTATTATGGTTAAATAGAGAAGAAAATATAGTGTTTGTGTTGTTCAGTTTTGAACCAAATGCTTCATTTGGTATCAGAGCGTGATTTTGTGACCAAGATGTTGATTTAATTGGAAAGGGGCAATTCAGTCCTCTTGATTTCCCTGTGCATGGTAGTTTCTTGGAAACTAGTTTCATATCTGGTTTGCAAGCACAAAATGTCCTCCATATTCTACAAATCAAATCGTGACAGAAAAGGAAAGAATATTCAATTCATTAGTTCATCCTCGTTCACCATATGATTGGTTAGTAAATAGGTTTATAAGTTTTATTTTACATGGTCATTATTATCCTCCTTTTTAAGTGGTCATTATTATTCTCCTTTTTAAGTGGTCAATAAAATAGATTATATATTTTGTTTTGATAGTCGGTCTTGTCATAGTCATATCAATTTATCATACTTACTTAGTGTCATTATAGGTTAATTTCTAATTATAGCTTTAGAAATTTAGGTTTTGTCATGGATAATGTGTAATTTTATAATCGTGAGTCAAATGTGTTAAGAGTCTCGTGTCTAGTTTGTCAATATTGTTTTGTATTAAAAGTAATTGTTATTTATTTTTTATGAGTCAAGTCAAATATTATCATTGTGTTTTAGAGGAGTTATACTAGGGTTTAGGTCTTAGTTGTTTATTCATGCTTGTTGTCATTCATACTGTTGTCACACTGTTGCCCTTTCGGGTTTTCAATAGGATTTTTGCTTTTTAATTTTGTTACGTGGGTCTTTTACTTCGCCCTTTGGGTGGCGAAAAACCCCCTTTTAATGGCATCCAATTGACTCCCTCATCTACTGATGCAAGGCTCGTCGATAGAGTGACTAACAACAATGACACGAAAAAACGTACAGAAGTTTGTCCCAAAGGTTTTTGCCGAGGTAATGATTCTGCTACTCCTTTATCTAATTTTGTTCTTAATTTGTCTACATTTGATAATGCATGCAATTGGTTTGAAAACTATACCCTCGTTAGGTATTTTTTGGCCGAGTCCCCCATGAAAGTTTTTTGAAACAATGGGTCCAGAACCACTGGCAGAGTCATGGGGTTAAACTCGATGGAGGTCAAAACCTCACCAAGGTTTTTTTTTTTGTTTCATTTTACCAATCTGGAACACTTTAAGGCCATTGTTAACCATGGTCCTTGGTTCATCTGTAACTCCTTGGTTATTTTGTCACACTGGACCCATGACTTTCAGGTTTCTGAGCAAGCCAAACTCAAATTCCCTGTTTAGATTGAATTTCTAGAACTCCGTTTACCACTTTGTGGTTTTATTGGGGCCTTAGTCAAACCCTTGGGGAGGCTCATCTGTAATGAACAAACCAAATATTTTGATGCTCATCCTCAATGTTGTGTTTGCGTTGAAATTGATTTATCAAAATATTTTTAAAAACCATCAATATTCAGATTGGGGACACATGTTTCTCCTAAAGGGTGCTTTATATCAACTTACCTAATACTTGTTTCCGTTGTCAGTCATCTAAGCACATGATTCGTGAGTTTCCTCTTATGGATGACTGATCCGTAAACTTGTACTTTGGAACTCTAAAAATCACACAATTATGTTGTTCTACTTTCAACTTTGGAAAATGATAGTTTTGCTTGAAAATTAGAACTTCGTGACTGATTATCTAGTGCTATAGAAAGGAAATTGCAGAGAAAGGAAACAATTCAAACTTCAACACCAACAATTTATCCTGGAAACCTCCAAGGAGGAAAACCAGCTTGGAAGGGCAACTGCTCTTTCTTCCCACTTTTATTGGTCTAATATAGACAATTACAAATTATAGTAAGTATGAAAAGAAGCAACAATGTAAAACTTCTCTCCAATTACTTGTTTGCTATGTTTCTACACATTGCTCCTACAATTCCATTCCAGCACTGAAGATCTTGCTTACTGCTTTCATTATACTCTGCTTCTTGATCTCTTTGGATCTTCGAATGCCATTTCTCTTGTTCCTTTCATGAATTTATAGGCCTTTCCATGTCCTCTCATGCATTGGAGGATGTGAAAGGGCATGGAAGGGAAGAGACACGACTGGGTGCTTCAAGTTCGCATCCATTCACGTTCCATTCTTCTTTTATGTTCGAAAGTGTCAGGACCACCGCCCTGTGCAGACTGGCAATCTTAGGACTGTCACCCTAGATTTACCTCATTTTACCTCATCCAGAACCTCCGTTTACCTCATTTTTCTCACTTTTCTTATTTCTCCTTCTTGGTGCTGTTGGAACTGATGAAGTGGTGTGTTTTTCTGGATCCCTATGGATCAATGACTCTCATCTTGCTCCTACTGATAAACCCCAGACAAACTCTATGGTCACTCCCGCTTCTGATGGTTAGACCACTGTCACTAACAAAAAGGGTGCTTCACGGGGTCCTTTAACACCCTCGACCTCCACTTATTTTCCCGTTTCTAACAACAGTGTTGCTGCATCCACGTCTCATGTCAAACAAACTGATCATGTTAAATCTGAACCTCCACCTTCCTGCACACCTTTGGCCACTTCGGTTGTTACCCCTGTTACTTTTCCTCAGATTCCTTCCATGGATCCTTTGGTTTTACCTGATTCCCCTTTTGTGGTCAATTCATCTCAATCACGCAAGACTCGGCTGGCTCGCTCTTGTAGCATGTCCCCCTGAGAGGATGGTGAGTATGTGCAAGATAAATACCACCCTTGGAATTTAGAAGATTTAGCTCTGAACTTACCGAGGTTTCTTCTTCTCATAACTAGTTTTCTACCCTTTCTGATATAAATTATGAGGGAAACATGTACTTAGACCCTTCTTAATGAGTGTGTACTCTTGGAATATATGTGGTCTTACTGAACTGACCCAACGATATCTGGACAGGGACAATTGTCTTCATTTTCATCACATGAAAATTTTGTGTTTGCAAGAATTCAAGTTGGCTAGCGTTTTGTTGCACTCTGCTGCTCGTAGGATCTGTCCCCATGCCATTTGTCATACCTCTAATCATGATCATGGCCAAGGTCGAGTCATGACCTTGATTACTCTTGACATTTTTCAACATGTGATTTCCTGGGGCTTGGATCCCACGCATAGATTCATGTGGTCCCTTTTCAATTTTGATGGGCGTAATTTTGGGTTAGCTAACATCTATGCTTTAAATTATGTAGGAGAGTGGGCTCTTTTTTTACGTTGAATTTATGATTTTTTACCAGAGGCTCTCTGGATTATTTGTAGTGGCTTTAACATGGTTGAAATCACAGAGGATAAAAAGGGGCTTATGCTTATGTGCGGTGTGCGGGAGAGCGGGAGGCTTGGTTTAATTTAAGGAAAAAGATCATAATTTTTTATCTCAATCTTCCCTTTTGTCATAAATCCCCTTCTAATTGGTTTACTTGGTCTAATTTTAGAGGACAAGAACGAGTTGCTTAGCATCTGGACCACTCCCTTATGACCAGTCATGATTTTTTCTATCTTTCTCTTGTTCTGGGTCGTCTTGTTACTGTTGGTGACACCTCTTTGCTTTCAAAACACTCTCCCACTTTTTTCAATATTACATGGTCTACACCTACAAAAAGCATAAGGCTTCATCTCAATTTTACCTTTATACCACTCACCTTAAGCATGTTCGGACTATGTCACACATACAATGAGTATGGAATCTGGTTAATTGGCCTTCAAATGGTTATGGATGGATCACTTGGTGGAATGATTCCATCAAACACACCACCAAATTCCTTTGTATATATTGGAAGCATGCTTCCATCTTCAGACAACATGCGCATGAGGCCTCATATTGTGAGTTCTCTAGAATCTCACAAGATTTTAATGCCTCACCTTTCAATCGTGCTTTCCATGTTGCGCTCCAAACAATTTTCAGACAAAGCTCTTAGGTTGATGATTTCCTTGCTAAAATTTATCAGGCTCTGTGGGATATTGTTGGTCATGATCTCCACAATGTCTACTTGGAAACTTTGGAATCTAATTCTTTGGGTGACCCGATCAATCAAGGTAATGTCAAATTCATTCCCAAATCAGGTGATCCTAAACAAATTTCCAACTGGAGACCCATTACTTTACTTAACATGTCATTCAAAATTATTTCTAAGGCTCTGGCTAACAATATTTCTAGTCTTCTGCCTTTGATTATTATTTTTATTATTGGTAAATGATTTGTTGGGAGGGACCATACCCTGGAGTATAAAAATCCCAAAGGCCAGATGGAGCATGAAGAACAAACTGGGATTTTGATAAGTGGGGACCACACCCCAACTACAAGCCTACCAGCTAGATAAAACATAGGAGTCAAAAGTGATTTTTTTCATCTGTGGGGATCACACCCCAACAAAAAGGCCTAAAATGCCAGATGGAGCAATTAAAAACAAAGGCAAAGACAAATTGCTAGGAAGAAGTAAAAATATAGCAAAATAATAGAAATAAAACAACTACATAACCAACATGAAAATAACAGAAAAATAGAAAGAACAAGGAGGAAAAAATCCTCCTAACTAAGACATTGCCGAAAAATGTTTTTCACTTCCTCCAATGCCTTAAACATGTTCAGGGTTGGATTTATTAAACACATGTATATTCTTGATAGTATTATAGTTGTCTGGGAATGCATGGAATGGGCTCATCTCTCCTCTCAATCGACTATATTTATCAAGATTAATTTTGCTAAAGCATATGACAGAATTGAATGGTATTTCATCTTAGCTATGCTCTAAGCTTTAGGGTTTTGTCCTTGGTTTGTTTGTTATGTGCAAATGCTCTTTCAAATTCCAGGAGCATGTATTAATATTAATGGTTCTCAATATTCTAGGTTTGGTTTGTTTAGATTTATTAGGAAAGGTTGCCCCCTATCCCCTTCCCTTTATATGTTGGTCGTTGAAGGATTTTTCTATCTTTTCATGCTCACAATGCTTTTTAAGGATTAGTAAAAGGTATTTCTTTTCCTTCTACTACTCAAAAACTTATTAATGGTCATTTTAGTGATGATTCTTTTCTCACACTCTTAGAGGAAGAGAAATTTGTTTATCATGCTCTTGATTGTCTTGCTTCAGGATCTGTTATTCAATGGGATAAAACTCAATGCTTTAGAAAATATCAGTATCCCATTCCTGATTGGCTAGCTGACATGAAATGGATTTGGATTCAACTTAGGGTGCAGTTCAAATTTCTTGGTATCCCTCTCTTTTTAGGCTACTTCAGCTCAAATTTGGTCTTATGTGGTCTAATGAGTTGAACGTAAAATATATTTCTTGCTCACCAAACCTCTTTCTCTAGCAGGGAAATTCCAAATTTTCCCTAAGGTTTTGGATGCTACACATGTGTATTATTCCTCATGTTAGGCTCCCTCCAATGTTTCTTATGCAAAAATTGAGAAGCTTCACTGTGATTTCCTTTGGGCCAACACTAAAGGGCACAAGCGGTTCCACAGGGTTTCTTGGGAAGTTTATTGCATGCCTAAAGAAGTTGGTGGTCTGGGCTTAATTGATGTTGAACACTAGGGACATGCTCTTTGTACTAAATGGATTTTACTCAGCGTGGAAGGGAATGAAGCTTTGAAAATACCCCTTTGGCATGGTATTTATCAGGGTGTTCCTATATAAAGACATGCTTGGAAGGGTCTTAACTTTCAATCTCTCCTTCTCTGCCCAGTGCCAGTTAAGATTTAGGGAAATTTTATTCTGTAAAGTATTTGGAAGGCCTGAGAATCTCCCAGACCACACATTATTTGGGTTGGAAATGGTTTTAGATTTGGTATCTCTCTCAATTCATTCTCTCTATGGTGGTCCTCTCTCTTTTCCTTTCATGATTCGCCCCTGGCTTTGGCTCCCAGGGATAATGCCCTTAGATTTTTCAAAAAGGGGATCCGTTTTGTTGAAGATTTGTTTTGCAAGAACTCTCGCTCATGGATCTCTTGGGAGACTTTGGATTTAAAATTCCACCTTCTTCCTAAAAATGCTTCTCCTATCTGACAATTAATTAACTGCATTCCTAAAGAATATTTACACAAGATAGGACTTACCTCTGGAGTGCCTTGGTGGCATGGCTGGAATTGGCCTACTATCACCCCTTTCACAAATACAAACCCTCCCTTGGTTATTCTTTGCTTGCTCCATGTTCTGTTGACAGTGCCACACTTAACAAGTGATAGTCTCTTTCCTCCTCGATGCCTGTTTGATCCTGTCATTTTCAAAGGGTTTAGTCAGCCATTATGAAGCCTAAAAAAGCTCATTTTCTTTGTTGTCTTCTTCACCAAGGTCTCCTTGTTGGTTTTCGACTCAAAAATTTTGGGCTTAACCCCGTTTGTTTGTGCTACAACCAATATGAGTCTATAAAACACGTTTTTTATTTTTTCCCACATGTTTAGAATGCTTGGAGATGGATTCACACCCTTTTCCAACCCTTTTCTCCCAATTTATTCTCTTGGAAAGTGGTTGTTTTAGGGGATTTGGCCATGTTACCTGCAGTTTACAACAAAATTTGGCACATCTTCAGAATTGAAATTTTGTTCCATTTATGGAAAGACAAAAATAATGTCATTTTTTACTAATGTGCATCTGGATTATGATTTCTCTGTTACTAATGTGGTGGATGTGATTTCTACTGCTATGCTTCAGATTCATAACCAAGCTAAAAAAGTGTGCTTAAAGGTGGAGCATCTCCAGCACCTCCTCGACTATTGGGGTTCGGTGCCTTGTGTTGTTATTTGGGTGCCCTTGGATGCGTCTCCGCATTGCCGCTTGCCACCTCAGCACCACCATTCTCCACCTCATGCTCATGGATGGGGGTCCCCATTGTCGTCCGCGGAGTCCTCCACCTCTGCCTCGGTGGAGGTTCCCTCGGTCGAGGCTACCCTTGCATGGGTATGCTTTGCTTGGTAATTTTGGTTAGCTCTACTTTTCTCAAGGGAAATTCCCTCGCCTTGATCTAGTCATTCCCCCCTGCAAGCACGATGAGGGTATTGAAGCTGAACAAAAAAAAGAATCTAGCTAGGATGGCTGGGAGTCTATTTCCGACGAGGCTCATCCCTCTGGTTTAGGCTAGGGTGATAAACCTAGTAGCCCTCCTCCTCCTCCGCCACTTGCCTCCATGTTTGCAACTCCACTGCTTGATATTTTTGTTCCTTTTTTTTATTGAAGTTCGCACTATGTGGTTTTTTAATGTTGGCACTTTGAGGTGACTTTGCCTCTCTCGAGGCCTTTTTGGCTCGATTTGATTGGACATCTCATTTTTTGGGGTGTGACTATTTCTACCCATTTTTTGTATGATTAACATTGTATATATTTGATATTAATATAAAAGTGTGCTTTTCAATAAAAAAATATTATCATTTTTGGTTTGTCAAAAAAATTCATATTGTGTATCAAATTCAAAATTTAGTACAGTTGGTCATTGAGTGTCAAGTAGTATTTAGTTATTTGAATCTTATTGTGGAAAGTTAAGAGTTATTTTCAATTATTCAAATAAAGTCATGCAAATCATCAAGTAATGCTATGTACCTTGGGATATAATATTATAATGTATATGGGTTGATGGAGATGCCGACATGTGGCACACATCCCCTTAGTTAGTTATATGGGGTCACATAGGGATTAATTATATTGGGTAATGGGTCAGCCTACATTGGGATTAGGTGTTACCCATCCTATTTAAAGGATGTGAGTATCATTATGATGAGATGATGTATGTATGAGTTGAGTCTTCTACTTGGTAGAGGTATATTGGAGGTATCCCCCTCGAAGTGGATTCCCATCTTGGGAGATTGTGGAGTTACGCCTTCCTTAAGGAGCATTGTATGGTGTTTCCCTACCTTAAGGGTATTATTCTGAATATATTGCATATTAGGGCATCTTGGCCCCCCATATATCTTATGTTGTGTTATCTTCTGTAATTTATTCATTTATTATATACAAAGTTCTTATCAAGTGGTATTAGAGCAGTGATCCGAGCAATTTGTGGGATGAAACCCTAATGTTGGTGATTCGTTTATATCTAGAGATTGACTTGGAATTTTCCAAATATTTTTGTGGGGAGTGGATACATAGTTCAAGTGATCTTTCCTCCAAATTTCAGATTTTTTGGAGCTGTTTTGCAAAAGTTGTGTCCGTTTTAGGGTTGAAACCCTAATTCTATGGTTTCGTCTATTTCTTTTGAATAATTATGAATTAGGAAATAATTTTTTTTGGGTTGATGGTAATATATTCAATGGTGATACCACTAAAATTTCAAAATTTTTGGATCTATTTTGTCAGAGTTATTTCATTTTTATTGTTTTTCACTATTTTGCTCCTCAGGCCGTAATTTGAGGAATTTTCCTGAATTTCTTACATTTTTGGAAACCTCTCAAAAATTAAATTTGGAGTTTGTGTTTTGTGATTTCTGATTTTTAGCCGATCTTTAGCCAAAAGGGTTAGAAAAAGTTTTGATCAAAAGGGTCTATTCCTAAAACCCTAGTTTTGTGGATCATGGGGATGGTAGCTTTTTTTGGAGATGGCAGGATTGATGCTAGAGAATGGTGGAACAAATTTAGGGATAAATTATCTAAACCATCAGATATTTGGTTATTCAAGTTGTGGATTAGTGGCCTTGCATAGATTTGGTTTTTTGAGTTAGAAAATGAAAAGTCTAATTGGTCTTTGGAGGAACTGGAACAAGTTTTCATGGGCAGATGGGAAACAAAAGAAGAAGAAGATGAAGCAGAAGAAGAAGAAGAAGAAAAAGAAAAGAAGTAGAAGTAGAAGAAGAAGAAGTAGAAGAAGAAGCAACATCAAAAGAAGAAGAAGAAGAAGATGAAGAAGATGTTGATGATGAAGCTGCTACACAGGATAGTGCATCTCCAAGGAAGGAAGCTTCAATATTTTAGTTTGAAGGGTGCATTCAAAGAAAAAAGGTATTTTTTTCCATAGACCCTAGCAGCCAATATAACTTCATCAATATGGATGTAGCTCACAATCTACATGTGCAAACAAAGCATATCAAGGAATCTCAAATGGATGGTAAGAAAATTCAAGTTTTTGAAGATTTAAAGCTTTCTATGGATAATATGTTTTACTTTCAGATTTTTATGCTTTAGATATGGATGGTATGGATATTGTTCTTGGATATCCTTGGTTAGAGACATTGGGAACAATTAATATTAATGTGCAAAAGAAATTCATGAAATTATGGTACAAGCGAAAGAAAATTACATTGCAAGATATCACACTTAGCAAGGAAAAAAATAATGTAAAATTGGATCATGAAGATGAATTTGAGGATGGTGAAGAAGGGAATAAGGATGAATCAGAAGGAGAGGATGATGAAAAAGAAAAAAATAATTTCTCTACCCAAGAGAAAAAATAAATAACAAACAAGTTTGAAGAGGAAAAGAAAGTAGAGGAAAAGATTGATAAGGTTGCACATACTAAGGTTGCACCATATATAGACACCCATATCACCATGAGAGGAAAACATCATGGAGACATGCTCGGACATATGAGGTCAGCAATCTATATGGATATATAGGGAATTGGAGTAATAATTTTGGCTATACATGGAATCAATGGAACAATAATTGTATGACATGGAATCACAGGAATAATCATTATGGATATGCATGGATGCCGAGGAGGAACACATATGGACCAATAATGGAATCAGAAAAGCACAATGGAATATGGAATTAGGTTTGGAGCAGCATCACCCACTAGGATTTCATATGGGTGGTTAGATGAGCGAGCTTGGCGACAAGTGTGCAATAATTTAAAGCACACTTATTATATGGCTTCTTCTTATGTTTCAGGGATGAAACATGTCAAAGAGGGAGGCAATGCTATGTACCTTGGGATATAATATTATAATGTATATGGGTTGATGGAGATGCCGACAAGTAGCACACATCCTCTTAGTTATATGTGTGGGTTCACATGGGATATAATATTATAATGTATATCGGTTGATGGAGATGCCGACATGTGGCACACATCCCCTTAGTTAGTTATATGGGCTCACATAGGGATTAATTATATTGGGTAATGGGTCGGCCTACATTGGGATTAGGTGTTACCCATCCTATTTAAAGGATGTGAGTATCATTATGATGAGGTGGGGTAAGTGCACCAAGTTGGGGGACAACTAAGTGGACATCAAATCCTGAATTTTACATTAAGAACAACAAAACATCAAATTTAGTCTTCCACGGACTTGAACCATGCCAAAAAGTAAAAAATATGTCATAAAAATGGTACCATTGCATAGGGGAGACTGTTAGCTTTGTAGAAATACTGATTTTAAAGTGAATAGAATAGGATAAATATCATTTTATAATTTTTTACTAATAGTAGGTCTTTAAGACACTTTTTCCCGTGAATGTTTATGTCTACATTTAAGACTACAAATTTTGTTTCACTTATCAGAATGTGATAAAAATTATACCATCCCAACTGTGGTGAAATTATATACATGTTCAAATTTTTTTTTATTTGATTTCAATATTTTTTGACGAAGTTATGGCGGGCAAACGGAAAGTGCTCTCTTTTCTTTATGTTTTCATACCACTTTCATGGAAAAAATCATAAAAAAATAAAATATTGCTTATAAAAATACAAAATAAAATCCATCCCAATATAGATAGTGGCATATAACTTCTCACCAAAGTAGAAAAATATATATCAATTTTTGGTCATCCAAATTATCGGCAAACAGACTATAATCTTATAGGCGTTGTTAAAAAAAATACCAAGTCATTGAATTTTGAGTGTTTAATATAGCTAATCTTGTTCATTTAAAAAAAAAAGTATTTTAGAAACTAGATTCCGAATGCTACAATTCATATTAATATAAGTTTTTCTAATTTTGAGTGTATGTATTGCTAATAATCCCTACAAGTTGATATTATGTTGTTATTTGCAATATGACGTCCACTTGTGACCCCTTTTTTGTCCCCCAACTTGCTACAGTTACCCGGTGATATATGTAGGAGTTGAGTCTTCTACTTGGTAGAGGTATATTGGAGGTATCCCCCTCGATGTGGATTCCCATCTTGGGAGATTGTGGAGTTACTCCTTCCTTAAGGAGCATTGTATGGTGTTGCCCTACCTTAAGGATATTATTATGAATATATTGCATATTAGGGAACCTTGGCCCCCCATATATATTATGTTGTGTTATCTTCTACAATTTATTCATTTATTATATACAAAGTTCTTATCAAGTAATAGAAAAGAGTCACTTCAATAAAAGTTTTTATAAGGCTCCACCTAGCCTAGAATCCTAGGACCTAAGAACTAGGTCACCACCTTGATATTATTAGGACTCTTAGACCTCATTATGACTTCATACAACCTTATTACATGATATGATGCTCCAAGATTACATTCAAATACCAATTCAAGCCAAAAATTTCCCCTAGATTTAAATTGGCAGTTTTGGAGGGAAACTGACCAATTCAAATTTGTGAAGGTATTATTTAAACCCAACATACCTAGATGGCTCTAAATGACCCCTAGGACCTATCAACACACTAGGAAAGCCAAAATTTGATGATGAAAACCTTATATACAGACTAGGAGTTGTTGGTGGTTATGGGGTTTATTAGTCCCCCAATTGTTTTTGGGTTGATTAGATTAGCTATCTAATGATTTTATATGGCTTGGAGGTGAGATACCATTTTTCTTTTGGACACTTAGAATTGGATACATAGATATCCTAAATGTGGAGGAGATTCATATTTAGAGATGAAATTTTGAAGTAGATTGAGTTGTTTTTGTATTCTATTTACATTTTAATGGAGAAGGGCCAAATTTAGTTAGTAGAACAAAAATATTAATAGATGTTTGATTCACATTTTGGTTTGTATTTAGTTGGAGGCTTCCAAGTAATGATATTTTTTAATTATTATATTATTCATCTTATTGGAGCGAGTTTACATACTCTCACAATATATCTCATACACTAATGGCATCATACAAGTTCAGAGATACATATTAAATGAATGACATGAGACCTTACATGTATAGAAGAATCACACGATACTGCAAGAATCCTTATTTGAGATACAATGTATATAATATCACAAGTTCATAGAATATGACTTAATTAATTATTCTTGTGCATAACTCCCGATCGCACAAGAGTTCATCACTTGCATGGTTGTGTAAAATTTCATAAAATTCGTAAACTTCTGGGACCAATGTTTTTTGGGTATGCTCCAACTTATACTATAATATATTTTCTGAAAGATCAAATCATGTTATAGAAGGTCATGCAAATTTAGTTATGAAAATGATTTGAATTCTGAAAAATGCTTGAATGGCCTCTAAAATTTCTATTTAAGTCATACAAAAACATTTAAGAAAGATGTAACTTTTTGGATATAAATCATTTTAGGGTTGTGCACTCAATATTTAGAGTTGCACTTATTGCTTATTACTACATTAGCTATTTTTGGTTGATGAAAGAATACACATAGGTCCCTTGGATGCTCCAAGTTTGTTGTTGGTTCTTCACGTTGGAACTCACCTATGCAAGATTCAATGAATGTTGGAGTTATAGCTTCAATGTTGCCTTTGGTGGGCAACACTTGTGCCTATGATACTGTATTATATCGAACATGATAGATAAGTGGCAGAACATCCATCATCAATCTAGATCCATCCTCTTGGGTATCTCTAGTTCCTAAAGAAGATCTGCCACCTCCTCCTTTTAGTTTTCATGCATGCGCATGAGTCTTTTTGTTACTGTCATTGATAGTATGTTTTAAGTTTATTGTATTTTATGTGGTGTTTTTTGGCTATGGTTATTCTTTTAGACTCAATATTTTAGAATTGAAACTCCAAAGGTGATGATATGCACGAGAAGGTCGAGGATAGAGGTGTAGAGGACCACCCAACAATCTAACTAGTGAATCCTTGAATTATAAAACATGCAACTTTAACATGATGGATAAGTTGCACAACATCCATCATCGAGAGAGCCATCCTCTTAGATATCTCTACTTCCTAAAGAAGATCTTCAACCTCCTCCTTTAAGTTTTCATGCATGTGCATGATTCTTTTTGTTTATGTCATTGATAGTATGTTTTAAGTTTATTGATTTTTATGTGGTGTTTTTTCTGGCTATGGTTAGTCTTTTAGACTCAATAATTTAGAATTGAAACTCCAAATGTGATGATATGCACGAGAAGGTCGAGGATAGAGGTGTAGAGGACTACCCAACAATCTAGCTAGTGAATCCTTGAGTTATAAAACATGCAACTTTACCAACAAAGGAGTCAATAAACCATTACACAATCGTCTCCAAAGAGAGAATATAAAAATGTTCTTCTATCTGGTGTGAGATGAACATATATCTAGTATATTTGTGTGCAATATGTAACAAGACTAAGAATGAGGAGTCTCATGATTAGAGCTTGGAGAAAACTCTTCCTAAAAGAGTTTCCTAGACTAGAATGTGTAAACAAATGACCACTTGATGCGTGTTCATGTTGGGGTCAATTAGTTATTGATATAATGTTGAAAGAAAACAACTATAAAAAGAAATACATTTACAAAAAAATTCAATATCTACAACATATGATTGTTTTCCTTCTTGTAGGTGTGATGATTTGATGTCCAAGTGCATAGTATGCTAATAGATATCAGGACATGGCACATGATCTAAAAGTGAAGCTTGCAGGTCGGTGGGTGTGAGCCATTCACATGGTGAATTTTGCGGAAGGGGGAGCTGTATAGATATTGGGGCACATGAAAATTTCTCATAGCTCATCGCTACCTCAAGGTAAGCCAATTCAAGTATAATGTTGGACAATAATGAGTCAATGCTTCAAATTGGAAAATATAGAAAATCTAGGGGCATGTTGATGTTGACTCCAATCCCCAAAAATGACTCTAAGATGTCACATCCCTATAAAACATATGTACACTTAAACATCCTATATGGGTTATGTGAAGTGTGTGAAATATTCACATAGTAACTAGGGAGTAGATAAGGTAGTGTTAAGGGACCCATCTTCCTCACAGATAATATCAAACACTTTAATAATTTTTATAATATTTATTCATCATGTTACGGTCGAATTTTTAATTATAATATTAAAATTTCAATATTTTTTTATAAAAATTGTTACAATATAATAGTGGGTCGTGCAACTTACAAGTCACAAGTCTAAAATTATATCAAAATAAGTAATAATATTTTAATCTATCTATATATTTAATGAATAAGTATTATAAGATTTGATAAATAATTAAATTTTTATGTTGTAAATATCTACAACCTATTAAATTTTTCATCAAACATATACATTCTAAAACTCAAAAATCACACTACAGGCTGTCAATTTCCAGGCCTAGTGTTAGCATTTATTTTACATTGTATTCGGTTGGAGCTGTTTGAACCATCGTCAGGGGTTAAATTTGACGGCCACCTATGCCTGTCAAACTATTTTTTAGTGAGAGTAAATTTTAAATTTTGCCCTTCAAAAATGTAAAATAGTGTTATTTTTATAATGTTAATAAAATATATACAATATTATTATATATATATATTTAATTATTTTAAGCATATATTTGTATAATTTATGTATAAATCTATATAAAAAATGACGGTCATCCTTAAAATTTGCAAGTTGTATGTGACGGTTTTTTCATATATTTGCAAGTTTTTTACGGCTAAAATCACAAAAAACGTCTAAACGGCCGTCAAATTTAACCCCTGACCATCATAACTGTTTCTCTCTCCTATTTATCTTTGCCCCTTCGTGGATGATAAATGTAATGAAGATTATGTGATTATTTTCTGTTTATCCCTGTCAGTCAAGATGTGAAGGAGTTTGTATATTTCTATTATGTGTCTACTAGATCTAACATTGGTATCAGAGCGGGGGATGTGTCCAAAGGAGGCAGAAGCGTGAGAAGATGTAGTGACTAGAAGAGATGAAAGTGCCAAGACGCCAAGGAGGATGGCATATCAGTTTAATCTCATCCGATTCTGAACTAGGTTGAGCGTTTGTTTTTATCTGAGAGGTAGAGAAGAATTCTTCTGAGCACTAAGATCAAAGGAGGGAAAACTCGGAATCGTTGCAGCAGAAGCAGCCACGGACGCATTTCGCCATAACAGTTTTGTTGTTTTTTTATTTTTGTCTTCTGTGATGTTGACCATGGCATTTTTGACGTCTAAAATGACTGAAAACGACTAAACGCTTTTGAAAAAATCCGCATTGCAATAGAGTAAGGATCACGAATAGGCTCCTCTTCTCAAACCTCCTATACTGCATTCTGGGACTCGGTGACTGCGCAGGAAGGAGGAGCATGTCAGATCCAAAGAGCAAAGAAGGGATCGAGATTACATACAGAATGTGCAGTGGTGTATGATAGTTATGGTATGTAACTGCATTCAATAACTACCTAACAAATCATATCAATTTTTATACCAAATATGAGCCTCTAGTTCTCTTTCATCAAATGCAATTGGAGGAATTGAAGCTCGATTTTGTTACTGTGATGAGCATGTTGTCAGAATACACTCCATTTGGAACTCTAGAACAATGCAGTTTCCTTTGTCAGTTTATCAATATTTCTATGACTAATTCTCTACTTGATGTGTATTCAAAATTTTCTGAGATAGCGTTTGCATTAAAAGTGTTTAATCAAATGTATACAAGATATGTGATTTCATGGAGTAGTATGGTGGTTGTGTGTGCCAAACATGGAGCTACAAGTAACATGTCTTGTAGAATCCGTTGTGAAGTGATGCATAAATGTTTCTTGTTAGCCTTACGGGTGCTGAAGCACATTGAGATGAACAAGGAATATATTTGCAATAAGGAGGCAAAAGGAAAGGACTATAGTATGGATCCAGGTGACCCGATGAGATCATTTAGGGCTTTATTGGATGATAAAAATTTGGTTGTTGATGTCCACCAGAAGGGTAATGTTTTCAAGAACACACGAGGCTTGATGGAGAGTGCTCACAAGTCTAAGGCGGAAAAGGCCAGAGAAAAGAATCTTTCTGATCAGTTTGAAGCACGATGTGCAAAGAAGAAAGCAAGCTATGAAAGAAAAATTACCATGAGGGAAGAATGTCTAGTTCAGTGCCCTACTGAGAAAACAGTTGAACCTGCACAGATAGAAGTTGCTGAGATTCTAAAGACGTCAAATAAGAGAGTGAAGAAGCTGTTGATGAGATTGGCTTCACATCATCTCTAGTACTGTAAGCAACTATAGGAGGATGGAGGAAAAATGAAGGCTGGAGAAAATCCAGCGACCTCTTGCAAGCCACAAGCGACGAGGCCACCGACAGATATTGTGGCGAATAAGGTATTGATGACCTATTCCTCAATTTTTGGTTTGTGTTTGTTTATTTCAGTTTTGTGTTGGTTGTTATGTTGTTTTCAATAAAGTACAGATGATACGGAATTTCCTATGTGGGACCTCCAAACTGAAGAGCGTCATGGGGAGCAGAAAAGCACTGAAAGCAACGCATGGCACTCGAAGTTGGGTTCGTGGTAATCCTATAAAACCACCGAGGTACCATCCTCTTGGGTTCGTGGTACGCCTATAAAACCACCGAGGTAAAATCCTCTTGGTTTGTGGTAAGCCTGTAAAACCACTGAGGTGAATAGTCGAAAAGTGCTCTTGTCCCTCTAGGTTTATGGTCAACCTTAGAAAAACCATGTGTATCGAGACCATGTAGGCACATGCTCGTGTGAAGAACCTCTTTGCGGTGTTCTCATTAAGGGGGGGACTCTCTATCTAGAAATGTATGTTTGTACGAACAATGTAATAAGGGGGGGAATGTTAGTATTTATTTTACATTGTATTCGGTTTCCATTGTATTCGGTTGGAGCTGTTTGAACCAATGTAACTATTTCTCTCTCCCATTTATCTTTGCCCCTTCGTGGATGATAAATGTAATGAAGATTATGTGATTATTTTTTGTTTATCCATGTTAGTCAAGATGTGAAGGAGTTTGTATATTTCTATTCTCTGTCTACCAGATCTAACACTTAGGACAATTTTGTCCAGGAATGGGAACATGCATGTACCTCCCTTGGCAGGAGCATGTTCTCTTGTGTTCTCTACGTCCTATAGACATATCACATCTACCATAGCTTCTCTAATTTTGTAGAGTAATGTATTCTATGTCGTTTGCTATGGGCCTGGCATCTTCCCCATGTTATAATAATGAATGGATTGCTTTGAAGATAAAATTTGTTTTTATTTTGAGTTTCTCCGGTTAAGGCTCCAACAACATCTTGCAATTATTGGAAGGCACTTTAAATACTTGTAAGTTAAATGGTCATTTTAGTGCTAAGGATTCGTAGATAGAGTTTATATATGTGGATATGTAATAGTGATCTGATCCTATTAAAAAGTTTAATTTAAAACATTATATAGATTATACATTTCAAACGGGTAATATAAAGATTGTATGGATAAATAGATTACAACTAGGTAAATTGCAACACAAATAGTTTTGAGGCCGAGGGTCATACACCTATAATTAGATATGAGTTATTTACACACATAAAAATATGATCATATAAATTTATATTGGTTGACTGGTTTGGTTTGTAATAACATATAAATTATAGTATTTATATATTATTACTAGAATTTATATAAATTTATACTAGAATTTATATGTTATTACAAACCAAACCAAACCAATCAACCAATTCTAGATATGAGATAAAAGGAAGATGAATATAGAAGAAAACCTAATGCTTACCTAATGTGTCACTTGTTTTTTCCCAAGTCTATTCAAAGGGGGTCACATAATGGGATTTATTCCTTATACCTAACCAATTTTCAAATATAATTTACATTGAGACAATATATACTTGATTGGAGCACTATTAGAATACGATAGGTTTAAAGATATGGTTTTTAAAACATTTAATTTTGTTTGTTTGTGTTCTTTTCAAGTAATGCAAGCCTTACCTTGTTTGTTGTGTAGTCATGATGTGTTCATATGTACTTTGTTTCTTTGTGGTGTTTTCTGCATGCCTACACTCTTCCACAAACTTTCCGTTCTATTCATTGTTCATATATACCTATGTAATCAATTAACCTTACTTTCTTTACAAAATTCCCTTTCATTTTTTCCTGTTGGCTTCCTCACAGTCAAAATCACTTTCATTTGCATATCATATTTATATTTTGCAGGGCTCATTTATTCTATGAGTGTATCTATCACATCTTTAGGATGTGATTGCTAGTTTATAGTACGTTCGACCAGGCCTGGAATTTCAAATTCCTCATGCCTGTCAGTTCAATTTTTTTTTATGGTTTTAGTTTATTAGTGCCTGTCATATTACGTTTAAAATAATAATTTAAAATTCAAATTAAAATAAGCATGTCCTCCATTATGTATTATGTTATTTACAAGAGTAAGTCATTTTCAAAAATAAAATCATGTCACATTTATGTACTACAAAATTGGCTAATTTGTACATTTATCTTTGGACAAAAGATAATATAGAGAATATCAAAAATCTGAAAATCTTTTAAGTAAATATATATCAGTTTTTTCATCACAAAAATAGAATTATAAGTAGCATTTATGCACTACAAAAATGGCTAATTTATAAGTCACATTTGTGTACTACACAAATGGCTAATTTATACATTTATATTTCGACAAAAGATAATATAGAGAATATCAAAAATCTAAAAAACGTTTAAGTAAATATATATCTGTATTTTCATCACAAAAATTGAAATATCAAAGAACAAGAATTCTTCTTGACTTTGTATATTTCCAAATCTTAAAGATTTCATTCCAATCTACATCATCTGCTTTTGGTCCATTGAGAGATACTCGCATTAGTGCATCTAATGTATCCAACCCCAATTTTGATTTTCTTATGTCTTTGATGATGTTTTGTTTAGAAAAACCCCTTTCACAATCTACTGTGCTTGCAGGAATGACAAGTACGGCTTGCCACAACTTCATTAGATGAGGATAACTTTTGTGCCAATGTTCTGTGTTACGAAATACCTTCCATGCATCTTTCATTCTAAAACCCTCACAAGCCAAATGTAATGAATCAACAAAAGAATGCAACTGCCTTCTACAACCAGCAACATTAAATATAGGTACAAAGTCAACAGTTACATCAACATTTGTATGTTGTAAATGTTGAAGAAGCCTCTCAAGCCAACGTTATGTAATATTATCTCGACTTTGACGATCCGATGGATAATAGGAAGGGCTAAAAAGCTTTGCTGCATTAAAAAGTGGAAGGTATGGAAATCTTTCATTCAAATTGTCTATGAGAGATTGAATATAACCTTCTGTGAGTTGTTGACAACTCTCTCATGTGCCTTCAATAAGAGGTTTCATGGTTTTCTTCCTTGCCTCACTATAGCCAAAATCCTCATTTGGAATTTGTATATATTTTAAATCATGCCTGTCTATGACTATTCCTTCCTCTTTGATTTCAATATATCCATATTGAGAATCAACTAAAAATTTGGATAGATATGTTGTACCTTCTGTAAATTTTTCTTTTTGCAAAAACCTTATGTATAAATTATTTATTGTTTCATCAAGAGCCAACCCAATCACTGTTATGTCCACATTTTCTTCCTGAAATGTCCTGTTCAAATTATTGAGCTCACCCAAGACATCAACAAGCATATGCAAATAATATTGAGTAGAGTAAATTCTTGCCTTGTTATACCACAATGAGAATTTCTTATCTTTTTTCCGTAGACTTAAAATAGCAGGCATAAGCTTTACAAGCCTTATAATTACCTCACCTCTTGATAGCCACCTGATTGCATGGATTTGTAGAACATTTAGCACATCAATGTGCATTAATTTGAGTAAATCATTGAGTTCATTGTTTCTCTTTGGCGAGTTTTGAACCCATGAATACACTTTATTTGCAATTTTTTCTACATGCAACAACTCTGGTACCTTTTTAGAAGCATCTCCTGTAGCTAGTGACTCACGGTGAGCTACACAATGCATTGAAATAAGATCTGGAACATTCCTTTTCAATAATGAAACAAAACCATTTTCACGCCCAACCATTGCTGAAGCTTCATCTGTTGACACAGCTACCAAATTCTTAATCAAAAGGCCTCTATCATTCATTAACTGTTTTACTGTATCATATATTGTTTTCCCTTTTCCATCTGGAACATTCATAATCTTCATAAATTGAGAAGTAGGTGGCCCAAAACCCTCTGACGTTAAAAATGTTGTGTAAACAACCAAGTGTTGCTCCAAGCTGCGATCAGTGCTTTCATCAACCATTAATGAGAAGAATGGACTTTTCAACATTTTTTCTTTTTGAACTTCTTCAAAATATTTTGATGTGCAGTAAAGGAAATCATTTGCAGCCTTGCGATTTGTGTATGAACCATAATCTTGCGACTTTGGCATATGTGGAGTATTCATGTTGAAGAGAAACTTACAATTTTTTTCATACTTGGCTAAAGATAAATCTTCTTGACATACAAAATAAGTTTTTTTCATTGTGGTGATCACTCTTTCCATATTAATATCTTCCATTTGAATAATGTGATCTAGAATAGGCTTCATCTTTTTCTCTAAAAAATTGATCCATCTTGCTTGAGCATCCTTATGAAACACCGATTTTTCATGGGTGACAAGAGCATCATGTTGTAAATTAACACATCCATCCCCTGTACCCCATGGACTAGACATTTTGCACTTTTCACAATAGTTACATTTCATAATTTTTTTACCATCACACTTGAAATAATTTAATAAGACAAACTTATCTAGCCATTCCATGCGAAATTTCCTTTTTGATGATAACTTTTCTTTCCCTTGATTGTTTCCTCCTTCAACTTCATTTCTTTCATCTGAAGAATCATCTGATTCTGACCCAAAAATTTCTTGGAATACTTGTTTCCTTTTAATGTTATGAGTCTCTTCATTCGTTGTATTTGTTTTAGGTTTAGTCCATTTATACATTTCCCCAAGAGTAGCTTGTTTCTTTCTTTTTTCTAACATTTTTTTCAATCACCTAAATAGTAGAAAGAAGTATATTAGTAAAATAATATAGACATAATACAATTAATAGATTCATAAATTTTAGAAGGATATTCGCTTAGTTTAAATTAACAATAAAGTATTTTAAAATAAAAAATGTTGTTGGATTTCCTTTCAATTTTAACTTGATGTTTAATATCAAAACATATATAAAACTTGCTAATAAAATTTGCATTTAACATGAAAATTACAAAAAAATTATTACTTAATTGTAAATAATCTAATTTTTAAATATTTATTAAAAAAAATGTTTAAATATAAGCCTATGAAAAACATTCAAAGTCTCAATTGGTAAATTAATAAAGATTGGATTATTTTAGATCAATAAGAAAAATATACAAAACATGGATTAATTGGCTACCTGAATGCAAAGAAGAGCTAATGTATTCAAACTTGTGAGGAAAATTGCAAAGGTTCCAATTCCCAAATAAATTGGATCGAAATTTCTCCCTTCTCACATAAACTCAATCTGTAAAAATTCAAAATTTAGACTAATTCATCTAATAAAGATATTCTTTGAAAATTGTAATAAAAGAAAACATTATTGATTGAATTATTCATCAAATTTTTCAGTAGAATCTTGAAGGTCACAGATAGAATAGTTAGAGACTTAGGGATTTAAAAAAGCACACCCCCAGTTCACAATCAAATGAAAGTCAAAACTGCTACGACTAGGCTACTGAAGAGGAGAAAGTATTTCTTGTTTCATCAGTTCTCAAAAGAAATGAAGGCTTCGGCCAATGGGTAGTTACCTATTGTTTCAATTATAAAACATACTTATAGTGCTAACACCTTCAATAGTTGAAGAGAATCCATGATGAGCTTCTGACCTAGAAAAGGTCGAGAGATGTTTTAAACACCTATCTTTTGGAGCATTATGCAGAGAACCAAATTTAAGAGTTCAACATGTTGTGTAAAAATTCTGTTTAGTATATAAGTATGAGAATAAAATTATAAATTCATTAAACTTCTACATCATGTCTAATATATTACAAATGGTCAGAGCTCTAGACTAGTTGAACAAGTTAGAAAATCGGAGCCGGTGACATTCAGCAATGCCATTCAAAAGGTAAAGTCTTGTGAAGAAGATTGGCTTAAGGGTGGACAAACACTGCAGAATAAGATTCATGCCAATGTTGTTGGAAAGGAAACTGCAAGCATCACATAATGCAAGAGTCAGAGACAGAAGCAATGGAAAATAAAAGAGTATTGGAGTGGAAAAGTCTTTCCTTGCAAAGATGGGGTAGAGCATTGAGCTACGCTCATGGAAGTGGCAGGCAAGGTTAAGAGAATTAAACTACAAGCTACTAACAATTTTTTAATTTTTAGCTAGTCATTGTGAAAAATAATCTACAGAAAATGTAACATTAGAAAAATAGATAATACTCACCTCACCTGGCAGTGGCACTCTGAAATGGTAATGCAACATACCAAATCCAATGTTAAAATGTGAGAGAACGTAGACAATTTTTCAGGAGGATAGCTGGTCTGCATATGAAAGGTAGGAACTGGAAGTGTGACCTGCTTGCAAATAGCATTGTCACATATTTAAGAAGCTCAAGCATGTAACTCTGTCCATGATGGTGCCTAGATGCTCACGATTCACCATAAAATTAAATATGCGGCTGCAGAATACAAATTTGTATTAATGATCCATCATTCACCATAAAATTAAATATGCAGCATACAAATTTATATTAATAATCATCCATATTTGTTGTGTGTCTCAGAGAGGACTGCTATCACAACTACTAGTTTTAATTAACATTTATATTAATGATCCATATTTGCCCACTGCCACTTCCAAGGCTTTATCAACAAACCCATTTTTTGCAAACCAACAACCATAATTGTTTTAGGGGCTGCACATATTGATAAGGCATTTTTGAAAACTAGAAAACATCCTTGAGCACTTTTCCTTGTCAAACCAAGAAGTGGGTGTTGGAAGTCTATTTTACACTTCCAATGCCTTTTTGGCAATCTATTGCGTTAGTAATATGCAACCATGGCATTATACAGATCCACATTTCCATAAGGCATCTGGACAAACAATTTGCATTTCATGGGCATGAATCCAAATTCTATGCCAAATTAAAATGATAACATATAGTGCCAATGCCGTCCATTGCCAAAATCAGGCTCATAGTAAGGTGAAGCGGCCAGTATGGAGAGAGTTGGTGTAGATTGAGGAGGATTGCCCTATACCTACCAATGCACTTGCTTGAAGGTTTTCCCCACGCGTTTTTGACAATAACAAACAAAAAACAAATTTTTTGTGCATATCTAGTAATGATTGCACTCCGTGATACCACGTTGATTGAGGCATTTTGTCAAACTTTTCATGTTCCTTTTGTAGGTGTCTCCATTGCATATATGTCTACCAGAGCTCTAGCAACTACCACATTAGACAAAAAAAAACAGATGCCTGCTCTACTTTTCTAGACTCCTAACCTTGTTTCGAAGCTCTTGATTTGGCACAGGCTGGGAGGGTACGTGTAAGGTAGGCTCGCCGGATTAGATGTGTCCAAAACAATTCTAAAGCCCCCAAATTAGCACCCAGGAAGAGAGAATGCTAGAAAATTTAATATGATCATATTAGACACTTGTTGGCTGCATTTGGAGGAAATTCCTTAAGCCTTTCAACGTCTCCTTTTGCCTACATGTAGTTGCAACTACAACTTCTGACAAAAATCCTCTATCCCTGTGCCTATCATGGATGTCCAAGCTCCATTCTGATAGAGGCAAGGAGGATGACGGCTGGGTAAACTGATCTGGTTGGAGATTTTTTGAAAAAAATGGTGAATGTTTTAATTGTTAGATGGGCACTCGTGCCCTGACATCACCTACCTCATGTGTGCCTGTACTCAACTCCACCAAACACATTCACTTCCCAACTACCCTCCTCGAGTCCTCACTCCCAGTGCCACTCACGGGGGGTTCACTTAGTAAAAGTATGGTATAGCACGTGCGTTCGAAGGGTATTAAAAAATACCCTTAATTCTAGTTTTTACCTCTAATTATTCAATTGATAATACCCCCTCCTGTTATATTATTAGAATGAAAATACCCCCTATTTTTTCCATGTACCTTACCTAATCATTTTTCAATTACAATTTTATTTACCCCTTTTTATTTCTACCATAATATATTAAACAAAAAATATATCATATTTCTCACTCAATTTTTTTTAATATGCATTTCCTCTCGAAAGATAGTTTGAAGCCATTGAATACCTTTTACAAATCACCTTATAAATGTTACACTTTAATTATTTATCAATATTTCTTCAAATAATTAAGATGGTGAAATAATATCACTTGTGTTGAAAAGCATACTCAATCCTAGTTTTCTATTATCTTATTATTATTGGTTAAGAATCTCTTAATTGAGATTTCTTTATTCAAAAAGAGATTATATTTTAACTTTATGAACACACTCCTTTTTCAATTTTAAGGTATATACGTTTTAAAACTAGGGTTCAAATGTTTTAGTTTTATATTAAAATTAAACCTCCCTTTCCTTTGGCTCACCTATCTAACCTACCCCAATACCTGATTCAAAATATTAATAAATTAAACCCTTTCACCCCCCTCATGTATACCGGTATATTGATTTTAATTTTATTAATTTTAATTACCTCAATATGAACCCACGTGCTAGGATATTGCCTAGCTAATGAACCCCCCGTGGTGCCACTGTGCCAAGAATTTAATATCATTTTTTATTAAATGTAGTCTGGAGATGGGGATTCGGAAAGATTTGTTTTGATTACTATTTTAAATTCATTTATTGTAATTTGCTGTACACTCTATAAAATATATTTTAAATTTTTACCAAAAGCTATAAAATACATATACTCATATTAATATATATCTTTATTGCCTACTATAAATATTTACAGTCTATATCAATTTTTACCTGTCAAACTTACGGTTTGTATAATTTAATAGCTGTGCATAATTACGGTTAATAATTAATATAACCTGTAATTTACGGTTAAAACCACTAAAAACAGGGTACAGCCAGTCAATTTCCAGGCCTGTAATCCCAACTACCCTCCTCGAGTCCTCACTCCCAGTGCCACTGTGCCAAGAATTTAATATCATTTTTTATTAAATGTAGTCTGGAGATGGGGATTCGGAAAGATTTGTTTTGATTACTATTTTAAATTCATTTATTGTAATTTGTTGTACACTCTATAAAATATATTTTAAATTTTTACCAAAAGCTATAAAATACATATACTCATATTAATATATATCCTTATTGCCTACTATAAATATTTACAGTCTATATCATTTTTACCTGTCAAACTTACGGTTTGTATAATTTAATCCCTGTGCATAATTACGGTTAATAATTAATATAGCCTGTAATTTACGGTTAAAACCACTAAAAACAGGCTACAGCCGGTCAATTTCCAGGCCTGCCCGGTTCGACTCGTAAAATGGCTCATTTGGGCACAACTTGCAAAAAATGGTAAGTACTGTCAACCATTAATTAGACTTTACAGGCCACAGATAAATAATTGCCGCCTGATGTGACCAGCGCATTAAACTCTTCCGATTTTTGCAGGTGTAACCATTCTTGGAGGCTTGGAGCTCATTGCTGCTTCTTTGCTTGGTGTTGAGTAAACATGGCGAAACAGAATAGACCTCATGCTTTGATGTTGCCTTATCCCGCTCAGGGCCACGTTACGCCCATGATGCAGCTCTCCAATATTTTGTCTGCCCGGGGTTATTACATTACTTTCGTTAATACCGAATACATACACGACAGAATGCTCAGATCTGGATCGACCAAGTCCATGGCGGACTTCAGCTTCGAAACAATACCAGACGGACTTCCTCCGGAGCACGAGCATGTCCAACAACTTGACGAGCTTTCGAAATCGTTGGCAGATAATTGCCCGCCACATTTAGAAAAGCTAGTGGAAAAGCTCAAGGAAAAACCAGATGTGCCTCCGTTTACATGTATTGTTTATGACGGTGGGATGTCTTGGTCTCAAAAAACGGCCAACAGACTTGGGATTCCGGGAATAGCCTTCTGGACTCCCAGTGCCTGCGGCTTCTGTATTTACTTGTCGCTTCCTCTTCTTGTGGAAAAGGGTTATATTCCTTTCAAAGGTATGTCTCATGGCTTCAATGATCTATTTGCATCCTTATTTTTCAGAGGTTTTGAGACTTTTATAGACATAGCGTGGATCCGTTTCAAGTGTCAAATTAATAAAAACATATTTTTATCTAATGTGACGTTTCGACTGCAGACGAGAGCTATCTCACAAATGGATACCTCGAAGAAGAGATCAGTTGCATTTCTGGGATGCCACCGTTTCGTATTAAAGATGTGCCCAGTTTCTTTTATGATGCCGACAATTACTTGGGCCAATTTGTAGAAACGCAAGCCCAGGCTGCATTTTCAGCAGATTTCGTAATACTTAATACATTTGATGAGCTGGAAGGGCCAGTAATGGAGGCACTCCGGGACAGACTCCCTGTGTACAGCATTGGTCCACTGTTAGAAGCAGAACAAAAGAATGGACTGTCCAATAGCTTTGCGAGTTTATGGACCGAAGAAAAAGGCTGTGTGCAATGGCTGGACGATCAGGAACCTGGTTCTGTTGTTTATGTGTGCTATGGAAGCATAACAGTTATGTCTGATCAGGAGCTTGTGGAGTTTGCATGGGGTTTGGAGGGAAGCAAGCAGTCTTTTTTGTGGGTCATTCGTCCCGACCTCATTCGTGGAGCTTCTGCTAAGCTGCCCACCGAGTTCGTGGAGAAAGTGAAGGGGCGAAGTTTCTTTGCGAGCTGGGTGCCACAATTGGAAGTGCTCTGTCATCCTTCTGTGGGTGGTTTTTTAACACACAGTGGATGGAACTCCACATTAGAAAGCATCTGTGCAGGTGTGCCCATGATTTGTTGGCCCTTCTTCGCAGATCAGCAAATAAACAGGACATATGTGAGTCAGATTTGGAAGATTGGGATTGCAATGAATGATGTTGTGGAGAGAAGGGAGGTGGAAGAAATGGTGAAGAGGCTGATGATTGTAAAAGAGGCGGAAGAGATGAAGAGGAGAGTTGCTGAGCTCAGAGATGCTTCCATCAGAGCAGTCAACAAGGGAGGCTCTTCTTACAATAATTTGGAGAAAGTTTTAATGGAGATGGAGGGAAGAAACGACATATGACTGATCACCATCGCTTTTGGGGTGTTTATGATATCTGTACGTTTTCATATTAGAATTTGTATCCATCCAAGGATAGGTAGTGATGGCCTGACTCTAGGGAAGCCCCACTTCTCCAATTAGGCTTCCGTACAGGAATGTTGGAACCCTAATTTAAATTTGAAAGCCGTTTATGTGTTCTAGTCTTAAAACATGCACATTCAAAGCCACATATATATACTGTGTTATGCAATATAAATTAAAATTGTTTAAAAGTAATATTGAAAGTAGTTGTCAAATTATAAATCTTATTGGAACTTATTGGATTAGATTAGGAGTAAACGGAGAAAAACAAAATTGCAAATTTTGTATATAACTTTAAGAGTTTGGGTAAATATAATGACGAATAGTCGCTGATGGCTCATGTTGGAATTTGAGGTTCAATATTACACATAATAAAAAAATATGTAAAAAAAATTGCCAAAGAAATTTTTACGACTCTTGAAGTAGGATCATCACCATACCCCATTATAATGTTGAATGGGTGGAGTGACACTACAAATCTATGTTGAGTGGACAAAGCCAATTATTCGAACATTGACAAGCTGGGCTTCACTAGGCTAGCTACACTTTAAAAGGGGAACAAACTCCACTACAAAACTGAAGGATACTATTAACATGCCTTAAAAGTGTGGAAGATACAGATGAAATATCTCTCAAGAAGATGGCCCTAGTGGCGATGGGAGAGTCAAAAAATTGAAGTAGAGAAAAATGCCTAAAAAAGAAGCACAACTACATGAAGAAAAACTCTATGGCTCTATAGACTCAGAGCGACTACAAAAGGTCCCATATAATAAATTACTTCACCAAGCGATGCATATAAACTCCAAAATGTTGTCAATCTCTAAAGGGCGCTGTACGTACCCAAAATTGTATGTACTGTATAGTCAGAAATTGGTTACGGAAACCCCAATGATGATTAAGATCTCTTCGCAAGGTGTTCGGAATTCAAAAAGCTCATAAAGTATGCGTTAACATCCCGCATGCCCCGCTTAGCCCCTGCGTGCTTTGTTTTTCTCTTTTTCCCTCTTTTCTTGGCCTTTTGCTCTTCAGTTACGAAACCGCCGCCCCACCTGGGCGGCGGTCTCGTGACCACCGCCCTAATCAGGGCGGCGGTCCTGTAACCGCCGCCCTGCGCAAGGCGACGGTCCTGTACGCGCTTTCCAGAATGCTCCGACGATCGCGTCAAGCGTGAAAATTCAATTTTCACCCACATTTCTCAACCACTAAAGCTTGTATTTATGTTTTAGCCGCCTGAACAGTGATTTATCTTTGTTTAATGGTGGGAGAGTTCAATTTGAACTTGCCTTCTAGTCATTGTAAATGCTATAAATATGTAGCTTGTTTACAAGTAAATGGTCTTGGTTCTTTGGTCTGGAGTCTTCATTCTTGAGCTTCAGTCTTCAATACTCAGTCCTAGATTTATTTTATGAATCATTTTATCTTTAGCATGGATTAGAATTCTGAATATTTAGTTATGCCTCATTGTACACCGACAACGATCCTGCTAGGAATCGTATAGGCCAAGCTCTGTTCTCTTGTGCCATCCCTCTCCTACTTGTACTTCGTTGTATTTCTCTGAAGCTGTTATTATTCATTGTTTGAGTACCTACTGTTTATCATTTTATTTCATCATTGCTGCAACGACCCTGCTAAGAATCGTATAGGCCAAGCTCTGTTCTCTTGCACCATCCCTATCCTACTTGTGCTTCGTGCCATTTTTAGTTCAAAGTGACTACTGTCCCAGTGCCTTCTCTTGCTGATGCTGTCATACTCCTACTCTTTCTGGATTCACGTGAACACGCAAGAACGAAGAGATCACTATGAGGGGACAAGCTACAATAAAACTAGATTTGCCTCTGCTCAGTAAACTCCAGGTTTAAATCGTCAAAGTTATTATCAAATAGAGTAGCGAATCATTTTATTTCAGTTAAGCTCGCTTTCAATATTGCCAGGGAAGCTGTGGGGAATGATAGTTTCTGAGAAACTATGATTTGTTCCTCACTTCTGAGGTAGGATTGAAGGTTTTCAATTAATTTAATTGGCTGTCTTTTATCTAGATTCACACATCTGCATAGGTGAATAACCACATCGGGTTATCTGGCTTGTTTAGTTTTAGTACAAAAGTAGTTTAAATTGTTGCTTGTAATTATAATATTTCAATCGTATATTTTGTTTAGATTAGTTTCCCTTTCAATAGTAGTATAAATTGTTATTTTTAGTTTAAGTTAATTTGGAGACTTCATAGCTAGATTAACACTGAGATCCTCGTTAGGAGAATAAACCATAGGGAACTTATGCTACCCGCTCATAGCCTCTAAATCTCCCCTTTGTCATTTCAGCTACCAGGAGATCACATTACCAAATCTTAGTCACTGATCCTCCCATGGTTAGCCATAAGAAAGTTGCTTGCCGATTCTCATCCTCGCCTGTAACTTTTCTATTGTAGAAAACTGACCATAATCCCGGCTGTGAATTCATCTAAGTCACCCGCATTTCAAACCACCGGCTATCTCGGCATGACCTCGGGAGGTCGGGTACGGGGAAGGTCACTTGCTGATTATCATCCTTGCATGTCACTTTTCCATCGTACAAAATTGGTGAACCCAACGTGAACTTTCAACCTTCTGATTTAGAGTTAGATTTGTACTACCTCATCAGTTTTCACTATCACCTTCGCCCCTTCCCATTATTTTGTGGGTATTCATATACCCCTCGAATATGTCGGGATTCGATGCACATGGTAGGCCCCTCTTGGGCCTTGAGGCATATTACGCCCAACAAAATCGACAATCATCACCCTCACTCTCAGTATGGGGTGACAACTACTCAACTAACCAGTTGTCAACACAAACTCCAAGGATCAGGTATAACTCATCTTTTCAAACCGAGGAGTTAGATCATCTTGCTCAAACACAACAAACAGAGCTTTCAGGCTCAAACAATATGATGCTCACCGGAGAATCTGGTTCATCTCCTCAGGTACTGCTTAGACCACAAATTAGTAGACAATCAGACCCATACCTGGTTTTAGATGATGAACATTCAATACGTTATCCCAGGAATGAACAACGCTCTCGGAGTATGTACCCACCTATAGGGAGTTTACAAACACAACCTGAGGCCTCTTTTCAAGAAAATACCTCCATGTACCACTACATATAGGAAATACCCTCGAAGAAACTTGGCAGGGACAATGATCAGTTCATAGCAGGGTATCACATGACCTATACAACATCAGAATATACAAAAAACCGCCAGGGAAAAATACCATGACTTCACCAAATGAAGTCATTTCAACTTTAGTAGAAAAAGTTAAAGGGTTAGAACTTGCTCAAGCAAATCAAAATTCTCAATTCATGCAAGCAGGAAGTTCCAATCCTCCGTACCATCCTAGCCAAGTAGACCTCCTCACAGGAATAGGCACGTTAGGCATGCCTCCTCAGTATTCACAACAAATGCCAACTAGAACCACCATTTCTAATAACGTTCCGATACCTCCTGGTCTAGTACAAAATAATCCATTCCTGGATAATACCCCTTCATACTTAAACATGTACTCCAAATCACCACAAGGGGATATGTTCTCCTCTCCCGACATGTTTTCTCAAACACAGGTGTTTCCCTTATGCCCCTACCAATGCATATGCAATGCCATATCAACAACCCATTCCACCTCCACCCCCTCAGCAGGCACCATCAATGGTCGAAACCTATGCGATAGGGACTTACTCAGAATATTTGAAAGAGCCCTTATATTTCCCCATACGAAGCGTCATGCTTCCAAGACCTCTTCTCGATTTACCCAAATACAAAGGTGAGGGAGATCCGAATGCACATATCAAGGCTTACGCTACAGCCATTCGAGAACTACTCCCTTGGGATGGGGTTGTTGCTAAAATATTTCCCAAAACCTTGGAAGGTATCACTCTCGATTAGTATTATAGAATACCTTAGGCTTCCATCCATTCATTTAAACAACTCATGTCTCAGAGTTCATTAAGGCCTTTGACATGAACAAACTATTAAGAACAAGAATCAGGGAATTCTTGCACATTAAGCAAGAACACAATGAATATGTCACCCATTTCATCCAGAGGTGGCGTACAGTTCTTTATTCTTCGGCAAGTGCTCCAAACATGGATCAGATGGAACTATGTGATTTATTCCTTCATTCTCTTAGCAGAGAGGTGAAGGAAGAAGTCCAGAAATTCCCACTAAGAACTTATGATGAAGTACTTGAGAGCGCTCTCCGAATAGATCAAGCAGCGATAGATAGTGGTCGTAAGACATATGGAACAAATGGGAAATTAATCACTCCCAATCAAAACACTATGGCCTATCCTAATGCTGGGAATACTGATCAAGGACCTAAGATCCTTAATGAAAACCGTGGGGTTACAATAGATGGAGTCACTGATCAAGTCAAAGGACCAAATGTTGTGAACACCCCGGCACCTGCTAACAATCAACGCAATAATAACTTCACTCCAGCGATCAATACGGTGGATTCTAATCATCCTACACAGCAACAAATCTAGTCACAAGGCCTTGCTCGGGGCCCAGATGGATATCAAAACCAAAGCCAAAGGCCACAACCTCAAAATTTCAACTATAACAACCAACAACCCAATCAGAACTTTGGGCCACAACAAGGTTCAAACCGACGACCACGGAACTATAATCCCAATCTATATTGTGGTTTCCACAAAATCAGGGGTCATGATACTAGGACTTGCCATGACTACAACAAATTCTTACAACGTCTACCAGAAGAGCAAAAACAACTCTTTGTAGATATGTTTCTGGAAAATCCTACACTGCCACTTGGTATGGGATTAGTTTCCACTCAAAATGCACCTCTCAAGATCTTCAATGATCCTCTCCCAAATCATTCTAACAATAACATGTTAGATCCAAATGGGAAAAACAAAGGTATCATAATAAGAAATAACAATCAAGATGCCTCAACTCCTGACAACTCTCAGATTGCTCCTAACCTAGGTTCAAATGGTAATACAAAAATCTTGGGATTAGTTGAGCTAGAGGTTGAGTGTGAAATTAATGCAACAACTCGGACAAAGGAGTATGTTTCACAACCCCTACCTGATATTTTCTCCACACGAGATGAAGTTCCTACAATTGCTAAACCGGTAGGATCCTATGATTTGATATCGGATTTGAACAAGACCTTTTCTCATATTTCATTCCTAGATTTGTTGAAAAATTCACCCGCGCATCGCTTTGCACTGCTCAATGCATTAGGTCTTGGTCATCTAATCAATGTTATGCCACCACCTGAAACACAAGTAAACCATATAGACTTTGACGTCTACCCTCCAGGGCAGCTAGATAGGGATACTGAGTTTGTATTTGACATAACAACAAGATGCCAACAGACACTGAAATTACATGTAGAGGTGATCCACCCTTGCACTTGACAGGTTTGGATTTACAACAACTATGCATCAAGCGCAATGATTGACGATGGGGCAGCAATTAACATTGTCCCCTTCTCTTTCCTTCAAAAGCTAGGATATGGAGAAACAAATTGTTCTTCAACACGAAACACGCTAAGGGGATATGATAGTCTCAAGGCAACTTCATTCAGGACTATAGTATTACCAGTCACTCTAGGGCCCAAAACAATCCTCACTGAATTTTATATTATAGATCGGGAAACCAACTATAATATGATTCTCGGTCATCCATGGATACACCGCATGAAGGCAATCCCTTCCACGTTATTCCAAGAAATAAGATTTCTACACTTAGGAAAAGTCTTCATCGCTCAAGGAGATCCTAAACCCTTTGATATACACTTAGAAAACCTCAAGAAAAAGAAAGGAGTCCATACAGAGCATGAACTTCAAATGAATCAATTAAACAAACTGCCTCTAACAAAAGAGTTAGTCCCAGTCACCCCAGACATTCCAAAGGTTGAATTTGTTGACCCAAAAATATACGAGGTGGCAAAGACAAATAAAGATAAGTCAATTTCTGTGGAAACAGTCTCCACTAAAACCACAACAGGAATTATGAAACTCTTGGAGAATGATGAAGCTAATCTTTCTCCCATTCGAACCTCAGGGAATGGGTAGTCTTCTCGGTATAGCATCTCTTCCCTCCGATGACCTAAATCTAGATATAAACATGATAGAATTAACAAACGAAGAAGGGCAATTTAAAATTGAAACGATGCCTATCAAAACCATCTCTACGCACTACCCTATTCTAAAGCCTGGTTTTGACGCATGCGTGTCTGAAGCTAGGTTTTCCCTATCCATGGGGCAAGACCTCATCATTCGACAAAATTTACAAATAAACAAAATGCTCAATATGAGAGAGAAGGTTGAGCAGCATAGTCATGCTCACCCACATGCCATCTCTCAAAAACATGACAAAGAGGCACGCGAATGCCTCTTTTAGAAAAATGTTTTTAATAATGGAACATATACACCTCTGGGCAAGGGTTGTAAGTTCAAACCCAGAATGGTAGGCCCTCGCCAAGAGAATGAAAAATTTGAGGATAATGATTCTCCGCTGTGTACTTCTAGGGGTGAAGAATTCGATATTCGTCAACTTTCTTCACCAAAGACATCATGACATATAGTTCCACCTGCATTTTCATATGTACATGGTTATAGTTGCATTACATATTCATTTAGATAGGATCATTTTGTTCACTCGTTTCATAAATATTGTAGTCCATGAGCTTACTCTTAAGTAATCTATTACAAATTTATGAAGATATTGGCAAAATTATTCAAATCACATCTCTTCAAACATCATCAAGTACTTTCAAATCTTCTCATCAAGTTCGAGAGACAAACATTGACGGAAACCATACCAAGACCTACATACTTGGCTTCGCTCTTTCTTTCTACTTGGTGAAGTTGTCCTTGCCTACGGTCTGTTCTAGAAGCTTCTTAGTGTCACATCTATCCCTCTTAAAATCTCTTGGAACGAAAGGATATCCCAAAGTCATAGATCAGAAATATCAAAATCAAATGAAATCAAAAGTGCCAAGCAAACAAAATATTTTATTTTACACACTTCTTTGCCCCATCAACCTTCGGTGATAAGCCCACATCTCTTACTGGTGATGTGAGGTTGGGAAAGGAAAGAAGTGCCCTTACTCCCCTGTATCTTGCCTTTGGTGACAAACCCATGCTTCTTACTAGTGGCATGAGGCAGGGTGTGGGGGGTCCAGTCACACAAACTAACAAATCTTGGTATGCTAAAAACACAAGTCAAATTCTGTTAAAAGAAGGCAAATATCCAAACATCCAAATTCCAAAGAGATCAAATCCTCAAAACCAGATTTTGTCAACCAGGTTGCCATTTATGAATCTAAGTCTAGATAAACTGAAAAGTAAGTGGCCTTCTAAGCTTGGTAGTAGTTCTGAGTAGGGTGGGTGTGTAGGTCCAAATTTGGTTCTTGTTCTTGTTTTTGTCTGTCTCTCATCATTCCACTCAAATCAAACTCATACAACTTGTGCCCTTCCTAATTCTTGGTGTTGAGCTCTTGCATCTTACTAGTTGCGTGGATTTGGGATTGGGGCAAGTTCATCTCTTTATCGCTATACATTCATCACGTTTTGCCAACATAAGAAGAAATCACAACATTACCCAAAGAGGCCAAAAGTTCAATACTACAACATGTTCGTCATCACATATCAACATTGCAAAAGCAAATAAAGTAAAAACATTCTGTTTAACATTTGTTATCACTTGTCATCCATTGCATACATTCTGAAAAGCATATGAAAATCAGGAATTCTAAACATCTAAGAGTACACACATGAATCAAATCATCAATATAAGCCAACTCTATACAAAAAAATAACCAAGCCAAAAAGAGATATATGTACATATCACGGTATTTCATAGATTTTTATGATGTCATCGCACACTAGGTGCAGTCAGAACACTTGCAATAAGCACAAAATACCAAAACATCATACATGCCTCACAAAATGGAGGCTAAGAAATAAAGGAACTCTACCTATCCGCCCTTTTGAGGCCCATTATGACTGCTCTAGTTAAGAATTTCTTAGAATTTCTTCTCAAAAGCATTCAAAACAAACAAAAAGCTAAGCCTAACGTAAAATACCATTCCCAAGCTCATTCCAATTCAATCATACTCAAAAATGAAAAGAGTGATCACCGTGGACCCAAAGCTCAAAAATTACCAAATCGATACGCACAAATGAATAGGAAAATGAACTCGTTTTGTATATTTATGACATTCTAACCTTGTTTTGAATGTTCTTTCCTATAGTTGGAGTGCCGATAGAGGTAAGTTCTTATCCTCGCGCAAATGGTAAGTCCTCATTTCATATCAATTTAGTATTTATTTTCAATTTATTTTATCTATCTACACTTGAGTCCCTTTTTCATTTTGTAGATAGCGGGAATCTGGATGGCGACATTTTGGCACACGGGCATGTCAGGTATAGCCTCTAACTCCCCATTTTGGGACTTCCATACTCGGACCCAACGTTTTACGCCTCTTCATGGCTAAAACGCTTCTCCGAGGGGGCAATATGTACGTACCCAAAATTGTATGTACTGTATAGTCAAAAATTGGTTACGGAAACCCCAATGATGATTAAGATCTCTTCGCAAGGTGTTCGGAATCCAGAAAGCTCGTTAAGTATGCGTTAACATCCCGCATGCCCTGCTTAGCCCTTGCGTGCTTTGTTTTTCTCTTTTTCCCTCTTTTATTGGCCTTTTGCTCTTCAGTTACAAAACTGCCGCCCCGCCTGGGCGGCGGTCTCATGACCACCGCCCTAATCAGGGCGGCGGTCCTGTACGCGCTTTCCAGAATGCTCCGACGATCGTGTCAAGTGTGAAAATTCAATTTTCACCCACATTTCTCAACCACTAAAGCTTGCATTTATGTTTTAGCCGCCTGAATAGTGATTTCTCTTTGTTTAATGGTGGGAGAGTTCAATTTGAACTTGCCTTCTAGTCATTACAAATGCTATAAATATGTAGCTTATTTACAAGTAAATGGTCTTGGTTCTTTGGTCTGGAGTCTTCATTCTTGAGCTTCAGTCTTCAATACTCAGTCCTAGATTTATTTTATGAATCATTTTATCTTTAGCATGGATTAGAATTCTGAATATTTAGTTATGCCTCACTGTACACCGACAACGATCCTGCTAGGAATCGTATAGGCCAAGCTTTGTTCTCTTGTGCCATCCCTCTCCTACTTGTACTTCGTTGTATTTCTCTGAAGCTGCTATTATTCATTGTTTGAGTACCTACTGTTTATCATTTTATTTCATCATTGCTACAACGACCCTGCTAGGAATCGTATAGGCCAAGCTCTGTTCTCTTGCACCATCCCTCTCCTACTTGTGCTTCGTGCCATTTTTACTTCAAAGTGACTACCATCCCAGTGCCTTCTCTTGCTGATGCTGTCATACTCCTACTCTTTCTGGATTCACGTGAACACGCAAGAACGAAGAGATCACTCTGAGGGGACAAGCTACAACAAAACTGGATTTGCCTCTACTCAGTAAACTCCAGGTTTAAATCGTCAAAGTTATTATCAAATAGAGTAGCGAATCATTTTATTTCAGTTAAGCTCGCTTTCAATATTGCCAGGGAAGCTGTGGGGAATGATAGTTTCTGAGAAACTATGATTTTGTTCCTCACTTCTGAGGTAGGATTGAAGGTTTTCAATTAATTTAATTGGCTGTCTTTTATCTAGATTTACACATCTGCATAGGTGAATAACCACACCGGGTTATCTGGCTTGTTTAGTTTTAGTACAAAAGTAGTTTAAATTGTTGCTTGTAATTATAATGTTTCAATCGTATATTTTGTTTAGATTAGTTTCCCTTTCAATAGTAGTATAAATTGTTATTTTCAGTTTAAGTTAATTTGGAGACTTCATAAGCTAGATTAACACTGAGATCCTTGTTAGGAGAATAAACCATAGGGAAATTATGCTACCCGCTCATAGCCTCTAAATCTCCCCTTTGTCATTTAAGCTACCAAGAGATCACACTACCGGATCTTAGTCACTAATCCTCCCATGGTTAGCCATAAGAAAGTTGCTTGCCGATTCTCATCCTTGCCTGTAACTTTTCTATCGTAGAAAACTGACCATAATCCCGGCTGTGAATTCATCTAAGTCACCCACATTTCAAACCACCGGCTGTCTCAGCACGATCTCGGGAGATCGGGTACGGGGAAGGTCACTTGCCGATTATCATCCTCGCATGTCACTTTTCCATCGTACAGGCGCCATCTGAAACAATAGAGCTCAATAAACAAAGGGAGCTATAAAAGGAAGAAGAAGCAATGAGCAGATTGAGAAGCCAAAAAGTGGATGAGCCATGTCTCTGTCGCCCTCTCAATGAATTCTTACTCTTCCACCGAAAGTGATCAAGAATCCATCCTAGATGAATACAAATGTATGAAGAAGATGTCGGCATATGATTTGGTGCAAAGTTTACCGTTGGTGCATGTGAGGAAACATCTGATGGTGTGCTAAGTTGATCAATAGTGACATCATGAATCTCAACTTGATCATGCCTGAGTGTTGGAGCAATAGAACCCATGTGTGGCTCATCATCCTCACGAAGAGCAGAGAGAACAAAAATAGGAGCTTTGTCATCAAGTAACCACACAATATTTTTTACTCGCTTTATAATAGATTCCATGACATGATGTCCAATTGATAGGCTAGACTGACACATCAATGCCTTGAAGATGTTTACCAACACCTCTGCTAAGATAGCCTAAGCAATGAAGTGTGCAAGAAGCGAAAGCACTAATGTCCTTCTCAAATGAGCCAAGTAGATACATAGGAGTAACAGAAGTGAGATTCACATAATGCACAACAATAGGAGCAGTGGGAACATAATCAAAATGTACAATAGTATGAGAAATAAAAATAAGAGCGAAGTTTGTTATAAGAGAAGTAAATTCCAGAATGGGATGCTTAGGATCTATTAGCTCACAATCCAAAAGTGAATCAAGTGGATGCATACCAAATTCAGGAATGTGAGTATCAAAAGAAATAAACATGTAGGTATTGCATGTGTACTAGAAGCAGGGGTTTTGAGGGCCACTTCATTAGGATGTTGCAAATTAGCAATTCTTTGATGTAGGGAGTGAATTTTATCATTCTTGCCACAGATGAGGGAGTGCAAAAGGAATTCTACTTCAACAATTTCTTGTTTTCTTCTTGCAAAGTTAACAAAAACTCCATTGCAGAAGACAAAAGTAAGAGCACAAAGAAGAACAAATTTATACGTGAGGGGGTTTGACCTCCTGCCAGATCTAACCTCATCCTTTGGTCTTTGAAACACAAGAATGGATAGTAGAAGCACTTTTACAATGAGCTCTTAAAAATATGGCTCACATACACACACAAAATCCTCCTGCAACCCTTTTGCAAATATTTCTCTCAAAAAATTTCCCCCCACATTTTAAAAAGGATTCCCCTTTGAAAATTTTCTCCTTCCTAACACCCCTTTGAAAAAAGTGCTTATTGAGTCTTGAACCCATGACCCCTATGGACAAAATTCCTTATTCCAGTATCCTTCACCTAGCATGTTAGAACACTTAACATATATATGGATAGCAAAACACTATTTAAAGGCTTATTCCAGTCTGTGGAGAAAAAAGGAGACCCAATTTAGCTCGCAGAGTTTCAGGGTCTAACCGGCAAGTGAGGTTAGAACAAATTGGCAAAATCCATGTTGAAATCTAGAGTTGTAGGGTTTATTTATGAAGAGTTTCTTATCATTTTCTCGTTTTGCTTGAGCTGTGAGTTTGCAACGATTTTATTCACCATTGCTGGGATCGGAGAGGAGTTTATAGAGCCAAGTTACTGCAGGTTAAAGTGTTCAAATTCCATCGAAGACAAAGATTTGCTTAGGTTTTTAAATGGCTCATTGTGTCAGAAGAGTTATCCGCTAATAGACTTCATGACAATTGGTCCGAGTAACTACCAAGCTCGAGGTTGAGTTGAGGGATTAGCACCAAGAGACATATCGGAATTCCTGTGGAGTTAGCTCGTGAGGCCAAGAAAACTTTTGCGGTAGCACACCGATAAGGGGGGGATTAAGTCTTAGGGAAATTAGGCAACTCTCTAGGGCACCAACATTCAGGGGGTGTCTAAATCTTAAAATTTCTCTTATTTTTGACTATTTTAAAAATAATTTATCTGAAGATTTAATAGTAATTCACCTATTTATTGATATTATTACATAGTAACATAAATTTCACGCATGCACATAAAAAACTACTATAATATTTTTGCAAGTAAAAACAAATATGACATATTTATGAGCTCATATGATTTTATTGGTATTGTTATCCATCCTCCGTTGTAGCTCTAGAATATGTAGGTGCATTATTTTTCTAGGAAAAGATTTATGTATTGTTTATAATGTCACTAGTGTAGCCAATAATGGCGAGTATAATTAAACAAAATAAGTATTCAATTCTTTAAATTCCTAATTTCTTGGGGGGAATTGTCTATTATTTTTATACAAGAATTGGTAGGCTTAGTCCAAATACGTATTTTTTTATTGTTTTACGAAAAAATGGTGCTTTGTTTTAGTTTAGGTCCCATCACCTACTTGATATTGATAAACTAGATTTGCAAGCAACCTTGTATTAATAATTGTATTTTTTACATTCTGAGCACCTCCTACAATTAATTCTTTCCATCCATGTAAAGTTAATTGTCTTTATGTGATAATTTTGTAGGATTTTTTATTCTTCTTGTATATTGGTTTCTCTAAAATTTTGCTTTATTATGGCCTTGATGCAAATTTTAAAATACGAGAATGTAAATAACTTTTCCTTATTTACTAGATGGGAAAATATATTAACTAAAATTGTGAGAAGGCCATCCTTTCTAATTATTGCCTAAGGCACTCCTAACCTTTAATATGCCTCTGCACACTGAGTAGCTAAGGCCCCGAGCTCGTCAAGATGTGTGTGAGGAGCTCGCTGTAAGAGGTGATTTGTAGACTTTACAACAATGAATAAGTAAAAAGTTGAATAACAAAACAACAATTTATAGAGATAGAGATAAAAGAAATATACAAAATACCAAACATGTAAGAGATAAACACCCGATTTACGTAGTAAAACTCCAGCTGAGTGCTTAGGGAAACATCCATAGTGAAAGATATCAAGCGTTTATTAACTCAAGATGAACAAACTACATTTGAACTCGTTATGAACTACTTGGGCTCTCCACAAAGATAAATACGACTAATTGGCAAAGTGCAACTAGGATCGCTCCTAAAAATAGAGTGGAAAAAATCAACTAGGATTTTTCTTTCTAAAAATAGAATTCGGTTGAATTCCTCTTTCTAGAAACAAGGGATTGACTCCTTAATTTTTGCTTCGGGGGCTCCGCCCCCAAAACCCTACGAGGGAGGCTCCATAATACGTCTCCACCCCACCAAGACCCCCTGCAACAGTAGTGGGGGGAAATCCCCCCCGAACCCCCTTCAGCAAGTGAGCTACAAAACATGCCGCAAAGGGATCCAACATTTAACTTTGTTGTCACATATCTAACAAAATTCAAATTGTAGTGAGATATATGATTGAGTTATAATGGGGATTCCAGATCGATCCACATGATGAGTATCTTTGGGAGTCAAGGAGATACTGCGAGATTTGAATGCATTTAGTGTTCACCGAGTCAAGTGATCAACACCTTCTTGAGTCAAAGTGGATTTAAGGAGTCCAACCACCGCTAACATTTCCTTAAAGAGCCGATTCAAAATAGAATTATAAGGTCAAATTGTGGAGAAGATGCTCAGAGTTGGGCTCGCCGATTTGCCGCATGAAATCTGAGGCAAAATAAGAGGTGTCCGCAGGGGAGCTAAGGACGATAAAGATGAGGCTTAGAGGTCACCAGAGTCTAGCTAAGTAAGAACTTGCCTAGGTAAGTTGGAATTAACAAATCTCATCAACTTGGGAAGCTCGATGTAAGAAAATCACACCCCCTTCACTCCTCAACGCAAAATTTTTACCTTTCTAAACGAATCGTACATAATTTTTAGAGAAATGCATATATTTTTTAAATGTAATTTTTTTTGTAGAGATGTCATGTAGTGTTTCTGTAATCTAAATACAATTTCTTTCCACTACAACTTTAATGTCTCCAACTGCTCAATATTTTTTTGGTTTCCATTTGATTAGTGGATGAATTCATAACGTCTATAGGCTAAGTAATGGATATTGAATCCTTCTTTGATACCACATTAGAGAGATGAATGCTCTTCATTCACTAGGATCTCTCCAACATGTCCATCACCACAACTTAGGTTTCATTGCAAATAGGAAAATCATAAGTAATTGTGCACACACAAAAATTTAAACCAATGTATTAGTCTCTATATTGTTTCTTTATGTGTTAATAATACAATATGAGTCCTTATATTTATAACTGAGAAAGGTTTGTTTCATGCAACAATAATTTGATGTATGAACAATGAAAAAATATGAGAACAACCTAAATTAGTACACCATTCAAATTGTATGTGTACACACCAAGTCATTACTCTAACATATAACTAACCACTCCCTAATTCACAGTTACCTCATTTATGAGTGTGAGCATGAATAACACCAAGTTGTTTTAGAAATAGCTTTCACCACCAACTAGTGTAAATATGAACACTCTAACAAAGATGAATAAATATTTTGTGTATGAGGATATGGAAGATCCCAAGAATTTCAAGTTCACATGCACAAAGTTGAAAGGTCATGCATCTCTTTGGTGGGAACATATCTAAAGGTCAACCAAGTGTGTCGTGGAAAGAAAAAAGATAAATACATGTGATATTGGTGGTGAAACTTAAAGTGAAGTTATTACCTGCATATTGCCATCTCAGTTTGGTCATGAGGTTATGAGGTTTTTCGATAGACAGAGATTAGTGTGAAAGAATACAATGACGAGTTTTACCAACTCACCATTAGAGTGATACATGTGGAGAATGATCTGGAGAAGATATCTAGATATACGAATGGATTACGGGTTGTAATTTAGGATGAGTTTAATATGTTATAAGTTCATTCCATGGAATAATCCTATCAATATGCTTTGAAGGTAGAGGAAAACCTAGAGCGCAAAGAATAGAGAATTAACCATGGAAAGATGAAATTCATGCAAGGCCACAAATAGGGTAAAGGTAGATAAAATTTTATGCAAAGCAAAGATAATTTATGTTCAATGTTGGAAAGTGAAGAAACATCTTGAGGAGGTGGAAATGCATCCATAGGTAGGGGATCATTTGGTTATAGAATAGGTCATGGATTCATTGGAACATGCTATAGGTGTAGAGAAACATGCCATAGAGAATATGAGTGCCCACACACCCAAAATGGTGGTAAGATAAGTGTGCACATTACACGAGGAAAAGAAGATGACTTGTTGTCATGAAAAAGAACCAAATATGGGTGGAGAATCAATGTTCAAGTGCATATTATTGAAACCAGAAAAGTAAGAGGTTGGTCTTGAGAAGAGAACAAGTTTATTTTGGACATGTAAGTCACAGGGAAAGGTTTGCAAGGTTATAGTGGACAATGGAAGCAATGCTAATTTTTTGGCAGAATGGTTAGTGGATAGGTTAAAAAAATAGAATTGAGAATACAAATCCATATAACATTTTATGTTGCAGAAAGGAAAATAGTTGTCGGTGAAAGAGAAATGCGTGGTTGCATAAAGGACATTAGTTATTGGTGAAAGAAATTACACTCTAGACCCATTGCAAGATATAAGTGAAATAACAACAAAAGTATTTTTTCTCTTGGGTAAGCAGTTCCTGAGTGAAGTAAAATAGGATAGTGCATGTTTTTCACTCATAGCGAGGTTTCAAAAAAGAAAAGGTATGTAAGAAGTGGTTGGGGGAGAGAATGTAATGTTGTAAGAAGTGAAATAAAGTTGGATCTTGAGTTTAGAGAGGTTGTGTTTCGTGAGTTACTTGAAGGGTTACCATCTATGAGAGACGTTAGTCACTGCTCAATGCAAAATTAATAACCTTTCCAAATGAATCCTATATAATTTTTATAGAAATGCATATATATTTTTGCAAATGTAATTTTTTGTAGAGATGCAATGCAATGTTTCTGCAATCTAAATACAATTGCTTTCCACTACAACTTCAATGTCTCCAACTGTTCAATATTTTTTAGGTTTACATTTGATTAGTGGATGAATTCATAATGTCTGTAGGCTAAATAATGCATGTTAAATCCTACTTTGATACCATATCAAAGACATGCATGATATTCATTCAATAGGATCTCTCTAGTATGTCCATCACCACAACCTAACATTCATTGCAAATAGAAAAATCACAAGTAATCATGCACGCAGGTGTATAAGTTTCTATATTATTATTCAATGTGTTAATAATACACCATGAGTCGCTATATTTATAACTAAAAAAGGTTTGTTTCATGTAACAATAATTTGATGCATGAACAATGAAAAATATGGGAACAACCTAAACTAGTGCACCATTAAAATTTTATATGTACACACCAAGTTGTTACTCTAAAAAAAATTAACCACTACCTAATTCAATGTTACCTCCTTTATGAGTGTGAGCATAACTAACAACAAGATGGATCATAAATATCCTGAACCACCAACCAACGTGAATATGCACACTCTAACAAAGATAGAGAGTATGGAATATCCCAAAAATTTCAAGTTCACATATACAAAGTTGAAAGGTCATGCACTTCTTTGGTGGGAACATATCTAGACCAACCAAGTGTAACGTGATAGGGAAAAAATCAAGACATGGGTTAAGTTGGTAGCAAAACTCAAAGAAAAGTTTTACTCTCATATTGTCATCTCAGCTTGGTCATGAGGTTACAAGGTTTATGAAAGAGAGAGATTAGTGTGAAAGAATACAATGAAGAGTTTTACTGACTCACCATTAGAGAGGGACATGTGGATGATGATATGGAGAAGATCTCAAGATATATGCCTGGATTACAGGTTGTGATTTAGGCTGAGTTTACTATGTTACAAGTTCATTCCATGGAAGAAACCCATCAATATAATTTGAAGGCAGAAGAAGAAAGTACTAACCATGGAAAGGGGAAGGATGTGCAATGCCACAAACATGGTAGAGGTAGAGAAAATTTTATGTAAGGTGAAGGTAATTTATGTTCAACGCTGCAAGGTGATGAAACATATCGAGGAGGTGTAAATTCATCTAATGGAAGGGGATTATATGGTTGTAGAATAGGTCATGTATTTAGTGGAACATGTTCTAGGTGTGGAGAAATATGTCATAAAGAATATGAGTGTTTGCACACCCAAAATGGTGGTAAGAGATGTGTACACATTGCGTAAGGAGAAGAAGATGGTTTATTTCCATGAAGAAGAATCAAATATGGGTGGAGAATTGTTTTTCTAGTTCATATTGTTGAAACCAAAAAAGAAAGAGGTTGGTTTTGAGCAGAGAACAATTTTGTTTAGGACAACATGTAAGTCATGGGGAAAGGTCTACAAGGTTATAGTGGATAGTGGAAGTGATGATAATTTGGTAGTAGAATAGATAGTGGATAAGTTAAAACTAAAGAGAATTGAGAATATGAATCCATACAAGATTTCATGGTTACAAAAAGGACACTAATTGTTGGTGCAAGAGAAATGTGTGGTTAATTTCTAGATTGGAAGTTATGAAGATGAAGTGATGTGCAACATCATGCATATGGAAGCATGTCATGTGCTACTTTGTATGCCTTATCAATTTGAATAGAAGGCACAACATGATGGCTGTAAAACACCTACATGATGGGAAAGAATGTAATGAAGTACACTCTAAACCAATTACAAGATAAGAGCGAAGCATCATCAAAAATATTGTTGTTATTAGGTAAGCATTTCCTTAGTGAAGTAAAATATAATAGTGCATGTATTTCCCTCATAGTGAGGCTCCCAAAAAAAGTTATGGTAAACATGGTTGAGGAAGAGAAATAAATGCTATAGGAAGTGAAATAAATTCGGAAGAGTTTGTTTAATGGTGTTGAGTCACTGCATGGATTTAATTTGAGGATTAGGTTTTCCAAACAAGGCAGCTTATACGATGAATCTACAACAAAATGCATAGATACACAGGAAAGTATAAGAATTTTTGGATAAAGGAATCATCAGGGAGAGCCTGAGTATATATTCATATAATTTTAACACCGAAGAAGGGTGGTGAGTGACGTATGTGTACTGATTCAAGATCCACAGACAAAATCATCATCAAATACAAGTTTCCATTTTCGCACATGGATGACATTATGGATTTTTCAAGTGAAGTGAAGTATTTTAGCAAGGTTGATCTAAAGAGAAGATACCATCATATTTTCATGAGAGAAGGAGATGAATGTAATACATCATTTAAGATTCAAGAAGGATTTTATGAGTGGTTTTTAATGTCATTCAAATTGAGCAACACACCAATCACACTTGAAATAGATGAACCAAGTACTAAAACCATTTTAAGGAAAGTTTATGATTGTATACCTAGATGATATCAAAATTTTGAACAAGATATATGAAGAGCATTTACTACATATGAGGCAGGTGTATGGATTGTGAAAGGAAAATTTATTGATTAAATTGAAGAAATATTGTTTTATGCAAAAGGAGTTAATATATATGTGATTTTGTGATTTCTAGAGAAGGTCTGAAAATGGACCTTAAGAAGATTCGCGTAATTATTTATTAGGCATCACTGCAAAGTGCTTTTGAGGCACACAATTTTCATGGGTTGGCTAGCATTTACCACAAGCTCATCAAGAAATCAATTGTTGTGAGTGCACTGATTATAAAGGCCATGAGAAGGGATTTGAAGAAATTCATCTAGAGTATACACGCATAACAAATTTTTAGTGAATTGAAAAAGAAAGTGACAGAATAACCAATTTTGGAATTGTTATACTTAAAAAATGTATTTCAGGTTGATTATGATGCTAGTGGTATACACATTGGTGAAATATTGAATTGGGAAGATAGACCAATTGCATATTTTAGTGAGAAGTTGAATGATGTGAGGATGAAGTTATCAGAGTGTTAAAAACACTCTTCCACCAAGATATCTCTAGAAAACACCATTACCATAGTCTAAAGCTTATGCATATCACACATAAAATAGATCAATGTCTCCATATTATTGTTGTCTCACAAATAATTGCAATATTTTGTAGTGTACACGAGGAAGATTACGTATAAATAACCTGATGGTTTATTTCATGCAACAATAATTTGTTGCATGAATCAAATATTAGTTGGGGTCAAATATTTCGCTTACCAAATAATACGTGCAAATATTCTCCTCATAAAAAACTAACAATCTCCCTGACTTAAAGCTTAACTCACTCTGAAGTGTGGACATAACTAACATTATACCCATTTGGAAATAAAACAACTGATCAAATATTGTAAACACTCCAACAATCTCACTTAAGTGAATAATTAGGAGTGAGAAATTAGAAAATCTAGAAGACAGATCCAAATATGGGTCTGAAAAAATAGGCTTGATTAGGTACCCATTTATAAACAACTAGACACAATATAACATGGATCAAAAAGTATCACTGCAAAGTACCCCAAAAAACTAGTAAAACTAAAGTGAAACAATAACTTATGCTACAAGGTGTCCCAAGAGAAAGACTCAGAGACTAACCAAAATGATGAAATAAGTGGACTCAAAGGTCAAAAAATATCTAATGAGAACACGTGGCCCCAAGCTACTAATTTTCATAGGTGTTGGGGATGCAAGAGTTACAAAACACTACCAAGTTTGAATCCAATGTTGTTCCTTAGAGATAAAGTTTTGCTAACCATAATAAATGTTTTGTAGACACATTCTCACTTAAACTTATTATGCACTAGTGGTCTAGATCCACTACTTGATCGGACAAAAAATAACTAACAATGTAATTCACCAAAGTAGCAGTACGCAAGGATACTACCATCATTGTTAATATTGCAAGAGTTCACCAAACTTTAAATTCTATCTACTTCTAGAAGATGTAGTAGATAGATAGCACTTGGAAATGTTGTAGATAGTGAAGGGATCGATGGGATGATTTTGTAACATAGATAACACTTGGAAATTTTTATTAACGGGCCACTCCAACAAATTTAAGGAGAGGATCGATTGACCGGATTGACAAGTTGGATGACTATTTCAAAACGATATTCCTGTAGGATGGATGGTTGATAGGGTAGAAGAATATGATGAAGACTAGAATGTTAGTTAGATGATAGAGGAATGTTAGATAGAAGAAGGGGGATGGGGGATATGGGACAATGGGGGGGTTATGTTTATCTTGCATAATGGTACAATAGTGTGTCCCACTTGGTGGGCCAAAAACGTGACCCATGCAATTTCACATCAATATTTTGAGGGGTGTTTAGGCAAACACCCCATTCCTATGAACCGCCTTTTATCATTGTGTCATGACATCAAAAAAGGGGTTCGCTCGAAGCCCCCTTTCGGGAAAACCCCATAAGTTATATTTTACCTTTAACACTATCTAGAGAGTGAGCCGACAAAATTGGCCTAAGGGGGGTTCGGGTGAACCCCCTTACATGGATCTTAGGTGACACCTATGTGGTATGTTTTTACCTTAATCCATTTTGAAGGAAATCATAGGCCAAAGTATGCCACTTTAGATGCCACATGTTTAGGTCTAAATATCGAATTAAATTATGAAAGTTTACACATAAATTCATTTTTTTACGATCTTTACAAAAATATAATATTTGAATTTTTAAAACAGGTTTTTCTATTTTTAAAAATTATTTATAAACTATGGTATTTTAGGAAATTTGGTACATCCCATTTGAGACATTATGAAAAATAATAAATCATTTACAAAAAATTAAAAAAATATGTTTTACTAAATTTTAATGTTATCGTTATGACCTTGAAAATAAAAACCAATTTTGGAATAAATAAAGAGATATATCACCATAAACATCTATACATATCTATATCAAATAATATATTCACTAAAAAATTAAATATATATCTAAAAAACATTCATCTAATAGATAATTAAGTCTAGAATATATATCTAAAATTTCATAGAAAAAAATATGTTTCGACAACATTATAAGATGTCGGCACAATGTATTTCTACTATAAAATAAGAAACAACCTTTGAAATAAATAACAATTTTTTTTTTCAAAAACAAAAATCACATATATTATACATTCAAAATGAAACATTTCATTAATTTACAACATTTCCAATTCTATGTAGTTTTATGGCAATTACCTCTACAATTTTAGTGATGTCAAAAATTCATGTCTTTAGAGGTTTAAAAAAAATGCAAAAAAGTGGGACACACTTATGTGTGTAGACACAAAATCACGCACTTGGGTACATTTCTAGGTCCTAAAAGAATACTATCATTTATATGCTTCCTAAGCAATACAACTAGTGTTTAACAACTATCTTTGGCCTCTTTTCTTTATTTTTTGTTTTCTATTTGGTATTATACACCTTAAAACCTAGTTGGGATTTTACTAATTTATCTTTTATGGCTTCAAACACCAGTGCCGAGCCAGGGAAACAATGCCTAGGTACTCCTGTTCCCTCTAGGCACCCTTGACCCTTTCTCACCTTACTCACTCCTTTTGGGCATATTTTTTACTTATGTGTCGGCCTTCTAGTTGTCAATTACAAAATTCAAACAAGGGAATCATATAAATACATAGTTATGTGTTCAAAATAAAGGACCAAGCACTAAGCATTATTATCATCACCTAAGCTTACATTCAAAAGGCACTTGAAGCACTCCAAGGCATCCATCTAGCATCCATTCAAGAGACAAGGGTTGCATAATTCTGCATACACAACATAGGAAGGGGAAGTTCATTTTATTCCATCCACACATTCTACTACATTGCTAAAATCTAGCTACAACCCACTATCAAGTGTAACTTAGACAAGGGCATCCTAGGGAAAATTTCTACACACACTCATAAGAACTACATGGACTTTGAGATGTAGTGCAGTGCTCGGTTTTAAGTTTACTCTTGGGGTGACCACCAAGGTTGGTCCAACTCCCCATTATGTATTTTACTTTTTAGGTTTGATGTGGTTTGTGGGCTTGTGCAGGTGAACATCTCTTTTACAGGTTACATGTACCTTTAGTGATCATATTGTGAACAACATGTGATCAATAGAGAGAAACTACGACACTCATGCAACACAAAAAAAATTAGATTCAAAGATTTTACGCAGTCATAGGTGCCCAGATATATTCACTAGTGCCCAAGCGCCCCTGTCCTATTGTGGGCACCCATGCCCAACCTAGTCTATGAGTTGTAGAATCTACATAGATTAATTATGACAATGTTTGCATCTTGTTCATCACTTCTCCTTGCTTATATCATTGCCAGATTGCACGGGAATCAACTAAGTTCTTCTATCTCCCTCTCTTTCTTAGGGTTTCATATTTTAAATCTTAGTTTGCTTGTGTCATTTATGTATTTTATCATTTACTAATCAGTTACTCTGCAATATTTATATTTAAGTCAAATTAAATTAAATCATTTGGTGAACCCCACTCGTGATCATACATTTGGATCCTCAATTTTCTTATTCTATTCAATCTTCTTTCATGGCTCCTCAAAATATTCTAGTCTCCTTGCATGACTTACTTTAAATGCATCCACCTTGCAAATATGTTCTTCAAAAATCCCTAGACACTATGCATCTCCCTCGCAATACGCTACCTGCTCAAGTAAGTTCCATTTTTTATCATCTATTTGATGACTCTATTGCTCCTAATCCTACATCCAATCAACCCATGTTAGAGTCAATTCAAGATTTGCATTGTTTATTTCAAGAAAAAATCCAAGATATGGAAATAACAATTACATCTCCTAAAGCTGAAATCCAACATCTCAAGGATGCTTCTCATTATACTTCTACGACTTATATAAGTGCTCAGATCAGTGAAACCCAAGTCTTTATACTACCCACACCTCACAAGTTTGATTTCAATGCTAATAAACATGATATTCTTCTTCAGCTTCTCACTCATCAATTGATCAAATTGCCACCTATTCATTTCTATCATCCTTATCGGCTTACCAAGTACATAGGTATTCCATTTAGCAATTATTAAAGAATTAATGGACATAATTTGAAAATGATTTCTTTGATTTAAAAAGAATAACTAAGCACCTTGAGCATCAGGGTTTTATCTCATTTGTTGCACAAAATTCTACTTCATGCTCATCTTCAAATGCTAAATTCCAATGGGCTCCTAAATTTGGTCGTTCCATCTCTCATGAGCATCATTCCATAGTTACTAATGTTCCTCTGGTCAATTAAGAGCCTCATGTCCAATCCATTTTAGTTAAGCATCTTCCTATAATAATTAGTTCATCCCCTCATCCTCTTAATTCTTCTACAATGTTACCAACTCCAACTAAACAACCTCCTCTAAAAATTAGTTCATTCCCTGCTCCTCTCAAGTCTTATACAACGGTACCAACTCCAACTAAGCAAAATCCTCTTAAAATCAGTCCATCCCCTCCTCTTCTCAAGTCTTCTACAATGTTACACATTCCAAATGAGAAACCAGTCTCTAAATACTACCAAAAAACTCTAGATCACCTCTTTAGGCCTTCTCCTATCAACCCGACGTCCAGCCCTAGTCCTACCCTTACTCCTAACTACTATTTTGATGACCATATGTTTTCTTATGACACATTTCAAACTCCTTCACCTTGGTAAGGTATCTCCCACATCATCACATAGATCCCAATTCCTCAAACACTTAGGAGCATCGTATTTCCCTCCAATTATTTCACTAGTAGTTGTCTCTAGCACCTACTATCATACTTCACACTCCGCACTTCATGTCTAATCTTTTTAATAAATTTCAACCCTATGATACACACATTGTATCGTCATTACCCTATGAAACATTCTATTTACAAGGTTCATACTCAACCGTTGAGGATCTAAATCTGAATTGAACTTCACCACATTCACTTTTCACGCTCTATGCTTCATGATCTATAGTTCTAGCACACATTTTTCAAACCATTTCCTGATGACACACTCTTGTTCTATGGTTCATTCTTGATTGTTGAGGGGTCTTTTATATAAATGAACCTCATCTCATACACATCTTCTGGGGGGCACTGTGCTCCTATCATCTTCAAACTTTGCATACCATTCCATACACTACATTTGTGTATCTTGGTCGCACTTTACTCTTTCTTGCTTATACTACTTACATGATGCACTTTTCTTACTATGCTAGTCAAATACTCAATATGTCATTATATTTTCTATATATACACATGCACATTCACTTGGTCTTTTGGAGTGAATGCAAATCTCTTACAATTTTTCACATGATGCAATGATTCTCGACACTATACCTTTTACCAGTCCCACCGAGGATCTTGGGGGCATATACTTTTCCTACTCTCACACATTACAAGTGTTATTATTTCATCATATACTACTTCCTATTATTACTAGAGCATTACTTTTCATTAATACAAACATGCCTTGACATACTTGTTACCTTTCTAACATGCTAACGAGTGCTTCATGTTTGGAATTTTATTTTCAGGACTATATGCCACCATGGTTATCTGATACATTTTTATTAACATGGTTATAGGACTATATGCTATTATTTGTGGGCTATGCCCTATGTATTGTTTGATTTCATATCTCTACTTTGGCCCTGATTATCTTGTGACATTATGAGTGATGTCCCATGTTTGTGTTATCTTGTTTTAGTGATTTTAGCTAAAATTGAGATAACCATAGGAAAATTTTGGAAAAATCTCTTAAAATTCCCTTTAAAAGAGATTTTTCAGGTTTTCATTGCCTGAAAACATGTTTATTGCATGTTACATGTCTCATGTTTCCCAAAACCCGAAACCCGATTTCCTAACTCCATCGTGTCAGGTTTTCAGAACTTCCTAGCATCCGAACATGCTTTGTCAAATGCATGTTACATGTCTCATGTTTCCCGAAACTCGAAACCTGAATTGAATTAAATCCTTTGTATCAGGTTTTCGGATTCTCCAAGCATGATGACATGTCATTAATGTTTAGTTGTCTGGCAGTTGGCACATGCATCAAGTGAGGTGTAATTAATGCTAGGTTATTATAAATAGTTGGTTTTCCATGTCATTTGTTACTTTGTTCGTTTTTGCTGCGTTGGATTTCCGTTTATGCTTCTTCCACCTCCAAACCCGATTGAGCTTCCCGATCGATTTCGCCATCCGTCTTTGATCATTTTTTGAGATTGTTGAAGGTACTCTTCTCTTCTTTCTATTTTGAAGCTTTTTGGGTTATTTATGAGGTGGTTATTTGGGGTTTCCATTTCATTTTCTCCCCCATTCTGGTTTAGGCTTTTGGGTCATTTTCCTTGATTTTTATCTTTTTCCCATATGGGTTCATGTTTGAAATACACCCCTAGGTTATTTACTTATTTTTCATAGGTTGTACCCTATAGTTTTCAAACAAAAGTATAAAATTCCTAAGTGATCACGAGGTGGGAATTTCTCATATCCTGACATGTCAAAATCACGATATATTTGTTTCGGGTTTTGCAGGGTGTTTAACATCTCATTTCTTCCGCATGGTTTCTTGTTTTGATAAGTGCTCGACATCCTCCAGGTTCCGTCATGTGTGACGGGTTTTCCCACTTGTTCAACACTTCCTCACTTCCCCAGTGTGTGTCGGGTTTCCATCGATGCTCAACATGTCCTAACTTCTGACATACACTCCAATGTGTCAGGTTTCCTAAAGTGTTTTACAAGTCTCAAAATCCGAACAGGGTGGCGGGTTTGTGCTATTGTCCAACAAGCTTTCAAGCCTGATTTCCCTTCCAGAAATCATCAAGGCATTTCTTCTTCAGGACTCCTCATGTTGGACCCCGACCAATCTACAGATAAGTTAGATAGGATGAGGAAACAAAATAAGCATATTGTTTCATGTCATTTCCATCCAAAAATTCACATGTCTTTTTCATTTTCGTTTCGTCACATAGGATTTTTTTTTGACTTGTTCTCTTATGTGAGAGTCAAGAAAAATAGGACTCTTGTTAAATGACTATTTTCTAGGATTTATCCTATCTTCTCTCTGCTCTTTCTATTATAAATAAGGGATGTTTGTGCATTCCATGAAAAGAGAGAGATTTTTAGAATATTGAGAGCTATTGTGAAGAAGAAGGAAAAATTTGTATTTTCTTTTTAATCATTAAGGAATAGAAATAGGTGTTATTTTGCAAACTTTGTGTTGTGGGATTCATCTTTCTTGAGAGATTGTTCTTATGTCCAAGATCTTAAGCTATTCTTTGTTTAGTGTTCTTGATTATTTTAATTGTTTCAAATATTACACCCATTAACTAAAACTCGTATAAGTATTTCTTGATCTATGTTTGCTTGAAATAAAATACATTCCTCTCATTCCCTTCCGGCTCTATTTTTTCTATAATAGTTTCCTTTCTAATCCATTCTATTCCTAAAATTATAACATCTCCATCTCGTGTTGATATGGATTTTGGGATTGTATCTCAACCCAAATGGTTAGAATAGTGTGAATATTGTAAATATTATTTCTGCTATGTTTTAGATCAGTAATAAACAGGCTACCTCACCTATCTTTAAGGAGGGATTTGATCCCGTGTACTATGGTTGAACCTCATATTTTGGCCTGACAAAATATCCAACCAATATTTTTTGGCGACTCCGTTGGGGAATACAGATTGATAAGACTAAGCTTATCCTATTGGTGTTTGGTGACTCCATTTTTGCCTTATTTTTTAGTAGATCCATTTTCTGGTTCAAGCTGGCTAGAAAGATCTTCACTCGGTTAAGCCCAACCAGGGGTGAAATTGATCCGTTCTTTGATATGCTTCAACAACACAATTTCAGACTTTCCCCCAATAGTGTTGTATCTAGTCGAGCAATAAGTTCTTCTCCTATCCAAAGAATTCGAGTTCCTCAAGAACAAGAAGCGTCAGCAACCTGCCATGAATTATTCTTTTCTGATACTCAGATACCTATATGCACTTCATTCAGAAGGATGGAAGCAAAACCTGTGCCTTGGGGTGCAGCTATTGGTCCTCTTTCTCTAACTCCGTCGTTGCATGAGCTACCACATGGATCTCTTAAGAATATTCCCAAATTCAATGGCAATGGGAAGTAGGACCCTGATGAACACATCACCTCATTCTTTGTAGCATGTAGTGTCCTTGGAGTAGCTCATGAAGATGTCTTTGTTTGACTCTTCATTGAAACATTGCATGGTGTAGCAGCAGAATGGTTCTACCATCTTCCGAATGCATGCATTACCAACTGGGCTACCATGAGATCCGTATTTGAAGCAAGGTTCAAACCAGCTGAATATTCTCATGCCTTATTAGCACAACTTACACATATGAAGAAGGAGTCTTATGAGCCCATGTGGGACTTTGTGGCAAAATTCAACAAGCTGATTCGGAAGATTCCGAAGCTAGCCATTCCCACTCTTGAAAATAAAAAATGTTTCTTCATCAACGCTCAACCCCTTGATGTGAGCTTCTTATTGAGAAGGTTTGTTATTCCTGATTTAGTTACTGCTCAAGCTACAACCACTGAAATAGAAGATGATCTCAATTTGGCATGAAAGATCAGAAGAGAGTCATCTAAGCCTAAAAATTAGAGTTCTTCACAAAGTACTATTGATCCTATGATCTAGAAGATGGCCAATGACTTGATCACTTTGAAGAATCAAATGTCTCAACAGGTGACTAACGTCCCTTATCGGGATATTTCTAGACAGAATTTCAACAATACCAATGGCGCTCTCGCAAGAGATAGGAATCGATTGACTACTGCTCCAACAAGGCTGACCATTGAAGCTCCTCCTGTCAACGCAACAATAGAATTAGTTGAGGAAGATGAAGAACTGGAAGATCAAATTTCTCATGAAGCTTTTGAAGCTTCAGGATATGTTGATGAGTCTTTTGACGATTCAACTGGTGACTCCAACATTGGGTGCTTGAAATACGAGGAAGACCAATGCGAGCATGATGGTCAGTCATTTGCAGTCTTCACTCGAGCTCAATCTTAGAAACCCAGAAAGCTGGTTGAAGGCTCCAAGGAGAAAGGTAAAGAAGCTCCCATGGTTATGGCTAAAAGAGGCTCTCCTATCTCAGTGTAAACTGAAAAGGAGACAACTAAAAAGGTAACTTATTCTTCCAACTCTCTTTCTTCTGCTCCCAAGTTTTGGGGTGTGGAGCCTATTTGTTGGTCTTCTTGAATTAGTGTTGAAGTGCTAGAGCTCGAACAGTTAAGTTTGGAGACTCCAGGAACTTTCTGTAGTTGTCTGCTGTGATGTTGCTGTTAACTGGCTGTCAAAGTTGGGACTGTTTTTCCAGCCGTGGGAAGTTGAAAGATCGCGACTTGCAATCTTCTAGGGTTGGCTTTATGGTTTCTTAAGAGGATTGTAATCCTATAAATAGAGGTGTTAGGGTATCTTGAAGATATCTTGAGTGTTCAAGAGGTCTTGAGTCTTAGAGATCAAAAGGTTATCAAGAGTGATCAAGGTTATGCAATTGGGTGTCAATTGTGGTTTAGCATCTTTGGAATTCTGTTGTGAGTTCATAACTGAAACAAGACTGTGAGAGTTGTTTTAATATTGTTGATAATAAAATCTGAGCAAGTTCTTGGTGGACATAGCCCACATTAGGTGAACCACGTTAAATCTTGTTTTGTCTTCTTTTGTGCATTATTTATTTATGTTGTTTTATTTCTGCAAGTATAATTTTGCTATATAGCTTCCTACTGCTGTGGTTTGAGGAATTGTTTCCACATATTGGTTCTCTAATTCCTAACAATTGGTATCAGAGCTTTAGTGGTTTTTTACTGAAGTTGTAAATCACAGGGAAAATTTAGCTTGAGTGGGAGCTATGGTAGATGAGGGCAGATCAAGGGTTGAGAAGTTCAATGGGCAGAACTTTGGTTTATGGAAGATGCAAATGGAGGATTACTTATATCAAAAGGACCTCCATGTTCCTTTGGCTGGAAAAGCAAAGAAACCTACAACCATGTCAGATGAGGATTGGGAGTTGCTAGATAGAAAGGTGCTTGGGGCAATTTTCTTATGCCTTTCATCTTCGGTTGCTTTCAACATATCACAGGAGAAGACCACAGAAGGTCTCATGAGTGCGTTGGGGAAGTTATATGAAAAACCCTCTTCCTCTAATAAAATATTTTTGATGAAAAAGTTATTTAATATGAAGATGTCTAAGAATGGTTATGTTGCTGATCATTTGAATGAATTTAATACGGCTGTGAGTATGTTAAACTCGATAAAAATTGACTTTGATGATGAGGTCAGGGCTTTGTTGATTTTGTGCTCCTTGCCAGATAGTTGGGACAACTTGGTTATGGCTGTAAGTAATTCAATCTCTAATAACTCAAAGCTGAAGTTTGAGGATGTGATAGGTGTGATCCTAAGCGAGGAAATGTGAAGGAAGAGCAACGGAGATTCTTCTACTTCTGGAAACGCTTTGACAGTGGAGAGCAGAGGGAGACAAAAGAATAGAGGGAAAGGTAACCATGGGAAGTCAAATGATCATGGAAGGTCAAAGTCCAATAGTAAGTTAGAATGTTGGCACTGTGGGAAGGTTGGTCATGCTAAGAAATATTGTTGGGCTCTTTGGGATAAGAAGAACAAGGAGGAAACTAAAGAGGTAAATGTGGCAGCAGATGATGTTTGTCAAGACACCTTAATTCTTTCTTTAGATAATATTGCTGAATCTTGGGTGTTAGATTCAGAGGCTTCTTTCCATGCCACCCCACATAGACATTACTTTACTGATTTTGTTCAAGGTGATTTTGGACATGTATATCTTGGTGATGATGAACCATGCAGCATAGTAGGGAAAGGTTGTGTTCGGGTGAAAATGTAGAATGGGAACACATGGCTACTTAAGGACGTCAGGCATGTGCCTAAGTTGAGGCAGAACTTGATATCAGTGGGACAACTAGGTAGTGATGGCTGTACGGTTAGTTTTATAGAGGATTCTTGGAAGGATACCAAGGGAGCTCTTGTGGTTGCAAGAGGTAAGAAAAATGGTACTTTGTATTTAACAAGTGGTGTTGATTATTAAAATTTAGTTGCTGCAGATGGAGATGCAACTTTGTGGCACCAGAGATTCGGTCATATGAGTCATAAGGGCATGCAGATTATAAAGGACAGGCTACCTGGATTAAAGGAGTTAGATTTGGACTTCTGTGAGGACTGTGTTTATGGGAAACAGAAGCGGGTGAGATTCCTCAAGGTTAGACCTACCAGGAAGGAGGGTAAGTTGGAGTTAGTGCATATAGATGTATGGGGGCCAACTAAGATAAACTCTATTGGTGGTTCATGTTATTACGTCACTTGCATTGATGATGCAACTAGAAAAGTTTGGGTATATTGCATTATAAAGAAATCTGATGTGTTTGAAACTTTCAAAAGATGGAAAGCCTTGGTTGAGAATGAAACAGGTCTGAAGCTGAAATGTCTCAGGTTGGATAATGGAGGGGAATATTACAGCAATGAATTTATTGATTGCTGTTCGGTAAATGGGATCCGCAAGCAAAGAACAGTCCCAAATACTCCACAATAAAATGAAGTGTCAGAGAGAATGAACAGGACAATCATGGAGCGTGCTAGGTGCATGAGGTTACATGCGGGGCTACCACTCATGTTTTGGGCAGAAGCGGTAAGCACAACTATTTATCTGATTAACAGAGGACCCTTTATGGCCTTGGATGGAGGTATACCTGAGGAGGCTTGGTCTGGTAAGAAAATTGATTACTCATTTCTTAGAGTATTTGGATGTGAGGTATTTTTTCACATTGATAAAGATGATAGGACCAAGTTAGAGGCTAAGTATGAGAAATGAACCTTTGTTGGATATGGTGAAGATGATTTTGGTTTCCGTGTTTGAAGTCTTAAAGACAAGAAAATATTTCGGTCTAGAGATATTGTCTTTAATGAAAAAATCATGTATAGAGATCAGTTGCAGGAACAAAAAGATGAGTCAAAGAAAGAATACACAGTGTTAGAGGAAATTGTGGACAACAAGGTGTCCAAGGGGCCGGATTAGGTACCACATGTTTCGGCACAACCAGTGCAGGTACTTACTCATCAAGAACCCTAAACTCCTGAGGTGAGAAGGTATTCTAGGGTAAGAAGGGAACCTGAATGATTTACTCCATCTTTGAATTATTTATTGCTCAATGATAGTGGAGATCCAGAGTGCTTTGAGGAAGAAGTGCAAGTGGATGCCAGGAAGAAGTGGGAGCAGGCCATGGATGAAGAGCATAGATCTCTTATGGAAAACTAGACTTGGGATCTGGTGGAGCTACTCGAGGGCAAGAGAGCATTATAGAATAAGTGGGTGTATAGAATGAAAGAGGAATATGGAGGCATGAAACGATACAAGGCCCGGTTGGTGGTCAAAGGATTTTCACAGAAGAAAGGTATATAATTTGATGAATTTTTTTCTCCGGTTGTTAAAATGACTTCTATTAGGACTATTCTTGGTTTAGTTGCAGTAGAAGACCTACACTTAGAATAGTTGGATGTGAAGACTACATTCCTTCATGGTGAGTTGGAGGAGGAACTGTACATGTAGCAACCACAGGGTTACGAGGTCAAAGGGAAGGAGAGGTTAGTGTGCAAATTTAAGAAGAGCTTGTATGGCCTGAAACAAGCTCCACGACAGTGGTACATGAATTTTGACAGTTTTATGCAGGAGCAGGGTTACTCCAGGTGTCACTCAGACCATTGTGTGTACATCAAGAAGTTTCTTTATGGTAGTTATATTATTCTATGCTTGTATGTAGATGATATGCTTGTTACAGGGAAGAACATGTAGGAAATAAAGGTACTCAAGAAGCAGCTAGGTGACTCCTTTGCTATGAAGGATTTGGGGGCGGAAAAACAAATCCTTGGTATGAGAATAACTTAGAACAGGAAGGAGAGGAAGCTAGTATTATCTCAAGAAGAGTACATAAAGAAGTTCTTGGAGAGGTTTAGTATGCAGGATGCTAAACTGGTTGGTACTCCTTTGGCAGGTCACTTTAAATTATCAAAGGATCAGAGTCCTAAGACTGAGGAGGATAGAATCCAGATGTCTGGATGGTACCATACTCATCAGCAGTTGGTAGCTTGATGTATGCTATGATATGCACTAGGCCTGAAATTTCCCATGTAGTTGGAGCAGTGAGCAGGTTTATGAGTGATCCAGGTAGAGAGCACTGGCAGGCAGTAAAGTGGATCCTTCGGTATTTGAGAGGGACCATGGGAGTAGTATTGTGTTTTGGTGGATCAAACACTGCATTATGTGGATATGTAGATTTGGACATGGCAGGAGATTTGGACAGCAGGAGGAACACGACATGTTATGTATTTATGGTTGGTGATACAACGGTGAGTTGGATTTCACAGTTACAAAAGGTTGTGGATTTGTCAACCATAGAGGCCGAGTATGTTCCTGCCACAGAGGCAAGCAAGGAGATGATTTGGCTACAAAAGTTTCTTGATGAGTTAGGTCATAAGAAGGAAGTTGGGAGACTACACAGCGATAGTCAGAGAGCTATTCATTTGGTGAAGAACTCTGCTTTCCACTCTAGGATGAAGCACATTCAGCTGAGATATCATTTCATCAAGACAACTTTGGAAGAAGATAAGTTAAAGCTGGAAAAGGTTCATACCAGTCAGAATCCTACGAATATGATGACTAAGGCGGTCACAAGGGAGGAGTTGAAGTTATGTTCAACTTTGATTGGCCTTCATGGTTGATAATGAAGGGTTAAGAACTTTGCTTAGTGGAAACAGTCTCCAAGTGGGAGATTGTTGGGGTGTGGTGCCTGTTTTTGGGTCTTCTTTAATCAGTGTTGAAGTGCTAGAGCTCGAACAGTTAAGTTTGGAGACTCTAGGAACTTTCTGTAGTCGTCTGCTGTGACATTGCTGTTAACATGCTATTAACTGGCTATCAATGTCGGGATTATTTTTCCAGCTGTGGGAAGTTGAAAGATCACAAATTTCAATCTTCTAGGGCTGGCTTTATGGCTTGTTAAGAGGATTGTAATCCTATAAATAGAGGTGTTAGGGTATCTTGAAGATATCTTGAGTGTTCAAGAGGTCTTGAGTCTTAGAGATCAAGAGGTGATCAAGAGTGATCAAGGTTATGCAATTGGGTGTCAATTGTGGTTTAGATGTGGTTTAGCATCTTTGGAATTCTGTTATGAGTTCATAACTGAAAAAATACTGTGAGAGTTGTTTTACTCTTGTTGATAATAAAATATGAGCAAGTTCTTGGTGGACGTAGCCCACATTGGGTGAACCACATTAAATCTTGTCTTGTCTTCTTTTGTGCATTATTTATTTATGTTGTTTTATTTCTGCAAGTATAATTCTGCTATATAGTTTCCTACTACTGTGGTTTGAGGAATTGTTTCCGCATATTGGTTCTCTAATTCCTAACACCAAGACCAGTACCTTGGCTCAGACTAGTGTAACTTGAAATGAGCCCACCATCATTCCTTCATAAACAACTTTCAACATTATTGATCATGCAAAGAAAACTAAGATCTAAATATCAGAAGCCAAGTACCTTTAGTCAAATCCTGAGCAATTTGAGAAACTTGCCAAATTCATTAGAAGAAAGGCTGCTATCCCTTCATCTTCAAAAGGCATTTTGCCTAACCCCACTCAGCCTTTACCTTATAATAATATGACCTCTGTCGCTTCTTTGGGAAAGATTGAACCATTTTATTTGTCCTTATTTATAAACGGGTTTAAACTCAACAATTGCATAATTGACTCAGGAGCCTTTGATAACATGATGCCCGCAAAATTAGCCCATGCCCTTGGACTTACCTTGACTAAATATTATGGGCAGTGTTACTCCATGGAAACCAAGAAAGTTCCCTTGATTGGCCAAATCAAGGATGCACAGTTTGCATTTGTCACATTCTAAGAAAAGAGAGTAAAAATTACTATCCTGGTTGCTGATATCCTAACGGCTTATGGTATTCTCTTAGGAAGAGGTTTTTGCAAAGATGTCAGAGGAGAAATCAATATGGACTAGACCAAAGCTAAAATTCCAGTGAATGGAGTTCCTCGTGTCCTCCACCCTGAAGCACAAGTGAAGTACTTGGTCATTAAATTAGATGACCCCAAAGCTCAAATTCTCTTTGAAGATGCAGGCTTGGGAAATTATTTCTTGACATTGGAGGTGCCTTCTATAAGTATCAAGGAAGAAGATCCTAATGATATTTGGACCCTCAAGTTTGACGGGAGCTGTTCAACTACTAGGTCAGGCACTGGTGTGGTTCTTATATCTCTAGATTTTGAGATCTTTCCCTCCACCTTCAAGCTGCAGTTTGACAATACTAATAACACAGCCGAATACGAAGATTTGTTATTAGGATTAGAAATGGAAAGGAAAAAGAAAATCTAAAATCTCAAAGTGCAGGGAGATGTTGAGTTGATTGTAAATCAAGTAAGGGGGATCTATCAGGTAAAAAAAAATCACCTAAGGCATTACAGGAACAAGGTGTGGGACAACATAGAATGCTTTGATGCTTTTTCTATCAAGGCTATTTTGAGAGATTACAATGATAAAGTTGATTCTTTAGCTGTGTCTGCATCTCTTCTCCTTCCCCACGCAAAGTTCAAACATGACAAGTATACCATTGAGATTGTGTATCGTCCAAGTGTTCCAGATAATTCAGTACATTGGCAAGTGTTCAATGATGATCAACAAGTATTGTCTTTTCTTGAGAAATCTGATAATTTTAGCCAGCTTTATTTTGAAGGATTAGAATCAGCTTTCCATGAGTCCATCTCAAATTCATACCAAGAGATTGATGGTGAATTCATCTAGCTCAAAGGCAATAAGATTCAAAAGGGATTGGTTTCTCTAGAAGGTCTGTTTGACAAGCATGACTGTTTTATTCAGGATAAAAGGAAACTTGAAGGTGCTTCCTCGTTGGAGGTAGATCAATTTAATATGGGATCTTCTGACCAACCACAGATGGTAAACATTGGAAAATTTTATTCTCCTGAGGAGAAAAGAAGATTCACTTCACTCTTGAAGAGATATATGGATGTCTTGGCATGGTCTTATGCAGATCTGAAGTCTTTCAAGCCCAAGGATGTGAAACATAACATCCCTCTGAAGTCTGATGTCAAACCTTACAGGAAGAAACAAAGGCATTACAACCCAAAGATCTCAGGGACTATCCTTGTAAAAATTCAAAAGATGTTAGATGCAAGGATTATCTTCCCAATCCATCATTCTACCTGGGTTGCTTACATCGTCCCCATCAAAAAGAAGAATGGTGAGATTCATAGATTTGTGTTGACTTACAGGAACCTTAATCAGTGTTCATTAAAAGACAATTACCCTTTGTCTATCATGGATCAAGTGTTGTAGACTATCACTGGATTAGAAATTTTATCCATGATTGATGGATTTTTGGGGTATAATCAGGTCGAGGTGGCCGCTAAGGATCAACATAAAACAACATTCACCATCCCATGGGGGACCTTTGCTTACAAGAGGGTGCATTTTGGTTTGATTAACACTGGAGCCATGTTTCAAAGAGCTATGGACTTAGATTTCAGAGATTTGATGTGCAAATTCATAGTTGTATATTTGGATGACTTGAAAGTCTTCTCTAAGAAGTGAAGTGATCATTATGATCACCTAGAGAAGATACTCTTAAGATGTAGGCCTTATGGGATTTCATTAAATCCTAAAAATTCCATGTTCGGAGTAATAGAGGGTAAGTTGTTGGGTCATATCATGACTAAAGAAGGAACCAAAATCGGCCTAGAGTGGGTGAAGGCCATCAAAATCCTTACCTTACCTAAAAGCAAAAATTGGAGTGCATTCCTTTTTTCGGAAAGGTCAATTTCCTAAGAAGATATGTACCTGAATTTACCGATAAAACCAAGGATATCCTTGGGATGATGAAAGGTAAGATTCCATTTCGATGGAGCAATGAAGGTAAGCTTGCTTTTGAAGAAGTAAAAAGAGCAATTGCTTATGCTCCTATTCTGGTATGCTCAGACTTCAAGAAGAATTTCATTATGTACAGTTACGCTTCCGTACATACACTATCAACCATCCTGATGTAGGAGAATGAAGAAGGAATCAAAGATCCCATTGCTTTCATGAGTTACCCACTAAAGAAACATGAATTGAAGATGTCACAGATTAAAAATCATGTTTATGACGTGGTGAGAGTAGTGAAGCATTTCAGGTATTATGTGTTGAGTTCTCACACTCTTGTTCTTGTTCCCGATACTGTAGTTAAGTCAATTTTGACTCAACAGGATTTTACGTATTCAATGGGGTAACTGGATAGCCAAATTCCAAGAATATGACTTGGACATCAGATCTACTAAGTTGGTACGAGGAAGAATCCTATGCCAATTGATCGCAGAAAACAATTTTGAGACAAAATGCAAAGAAATTGAAGGTACTTCTTCGAGAATTTCCCATGGTGCTTTTTGTAAGCACAACCGATGAATGATATGTATATATCAATTTATTTTTAAGTTACAAAAAATTTACCCTGCATTTAATCCAAAAAGAAAAGAGGAAAGTTAAACTCAGGTCCACAAGATACATTCTTTGGGATAATGGTATATATAAGAAGGGTATTGATGGTGTATTCTTGCGTTATGTCGATAAGTCTCAGTAGATAAGGTTTATAGAATCCTTCCACAATATAGAATGAGGAGGATATTTCTCTTCCTCCGTGACAACTTAAAAGATATTATGCACCAGGTACTATTGGCCTACTCTCTTTTGAGATTTAGTAGAATGGGTGGCCAAGTGTGAAGCTTGTCAACATTTCGTTGGCAATCCTAAGACTGACAGCTCTTCCCTCGAATCTTGTGATAACTGAAGAACCTTTCCATGCCAATGAGGAATTGATTTCATTGGAGTATTGAATCCTACCTCTAGTGCCGGTCATAATTATGTGCTCACCAACTACAGACTATTTCACCAAGTGGGTGGAAGTTGTGCCAATCAAGCAGGCAACCTCCGAAACTGTGTGTAACTTTCTTAAGGAGAATATAATTGTTAGATTCAGTGTGCCTCAAAATATCATTGCTGACAATGCTTCCAATTTCTCATCACATGAAGTTGACAAAAAATTTCTATGGATTTGGTATCACATTGGCTCATTCATTCGATTATTACCCCCAAGGAAATGGTGAGACTGAATCAAGCAACAAGAACTTGGTGACCATAATCAGAAAGTTGGTCGATGAGAATCAGAGGACATGGTACAAAGAATTTTATGATGCGTTATGGGCAGATCGGATTAATCCTAAGTGAGCGATTGGAATGTCCCCATTCCAGGTGTTGTATGGAATCCTGATGCTGAGATTCCTATCTCTGTAGAATTGTCATCCTTACGGTTGGCTAAAGCAATTGAGGATGAAACTTTTCAAAGTTCCATTGAGAAAAGGATAATGTAACTAGCCAGGCTAGAAGAAGAACAGAGCAAGGTGGTGGATCACATTGCTAGATCATTAGAGCAAAGTCAAAAATATATTCGAAAAAAAATCAAAACAACGTGATTTCCAGATTAGAGATCTAGTACTTCTCTGGGATAAGAAAAGGGAATAGAAAGGGATGCACGGCAAGTTCAATTCTTTAATGGAAAGGTCCTTTCAAAATCCATGAGATGAAATGTGAAAATAGTTTTTGTCTATCATATCTTGATGGAGAGTTGCTCCCTCTACCTTTCAGTGGACAACATCTGAAGTTGTTCCATCAGTAATGCAAGATGTTCTCTTGCATTGTATTAAAATTTATTTTTTGTTGTGTGTTTGCTTTATTTATTCCTTTCTTTCTTTGTTTTTGGTTTTTCTTCTCCTAAATCCATAGCCCAATGGATAAAGATTTTTAATACATGAGTTCTCTTCCTTTTATGTCTCAAAGAAAGTCCCCAACTAGAGCCAGTTGTTATCTCGATTTAGTGATTTCAGCTAAAATTGAGATAACCATAGGAATTTTTTTGAAAAATCTCTTAAAATTCTATTTGAAAGAGATTTTCATGTTTTCATTGCATAAAAACATGTTTCTATGCATGTTACATGTCTCACGTTTTCCGAAAACTGGAAACCCAATTGCCTAAGTCCATTGTGTCGGGTTTTTATAACTTCCAAGCATCAAAACATGCTTTGCCAAATGCATGTTACATGTCTTATGTTTCCCAAAACCTGAAACCCAAATTAAATCAAACCCATTGTGTCAGGTTTTCGGATTCTCCAAGCATGATGAAATGTCATTAATGTCCAGTTGTCTGGCAGTTGGTACACACGTCAAGTGAGGTGTAATTAATGCTCGGTTATTATAAATAGTTGGTTTTCCATGTCATTTTTTACTTTGTTCGTTTTTGCTGCGTTGGATTTCCATGTATGCTTCTTCCACCTCCAAACCCGATTGAGCTTCCCGATCGATTTCGCCATCCGTCTTTGATCATTTTTTGAGATTGTTGAAGGTACTCTTCTCTTCTTTCTATTTTGAAGCTTTTTGGGTTATTTATGAGGTGGTTGTTTGGGGTTTCCATTTCATTTTCTCCCCCATTCTGGTTTAGGCTTTTGGGTCATTTTCCTTGATTTTTGTCTTTTTCCCATATGGGTTCATGTTTGAAATACACCCCTAGGTTATTTACTTATTTTTCATAGGTTGTACCCTGTAGTTTTCAAACAAAAGTCTAAAATTCCTAAGTGATCACGAGGCGGGAATTTCTCATATCCTGACATGTCAAAAATCTGATATATTTGTTTCGGGTTTTGCAGGGTGTTTAACACCTCGTTTCTTCTACCTAGTTTCAGGTTTTGATAGGTGCTTGACATCCTCCAGGTTTCACCGTGTGTGTCAGGTTTTACCACTTGTTCAACACTTCCTCACATCCGTAGTGTGTGTCAGGTTTCCATCGATGCTCAACATGTCCTAAATTCTGACATACACTCCACTATGTCGGGTTTCCTAAGGTGTTTTGTAGGTCTCAAAATCCGAACAGGGTGGTGGGTTTGTACTATTGTCCAACAAGCTTTCAAGCCCGATTGCCCTTTCAGAAATCATCAAGGCATTTCTTCTTCAAGAATCCTCATGTTGGACCTAGGACCAATCTAAGGATAAGTTAGATAGGATGGGGAAACAAAATAAGCATAATGTTTCATGTCATTTCCATCTAGAAATTGACATGTCTTTTTCATTGTCATTTCATCACATAGGAAGCAATTTTTGACTTGTTCTCCTGCGTGAGAGTCAAGCAAAATAGGATTCTTGTTAACTGACTATTTTCTAGGATTTATCCTATTTTCTCTACGCTCTTTCTATTATAAATAAGGGATGCTTGTGCATTCCAAAAAGAGAGAGATATTTTTAGAATATTGAGAGCTATTGTGAAGAAGAAGGAAAACTTTGTATTTTCTTTTTAATCATTGAGGAATAGAAACAGGTCTTATTTTGCAAACTTTGTGTTGTGGGATTCATCTATCTTGAGAGATTTTTCTTATGTCCAATATCTTAAGCTATTATTTGTTTAGTGTTTTTGATTATTTTAATCATTTCAAATATTACACCCATTATCTAAAACTTGTATAAGTATTTCTTGATCTTTGTTTGCTGGAAAGAAAATATGTTCCTCTCATTCCCTTCCTGCTCTGCTTCATCTATAATAGTTTCCTTTCTAATCCATTCTATTTCTAAAACTATAATATCTTCATCTCGCGTTGATATGGATTTTGGGATTGTATCTCAACCCCAATGGTTAGAATAGTGTGAATATTGTACAATATTATTTCTGTTGTGTTTTAGATCAGTAATAAACAAGCTACCTCACCTATCTTTGAGGAGGAATTTGATCCTGTGTACTATGGTCAAACCTCATATTTTGGCCTGACAAAATATCTAACCAACAGTTTGAAACCCAATTTTCACGATTTATCTTGTACACACACTTACTTGTTAAATTATCTTATTTTTCATGTTATCTACTTTTTATAATAACACATATTACTAGCCACTTTGTTTGCATGTGCCTTTGTTTCTACCATGCACATCCCCTACCCCCTTATAGGGCATTAACTTACAGTATCAACATCATAGTCCTCTCTTCAGGGCTGCATTACTCCTTATGAACATCACATGTACCTCAAACAAGGGGGGGAATACATTTGGTGAACCAGATAACCCCATAAAACTATTTCACAGCTAACAATTCAGATCAATAGTTCAATACCAGTACAACATCACAGTCTTCAAAGTCATAGAAATGACCCAAAATCTAACTTGGGTCTCTATAATAACACAGACACCAACACCTAGACTCATATAGAAGAGCATGAGCACATGGGAACTCCCCTGGACCCTAATCTCATAGGGGCACCCACTGACCAACTTATCTGGATCAACACAGTATGACCATGAGGAAGTTACACATTTTTTCTCAGTTATAGGCACAGTCCTCTAGTTATAGACATACCTTATATCTCCTACAAGTACAATCCTTCATCACTCGACATGCATGCACTATACCTTTTTTTCTAATCTTGCGTTGGATAAAACTTGATCGAAATGTATTGGATTTTTACACACCGTCTATAATGGTGTTTACTCTTTGGGAAGCAGTTAAAGGCTGGAGAATAACACTAGACATTTATCCCTAACTCTCACTATTTGGCATGATATTTCCTAAAAACTCGCACTTAGAGTGAGATCGCCCAAAAACTCGCACTTAGAGTGAGATCGCCTAAAGAAATCACAATTGGCGTGAGAGTGCCCAAAAAATTCGCACTTGGCATGAGATCACCCAAAAAACACTCTTCACAGTAGTTCAAGACATTTTTTCTATCCTTTACACTTTTATACAGATTAGGTGCAAATTTTCCTTAACACATTTTTTACATACTTTTTACATACGTTTTGATCAAATTTTTCTTAGATTGATGACATACAAGTACTTTGACTAAATTGTTTGTTCTTCTCTTTTACATGTCCATGTCCTTATGGGAAATGATAACCATATCAATCACACATCATCACATATCAAGATGCATTAATAACATGTACAACATGAAATCTACGCATATGATCTCACCCTAGGGTCATCATCATCATTTTTCAGTTCCTCTTCTCTAGCTTTCACGGTTCATATTTTTATCACTCCACATTTTCTCTTGTCTCACTTGGAACACATTTTTCCATCACATGTACTATAGGTTCATCAGGTACGCATCTCTTATCTACTTTATGTTATCGAGTACTTCGACTCAATAACATAAAGTGGGGGAAAATGTAGATACTAAAATCACACACTTTGGGTACATTAATCTAGGTCATGATCACATACTACTATTCATATGATTCCTAAGTGAGAAAAGTACTGGGTTGATCACTCTCATTTAGCCTATTTTCTTTGCTTTCTGCTGGGTTGGAAAATTTAGACTAAGTATCACCCTACAACCCATGTAGATATATTTACTGCACACATAGTTTATGAGCTTTAGATATGTAGTGTCAAGGTCTAGGACAACAGTGGCCTGTGGAAGGCACTCTTGACCCCTCTGAGAAAGAAAATTCCTAGGACCCTTAGCTCGACCTTACTTAATCACATATGGGTCTCTTTTACCTTTTGGAAAAGAGAGTTGGACTTAGGAGTCAGCACTTCCAGGAGAAAAGAACATCAAACTTCAATGATCAAGGAACATCTATTTTTGGATATAAAGCACATGCAATTATGAGTTAAGAATCAAAGCTCACACATGGCACGAAGCATAATAATAATCATTAAATAAAATTTTATTTATAAGATTAATCTATTATTAGGATTGTTAGGAAATCCATGCTACGCTTTGTAGTTTCTTTCATATGTACAAGCATGGCATACTTTTGCATACATGCAATTGGGAAAATTTTAGGGGTGAATATTCGTGAATAGGATGAATATTAGGAATTTTTAATTTTGAATTTGGAAAATTTTGTACTGTCTGTACGGTAGTGCGTTTGCCAAAATTTTACGGGTCCTAAAAAATTTGAATATAATTTCGCCTTTGTGTTTCCACTAAGGGTCGACCAATGTTAGTATATTCATCATCATGTTATAACATTCTACTATATATCAGATTAATTTGCCATAATACAGTCATACAATTTACATTATAAGCGTGTGAAAAAGAAAAACTTATAAGACAAAAAGCCGAAGGATTCAGGAATAAGTGAAAGACTTAAGAGGTAAGTGAAAAAAAGAACTATCTGTAGACTGTCAATTTTTTGTGTTGGCAGATGGTAACAGTTATTTGTGTTACCATCCGACAATAAAATTTTGTAATGTTGAACGACAATAGCAATATGCTACCGACCAGTAACTGTTATATGTGTTACCAGCTGGTAACAATTATATGTGTTACTAATTGGTAACAATTATATGTGTTACCAGTTATATGTGTTACCGTCTGGTAACATTGTTTTATGTTGATATCCGACAACTTGCTTTACCGTTTGCTTGCTCTTTTGTGTTGTCGTTTGTCAATGTTAATTTACGTTGTCGTGTGGTTGGATAAAGTTATATTGTCGTCAGTATTTTAAGCTTCTATATTTTTTCCACATGTGCATATTTCAAAATCACCCATTCGATGGCCCCTGTTACAAATGAGAAAATAACTTAAGGTAAAAGAAAACAAGATATGGACATTTCAAAATATTTCAGTCATCCAATAGTAACCCCAATGACAAGAGGTACTTTTGACTCTTACTATGATAATATTACTTTATTTTTTTATTTACTTAGGGATGTTGTAAGTAAACAAATTTCTTTGAAATTCATAAAACCCTAGTAATGACCTTACTCCAAATCAAATTCCCAATCAACAGAGTAATTCAATTCAAATTGATAGTACTGATAATCCCATTTCCCATCCAACTCAAACTTTTGATAAACATTCCAGAAACACTCATCAGAAACGTAAGAGTGGGAAGTGGACTATAGAAAGGACTTGTAAATTTTAATGGTCAACCAAATATCCATTCATTGAACATGTTGAACCAGAAACTAGATGTACTATATGTAGTTGGAAACTAGGCAGAGACCACAAAATGTAATTTAAGTTGGACACAATAGAGAATCATTGTGGGAAGGTATATGAGTCTAAAAAGCAAGATGATGGAGCAATAATAAAGGCAACTAAATGGAAAACTGAGGAAGATTGTTTACATATAAAATATGTTGTAGAATATGACAATCATCGTAAACATCTTCATAACCTAGTTGAGAAAGATGGAACAATAAAGGCTAAATTTGAAAAAGCTACTAACATAAGTCTTCAGAAAAACTCATTCAATTCAGAACAATATTTCACATTTTAAAGAAGGGCACACAAATTTTAGATCTCATTGATTATAAGATATTGTTTCAATGTAATGGGTTTCCAAATATTTCAACAACACATTGGTCAAATACCAATGCATGGGAAATGGCAAAGGATATGGGAGAAATTCAAATCACTGATTTGAGAGAGAAGGTAAAAAATGTAAATTTTATCGCATTGTCAATTGATGAGGTTACAGTAGTAGAAAATACATCTTGGGTATGCATGCATGTCTACACTTTCAGTTTTAATAACCATTTCAAGGAAAATCATCTACTAGTTATGCACAAAATGATGGAGAACTGTAATGATGAGAACCTTTGCAAACTTGTTATTGAAAATTTGAAGGAAATGGCTGATATGGATGATCAATCAATCTCTACAAAGATAATTTGTGTAGGATTTGATGGCACATCTATCATGCAAGGTCACAAAACTGGACTTTGTATTCATCTGCAAACAATCGTAGCCCCTTACATGATGCATATTCACTGTATGGCTCATCGAATGAATCTGGATTACACGATTGTAAGTAATTTTGAAAATGTTGCTAAAGTGGAGGAGCTGATACAGGACTTGCATTCATATATGTCAAGCAGTCCTAAAATATTTTTGGAGTTTCAGAGATTTTATGTTGGAATAAAAAATGGTTAAAAAGTGCTAAAAGATGTTGACACAAGATGAATATCATTGTATGAACCAGCTTGCAGGATTTTTGAGGAATACAGGTCCTTAGCAGGGTATATGTTCAAGCATCGAAGAGAAGTGGACAAGGCTAAAGATATGTTGTATCGCTTGACAGATTTAGAGACATTATTAACTTTATGTGGTATTTTTCCAATGCTGAAGGAAATAAACAGCTTGGTGAAACATGCTCAGGAAAGATCCATATACATTGTTGATTTTATAAAATTAAGGAGACAAGTATGTATGATTTTGGATACCTTATATTGCACCCAAGACTAGGATTCAGAAGCCAATTTTCAGCAGCTTCAAGGTTTTGACAGATACAAAAGATCCCAACAACTATTTAAATTTCAATATCAGTGGTCATCTTTGTATTTATGTTGATGGGAAAAATATTCCAATGCACACTTTATACAAAGATCCTTATGTAATAGGTTATGAACTTGAGGAAGTACCAGTCACAAGCTCTCTTTTTTATACTGCAGTTTCTAATACACATAAAAAATTGATGAAGATATCTGAAACATTATCTTCTGAGATCATAGAGTGTTTTAAAAATAGTGATCTGTTTGAGGCCATGGGATTTGTAAATCCCATTTTTTGGAATCTGATGATTGATGAAGAACAAATAGCAACAAACTTCAGGAAATCCATGACTGCACTTATGGAGTAGTTTTACAAATCTTCAGATGTTGATGGAGGGGAATTAAATGGTATATTGGACAGAAAATTACTCATATCACAGTCACAACATTTTGCATATACAATGTCTGATCAATATAAGTTTATTGTTGACCCAACAGAAATGGGAGCTATCACACTATTGTGGAGAAAGATGTATCAGAGTAGCATTCTGAGAGAAAATATAAGTGAATACTTCAAACTATATGAACTCATACAGACAATGATTCTTGGGTATGTTGAAGATGAAAGGGTATTTAGTGCACTTACATTTGTGAAATCAAAACTTCACAACAGATTGGACAAGAATTTGGAAACTTGTTTGAGAATCTATGTTTCAAGATATGGGGTGGACACATTTCCATATGAAAGAGCACTAGCTACATGGACATCTCTTATAGAGCGCAAAGATGTTAATGAGATAGCGAACAATGAAGTCTCTAATAATGGTGAAATTGACTTAGACTCTGCTAGACAAGAAATTGCAACAGATACAAGAAGTGATGAAGGACCATTCAGGATAGGGTTGTTTCAGCTAGTAGACAATTGAATGTATTCATTTTTTGAAATATATATTATTACTCGATAGTGTTTTTCATTTACATATATTGTGCATATAATGTTTGGATTTTTTTAATCCCTTCTATATTTTTAATAATGTTTGCAAATAACATATGGTAGATAGTTCATATTTATGCAATATGCAAATTGGATGATGTAATAAAATTAAAGTTCGTTACTAATAAAGTATGTTCAATATTTGATTTCTCACTATCAATTCCACTAGGCACAATTGTTTGTAAATATATTATAATCCATATATGCTATCGTGATTATTAGGATTAATAAAAAACATAGCAGTCTATATCCCATCATGATTATTGGAGATAATATTTACATGATGAATCAACTATCAAGATTGACAACAACATGCACATCCAAGTTTTAATTATTGAGTTCATACATGTTTGAAACCAAATTGAACAATGTAAATCTAGATTCCAGAATCCATGTATACTATTCATCAACTATACATTGTACAAGCTTGAAAAAAAAATAAAAGACTAAAGTTTTCATTCGACAATAGGTATGCAAGAAATAAAAAGATCGACAATTTCACATAAAGATAATAGTTTCAAATTTCATTTGTCAAATACAATTATTTACATCATTCATCAACATTTATAATTCAAGTTCATTTGGACCCTTGTCCTTCAACAAATTCCATAACATCAACAACATTCGAACTATCTTTTATCACACCAGAGTCTACTAATTATTTTGCAGCTGCATTAATATTTTCTAAATTTTCTCTATCTTTGCGAGCTGCATCTCCTACTGAAAGGAGAGAAGGATCCTCATCAGTTTTTTTCTTCAAAAGAATATATGGATCCATTCCATTCTCCTTTATAATCCTCCAGAAAGTATTGTTTTGTTTGTTTAATAGAATAAGTTTTTCTTTAAAACCAATTTCCCCACGGACACTCTCTCTCACTTTTTTCAGGTGCTCATCTAACACCTGCACCTTTGTCTTCAAAGTCTGGTATTTTGACTGCAATTAAAATCCAATAATTAGTATTTAGAATATATGTAGATAAATATATATATATGATAACTATATATATAATAATCTAATATATAATTATAGTCAGAACTTACCACGGCCAAGTCTTTCTCTGCATTAGCAATAGTGACAAGTTTCTTGTCTCTATTCCACTTGTTGTAGTAAGACTGTGCCTCAACATTCAAATTAGCCAATCTATTAAGCATTATACTCAAAAATTCATCCCTATTGTAAATATTAGGGGTGACTGCTTGACCAGATTGTGCTTGACCAAGTAAAGCATCAATCGTCACCGGTTCATTTTTAATAATTGAAAAAAGTCTTTCTCTATCTTCAAAATTATGATATCTATCATTAATTTATTTTATCAGAGCTTTTTCTCTGATCTCCCAAATCTTCAGCTCCTTAATGTTAGTAAGAACATTTTTCATGACAAGGGCTGTAGCATTATCTGACACAAGGATGTCTAATGAAAACTTTGTCTTCGCATCATCATCCAAATTTTGTTGTGCATCCCTAAAAGGATGATCTAAAGAGGATGGCAGATGGACCTCCTTATGTGCAGATTGAGTGAGCTCTTCGGAATTCTTCCTTGCCACTAAAATGTCATAAAGGCTGAAAAAGCTTAGATACTCATCATCCATATCAATATTATTTAAACAAGAAGTGCCTCTGGCACTCGACGCGCCACCAAGTGAAAAACTGGGGAACTCTGATGTTGTAAAATTTTGTGTCCCCCTTCTCAATCCAGGAAAAACAATCCTCTTCCCCCTACCATAAGATGAAGGTGGACGGGGAGGTTGGACTAATGTACTCCTTAAGCATTGATCTGGAGCAGTGGGTTAGTCGCGGTCGTGGGCTGAACTTTATATTGCATTTACAAAATATCTGCGATCATTAATACTTTGACAACATCAGATTCAGTATGTTGATTCTTGAAAAATAACAAAGACAAACAAGTGAACAATAAGAACTTAAAATTAATAAGAATGAAATCAATCGATATTTCTTATGTTGTGAATGTTTTCCATAATCAACAGACTATGGCATTGGGTGGAAGGGGGGTGGTGGCACTGTAAAACCTGAATTTAGCAAAAACCAATTAAAAAGAATGATAAATTCCTAAAATAAAGACTAATATAAATAAAATTTAATTCACTATTTATTAGTTAGTACCAGAACTTGAAGGGCCTGGGTGATGAAATGGTGTAGACTCAATATCTTCTTGCTCATCTATGTATGTAGTGTTTGCACCGCCACTAGTACGAGTAGAAACCATGTGTCTCAGAGTCATTGATGTGTCGGAGAAGGATGCACATAAGGATAATGACATATGTCGTTGTCAAGAATCAAAGATTCAGATTATCATTAGTTTGTAAAATAATTTAATAAAACTAAAATGATTATGCAGTATCTACATTATATATTAAAATTTGGCTTTGCCACACTAACAGTGTGTGTTCTGTCTTGGCTGTGGGACTGCGAAAAATCCATATAACCACGCATCCGTTTGGATGGAGTTATCCTAGTGATGACCAAAGAGTCATCACTCGTAGTGACATCATTTAGATTGTTGTCACCAGACCCCTCGGGCCCAGCAAGGTTATGTGCACAAACAACCGCATTATGGTGTTCCATTGTTTTGCTTGCTTTGACCTATTCAAAACAGAGTTACAAGTAACAAAATTAAAGATTATATATTATAAAGTATTTAAGAATTGATTTTAAAATGAATGTCTTTGAAAAGAATTAAGAATAAAATTAGATTTATTAAAACAAAATACTCACCATATGTTGGTCCATAGGAATTCCATATTTATCCATCTTCTCATGTAAAGTTGTTGATTTCAGTCTGTAAAAAGCCTCATAATATAATGCAAGAACATAACAAGAACAATAAATAACTGTAGCAGGATTCAATTTAGCTCTAGCAAGTTCAACACGAATTCTTGATGAAAGAAATGTGCACTAATCGAACCTAGCACCAAAAATGGTTTGGAGAAGGTAGCACAATGCCCACTGAGGAATGTCAGTGTATCTTCCATGTAACATGATGTGAGATTGGAAAAATTCTACCATTGCTAGGAGAAAGGGGTCTTTGATAGATTGTGTGTTAATCCCTCTTTTGGAGGGATTATTAACCTTAGCCTCAACATATAAATCGTAATGAGACTCTAATAATTTTGTTTGCTCGTCGGGTATAATGGATTTAGTGGTTACAGGAATTTTGTTTTGATGGGGTAGGCCTGTTAGACGATGAATATCGTCAGGTGTTATTCTCATGAAAAATTGGTGGGATGGCAACAGTAAAAGTGCCATCAAAACTATTATAGGCTTGCATTAAATTATTTAATAGCTTGTGTTTTGTGTGATACTGGGGCATGTAAATGAGTCCATGGAACCCTAAGCTACCAATCCATTCTGATTGACTAATTATTTGAGGGTCATCTAATAGTTGTAGTAACTGTGGGTACAAAATGTTTCGATAAACATACAAAGTTGTTTTAATGGTCTTCTTTCTAGGTGCCATTATTCTTGAATCTTGAATCCTTGAAGTTGACATTTGATTCTTTGAAAAAAAGAGGTGTTGGCAAATGGAAGATACCTATATAGGAGAATCGTAGCACAAATCTGGAAGTGGACGTGAAGTTTGAAGGCTATAATATTGGAAGTGGATGAGAAGTTTGAAGGCTTAAGGCTAGAGCTTTGAAAAAAATCTCTCGGAGAATCTTGCAAGTGAAAATGGGACAAAATTAGTGGGTATGGGTATATATATATATATATATAAATGCATGGAAAGGGTGGTGGGGTATGGCCCATAGAACGAGGTTGAAGACATGTGGCCTTAAGAAAGGCAGACAGACAATAGAACCAAAAGTGGTTGGGAATATAAGTGCAATGATAAGCGTGAACACAATCATTTTGTTACCGGCTGGTAACATATTTGGCATATGAAAACTTTATTACCGAACAACACATTTGGTGGAATTGGAATGATGTTATGTGTTTTGGTCTAGTAACACATTTCCCTTCCAGTGAATAACAATTGTTCCTTGTTACCGGTTGGTAACACTTTCCCTGTTATTGGTCGGTAACACTTTTCCTTATTACCAGTTAGTAACACTTTTATGTGTTACTGGTCGGTAACAGTTTTCCCTGTTGCCAGACGGTAACACTTTCCCCTATTGCCACTTAGTAACTCTTTCCTCTATTGTCAGTCAGTAACACAGTTCTTTGTAACCGTCTGGTAGTATTTTTCCTTGTTACCGGTCGGCAACACATTGGCATTCTCTTTTGTTGGCCAATACCATATTTTTTCCTACATGTCGACCATTGATATTTCGTACTTGTCAGCCGGTAATAGACTCAGAACAAAAAAATATGCCCATCACCGCTGCCTTCCAAAAGAGTTGTATTCACCATTTTCACGAAACCCTCATTTCCTACATTCGATGAACCCTAGCATACACATCATAGGAAGGGGAAGTTCATTAAATTCCATCCACACATTCTACTATATTGCTACACTCTAGCTATAACCCGCTATCAAGTGCAACACACACTCACAAGAACTACATGGAGTCTAAGATGTAGTGCAATTATTTGTTTTAAGTTCACTCTTGGGGTGATCGCCGAGGTTAGTATGAATCCCCATTCTATATTTTCATTTTTAGGTTTGATGTGGTTTATGGGTTTGTGGAGGTGAACACCTCTTTTATAGATTACAGGTACCTTCAGAGATCATAGTGTGAGCAACATGCAATCAACAGAGAGAAAATGCAACACTCTTGTGACACAAAAAAATTAGATTCAAATATTTTGCGTAGGCATGGGCTTTTAGATCTAGTCACTAGCACTCAGGTGCCCCTGTCGTATCATGGGTTCCCCTACCTAGCCTTGTCTGTGAGTTGTATAATTTACGGAGATTAATTATGATGTTATTTTCATTATGTTCATTACTTCTCCTTGCCCAGATCACTTCAAGATTGCACATGAATAAGCTAAGTTCTTCTATTTCCCTCTCTTGCTTAGGGTTTCATATTTTAAATCTTAGTTTGCTTGTGTCATTTATGTATTTAATTATTTATACATTAGTTACCTTGCAATATTTAGATTTAATTCAAATTAAATTAAATCAACTTGCTTTGAATCTTTATTTTATATTATCATACAATAATAAGTATTATGATATGAAAAACCATAACACCAATGTTTGTAAGATGCTATATGATTGATTAAACATAAAGTACAATGCTATACCATTAAGCAAAAAAACATACAAAAAAGTAGAAGAAACACACACATACAAGTAATTGTTTAACGAATAGATTTTATTTTTATCTCAGTGAATAACCAATTAATGTAAGATTGAGACAAGGGAAATGATATTTCCCCAAGAGATGATTCACACAAGGGAGATAAACAAGGGACCGATATGTCCTAAGAGATTACAAAATGAGCCATAAATTTCCCTAGGAAAAGATGTATATTGGGGAGACTTGGATGGAAAATGATATCATTTGTTGGTGAGATGTTGATGGTGTTTCACCTTTTTGTAACCACAAGATTGAGTGATACCTAGGAATTTTTTATTTTTTCAATTTTTTGTTTAGATTGGGATTTTTGAATTTTCTATATGTTTTAGAATTTTAATTTTTATGATGTTTTAGAATTTTTTGTTTTATGATTTTTTTGGATTTTTCTATTTTATGATTTTTTTGCAATTTTATGTTTTATGATTTTTTGGAATTTTATCGTATTTACTACTTCAGTGATGTAGGATGGAGACAAGAGAAATACATTTTCCCCAAGGATTCATGCAAGGGTGATGGATGGGGGAGTGATATGTTCCACTAGATGAAAAAACAAGCCATAGTTTTCCTGTGGTATCTTGTAATGATTGTCACTCTATCATCAGGACCTCTCTAGTAGAGACACCTTACCATATCTTGTGAACTATCCTGAGTGTGGGACATTATGAAATGGGATAGCTCTCTGGAGAAGGCCGGTTCCTGCTCCTAACCTACCTACCACTAACTACTCCAAGTGCAGGCCAAACTACTACTAAACCCTAATCTAATGCTTCCAAGGGGACAAAGAAAGAAGGAATGCATGAAAGTAAAACCTACACTAAAAGTGGTGATACACCAAGAAAGGAGTGCTAATCACTCTTCCCAAGCCCTACAAAATGGAGAAAGGGTGAATTTTTGGAGGTTGGAAAAGATGCAACACAAACCAAAATCACACCAATGCACTAAGGGGAGGCTGGATAATTGCAACAAGACCCAAAATGCAAACAATCACCATTTCTGGTAAGCACAACACACCAAATCCTGACAATGAGACAAGAAATACAAACAAATCCTACAAATACAATAAGAGGTAAGATGCAAACAACAAAACATAAAGGTTGGACAAGATGCAACACATATATGTTTTATTGCTCCATAGACATTTACACAGTATAATGTTATAACAGGAAGAGGCATGAAGCCATTACAAGATTTGAAGGAAGGATTGAAGCCCCAAGAAGAAATGGGGTGCATGGGAGAAGAAAGGTGATCAACCACCTTTGTTTGTGCAACCCCTTACAATATTTATAGAATAATTTTGAGAAGAGGAGAGAGAGAAAATGAAATCCCAAAATTGCTCCAAAACCCATAAAAAATCCATTCTTTAATCTTGCAATGAGTGTGGAGGATTTTCAAAAACTCGGATCCATTAATGGCCTTGCATTGTGCATGAAGAAATTGACTGTGATTGCACCTGAATCTAGTCTAGCTCCTGTAGCTCATGATGACCTTACTTTTTCACCAACCTCCATTAATGGCTATCACCTACCACTAGGTATTTATCTCCATTTTCAGGAGGTTCAGAACCCCCAAAATCCAAAATTGAATGTTCCCATGCTGTAGATCCTGAAATCACCTTTCCAATGACTATAAATTTGCAAGAAATGACTGAGTACATTAGAAAATATCATATATTTTTACCCTGGATGCTTTACTAGGATTTTTCCTTCATTTAACCTCCTAGAAAAAATTTTCTATCACCACCATTGAAATCCCTTATGAATTACCTTTCCAGAAAGTATAAGTTTGTCAAATTTGGTGGAATGGATTGAAATTATGAGGTCAGTTTGAAGTTTAGGGCATGATTTAGGGTTTTCTATGGCTCCACCGAGCTATTCTCTCTAACCATCGAGCTCTTTTCATTTACTGGTCAAGCTTTTTTTTCAACCGCCATGTTAATTTCCCTCTTCCCATGTCAACCTACCATTTCTTCCTTCACTTGACCAAGTTTGCCAACTGAGTTCTCATACCTACCATGACTGACTCGAAGTTGACTTGGCCATTGAATGTGCTCGAACCCATGCATGTGGGATTTAATCATTTTGAATTTTCGGGGAAGTGTTTATTTCAGGGGTGTTCAGCTTGCCATTTATTTCAGACTTGGCAATCTACATTCATTGCCTCTAAACTTCACCCATATGCCTCCATAACAAACTCCCATGTTGAAAACCCAAAAATGAGTCTACCCTTAGAAAATTGTTAATCATCACCTCACACTTTCGGTAAATTTTAGCTTTTCCTTTTGGGTTTCTCGCAAGCTAACCAATTCTTTGGACCTCCTTGTCCACATTTGAACCTAACTCCAACCAGACCACCAACTTGGGCTTCACCTGAAACTCCGAAACACCTGAAGCCACCAACTTTCTAAATTCTGTGAACTCACCACATCACCTCAGAAATGCCATTTTCAGGACTTCACATTTTTGGGGGTAAAATTTCGAGACTCGTGTTGATTTTTTCCCTTTGGCTCACTGATGTGAGTTCTTCTGAAACATCTGAATCCCTAAAAGCTTGAAAGCTTCGGGTTTCAGGTTTCAGTCTTACTTCTGAATTGACCTCACCAGAATCACATTTCATACCTCATTCACCAAGCTCCCTGAGTCAAACTCATTTCGATTCCTTTGCCGCTGAGTTGTTCATCTCCTACGTTGCTCGGTCTTCGTTGTTGTCTTCATTCCCTGCCGAGATTCCCTTGATCACTATGGCCAAGTTGAGCTCTTCAACTTGCCACCAACCCATTGAAGATCATTTCTTGCATCATCCCCATGATCCTCACAAACTTGTTGACAATCTCCATAGCGAGATTACTCTCCCTCTCCATGCCTCTTTGATGGATCAATCGCTAGCCTTATCTTCAGACGCAAATTTCCTTCCATGAAAAATCGTTGGCCTCGGCACTTTGCTAGTTCACCATGGTCCGAGATTAGCCCTCAATCTGCGAGCTCACCACTCTGACCCTCAGCTTTGGCCTGAATACCATTGATGGATGGGCCAGCCCTCCCAATGATGACTTATGAGCTCACTCTCGCTCGCACCGAGCTATCCTTCTGATTGACCTACCCAATTATCAACTTAACCCCTCAGCTTTAGTACAATGCTCGCCGAGTAGCTTGGCCCTTGCTATTTTTAGCTTCGAGCCATGGCTCCTTGAGGCCAAAAGGGTATTTTTTAATTTTTTGTGGCAGCCGAGTTTTTGGGATTTTTTGATTTCTTCTAACTGTGGGAGAGGGGAAAGAATGCTTAGAGCACTTCGAAAAACATTAAATTTTCTTGCTTAGGGGCCATTTTTCCATTTTTGCTCAACAAGCTAGGAGGCCATTTTTGCATTGTGCAATGGGACCCTTATGAGCCCAAATATGACCTTGAATGGCCCAATTTTTGCTTGAATGCCAAAATTTTTCAATTACTTCCGAAGACCAATATGGATGAATCACATGTATTTTTGGAATTTTCAACTTGTGGGGCCCACTTGGGAGCTTGTGACCAGATCTGGGACCATGTTGGAAAATTTTTCCCAATGGGGGGGAAAAAATTGTCAACAATTTGGCGACTTACGGGGAAATTTGCCTACTAGATGTTCTAAACCAGTAGCCTAGGCATATCCATTGGGCATGGAGTCATTCTATACCTGCAATGATCTCTGAACCTATTTGAAATTGAAACCTAGAGATCACCTACACACATTGTTGAACTTGAACTATTGCTTGCACTATCAATTTTTATAAGAAAATATTAAAAATAAGATTTGTGAGAGTAGAAAATTGTCTTGACTTAAGATCTTCACTTTTTCCTCTCTGCAACCTTGTTCTACGAGACTGAAATGGACTGTCTCGAAACTTGATTCCGCCAAGTATGAATCACACAACTGATGATTTCTTGGCATGTATTGCATGTTGCAGAGTTTTAAATAAGACAACTTTCAATTTTTTACATCATGGAACTCTATTAAATTTAGATTTTCTCTTTTTCTGAAAGTTCCATTCTTTGACATGCTGATGCTAGAGGCTACTTTCTAATTGGCAAAGGCACTTGAAAGTTCACCTGTGATTGGCCTTGAAGGACTTGAAGAATGAAAACTCATTAAAATCAGTCCTTAACCTGATTTTAGTTGCTCTACATTTGTTTTCCTTTAAGATCTACAACTATTTCCCACAAGTATGAACTTTTTCTGCATACGAGAGGCCTACTGAAACACCATGTACTATGTTGGAGAAATAAGAACAAAAAATCTATACAAAATACAAATCATACATGCCCAAGTAGACATGCAGAGTGTGCCTAAGCACTTGTGATGTTGAAAACAAATCCTACACCTACCCTACACTAACCAGAAGAGAGAAGACTTCAAACAAATCCTGACACTGGTAGTGCAAAGTAGCTTCCCTTCTTAACAATAGGAAGCCATGTGGATGATTTGACACTAGACATGGTTGTACAAATGAGTGAGAAATTGACATAGACCCAATTTTCCACCCAATCATCAAGGTATCAACCGGAAAGAAAACAAACACCCTCTTCAGAATGATCCACATGAGGCTCTTAGAGGTGTTATAGCTGATGTAGTTGATCTTTGGCACTATGATTCTCATCCTCATGTTCGGAAGTGAACATGACTGGTTGTGGAAACTTTATTTCAGCTCCAACGAAGCTAGATACCTGATGGGGCATGGCCTGAACCACCGAATGTGCCCACTGCTCTGAATTGGAATTTCAATAAGAAAATATTTATGCAGACTTTCCTAGAAAAGGTGACTGCTTGTAATTGGATTCTCTTTTCTTTGCACATCTACAGACAACTGATGTGTCACCTTGGTGGATGGTATGGAAGAATGGATGCTCCTCATGCTCTTTTCCTTCCTGGAAATGTAGAACTCCTTCTTTCCCTCTCATGCTCTTTGGAAGATTCAATTCCTCCAATCTTGGCTCAAGAGGAATCTTATGAAGGATATAATTGTCTTGCATGTGCTCCTCTTCGGCAATGGGCTCTTGTGCCTGGAAAGTGGATGATGGAGGAGAAAATGATGTGATCTCCATAGGCTCCTCTTCATTGAAACAATCCTCCAAGTCTGACAGATAATTTGTCTCCTCATTGTCATATTGTGCTCGGCTCAACCTCCTCCATAGTGGGAGCATGCTCCTCTTCTTTTGGATTTGGAGCTATTCCTTCCTCCCCTCCTGCTGATTTTGTAACTTGTGTTTGATCAACATTTTGTGAAAACAAAGTGCCCTCATGAATGTTGCATTCTGAACACTCCGACTGTTGATCATCCTCAACCTGTTCTTGCTCGACAACTACTGCAACCAAATCAGCCTTCACCACCTACTCTTTCTCTACCTTGACCTCCTCCGAAGGCTTAACCAGTAGAGGGATTTTTTCTATTCCAAGTTTAGCAACCCAATTCTTCAAAAATTGAGGCATTTCTTCCATGTTAGGATCCTTTTGTTGTTGTTCCTTTTCACTGGTTTTTTGAGTTTCATCCCCGCATGGATTTGGGGAAGTGAGAGGAGTATTGGGTTGAGTCTCGATAGGTGTTTTTTTGGTGGTGGAGATGGTGGGAGGGTTTTACAAATATTCTCCTGTGGAGGGGACATTTTTTTTGAAGGGAAGAGGACAAAGGAACTGAGATGAGATGGAAGGGTGGAAGATGGAGAAGTGGAATCCACAATAGGTGCAGCAAATGGGAAACTTGGAAATTGAGGTTTGGGTTGAAATGATACTGATTGGGGTGAAGGAAAAGAACTATGAGAGGGTAATGCAGGGGTCTCCTGTAGACAAGGTTGACTTGCATAACATTCAATGTCCTTGATCCATCCTTCTAGTTGGGGTAACATCTCAACTATGAAGCTTAGTTTCTCCTGCGGGCTAAGATAATATGGAAAGGGGCCTTCCCATGGACAAGGGGCCCTGAATCTGATCTTAAATGCCTTCATTTGGGCTGAAGCCCTAGACTGCACCATACTTGCCATTATTTTTAGGATCTTCATTTGTAACTCAACATTTCCAGGTGAAGAATGTCCTTCGAAATCCACATACCCCTGCTCTTGAAAATATGGATGGTTTGGTGGATAACCAAACTGACATGTCTCTTGTTCATCTAGGCATGCATACTAAACTTGATTTCCATTACATAGTATGGATCTGGAGATGGTTGATAACACCCTGGAAATGAATTTTGTAACTCTGTAGGAGGGTTGCACTGATACTTGTTGTTACCTCTAGATGTGAATCCCAAGAGGTAAATGAAGCCATGACTGCAAGACTTCATGAAATGGAAGAAAATGGAAGAGGAAAGGAAAAAATGGATGGAAATGGATGGTGAAGAAAATGGAAAGTTTGCTACTCAGAGAGATGGGTTTTTATCCAGATGGATTCGCTAGTTGTGCTTTGCATGTGTGTCTCTGAAGACTGAAATTCCACCAAGTGCACAAAAAACTTGATGAAATGAGATGGATACCTATATGCACACCTTGAAGAGCTCAAAAATTGTTGCAGGGTTGGACTGGTTCAGCTGCAAATGATCCTCCAAAATCCCGAAATTCAACTTGGCTCCACTTGAAAACCTCCGAAGTCCGAAATGGTTAAAACTCCGAAACCCGAAGTGCATAGAAGTCCCAAACTCTGAAATGAGGAAACCCCAAAATCCAAAGTCTGAAAAAACCTAAATTCCAAAATCACCATAGCTCTCGAAGTCCAAAATCCTAAAATTTCAAGACCTCCAAAATCCTGAAACCCAAAATTTAGAAAGGTCTGAAAATGGAAAACCTCTAAAATCCTGAAATTTGAAAAACCCCAAAATTTTGAAAGTCAATTTTTTTAAAAACTAAGGATACCCTTTTGAAGTTTAGCCCCCGATCTATCATTTGGTGAAGTTTGAGCCCATTTTGCACATGTTAAGCCCTCCAAAATTGATTTCAGACTTTGACCTTGTAGCTGAAACCTCTGAAATCTGAAAATTGTAACTCTGAATTCCAAAATGTGAAGGAAACCTCTGAAAATGATTTTTTTTCTTTGGCTTCAATGTGACTTAAGATTTGCAGTAGAACAACTTGTAAAAATGAAAATATTGACTTCTTGTGTTGTCCCACCAGGCATGCCAAAACTGTTGATGCAAAATCACAACACCCCCCGAATGGCCTGGTTTGAGATGGGGCATTCAACATGATTAACACAACATTAAACTATCCTGAGTGTGGGACATTGAAATGGGATAGCTCTCCAAGAAGGCCGGTTCCTACTCCTAACCTACCTATCCACTAACTACTCCAAGTGTAGGCCAAACTACTACTAAACCCTAAACTAAACTTCCAAGGGGATATGGAAAGAAGGATTGCATGAAAGAAAACCTACACTAAAGCATTGATACACCAAGAAAGGAGTGCTAATCACTCTTCCCAAGCCTGCAAAATGGAGAAAGGGTGAATTGGGGGAGGTTGGACAAGGGTGCAACACAAACCTAAACCACTGATGTGATAAGGGGAGGTTGGACAACTGCAACACAATCCATAAATGAGCAAACAATTTCATTCCTCTGAATGAAAACAACACACCAAATCCTACAATAACAAGAAATATGCATAGATTTGCAAATGAGAGGTAAGATGAAACAGCAAAAAATCATGAGAAAGGTTTGAAAAGAAACACAAACACAATTTTTATTGCTCCATAAATATACATAGTACATTGTATTTGGGAGAAAAGGCATGAAGCCATTACAAGATTTGAGAAAGGCTTGAAGCCCCAAGAAGAAATGGGGTGCATGGGAGAAGAAAGGTGATCAACCCCTTTGCATGTAAAACCCCTTACAATATTTATAGAAGAATTTTAAAGAGAGGAGGGAGAGAAAGAAAACCCAAAATTGTTCAAAAACCCATAAAAATCATTCTTTAATCTGTAATGAGTGCTTGGAGATCCTCCAAATCCTTGTTCCTTTAATGTCTTTGCCTTGTGCTTGAAAAAATCAGCTTTGATTGCACCTGGGTCTAGTCTAGTTCCCTGTAGACTCATGATGACCTCTAATTTTTCACCTACCTCCATTAATGGATCTCACCTACCCAGGGGCATCTGTTCATTTCCATTTTCAGAGGTTCAAAACCCCTGAAATCCCAAAATTTGATGTTTCCATGCTCTAGATCCCAAAATCACCTTTCCAATGACTGTAATTTGCAAGAAATGAGTGAAAGTACATTGGAAGATATCACCATTTTTACTCATCAGGTTGACTTCACTATGATGTTTACCTATCACTTTAACTCTTACTTTGAAACTAAATTTGGCCACCACCATTGAAATCCCCTCTAAATTACCTTTTTAGAAAGTATAAGTTTGTTAAATTTGCGTAAAAATATCCTGCAAGATATAAATTCTTGAAGTTTAGGGCCTGATTAGGGTTTCACTAGCTCCATCGAGCTCTCCACCTAGTTGGTTCCATTCACTTGAGCTTCTTAATTTATTTATGTTTCAATCGCTGAGCCATTTCTCCCATTTCAACCTGGTCTTTACCTACTCTGACACTTCCCTATAGACTCATCGCACATTGTGCCAACTTGGCTCTAGCTCGAATCCCATGCCACGATCTTGATGAGATTTTTGAAAGTGTTTTTGTGGGAACTTGCCAAATTTTTCAGGTTTTTCAGGGAGTCTCCATTTTAGAGATTAGCTCAAGCTCCATTGCTTTCAGACTCCCGATATTGTGCTCATCCTTGAAACTCTAAAGCGACCAAATCACCAAAACCCTGACGACTTGACCAACTCTGAAAAACCCTTGTTGATTTGCCACATCACCTCACTTCTTGAGGTTTCGAGACCTCCCACCAGTTCAGAAACATTGGTCACACCCATTTTGGGCTCCATGAGTTACCATGTCAACCACAAAACCACCCTCGAAATCTGATGACCCTGAAACCTCCACCAAAATGACTCTAAACTCATCATTTTTTGACCTTTCGGATTTCCACGTAGTCCATTTTCAGAGTTCACTATTTTTCCCTTGGGAGTCTTGAGTTGGCTTTTTTGCATGTTTTCTCTTGCGACGAGTTCCTGAAACCTTCAAATCCCCGAAAGTTTGAAACGGGTACTTCAGGGCTTAGGCTTCACTAACTCCCACCTGTCTCTATAACTTTCTCGAGATCAATTGGATGGCCTCCGCCATTTTCCAAGAATCTCCACTCTGAAGAACTCATGATCCGAACCATGACCTGCGATGAGCCTAGACTTGATCGATCGTCACCAGTGCTGAGCTCACCATACCAACTGTCACGATATGGCAATCTTCATCTGACTCGGCTTCCTGAGTTCCGAGCTCATTCTGCTCATGCCTGAGCTACTCGCTTCACAAATCCCTCATGGAGATTTATTCCCATCGAGTCCTTGATCCATGAATCACCCTACTAGTTTGAAGCCTCCACCAAGCCAGGAAACAATCTTCCAGGATCTTGCAAGTGTGTTCTGCCTGACTTGATTCAACTTGTAGTTCAACCCTTCATCTGCTTGTTCATGGTTAGCTCACCATCAACTATCTTGAGCCACCTCACTACTGCATCTCGTTCCATGTCGAGTGAGCTCTACATTTCCTAACTCGTCTGATCCCCGAATCACCTAAGTCTGAGCCCCTTCATTCAGCTCGCCATGAGCTTGATAGAGCTCCCGCTGACTAAAGATACATCCAGAGCTACTTAGCGAGTCACTCCTTTGACTCTCGACCAATGCAAACCTTCGTAGCTCAACTTGAGCTACTCGCCAAGTATCTTGACGAGCTATTTTTTAGCTCAGTTGGCCCTTGAGGCCAAAAGCAGATTTTTTGATTTTCTTAAGCTTGTTTTTGGGATTTTTTGCATTTTCTAACTGAGGGAGGGGGGACTAGAGTATGCCAAAGACACAAAAAATGTTGAATTTCTCTATCTTAGGCCTATTTTTCATCATTTTTTTGGGCTCAAGGCTATTTTTACACTATGATGGGAATATGAGCCCACTATGACCCTGAATGGCCTGATTTAGCTTAAATGCTTCCATAAATCCCTAGAAATGCTTCCCTGAAGACCTTGGAGACCACATGTGACCTGATTTTACAACTTGTGGGGCCCACTTGGGAGCTTGGGATCATTTTGGGACCTGTGTTGGCCAATTTTTACCCATGGGGGGTAAAAATTGTCAACAATTTGGTGACTCGTGGGGATATATGCCTATGCTAGATGTTCCTAAACCAGTATGTTTAGGCAGTATCCATTCAGCACAGAGTCACTACATACCTGCATAACTAATCCTTAAATTGATGAAACTAGAAACTCGGACAACACCTTGTCTACCTGTGAACTATTGAACCAAGTTGGCACTACTGTTTGCACTCTCAATTTTCATAAGAAAATCTCAAATTTAAGATTTGTGAGAGTAGAAAATTTTCTTGATTTAAGATCTTTCACCCTTTTCACTCTCTCGCAACCTTATTCTGCAAGACTTGAAATGACTGCTCCAAAACTTGATTCTGCTAAGTATGAAGCACATAACTGATGATTTCTTGGTATGTATATGTGCATGCTGTAGAATTTTGAATAAGAAAATTTTAAATTTTTTCACATCATGGAACTCTATTAATTTTTGTATTTTATCTTTCTTCTGAAAGTTCCATTCTTCGACATGTTGTTGGAGGCTACTTTCTATGATCTGGAGGAGACACTATTGAAAGTTCACCCTGTGATTGGACTTGAAGGACTTGAAGAATGAAAACTCATTATAATAAGTCTTTAATCTGATTTTAGTTGTTATGCATTTGTTTTCCTTTAAGATCTGCAACTGTTTCCCACAAGTATGAACTTCTTTCCTGTATGTGGGAGGCTTACCAAAACATCATGTACTACATTGGAGAAAACATGAATAAAATTTTATGTACAAAATATGAAATCATGCATGCCTAACTAGACATACAGAATGTGCAAGAGAACTTGTGATGCTGAAAACAACCCTACTCCTACCCTACACTAGCTGGTAGTAGAGAAGACTTCAAACAAATCCTGCCACTGGTAGTGCAAAGTAGCTTCCTTTTCTTGAAAATAGGCAGCCATGGTAGATTATTTAACACTAATCATGGCTATACAAATGAGTGAGAAATTGTCATAGAACCCAATTTTCCACCCATATCATCAAGGTATCAATTAGAAACCAAGACAAACACCTCCTTCGGAATGATCCATCATGAGGCTCCTTGGAGATGTTGTAACTGATGTAACTGATCCTTGGTACTATGAGCTCATTCCCATGTTCGAGAGTGAATATGACTAGTGGTGGCAATCTATGGTTCTATCTCCAACGAAGCTAGGTACTCTGATTAGGGACATGGCTTGAACTGCCGCAAAATGTACCCGCTGCTATGAGTTTCAGATAAGAAAATATTCATGTAAAATTTCCTATAAAAGGTGACTATCTTTGATTTGATCCTCTTTGTCTTGCACATCTACAGATAAACTGATACGTCACCTTAGTGAATGATATGGATGGTATGATAATGGCAATGCTGATTTCCTCATTCGACATACAACTCTTTTCCTTCCTCTAATGGAACTATAGAACTCCTTGTCCAACATGCTCTGGCATGGAAGATTAAATTCCTCCAATCTTGGCTCAAGAGGAGCTCTTATGAAGGATAGGATGCTCTTGACATGTGCTCCTCTTCGGTAATGGGTTCTTGTGCTTGGAAGGTACAGATGATGGAGGAGCAAATGTGATGATCTCCATAGGCTCCTCTTCATTGAAAAAATCCTCCAAGTCCGATAGATAATCTACCTCCTCATTTTCATACTGTGACGGCTCAACCTCCTCCATAGTGGGAGAATTCTCCTCTTCTTTTTGATTTGGAGCTATTCCTTCCTCCTCTCCTACTAATTTTGAGAGTTAACTTGTGTTCTAATCAATATTTTGAAGTGAAAAGAAAGTGCCGCTACATGAATGTCCTTCATTCTGAACACTCTGACATGTTTGATCATCCTCAATCTAGCATAAATTGCTCAGATAATTGTTGGAACTGAATAATTCCTTCACCACATGCTCTTGATGATCTGACCTTAGACCTATCTCCGAAGGCTTAACACTGCACTTGTAAAATATGGAATTTTTTTTCTATTCCAATGCTTAGCAACCACTTCTTCAAAAATTGAGGCATTTCTTCCACCTGTTAGGCTTTACCTTTTGTTGTTTAATTCTAAACCTCTGCTACTGGTTTTTTGAGTTTCATCCTTTCATGGATTTTGGGGAAGTGAGAGGAGTATTGGGTTGAGCCTCACATAGGTTTTTGGGAAGTTTGAGTGGTGGAGATGGTGGAAGGAGGTTTGTAATTTTTACTCTTATGGAGGGGATGGATTTTTGGGAAGGAAAGAGGACAGAGGAACTGAGATGAGATGGAAGGGTGGAAGATAGAGAAGGGGAATCCTTGCAATAGGTGCAGTAAATGGTAAGAAACTTGGAAATCGAGGTTTTGGTTGAAATGATACCGATTGGGACGAAGGAAAATAACTATGAGAGGGTAATGGAAGGGTCTCCTGTAGATAAGGTTTACTTGTATAACATTTAATGTCCTTGATCTATCCTTTTATTTGGGGTAACATCTCAACCATGAAGCTTAGTTTCTCCTACATGCTTAGATAATATGGAAAGGGGCCTTCCCATGGATAAGGGGCCCATGAATCCAATCTTGAAATGCCTTCATTTGTGCTGAAGCCTCTAGACTGTGCTATACTAGACATTATTTTTTGGATCTTTCATTTGTATCTCAGCATCTCCAGGTGAAGAATGTCCTTTGAAATCAACATACCTCCACTCTTGAAAATATGGATGGTTTGGTGGATAACCAAACTGACCTGTCTCTTGTTCATCTGGGAATGCATACTAGATTTGATTTGCATAACAGTATAGATCCGCAGATGGTTGATAACACCTTAAAAATGAATTTTGTAACTATGTAGGAGGGTTACACTGATACTACTGTTGTTCTAGATGTGAATCCCATGAGGCGAATGGATCCATGAATTAAAGACTTCATGAAATGGAAGAAAATGGAAGGAATGGAAGGGAGAAAAATGGATGGTGAAGAAAATGGAAAGTCCACTGCTCAGAGAGATGGGTTTGTGACCTGTATGGAGTCATCAGTTTTGTTTTGTATGTGTGTCTCTGAAGACTGAAATCCCACCAAGTGCACAAAAAAATTGATGAAATGAGATGGATACCTATATGCACACCTTGAAGAGCTCAAAAATTGATTGTGAGGTTAGGATTGGTTCATATGCAAATGGTCCTCTGAAGTTCTGAATTTCAAAACCTATCTCCAGTTGATAACCTCCAAAATCCTGAAATGCCACATACCCCAAAGTCCTAAAATCGGAAGAAATCTCCAACCCAAAGTTGCAGTGACCTCCTAAAGTCTAACCTTTGAAATTCTGAAAGTTACAAAAAAACCCAAAAGGTGTGAAATTGGAAAACCTGATGAATTACAAAAGGTCTGAAATCCTGAAATTGCAAAAGGTCTGAAATTTTGAAAATTCCCAAAATTTAAAAAACCCTGAAACATCCAAAAATTGAAAATTTCAAAAATCTAAGGATACCCTTTTGAAGCTTCAACTCCATAATCTAACACCTATGGTGAATTTTGACCTCATTTTGCACATGTTGAAGCCTTTCAAAAGTGATTTCATGACTTTCATCCTGTAGTGGAAACCTCCAAAATCCAAAAATTGGAACTTTTAGATTTTGAAATGGAAGAAAACCTTCTGAAAAATCCTTGTTTTTGAACTCGGGATTGAATTTGATCTTTGATATACAACAAAACAACTTGAAAAATAAAACTTTCCTTCTTGTTGTCCCACTCAGACGTGCCAAAACTGTTGAATGTGGTTGCACAATGGCTAATGATTTTCTAGATATTGAGATAACTTTGAAAAATGGACTCTCTAACTCCTTGTGTTGTCCCACCGAGCTTGCCAAAACTATTGATGTGGAATCACAACACCTCCTCAAATTAGACTCGAGTTTGAGATACTGAGATAATTCGGCGTGATCACACAACATAGAGTTATCCTGAGTGTGCGACCATTGTGAAATGGGATAGCTCTTCGGAAAAGGTCGATTCCTACTCTTGACCTACCTACCACTAACTACTTCTAGATGCATTTTAAACTACTCATTAACCCTAATCTACATGCTTTCAAGGGGACATGAGATAGAAGGATTGTATGAAACAAACCTACACTAAAAGCGGTGATACACCAAGAAAGGATTTCTAATCACTCTTCCAAATCCCTGCAAAATGGAGAAAAGGTAAGTTGAGGGTAGGTTGGACAAGATGCAACACAAACCTAAGTTACACCGATGCATCAAGGGGAGGCTGGATAGATTGCAACACAGAGCTGAAAATGTAGACATTCACCATTTCATGAGTAGACATAACCACTAAAACCTGCAATAGACATAAGAGTATACATAGAGATCCTACGAGCACACAATGAGAGGTAAGATGGAAACAACATAAAACTATAGAGGCTGGACAAGATGCGACACACAATTATAGTTTTTATTTCTCCACATAGAAGTTTACATAGTATAGTGTTGTAGCAGGAGTAAGATGCATGAATTCATTACAAGATTTGAGGAAGGCTTGAATCCCCAAGAAGAAATGGGGTGCATTGGAGAAGAAAGGTGACCTATAACTTTTCATTGTGCAACCCCTTACAATATTTATAAAAGAAATTAAGGAGAGGACAGAGAGAAAATAGAACCTGATTTTTTATAAAAAAAACACATAAAATGCATTCTTTAATCTATAATGAGTGCTTGAAGAAATTCTAAAATATCCCCTCTGTTAATGGCTTTGCCTTGTGCTTGAAGAAACTAGCTTGTGATTGCACCTGGGTCTAGTCTAGTTCCTATAGACTCATGATGGCCTTACTTTTTACCAACCCCCATTAATGGCTCTTACATACCCACAAGAGAATTGTTCACCATTTTTGGAGGTTCAGAAACACTAAAATCTAAAATCCCATGTTTTCATGCTCTAGATCCTGAAAACACCCTTTCGATGACTATTAATTTGCAAGAAATAGGTGAGTACATTGGAAGATATCACCATTTTCCCCTGATGCTTCACTGGGATTTTTCTTGTATTTAACCTCCTAGAAATAGTTTTCAGACACCACCATTGAAATCCCCTCTGAGTGGGTGCATAACATATGGTGAAATCATTTTAACTTTATAGGACAATTGTCCAAGGGGTAAGTGCACCAAGATGGTGGACAATTAAGTGGACATAAAAACCTAAAATTTAGGTACCGCGATCGTGGTTTATAAACTGCACTTATAGTTTTTAAACCACACTCGTGCAACTATTTTTAATAGGCTTGGTGATTTCCAAACCTAACACTGCACTCACGGTTTAAAACCATGATCATGGTCCTCTGAGACCAAAAAACAAACCCGCAACTCCTCATTTTCCCTCATTTTTCCTTTCCAACCATGATTTCTCCTAGACCTTTAGCACTCACACTTTGAATACCTCCTAAAAATTACTCTTCAGACTTGTGGATCGCGATAGTTTCAAAAATGCCGCTAAGACAAAGAGGTAAGCCCTCAATTTTGATCAATTTGTTTACATTTTAGGTTATTTTTTGTGATTTTCATGGGTTTTTCAATTTTTTGTTTATGTATACAATTTGTTTGTTTCGTCAGTTGCTTGGAGAGCTTGTAATCTTGCAAACCCTCCAAACAATCCTCAAAACCCTCCAAACATTCCGCAAAACCTCCTCCAAACATAGATCCTCCTCTTGTGGCTCCTTCTATCCGCATGGAACCAACATGAACACAATATGATATCGTTGGAAAAATCCCACGAAATAAAATTGCCATTAAGAATCTTATTCAGAATATAAGACAAAATCATGCCAAGATCTGTCCCACATGACTTTAGCCAACACATTGCAAACATTGATTGGCAAAGTTGACTCCGCAACCAGCCAAATAGACAGATGGAATACCTTTAGAGGTTATTGTAGGTAGTGGTATGCAAATAAATTATCCCATGCGGCCATAAAAGACAATTTTTTTTGAAAATACCACATTTGTACATTATTTACTGACCCAAGAACCAATGCCCCCCGCAGTTACTTGCAAACGGTTCTCAATCCATTGGTGCCACGATGACCAAATCAAGAACAATTTTTGGGACCGATGGTGGATGGTTTTTTATTATCCACCATGAAACAACAATGAGGTTCCCCTCTATTTTTTGAAGAAATTATATTGCGAGTTCGTGCTTAATGAGGTCCCAAATTATTTTGACTTTTCTGATTTTTATGGGCGAGGTGGTGGCTCTACATAGAGTATACCTAGTACAGGTGAGGTCAACCAAGGATACCCCATGCCCCAAAACCCCCACTACCTTCAGTTATCCCTCCTATAGTGAAGGAGGTTATGGAGATTGACACACTACATGCATTGAGGGAGCTCACTGACACTCTTACCCAACATAGTGAGCATATTGCATCTGGTGATATTGGTGGAGGCACCAGTTATAGCGCACCACACCACTGTGGATCATGTGGTGCCATATGAAATGTGGGTGAGACATCATTTGCTGGATCACATGATTTCTTTTCTCTAGATGAGATGATGGCGGATGTTTTTGGAACCGGTGTAAAGGATCTTGGTCTTTCACAGGTAAATGTCAAATAAATATTTAATATATATACAATAGTTTAATTCATGTTTGAGATGTTAATATATATGTATTTCATTGTATGTTATGTACATACATGTAAAAACTAATTTTTTTTATATTTTAAATAGCAAGAGCCGGTGAAGGAAACATTCGGTGTCAACATGCTAGCTACTGCAGCTAGGCATGTTACAAATGTAAGTTTCAAGTTGTACTTAAATTTTAAATTTCATTTGATTGTGCACTTTTATTATTATAATGTTTCATAGGTGTACATGTACATATTAATATATGTTTGTCTTTTATACGTGCAGGAGCCTAGCGGGTCATCATCTGCTCTGGGAACTGAGGCTATTGGCACACCTCATGTGACTTTTACGCATGTTAGTTTCTCTTTACACTTTGTTTCTAATTGTGGAAGTTCACGTGGATTATGCTTTGGCTTTGTTATGTGGCAGTCATGTAGATTAATATTGATTTATACATATTTTTTTGTATAGCTTATGACTGCCAAAGAGACTCCTCCATATATGCAGACTGTGAAGGTTGCTGTAGATACTGCCATATCATCTGTAGATCCATTAACTGAGGTATTATTTTTCAAATTTGTTAATTTTTTTTAGGAATTATTTCTTATTACTTAAATCTAGAATATCAAATTTTGTACATGAAATATTTAATTTGAAATTTAATTATTTGTATGTAGCTTACCTCTCACGAGTCTACTGTTGTCCCTTTCATGGGTCAACGAAAAATTTATAGGGATCATGACATTGAGGTAAGATTTCACATGCATTTTAACTAAATTCTAAGTTTCTAAATTTTGAATGTATTTTAAAAATATGGGTGTTAAAAACTTGTTGTTTATGAATGTGCAGGTTAGGTTGCAGGCTTGCTTAGAGACGCCTAGGACCACACAGATGAAATCCATAGTAGTATCTCCCTCCAGTACATCCCTGGGTCATGGACATGCTACTTCTAGTAGGGCGAAGAGAGGGAAGAGGTTTCATGATTAGATTCATAGGACGTGGATGTACACACACACACACACAAACACACACACACACATATATATGGGCCAGTTGGTCCGAGTTCATGATTCTTCATAGGACATTGTATATATAGCATTATGCGACCACATGTGATCCTATATGTATGACACACTTGGTTCGAGATGTACACATGTTATGAACTTATATTTTCATAGACGTGTGTTCAACACACTTAGTTTGATACATGATATATCCATGTGTTGGTTTTCATAATGATATATTACTTCTATGTTTGATTCGAATTCATTACACATGATATCCTTCTATGTATGTATATTCTATGTATATTAATTCTATATGTATGTTTGATTTAAAATTAAAAAACTATGGTGCAACATATATGAATATAACATTACTATGGTGAAACATTGCATGGTACAATTGTTAAGAAATTAAGGGAAACATGTGTATTCCTCCATCAACATGGGCAACTTATCATTTTCCTCTTAAGTCATGATAAAATATTTCATACCTTTAATCTTGAAATAAGATGTCTTCCCTTGGGTCATTTGTTTTTTGAACTGTGTATTTAATTTTATTTATGAGAAGGATATTATTCATTTTACCATTGATGAGTATGGTGGTGTATGACCAATCCATCTTTATATCCCCACCAATATCGTGATAGAAACTTTGGCTCAACAATATACCATACGTAGCTAGCATGTATTCCACAAGTATTTCCATCTTGATTTTCTTATCAAGGAAGTTTGCAAATTCTGGCTTGAGAATCTTTCACCTGGTTGAAAAGAGGTAATTATTTTGTTTTCATGTAGTAACAATGGCCAATAGCAAGGCTGAGAGTAATACCAATAGAGTTAGCAAATTTTATAAGCATGACCAAAAAGGAAAGATAGAAAGGTTCTTATTTCCTAGAAGAGGAGGATTTTAAGAAAAGAAGGTTTTAGGAATGAGTGGTTCTAGGAGTGAGAAGTGATTCTTTAGTATTGGTAGGATTCTTGGAACATGTATTTTTACTACCTCCTTTGATAAACTAGATGAGGATTAAAGTGTTTTGCTTGGGAAGTAGAAGAAGAAGCCTTTTTTTTTAATGAGTGGGTGAACACTAGACAAGAGTAACTATTCATAGATCCAGATTATTCAGGATCTTTGTTGGGTGAGTATGAACACAATAACCAATAATTACATAGCCATCTTCTTCTTCTCTTTCAATTTCTGATTCAACAATTTCTTGAAAAAATTGTAATTGTTGAAAAAGTTGAAAATGGTGGGTCATGGCACTGAACTGACTGTGCCGACACATCTGGGTGGCTAGTTGAATGCTAGAGGTTGTTTCATTTAGGTGCATGACAATGTCATTGCTTCCAGGCTACCTCATTCAGGCGTAGTCCCTTAAGAGCCCTGAGACAAAAAAATAATTCAACTTCAATGGGTGACTACGTGCACTCCGTGGCACCTAAGTATGTCTCGTTTTATCCTACACCTCGGCAAAGGGACCCTCTATAATATCCTGTCTCATTTTTTTCCTTCTCCAATCGATGCTCTCGCTGCCCTATTGTCTGCAAACGCGCCAAATAGTGTAGTTTTAGACAATGTAAGATTGTCAAATGGTATATTTTGCAAATGGTGGATTGTGGCACCGAACCCAATTCATTGACATGTCTGAGTGGCCAGGTGAATGCTAGATGAGGTTTTGTTTTGGTTTGTGACAATGTCATTGCTTCCGGGCTAACTCGTTCGGGCATAGTCCCTTAAGAGCCCTAAGACCAAAAAATCATTCAACTTTGATGGGTCACTACACAAACTTCATGGCTATTAGAGACATCTCTTCTGATCCTACACCTCGGAATATGGACCCTCTATAATAGTATGTATCTATTCTCTCCTTCTCCAATCGGTGCTCTTGCTACCCTATTGTTTTCAAATGTGCTGAATAGTGTAGTTTGAGATAGTATAAGGCTGTCAAACAATATATTTTGCAAACGGTGGGTCGTGGCACCAAACTGACTATGCCGACATGTCTGGGTGGCCAGGCGAATACTAGAGGTGGCATTTTTTTGGTGTGCAAAAATGTCATTGCTTCTGGGCTACCTCATTCTGGTGTAGTCCCTTACAAGCCCTGAGACCAAAAAATCGTTCAACTTCGACGAGTGACTACACATACTCTGTGGCACCTAAGGACATCTTGTTTTATCCTACACCTTAGTGTAGGGACCCTTTACAATATCCTATCTTGGTTATTTTCTTCTCCAATCGGTGCTCTCGCTGCCCTATTGTTTGTAAATGCGCCGAATATTGTAGTTTGAGACAGTGTAAGGTTGTCAAACGGTATATTTTACAAATGGTGGATATTAACACATCCAAGTGGCCAATTGAATGCTAGAGGAGGTGTCATTTTGGTGTGCGACAATGTCATTGCTTCTAGGCTTCCTTGTTCGGGCATAGTCCCTTAAGAGCCCTGAGACCAAAAAATTGTTCAACTTTGACGGTTCGCTACGCAGACTCTGTGGCACCTAGAGACATATCATCTTATCCTACACCTTGGGGTAGGGACCCTCTACAATAGCCTGTCTCGGTTTTTCCTTCTCCAATCGGTGCTCTCGCTGCCCTATTGTTTGTAAACACACCGAATAGTGTAGTTTAAGATAGTGTAAGGCTATCAAATGGTATATTTTTCAAACGGTGGGTTGAGGCACTGAACCAACTACACGGATACATTTGGGTGGCAATTTGAATGCTAGAGGAGGCATCGTATTTTGGTGCGCGACAATGTCGTTGCTTCCGGGCTACCTCGTTCGGACGTAGTCCCTTAATATCCCTGAGACCAAAACATCATTCAACTTTGATAGGTTGTTACGTAGACTCTGTGGTACCTAGAGATATCTCTTCTAATCCTACACCTTAGCATAGGGAACCTCTACGATAGCCTATCTCAGTTATTTCCTTCTCTAATCAGTGCTCTCGCTGCCCTATTGTTTGCAAACGCGTCGAATAGTGTAGTTTGAGACAATGTAAGGCTGTCAAACGGTATATTTTGTAAACGGTGGCTCATGACACCAAACCAAATGCACTGACACATCCAGGTGGCCATGCAAACACTAGTGGAGGGGTCATTTTGGTGCACGACAACGTCGTTGCTTTCGGGCTACCTCGTTTTGGCGTAGTCTCTTAAGAGCCCTGAGAAAAAAAAATCGTTCAACTTCGACGAGTCACTACACAGACTCCAGGCACCTAGAGATGTCTCGTTTGATCCTACACCTCGGCATAGGGACCCTATATAATATCCTATCTCAATTTTTTCCTTCTCCAATCGATGCTCTCACTACCCTATTGTTTGCAAACACTCCGAATAGTGTAGTTTGAGACAGTGTAAGGCTGTCAAACGGTATATTTTGCAAACGGTGGGTTGTTGCACCAAACCAACTATGTGGACACGTCCGAGTCACTAGGTGAATGCTAGAGGAGGTGTTGTTTCGGTGTATAAAAATTTTTTTGCTTTCGGGATACCTCATTCGGACGTAGTCCCTTAAGAGCCCTGAAACCAAAAAATTGTTCAACTTCGACTAATGACTACGTAGCACTCTGTAGCACCTAGAGATGTCTCGTCCAATCCTAAACCTCAGCGTAGGGACCCCCTACAATATCCAGTCTCATATTTTTCCTTCTCTAATCGGTGCTCTCACTGACCCTATTTTTTGCAAACATGCCGAATAGTGTAGTTTGAGGCAGTGTAAGGCTGTCAAACGGTATATTTTACAAACGGTGTGTCATGGCACCGAACCAACTACACTTGACACATCCAGGTGGTAGGTGAATGCTAGAGGAGGTTTCATTTTGGTGTGTGACAACATCGTTGCTTCCGGGCTACCTCGTTCGGGCGTAGTCCCTTAAGAGCCCTGAGACCAAAAAACCGTTCAACTTCGACGGGTGACTACGTAGACTCCGTGGCACCTAGAGACATCTTGTTTGATCCTACACCTTAGAGTAGGGACCCTCTACAATATACTGTCTCAGTTTTTTCCTTCTCCAATTGGTGCTCTCACTGCCCTATTGTTTGCAAACGTGTTGAATAGTGTAGTTTAAGACAGTGTAAGGCTGTCAAACGGTATATTTTGTAAACGGTGGGTCGTGGCACCAAACTAACTATGCATACAAGTCCGAGTGGCTAGGTGAACACTAGAGGAGGCATATTTTTAGTGCGTGATAATGTCGTTGCTTCCAGGGATACCTCGTTCGGGCATAGTCCCTTAAGAGCCCTGAGACCAAAAAATCATTCAACTTTGACGGGTGACTACACACACTCCATGTGGCACCTAGAGACATCTCGTTTGATCCTACACCTTGGCATAGGGACCCTCTATAATAGCCTGTCTTGGTTTTTTCCTTCTCCAATTGGTGCTCTCGCTGCCCTATTGTTTGCAAATGCACCTAATAGTGTAGTTTGAGACAGTGTAAGGCTGTCAAACAATATATTTTGCAAATGGTGGGTCGTGGCACCAAACGACTGTGCACATGCATAGGGATGGTCTTGTAAACACTTGGGGAGGTGTTGTTTTGGTTCTCTAAGCTCCAGGTCCTTCTGGGCTACCTCCTCCGGAGCCAAGAACCCCCTCCACAGGTACATAAATCATTGTTAATTGCTTCTCTTTTCTTGTAAAACAATGAAATCTTCTCTTAGCTTGAAGGTGGAAGCTTTTTTGGCACCACTAACCTGCATATAAAAGTGTTAGTCAAAGAAATTTAAGTTTCAAATCAAAACCATACTAGATATATACAAAATACACAAATTTAATAAAATATATGAACTTAAATTTATCCAACAAATTTATATATACCAAAGAAATTATATATACCAGACATGAGCATTGTAAATTCATTCCAATGAACCATCAGGATCGGATCTACTCTGAATAGCAGATAGGATTGCTTCATGATCTGACTCTCGAACCTTCCAAAGAATCTTGTTATTAGGCCTTCCTCGATATCTATACAGCTGAATATTTATCGCTAGAACTAGATGCGAATATAAGAGTATTTTCATGTGTGTCTCAAAGTCTTCAAACACCCAAATAGAGGAGTTTTTTAATGGATACCGTCGAAGCCAAGTTCCAGTAACTACCACTGACCCTGTAGGGTACTCAATATCTTTGTCATCTATAACAAGAGAAGTCAACTTCTTTCTTTCCTCGATGCAACGACATAAGAAATAGTTTGTTCCTTCTTCATTGTCTTCTGTCGCAATAACTGCAAACACATGTCCTACAAAAAAAAGGTTTCAACTCAAATTTAAATTGTACATATTAAAATTTCAATGGACATAACTCAATACAAAAATTGTAAATAACCATAAATACCTTGTCGCACCAAAATCAAAATTTCATCAAAGTCCTTGGATGTTACAACTTCATCTACAGAAACAAGTCGTAATGCTTGTGGAGGTTGATAACTAGGAAGCGGAGTTAGAGGCCTACAAATCCATCCATCCACCCATTCTTGTGAATCACACTCAACAGTGAAAAATTCAATACAAGATGCACAAAAACATGTCAAATTTCTTGTCCATGTGGCCCACGAAGTAGCGTCTGAGCTACAAAATGAGTGCATATCACTGGACCCAGTGAGTGTCATACAATCCTCGTAGTTAGCAATTTGTTGTTCCTCTATCAACCAAAAATATCTGTGAACCGTAATGAAATTTCTTGAGAACCTCGGGCCATGTTGTCAATACACCATTCCACTATGCTCTTTGCATCTTTCAATTTAGCACCATCTTTATACTTCAACTCTTCTCTTGCAAGAGCTCTTTTCACACATGCCCCTGCACCATCATGCTCTCCTTTTCCATGTCCAGCCTCAGTGAAACTCCAAATATGTTGCACACCCATCTTGACGTGCATCCTGCTCATCCAATAAAACATTCATGCATTCTTAAACTGAGACGTGTAATTATCTGACCATATATAATTTTGTTTGAAGTGGATGTCCCTATCAGACAAGTTTCCATAAAATAACTGGAAACACCCTTGCACAAATTCAGTAGAATGAGTACGATCATCACTGATATAAAAGTGGTACTCTCTTAAAAAAATTTGATCATTCTCTGTACTATCAGGAGAATGTATAAATGCTATATGCACAAAAATGGCAACTTGTACTGAGTTGTAATATTGTGATTGAACCTCCATTTGTGGTTGCAATGTGTAATTCTCTACAAAATCAACCACTAAAACAATAGTACCAATAGGAAATGTGTCTTTGCATATCTTGAACTGTTCATCCAACCATCGAGCTCTGTGTGTATGCCTAGCATACTCATAAACAATTTCATCCTTAAATTTTCTCATAAATTGAAAAATAGGCATATGTTCTGTAACTAGCTCACACCATTTAGACTCTTTTCCATCTTTCAACTGGTATGCAACTGATTTATATTTATCAAACTCAACTAAATTATATCCTATTGCACCTTCAATTTGCTCATGGATGCAAATTTCCAATTTAGGTAATCCGCCACATGTACCACAACTTCCATCTAAACAATCCTGACTATAAAAAAATTGTCCAACTTCTTTTTCACAAAATATCATAGGAATGAAATCCCTGGAAGATATTGGTGGAACTTGAACACCACATTCTGATAACATAGTTTTAGAATGCAAAATAGAATGAATACATAAAAATTTAGCATAATGCATAGCAAATTCAACATGTTGCCTACAACAACAAGTGGTGCGAGCGTGGTTGATTTTCACATAGAATGGTTTTAACATTTCAAAAAAATGTTGACTAATTTTAATTTCCAGATGCTCTTGTTCAAACTTACGAAAAAATTGAGTTTGAGTCATATCTAAGAAATGCTTTGGATGTGGTTCGCGATTAATAGAACCAACTCTCCATTTTACAACATCTCTTGTATTAGGTGAAACTCTAGTGTTATCATGCCAAAATTGAATAACAACTTCTCTTATAGCATCAGTATTATATTTGTCCTTATGCGGTGCTCTAGCAGAAAATGCCCAAAAATCGGTGTTATTGAGTGATTGAAGGATATTACATCTTTCAATTGCTTTCATTAGAGTTTTTCGATTAACTTGCAACATTTGACTTGTTTGCGTAATCAAACGTTGTTTTTTATTGATTCACTTACAACACTAGTAGCAAGTACATGACACACAATATTACTATCCCTAGTGCATCTCTTGACACCAACAGTGTGATATGCATCATGAAGGTTTTCAAAAATTGTAGAGGTTTGACCACGTATATTAGATGTTGTCAATCCTAAGGTGTTTAATGTAGGTCTCATTTTATTCAATTTCATCAAACTAACCAACAACTGACATCTTTGGGAATCATTTAAAATTTCAAAATGATTATCCCAAATTTCAGTGGCTTTTCTTCTGATTTTCCGTTCAGAAAGTTTGTCACACATTGGTTTCAAAATGTTTTCATCAATTTCAATAAAATAATTAGGTTTCTTACGGAAAATCCTAGGAGGTGTTTTTGTCAAATTTTGTCTTGTCTACAGTTTCAACCTGAATTTCTTTATTCACATTTTCATTGTCTCCTTCAATTTCAACATTTGCTACATCACGAGTATTTAATTCTTCTTCAACATTGACAGTAAAAACATCTTCATCATGAGTATTTAATTCAACTTCAACATTGATAGTAGAAACATTACCTGGTTCCTCATTGCTTACAATAGTAGGGGTTGAAGATGAACCTCTTCTTGATTCACGAAGATTCCACATTCGCTCAGCATTTTGAAATATGTTTGCCTCTAATTCGTTTGGTGTTTTTTACTTAATGACTTCCTTTTTTGACTTCGTTTCTTGTCTCCCATGATGTTTTACTTCTGGTGATAAGAAAAACGTGCAGAAAACGACAGAATTTTGCAGTAATTCATATGGTAAAGTCAAAAAGTAAAAATCACATGGTAATTAGAACATTGGGATGCGTATAAATATGATTTATGAACCGTGATCACGCTTTATAAACCATGCTCGCAGTTTATAAAGCGCGATCGTGGTTCTTGTTTAAAAACCCGTGATCGCGGTTTGTAAACCGCAATCACGGTTCTATCTGTATCATCAAATCCGACCCTAAGGCTCGGGAAATTTTTGTTTTGCCCCAACCAAAGCTATGGAAGGTCATTATGAAGTGTAAAGGGTAAAAAACTTCAAATTTTCTCTTCCACAGACTTGAACCATGCTAAAAAACTGAAAACATTTCACAAAAATGGTGCCATCGCGTAGGGGAAACTATTAGCTTCGTAGAAATATTGATTTTAAAGTGAATAGAATAAGATAAATATCATTTTATAATTTTTTACTAACAATAGGTCTTTAAGACATTTTTTCCCGTGAATGTTCATGTCTACGTTTAAGACTGCAACTTTTGTTTCACTTATCAAAATGTGATAAAACTTATACCATCCCAAGCATGGAGAAATTCTATACACGTTAAAAAAAATATATTTGATTTCGATATTTTTTGATATAGTTATGGCGGGCAAATGGAAAGCGCTCCGTTTTCTAAATCTTTTTAGACCACTTTCACGGAAAAAATCATTAAAAAAATATTGCTCGAAAAAATACAAAATAAAATCCATCCCAAGATAGACAACTACATCTAACTTTTCACCAAAGGAAAAAAAAAAACAAGATTTGGTCATCCAAATCACAGGGAAACGGACTACAATCTTATAGGCTTTTTCAAAAACAAAAACCAAGTCATATAATTTTAAGTGTTTAATATAGCTAAATTTGTCCCTTTTTTTAAAAAAAATAGTATTTTAGAAACTAGATTCCGGATGCTACGATTCATATTTATATAAAATTTTCTAATTTTGAGTGCGCGTATTGCTAATAATCCCTACAAGTTGAGATTTTGCTATTTTTTGCAATATGACGTCCACTTATGACCCCTTTTTTGTCCACCATCTTGGTGCACTTACCCCAAGATAGTTCTATGGTTTCAACAGGTTTTTTTCCCTTGATGGGTTTCTCATATTAAATCTTTTCTCCTTGTGTGTTTATGTGTGATTTCTTCTCTCTCTCACACACATAGTTGAATATTCATGCTTCATCATAGCTAAGATAGTTTAATTTTGAATGATTGAAGAACTATAAATTACTTTAGAAATTTGAATGAGGACTGATTCACCCCCCCTCTCAATGCCTAGAATTCCTAACAATTGGTATTAGGGAGATATTTTTTTGGTCCAAGTTTAACAACTTACGAGGAGGTCCTTGAGGCACAAGCATGGGTAGTCTAGCTGAAACAATACTGAAAAAGAAGTATGAGATTGATCAAGCCTTGATTAATGAATTAAATAAGGAAATCAAGCTCATGGAATCTAATCATGACCAAGAACTCAGTGAGATAACATCATATGTTGAGGTTATGTCAAAAGTACTGAAAGAAAAAGGAAAAAATTGCTTCAAACATGAAGAAAACTTGAATACCCTAAATGATGAGCTAGAATAATACATAAGTAAATTGATGATATATGAAAGAATTGAGGAAATTTCAAGCAATCTTGATGACTTACTAAGAAAACAAATACATCCTAATGAGAGATTAGGTTTGGTTTTCAAAAGTGAAGCAAATTAGAATGAATTGAAGCATGAGTCTAGTCATGAGTCATGTCAACCATTTATCCAAGCAAAGGTTGAAAATGTGATAAACTAAGTGCGGAGTTGAAGAATTTAAGGGAGGAACTAGAACAAGCAAGACAAAAGGAATTGGAGGCTAAGTCAATCCATATATAATGTTAAGGATATTTTGAGATGAAGAAGGATATCAAAGAACGTAAGAAGACCATTAGACAACCAAATGTAAGGAAATTATCAAGTAAGTTTCATGGAGTTTATTTTTCCTGCCATATTTTTGGACATAGAGCTAGGGATTGTATGAGGAAAATACACAAAGAACACCCATAGAGAGATTGTAGGACTGAATATAAAATAATAGAGTTTGTTACAATTGTCATGAGAGGGGTCACATAGCCAGATTCTATCTTGAGAAACCTATGAAGTAATATTGGATAAATTGAACACCTAGAGACAAGATTCATCTTGTATGCTTTAAGTGCAATGAAGATGATCACCTTGCAAGATAATATGATAAGAGGAAAGTAATCTTCAAGAAAGGATGAAGCCAAGCTCACTCTTATAAAAACAACCAAGGAATAATTAGAACTAGTAAATGAAGAAGCATGCTCAACCAAGACATCAGGAAGTGATGATAAATCTAAGAAGGAAGAAAATTATAGTGCAAGTGATGAAGAATTTCTACCTCAAGTTATATTAGATCAGGTATATGAGATGTAACATGAATTTTTTTCAATAATTCAATCAGAAAGTGAGGGTTTAGGTGATGAGGTTTTCACACCAAGGAGTTCACCCAAGAATAATGGAAAGATCTTAAGGACAAAAAAGGAAAGAATTGAGTCATCATATTTCGTTGATGACTATCTCCTATTTTGAGGTGATCTCATAAGGTGGTGTACCTTCTCTAGGCTTCTAGAAGGAATATATCAGCTGAAAGAAGCAAGTCCCACTCCTCATTAGTTCATCAACCTGCCAATCAAAGTTTTCCTTCATGATGAAGCTGAGTGAATGGTCCAAAGTATGTTCTTGAATGAAAATTGCCATCAACAGTTACTGATTAGAGTCTCCATCATATTGCAAAGGTATGCCAAAGAATGTTTGTTTAGCTTTCTATTGAAGTACAAGTGCTTATTAAAGTTATTGAACATCCTTCTTGAGTAGTCATTAAAAGAGAGTATTGTCAATAGGTTTCAAGGCCTATATTAGTATTCTCTATGTTGTCAAGATTGTATTCAAGTGAGAAAGGTCTTCAAAAGAATACATAACTAAAAGAGAGTGTCTTGAGTCAAACGATCAATTAGACAACCTTGTTGTAGTCTGAAACAAGTTAGCTTTAAATCCTAATGTGAATTCTAACTAAGATAATAATGTGTATTTTTCAATCACATAGTGTCATATTCGTCTTTGTCCTTATCAAGTGTGATTGTCTTGAGAGAAAAAAATTAAGTCTGTCAAGGTCTACCAAATGTTGTCAAGATCTGCTCTCAACAAGTTATGCTCAAGAGATCTTAATAACCCATATTATCCTCTAAGTCTTCAAGGTATAAAATTGAGCCTATGATGCTTATAATGCCTAGTCAAGATTTCACAATCAATCAAGTTCTGAGGTCTCCCATTACTACAAGTAAATTATTAAATGGTATTGAGGGTTGTGTTCACTGTCAAACTTTACTGGCCATTCTCAAATCAGAAAACCATGATGTCAAGGAAAAAAAGGTGATTTAAGATAGAAAAGTGAGTATGGTGAACTTATTACACTTTGATAAACTAGGCAAAATTGAATAGTGCACATTCTAGAGTCAAGATGAAGTGAGTGAGTGTCAAAATCTCATTCAATGGTTTAAAGGATTTTTGAGTTTAAGAGGTCAAATGGAGAGAGAATAGGCTAAAAATGATAACATACCATCTAAAAAGACCCTTCATCAATATTCAGAAGGAATCATGCTTGAAGATGAGCTCATTTAGCTGGAAATCCTGATTGTCTACTGTGAAGTCATGAAAACCGTCAAGAGACCTAATGTGAAGAAAACTATCATGTAAAGAGGTGACCTACCTTGTGAGTTGGATCCTGAACTTTATTGTACAAGTAAAACATGATAATGGGTACTCAAATCTTGTCTTATCTTGCAAGGAAAATTTTCCTATCAAATTTTATTCCTGATAAATCTTTAAGGAAAGGCTACTAGGAGTACTAGTGGATAATGAAGAAAATATAAGAAATGATGGACCATCTTGAGTTTTAGTACAAGATATTTGACATGTACATTAAAGATCCTAAAATGAATCTAGGCATGGTTTCAAAGTTCTTTGATCATGCAATTTTTTCTCCCAACGTGAACCATGGGTTGAGGTAGGATTAAAGCTGATAAGACAGGTCAAGAAAGGAGAAGCAAAAGAAACATGGTTTGATTATGAAAAGTACTTGAAGATGACTCATATGATCAGGTACAAGGTATATATTGGTATTCCCATTTGGAAAGAGATTTGTATGAAGAAAGATTTGGTATGTCTATGGTGTCTAGTTAAATGCATATTTTGTAGAACAACAATGATATCCATTGAAAACCTATAGAAGAGGACTTGCAACTCATTCTTTGAGGTATAGGTGGTATATTTCTATCAGGATATAGTGATAATATGTTCTCTTGATCATGATATTTTAAGAAGAAACTCTAGAAAAAGGAGAAGCTAGTTGTCTAGGTTTATTGATGGTTTCAAGATGAATGTTGGGAGTTGTTTTCTTGTACTCGCTAAGAACATTCCATAGCTTCTTTAAGATTGTGTCATTTTTTATTTTTCATCTTTTGGCATGATGATTATGTTTTGAGTCTAAATATTTAGGTTCTCAAGTAAATGGAGATGGCTTGCATCTAGTAGAATCATTGGAAGATTGTTTCATGAGATGGCAATGCTTCTAGAAAGTGTTGAAATTCAGTTAAAATGCACTAAAATAGAGCTTTAAGGACCTATATGACAGGTTGAGGAAAAGATGGAGAGAGTGAGATGTAGAGGGTCTAGGTGAATTTGGCTTGTCAAAATGATATTTTCCCTCAAAGGAAGGTGTCCAAGTCCAAGGGGAGCTTGGTGTAGACAAGAATGTATCTTCTCAAAGCATGTACAGGTGTTGACTGCTCAAATAAGTGAGGTAGTAAAGAAAGGAGGTAGATCATGCATCTTTGGTATGATGTCTTGGTGGAAGGTGCTCTATAGTAAGGATGAAGATGAATCAAAAGGAATAACTTCAGGGGGATTATTGATGTTGATTGGTGAATAAATCCATGAATCTATTCAAGACATGGCTATAAATGTAGAAGGTTTAATCCAAGGGGGAGATTTTTGAGGTAAGGTTATGCTTTATCAGTGTTTATTTTCATGTTGATCATGTTGTTGGATGTCTGAACCTTTTCCATAGATGTCAAAGGGGGAGAGAGTGCTGTCAAAAACTAGTTATGAATTTTCTGAAGACATTGGTGTGATTGTTTTCAATCAAATATTTCAAGTTTGTTTCCATCAATGAAAATGGGGGAGATTGTTGAACCATGATGCATTGGTGTTTTCATTTATGTTAGGTGGCATCGATGAAAAAGGTGTGAGTGGTGAAGTGAGGATCACATGAATGAAGGTTGATTGGTATTTCCTTCTCAATGGTGGTTGGAGTTCATGGAGTGGTTTCATGATGTCTTCTTGAGCATTCAGGATGGTTTTAGGGTGTTACAGGCTTAGTCAGTAAGATTGGTGCCCACTGGAGGTATGAAGATGGTTAGTGTGATTTTCTTATGTGTCCCATATGTTTGAAATGATGTCTTAAGGATATTCAAGAGCTTCTAGGGTGATCATCAGGTCAGGTATTATAAGTCACAGTTGGAACTATCCCATTTAGGCCTAGTTCTAGGGCTTAATGAGGTGTAAGAGCTCAAATAAGGCCATGGAAAGCCTATGTAAGCACGTTACAACAATGTTCATGGTTTTCAAATGCAATTGGTAGTGAGACAATTTTACTACAAGACAAATGTTTCACGTTGAGGAAAATACCAAAACCTAGTGAACCGTTACATGTATGATCACAAGAAACTAAAAGGAATCTTGTCAATTGTATCAGATTGTTAGGAATCTCAGGAAACTTCATTCATCATTCGTTGTCATCAAATAATATTTCAAGAGAATGCAGATCACAAAGACATAACTGAATCATGTCAGATGTGCTTATGAAACTATTGAGGTAGTTTAGAAGTCAAGACAATTCATCTCCTTGTACGAGTTATAAAAGGGGTTAGCTAAAGAGTCAAAGGTATGTGAATTGCAACAAACATATGTGAAAGGTTATTCATGTATATAGGTGCCTTAGTAGTTTTAATAATGGCTTGTTGATACATGCTGGAAGAAGATGAGTGCATAAAAGGATATAGGTGATCTTAGATGAAGACTGTGAGTGAAAATTAGTATAGAGAGAAATAGGTGTATGAGAGGATCATCCTTGTGAAGAAACAAAACATGATTCAATGTACAAACCATCTTTGAAAACCTGATATGAGTTGTGTAAGCTAAAGAGCATATTTATGTTTTGAGAGAAGAGTGCAATTGAAGTGAAGAGCTGAAACGTTGATCACAATATGTTGATGTAAGCAACCAGGTCATGAAGGTGATCAAAATATCTATGATAAAAGTCTGTGTTGTTTCTCAACAGTTGGGAGTGGGTGCTTCCTTGCAAGTAGGTGCTTACAAAACTATCAAGTGGGTGCTCAACATATGGTGAAATAATTGTAACTTTATAGGACAATTTTCCAAGATAGTTCTCTAGTTTCAACGGGTTTTTGTCCCTTGATGGGTTTCCCACATTAAATATTATCTCCCCATGTGTTTATGTGTGATTTCTTCTCTCTCTCTCATAGTTGAATATTCATGCTTCATCATAGTTAAGATAGTTTAATTTTGGACGGTTGAAGAATTGTAAATTTCTTTAGAAATTTGAATGAGCACTGATTCACCCCCCCTCTCAATGCCTATAATTCCTAACATGATTTTGAATGTCTTGTGTTCCTATCACCACCAATAGAGGAAATCATAACCATTTGTTAACATGTGTTCTCCAAGAAATGCATTGAGGAAACACATAAAAAATATAAATCAGAGGCATTTGGAATAGAGTTAAGAATATGTTAAAATATACATTGAAAGATAAAGATATGGGAAAAGAAAAGAAATGCTTAACACCAATAATTTCATACCTGTGTAGAGGCCAAAACTCATTTGCATCCAACACATGGGGGTAGAAATAGAATCTTGTACCGCAGCCAAGGTAAAATCAAAATGCATGCAGAGCTAACTGCCCACAGTATCACATGGACGAGAAAGAAAACACCAGAAATGACAATTGTGCACAAGAATGATATACATATGAACCCTACACCAGCATAGGAAGAGATACTTGTCCAAAAAACAAGAAAAAATTCAAAATCTAAACCAACTTGGAGAATACACTTTCACATGCGTTGGAGAAATAAAATAAGTAAATTCCCAGCATTAGAGAGACGTCATGGAGAGAGGACAACCAAGTGAATATGAGAAAGGGAATTTGAAAATACACAAAATGCATGAAATTAGAGGTCAAAATTAATGCGTGTAGGTAGAAGCCATATATATTATTTTGCCAAAACCAAGAAATAGAAACATGCACACAAAAGGAAAGAAATAAAGGTAAAAGTGTGAACTCAGAACCTACAAGAAGACACTCATCCAACACAAATTGATGGAGATGGAATGGATGATTTTTTTTTAAATTGATAATTTTTGGAAAGGCTCCAAGGGTCATTACAAGAAAGATATTATAATGAAGCTTACAGAGAAATAAAAACAAGCAACAAAGAATCAAACAAACTTGGCTCAACCACTGATTAGAAAAGGGATAACATAAAAAATACAACAATAAATGATAAAGTAGTCAATCCAAAGATGAGGAATGGGATCTAAGAGTCATATGTGTTGGAACTGAAACCTCCTTTGAATAGTTCCTTTTCTTGTTATGGACAACTGTCCATTCCTCCTTATTATAATCATCAACAGAATCAGAGCCACATGGAAGAAGAACATAAATAGAAGTGATATACCAAATCAATAAATTAGAAGGAGAAGAATGAGAATCCCTCTCCTTAACTAGGCCCATAGAGGTTTGGGATATTTTCTTCAAAGAATGAAAAACACAGAAAAGGCTCCTAAGAAGAATGGATGACTTTATTGACAATATTTGTGGACAACTTATTATTTCAAGAACTGTGGTGAATGCGTTGGAAGGAGAATATAAAAACTAGTACCCAATAAATTTTTCAAACCTACAAAACTATTTCCATCAGGGTGTGATAAAAGAAAATGAATTTAACTATTCTCACAAAGAACAACATATCCCATAGAAAGAATCTCATACCTACACCAAATTCAAGAAAAGGGGATTCATGATCAAATTAGGAGATTGGGGTTAGAAATTGATAAATGATCTTGATGATTTCTATGTAAAATGTGGCAGCATGTAGGTTGCATGTGATATGTTTGACAAAATTTCTCAACCAGATGTGGGTTTCCTTCAAGAAGCTCAATTTTTTTTTTTGTGAAATTCCCAAACAAGATGTTGTGTTATAGAATGTAATGAGTGCACGATATGCACAAAATCATATCTAGAGAAAGTGGTCGATGAACTAGATAGTACTGTTCCTTCAATTACTCAGGAATTTGAGGGAATTCATTATTTTAGTAATGGTCCACTCACTATTTAATATCTTCTTATCTTAGATAGATTGAATTTATTATTTTATCCGGATGAGGAGATAAATTATGACCATTTGGATGCTATTCTGAAAAGAGCATGGAAAATGATAGTTAAGAGTTTGATGCATATCATCTAAGAAGTTTTATAGGTCCTCAATTAAGGAAATTAATGAACAAGTCACGTCCTCTTCCTTTAGAGGATGAATGCATTCTATTGTTCCAAGAGGTTGGACCAAAGTTGGAGAAAATATTTGGGGGAAAGGAAAACAACCTTGTGATTTCTGATGTAAATTATGAAGTAGCTATGGTAGAGTTGGCTACTTATCATTTTCCTGGATTTCAGGATCACTCAATGTATAAAGGCCACCAAATTTTGTAGCTGACCTATGGCGGGAATTCAAAGGTCAAGTATATGGATCTTTTCATGACATTGGTTCAATAACAATTTTTACACGCTATATTGTACCAACAATTATGCTACAATTAGGTGTGCTCACATATATTCCAACACTGGCTACCATTCTGGATGACACCAAGGAATTAGCCTCAGGTACTCAAGAAGAAGTAGAAATATGGGCATGTACTATTTCTTCTCTTAAAAATGAGAAGTTTAGAGTTGCATGTGGATTGTTGAAAAATACACCTCAAAGAATTATAAAATCCATCAAGAACCTTTGAGTATGTGTTGATTTCCACACTCCAATAAAGTTCATCTCCATGATTATTACAATACAAATTATTGCAAGAGAGGTGTTGAAATTTTTAGAGATGAGGATATGGAAAGGACATGACTTGGTGCTTGTAAAGATACAAAGGAGACCATTTAAGGGGAAGCTTCTTACTCTCTCCATATATTTATTTGTAACTTATTTGATTAGTAATAACAATAGCTCATGAGTGAGTGCTCATGACCATTATAGAAAGAGTGGGATCAAATGCAAATTAAGCCTACAGTGGACCATGTGAAAATGAATTTATTTTTAATAATGAAATGATAAATACATGCATAAAAATAGACAAGCTCAAATTTCCCTTTGTGCATAAATCTTGTGTATTGTTAATGACACTAGATGATGGTAAATAATTCATTGTAAGATAATTAATGAGTTAGATGTTTTTGTGAGAATTATTGTTAGAGCTATGTATGCTAAATGTGGAAAAATTAATGTTTCTCTCTAATTTGTTTATATGTGTATCATGGAATGTAATAATTTCTTTATATGCACATAATGGGAAAGCCAAGGGAGCCTAACTTTATTTCAATAGATACAACTTTAAAGTGTATTAGTTGACCGAATCACCATTTTGAGTGTCGTATCAAGCATGTGCTAACCTATTAGATTTACAATAGGGTAAGTGATGCAGAGTCTTATGAATCTCAAGCAACTCATAATGTTAGTATTGATTCAAAAATCAAACTATTCCTTTTTAGGCCTTCAAATGAGCTCTTTTACTTCAATTTCACCCACCTCTAGACCATAAAATTCTTGAAATATCACCTTTTTACACTTAACCATTCATTTCATCATGTCTCTAAACATTGAAATATACAAAATCAACCTTCAAAATGGTTTAAAATCATCAAAATGTCAACTTTTCAACTTTCTTGCAGAACTGCCCTTGTCTAGGCTTCTCAAACAATCACTCTTGGTGGTTTCATAGTTAGAGGCATCTACAAGGTTTCGTAACAAAGTAGAAATTGATTCTAGTACCCTTTATTTCCTTTAAGTTGTGCACGAAATTTTGTGTCTCAAAACTCTGATCAAGTTTCCTTTTCCTTCAATTTCTCCTTTCTTGTTTCTTAAAACCCTACCAACCTTGCCAAAAAGATTTTTCACTCTTGACTACTGTTCTAATGAATCAAATGTAAAAATAGTCCCTATTTACGGTACCATTTTTCTCTACTTCTTACATAAAAAGTTTCAACATGACCTTCTTTACAAAAATTCCATCAAAACCACCTTCCTCATTACCAATTAGGCCTCTTAAGTGCATGTATAGACTAGTAAGGAAACTGTCATCTATATCTCTTGACTGATCTTGGTTTGTAAAAATTCCTCTTGAATATGCCTCTCTATTACAATTAGATTTGTTTTTTTCTAATATAAATGTTCACCTCTTTCACCAAATCATTTAACCTTCAAACTTACCACTCATCTCCCTGCCAACATTGTATGTTACAACCTATGATGTCAACTATCAACTATGGCTACTAACTACAACCATCAATGGTTATAATTACTTTTGAATGTAATTATAGACCCTATGAACATGATATCCACAAATTTTCGAGGCTTGATTCACCATCAAAAACCCTTCCATTCATGTTTCTAAGTCCAAATACTAGTCTCCCATGCACACTTACAGGTCACAGTTATGATTGTCACATATTTTTTTGCTAAATAGGGGAATCTTGAGATTCTAACCATTGTATTTTGTCAAGTAAAGGAGTTATAAAATTTCTTGAATCTAATAGAGTATAATTCATTCATCAACTCCCTCATATCTATTATGATCCTCATGCGTGGATTTCAATAATACCTCATGATTTTGGTGTAACGGTTCGTTACACTTGGTATCATAGCAACCACCCAGGTTTGTGTCTCGACATGGGTGGCTACGCTGGCATTGAAGTGTTCACCTGGGGCTCGTCTAGGGCAAGGTGTGGCCCCACTATATGGGCACAAATCCATCGTAGGGTTTAGGCTATGGAAGCGTAGTGGGATCTCATGATCCTCATGTGCGGATTTTACTAATGCCTCGAGGTTTTGGTGTATTGGTTCATTACAATATCACTTTTTTTCTCAAAACCATAAGGAGGGTTTTCTACTAGCCCAATAGCTAATATTTTGTTATAAAAGGAAAACTACTTACTTTCAAAGCTTGAAAATTTTCTCAAAGACCTATCATAACCTACTCCTCATTTAGAGCTTACCAGTAATGCTCAATATGTGTAGTGCCCACATTTTTATAGCTCCAGTTATCTGTTGGTTCCTTTATTCCTAGACATGTTTTGATTGAGACTCTGATAGACTTTGGACATTTTAGTATGATATTTTATCCTCATGGACATTATGGCATTTTGGGCGCGTAGCGCCAATTGGACTAGATTCGTATACTGATATATTTTTATGATGTTGATGACACTAACAGGGTTATATGATAGACTTATTGGTTAGATGTTAGTCTCCTGTGGTTGATTTGATTAATGATATAGTGTTTTGGATTTAATGATGGTGATTTTCATGCTAACCTAAGTGTATGTCGTTGCAATTTTATTGTGGATGATTCATGGCAAACTATGTGGGTAATTGTATGCATTGCACTATTAATTGTAAATTATGTTCGGACATTATAAGTTTGATTGATATTGTGATGTTTAGATAATGTTTATTATATTGGACAGATACGGTTAATGTGTGCAATGAGTGTGTAGGTGACAGGTATAGGAGAGCATGGGTTTCAGGGCAGCTACGCAATTGTGCACAAGCGGCCCACGGGCTGAGTCCTAACCATGCTAAATGTTTGAGGCCTTAGATTAGATGTATTTAATTGGGCACCATGGGTGAACCCTCAATTTGTAATGTAATTATGTCTTGTAAAATTAATTATGTTTAGGGTGTGTTTTATTAAGTAAACTAGCTTAGGGGTTAATGATCTTATCTTAAGTTAAGTGTTGGTTTTGGGAAGTGTGTGTGTGTTGGTAGAAGGGATTGGGGACCACATGTGAACCTTGGGTGGACCCCACACCCTCTACCCTTGTGCCCAAGCATGCCAAACCCGAAATTGGGTTATTTTGGGTAATTTTAGGGACCCCTTTTGAGTTTGGGGGTTCCCTTAGCATAAAAATGGGCCCTTGGACCCTACCTAATAGGTAGGGGGGCCTATTTCCAAGGTTTGGAGGGAGTTTCCCTCCCATTTAGCCCTCTTTAGTCACCATCCATGTAAGATGGTTGGGTTGTGTGAAATTGTTAAAAGTTGCTCCACTTTGTTTTATTTTAGTTTTTAGTATTTTGGGTGAAAAGGGATAAAAGGTGAGTTTACTCTTACTTATTTGGTTTTTGGAATCTTTGACTCTTGAGAGGAGAGGGGGTGACACTTGTCACTTTCCCATTGGTGAGGAAACTTTTGGGTTCCTCTTTTTATTCTTCCTCATGTGGGAAGAATGGGGCTTCTTGGTTCATTTTTTTTGGAGAACTTGGAGAATTTTGGGAGCTTGGAGGGGAGCTTGGACAAAGGGGAAAAACTTAGAGTTTTGGAAAGCATTATTAGAGGTAGGGTTCTTAACCTTTTTCCTTCTTAGTTTTGTTATCTTGTAAACTATGCTTGATAAATAAAATAGTGTGTGAAATGATGTGTTGTGAAGTTGTACGGTGAATGTGGTTGTTTCTTTGTTCTTGTTATTTTCTTTTTTTTCTCTCCACCATCATGTGGAATGATGGTTTTTGGAGAATGTAGGGGAAGAGAGAGGAATTTCTCTCTCAAACCTCATGGTTGTTGGTCAAGCCATGAAGGTCCCTTCTCATCCCCTCATATGGTTTGAGGTGGGAGAAAGGTTCATATGGCTTGAACCTTTCCCCATTCTTGGTGAGGAAACCCTTTTGGGTTTGAAAATCCTCCCAAGAAGGATTTTTATAGCATAAAGGAGGAATAAGGAGGATGTATGAATAGGAGGTATAAGGGGTTTTTGCATATATGTATTTGTTGGTGCTCCTATGGTTGGACACCTTGATTTGGGCATCCTACTTCCTCTCTTCCCCCTTGTGAGGTTGACCTTGTTCTCCTCTTGTTGTTGTTTTCATTGTGTATAGTAGGTCTAAGTGGATGAATGGTCTTATGTTTTCTCTTGTTGTGTGTTTAAATCCCCATTATACTTGTGCACATTGTGGAAGCTAGTTCCTCTCTCCCATGGGCTTGGGGGAGGCTAGCATGACTTCCAACCATGGAAAGGCATGTGATGATGCCTATTGGTTGGGTGGTAAACAAGCCATGTTCTCTTGTAGTTGGATTCTTGTAGGAGATAGTTGGAGTTCCCTAGCTCAAGTTGGAGATAGTATAGCCTCTTGTGATCTTGAAGCTTTCTCATCCTTGGAGGACATTGTCTTCACTTTGTATGTGAATGTGGCTTGTAAAGTTTCTCATTTTTGTAAGTAACCTTTAGTACTTATTGATCTTGTAAAAAATTGGTCAACTAAAAAGTTGTCTATTATATAAGTTGCAATGAAGTTGAGTATGTTTTTCATTGTGAATTGCCTTGGAAAAGTAAGCTTGTAAAATGAACTATGAAATATTCTTCATAGAAATGGTTGCAACTTCTATTTTAGAATAAATGATTGTTTGGAAACTTTGTGTTACAACAAAATGTATGTGGTTATAAATTTCTTGTAGAAATCTGCAATAGTCATTTAGTTGTGCATTACATATAAAATCAAAAAAAATTAGTGAGCTTGCATTTCATTATTTCATTTTATGTCAACAAAAAATATGGTATTACAATACATTTCTCTAGCTCAACAGTTGTTGGCATGGTTTTTCCTTATGTGATAGAGGATAATCAAATGGCAAGTGTTCCATGGTTGTGAGATGGAGGGGGAAGAAATGCTTAGCATTTTCTTATTAAAATTGCTCAGGAAAGAGGTCTAGAGTGGATTCGGAGAGAATCCTCAAAGTTGCTTGTAGCAGATGTCATTGTTCAAAGGAAATGCAGAATACTTGTCAAGGGCTAAACAAAATATACAAACTGGCCAATACCCTTAGCATTATGTTGATTAAACTTCATATGGAGAATCCACTCTTCCCAAAAGTTGGATTTTGATCTTAGCTGGGTCTCCTCCATATCGTGTAGGCTTATGCTACCATTGATAGGCATAAAAGCTATAATAGACCACATGTAAGGGATACTTCAAGAACAATGGGGGCTGTATCAAACAAAAATATTCTTAGCGAGATAAGGCAGCTCAAGGTTGGCCAGCCAATCTTTCCATTGATATTATCCATGACTTTGAGAAGGACCTCATTCGCAATCAATAATAAAATTGTGAAATAAACATTAAAGTTTAATGAGGCTTGAACTTATTCTCGCAGCAGTGGCCAAGAGAGTCAATTGTCTAACCGTTCTTGGCTCAAATGTCTTCAAGTAATGATGCCTTTTTTTTAATATTACTGCATTAAATGATACACAACAAGTGAGAAGGTTGTTGGAACATAATCCAATTAGACCAAAGGTTGGATGAAGGATCCTAAACTCTATATCGGAGCGATTGGTAGGGCCATTGTTAAACGGGGCCATACACCTGTCACGTTATACAATTGCGCCTAAGCGGAAAGACAGGAATCTAAACACCTAGGTTACATTTAATAGTTTATTTTCCCACAAAGTTCAAATTGATAGTTTTGAAGGGAAACTAACAAAATCCCATGAGATTAAGTGCTTGTCAAGGTAATATTTGACAGTTTTAAAATACGGGAGTCTAGTCACCTATCCAATATAGAATTTAAATCAAGGAACACTTCGATGTAGAAAAAACCTATAATCAAGACAAAAGTAATGATCTTGCATAAGCAGATATTTGGAAACTTTACATGAGGGCCAAATGGTCAGAGTATAATTCATTCAAGGGAGAATATTTTTTTGTGCAAAGGCCACTTCATTTACATTTGCATGATAAATGAATAAAGTGGGAATTAAACAAGAATTGTGTAGAATCCAAAATGGAAGATAACCATGTGTACGAATTGATGAAATAGTGAGTGTTTAATCCTAATAATAATGAAGGGAATTGATTAAAGTAGAAATAGTCTACCAATTCTGAAAGGTCTAAATTTCACATTAGTTGACAGTGCACGATTGGAGGAAGTTGACATTGATTTCCTATTACCCAAGCATCCCATATTGAAATGAAAGCCAACCTGACATGGAGGACTAAAGTGGCACAACATGATTCATCAAACATTTTAACTTAAATAAGAACATAAGTCAATCATTTCATAGTAAGCATCCAGTTGAGATGGAAAGAATCATGTCTTGTATTTAATGTTCAAATCTCAATTATGGGCACTTCGTTATAACGACTTTTATACATCCCAATGACATCATAACTAGAGGCAAGCTCAAAAATCTCAGTAGTGGAGTCATGAGTGCAAATTATTTCCACTAAGGATAATTCTCTTACTAACTTAAGCACAACATAACAAGAAGGTAAAAAAAATCTCGAAGGGGACATTGCTTAGTGACAAGCCGAGGTGGTGTAACAAAATATGGTGATATGTGAAAAAACATGAATTCGCCTAAGTGAAACAATGTTGGACCTGGAGAAATGTGTAGACATGTAGCAAATGAAGATAGCATAGCCCACGTAGTGAATGTTGCTCAAAAAGAGGATTAGATTATCTGTTCAAGCTACAAACCTGAGTGATCTTAGGTGATCACAAAATAAACAAGGTGACCAATGTTGCACATTTGAAGCAAGTGACCAAGCTATGCAGATCCAAGATCCTTCATGGAGTGGGAGATCATGAGCAATGCGTCACAAATTCAGCATGTGGTCAATGAGTTCATTTCTCGTACGATCGTAGATAGAGCAGAGTCTTGTCCTAATGGATATGGCACTAATCATAGGTGTTATGCTATTGATCTAGGTGTCGTTTTGGTGTTTAGGTGTGTGTCCAAGTCACTCTAGTGGGGTCCACACGTACCCACTTAATTAACATAATAAACATTTTTAATTGGGTCATTTATGTGATAAAATAATGTGTTCTTTTAATAAAGTGATTTTGCTTTATTAAAATAAAGCTATTAAAGTTATAATGTGACCTAATTGTGACTCTAAAGTAATGTCATGTGAACCCTAACTACCTTATAACCAACTTTTGAGGTTATAAAAGGGGAGTTAGAGATCATTTGTAAAGGGTCTTGGAGGTTGGAGAAACTTTATGTCCTATGGTCTCAAGGCATTGGAAGTTAATAGAACTTTGTGTTCTAGATGTTTCTTATGCAGGCTCAAGAGAGCATTGGAAGAATCTCTAGGAGATCGTCCATTGTGAAGACTTTGTTAAAGATATATCAAGGAGAATTTGTGTTCCTTTTCAAAGAAGAAATGCATGAATGCTTATAGAAATTTGTGTCTTGAGATTATTATTGATTATGTTTGTTCTTATGAAAAATGTAATCTTTTAATTTTTTCCTTTTCATGTAAATAGCTAACATTCAGTCTCTTTACTTTTATGTTGTATTTTTTATCATGTAGGAATGAGATCTACATTTTCTTATTCTTACATGCTCTCTATCTCTATCCTTTTCCACTATTTTTCTCTCTCTTCTATTCCTTTCTCACTTTCCTTTCTTTCTCCTTTTGGGTAATTTATGGGTTAAAAGTATCCAAAACCCAATAAAACCATCATACGAGGGAGATTCCCCTCTCAAACCAGAGGTTAGATCACCCTGTTAGTAGGTGATCTCTCCAATATTGCAAGTTTTATGTTGGATAATACATGTGAAGCCGTGAGGAGACCGAGTAAGCCAAACCGACATAAAATCTTGCCAACAACATTTCTAACAGAGATGTATCTAATTCTAGTCCTTAAATTTCTATACTGCTAGCAAGGAGTCCATAACTTGGAAGAGATACTAGAGATACCCCTAGAGAGAAATTTTATATTATTTTTCTTTGTGATTTTTTATTTTGATTTCTTTATAAAAATATATTTAGATATCTCGATTTATTTTGATAAGGGATTACTAAACACTAACGGATAGATAAAAGGGTTGTAAAGTGATGATGTTGAGGAAATTGGCTGGTGTCAATGGATACACCCATATAACTTCACAACAATATTATTAAGTGTTTGATAGTGATAGGATTTATAAGAGGACAATTCATAATTAATTTACGAAGGTAATAAAAACTAAGTTCAAATGGATACAACAGAGATCATTACCTCATAATAAGTGTGGATAGACTAATCACAAGATCACCAAAAGTATAAAAATGATGAGCAATGGGGAAAAGGATGGAAAGAAATGCAAGAACATCCATGCGCATGTGAGGCCTTCTTTTTTTGTGAGGCCTTATTATGATAGTTGATATTTTGATTTTTTTTATTTGTGATATTTTGATTTCTATGATTTGTATGTTTTGACTGTTTTGATTTTGGGTATTTTGATTTTTTATTATTTTGGATGTTTTGATTTTGGATATTTTTTATTTTTATGATTATGGATATTTTTTCTTTTTTATGATTTTGGATATTTTTATTTTATGACTTTGGATATTTTTCTTTTTATGATTTTATATGAATTGATGTTTTTTGTGTTTTTAGAAGTTTTAGACACTGGACGAAGGGAAAATTGCAAAGGGAGAATAACTGTTTTAGAATTAGGGATGAAGATGATATTAAATGAAAGGGGGATATATAAGATTCAAGATGTGATGGATGAAAAATATTCAGGATGGAATATGATGGGATGGGATAGCATGTGTTTAGGATTTGGGACCAATAATGTCATACCTTGTCACAAGACCCAACACCAATGGTTGTGATCTCTTTTACATGAGTGACCAAGAGTTTTCTCTTCTTAGAAGTGATATTGGATCCAAGCTTGATATTTGTGGTGATATCATACTTGGCGAGTGATTGAGACTTGTCCTACAATTTTTTTGGTATCGGAGGAATCTCGAGACCAATATCCATGTTTTTTACACTTTTCGCCATACGTGATGTTTCTATTGATTGTGACTTTTGAATCACATTTGATTTTTGGGATTTAAGATGTTATTTGACTTTTGATTCTCTTTTGATGAATAAAATCCTTTTTCTTCCCATAAGATAATGTTTTATTTTGTTGGTCCTGAGAAATGTGTTTAGGAAATGGATGTATGAGATTGATGAGAGGATTGATTGGGAAGATGGTGGGATTGTTAGAGATTCTAGGAGAGGGATGCTATGATGAAAAAATAGAAGGTAGAATTTTTTTTTATGGTAATGGGTGATTAGGGGGTGGCACAAATATTGATTGCAATGGGCGACTAGGAGGTCACCCAAGGATTGATTGCAATGGGTGAGTAGGAGGTGGCTTAAGGATAGAATGTGATTGGTGAGTAAGTGTTGGCCCAAGGATAAATTGTGATGGGAAAGTAATAGGTGGCCCAATGATAGATTTTGGTTTAGGGGATGTGACAAGTGAGAGATGATTGTGTGATGAAAGGATAGGAGATGGGCCAAGTGTAGATCTAGAAGGTTTGACATGTAAGGGGAAATCGGATGATGAGAGGATAAAAGGAGGTCTATGTTGATTGACGATAGATGGTTAATTTAAAGGAAAGGGTCCAAAATATTTTTTGGATTTGAAATATTTTTTATGCTCGATATGATGGGATCAAATGATTTTGACCTTCTTATTTCAACAGAGGAAATTGATGGTTCTTTAAAAATAAATCTTGGGACATATTCAATTGTTAATTTTTTTAAATAGATGTAAATGATGGTCCATGGAGGATTGGTGAGGATAAGATATATATTTTTTGAGGTGGCTCAATAGCTAAAGAGGAATGGGATATAGATTTCTAAATTGAGATGGACTAGGGCTCCCGATTAGGATTGTTGTATTGTGATGGCTCAAGGGACGAATTATATTTAGATTGTGAATAATTTGGAGTTGTATCTCTTAGAAGATGTTTTAATGTGTATAGGAGATGGGTTTATTTTGGATTGGATCGTGATAAATGGGTAAAATTATTTTATTTATTAAGTGAGTTTAGATAGCTAGGTATCTTCAATGAGGGAAGACAAGTAGTCCAGGTGACTTGGGGTTTTCTAGGAGAAATTCATTTGGGTGAGGATTATGGGCCTGAATAGGATTGGTTTATGGATGGGATTGATTAAATGTAGTGAAGGTTGGGAAGGTAGAGGGATAATGAGGGATGCGATGATTTCCAATTTTTGGTAAATCTCTTGGATGTTTTTGAAGATGAATAGATCAAGGTCTTGATGGGATGGTTGAGCTAGATTAGGTTCCCTATTATGGGAGACATGGGAAATATCAAAATGAGGATGATAGCTAGTATATGTGGAATTATTTTTTTCAAACAATGTACACAAAAGGTGTGTGGTAAGGTTATGGTTTGAAATAATTAGACATCTATTCATGGATTCCATTGTTTGATTAAATTAATTTAGATTGAAGGGATACCTAGAAAAATTTGTACAATATAAGGGTTACAAATTGGACATTTTTACCTAGGTTTTGGATTTGGTAAATACAAATAGGGATTGTAGGTATTTTAACTTCCTAACAATGTAATTGTGTCAATGAATCAGTTCGAGAATTTTAAGTTAGGATGTTAAAGAAGACTTGTCTAACTTTGGAAGAGTTTTGGTTGATTGTATCTGAAAATGGGGCTATATTTCTATATATTTTTAGGTATTTATGTGTGATACACTTGGTTTAACTTGGATAAGTTTCACATTATTTTATTATTAAAACAAGGTTTAACTCAGAAATAGTTTCTGATGCAAGAGCATCAATGGCATAGTTGAATAAAACAAGGTTTTTGGGTTTCTTTATATATTAGGGAGTCATTTATATGTTTCAGTCTATTTTGAGTACTTGATGACCTCCTTTGTAATGTAAATGTGAAGTTATAAGTTCTCCTTACATAAGTTGTATTTGAAAATTTGAAACTACTAAATTTTCTATGAAGGGATCAATGAAAAATGAATGGGTTAACAATTTTTGTAATAGATAATCTAAGATCTCATGTGGAGTATAAAGTTTTTTTAACCTTAGTCTTAGGTTATCTTGACCATATGTCATCATAACCATGGTTGGTTAGTCATGTAAATACCTCCTTCTATGCTAATAAAAGAGAAAATTTGAATGAAAAAAGGGTATTTATGTTTGGGAGAGGATTAGTGAAGAGGTGGTACATTTGGAGGAGCCAAAAACAAGGGATCAAGAAGCTTGTATCAGTTTGGGATTCCATCAAACAAGAGCTTATTTGAAACAAGATTGTGTTTTCTATGGTTTCTTATGATATGTTTATTAATTACTTTGAAATTTGTGAATGAAACTCATTATAAATGTGGCGTGCATGTAATGTCAGGTGTTAGAAGGTTGCACAACTTCAAATAAGACAATAAACACGCAAAATAAGATGTTCAAGTTGTGAACATAATTACAAGTAGACATATTAACCTCTGTGGATAATTGTAAGTGATAAAATTCTTAGTTGGTCTAATAAACCTTAAAGATAGGTGTGAAAGAGTAGAATATTTTTTCTTACTAACAAAGATATTACAGATCCTGATGGTGTATTTAAACCCTTATGAGATCTTCTATTTGTCAAATAAGTAACACCAAAACCTCTTGGTCGAAATCCTCTATTCTATGGGTTAGAAACAAAGTATTTGATACAAACTTGCATGAATTATTGATATAATTGGTAAGAGGTAAATGAATAGGGAGAAGTAAATGTGAAGAATCCCGGTTATAGTGGTATTGATTCCTAAAATTGTAGGATCATCTCAAGTTCTTGAGAAAGTGAAAGGATAAAAAATGAGGGGAAAGAAAAATTGAAACCGTCCATGAGTTGATATACCCTGATTCAGGGGTTAAGAACAAAGGAATTGGGATAATGATATATGAAGGTTGCACCATCATTGCTAGAGTGAGTTAGGAATGATTGATATGATTATTGAATGAAAATACCTTTAGGCAAGGTATTGGCGTAAACCCTAGTAAACTTTGTCCTATTGTGCATCTTTAGTCTTGAAGACCCAAAGAAAACAAGAATTTAAATGAAAGTGTCTTGATCATTTCGAAGAAATCTATTGGATAATTTAATGGTAGAATGAAATGTGAAAGAGAATATTGACTTAAAGAATAGGGTATGAATCCGGCCCATGGAATGTTTGAGGAAAGGTGTATGAAGACACTTATCTAGTCTAAAATTGGGCTAGTCAATTCTAAGAAACGATACATAGATTTTGTCGAGAGAGAGAGAAGGTGTATCAGGTTGGAAAGAAAACTTGGAAATATTGTTGAAAACCTTATATGTAGATGAAATCCATGAAGAGCATGTTCTTGTAGAAAAGCTTCCACTATAATGTGCTATCAAAACAGTTAAATATACTATGTCCTCTTCATTAAGAAGTTGAAGTGATTAGTTAGCCAAAGGAAAAGACACAAGGGGGAATGATTGTCTACTTTTTAAAAGGCATAAGGATGTGTTTCAAGTATGAATAGTAAGGAGATATTCTTTACATGATCATATTCAAGAAGTGTTTTAAATGACTACATGTTAACAAGGAACTCAAGAAGTGAATCTAAGAATTTGAAGTAAGTAACTTGAAAGGGTAAAACATTGGAACTGATTTGAGATGGTTGGAAGATGAGTTGAAAAATATATAAGAAGAATGGTAATGGACTTATGAGAGGCCAAAATTAAAGGAAGAAGTCAAGGAAAGTTAGGGGATTGATTTGAGACAAGTTTCAATCAAGAAGAGTAAAACTGAGTAAGAGTAATGAATGAAAGTGTGAAAAGATTGTGACGAGACCTTAAAAAGCTAGTGATAAACTAAATTAGTGATAATAAACCTTGATAGTGAGTGAAGTATGGAGGAAAAGCCAAATCAGGGTGGAATAAGATTGTTAATGCCTGAGAGTAGTTCATGAAACCTAAATTGGCCAAAAACACGAAAACGAGAAAAAGTGGGGTTGAGAGAGTATGTGAATAGTGAGATGGTTTGGAAACAAAGGGTAATGAGAGGACAAATGTGTTAAAAAATATTAAAAGGATTTTAAACCATAAAACCCTAGGAAATTTTATTAAACCCTAAAGAGGCCTAATTAACAAATCAAGCAAAGGAGGAAGTTGGAGCTTGTAAAACTAAAAAGGAGTTCAAACGTGAAATTAAACCTGAAACAAAAAGAGATGAATGTGTATTTGGAACTATAAACACTTTTCCTTGATTGTTTATGGATTGTTCCAAAGACAGCGGTTTATGTGTTAGGAGGGCTAGTAGGAATAGGGCTAATTCTGGAGCTAAAAGGGAATAAATTTTCATGGGAAGAGAGATATGTTTTGAAACTTTTTAGACAATTGAATGGGCCTAATTGGTATTAAAATATTTTACCATTAAGAGCTAACTCTTTGGAATGTGTGTTCTTATTGAATCTTATTTGTTTGTAGGGCTAGTAGCCAAAATTGAGGTCTAAAAGAAAAATTATGAAAAATAGTGTTATGAAACTTGTTGGATGCTCTGATCATGATAAGATGATTTTAAACATGTGTAAAGTATATTTGGCCTTGGTATATTATTTATTTCATGTAATTTTATGGTTTGAGCAATTTATGTTATTTGAGCAAAGTGATAGTTCTTGGTTAAGGTAGTTGGTAAAGTGAATTTGTTACATCTAGTTTAGTTATTGGTGAGTGTTTGAAGCTTGTTGTAATGGGATCTACATCAGATTCACTTGTTGAGTTTTTAGAAATCAAGTTTTGACCTAGACAAAGTAACACATTCGATTAGTTTTAAACAACATGTGGGGGATAATCAAGTGATCACAACCTAAACTAGTTTTGGACACCTAACTAGGATAAATAAGGTTGTTAGAGATTTCCTCAATATATATTTTGGTACATGAGGTATAATTCCATGAGATTACGAAGTGTTGTCTAATGGTGTGTCTCGAAGGGTCAAACACCCCAAACCTTCACTCCATATGTTTCAACGAAGCTTGACCAAAAATGAAAATTGTTCCCTTTGAGATCATATCTAAGGCTTAATTATTGGGACATGAAAGTCCCTCACTTCATATTTCCATCCAAATAGGTCAATGCGTAGTAAAAAATACATGCATTTAAACAAATAAATATAGTCCACCAAAACACTAGCTTTTTCCAAATGACTAGGTGATGAAATCCCAACCACCAAACCATAAAAAAAATGCCTAACTATTTTTAATTTCCAAGGTCATCTTGTGATGCGAGGAAAGAGAATACACAATTGAAATGGGGTATAAACAAGCAAAAAGATGTGGAAGGGAAAAAAACACCCAACTAATTGTGTTTATGACAAAGATTATTCTAATATATAACAATTTTTGCAAGTAAGTCCACACAATTAAATTAAATGGATAGCTAATGATCAATCGAATATTATAATCAAATTCTGAAATGTAATGCAATATTATGATTCCAAGCAACATGATAAACCAAAAATGTAAAGAAAATATTTCAACAAGATTTTTTTTACAAGTTTTGGTTTTTTGTTTCATTTGTTTGTTTTGTATTGTTATCTTTGACTAACAATTAGGAAACCTATGCATAAAGTTTTATTATTTTTGAGCAATAAAAAATAACCCAATTTGTAAACAAAATAAAAAAAATTAGGAGAATAGAAATACCTAAATTTTATTTTACGAGGACGCCCACATTGACATGTGATCATGACAAAGATTTTCTTAAGACATTTTTCATTAAACAAATGAAGTTGTTTCGAGTTGTGGATCAAAAGTTATGGCCTTTGGAAGGTAGGTCATGAAAAGCACAGATGAGTTTTCTAAAAGGTGTCATAAATATTTCAAAAGTTGTAGACCAGTGAAAATTTGCCAAAAGGTGTCACAAATCCGTTAAAACTTGCAGAACCATGCAATTTATCGAAAGGTGTCATGATTTTATTGAAACTTACATAATTGCAAATATACACATTAAAATTTTCCACAAAATGACACAAATTTGACAAAAAATAGCGAGTTTTCTATGGAATGCATTGAATTCACTGATAAGTATGAGTTCTCCACAAGATGTAGCAAGATCACTGATAAGTGTAAATTTTCCATAAGGTGTAACAAGATTGTTGAATTAGGAAAGTTTGTTGTATGACATTACAAGTGTGTTAAAGTCTAACCACATAGTGTTGGGAAAAACTAGAGTGAGTCTACCACAAGATTTTTCAATTTTTGTTGAATATCAAGACGAATATGCTGATAAGCAGTGTGAGTGTAGACACCTAAAATATGCTTACACTTAGCATTTCCTCCAATTCAACCAATTGACGACACTTTGTTAATTCCCCATTCTTCGCTCCATTCTCAGATGCCCATTCACGACACTCTTTTAGTCATATTCCTCCTATAATCAAATTATTAGGCTAATATCTCTCTTATTAGCTAAACATTCCTCCTTTCAACCATTTAGAACCTCCCTAGTTCTCTCTGAACCACTTCTGCAAGATTCTTAGGCTATCTTTCAGTCACAAATGGTTATCCAGACCCCTTCCAACTCCTAATGAGTCTCTAATCACTTGCTAATCTAGTTTAACTAGCTTGAACCCTAGTTAACTAGCCTAAACCAATGTTAACTAAGCTTAAAGCATGTTTATCCTAATCTAATCTATAAGTGCTTTTTGAGCATTATTCCCACATGCACCCAAATTCCAATCTCTCCCAAGTGGAAAAATATAAACACCAGGCTAAGCCTACCATTAAAACTTACAATTTTACATAACACTAAACCAAAACGATCTCATTTGTATTAGCTTCAAGCTAATTAGACATTTGACCTAAAGCTTTCCTTCCTCCATTATTGAGCTAACACCTCCATTGGCATCCTTAAACCAAGTATTGAGTAATATGGAGAGAACCATTGGCCTTGAATCCATTAATGGTGAGACTCCATTCTTGAAATCTTGTAAACCATAAACAACTAATCACCCCTTTGATTGCTAAGTTGATATTTTTAGGTTCAATTTCTTAATTAAGTAATCTAAAGAATATATAGTAGTATATATGCTAGGTTTTGATGTTTTTTTCAAAGTTATGATGCATGTATAAGATTAAATCTTGTTTAGATCTTATCTCATGGTGCATGGATGAGTTAGCAAAGCTTTGAGGTTCTTTAGCCTCATTCCATAACTTTTGCAACTTTCCATTGCATACATTTGGCACGCCTGGTGGGACATGAAGTTCATCCTCTATTAATGGAGTCTTTTCAAGCTATTTATTTTCAGTTTATAACCACTTTGATGTTTTCTAGGATAAATGGCTTGTTATTTACATGATTTCATTTTTTAAGTAGGCTAAATCATCCTTGTTCATACACATTTTGTGGGTATAGGCTAGAAATAGGTTTCCTTGATTAACAACTAACCTGTTTGACTATTAAAATTTTTTATTTCCGTGATTTTTGTAGGTTTTTCAGGGGGTATGCATAGGTGTATTAAAGGGGTTTGTCTCTGTCAAATAGGGCACGTCTCCATTGAAACAGGCATGTATGTGTCTTTCTGGAGCAAAAAAACTAGCGCGCACGCGTCTCCGTCGAACTAGGCGTGTATCCATCATTTTGGGCGTGTTACCATCACTGTCACTTTTTTTACACTAGGGAGCATCTCCATTGAAATGGGTGCATCTCCGTTGAAACAAGCGTGTGCATGTCAGTACTGAGCGCGTTTGCGTTGAACTGTATTCACCACCAATCTTCTGGAGGCCATAACTTTTTCTCCCGAGCTCAAAACAACTTTGTTTTTGTTGCGTTGGAAAGGTATTGAAGCAAAATACACAATGGAATCATAAAATTAAGAGTTTGAGTTATAGAAAATTTATCGTTTACATTATCAAGTAAGTAGTCATCTTCTAATGTATCTTAAAATTTGAAAAAAAAAGTTTCCTTGGCTATTTTAACACTTTGAAAGGTATTGTGACACTAATCAATTGTTTGCAGGGTTATTTTGGTCTTGTTTATGACTTAGTTAAGTGTTTCATTTCTTAGTTGATAGAGGTTTTTTTGAAGTGTGTATGCTTTTCCCTCGCACCTTCTAGGTGATCTTGGGAACCAAAAACACTTTCAAAACCCTCTTATTGATTTCAAAAACACTTACTTTATGCTTCCTAATGGATGAAAATTTCAAAAATGGTTAAAATTAACTCAATTTAAAAAAAAAAAACTTAATGTATTTTCCATAAACTTGTTTTAGTTGAGTTTTCGCATTGCGTATGATCTTCCTTCATTCCTTTTGGTGATCTTAGGAATCAAAAGCAAGACAAAAACTCTCTTTTGATATCATGATATTTTGTGGAAAATTACTAATCTTGGTATGTAGGACCAAAATCGCATGTCAAAAAAGAGGAGCTAAGATAAAACAAGAACCTACTAATAGGTGTTTTCATACAGGTTGCCAAATGGTGTGCTACTTAAAACCACATTTAAGTTAAAAATATAAAAAACACACCATTTCACTGTAGACACTAAAATTAGGCCACACTCCCCTTGCGTCCCTCAACATATAAACATCCTTCATCACATTAACCTAGCCATGACCCCCTTCACATCACTAATATTAATTTAATTAAATTAATGCATGATCCTCACTATATTTATTATTTAAATACCTTATTTAAATAATATCTACACAAATAGTTCACTTAGACACCTCACCAATCTAACTCAACCTTAAGACCTATTCTTAGCAAGTTATCATAACTAACTAAGACTTACCCAAACCCTAAAAATCAATGCCTACACTTCCCTCTAACCACATTCCTGCATGCTCATGAGAAATCTCCCAATCTAATCTACATGGATAATGACACAAGATCTAAGGAAATCAGGAGGATCTCCCTAAGTTTGGTAAACCTAGAAAATCCCACCTTGACTGACGTCGGTTATCCTTAACCATCGCCGGTTAAGCCAGACCACCGTTGGTTACCCCTTTTAACCCCTAAACAACCTTATTCTCAAGGTTGAAAGTCAGAACTTGGAACTGGAAATAAGAAGCAAGAAAGTTGATGAGCAAGAAGGAGATCTCAAAAAGATAGCGCATCTTCAGAGAGCCAATTCCAGCAAGAAATCACATCCAAGGAAGGAGATTGAGCATCTTCTCCTGCATAGCCATCCCCAGCCACATTTATGATCTATCTAAGCAAAGAGGAGCATGCATATAGCCCATGCAGAAGCTTTCTCTTCAATTGGTGATCACTTGTAGCCTCCAAACCCATCATCAGTACACTTCCATCCTTCACACATAGACTTTCAGAAATGAAATCCAAGTAAGTATAACATCATACTTTCCTTGGTTATTTCATTTGATCATCATTTTATCATCCTATTATTTATCTTTCTCCTTATTGACCATCTCCAACACTTTTCAGTTCCATAGACCTATCAAAACCTCATAAAAACCTATTCCAGTCACCCAATACCTCATCCTGACCAACCAAATTCATTTGTGCAATCACAAAGGAGACCAAAAACCCTATTCTATGACATTTCCAGATCTCACAATAACTAGCACCAATTATATCTAACCAAGGTCGGCCACCCCTGAACTAATGCCGGTCTCTCGTGTTTTCCCACACAGCCTTAAATAGATACCTACCCACCTAATTTTATCTCATTGTCACTTACCTGTGACCTACCCGAGACCTTTATCATATCATGCAGACCCCAGAACCAACCATTTGACCTATGGATTCTATTCTAGCTTAGCCTGTTGGATTAGATATGTTTTCTTATTAGTGTTTTTAAGTGAGATACCTATATAATTTCAAAATAACAATAGGATTTACTTTGTTTACAACATTAATTTGTTTAAAATAGTGGACTGACAACCATTTAGGAAGTATCATACTTCCTGGATCTAGCTTACGCTAGGTAGTTCATTTCCCATATTGTTTAATTATTTTATAGTGGTCTTGCTTTCATTACAGGTAGTTCCTCCTAGCCAAAAGGAATATCTCACAGTCAGCTATGGATTCGAAATTCATATGCGTGCACAACAACCCATCAATCTAAAATTTGAACAAGTATTCCTCCTATGTCCCATTACCCTATTTGTTTTGTACAACAATTCAAAGAAACAATCTAAGAAAAAGGTGAAACATTTTTGGCACGCTCGGTGGGGACCCCATCCGGGGTGCCTTGCATTTCATTCATTCCTAGGTGAAAAGTTACATTGTGTGTTTCCTTTCCCTGAGGTTCTTACATTTAAATTTCTCCCCTGGAATCATCTCTTCTTCTATTTGCTCTAAAGGAAAATTTTACTTTTGGTGTATTTTAAAACGAATCATTTATTCCCTGTTCATTATGCATTGTATTATTGAAAGAGCATCCCTTCTTCCTCTTCATATTATTATGTCATCCAATTTCACATTTTTTATTTGGGTTTTAAAATCATTGCATTTCATTCTAATTTTCTGCATTAGCTCACATTAATTGAGGGCAACCTATATGTTGGAAGTCATTACCAGCTAATGGTTGACAAACGAATCATAGAAAATCACTTCTATCCTTTTTTGTTTCTTTGAGTCTTTCCAAACCACACAAAAATTCAAAATACATACATTCTTAAATAACATCTTACCTAGAAGAAGTTGTAGGTGATCACATGATCATAGCATAGTGGGCACCCAGCTCACTACTCTGTTGAGTCATAATTCAGAGCGAAGCCCGATCCCCACCATAACATTCCTGAAACCTTACCCTTTAGAAATCTTTTTTCGTAGGAAGCCTTCCTCACCAAAAAATTCTATTATTTTAATTCATAATATTCAATCCACACAAATAGCATAAGTTGAACAAACGTAATAGAATAGGCACTCTAGGAACGTTCTTTCTTAGTGTTCTATTTGATTTGTGTTTTGAGGTGAAAGCTTTCGATCATTATTTTTGTCTTTCCTCGCACACTCCCAATCATAGTCAATGTATTCTGACTTCATCTGAGTGTGTCTGGACCACGTATACATCATTCTCAGACTTCTGGGTTTGATTCCACATCAGATTCTAATTCACAACCCACTTTTTCTCATCACTTGTTTCAATCTCATAGTAACTGCCATTAGTTACCTCTGACCGTCATCGGTTAAACTCAATCGACGCCGGTTCCAAGTCCTTTTATCTAACCTATTCAAAATGATATTTTTCACTTTACTATCTTCTACTTTCCACAGTCTTTGTCACTATCATTTTTCCCATTAATGTTTTACACATCCCCCCAGATTTGGCATACATGTCATATTTTGCCTTTTGCTTTGTTGTTTCCTCACTGTCCATTTTCCATAGTGACAGGCAGCGGTTACCCCTGAACAACATCAGTTTTCCCCTAACCAACATTGATTAGAATATTTCACATTCCACCCACCATTTTTTACTTCATCCATTCTTTTTCAGCTATTCTCTATACCATTTACTAAGAATTAGCCCCACCTGATTAGTACTGGTTCACATGGTACTGACTTGAAGACAAGTGAATGCCCTTGTGTTCCATGCTAGTCACCAACCACTCCCACCTAGTCCAAAACCACCCTCTATTTTATCACCAGCCATGAATTCTATCTAGCCCTACTAATATCGCTACCAGAGATGAGGAGTTCGCATGACTCTTTGACCAGAACCCTGTTGCCTTGTAGTTTTACCTCTCCCATTCGTCCACTCGAGACACCTCAGGTCAGTTGATATATGACATTCCCGTATTTATCCCCCTGACTCTCACACCCACCTATGTACATTAGACTCCATCTGGTTCAGTGTTTCCCACTTTCACTTTACCCACAGTCATTTCGTAGTTAGGTCCTATACCCGTTATGACTGTCGCGTTTGTTACCTCTGTAGCACCCATTACATCCACCATACCCTCGACGACTACTCCAAACACAATCTCACCCATTTCTCATGTCTCACACATACCTGTAGCTACGTTCCCACCTTCTAGTGTCGGTGACCCCTACCCCATTTCAGAACGTAGTTCTTTCCATTCCACAATCTTTATCCCCTATTGCTACTAGGGTTACCACGACCCTTCCACCCCCATAAACATACTACCAACAACCACTTATTTCATCTATCATTCATTATGGGTACGTACCCCCTATTTCATTACCTTCTTCTCCACCACCTTATATGGAAGCCCCATACACTAGAATTCCACACCCATTATACACCCAAAACAAACCTCCTCATGTTATATGAGGCATCCAATCATCACAACCCACCAACAACCTAATTAAATTGATGATGGACAAGATGCAAACACTAGAGGCATTGGTTTCTAGCTCTCACAACTGTCTTACCTATGACAGATATTTACAACGATCATATTCACCCATCCATTCCCATCCGTTCATACCCTATGCTTTGGGAAATTCCTAAATTCAACTGCTTCAATAGTAAGGAAGACCCACAACACCATTTGCACTTGTTTAAACATGGATGTTATTTGATTTCTCATGATGATGCCTTACATTTAAGAACTTTTCCCATGTCCCTCATTGGACCAACATTAGATTGGTATAGTGGGTTACCCAAACACTCCATATTTATATTCAATCAAGTAGGCCAAGCTTTTTTGGATCATTTTTCTATCAATATTGCCAAGAAAATTACCATGACCGATCTATATTCCACACGTCAGTACGAGGATGAATCTATTGCAGATTTTGTCACTCATTGGCGCAGCCTGATCAATCAACTTACCTTTCAACTGCCACAAACTGAACTCATCGAGCTCTTCACATGAGCTTGCACCAGACATATCTCACCGACCGTGCAGGTCCAAATTTTTAGAATATTCGATGAGGCATTTACTATGGCACGAAAGTTAGAAATTCGGGCTATCGAAGAGAAGAAAATCCAATTACAAAATATAAATTTGACATTCAATTCGAATGAAACCTCTTCTTCTTCTAAACCACCAACCAATTATTCAAAGGCTAAAGGTACCGCTAACACAGTGGTACTCAAGGCTAGCCTAGCTCATCCATCCAATAAAGCTACACCCTCATCTAATCTATCCCCCGTCTAGGCTTTTCGATTCAAACAAGAGTAGCGAAAATATACCTCAATTGGGGAACCTTACTCTTCTGTTTTAGAAAAGCTTATCAAAGCTGGTTCCATCACCCTTCCACCCATAAAACCACACACTAGTTTTGACCCGGCTCGCCCCATGCCCGCATGGTATAAGGAACAAGATTTCTACAGCTATCATCGAGTGAAAGGTCATAGTGACAACAACTATATCACTTTTAAGAATATTGTCCAAGAGGTGCTTGAGAAAGGCGAGCTAACTGTGGATAATCCCAACGCCGTCCCCAACCAAAATCTACAAATCTTCAAAAAACTGTTTCCCAACCATGCCCCTTCATCCAATCAAACCGGTGAGACATCCACTCACGATACCCATACCCGTGAGGTTCAAACTATCTTTAATGAGGTACCTGTCACCTCTCAATTACCTCACATCCCTTCCATAGAGGAAATCCTAGCCTGAAATCCTCCTTCCACATTGGAACCAACCTTCACTGTTCCTTCACCAACAGAGGAACGCCTTTCATCTCCTACATCACCTTCGGAGGAGTCTTCTACTAACATTGAGACCATCTCACCCCTAGCTTCTCCACTTAGAGAGCCTTTACCTACCGTACCTCCTCCACTCGTAGAGGAGCACCAATTACCTCCTCCACCCATAGAGGAGCACCTATCTGTTCCTCCACTTATAGAGGAATTCCCGTTATCCCCTCCACCCATCATATACCCGGTGGGGATACCTTTGCCTCTTGGCGAACATTCTCCATCTGCTACTCGACATCTAACAGACCTACTTTCATCTCTCTTACCCACGGAAGCTGAATCCGGCCAAATCCTTGCATTTGAGATGCATTTTATAGGAATTTCCATTAGGTCCTCACCAACTCCACCCACAAACGTGCCATTCTCACGTTTGGCTGATCACTTAGAGTATGTCGATACAGCTTTGTTATGGGGGCACCTTTTTCTCCATGTCTACACACAAAAATGCAGAAATCCCTTGATGACACCTCCATTACCTACCCAAGCACATTTTCACGCGATCAATCCAAATATAACTACTATTGTCGCAACTCGTTCCACAATACCCTGTTAGCACTCACACCACACCCTTACCCATAACCATGACCTATGCCTAAACCTCAAACCCATACCCACAATATTTACCTCCACTAAACCTATTACCACTTTAGGGGTCAAACTGACCACCATCCTTACTCATCCACCTATTAAACTAGATTTATCTACATCCTCCAATGTTAAAACCACACCTACTCCTACACCTAAGCTAAAGAAACAAACTCATCAACCTCATACCCTTACCACACCAATCACACCCACACTTTTCCCATCTACCTTAAGACCTCAGCTACCCAACAGGGTCAAGCACCCCTCACCCATTCATAAACCTAATAACATAACCACCCATTCCTACCTCAAAAATCTCTAACCTACCTAGGCACACAACATGACTCATACCTATACCTACAGCCTTTTTACCACCAATACCTCTGATATCTTCAGTCATTTCTTCACTACCTACTACACTTCAATCATTATCCCTCACACCCTAAGCATAACCTACATCATCTAGCTTCATAGTACACCCCTGTTATCCACATGGGTAACTGGCCCTCTTCCTCCATCTACTTTTCCTTCATAGACCCCGTATACCCACATCACCTTTACCCAAGAAGGTGCACCCCAAAAACAAAACCCCACTACCCCATAAAAATGTACTCAAAACAAACCCACACCCTCATTACCCGTCCATCTATTATACCCCTACCTAAACAAACCCGACTGATACCTAAAACCACACCGGTGCCTAAATCTACAGATCAACCCCTGTTCTTAAAATTCCAAAAAAAATTCCCTAATAACCAACCACACCTACACCCAAACCCACATTCACTTCCCATTGTGATCCACTAGCAGGGTCTTATGCCAAAATTTTAACCAGCCTCCTCGAGACTTATTTTATCACCTTACCGCCACTCTGACATTATGACCTCCTCAAACACCAAGCCAAAAGGGTTTGATGATACTAAAATTTGTGCATATCATTATGTGTCAGGGCATGATGTGGAGAATTACAAGGCCTTGAAAAACCATCCTTATCCAATTGTGTCCATTGGAAACCAACTTTGATGATGACGACCCTCTGGATGAGGACCCTACTTCACCTACACCCATTCCCACACTACGCACTCAACTACCACAACCTCCACCCTCAGAACTCCCAGAACCACACACAAAATTTAAAATTAACATGGTTCACATTAGAGAACTTGCCATGACCACCACCCAAATTTCACTGCACCCAACTAACCTCACAGGGATTTTCTCCTCCTATAGGTTTTTTCCCTTCATGTCATTATATCATTTACCCTACACCCTCTCCATTTGAAAAATTCCCTCAAATCAACATGGTACACATCACTACATGTGCACAAAAGGGTAAAGAAAAGGTAGCTGACCCTCCAACCAATACTATACCCAACATACCATCTGCACCCATACCTAAGATAACTATCCATGTAGCCCTACATAACCCATTTCTAATGGCATCACAAATCGCACCATACTCAAATAATTACACCAATCTCCACTCAAAATGTCCTCATATGACCTCATCTAAACCTCAGAATCCCATCGTCAAGCCCCCCTCATGGAGCTTCTTCAATCTATCAAGGTTTTACCCAATGACCCTACACCCATAGCCTCCATTATCACACCCCATCATGTAGCCTCCCTTACAAAATTACCACCTTCATCCCCACCTCACCTTGTTCACCAAGTGGCCTCCCTTAGCTTCTCAGAGACAGAGATCATGCCATACCAAAATGATGACCCAGACCTAGCCCTCTTCATCTCTGTACACATTGATGACATATGGGTACACTGTGTGATGATTGATGGAGGAACTAGCATTAACATCATTTCATCCCATGCATTTTCTCAAATGTGCATACCTGAAAATTACATGCATAAACATTCGGTCATGTTGCATTCATTCAATGATGCTATCACCTCCACACTAGGCACTTTCATCCTGCATGTTCGCGTGGGTCCCCCGCAATGTTCCAGAATTGTTTTATGTTTTAGAGGGGTAATTCCAATATAACTTGTTACTTGGTAGACCCTGGATCCATGTCATGGGTTGCATTCCTTCCACTTTGCATCGTTGTGTAAAGTTTGAACATGAAGGACACACTTATACCATTCCAGCTAACCCATCACCTTTCAAAACATGCAACATGCTTTACCAACCCAATGATGTACTCATACCAGTCAAGCCATCTACTTCCACAACCAATACTGCTTCACCTACACCTACAACCACACCTACCAGTACCGCCGCTAATTTTACCGCACATACCTCCTCCATGCCTACCACTTGCTATAACCTCCATGACTGACCCATTAGCTTCCCAATCCATTAACACCACCTCCACATCAACCTCTGACACATCGTCCATACCAGCTACCCACATACTAACCATTGATCCCTTGGAAGGTGTTTTTCAATGCCTCACTCTGGGGGAGTACCACCTATATAGTGTCAACACCTTCCTTACTCCACACGAGTATGGAAGTCTTCACCAACACCCTCGCTATGATCACTCGTATAGGAGAATGCCTCCTTTATGGTCCTCCTCATCTTTGTACTAATCTCACCTATGGGGGACTTGATACTACCACTTACACACCTAAACCACCATCACAAACCTGCCCATTTGTTGTTGACTTCCAATCACTTACCAATCACTGTTTCACCCACACCTTCCTGCACCGTTGTGTGTGGAAGGGTTTTGGTTTTGGATTCTATGAGCAAGGTCGCCATACCATTATTCCATGTACCACCCATAAACATAATGACTGTAGTGGTATTGGCTTCCCCGAACCTCCTACCAAACAAGCCCGCATTGAACTCATTGCAGACCCTAGCCCTTCTCCACCTTCATCACCACTCTCATCGATGGAGTCGATGGATCCTGAATCTATCCCTCCTAACTTTTTTTTTCATAAACACCATTTCCTTGGGGCCTCTGACTTATCAACATGAAGGTGAGGCCCCTTCCACTCTTCCATTCCTGTATCCTGAGATGATCGACGATGACACACCGACCATTAACATCATTCAATGTCAGGATGATGAATCCATACTCACCTACCTTGGTGTAGAAGACTCATATATTCATCGGTCGTTACCCTCTGAGATGCAAACCATGTTGAATGAATCAACTATCGAGATCAACATTCATACTCAGGATGACCCACACATCCTAAAGATTAGACAATCTTTAGATGCTACTGAATAGGAAGCCATCACTTCTTTCTTCCGAGATCATAACCACGCTTTCACTTGGTCTTACATAGACATGCCTGGTATTGACCCCACCATAGTGGTCCACAATATCATAACCGTTCCTGATGCCAAACCTATCAAACAAAAGTTGAGGAAAATGCACCCTCGCATTGCTCTTCTCGTCAAAGAAGAAATTCAGTGTCTTCTTTCCATTTCCTTCATGTTACCCATTGATTATCCTCATTAGATTTATAACATTGTCCCTATTACTAAAGCAACAGGGGGACTCTACATTTTCATGGACTTCCGTGACCTCAACCTCACCTGCCCGAAAGATGATTTTCTCTTGCCCAGTATTGATCAACTGGTTGACCTTACCACGGGGTCATGAGATGCTCTCACTCATGGATGGTTTCTTGGGTTATAACCAAATTTTTCTTGCCCCAGAAGATCAGCACAAGACTGCATTCATTACCCCTTGGGGAACCTTTTGCTATCGAGTCATGCCTTTTGGCCTTAAAAATGCTAGTGCTACATATCAGCATGCTATGACTTACATCTTCCATGATATCATGCATCACATATTCGAATATTACGTGGATGATCTCTTGGCTAAATCTAAACACCGTGCCGAGCACCTTGCTGTCCTCAAAACCATATTTGATCACCTCATTAAATATTGTGTCTGCCTTCAACCTAAAAAGTGCATCTTCACGGTTCTCTCAAGAAAGCTCCTGGGATTTATCATTTCCTTATGTGGTATAGAAGTTGACCTACTAAAGTCAAGGCCATTCTGGAAATGCCTCCGCCCACAAACCTCAAATAACTCCGTAGCCTGCAAGGTAAATTACAATCCATTCACCATTTCATTTCACAATTATCAGATCAGGTGTCAACCATTTCATCATCTACTTAGGAAGGATGTCTCCTTTAAATGGGATGATGACTGTCATAAAGCTTTTGAGGCCCTAAAACAATACCTTCTCCAACCACCCATACTCATTCCACCAAAATACGATCAACCTTTTTACCTATACATATCAGCTACCGATCATTCCTTGGGAGCTATGCTTGCTCATCGTGATGAACAACATAGGGAGCAGGTGGTTTATTATATAAGTTGTACCCTTCTAGACTATGAAACCCGATACACTCACCCTGAAAAACTTTTCTTAGCCTTAGTTTTTGTTGCCACCAAACTCTGCCATTACTTACTCAACCACAAAACCTATGTTGTGACCAACACTGACCCTTTACACTTCATGTATGCTAAACCCTATCAAAATCAGTGCACCACATGATGGCTTATGCTTTTAGCTGATCTTGACCTTGAATTCATTCACCAAAAGTCCATTAAGGGCTAGGCTATCACTGACCAACTGGCTGACGCACCTATTGCCAGGGACCAACCCTCTAATTTTGACTTTCCTAATGAATCCATTGCTACCCTTTCCCTGGATGAACCCCCTTACCAAATGACATTGTTCTTCAATGGTTCTAAGTGTCAGCGTGGGGGTGGAGCTGGTGTTATCCTCGTCCCTCTAGATGGAGAACCCATGCCTTTGTCTTTCAAACTAGACTTTGAATGCACCAACAATATTACCGAGTACGAAGCGCTCATACTAGGTCTCCAGACCACCTATGCCCTTGATGTCAAATCAATCCACATCTTTGGTGATTCAAAATTGGTCATAAACCAAGTCAATGGTATGTACCAATGTCATAACAAGATACTTCAAAAGTATAAACATCATGTAGACATACTTTTGACCACCTTTGATCGTTACACCCTTCAAACCATCCCATGGTCAACCAACAAATTTACAGACACTATGGCCTGCTTAGCTTCCCAAATACCCGCTTCCCCTACCGATTCCAAAATATTTGTCACTATACAATGCCTCCATTCACCTTCTTATTTACCTCATGATGTTTACTCAATCAGAACCGACACCCCTGACCCGAGTGACCTTTGGTATAAACAATACTCCGACTACCTTTCCCTCTCCATCTTACCTCCTGATCTCACCCGTAACGGACAACACACCTTCCTTAAGAAGGTCTCCCATTTTGTTATCTAGGGGGAATCCTCTATAAGCATGGCTTTGATGGTATTCTCTTATGATGCCTCACAAGTTCTGAAATTCCTTATACCATCAAGGAGGTTCATGATGGCATATGTGGAGGTCACTTTAGTGGCCTTGTTGTTGCTAAGTGTATTCTTCACCTAGGCTATTACTGGCCGACCCTTAACCATGATTGTTGTGACTATGTCAAATACTGCATGAAATGTCAACAACATTCCAACCTTCATCATACACCCAGTCATGCCTTACAGGTCACTCGTGACCTTTGGCCCTTTTCTCAATGGGGTTTGGATCTTGTCAGGAGAAATCAATCCTCATTCTTCCCAACGCCATCAATGGATCATAACCGCTACCGAATACTACACAAAATGGGTAGAAGCCATACCACTCATTTCCATGAAAGCTGAGAAAATATGTGAGTTCATTAACCATCACATCATTTGTCACTTTGGTGTCCCTCATCGCCTCATCACTGACAATGGAAAACAATTTAAAAACAAAACACTGCAAAAACTTTGCGACGCCTTCGGCATTCAGCTTAGTTTCTCCTCACCTTATTACCCACAAACCAATGGCCAAGCCAAATCCACTAACAAAACCCTCAATAAAATTCTCATGAAAGTGGTTGACGATACTGGGAAGGATTGGCATATGCACATTCCTTTTTCTCTATGGGCATACCACACTAGTATTCACACTTCCACTGCAGCTACACCCTTTTCACTGGTCTATGGTACCAAGGCTGTTCTGCCTCTTGAAGTCCAGATCCCCTCACTTCACATTTCTCTCCATGACATGCTTACTGATGATGACTTTCGTCAGGACCGCTTAGCACAACTAGAGTTATTAGACGAACGTCGTCTTAATGCTCTAGATCACCTTCAAGTTTATCAACAATGTATCAAATGTGCTTATGAAAAATGTGTTCATGAACAAACCTTCCAAGTCAGTGACCTTGTTTTGAAAGAAAATCAACACATAACCAAAGAAGAGAAAAGAAAATGGGGAAAATTTTCTCCTAATTGGCTTGGACCATACATCGTAACTCATACCTATGGATTGGGTGCCTATCGTTTGTCCTCGCTTGAGGGTAAACCCAAACCTGAGCCCCTCAATGCCTTACATCTTCGAATGTTCTACTATTGACCTCTAGTCCTACATCAGTATTTATCTAGTTCATGCTCGTCCCTTGAGCGCCATTTACCTTTTCCACACCTCATCTCCAATGACTAAACAAGGATCATGTGATTACCCATCACCCTTTTGCCTTTTCTTAAATATGTGCACCACGGCTCTGCACATGGCATGATTCTCATGGATACTTTTTGTCTTCTTTTAGATGAGATCCCATGGTCATTCACCCTTTCCTTCTCAACAAGAACCAAATGCTTCATTATAGTCTCGTCCATGACTTAAAAGCTCCAAAAAAAACAAAAAAAAAGATGAATCCCTCAGAAGGACATCTTCCAAAATAAGGGATCAAATCCTTGAGTCAAACTTCCAATATAAAAGATGAATCCCTCAAAAGGACATCTTCCACCCTCAATTGTCACTATAAGTAGACTACTCCCTCGAAGGACAGCTATAAAAAGCTCACAACTCTCTACATAGTTATTTCTAAAAAGAAGACTATTTTCTCAAAAATCAACATTCAGAAGCTTCCCGCATCGATCAGCTTCTCGAAGACCTCAAGGAGACATATATTCATCCCATATAGACTTCCCACATTGATCAGTCTATCTACAAAAAGAAAAAAAATAAGCTTTTTCATCATGGACTTGCCTATTGTGATCTTGGCTCTATTGCCCAAGGCATTCTACTTCCCATTTTATGACCCAATTACCTGCACCTCTCTACCCGTTGTCTTTTCACTTCATACCTCAAGGGACCTACTGAACCTATGACATTTGGTGATCATGTGACTCTTCGTCACTCTTAGAATTATCAATCATGTAATGTCTTTGGGGTCTTATGTTCATTTACCCCATCTATAGATGTGTTTTATACATTTTGATCCTTGCCAATTGGGTGGCTTTCTTGCCCCCTCTTATCTTTTCTCTTCTTCATCACCTTTTGATCTTCTTATACAGGACTTAGTCCTCGATGCTTACCTTTTGGGGTCATCCTCCCCTTTCACCATAGTCACCCTCACCTACAACATTTTTACTATCATCTACCCCCACCTATTAAACCTAAACCCACAACATGACCACAAACCTACTAACTCATTTTCATCTTTTTCCCTAGCTTATGGGAGAACTACATCGGTCTGAGTTCCCTTTTTGACAGGACCTTAGGGACTATGTAGGTAAAAAGAAAAATCACTTCCAGGGCATGGGGCCCTAGAAGGTTAGCTCGAATTACCACTCTTTACCCTAACCATTTTCCCCACCTTTTACCTGATTTCCTGTTCATATAAAAAAAAACATCGACATCTAAACCATATACCACATAACTTTTACCACTTATATTATTTCACATTTTCATACATAACCAACATTTTTCCATCATTTTACACTATCTCATACATTTATATTACCATTTGTTATCAAAATACTAAAATAACCCTAACCATCCTAGACCGACCTTGACTGACCATGCCTAACAAACCTGACTCAATCCATGCCTAACACTGACCTGACTCAATCCATGCCTAAACTGACCTGCATCAATCCATGCCTAACATGACCTAACTCAATCCATGCCTAAACAACCTGACTCAATCCATGCCTAACAACCTAACTCAATCCATGCCTAAACCAACCTGACTCAATCCATGCCTAATGACCTGACTCAATCCATGCCTAAACCGACCTTGACTCAATCCATGCCTAAACCATGACCTGACTCGATCCATGCCTATGACCTGACTCTATCATGCCTAACTCATCTATTTTCCATCCATATCATAATAAAGTAAAACTCATACACATCATAACAACATCACCTAAATATCATCTATCTCCTCATATATACATGTGTGTATCAATACAATGTACACCTGTATCACATAAATGTGTATCTATAATAAACATGCATCTGTATCATCATCATGGCTATCATCTCAAAAATGTCTCTCAATGGCATACACTAGGCCGACATCTATACCCCCGTGCAAAAATCATCATCAGACCTCTGCAGGCTGCCTATCCAATACAAAAATTTCTTCAGCTCGTAGGCCAGTATCATGTATCAAAAAACAAATACAATATCTCTTCGGCATGCAGGTCTGGTCTCATATATCCATACAACAATGACTCAGCACATGCAGGCTCCACATCAATCATCTCCCCATCTGATGTCAGGGAATGCTCCCTATGCCTGTGTCTCTCCTGACCCCTCTGCCACACCTGTCTGGGGCCTAACACCTACCTCACCTCCTGCTGATGGCCCCTCACCTGGGGCTGGCCTCTACACACTAGTGGCCTCACCACGACCCTGTCCCTAGGCTCGCCAACCCCCTGTACTCTCCACACTATGAGTGCGGGATCTAGTCCTCTCACTAGAGGCCTATTGTACTTTGTACTCGGCATAGGAGGGCACATCTAGCCTGGAAACTAACAAATGATCCTGGTAATACCATGCCTCTCCTAGGGCATCTCTAAACCTAGCCATGGGCACTGTCTATGGAGGTGTCACGGGTCTCGCTACCTGCATGGTTACCTATACAATGGGACCCTATCCCTGAACCTACACTGAGCCTATGTTGGTACTAGAACCTGAGTCAAACCTAAAATTTAGCCTGTAGTTCCTATAGCTAGGCTTGCAGGGTAGTAATATGTGCCTGTGCTGCTGTCAACTGGCCCTACAGACCCGTAACCTATCCCTGTGTTGTGGCCAACTGGCCCTGTAAAGCCTGAACCTATGCCTGTAGGGCGGCTATCTACCCTCCATCTCCACCTACCTCCTCTCCATCTTCTCCTACCTCCACCTGTGCAGGTACCTGTCCCTGCCCTACCTGAGCCTGCAACGTCGCTATCTGAGCCTGTAATGTGGTAACCTGTGCCTCTGAACCTGTAAGCTACCCCTGTATGATCCCCAGTTGCTACGTCACCAACATAGCCACCTACCCCTGTAGGGCGTCTCTCTGAACTGTGATGGTGGCTAAGTCTGGCTGCCCTAGCCTCAGTGGTACAGCTCTCAGTTGTGCTACCCACCACTGCCTATACCCATCTGCAACCCCAACATCATCAATCTGAGTATCTACAGGCTACTCCTCCTGTCCAGTCAGCATTGTGGGTCATGGTGGAGACATAGGTCTCTCCACATCATCTCTCTGGTACTGAGGGAATGGAGGTGGTACACTCTGGACTAATCCAAACTGGTGTCTAACCCACTCTATGGGTATCCGCTCATGCTCTCCGCTCTCCTCCCCTCTATCCATAGATGTATCTATAGCCTAGCTAGCTCCGTGGCCATCTGTCTGTATGAAGGGAAGCCCACATATGGCCTCCAAATGACATCCACCCCAGACAGCCCCTCTAGCAACCTCCTGTAATAAGCTACATCATGCATAGCTCTGGCACCTCGGGCCTCTCCCATAGCCGGTACCCACCGCCTGTACCCCACTCTCAAAACTCTCTGAGGGAATGCATCTTCTTGGGGCATCCCCACTGGTCAAACACAAACAATGTGCTCATATGCCCAGCAATGTAGTAGTACGACGCAGTAGATGTTGAACCTCCGTAGTCACCCGTAGGCCCATAGCTCTCTATACACCTGTGTCAGCAATGCAGGTGCCCATGTGAATCATGTCTGATGTATCATCATGTCATGGAGGACTCCCATCAGCGACCTCAAGAATCTCCCCCCTCTGCATCTGGAAGTGCGAAGCAACACACTACCTCCATCACAAGTACCACTAACCTCATCTCCTCTGGATGAGCTCTATACATCACTCCATAGCTCATGCTAGCACTATGGAACGTCAGGTCTGCTACACCCTCACCAAAAATGGGTGCCAGTAACTCCTCAGACACCTCTGAAGAGATAGAATAAACTTGGGCCCCCAATATGGGCAACCGCAGGATCCTGTATACATCCTCCAGGGTGATCATCATCTCACCCATCGGTAAATGGAAGGTATTGGTCGCCGAGTCCCATCTATCGATGAGGGAAACCATAAGACTCACCTCCCAGACTACATGCCAGTAGTGCCTCACCCCTATCAATCCCACCTCTGCCACATGCTGCCACTCTGCCTTCATTGCACTCGCCCATACTATCAATAACAAGGGCGGCACCCGGGCCCTCATCCACAGCTCGTCTCTTGCCTGCATCCCACAAAAGCATTGTATTAGTATACCTTTACCCAAATTACCCAAATCCATACCCAAACCTACCTACCCTAACCCTCACCCATCTACCCCTATCTAAACTAACCCTCCCCAAACCTACCCAAATCCATCTACCTAAATTTACCTACCGTAACCATCACCCAAACCTACCCAAACCTAAGGTTAACCGACCCCCCTAAAACCTTATCCCTTGACTCTCTCCCCTTTTTATTCCACCACGGTCTCCCCTTGATCGGCATCGGTCACTATTCTTGTGACCGATACCGGTCTCTACCCACCAACGTCAGCCACAAGCTGACCGACGTCGGTTACTGTCGCACCACCCACCCTGACTTTCCAACCCTACTTTCTCCCTTCCTCGACATTCCTCCCACCTAAATCCCTCCTTACACCCTTATTTATTCCTCCCTTACCATTTTACCCTACCCCCTACCCTTCCCCATGCCCATTACCCTCCAGATTTCCTGTTTTGATTTTCTCGCCCATCAAACCCCATTTTTTCATATTCTCTACATTTTCCAACAAAAGTAACTCCATAATCAAAACCAAAGGTTCAACACCTACCTGATCTCAGTTGTCAGCCATCATGGTGGAACCTCTGGCCTCTGTACCACTCCTCTCGAGCCCTCTCCAGCCTCTGTCATCCTCAACTGAACAACCACTCCTTAGCCACATCGAACCAATGCCACCTTCTCTCATGGCCCTACCTCTCACTCAACCACTCTCACCTATATGGCTCACCAACCAAGCTCTCTTATGTACTCTTTTGTCCTCTTCCTCTTTTCTCTCTTCTTGTCCTTTTCTCCTTTTTCCAAATGCACAACTGACTTTTCAAACGTGGGTTTTCCACTTTTTATACCCTACCCAACCCGACCGATGTCGATTAACCCTTGACCATTGCCAGTCTTCTGCCCTATACTACCACCGTCGGTTCCACTACACCATCATCGGTTCATTACGAATGATGTCGGTTACCTTGCCTACTCATTGCCCTCACATTTACCTCATTTTCCTTACCTCTTATTTCTTTTACCTCCCCTACACCTACCTGGACCACTTTACCTTCACCTATGCCCATCCACATTCTTCCACCTTCTCGCGTCCGCTATTGACACCATATTATTCTACCCCTACCTTGGACCTACTCGTGCCAATGTCTTGATAGTTGGACCTGGACCATCGCTAGTGACATTTGACCTCATGTGTTCACTATACCTTGCGGCACTGTTACCTGTGTTTTTGACCTAATGACCTTACCTCGCCTATTGCTGTGACTAGTTTATCCTGACCCTACCTTTGGTGTACCAGAACATACCTAAACGTTCCTGCACCTAACCTACGTTGTGTTTCCTGACCTTATCCTATACCTTGGATACCGGATTCACTTCAACCTTGTTTGGATAAACCTATCGACCTTAGAAAATGTAGAGTTTACCTACTCTTCAACCTGGTAGCGTGTTGCAGTTTATACGTGTGTGTGTGTTTGACTATTGCTACCTTTGACCCTGACCTATTACCTAGATTGCCCTGAGTAGACCTTTCACCCTCTTCCCCTGCACCCACTTACCTTTTCCTCACATTTACCATTTTTCAAACCACTCACTGCTTCAGCCGGCTGCCTTGTCAGTTCCTGGTTTGAGGGGGATCACCTTCACCCACACATGGGCCAACCACATCTTATTTTTGTTAGCATTGCTTACCAATAAAATCTACGCAACAAAAAGGGGAAAAATGTAGACACTAAAATTAGGTCACACTCCCCTTTTGTCCCTCGACATATAAACACCCTTCATCACATTAACCTAGCCATGACCCCCTTCACATCACTAATATTAATTTAATTAATTTAATTAAATTAATGCATGATCCTCACTATATTTATTATTTAAATATCTTATTTAAATAATATCTACACATATAGTTCACTTAGACAACTCACCAAGCCAACTCAACCTAAGACCTATTCTTAGCAAGTTACCATAACTAATTAAGACTTACCCAAACCCTAAAAATCAATGCCTCCATTCCCTCTAACCACATTCCCACATGCTCACATGAAGCTCCCAGTCTAATCCCCCGGATAACCACACAAGATCCAAGTAAATCAGGAGGATCTCTCTAAGTTTGGTAAACCTAGAAAATCCTGCCTTGACCGATGTCGGTTACCCCTAACTGTCGCCGGCTAAGCTGGACCACCATCGGTTACCCCTTTTAACCCCTAAAATACCTTATTCTCAAGGTTGGAAAACATTGGGAGAAGGAGAAAGTTGACGAGAAAGAATGAGATCTCAGAGAGATAACACATCTTCAAAGAGAAAATTCCAGTGAGAACTCACATCCAAGGAAGGAGATTGAGCATCTTCTCCTGCACAGCCATCCCCAGCCACATTCTGATCTATCTAAGTAAAGAAGAGTGTGCATACAGCCCATACAGAAGCTTTCTTTCAGTAAGTTATCACTTATAGTCTCCAAACCCATCATCAACACCTCCATCTTTCACACATAGACCTTTAGGAATGAAATCCAAGTAAGTACAATATCATACTTTCCTGGTTATTTCATTTCATCATTATTTTATCATCCATTGTTTATCTTACTCCTTATTGACCATCTCCAACACTTTTCACCTCCATAGACCCATTAAAACCTCACAAAAACCTACTCCAGTCACCCATTACCTCATCCTGACCAACCAAAATCCCTTGTGCAATCACAAAGGAGACCAAAACCCCATTCTGTGACATTTCCAGATCTCACAGTAACCGGCGCTGGTTATACCTAACCACGGTCGGTCACCCTTGACTGACGCCAGTCTCTGTGTTTGCCCACACAGCCTTAAACAGAGACCTATCCACCTAATTTTACCTCACCCTCACTTCACCTATGACCTACCTGAGACCTTTATGCAAACCTGCAGAACCCAGAACCAACCATTTGACCTGTGGATTCTATTCTAGCTTAGCCTGTTAGATTAGATATATTTCTTATTATGTTTTAACTAAGATACCTAAATCATTTTAAAATAACAATAGGATTTACTTTGTTTACAGCATTAATTTGTTTAAAACATTGTATTGACAGCCATCTAGGAAGTACCATACTTCCCAGATCTAGCTTACACTAGGCAGTTCACTACCCATATTGTTTAATTCTTTCTGGTGGTCTTACTTTCATTACAGGTAGTTCCTCCTAGCCAAAAGAAAGATCTCACAATCAGCTCTGGAGTCAGAATTCATATGCGTGTAACAACCCATCAACCAGAATTTGAACAATTATTCCTCCTATGCTCACTACCCTAGTTGTTTCATCAGCAATTCAAAGAAATGATCTAAGAAAAAGTTGAAACATTCACATCACACTATATTGCAGGTTTTAGAAAAGGGTACGTCCCTATCCGCTCAATTGGAACATAACCCCTTTGGCATAACGCTTTAAGATACAAAAATGGGGGTGGTTACAGGAACCCTAAAGTAATCCACCACTGAGTAACCTTGTGGATGAAATAGGAAGCGCTACACTTACCCACTTGACTAGTTTTACATTGTGAGTTAGAGTCACAAGTTGTCTGTATTGCGACCCCAGTCATGGTACAATTGAATGCACTAGTTTCTCATTATATCAGAAGGGGGTAAAGTAAAGCCGAGATACTCCCAAATCAGTCAGTGTGACTCTTTGGGTAAATTGAGCTCACTCCTAGACAACTTGTGACACCTAGTTGAGAGATCTTATTAAGGAAGACTTTCTGTCAAGGAGCCTACTTTACTAGTCCATTATCGCGTCTTGGACATCATGAAGTGATAAATTGTTTGGATTTAGAACCTTGTTTTTCAAACATGGTAATGAATCCATTTAAGTTATATCTAAGTGTATCTCATCACAAAATTAAACAACATATCACTTAGATTGGTTTCTTTCTTACCTTTAGACGAGGTAAAACTCTACCCAAGTGGCACTTAGTTTATTTTCATATTTTGATCTACACCTTTGCATTCTTGTTTCTGATTCAGGACAGGAGAAGGCATCTTTCGAGAGTGTTGTCATAGATAGTGTTGACCACTTTTTTGTTCATTTACGCTCATCCATGTTTGCGGCTGAGTTGTTAAATGTCTAAAGTGCGTGGATGCATCCTCATATATTTGATAGCCACTTGATCTTGATTTCAAGATCATCATCATAGTTAGGATTGATTTATCATTTGATCTCTCTTTGACATGTTACCTTGTTCACATTGTCTCAACACAATTAAAAATACTTATGTCGTGTTTTTGGTAAATGTGATCTAAGTATCCGCATTGTGGTGTTACACTACACACATTTTAACACATGCTTAGTATACTTTGACTTAGTTTGACTTCAAACATTGTCCAAAATCTTGAAGAGTGTTGCTTACTTTGTTTGTGTCATTTTGATACCACATTGGCACTAATATCTCACTTCTTCATGAAGCTTGATTAACGTGTCCAATTGGTGTGGTTACGTGGCTTACATTGGTAATCCTCTCCCTTTTACATTTAGGCCCTTTTGGTTGTTGAACTTGTTGTGGTATCCTTTAATTGGGAGTCACCTCTACCCTTTGTTAATATTCACGCCTTGTTCATTTCGATCTTGACGTAAATATTGACATTGTGTTTGTTATCTTTGCATCGAACTATCATTTTGCACACACATAATTAGGGAGTATTTCCTTATTTATTGGCTTTGTGTTTTACACTTGCATGATTGTTCCTTGTGATCATTCATCGGGAATTTTTTTTCTAGGAAAATCATTTTTTATCTCATCAAGATTGCATCGTCACGATGTCTATTTTTCGTAGACATTTTTTGGAAAATCATGCACTCATCTCCATACTTACGAAATATCTAATTGGTTTCTGTTATGCTACTCGAATCGACATGTCACTTCCTTCCCTTTGAAGGAGTTCCATCACACTATCTAGGTCTAGACATTTGTGCTTAAACGATGCTAACAATGACTGACTATTGCGCGGTTTCTCACAATTACAAAAATAAGGAACCTAGGTTTAGGAATTCAAATCAAAAGATACCTATTACAACTAAGCCTCGTTTGGTTCTTTGTACTAGAGAGCCCATTCAGGTACCCTATTCCTCACCTTCAACTCATAGTCAGTGGTATGGTTTGGATGCTTCTGATCCAAATTATTATTTAGGTTCCCCCCACTCTTCTTTTGATTCAGATCCAAACTACCATTTCGATTCCCACTTCTTTTGAAGATTCATATCCCAACTATTTTTCGTATACCCCTAGATCAAATCTTGAATCACGGTCCTCCCTTCCTTCACAGGACCTTTATTCTAACTCACCTCAACAATGTCTTCCTACTTTGAAGACTTGTGTGACTCCAAGTTCTATCAATCGAACATCTAATTTGGTCCTTGAGTCATGGTCCTCCCTTTCTTCGCAGGACCTCCTTCATCAGTCGTCTCGATGACCTCTTCCTCCGTCAAAGAGTTTCATGACTCAGAATCCCTCTAATTAATCATCCAATTCAAATCTTATGTCGTAACTTAGTGGATGGATATGTGATCCTATTTTCTCTCCCACATTAAGTCATCTTTTAGAAAAATGATCTAAGTCCAAATCTAAATCATCCATTCATGAGACGCTTTCCTCCAATCCTACTTCCTCTCTTGAGTCACCTTCTTCTATTAATCAATCTTCCCCTCTTATCAGACCCGTTTCTTCTAGTCAACCTCATATGGTCAAAGAACAAAAATCCCTATTGATTGATTTCTCTCAAAATGAAGGAACAATCAGAGTACATGAAGATATCCCTCCAGAGGATTGCAAACAATGATTCTTTCTGGAACTCGATACACTCGCATATGGGGAGGAAGAAGTTGATTCCTTTTATCAGAAAGTAAAGGAAAAACCTACAACATTTTGGGCAAAACACATGGGAACCTTCAAAGATGATCTTTTGATGTATGGTGCAAGCTGAGGAAGTTAGCCGAATGGATTGAGGGAGGGGTCTGCCTTGACTCACACTCACACAAAATCTAGCACTCACCATTTTGGTTCTAGCCAGGGTAGTAGAATCAAAAGATAGGAGTTGACCACAGGATTTGGCTATACCCAGAAGAACCTCAGGATCCTAAAACTCAATCGGGAGGCTAGGAAGACACACCCAAATAGGCCAATAAGGGACCAAGGAGTCCACAGAGACCCCCGACTTCCACCTGTAGAGATTTACGATTGTTCCCCCCCCCCCTTGTAACACATCTAATAACTAAACGCTATTTAATATTTATTATTACTAATATGAGGGGTTAAATTTGATGGCCACGTATGCTTCTCAAAAAAGTTTTGAATGACAGTAATTTTTCAATATTGCCCTTCAAAAATATAAAATAATAGTTATTTAACTACTATTAATATATATTTATTTAATTTTTTCTATTTATATCATATATAAATCCATATAAGAAATGGCGATAATATTGTAAATATAAAAGACATGTGTGGTAATTATTTCAAATATTTACAAATATTTTATAGCCAAAATCATGAAAAATGTCTAAACGGATGTCAAATTTAATGTTAGAATTTTACTACCATGTTGTAGGAAGGGATTATTTTTTGATCTGTTCTTACTATTATATACTATTAGTCAAAGGTCATCCAAACTAGTAAGCGACACCATGTTTATGATTTCTGATTTGTTGCAAGCTGGATTATAATTTTATATTATTTGCCAAGCCATTATTTAAATCACTTAAATCATCAAAACCCAATGCGGCATTACCTCAAGATTGCATTTTCTTGCCGGCAGGATCTTAGGATTGTAGTTTCTAACTAGCTGGCTATTCTTAATGATTCAATAATTGAGATTCAAACTCCAGACGTTAAACAAACTATTTCTATAATATATAACACTCTCAGATCTAAATAATTGGAAGGCATCCCCATGCAATACATTACATAATTGGAAGGCTTCCACATTGTTGGAAATATGCATGTGTTGCATATTTAATTCCAACCGTAGCTTTTTAGGAAAGCTAATTTTAGCTTTATTCTTGTTTTAGTTTGCTTTAGTTAACTCAGATTGCATCCTATTTTTAGGATTATATTCAATTCAAATAAATATATTTTAATTCATGCAAAACATGCAACTATTTTAAAGCATACGTTTAAATTTAGAATGCTCAGTTGAAGAGCTTTATTAGTGGGTGAGTTATTCTATTTAAATAACAACAATTGTAATTGCTTTGTATGCACACACAGAAGGTGTGAAATCTGCACAAGAAAGTAAGGATGTGCAATGAAATCACACAACTGCACAAGCACAGGAACTTCATTGTAAAGAGCTGAAACTCTGAGTATGATGAAGCTTTTATTAATGGAGATTACACACAGCAGTGCTAGTTTGAATATTATTTTGTTTATGCAAGTTATTTAATTGTTTATGTTTATTTCTTTTATGTTGTTTGTTGTATAAGACTGCAGATTTTCTACAAATTGGTATCAGAGCAAGGTTATTCCAGCATCTTATTAAATTGGTAGCAAGCTATGGCTTCTACATCCAGCATGTAGACACCACAATTTAATGGAAAGAATTACGAATAATGGTCATTGACCATGAAGGTGTTATTCAGATCTCAAGACGTGTGGGAGATCATTGAAGATGGGTACACAGAGCCCACAGATGCAGCAACATATACTACACTTTCTCAGGAAGAGAAAGATACTTTGAAGGAGTTACGAAAGAAGGATGGAAAATCTCTTTTCTATATTCATCAGGTGATGCACAAAAGCATTCTTCCAAGAGTGGTAGTAGCCAGTCAAGCAAATACCACATGGGATACTTTACAAGTTGCATATCAAGGTAAGGAGAAAGTAAAAACTGCCAAGCTACAGTTACTTCGTAGAGATTTTGAGAATTTAGCAATGAAAGATTCAGATTCCATAGAATCATTTTTTACTTATGTAGTTGGCTTAGTCAATCAAATCAAATCCCATGGTGAGACTCTTGAAGATAGAAGGATTATTGAAAAATTGCTTAGAATTTTGCCTATGAAATTTGATCCTTTAGTTGTTGCTATTGAAGAAACTAAGGATCTGAGTCAGTTTTCTATTGATGAGTTGCATGCATCACTAATCAATCATGAACAGAGGATGAATATATCACATGCAAGTGTAGATCAGGCTTTTGCATCTCAGACAACAGGTAGTCGTGGAAAAAAAAGAGGCAGTTTCAGCCCAAGAGGTAGAGGAAGAAGTCCATCTAGAGGATGCGGGCAGCAGTTCATCAAGCTCAGGTGGAAGAGGACAGAATCAAGAACAAATTTATGGTCAGAGACAAAGATAAGTCTCATGTTTAGTGTCATTATTGCAAAAATTATGGGCACTATGCTTATGATTGCAAGAAAAAGCAATATGATCAGGAGAGGAAAAATCAAAATCAGGTTGGAAGTTCTATTTCTAAACCTATGTTTATTACATGCACAAGGATTGCCGAAGCAATACCTTCTTTATCCCCTATTGAATGTAATTTTTCAAAAGAGAGTCCATGTGATGTATGGTATTTGGATTCAGGTTGCAGTAATCACATGACAGGTAATCTAGATTTTTTTTCTAGTTTGGATGATTCAGTTAAGAGTGATGTAACTCTTGGAAATAACAATATTGTGTCTGTGAAAGGAAAAGGCATGGTTAGTATTCTAACAAGATAGGGGGAGAAAACAAGTATGCAAGATGTTTACTATGTTGCAGGTTTGAAACATAACCTTATGAGTATTAGACAGCTGGTACAGAAAGGATATCGAGTCTATATGGAAGACAATGAGTGCGTGATTGTGGACAAAGATCCTAGCACTCAGTTGATTGCAAAAGTGAAGATGAGCAGCAATAGGATGTTTCCATTGATTTTAAAACCTAGAAAAAAGAAGAAATCATATCTGTTTGCAGAAAAATCAGCAGCTCAGTTCATAGCAAAGTCCTGCGCTAAGCCAAATCAGCCTTTTGTTGAGTCCTGTGCTCAAATAGATGAGTCCTGCATGCAATGTAAAAGAGTTCTACGCTAGGTCTATGCCAATGCAAATCAAGTCTACTGTAGCAAAGTGAGTCCTGCGTTGATTCCTGCATAAATACAGTTGAGTCCTGCGCTGAAGGAACACAATCAACTTTTCATTCAGTCATGAAGGATGAATCATGGCTTTGGCATCTAAGGTATGGACATTTGAATTTTGGAGGTTTGAATTTATTACATAGAAATAATATGGTTAAAGGTTTTCCATTGATTCAGAAACCAGAAAGGGTATGTGAAGGTTGTATTTTGGGAAAGCAACACAAAGATTCATTCCCAGTTGGCAAAACAGCAAGAGCAAGTGCACCACTTGAGATTGTACATTCAGATTTATGTGGACCTATGCAGACAAACTTCTATTGGAGGTTGTATTTATTTTATGACATTCATTGATGATTACACAAGGAAGACATGGGTTTATTTTCTGAGAAATAAATCATATGCCTTTAATATATTTCAGCAGTTCAAGGCATTAGTGGAGAAGCAAAGTGGATACTACATCAAAGTTCTCAGAACAGGACAGAGGAGGTGAGTATGTTTCTAATGAGTTTATTAATTTTTGCAAATATCATGGTATACACAAGTAGTTTACTACCAGGTATACACCACAGTAGAATGGTGTGGTAAAGAGGAAAAATAGAACCATCATGGAGATGGCAAGAAGCATGTTGAAGGCAAAACATCTTCCAAATGATTATTGGGCAGAAGAAGTAACAACTTCTGTTTATATTTTGAATAGGTGTCCAACAAAACTTGTTAGGAACATGGTTCCTCAACAAGCATGGACTAACATGAAACACAATGTTTCACATTTCAGAGTTTTTGGTTGTGTAGCGTATGCACATGTACCTGATGAGCTAAGGAAGAAGTTAGACAACAAAGGAGAAAAGTGTATTTTTGTTGGGTATTCAGAGAATACAAAAGCGTACAAGTTATACAATCCAGTCACTGGAAAGGTTGTGATCAACATGGATGTACAGTTTATTGAGAATGAAGCATGTGATGGAAGTATAGAGAAAACAATGAGTATAGCAGCAACTATTCCGCATGATGATATGACAGATGAAACTTTAGAGCAACAAGGTACTGTATCTACAAATCTTGGACATGCACCACAAGTTGTAGCACAAGCTACACCTCCATCTACAGTCAGGAGGTCACCAAGATTTCAGCCATCTTCAGCCATGCAAGAGACACCACAAAGAACACCAGAAGCTACTCCATCACCACAAAGTAGTCCTGCATCGAATAGTCCTGCGCAACGGAAAACAAGAAGTCTAAGTGAGATTTATAATGTTGATACAACTAATTCATTTTCAGTTTTTGCATTATTTTCTCAAGCTGCAGATCCAATATATTACTGAAGAGGCTATAAAGAATGAAGTTTGGGAAAAATCCATGGATGATGAGATCGATGCTATAGAGAAGAATCAGACATGGGAGTTGATGGATCTTCCAAAAGGAAAGGACGTGATAGGAGTCAAGTGGGTCTACAAGACCAAATACAATGTTGATGGAAAAGTATAGAAACACAAAGCAAGGCTGGTAGCAAGAGGTTTTACACAACAATATGGAGTTGACTACAATGAAACATTTGCACCAGTAGCACGTTTGGATACGGTAAGAATGGTTTTAGCAATTGTAGCTCAAAACAAATGGCCTATTTATCAGATGGATGTTAAATCAACATTCTTAAATGGATTCCTTGAAGAGGAAGTTTATGTAAATCAGCCAGAAGGTTATGAGATTGAAGGTCATGAAGGAAAAGTATACAGATTGAAGAAAGCACTCTATGGTCTCAAGCAAGCACCTAGAGCTTGGTACAATAGAATAGATTCTTATTTGATTGAGAATGGTTTCAGTAGGAGCAGCAGTGAGCCTACCTTATACACCAAGATAAATGAGCAAGGTAAAATTTTAATTGTTTGTTTATATGTAGATGATTTGATCATTACTAGAAATCTATCTACAGAGTCATTCAAATCAGCCATGAAGAAGGAGTTTGAGATGACAGATCTTGGTCTTATGCATTATTTTTTGGGCATTGAAGTTCAACAATTAGAAGGTGAAGTTTTTATCTCACAAGAAAAGTATGCAAATGATGTTTTGAAAAGTTTTAACATGTTGAATTGTAAGCCAACGCCAACACCAGTTGCAGTAGGTTTGAAGTTGAGAAAAGAGGATGAAGGATCATTTGTGGATCCAACATTGTTTAAAAGGTTGATTGGAAGTCTTATATATTTGATAACCACAATACCTGACATTATGTATGGTGTGAACCTCACATCAAGGATCATGGAATCTCCAAAAGATTCACATTGGCAAGATGGAAAAAATAATTTTGAGGTATGTACGTGGAACAAGGAATCATGGAATTCTTTATTCAAGTTCAGATGAGTTCAAACTCATTGGTTATACAGATAGTGACAGTGCTGGAAGTATAGATGATCGGAAAATCACATCCGGCTATACTTTTCACTTTGGAATAGGAGTGGTTTCATGGGCATCAAAGAAGCAGCCCATTGTCATGTTATCTTCAGCAGAAGTAGAGTATGTAGCAGCAACATGAGCAGCATGTCAATATATTTGGATGAGAAGAGTGTTGATAGATTTACAACAGAAACAAGAGGAAGCTACACATATTTTTTGTGATAACTCAGCCATAGCGTTGTCCAAAAAGCATGTTTTTCATAAGAGGAGAAAGCATATTGATATGAGGTATCATTTCATCAGGGAGCTGGTAAACAACAAAGAAATTCATCTTGAATTTTACAGATCTGAAGATCAGTTTGCAGACATTTTTACAAAGGCTTTGGAAGAGGAAGTTTTTGAGTATTTGAGAGATTGTTTGGGAGTTTGTGATCTTGCACATGGTAGATCTGAAAAAGCAAATGAAGCTCTAGAAGAGTGAAAGCTACAATTTGAAATTAAGGGGGAGTGTTGGAAATATGCATGTGTTGCATGTTAATTCCAACCGTAGCTTTTTAGGAAAGCTAAGTTTAGCTTTAGTTTTGTTTTATTTTTCCTTAGTTAACTCAACTTTATCCTATTTTTAGGATTAGATTTAATTCAAATAAATATGCTTTAATTCATGCACAACATGTAACTATTTTAAAGCATGAGTTTAATTTAGAATGCTCAGTTGAAGAGCTATTAGTGGGTGAGTTATTCTATTTAAATAACAACAATTGTAATTACTTTGTATGCACACACAGAAGTGTGAAATCTGCACAGGTAAGAATTAGAGAAGTGCATTGACACACACAGACTTCATTATAATTTGTAAAAAGCCGAAGCTCTGAGTATGATGAATAATTAATGGACGATTACACACAACAGTGCTGGTTCGAATATTCATCTGTTTATACAACTTATTTAAGTATTCTGTTTATTTCTTTTATGTTGTTTGTTGTATAAGACTGCAAATTTTCTACACACATGCAATGCATTAATAATGAGATTTCGTTTCACATGGGCGTATTGACTTTGTTGCCTTAAATAGATGGTAGCTATTCTATTTGTGAGACTAAATTCATTGCTGGTTATTCATGGCGATCCTGAGTAGACCTCATGCTTTGATGTTGCCATATCCCGCTCAGGGCCACATTAATCCCATGATGCAGTTCTCCAAAATTTTGTATGCCCGAGGTTATTATATTACTTTCGTTAATACTGAGTACATACACGACAGAATGCTCAAATCTAGATCGACCAAATCCATGGAGGGATTCAAGTTCGAAACAATTCCAGACGACCTTCCTCCAGAGCACGGGCGCGTCCAACAAATTGACGAGCTTTCAGAATCGTTGGTAAATAATTGCCTGGCACATTTAGAAGAGATGGTAGAGAAGTTGAAGGAAAATCCAGATGTGCGTCCCTTGACATGTATTGTTTACGATGGTGCAATGTCTTGGGCTCAAAAAAACGGAAAACAAACTTGCTATTCCGGGATAGCATTCTGGACTCCCAGTGCCTGTGGCTTTTACATTTACCTGTCGTTTCCTCTTCTCGTGAAAAAGGGTTATTTTTAAAGGTATGTCTCATGGCGTCTATGATCTAATTGCATCCGTTTTGATTATTTTCTTTGGCTTGTTCAATGCACAGAGTAAGCATTAATCTAAGCATGACCTCTTACCTCTACCATTTCTAGGTGTTAAAAATGTAATATATAACAACTAGAATCTGTGCCGAAATACAAAACATGTTATCTAGTTACACAAATAAAGAGAATAACATGTAATCTAGTATTTGTATTGGTAAAAAATGCCTTCTCCTTCGATGCCATTATTGATAAATAATGATCCAAACATAGCTCGACTATAGCTGATGAGGAGGAGGTCGTACCGAGTGTTAACAAAGAACAATCAGTCTGACATCACGTTTATGATCTGGTCATGACTCAACAATCTGAAAAAAAACCTGAAAAAGAAGAAGATAGAGAATCTATTCAAGAAAAAATGACCCAAACATTACTACATGGTTAAGATATTCCTATTTTTTGACTGACTTCTTAAGAAAAAAAGAAACAAAATTATTTAAGTGACAATCCAATAGAAGTCAAATTTATGAATGAACTCTCATATGATAGTCAAATGAATATCAAATTTAATATAAGAATAAAATTGAATAACACACTCTAATACAACCTTGCATGTCATTGTAGGAATGCCTCTCAACATAATTACATAAATTACGAGCAATGGAACAGATGGCAAACATAGATAACTTGACAAAAAGAACTTAACTTATACCAATGATCAATAATTACATAAATACATTAACACCAAAATAATAACATAAATTATCAATAATGAAATAAATAACAAAAAATCACAAACATAAATCACTTGACAAAAAAAAACCTAACTTAACCCAATGATCAATAAACCCATAAATACATTAACATCAAGTAATTACATAATCCCAAACAGCTATTACATCTTTTAAAAAAACCATTTACACAGCTCTTGTCATAGCACCTTAAAAAAAAAAAAAGGTGCCATTGCTTGTTTGACAAACAACTTGTTTGTTTGTTAAATGTGATTTCAGCGTCCTAGGTATTGGATAAACAAATGGGCACCAAAGTAATTCTCACAACTCAAATATTCATGAAAGCTGACATCTCTCCACGTAGCATAATTCGGTGCCCTTCACATATAAAGCTTAATATACTAACACGTTTATTTACAGGGACATAAACGTGGATCTGTTTTAAGTGTCAAATAAATAAAAATCTGTTTTTATCTAATGTGATGCTTGGACTGCAGACGAGAGCTGTCTCACAAATAGATATCTAGAAGAAGAGATCAGCTGCATTTCTGGTATGCCACCGTTTAAAATCATAGATGTGCCCAGTTTTTTTTATGATGCCACCAATTACATGTTTCAGTTTGTAGAAACCCAAGCCCAGGCTGCATTTTCAGCAGATTTCGTAATACTTAATACATTTGATGAGCTGGAAGGACCAGTAATGGAGGCACTCCGGGACAAACTCCCTGTGTACAGCATTGGTCCACTGTTAGAAGCAGAACAAAAGAATGGACTGCCCAATAGCTTTGCGAGTTTATGGACTGAAGAAAAAAGTTGTGTGCAATGGCTGGACGACCAGGAGCCTGGCTCTGTTGTTTATGTGTGCTTTGGAAGCATAACAGTTATGTCTGATCAGGAGCTTGTGGAGTTTGCATGGGGTTTAGAGGGAAGCAAGCAGCCCTTTTTGTGGGTCATTCGTCCCGATCTCATTCGTGGAGCTTCTGCTAAGCTACCCACCGAGTTCGTGGAGAAAGTGAAGGGGCGAAGTTTCTTTGCGAGCTGGGCTCCTCAACTGGAAGTGCTCTGCCATCCCTCTGTGGGTGGTTTTTTAAAACACAGTGGATGGAACTCCACGTTAGAAAGCATCAGAGCAGGTGTGCCCATGATTTGTTGGCAGTTCTTTGCAGAGCAACAAATAAACAGGACATATGTGAGCCAAATTTGGAAGATTGGGATTGCAATGAATGATGTTGTGGAGAGAGGAGAGGTGGAAGAAAGGGTGAAGAAGCTGATGATAGGAAAAGAGGGCGAAGAGATGAGGAGGAGAATTTGTGAATTGAGAGATTCTTCCAGCAGAGCAGTTAACAAGGGAGGATCTTCTTACAATAATTTGGAGAAAATTTTAATGGAGATGGAGGGAAAAATCAGGATATGATTGATCCGCGGCATTGCTTTTGTGTTGTTTGTGATATCTATATGTTTCTGTTATGCTACCAATTTACTGCGTTTTTGTATTAGAATTTCAATTGTTCCATTCAACGGTACCGGTGGCCCGACTCTTCTCCGATTGTAAACTCATGGTCCTAAATTAAATTTGATGGCCGTTTATGCGTTTTTTTAGTGGTTCAAAGTCTTTTTTGGCCGATATGTCTATCTGAACTCAATTTTCTCGAAAATTGTCTTCATGGTTATCTCTTAATATTATTTTTGTTTTTGTTTTTTTTTTTTTTCATGTTTTATTTTGAAACAGTAAGGAGGAAAAATTATTTTCATTTCCGTTATTGAAACAACAACATAAAAAAACCAGACAGAATGGAAGGCGGAAGAGGGGCAATCGAGAGAGAACTATCTATATCATATTCTTAAAGGTGACAAAAAGTTAATAGCCACAATGGACGCACTATTACATTTCTGAAATCGTCTTTGAATCAATCCACTCATACAAAAGTTTTAATGCTTTTCTTTTAATATGCATATGATGTTAAGGAAATGATCATATGAGGATGGGATACATAAAAAAAGTTTCAAACCGTAAAAGAAAAAGAGTATATAGATGAAGAGATCAATACTAAAATTTTTGCCTCGTTGATTTTCAAATTGGTAGATTGGCTTCACAATACTGCTGGAGACAGTTTATCTCTTGGTAATCTAGATCCTTTCTTTAGGGAAAATATCACCATTTTTCACATACACATGTTTAGGGAAAGTGATGGGAATAAAATTTATGATGCCTAAATACATTTAGATGCATCTACAAACTATGAGCATACAATGCAATTACTTGATAAATATTGAAAAAATGAGTGTTAATTGTCTTTGAATACACCATATTCTATGGCAAAATTATAATCATATATTCAATGTATATTTAATCATTCAAGTGTTCACTATAGAGACAACAATTGCTAAGCATGTAGTAGTTGCTAAATGAATTTTTATTAGGATGGGGTGTATTCAATTAACATATTCAATGTATATTTAGTAATTTCAATGCATATTAAAAATTTAAATGCATAGTAGAAATTGAAAAATTTATAGTCATGCATTCAATGTATGTCTAGTAATTGCAAGGTATATTCAACCAGTTAGTCTAAAATTAATTATTGATATTCATATATTAACTACCTACAAAACACAACATTTATGTATATTCAAATATTCTTTATCTATTGTGGTAAATAAGACCCAATGTATATCCAAACTTTCTTTACATATGCAGATATTTGTTAGCTATTATGGTAATTAAGATTCAGAGTATATTCATTAATAACACTCTATATTCATAACATAAACTGAAATAATTCAATAAATACTGAAAATAAGAACATACACTTAAATGAATCAGTATATACCGAAAAATAAGATGCCACACATTTTATATGCAATGGTTCAGGGTGCATGCATGAAAATACCCTAATTTTGACGTTGAATACACTGTTTCAATTGAGTTTGTAGCTAATGAAAGATTATATAAGAATATGCACTGAAACAATTATATTAAAAACACATTTGTAATCTTGGTATTGCTTGTGAATGTGCTCATTGCATAAAACATGTAAAGAATTGATTAAAAAAACCCATTGAAATCCGGGCCCACATGATGATCCACTTAACAATTCGAAACATGGAGCACTATAGGGTGAGAAACAATGTCAAAACTGTCAGAGACATGGTGTTTTCATTACAAAATGACACGATATCAAGTTCAAATGGGCTCCAATGTGTTCATCTACAGGGTCCAAAATGTGGAGGAATATGGGTAGACGATGAGAGTTAATGGGAGCATTGAATGGAGTAATGGTGAATAACTAGAAATGAAGGAAGAAGCAAGCAAAGTGATAGGGACAAAATGAGTGAGGCTTGAATGCGTTTAAGTTTACCCATGGATGCTTGTTTATCCGTGTGCCACATTGAACCATGTAGATTTTTACGGTCGAGGGTTTAGCCGTCAGTTCCTTGTCCAATATTGGGTTTCAATATGCTTCATATTTTAGGCCCGCCACATGGTGCGTGGTGTGTCACTGAAGTAGGACAACCACATTTTTATAATTGCAAGAAAATATCAGCGAGTGGTGCCTCTCCCCTATTGGATTGCGTGAATTTTCTCTCTCAGATCATATGAAGCGTCAAATCGACGTATCTATTCACCATGAGTCTGGATCTGGTACATATTTCTAATCTATAAAAATATCGACTCGTGAGTTGTGACTCTCCCCTATTGGATTGTTGCATGAATGTTCCTCATGATTGCGCTCACATCATATGAAGCGTCTAATCGACGTATCTATTCACAGCGTCTAATCGACGTATCTATTCACAGTGACTTTCGATGTGATAATATTTCTAATCTATGAAAAGTACATTTGATTTGTAAAATGTCTTATATGCGCAACTTGCTAAAAATGGCACCTCGCAACAAAAAGGTCCTTATCTATTGTTGACTTTGATTGCTATAGATACCTATTCGCCGCCTGATGTAACCAGCTCATTAAATCTCTTCCTAGTTTTACAGGTGTAACCATTCTTCGAGCTCATTGCTGCTTCGTTGCTTGGTCTTAATTAACATGGCGAAACAGAATAGACCTCATGCTTTGATGTTGCCTTATCCCGCTCAGGGCCACGTTACGCCCATGATGCAGCTCTCCACTATTTTGTCTGCCCGAGGTTATTACATTACATTCGTTAATACTGAATACATACACGACAGAATGCTCAGATCTGGATCGACCAAGTCCATGGCGGACTTCAGATTCGAAACAATTCCAGACGACCTTCCCCCAGAGCACGGGCGCATCCAACAAATTGACGAGCTCTGTAAATCCTTGGCAGATAATTGCCCCGCGCATTTAGAAAAGGTGGTGGACAAGTTGAAGGGAAAATCTGATGTGCCTCCATTGACATCCATAGTTTACGATGGTTGTATGTCTTGGGCTCAAAAAACGGCCATTAAACTTGGTGTTCCGGGAATTTCATTCTGGACTCCCAGTGCCTGCGGCTTTTACATTTACTTGTCGGCGCCTCTTCTCATGGAAAAGGGTTACATTCCTCTCAAAGGTATGTCTCATGGTTTCAATGATCAATTTCTTATGGAAAATGAATATACACTTGAGTTGGCCTAATGGTGAAGAATTTGTGCTTTTGAAGGTGAGGTCGTAAGTGTAAATCTTGTCGGGGTTAGAGTATGTATGCCTCATATTTGAAGCATAGTTAAGTGCCTCCTTTATATTGAGAGTATTTGGTAGTTTCATATTGTTAAAAGCCCAAAAATAGACTACCCAACATTATGGACTATACAAAATAATTAAAATTAAAATTATTATTATTTTTATTGTCTACACTCTATAGGTGTTAAAAATGTCAACCACGTGGTATTTGGTATGCCTAACTATAAAATAGTTGTTTTGACACTTTTTATACCACCATCATTTACCTAAGGTATGGTCAAACATTAAATTATATTTTAAAAATAAGCATATTTCTATATCGAACCAAGATCTTACCTATGGTATAATATACTTATTGAAATTAGGATATTATGGGTAGGGTATGTACGCCTCATATTTGAAGTACAGTTAGGTTTCCCATGCGTACTGGGAGTATGAGGTAGTTCCATATGGTATAATCCTTCTGCAAACCCAAAAACAAACCACCCGACATTGTGGACTATAAAAAATAATTAAAATTATTATTATTATTATCTACAGTCTTTAGGTGTTAAAAATGTGAAACACGTGCTATTTGGTATGTCTAGCTTTAAAATAGTTGTTTTGACACTTTTTATAACACCGTCATGTACCTATTGTATGGTCAAACATGAAATTATATTTTAAAAATAAGCATATTTCTATATCAAACCGGGATCTTACCTATGGTATAATATACTTATTGAAATCAGGATCTTGTGGGTAGGATATCTACACCTCATATTTGAAGTACATTTAGGTGTCTCCTACATACTAGGAGTATGATGTAGTTCCATATGGTATAAGCTACCTGCAAACCCAAAATCAGATTGCCCGACATCGTGGACTATAAAAAATAATTAAAATTGTTATTATTATTATTATCTACAGTCTTTCGGTGTTAAAAATGTCAAATATGTGGCATTTGGTATGCCTAACTTTAAAAAAGTTGTTTTGACACTTTTTATACCACCGCCATTTACCTATGGTATGGTCAAACATGAAATTATATTTTAAAAATAAGCATATTTCTATATCGAACCAGGATCTTACCTATGGTATAGTATACTTACGCAAATCAAGATCTTATCTATGGTATAATCAAACATGAAATTGTATTTTAATAATAGCGGTATATTTATATCAAAATCAAGGAATGCTCTTGCCCCTATCAGTTTGATTTTCTATGTTAAATATTTAGAGGGATTTGTATTCAAGTGGACAGTTTAGCAAGCCATCATCCTCACTATTGGACTGCAACCCTTTCGATAAAATTTTTGTATTTGTAACATAGCATTAAGGTTTATGTACATAATTTTGATTTAGGCATAACTTATATGATACACATGCTCATTTTATATCAACTTGTTAATGTAAGATGTAAAATATATTTTATATCACGAATCTAGATATGCTCCTTTCTTATTTAGTCATGGGAGGCCAAGGATTTTACATAAATATTAGCATCTTTGTCCCATATTTTTATAGCATATACATAGAGCGACTTACGCTTGCTAGAAATATCTCATTTTTTTGAGACTAAACCTTTTTCAGTCACGACTCAATGTAGTTTCATTTCTTACCATTGTGTCTTTTCTCTTGACAAGAATTGCTCTCTAAATGGTTGTAGAAATTCAATTTATAGATTTTAATACGTTACCCTATTTTTTTTGCTTCTTTGTCATTAAGTTTTTCGTTTATATAAAAAAAATTAACCTTTTATTGAAAAACAAAATCTAATTCTTCATTAGCTTATGAGCAATAATTATTATAACTAAATGATAAGCCTAATTTTTTTCTCAATATAACCACCCTTCCCCCCAAAAAAATCATAAATAAAAAATATTATTACAATTTAATTTCTATAAAAAAAAATAGTTTTCTCTTAAAATCAATTTTGTAAGAAGAGACATGTATATAACAAAAGAGATTATTGATTGGTGAAGATGATGATTGCTTGTTTTCATTCACTATAGTACAATTCTTTCTAAATATTTGACATGATTTAAATGTATATTTACTCGACATTACAATTTATTGGATGGAATTACCGAAAATATTTTCAAAAATACCTTACAATTATACCTAAAAAAAATATTTTTCTTAACATCTATATTACATTTTAGAGTGAATATAATGATTTCAGAAATTTTAACTATATTTTGAATATTACACATATTTGAGGCTTAGATGGGTCAATTATTTCACTTTGCCTTGCCATGCTAACTAGTTAGACTTTAAACAACAATTGTGTACCTATCCTTATCCAGCAGGCACAAAGCTGGTAGGGCCCACCTACCATCTAGACTTACCAACTTTCTAGTGATCAGTGCTTTTTATCTCGTAATTCACCATAGAGGGTTTCTGAACTCCTGCGTCTCCTCTAACATAGTTAAATTATAGTTTGCATGGTAATGTAATTAATCTCAAATACGATGAGCTTGTCAAACAAACTAATCATGTTCTTATTTTTCACTTCCACAAGCTGACTAGTTATAACACCAGGCGTTCTTATTGAAAAACAGGACATATGCACACCTGGAAGCTTTCACACAAATGGATATCCGTCTTTATGTGTCAAATAAATAAATATCTATTTTTATCTAATGTGATGTTTCGAGTGCAGACAAGAGCTGTGTCAAAAATGAATATCTGGAAGAAGAGATCAGCTGCATTTCTGGGATGCCACCGTTTCGTATTAAAGATTTGCCCAGTTTCTTTAATGATGCCACCAATTACATGTTCCAAGATGTAATGACCCAAGCCCAGGCTGCATTTTCAGCAGATTCCCTAATACTTAATACATTTGATGAGCTTGAGGGGCCAGTAATGGAAGCACTCAGGGCAAGACTTCCTGTGTATGGCATTGGTCCTCTGATAGAAGCAGAACAAAAGAATGGACTGCCCAATAATTTTCCGAGTTTATGGACTGAAGAAAAAAGTTGTATGCAATGGCTGGACAATCAGGAGCTTGCTTTTGTTGTTTATGTGTGCTTTGGAAGCATAACAGTTATGTCTGATCAGGAGCTTGTGGAGTTTGCATGGGGTTTAGAGGGAAGCAAGCAGCTCTTTTTGTGGGTCATTCGTCCCGACCTCATTCGTGGAGCTTCTGCTAAGCTACCCACTGAGTTCGTCGAGAAAGTGAAGGGGCGAAGTTTCTTTGCGAGCTGGGTGCCTCAATTGGAAGTGCTCTGCCATCCTTCTGTGGGTGGTTTTTTAACACACAGTGGATGGAACTCCACATTAGAAAGTATCTGTGCAGGTGTGCCCATGATTTGTTGGCCATTTTTTGCAGAGCAGCAAATAAACAGGACATATGTGAGCCAGATTTGGAAGATTGGACTTGCAATGAATGATGTTGTGGAGAGAGGAGAGGTGGAAGAAATGGTGAAGAAGCTGATGATAGGAAAAGAGGGGGAAGAGATGAAGAGGAGAATTTGTGAATTGAGATATGCTTCCAGCAGAGCAGTCAACAAGGGAGGATCTTCTTACAATAATTTGGAGAAAATTTTAATGGAGATGGAGGGAAGAATCAGGATTTGATCTTTTGGGTTGTTTGTGATCTGGGGTTAAATTTGGCGGCCGTTTAGACGTTTTTTAGAATTTTAGACGTAAAATACGGTCGGATTATTTCATCAACTGTAGCACGGGATGGGCGATTCTTTTTTGACCCTGTCATATAAACGTTTAGGTTTAAAATTCAGCCGTTTTTTAATTTAAATATATGTGTTAAGTAACACCTGGGATTATGGGACCATTTAAAAGATTTGGTTTTATAAATAATTACACCTAATTCATTTACTAAGAAAATGAAAGAAAGCAAAATATTAACCCCTGATTACACATTTGTACGCATCTGCAATAAATATTTTGCTTTCTTTCATTTTCTGAGTAAATGAATTAGGTGTAATCAGAAAATGAAAGAAAATGAAAGAAAGCAAAATATTAACCCCTGATTACACATTTGTACGCATCTGCAATAAATATTTTGCTTTCTTTCATTTTCTGAGTAAATGAATTAGGTGTAATCAGAAAATGAAAGAAAGCAAAATATTAACCCCTGATTACACATTTGTACGCATCTGCAATAAATATTTTGCTTTCTTTCATTTTCTGAGTAAATGAATTAGGTGTAATCAGAAAATGAAAGAAAATGAAAGAAAGCAAAATATTAAGAAAATGAAAGAAAGCAATATTAACCCCTGATTACACATTTGTACGCATCTGCAATAAATATTTTGCTTTCTTTCATTTTCTGAGTAAATGAATTAGGTGTAATCAGAAAATGAAAGAAAATGAAAGAAAGCAAAATATTAACCCCTGATTACACATTTGTACGCATCTGCGATAAATATTTTGCTTTCTTTCATTTTCTGAGTAAATGAATTAGGTGTAATCAAAAAATGAAAGAAAAAGAAAGAAAGCAAAATATTAAGAAAATGAAAGAAAGAAAAATATTAACCCTTGATTACACCTAATTCATTTACTCAGAAAATGAAAGAAAGCAAAATATTTATTGCAGATGCGTACAAATGTGTATAAAATATTATTAAAAATTTATTGCCGCCGACCTGCATTGGTTCACCGTTCAATGAAGACTCAACATATTCTTGGCATTAGCTAGGAGCCTAGCTGCCTACGTGTAGAGGAGGTTTCCTGAAAACGAGTGCTACATTTACCATGGCCAGTTAAACTTTAGCACTATGCCAGCACATAATTTACACTTGTTAAACTTTAACACTAAATATCCGCACACAATTTACAAAATAATTGTAAGCTAGGTAGATGGAACATTCTGAAGTTATCCCGGGACCAGAAGTGAAGTGGCTGGTGCAGAGGTGCCAAGTGTCAAAAGTGGCAAGGGACACATCTAGCTGAGTTTGAACGAGACATCATACAACGCCAACAGTTTTCACGCTCTCCAAGTAAGCACAAGGCAATTTTTTATAAAACCAAATCTTTTAAATGGTCCCATAATCCCAGGTGTTACTTAACACATATATTTAAATTAAAAAATGGCTGAATTTTAAACCTAAACGTTTATATGACAGGGTCAAAAAAGAATCGCCCATCCTGTGCTACGGTTGATGAAATAATCCGACCGTATTTTACGTCTAAAATTCTAAAAAACGTCTAAACGGCCGCCAAATTTAACCCCTGGGTGTAATAAGATATGAAAAGATTTCAAACTTCATTTCTTTTTTAACTCACAGAGTCACACACGATGTGTAATTTCACATTGTCAATATCCCACGTGGGATATTAATTCGGATACGACATTCAATAGTGAATAAGGAGTGTGCGTGGGGATGGAGAATTGTAATGCTCTTCACGCTGCTCCTATTGACAAAGATTTGCAGGGCATCCATTGATAATCGATCTGAACTTTAAAGAGACTTCTTTTCTCCCACTTAGAGTGGATGGACGACAAAGTGTAATAGAGTGAAGTTTAGATTCATCAATGCACTTGGGTTCAGTTTGGAGTAGGTGATGATGAACACTAGATTTTTCTTGTCTATTCGTTTGATTCCAGGTATTTGATTTTTGACTCGTCTGAATCAAGAATAATATTGCATAAGCTTTATGGCAAATATTTTTTGGCAGTTAGAATAATTAGTAAGGAAAAAAAAAGCAAAGTCGATTAGAGTGAGGTGGATGTCAGGGAAAGTGTTAACTAGTTAATGAAGGCATGTTGCAACAAGATCAAAACAACTGAACCCGGTCTTTGAAACATGAGAAGACAACATGTTTCGGAATTTTGAGGGGAATTCGTATGCAACAAACACATTTTTTTTGGGAAGAGATTATTTGATAAAAAAGGAGGGCATTGAGAAGAGAAGGAAACACTTTCAAGTAGGTAGTTTAATCTCTTCAATGTTTTATTTTCTTATAAACTGTTGCATTATAAAATAGAATGTAATGTTGGAAATAAGGTTGAAAGGAAAAAAAAAAGTAATAATTGATCATAGATTTCTGGGTATTCAAGTGCATTGTGCACTTTACTCTCTAATGTAGTATCAACTACATTATTTGAACTATAAAATTACAATTTTTTGAACTAAAAAAAAATTGCTTTAATATATTTTACCTAATTTATTGTAATATAAAAATTATGAAAGTTAAAATTAAATAATAAATGTCCTGTGCAAGGTGATATAAGTTTTAAAACCATCACAAAAAATAAAATTGACGGGTAGGGGCGACCGTCAAATTTAACCCCTGTTTGTGATGGTAGAGCCTATCCCTCACGCAAAACGGTTTGTAATATCCATATGTTTTCATTATGCTACCAATTTTCTGCGTCATTGTATCCATCCAATTTTCTGTCTCGCTCTTCTACAATTAGGCTTCCGTAAGTACGTAAACTCAAACTCTTCTACAGGAATGTTGGGACTCCTGATTTAAATTTGATGGCGGTTTACGTGTTTTGTTTTTTTTAGTGTTTTGACGTCTTAAAACATGCTGATGCAGAGTCATTTTTTATATCGATTTATAAATGTGTTACTTTATGATATGCAATATATGTTAAAATTGTCGAAAATCAATCAAAGTAATATTGAAAGTTTGCCGTTAAATTTAAATCCTCTTTGGAAATCTTTAGACTATATTGGGAGTAAAAGGAGGAAAAGCTAAATTACAAACTTTCTATGTAAATTTGAGAGTTTCGGTAAATATAATGTTGAATAGTCGGTTATGGTTGGTGTTGGAATTTTAGGTTCAACATTACAAATCATCCCAAAAAAAAAGAAATTAGATAACAACGTAAAAAAAATAGAAATCCTATGTGGGTGGCACAATGGATACGTTAATAGGGAAAGTTATAAGTGTAAGTGAAAAGAAGATTATGCGAAAAGTAAATTAGTGTTGAGGAAGGGAAAGCAATAACCTTGTTGTATGTGCAAAAGTTTAGGAGATATTAATGTACTATAGAGCAATAAAGTACTCATCTTTTTCATTTTTGAATTTGATATATGGCTTGAGAGTCCTTATAGAGTAGAATTGGAATGTGAAAGGGGTGAAATGTGGATGTTGTTAAGGTAATGAACCTTGGACATTGTTATGAAAGCAAGACATTGTCCTTTTGTACCTCCAATATATGTTATTATTTTATGTAATGCAAGGCCTCAAGTCTTGTGGATTGTCAAAGCATATGCCATTTTTAGAGGAGGGTTCTAGTCGCTACCTTGTGAAATAGGTGGAAGAGGAAAATGGAGGGGGCTATTCACATTGTAGGAGCAAGAGTAATAATGAATTAGGGGATTGAGGGAAGAGAATTTGAAGGATGGGGAAAGTGTTGGAGGGGTCATTTCTTTATTATGTTAAGTCACATATGGAACACATGTTAATTTTACAAACTGCTCAAAGGAAAAAGGGGGTGTGATCCATAAATAATTGAAGCAATGTACTCTAGAGGTAATTATGAAAGTAAGACCTTGTCATTCAACACTCCTAATGTCAAACATTACTTTTTGCAATGTCAATTCGTGTGTTTTTTGGATAGAGCCCACAACATTTTGAGGGGAAATCACTTACGATTATTGTAGGAAATTGTATCTCATGTTGGGGGAACTTGACATCCCATGACATGCCGATGTAGTTGGTGGGTTTGATAACCACAAAACATGGTCGGTTGTGTGGTTTTACACCAGGTTAAATGACAAAATATTTAGCTTGGTCAATTATACCATTGACAAGCATAATTTACGTCCGCAAGTTGATAGTAAGAATAAGCTTTTGCCCCTTACAGATAATAAATGTTGCTTGGAATTAATATTGATTAATGAAAAGTATAACTTTCTTCCATAGATAAAAGTCCATCTATTTTGGGTATGAGGGTCTGTCGTTATGAATTGATTACATTTTTAGGGAATTCAACTAATGACATGCATGGTATTAGAATAATGTGTGTTTGAGCTTATCTAGGGTTAATTATTTTATCTAGAGTAAATTATTTTTTACATAGGGTTAATTATTATTACCTAAGGTAGTGTTGGCGAAATAAATTTTTGTGTTATGAATTATTGAATCTTCACCAACAGTACAAGGCTAAGCCCCTCCCATTCGTGTATGGGGAGACTCCCATTATTGAATGTAAACTATCCTAATTCTGTGGGGTGGTCAATAGATTGGGGATCACATAGGAACGCTCCAATGAACCTGCAACAAAGCACTTGTATGGGTTACAAGGGAGGAATTTACTGTAACATCCCAAAATTTCTTGTAAGTTAAATTAACTATGATTAAGTCTAAACAAGATTAGACGAGATCACCATTGGGTGTAAAATTCATTTGGTTTATCGTATCATGACCCACAACTTCTTCTGCAGGGCATGACACTGCAGAATGAATAACCCCACACCCACCTTGATGATCCTTCCTAAAACATGATTAGGCCTTAATCATAGGTAAAACGGTTTCATAAATGATAGTGAATCTTTCGGTTATTTATATTCCGGTTACTTTATTTTAATCGGTTTTGGTCGTCTTTTGTTTTGTTCAAATTTTGCATGACCGCGATGAATAATTGTCTCTGTTTAATTTGATAATGTTATATCAAGGCAACTTTATGAGAATATTCGAATTATTATTTACGGACTTGGTGATTTTCATATTGGAATGTTTTATATAAACCTAGAAAGTCAACTAATTTTTATGGTAATATATTGTTGGAAATATGTGGACTTGTATTATGAAGGTTAATTTTTAACTTAACCATTAAGTTGGGTAGCAACTAAAGTAAAAAAAAATATATGAAATATATATATATATATATATATATATATATATATATATATATATATATTTATATATTTATATATATATATATATATATATAAGAGGGATTTGACATGTAAGCCAAAAAATTTATTTAGTTATTGAAATTTATGAGTTTAAATAAAGTGAAACACCTTCACATGGCACAAGTGTGGCAACATGCACTAAAACATGTAACCAACATTGGGAAGCCCATAAAATTCTTCAATATGCCGACCCAACTATAGTTCTATCATTATATTTTTCTTGTTATTTTTTCTTTCGTCTATTTTCATTTCCCCCTCCTTCTGGAATACCTGCGTGAATTTTGGAGGAAAGAATGATTCAACTTGTTGGAGTCGGGAAGAGTAGAAGGTTGCCGATTCTGGGTTTACTTCAGGCATGTATAATATTCTCCTTTCTCTACTACATTATTTGTAAAAAAAAAGGAAATACACATTCTATTTTTAATGGCAATCAAGGAAATTGTGGAAAGACTTTTGATTTAATTGTTTGGGAGATGAAGTATGAAAAATAAATTGATGGATTCTGTATTCTTTTTAGTTTTCTTTGTGTGGTTTTAACCTAATCCAGAAAAATACGCAGATGGAGTTTTGGGTTTTGATTAGCAAAAATAAAGTAAAAGGAAGGTTAAAAACTCCTCTACATTATGATAAACAATACCCAAAAGGAAAAGAGTTGGGTTTTTCCTGTACAGGAAGAAGGAAAACGTTTTGTGAATTTGTGTGTTTAAAATCGATTTATGCTTGTGGGTTTTCATTTTGTTAAAACGAAAATTCGGTTGTGTATTTTTCTATAAACAAATCGATTTGGGTATATAAATCGATTTGCATAAAGGAATCGATTCGGGTAACCTAATCAATATGGGTATGAAACCGGTTGGGGTTTTGTATTTTTTCTTCTTGGTTGTTATATGCAAGTCTGATTTTTAATTTATTGAGATCTTTTGAATGATAATTTGTGGATGTCAAAGCTCTTTCATGGGGCTTCATTTTCCAGAAATTTTATTATTATGGACAACTGAATCAGTTCATGTATAAATGAGGGTGTCTTGTTATGTGTGAATAATTTTTAAAAATGACATTTAGCCTGTAACTTCTAGCCTAGCAATATGACTTGGATTCTTGTAAGAATATGATAAAGAAATTGCTTGTCTCGGTAAGGGCATGAAAGCCATGACAACTTGACCAAGATGCACCAAGGAGTAATTGGAGGAATGATTGGGTATTAAAATAATGATATCTTATGAAAGAAATTATTAGTTGTTCTTTTACTTAAAAAAGAAAAGAGTATGTTTAAATGATGTAACCATGGTGCTATTATATTGTTGGGTTGGGATTTTTGTTTTCCCAAATAGAACATGTTAAAGTGATGTCAATATGGTGATATTTGTGCTAATTTGTAGAGATGCTCATTGACTGAAAAAAAAATACTCTTTTTAATCATATTGTTTTTTACGAAGTTATGTAGAAATTTTAAATGTCAAATGCTTATTAATTGAATCTGGAATACAGATGTATTGACCTTTTGTGATTAAAAGGAAACATGATCATGCTGAAATAGAAATTGGTTTTTCTACTTGTGTGCATCCATCGCTGTATCTTTATAGAAATCAGGGTAGTAATACATTTTCAGCTGTATTATCATGTGCTTGTTGATAAAACAATATGATATATCTTTTCATATTTTATTAATGAATTGCATTAGAAAATGAAGTTAATATTCATGCCAGTTCATTTTGAACTGACATCATACCACTGCTCCAGTCTTGCAGGACCATTAGCCGTTACATTCAAATGTGCAGAAATATCATGTCTTGTGAAGTTTTATTGTAGCATGGATCTAAATGAGATACTTGGATTTCAATTGGTGAAAGGATGATATCCTTGAATTTTTAGTTCAATTATTGGGATCTTGGACCCATTGTAAATATTCAAACCTCACTATGTGAGAATTATTATACCGGTTATATATTCCACCTTAACGACATATGTAATATATGATTTTAGTAAAGAGATGATTACTTTGTGTGTAATAATATCTCAATATGAGTAAATGATGAATACTTGAGTTGTGAAATCTTACTTTTTCACAAATTGTTGAATACATTTATTTGATAGTTATCAATGTATGAAGATGATAAATGGGCAATTATTGTAACAATCAATTGTCTTTAATTTCTAAATTAAACAAGATATTTAGTGGCATAACTAATTGAAGGAATAATTAAATATACATGTTTTAATATATATTTAATTCGGATTTTTGGTAAACTTGGTATTAATATGATAAGTTTGTAAATCCTATTGTTTAGAGAATGGAAGAGTATCGTTGTAAAAAGGTAATTTAAGGTTAAAGAATTAAACATCAGGGGAAAAGAGACTAAATGGGATAGTAAATAGATGAAAAGATCCATTAGGCATATTAAGGGATAAGTACATGTGGAATGCTGATATACTTACATTTCAGCATAATGAATGTACTTATCTCATAAAGATCCTAGTTGGCCTTTGACATCTATCTCAATATAAACTCTTGCAAGATAGGTTTAATTGGAAATAAAATAAAAACAAACTATAAACATCTAGATGACTGTGAAAAGGATAGTTGTGAGGTAGTGGAAGACTTAAAACTCATAAGACTAGTGTGTTGTCTTGAGTTTAGCTGTAACTTGCATGGTGGATAACTTTGGCCAAAGTAATGCATTAATGGTTGTGCATTGTCTGATCACCTAGTCCTTCAATTAAATAAAAAAAATTGTCTGTAACATGATCATGGGAAGTTGACATACTGAACATGAGGTAGACAATGGTCGGATATCGGAGTACGAAGTTGGGAAACTAGCTTCGTGGTAGACCCAAGGGCTTTCACATAGTTCCCATGACCTTTAAAAGGTTGAGCCGAAATGCTAGTAAGCATTGTCACTTGAAGTACTGATGAAGGGAGATCGTGGAGATCTTGATACACCCTTCTCAGCTGCACATGGCTTACATGGATGTTATTAGATAGATCAAATGAGCAAAATTGATTAATGAATTTGATTAAATAAATTTGTATAATTGTAGCTGTGTAATTTGTTATTATGTTTATGTGTTAAAATAATTTAAAAAATCCTCATTTTTTAGCTCTTGTAATTTTGAGCGTTACATTTTTGTATCTAAGCCAGAGGCTCAGACACTTGGACATTAATGGGACACACATTCTAATAAAAGTATCCTCTTTTATAAAACAAGAAACTATGGCTAGGCCGGAAACAAGAGCTAGTATGGCAAGTGACAGTGGGGTAAATATTGATGACGTGCCAGATAATATGGCTACTAAGTTAGAAGAAATCCTCAACCTTTTGAATGACACCCGAAACTGAGTTGTTTCCTTAGAACAACAAGGTCAGGGTGGTGAAGAGAATGAGGATCATAGGAATGAGAATCAAGGTGATGAGAAATATGATGATCAACTTGAGCACATGGATGAAAGGGCAAATAAGAAAGCAAGGCTGGCTGTTGAGTTAGCAAGGGACATTAAAAGAATATCCCCACCTAAATTTGATGGTACAACTCTCAGGGATGGTGCTGAAAATTGGCTCTCTTAAATGGAAAAGTATTTTGAGATTAGGGACTTTTCAGAGGAGACAAAAGCAGTATGGGGAGCCTACCAATTGTGCCGTGAAGCATCTTCCTGGTGGGTTAGCTGAAAAATGGAACTAGGAATTGATTCTGGTATAATCACGTGGGAGAAATTCAAGGCCTACTTCCATCAAAGATGGCTACCTCAGCTATACTTTGACCAAAAGATGGCAGAATTCCAAAAATTTAACTCAAGGAAAGCTCTCAGTTACAAAATATTGGGAACGTTTCACTCAATTGTTAAAATATGTTCCTTTGTATCAAAAGGATAAGAAGTTTAGTGTAAGAAAATTTATAATGGGATTAAATCCTAGTATTGGTGGTGAGGTAGATGTTCATGGACCTACCTCGATGGAAACAGTGTTTGAAAAAGCTATCAAGCAAGAACTAAAGCTGTGAAGTATTTAAGCCTCTAAAGAGGAAAACAGAAGGAAAAATAGCAATTTCCAAACATCAATTGCAAATAAACTAGCATGGAAAAAGGGAATCAACAAGTTTAGGCCTATCAATAAAAGAGGAATAGGGGGTAGAACTGTTGTGAATAATAATAAAAATGGGCAACAAGGAACAAGTTTCAACCAGAATAAGATTGAGAGAAAATGACCATTGGGAGGATGTTTTAAGTGTGGTGGTGATCATTTCACTAACAACTATCTGCAAAGAGGACAATGGAATTACCAACAGAAGGGATTCACTATAGTATATAAAGAGGGGCAACAACATAAGATTTATGTTGCAATCCATAATAAGCAAGTGGAAAAGCAAGCGACTCCAATATAAACTTCAGGTAAGATTTTTGGAGAACCTATTTCCATTTTATTTGATTCTGGTTCAACATAATGTTTTGTTTCATCTAAAGTTGTTGATAAATTCAAAATAAGAGCTGGGTACATGGAACACACTTGTACTATACAATATGGAAATAATGTTTTACACAGAGTGAATCAGTGTTTGTTTGAGGCACCACTAGAATTACCTAAGTTCATGACAAGATTAAACCTGTATGTGGCACCTCTTGGATCCTATGATGTTGTCATAGGTATAAATTGGTTAAGTCAACATAATGCAACCTTGGATTGCTTAGGGAAAAGTGTAACCTACTACGATGATCAGCAGAAAACAACAAGTGTTCAAGGTGTTAAAAGAGAGTTTGTCACTAGGTAGATTTCTGCCATATAGCTAAACAAGGCAAAGCAGAAGGGATGCCATCTATATGCTATAAAAATAAGAAATTCGGGATAGGAAATTCAGCCTGAAATTGAAGCATTTCCCATCGTAAGGGAATTTAGAGATGTGTTTCCAAATGAGTTGCTCGAACTTCCACCTAAGCATGAATTTGACTTTACAATAGAGGTCAAACCAGCAACGAAACCAATCTACAAAGCACCATACAAAATGAAAACAACTGAATTAGTTGAGTTGAAAGCTTAATTACATGAATTATTGTCCTTGGGTCTGATTAGACTAAGTATATCACCATGGGGTGCACCGGTTATCTTTGTAAAAAATAAGGATGGGACCCTCAGACTTTGTATTGATTACCAAATTCTCAACAAGGTAACAATGAATAATTGGTACCCATTGCCCCGAATCGATGATCTATTTGATCAAATGGGGGGTGAAAAAGTGTTTTCTAAAATTGATCTTAGATCCAGTTATCATCAACTACGAATCAAGGATGAAGATATCCATAAAACCGCTTTTAGAACAAGGTATGCGCATTACGAGTTTACAGTTTTGCCCTTTGGTCTAACAAATGAACTTGCCGCTTTCATGAACTTGATGAACAACGTGTTTAGGGAATAATTAGACCAATTTTTACTTATCTTTCTCGATGATATATTAATATACTCCAAGAATGAGGAAGAACATGATGAACATTTAAGGATTGTGCTGGGAATTCTCAAAAAACATAAATTATATGGAAAATTATCTAAGTGTGCTTTCTATCAATACGAAGTACAATACTTAGGCCACTTATTAAGTAAAGAAGGAATCTCGGTGGACCCTTCAAAGATCAGTGCCATCATGGAATGGCTAGCACCAAAGGATGTGCATGAAGTGAGAAGTTTTATGGGTCTAGCAGGCTACTATCGAAAGTTCATAAAGGACTTCTCTAGGTTAGCAGGACCTATCACTTCTTTGCAAAAGAAGGGTAAGAATTTTTTTTGGGACAATAAGTGTGAAGAAGCCTTTAATGAGTTAAAAGGTAGACTCACAAGTGCTCCGGTGTTGAAGATTCTGTATCCAAATGGGAACTTCTTAGTGGTAACTGATGCTTCAGGGGAAGGTTTGGGCGGAGTACTACTACAAGATGGGCATGTGGTAGCTTTTGAAAGTAGGAAGTTGAGGGTGCATGAAGTAAATTATGCACCACATGATCTTGAGCTTGTTGCAATTGTTTATGCGCTACAAGTATGGAGACACTATTTGCTAAGAAAACCTTTTGAACTCAAAACAGATCATCTTGGGCTCAAGTACATTTTTATGCAGCCGAATCTAAATACAAGGTAGTGAAGATGGCTGGAGTTCCTAGTAAATTATGAATTTGATATAAATTACATTAAGGGAAAAAAGAATAGGGTAGTTGATGCCTTAAGTCGCAGAAAGTAGATTGCTGCTATAATTACATTAAGAACCCAGTTCAAAGATGAAGTTAAAAATGAGTTAACTAATGACCCCTACTACAATCATGTTAAAAAAACTCTAGAAAAAGATCCAAGGGACAAAAGGTATGATGGTTTCAAGGTGGAAATAGATGGGATTTTGCATTATAACAGCAGAATATATGTACCAGAAGGTAAAGAACTTAGAAATAAAGTCATGAGAGAATTTCATGATGCTCCCTATTCAGGACATCTAGGAGTAACAAAGATGATGACGGACATCAAAAATCAATACTTATGGAAAAAGATGAAAAATAATGTGATTCTTTACGTCTCACAATGCCTGGAATGTCAACAAGTAAATGATGAACATTTACATCCAGCAGGACTATTATATCCTCACAACGTGCCAGAATATAAGTGGCAAGTTATAAGTATGGATTTTATCCAAGGTCTACCTATGTCCCAAAATAAACATGATGTTATACTTGTAGTTGTAGACAAGTTAACTAAAGTGGCACATTTTATAGTAGGTAATTTAACAGATAATTCACCCATGCTGGAAAAAAGGTTTATACAAGAAGTTTTCTGATTACATGGAGTTCTAGAAGTAATAATATCAGACAGGGACTCAAGGATATCTTTCAGATTTTGGCAGACTTTGTACGTTGCCTTAGGGACAAAACTGAACATAAGTTCTGACTACATCCTAAAATTGATGGTTAAACCAAAAGAGTAAATCAAGTGTTATAAGATTTACTAATAATGTATTGCATGGATCAGTAATACAAATGGGAAGAGTATCTTCCCTTGGTTGAATTTTCCTATAATAACACTTACCATTCTTCCATTCAGATGGCTCCTTTTGAGGCCTTATATGGTCGTAGGTGTAGAACACCTATAAGTTGGGATAATCCTAAAGATAGGGTACTAATTGGACCAGAAATGCTTTCGGAAATGGAAAAATAGGTTAAATTAATCCAAGAAAGATTGAAAGAAGCAACAAATAGGAAGAAAAGTTATGTAGATTTAAAAAGAATTGACAAAAATTTTAACGTGGGAGATAAAGTTTTTCTTAGGGTCAAACCTAAAAAGAGTTCCATTTCATTTGGCAAGTCATCCAAACTATATCCTAGGTTTGTAGGACCATTTGAAGTCCTAGAGGTCATTGGACCAGAAGCCTACAAGCTAGCACTCCCTCACGTTCTATCCAAGCTACACAATGTATTTCATGTATCCTTGCTTAAGAAATATGTACCTGATTTAACACGTGTACTTAATTGGGATTCATTGCAGGTTCTGGATCCAGGGGTAATTGCGGTTGATCCTATAAGGATATTAGAAACCTAGAAGTTGCACTTGAGAAACCGTGAGGTTTTACAATGTAGGGTCCAGTGGGACTAATATTTTGAAGAAAGTACCACTTGGGAGAATCTGGAAGATATCCAGACTACTTTTCTGCATCTATTTGACTGATTTTTAAGAACATGTTTTGTTAAAGTACTAAATTTAGTTTTTCTGTAAAAGTGGTAGATAAGAAAATTCTGTACAGATAAGCCTAGAATTATATATTGGGACTAAGATGATTTTTGATTAATAGTTACTGTTGAATATTTTGTTAATGAACCCGAAAAATCTATCGTTTAGGCAGTAATGTATTATGTCTATAGATTATATGTCTGATTTTCTATATGTAAAAGGGTTGTTGTGACCTTTATGATTCAGCTGAAATAATATTGCTACAAATTCTAAGCTGATTTGAAATATATTTATGCAACAAATAATTAATGGGCTAGTTTATCTATTTATCCTAAAATCATCGAGATCTGATGATTATTCTAAGGGGTGGAATATGTAGTATCCCAAAATTTCTTGTAAGTTAAATTAACTACAGTTAATTCTAAACAGGATTAGATGAGATCATCATTGGGTGTAAAATTCATTTGGTTCGTCGTATCATGACCCACAACTTCTGTTGCGGGGCATGACATTGTGGAATAACCCCACACCCACCTTGATGATCCTTCCTAAAACATGATTAGGCCATAATCATAGATAAAATGGTTCATAAATGATACTGAATCTTTCAATTTTTTGTATTCCGGTTACTTTATTTTAATCGATTTGGTCATCTTTTATTTTGTTCAACTTTTGCATGATCGCAATGAATAATTGTCTCTGGTTAATTTGACAATGCTATATCAAGCCAACTTTATGAGAATATTCGAATTATTATTTACGGACTTGGTGATTTTCGTATTGGAATGTTTTATATAAACCTGGAAAGTCAACTAATTCTTATGGTAATATATTGTTGGAAATATGTGGACTTGTATTATTGATCCAGAGGATCCTCACAGAGAAACACTGATCTAAGATCTTCTCAGAATAAGTTGCAGTCATTTTTAAAGCATGGAGAAAAATTATACGATTCCGACGACATCTTGTCTGCAGGAAACAGAGCTTGTTTGCAAAAGTTATAGCCCGCTGAAATTCTTGGGCAACTGGCAAAATTTGGAGTTTTGTGCAGGTTGGACATGTGCACGCTCACCAAGTGTTTCGATTATATTGCGACATTGTGTGACAAAAAAAATGGGTTTTGGAACACCGGTCTGTCATTCTCGGATCCCCGCTATTTACTGGCTGGGGGGCCCTCAGCCAGGTTCAACACACTCGATTATGGAGGGGTGCCTTGGCCTCCTTCTCATTTAATTATTAAACCAACTTGTGTATATAAACTCCTATAATTTCCTTTGCGCTATGCATGTAGGACTATTAGACATGCATTATTTAAATTATGTAATTTCCCACGCATTTTTTATTAACTACCATATTCCACGCATTATCCTTAAAACTTTCCACACATTGCATATTCATTATACCACATTCCACGCATTCTCCTTAGCTAACTGTACTGCCTTTGATTTTGGCGCCTAAAAATAACAGCATACATGATTCATGACCCACAGCTTAAGCTGCAGGGCATGACATTGCGCCCCACCTAACATTCCATGGACCTTATGATGGCTCTTAAGCCACTTAAACAATGCGCCCACCTAACATTTAAAACCTCTTCCAAGATTTTATGCGCCAAATGTTTGCCTAAGGAGAAGGAGAGAGAAGTGAAGGGGATTGGAACAACTGACCTCCCAAGCAAAAGTATAGGCACCTAACCATTGTGCCAGCTATTTGGAAATAGTATAAAAGGAGTGATATTGTATTTGTATAGCATTTCGGACTGTGTGAAAATATTGTAATGCTCATAACTTGAGCTAGGAGTTTTGGAGGAGATGTAAAAAGCAACCCCTGTTATTTTTTACAGAGGAAGACTGTGAGAAGGTCAAAATTTTGTAGAATTCTTTGTAAAGATTATTTTCAAGATTTTAATAGATCGGTCCCATTCAACCGGACCCAGAGACGTATGGCCTCAAGCGCCGAACTCTGTTATCAATTCTTGCGTCAAATTGCTGGTGAATCCTCTTCATTTCTTTCAATATTTACACAGTACTTGGTGATTTTTGTATTGGAATGTTTTATATAAACCTAGAAAGCAAACTAATTTTTTATGGTAATATATTGTTGGAAATATGTGGACTTGTATTATGAAGATTAATTTTAACTTAACCATTAAGATGGGTAACAACTAAAGTAAAAAAATGCATATTTAATATTAATTAGTATATGTATATACTAGAGGGATTTGGCATGTAAGCCAAAAGTTTTATTTAGTTATTGAAATTTATGGGTTTCATAAAGTGAAACACCTTCACATGGCACAAGTGTGCGGCATGCACTGAAACACGTACCAGCATTGGGAAGCCCAAAAATTCTTCAATATGCCGCCTAACTATATTTCTTTCATTATATTTTTCTGTTATATTTCCTTCATCTATTTTCATTCTCTCCTTCTGGAATACCTACATGGGTTTTGGAGGAAAGAAGGATTCAACTTCTTGGAGAAGAAAGAGTAGAAGGTTGTCGATTCTAAGTTTACTTCAGGCATGAATATCTTCTCCTTTCTCTACTGCATTATTTGTAAAAAATGAGGAAATACAGTTTCTATTTTTAATGGCAATCAAGGAAGTTGTGGACAACTTTTGATTTAAATGTTTGGAGATGAAGTATGAAAAGGAAATTGATGGATTCTGTATTCTTTTTAGTTTTCTTTGTGTGGTTTTAACCTAACCCAAAAAAATATGCAAATAGCGTTTTGCATTTTGATCAACAAAAATAAAGTAAAAGAAAGGTTAAAAATTCCTTCTCTGCATTATAATAAATTATACCCAAAAGGAAAAGGGTTGGGTTTTTCCTATACACGAAGAAGGAAAATGTTTTGTGAATTTGTGTGTTTAAAATCAATTTATACTTGTTGGTTTTCATTTTGTTAAACTAAAATTTGGTTGTGTTTTTTCTGTAAACAAATTGATTTGGGTATACAAATCAGTTTGCATAAAGGAATCGATTTGGGTAACCCAATCAATATGGGTATGCAACCGGTTGGGGTTTTGTATTTTTCTTCTTGGTTGTTATATGCAGGTCTGATTTTTAATTTATTGAGATCTTTTGAATGATAATTTATGGGTGTCAAAGCTCTTGCATGGGGCTCCATTTTCTAGAAATTTTATTATTATGGACCACTAAATCGGTTCATGTATAAATGAGGGTGTCTTGTTATGTGTGAAGAATAATAAAAAAGGCATTTAGCTTGTAATTTCCAACTTGGCAATATGACTTGGATTCTTGTAAGACTGTGAAAAAGAAATTGCTTGTTTTTGTAAGGGCATGAAATCCAGGACAACTCGATCGGGATGCACCAAGGAGTAATGGGAGGCAAGATTGGGTTTAAAATAATGATATCTTATGAAAGAAATTATTAGCTGTTCTTTTACAAAAAAAAGAAAAGAGTATGTTTAAATGATGTAACCATGGTGCTGCTATATTGTTGGTTCTGGATAGAACATGTTAAAGTGATGTAAATATGGTGATATTTGTGCTAATTTGTAGAGATGCTCATTGAATGAAAAAAAATACTCTTCTTAATCATATTGTTTTTACGAAGTTATGTAGAAATTTTATATGTCAAATGCTTATTGATTAAGCTGTAATACGGATGTATTGACCTTTGTGATTAGAGGGAAACATGATCATTGAAATAGAAATTGGTTGTTCTATTGTGCACATCCATAGCTGTATCTTTATAGAAACCAGGTAGTAATACATTTTCAACTGTATTATCATGTGCTTGTTGATAAAACAACATGTATATCCTTTCATATTTTATTAATTAATTGCATTAGAAAATGGAGTTAATATTTATGCTAGTTCATTTTGAACTGACATCATACCACTATTCCAGTCTTGTAGGACCATTAGCCATTACATTCGGATGTGCGGAACCTCATGTCTTGTGAAGTTTTATCGTAGCATGGATCTAAATGAGATACTTGTATTTCAATTGGTGAAAAGATGATATCCTTGAAATTTTGGCTGAATTAGTGGGATCTTGGACCCATTGTAAATATTCAAACCTCATTATGGGAGAATTATTATACTAGTTATATATTTCTCCTTAACGACATATGTAATATATGATTTTAATAAAGAGATGATTACCTTGTGTGTAATAATATCTCAATATGAGTAAATGATGAATACTTGAGTTGTGAAATCTTACTTTTCACAAATTGTTGAATACATTTATTTGATAGTTATCAATGTATGAAACTGATAATTGGGAAATTATTGTAACAATCAATTATCTTTAATTTCTAAATTAAATAAGCTATTTAGTGGTGTAGCTAATCGAAGGAATAATTAAATATACATATTTTAATATATATTTAATTTAGCCTTTTGGTAAACTTGGTATTAATATGATAAGTTTGTAAATCCTGTTGTTTAGAGAATGGAAGAGTATCATTGTAAAAAGGTAATTTAAGGTTAAAGAATTAAACATCAGGGAAAAAGAGACTAAATGGGATAGTAAATAGATGAAAAGATCCATTAGGCATATTAAGGGATAAGTACATGCAAAATGCTGATATAGTTACATTTCAGCATAACGAATGTACTTATCTCATAAAGATCCTAGTTGGCCTTTGGCATCTATCTCAATATAAAATCTTGCAAGATAGGTTTAATTGGCATTAAAATTAAAACAAACTATAAAGATCTAGATAACTGTGAAAGGGATAGTTGTGAGGTGGAAGAAGACTTAAAACTCATAAGACTAGTGTGTTGTCTTGAGTTTAGCCGTAACTTGCACGATGGATAACTTTGGCCAAAGTAATGCATTGATGGCTCTGTTTTGTCTGATTACCTAGTCCTTTAATTAGATTAAAAAATTGTCTATAACCTGATCATGGGAAGTTGAAATACTGAACATGAGGTAGAAAATGGTCAGATAATGGAATATAATTTCGGGAAACTAGCTTCATGGTAGACCCAATGACTTGCACATAGTTCCCATGACTTTTACAAGGTTGAGCCAAAATGATAGTAATCATTGTCACTCGAAGTAGTGACGAAGGGGGATCGAGGAGATTTGGATACACCCATCTCAGCCACACATGGCTTACATGGATGTTATCAAATAGATCAAAAGAGAAAAATTGATTAATGAATTTGATTAAATAAATTTGTATGATTGCAGCTATGTAATTTTTTATTATGTTTATGTGTTAAAAAAAAATCCTCATTTTTCATCTCTTGTAACTTTGTGTGTTACATTTACAATGATGTGGGGTAAAGGGGATTTGGAGAAATAAGGAGAGAGAGGGTTATTGTTGTGAGTAGGCACTAACAACATTCACACACAATGAACAAAGTAAGTCCAGATCTAATTAGAAGAACAAAACAATGAAAACCATGATTTAAGACATAACAAATCATAGACATAAACTTCTATTGATTCATTTATCAAAGGCGCAGAAACCTTTCTTGGTTTTACAAGATTATCATATATGCAAAGTTGGAAAGAGAGAATGATTTAATTTAATTTGAATTAAATCTTAATATTTCAAAGTCACTATTGAACCAAATGATATATAAATACTGAAATGTAGAAATGACACAAGCAAGCTAAAATTTGAAATATGGAACCCTAAACAATAGATAGAGAAAGATGACTTAGCTGATCTACACTCAATCTAAGACTGATCTGGACTGGGAAAATCATTGAATAGGATGGGAAGAGTGTTGCAACTACTCACAGTAAATTATGGAATGCATGAATGAGGCTAGACACGAGCACCCATGGAAGCACGAGAGTGCCCAGGTGTTAGTGACCAGATCTAGGCTTTGGTGTCTGGGCAGGTACTCAGGTTCTGATTTTTTTTGGAATTTCTTTGCTCCAATATTCATTTTTTCACTCCGAATTTACTTTTAGGGTTCCAATCAGACATGTAACCTACAAAAAAAATGTATACTTGCACATGTCCAAAAACCACATCAAATATAATAAAAAAGATGCAGAATGTGGAGTCAGAATGACCCTGGTTATCACCCCAAGAGTGAATTTACAACCGAGCACTACACTACATCTCAAACTCCATGTAGTTCCTATGAATGGATCAATGATGTCAATGAATAATTCCCTCTTTCTTTCAACCAATCCATGAAACACTTTCATGCTTTTCTAACCCTTTTGTACCTGATGAGAGCTTGAAACAATTACCCATACAATGTAACCATGATGATCCTTCCACCTATGAAACATAGTGACTAATGAAATGTGAGACCAAAAACCTTTGAACCTTTAAATGATGATCAATTTTTCATCCCTCTTAACTCAAAACCCTCTAAAACTGCTCTATCTCCTTCTTAGCTCATGTACGCACTCATATGCACTTATTAAATCATATGACTTGAAAGTTCACACTCTTTACCCCTACTAGATCATCATGACACTACCTCTACCATTATTACATGGTCCTTAAGACCTCAACTTTTCTTAAGCATCACTCATTCATGTACATTCCTCAAAACATCTCTTTGGCTTCACATACACACCTTATAATGCAACTTAGGTCAATTAACCTAGTAGCTTCTTCCTATGATCTTCTAAACTTCTCATGCCTCTTCTCTAGATCCCTCTGACCTCTTCAAACACTTCCTCTTGCTTGCTCACTTCTTTATTTCTCACAATCAACTATAAAAAATACATACACTCATGACTATATGCAAGCTACTTGCCACAATACCATATAGGTCAAAAAAAGACTATATGACCATGTAAGGTCAGTCATATTCAACATGAATATAAAATTTACACATTCATACAAGTTACATACAAGGACCATATAGGTTAGCCTAAGCCTTGCAACAAAAACTTGCTCAATTAGGCCTAATAGTTAGGTCTTCACTTCCAATAGTCACATTTTGAAATTCAATGACACAAGGTAGCTCTACCAAGACTCCATCAGCTCTGGGCACTTCAGTAACATCCTCTCACAACCATTAACAAGAACAAGTACCTTTGAAACCTCCATCTTCAATATGGATCACACCATAAGACAAGTTCCATCAATTAGCTCTTAAGCACCTAATTATTCACTCTCAAAAAATGGGTTGGTTTACACCTCAAATCAAGTTGTCAAGACACATATGGCACATCACTTGAAAGGTAGAGCCTAAAACAAGTTTTCATGCATTTCCTTCATATTATTGACCTAAAACTTTGGCACAAAAATCTGGAATGGCCTGCTCCATGATTTTCAATTCCCATTCATGATTTCTTACTTTTGAAACTCACCATACTACCTGGTTCTCCCATGCATTTTTTCCTTGTATTCTGTGTCTTTCTTCAAAGGACCTTTAACATGTACTATGCATGTGAACCATGATCTTGTAAACCTTCCACACATGCTCTGCAATGTCACAGTACTCCTCACAAGGTTACACTGACTTTCCTCGGCCTACTTTCCTTCATACCTCACACCGTGCTTGCACTAGGTCTAGGACTAAGCCTTGTTATGTTTACTTCAACCCATGCCATACTGAAACTAACCTTGATATCACCTTGTAGACATACACACACCTCATAAACATCTCTCTAAACATGTTCCACACCATATAAACCTTTTACCACCTCTGGAGCTCATACACAACACTTTGTTTACTTGAACCATGCATCAAGAACATGCACTCACTCATAGACGCCATGCCACTTCACCAATGTAATACTTCATGACACAAAAATAGGGCACTACCAATCAACCTTCATATTTCTCGATGATTGAATCCTCATGGTAACTCATATGCCACTTGGACACCCTTTGCCATCAATGCAACTTGACATCAATGACAACACCAATAAAACTATGTTCAACAAGTGTTTTGATTTGTTATGTATTATAAGGAATTTCAAGAGTGTATATATTTGAGCATTTTTTGTTTCCTTTGCGAGTTGTGAGGTTTGTAAAATCTATTTTTGACACATCTAACACTCCTACAAATTTCAGTAAACAATCCAAAAGGACCCAAAACATAAACAATGACTATATTTTTTTGCCAAAATAGACATCAATTGTAGAATTCAAACTCTAAAATCTTTAGGCTGAATTATGTAATCCTTAAAAGTACATATGTATTGACTATATTAGATTATAAAAAACTATCTCCTAAACAATGACTCATGGAGTTGTGAGACTAGTTCCATAAGGTGCAGAGTGACCCTAATTTCTTATATTTACTAAAATAAATTTAAAGTATAAGAAACAATAAAGTATAAATAATAATAAATTAAAAACTTATACTTAAACATGCCGCAAACACATATAATGCCTATATTATAAGAAATATGTATGCATTATAATGCGTACACATTATAGCGCATCTGTGTTCCCTTATGTATGAACCCAAACTGTGATTTTACAGGCTTGGAATTTCTTTGATTTCCCAAACCTGTGCCTTAGACCTGTAACAACAAAACAACCTACATGTTTTTTACACAACATGCAAAAACTCACCTTTTACCATGATAAATCCTACAAAAATGATTGCTATCTTTCCTAAAAATTTTCCTACAACATCAAGAAAATTATCCTCTTTCTAAATATATACATTTTTATATTTTTCTAACTATTCTAAGGTTTCCATTTATATTTATTTCAAACTATGTCTTTTATACCTCTATTTTTAGTGATTGTAAACACTTATCTTTTATCAAGTATCTTTTATTTCACTTCTCCAAATTGAAAAAAATATAGTCCCAAACTAGGACTAATTCTATACATATTAAAAAAATCTAAGTTTTGATATTTTTGAGGTAGTTAGTGGGGGCACAACCGGCTATTTGTTATTTTTTAATTTTCAAAATCTTAGTACTTGAAAAATCATAAATAAATAAGTACTCACTAAAAAATCTTTAAAAAATTCTATCCCAAAATAGATGTTCCGATCTATCTTTCTACCAAAGGGTTTTCAAAAATACTAAATAGTACTAAAAAATAGGGGAGTGGAGGGCACTGTCGACTGTCTATTATGTATTTTACAAAAACAAGAGAACCTACTGGAATTTTAGATATTTGACCCATTTACACTTAAACATTTTAAAAAAAATAGTAGTAAAGAAACTAGACTCGAAATGTTACAATTCATGTTCTTATAACATCTTCAAATTTTGTGTGTAACTATCTCAAATAACTCGTAAAAGTTGAAGTTTTTTATTTTTCAGAAAAAAAGTGTCCACTTAAGACCCCCCATTTCCATGCACTTATCTAGTACCACTTGGTGAAGGATGGTAAGAACTACATCATTGCAGCCTTTGTAGGAGACTAAAATATCTCTTTGGTAAGTGTCATGGAAGCCCGAAATTTTATTAATGCCAATGGGAAATTTACATTACTTATTTTAAGGGATATGTCCGAAGATGAGGTTATTATATCTAAGACCACTTGTAGCATGTTTCCTAACAAGGAGTAGACACAAATAAAAGAGTTGGTTCAAGATTTCAGAGAAGTATTCCAAGAGTCTATGGGGTTTCCTCTGGTTAGGCCCATTGAGCATGAGCTACAATTGGTACCCGATAGTCCACTTCCAAAACTATGATTGTACATGCAGTCCTTGAAGGATTCCAATAAGGTAAGAAAATGGTTGCCATCTTGAATTAAGCAAGGTATAGTTTTTCCTAGCACTTCTCCATGTGGTTCTCCTTTTGTTTTAGTACCTAAGAAATATGGTTAATAGAGAATGCGTGTTAATTATAGGGATTTAAACAAAATACCCATAAAAAATAGACACCCTCTTCCTCACATTGATAATTCGTTGGATCAGTTACAACATTCTAAGTATTTTACTAAGCTTGATTTAAAATTTGGGTATCACCGGGTGAGAATCAAGGAATATGACATCTGGAAAAAAACGTTCAAGACCAAGTAAGGGTTATATCAATGGTTGGTATTATCATTAGGGATATGCAATGCACCAACTACCTTTATGAGGTTACTGAATGAGGTAATGATATTGTTTATTGATTTAATTTTCATTGTGTACTTGGATAACATTTTGGTTTTTAGCAGAACTTTTGAAGAACATATTAACCATTTACATCAAGTTTTGCAAGTTCTTAAGGAGAACCGATTATTTTTTATTGAGAAGTGTGAGTTTTCTCAACAATTGCTTGTATTTTTGGGGCATGTGGTTAGATATGAAGAGATGAGGATTGATCCGGATAAGGTTGAGGCCATTTTGAATTGGCCTACACCATCTAGTTTTACCAAGACCAAGATTTTCTTTGATGTAGTTCAGTATATAAGGAATTTCATTAAGAACGTATCTTCCATAGTAGTTCTGCTACATTCAGTGAAAATAGGTGGTAAGGCTTTTGATTGGGGTAAGAACCAAAAAATTTATTATGAGTCATTTAAATACAAGATTAGTCATGCTCCAGTTTTGGCATTACCTAACTTACATACACATTTCGAATTGAAAATTGATGCCAGTGACTACGCTATGGGGGTTGTCCTACTTCAAGGAGGTAGTCCCGTATGTTATCATTTTGAATTATTTCATGGTGAAATTATGAATTATTATACATATGAAAAAGAATTGTATGCTCTTCTACAAGCAGAAAAGAAATGGAAACATTATTTGATGGGTAAAGAAACTATCATACACAAGGATCACCAACCTCTTGAATATTTGTAGGCTCATAATAAACTTCAGCATGCTAGACACTAAAAATTGATGGGTTTTTTTACGAAAAATTCCATTTTATTATCAAATATAAGAAATGTGTGACTAACCAGTTAGTTGATATGTTATCTAGACCTCCTTTGATTTCAGTTATGGGCACATTAAACCTTCTTGAGCCTTTTGTGTGTGAAGCATATCATGAAGGTTACAAGTAGGATCTAGATTTTAGAGAGATATTTGAGCAGAAAACTCCAAGTGAGGGTTTTTCACATAAGGGATAATACTACATCCAGGAGGGGTTTCTCTATAAGAATGATAAAATTTGTGTGCCTAAGGGGTTAAGAGTTCAATTGATGAAATAAACACACACTTCTAAGGTAGTTGTTCACTTTGGTGTGACAAATACTATATAACACTTATAGAGGTATGTCTATTGGCCAAACATGCAAGGATAAGTTGTTAAATTCAACAAGGGTTGTGTTTGATGTACTACAAGTAAGCATAATAAAAAATGTTGGGGGTTATATATGCCATTACCAATTCCTTCTTAGCCACATGAAAGACTCTCCATGGATTTTGTGGGAGGTTTTCCTACTTCCATGAAAGGTCGTGATTACATTTTTGTGGTAGTATACTGATTTACCATAATGTGTATTTTCATTCCTTGCAAGAAGACCATCAAGACCAATGATGCAACTTACTTATTTTTTATTGATGTGTGGGTTGACTTTGGTTTTCCGAACTCTATTATATCAGACATGGACTCACGGTTCATAGGAAATTTTTGGTCTACTTTGTGGGAGAAGATGGATATTAAGCTGAAGAGGTCTACCAATTTTCATCCATAGATAGATTGGAAAAATGAAGTTTTAAACCATACTTTGGTTCAAATATTGTGAGAGTACAACAAGAAACATCTGAGGACTTTGGGTGAGGATTTGGGATGAGAATTTCATATATATCCAACATTTTTATAATAGGGCAGTTCATGCTTATACGAGTAAGACTCCTTTTGAAACATGTTTTGGTTATTTTCCTAAGAGTGATTTTGATATTGTTTTGAGATTGCCATGAAGAGACAACGGAAAACTGGATCTGGAGACCCGCAAATTTGAAAGGCTCATTGAAAAAATTCAACAGATACACCTCCAGGTATATGATAAGTTGAAAGAGTCATAGGTTAAATACAAAGCGTGACATGATCAACATAGAACTCAACATTATTTCATTTTTGGTGATAAGGTATGGTTGTACTTGAGTTGAGAAAGGCTACATGAAAATGTTAAAAAACTCAAAACTCTTCGTTACGACCCATTTGAAAATCTAGAAAAAGTGGGTAAGAATGCATTTCACTTAGATTTTCCTCCTCATATGAGAATCTAAATTCAGTTGTGGATGTTGAGACTTTATTACTCTTAGAGCCCTCCAGGTTAGATAAGAAATAATATGGTTTATTTCTACCATAAATAAAATATATTACATAAGTTGATTTGTCAATGAGAAGATTTGATCGTATCAGTCCCAACTTTCAATAATTGATCTTTATGGTGCTTTCCCCATCAATTGAAATGATTAAATTCCTTTTTATTCATGGAATATTGAGGATCTATTTATCCATTCATACTTGGGGTTTTTTACTTCCACATGGTGTAAATATATTAAGAAGTCATTTTGTACTATTTTTCCAGAAATGTTGGTAACTAGTAGTGATCAATTCATATCTCTTTTGGATGATATTGCAAAGGATTGGAATAATAATTTGAATATTTGTGGGCACTCTCTCATCAATTTTGGACACTCTATTGAGGATATTGCTCCAGATAGTCAGTTGAAATTGGAGGAAGATGTGGTATTGCAGCGAAAAGAGAAGACAACACAACAAGGAGTGCAAGACAAGTGGTTGATTGGTTTGAAAGAAAAATGACCTACCAAAGCTAAGTGGTATCCCAAAGAAGGTGTGGGGAATAAATTTCCTCACGTCATCAGTCCTTGAAGATTTTAGGAACATAAAAATCTCAAATTGGGGAGGTATGATCAAAAATAGATATGAAAAGACCCAATTCTATGTATTCTCATTATTGATACTTATAGTGCATATTCTTGGCATGTTCTTAATATGAGAAAATGGTCAATTCATGTTTTGTGTGATCCAAACACCTTTGAATGACCCTAAGAAGACCATTATTGTACTGCAAACTCCTAGATGTTGGTATCATCCTCCAAATTCCCAGACACCTCCTCCACATACCTCCTCTATACACCTTCCACCTCCTCCATACACCTTCCGCCTCCTCCTAACGCTTGACACCTCTTCTAGATGCCTGAATGGGAATACAACCAGTTGTAAATGGTTGGGATTCCCAGGTTGGTTCGTTTCACCTTCCCAAATTGGTTTGTTTCACCTTCCCCTCCATCCTTGGGTAGAGAAACTATAAGTACAAATTCAATTCTTCATTCAAGCAAGTGATTTTGGAGTGAATTCAAGTGTGAGAAAAAAGAAGTCGGAGTTATTTCTTGTTTTGTTTATTTAGAGCAGAGTTCTTCATTGTTAAGGATTGTAAGCAAGCAAATACAATAGAAGGATATTGAATGCATCTTGAAGGCCAATTTTTTGTAGTAACTTTGTATTTTGGAGAGTTACATCGTGAAAGGGAAGAACATTGCTTACCTAACTGGATTTTTTACCCATAGGGTTTTCTCCAGGATAAATCTTGTGTCTTCAATGTTTTCTATCTCTCATTTTGTAGTATTTTGTGAATGTTTAGTGCACATTATATTGGTGGAAAGGCACTTAGTCAATTTATCATTTATTATCACAACATATGATCTATTTATTGTTTAAAATAAGCAATTTACAGATCAAGAAACAACACTGAAACCATCAACACCATTACATGTTCGAGGAGCTCCATAATGCTTTTCTAGAGGCTCTAAAATGTTTCCATGGTTATGGATGGGTGATGACACTTAATGAAAAATTTATATTGAGTAACGGTACACAAATGGAAAAGAAAAAGGATGTAGGAAAAGTGATAGGAATGAAATTTATGATACCTAAATGCATTTAGATGCATCTACAAAATATGAGCATATAATGAAATTACTACATATATATTGAAAAATGAGTGTCAATGTTTCCTTTGAATACACCATATTCCATGGAAAAAATTACAACCATATATTAAATAAATATTTAGTCATTAAAGTGTTTAAGGTAGAGACAATAATTTCTAAGCACATATGAGTTGCTAAACGAATTTATGTTAGGATAGGGTCTATTCAATTAACATATTCGATATATATTCAGTAATTTTAGAGCATATTAAAATTTTGAATGCATAGTAGAAAATGAATTCTTTATAGTTGTGTATTTAATGTATGTCAAGTAATTACAATGTATATTGAACCAGTTAATACAAAAGTAATTATTGATATTTAGATATTAACTACCTAAGAAACAAAACACTTATGTATATTTATATACTCTTTATCTATTATGATAAATTTGATCCAATGTATATCTAAATTGTCTTTACATATTGTTTGCGAGGGAATTTGCCAGGTGGAAAAATTTGTGAAATCCTTGCCAACGCTCTGGGAATCCAAGTCCCTCTACTTAATCGGTGCAACTGTCGTGTATGCATGTGTGAGAAAGCGTGGATTTCTATGGTGGCCTTTCGGCCAGGGATCCAAAAGGGGAACTCCACTGACCCTGTGACAAATGCTTGCAGTTATCTGCAAGGGGGTAATTTGCTATGAAGGTGGGAAAGGGAGTGAGAAAAGAGGTAGGAGAACTAATGTTGCAGGTAGAAAATCAGATTCCTGCACGCACTAGTTAGAAACTTCAACACATGCATTTATGAGAAGAGACAACCCTGCAAATGATAACAAGATGAGATACGATTGTGAACTCAAAGTTTCTAAAATATCCTCATCAAAGAGGCTACAAAATCCTTCTTCTTGTATTGATGCTTAAACAGAAGTTGTACATAATGTGGGAGTGGAATAAATTTGAGAATGGAGGAGAGTAGAATAAAATGGATATCTCCTTTTCTTTCTCTAAGTACAATGCACTCATGAGTTTACAAGATCAATTTTCAACGTCTTACAATGGTGTGAAGAAGCCATTAAATGTATTGTAAGAAACAGTTAGAACTTCTTCTTTGTTAGCAAGAAACAATTTACAATATTTTCAATCATTCACGTCCATTCAGATTCTTGATTCGTGAAGAAATTCCAATGGCGAGAAAAACCAGACTTTTCATAATGCAGCCATTATACTCATTTTGTAACTTTGAATTTGAACTGTTCATCTTTCCTTTGAAAATTTAAACTAGAGTCGTCCACATGGGAGAAATTTACTAGAGCGGGCATGGAGGATTCCTTTTGCATTTTGTGACTTTATAGAGATTTGGAATTTTGGAAAATTTTGGCCCACTCACCCACTTTTGATATGGTCTTGACACATGGCCTCACTTGAGTGGAGACAGAGTCACGGGCCACTTTTATAATTTTATCTTTTTTCAATGCGGGCTCAAAAACACAAATTACTCTGTCGGCCCACCCACTTGCTTTGGCCTTCGTTGCGGGCTTAATATTTGAATTTTTCCCTTGGCGTGGGCGGGGCTGTGGGTCACTATTTAACTTTAAGCCCCTTTAATGAAAACAAGGATCAAATTCTCAAATCTCCCCAACGGCCCGATTCTTCACCTTGACTTTCTATTCTAGCTTAATATTTGACTTTCTCCCTTATAGCATGATCGGGGCTGCAGGCCACTTTATGCCTTTTAGCCCTTTTTACAAAAAGGCTCAAAACCTCAAGGTTCTCCACCGACCCGCTTCCCTGCTTTGAATTTCAATGCGGGTTCAACATTTGAATTTTTCCTCATAGCATGATCAAGGCTACGAGTCACTTTATGACTTTTAGCCCTTTTTACAAAAGGCTCCACAACACAAATTTCTCCACCGGCCCATCTCCCCACTTTGACCTTTGATGCGGGATTAATATTTGATTTTTTCCTTTTTGTTTTGTGGGGAAGAAAACACCTGTCATTCACGACTGTGGAAAAATGCAGAGAAGAAGAAAACTCCACCATTTTGCGCCCAATTTTCAAAATTCTTTCGTGAACCAATGAATTGAAAACAATACAAGGTTTTATGATCCATGGCCATAGAAAGATTTATAATTTCATTCAAATGAGGAAAACAATTAAATTTTCATGTGTCCAGACAGGAAAATGGAAAATTTATCAAAATGTGCAGACTAGAGAGTTTTAACAACTTCAAAGCATGAATTTATCTATCTTTTCAGACTTTCAACTTTACTTGAACAGTTCTGGAGGGAGTGAGCTCAATTTTTTTAAATTTTACTTAAAAAATGAGGGGGGGATTTTGAGGGCAACAATAGCTGGCTCTAGCTTGGGGACATGACATGGACTGAGCATAGTGAAGACATGACATAGGAATATAGAATCTCAATCTCTAGACCCTATAATTCATTGACTAGTGCCTTATCCATTGGGCCTTGCAGAGTCATATACAACTTCAAGAAAGAAAGATTAGAAGAAGGAAAAACACAAGCACACAATAAGAAGGAAACACATGAAAAGCAATAGAAGGGGAAACAAAACCACACATGGAAAGGGAAACACACTTATGGTACAATGCGGGGGAACAACCCGATTTCACTCATGATACAATTTCAAGTATTGCCCACTCTGAGGAAATTCTAGTGGTGTTCCATCCAAATAGTAGAGAAGAAAATCATTCTCGCCATAAGCTTCATGAATCTGGAATGGGCCGAGCCATAATGAATCGAAATTTCCATGGTTTCCTTTTGGTTCTCTTCTCTTGTCCCATAGCAGGATGAAGTCTCTAACTTTGAATTCTCTTGCCTTGGCCTTCTTATCAAAAATCTTCTTTACTTTCAATTGGTGCTCCTTAATGCGATCCACCACTTGGAGTCTATTTTCTTCTAGCTTGTCACGAAAGAGGATCCTCTTGTCAATGGAATCCTTGTACTAACCATCTTCTATTGCCTGTAGCAGCTTAAGAGATGGAATCTTGATCGTGAGAGGAATTTCTGCTTCGACTCCATACAACGGTTGGAATGGTGACATACCTATTTCCTTATTGGGAGTGAACCTATCCACACACAATGTGTCATACAACATTTTGTGCCAATTCCTTTGATTCTCATTTATAAGCTTGCGGAAAATGGTCACAATTTTCTTGTTGCTTGATTCAAACTTTCCATTTCCTTATGGATAGTAGTTAGAAGAATGAGATAGGGAGATTCCATAGCTATAGAAAAAATTGGTCAGCTCTCTTGAAGAGAAATAGGTAGCATTATCTACTACAATCTTCTGTGGCACTCCAAAATGGACTATGATAATCTCCTTAATGAAGTTGCATACTGTTTCAGTGTTGGCTTGTTTGGCCAGAATGGCTTCCACCCATTTGATGAAGTAGTCTATTGTTGTGACTACGTAGGTGTGCCTTGTGCTTGAGTGAGGGTTCAGAACACCAATGAAGTCCAACCCCTACTGTTGAAATGGTTCTTCAATAACCACATGCCTGAGTGGTAATGCAGTGAGTTGTGGTCTTCCAATGAACTGTTGGCATGCTTTGCATTTAGAAACCCAATCTTGAGTGTCTTCAAAGATGGTGGGAAAATAATACCTTCCTCAAAGGATCTTGTGTGTAGTGGCCATTGCCGAAAAATGTCCACCACATGCTTGCTCATGGTATGCTTTAAAAAACTTTTCTTGTTGCTCTTTACCTACGCACTTGAGGAAACAACCATCCAAGGCTCTTTTGTAAAGCACATGATTCTAGTTTACAAATCTAGCTGCCTTCAGCTTGAGTGTTCTCCTTTTCTTATAATCAAGATGGGGAGGGAATTATCCATAAGTTAGGTAATAGGAAATATCAACATACCACTCATTAGTAGTGGTGACAAAGAGAATCTGTGGGTTGTCTTCTGAACAAGTTGAGCAAGCACAATTTTCTTCGCCATGTTGAACTTTGAATGTTTCATCTTCAGCAATCAACTTGTGCAAGCCATTTCCCCTTACCAGATTGGAGGGTCAAATATCCAAGTCATATTCTTGAGTCTTCGCAATCCAATTTCCTCTTTTAGCTCTGGGATCCTGCTGTGTCAAAATGGACTTGATTGCACTGCCGGGGACTATCACCACTGTATGGGAATTGAGGATGTAAAACCTGAATTTTTTTACTGCCTTCACCACTGCATAGGAATGATTCTCCAATTGGTTATATTTTAGCTCATGATTTTTCAAAGGACAACTCATGAAAGCAATAGGTGCTTCCACGCCTTCATCATTTTTCTGAACGATAACGACAACGAGTGTATGTTCTGATGCATAACAATACATGATGAATTCTTTGTTAAAATATGGAGATACAAGAGTCAGAGCCTTGGCAATGGATTTCTTGATCTCTTCAAATGTTTCCTTCCCTTCATTGTTCCATTTGAAGTTTTCTTGTGGTTTCATCATGGAAGTGATGTGTTTCATCAACTCAGCAAACTCAGGCACAAAATGACGAAGAAAGATCACCTTTCCGAAGAATGAATGAAATCCTTTCTTGCTTGTCGGTAGGGCTAATGCTTGAATGGATCTAATCCTCTCAGGATCAATGTGTGCTCCATGTTTGTTCATAATGTGCCCCAATAACTTGCCTTATGTGACTCCAAAAATACACTTTTTTGGATTTAGTTATATGCCATGTTTCCTACACCTTGCAAGTACCAATTCTAAGTGATAGATATGATCTCCCCTCTTCTTTGAAAATACTGTGAGATCATCAAGATATATGACAGTGCATTACTTTATATCTTTGAAGGCCAAATCCATCACCCTTTAGGATGTAGCTCCTGCATTGATTAGGCTAAAAGACATTTTTCTGTAGGCAAAAGTGCCCCAAGGTGTTGTAAAGGTTGTCTTGATGCGGTCCTCATCTGCCACTTTGATTTGATTATATCCTGAGAATCCATCAAGTAATGAAAGAATTTCAGATCCAGTGACTGCTTACATGATATGGTCCATGATAGGAAGAGGATAATTTTCCTTTAGTGAAGCCTAGTTTAGGTTGCAAAAATCTAAAGATATCCTTATTTCACCATTCTTCTTCCGCACTGGCACAATGTTAGCCACCCATGTTGAATGGTGGATGGGAAAGATAATCCTTGCATTAAGCATCTTCATTACCTCTTCCTTGATGGTATCAACAATCTTTGGGTTGTACGGTATTTGTTTATGTCTAAAGGGCTTAACACCTTACTTTAAAGGAATTGAGTGATGCATTTCCTTTGGTTGGAAGGATTTGAGTTCATCATACGAGTAGGCCAAGACATCTGAGTATTTCTTGAGTAATGCAAAAAACCTTCTTTTTTCTTTAGATGAACAACATTTTTCAATATTGACCATCCTTAGCTCCTCCGGGGTACCAATGTTTTCTTTATCAAAATCAGCTAGGCACCGAGAAGATTCCTTTTCTTTCTCTTGAATGAATCTGTCATGTTTGTCAAAGAGGTCTTCTAAAGAGATTAGGCCTTTGGGAATTTTGTTCCCTTTCAATTTGATTACTCCCTGATCATCAATCCATTCAATTCCTTCTTTCTCTTCTTTGGGGACTGCTTCTCGGTGTGGATTTTCACCTCCTTCGAAGAAGAGATTATTGAATTTATCCCTTTTCTCTAAAAAGGCTAGAATTTGGTTATCATCATTGAAGACTTGCCAATGATTTGAATTGTCTAGTACACTAGGCTTGAATACCATTTCGATGGTCACTTTGTCTTTACCAAAAGAAGGATGAGGTGTCACTAGGGAAGATGACACTACAAGAGAATAATCCTTTTCATTATGTTCCCTTGGAATAGCTTAAATGGAAAATGCATCAAAATATTCAATGCAGTCACACACTTGGTTTCTGTAATGTCGGAGTCTTGGATTCTTCATCTGATATTATTGGCGGACCTGCTTTACTACAACCTCTACATCACCTCAGCATCTCAGTTTCTTGATTCCCATGTCCTCTGTTGCACTCATGCCTAAGAGTAGGGCTTCATACTCTGCAATGTTATTTATATTATCAAATTGCAGCTTGTAGGCAAATGGGTACAACTCATTGGAAGGAGATTACAATACTACACCAGCTCTCGAGCCCGCACTGGAATGAATACCATAAAATTCCATTGTCCAAATTTTATCTTCATCTTCCTCCATGAGAAATGGAAAGTGTTTGTACCCAAATTGATTCTCCCTCAGAAGCTAAGCAACATCACAGGTTTGATAGGAAGCTTAGAGACAAGCAGATCATGTTGTATGTTGTTTTGTATCCAGGGAAGAAATGCAGCTTGCTCTTTGTCACTCAGATATGGAGAAATGGATAGCACCCTTAAGAGGATTTGATCTATCGTCACTAATTTATGGTTGTTCCTTTCAACCAGGGTGAGAGGACCCTTTTGTAGCCTGCTGTTTGTGGAGGAGATGGAGATTTCCTTCCTTGTAAAGTTATTAAGAAGACCTTGAAGAAAATATGATCAATACAACAAAACCTAACTCTCACGAGTTATCACCTTAGATAATGTAGATATTTTCTAAGAAAGGCTCAGACTACTAAAGACAATGAAAAATTGATTGCTTCTGCATGTTTTGGTAATAGAAATTATGCATCTGTACACATATGGGACAAACAGGGGTACTCATTTGATTGGGTATCGGGGACGAATATTAGACCATGTTAGAAGGTGGAAAATAAAACCATAGCCATGCACCTAAAAGAGCAAGATGATGAGCTGTCTAATTGCAAACACAATATTAAAAATTCGTCGTTTTTTTTCCACGATCCATACTACATCTCAAATGTACCTAACCACACTCACGTGTTCACCCGTTCACTCACTCGCTTTGGATTAACTAATGCACCTGTAGCTTTTATGAACTTAATGAATAATATCTTTATTTTTAAATGAATTTTTTGTGGGAGGTGAGGCAGAATGAACTTGACTCGCTAGATCTTTGAGATATTTTACAAAAACGAAGGCTTAACAAACAGAATGCTTCAAAGCAACTAAAATGTTACTCTAACTAGAAGGTGTGCTTCAATGGATGCCAAGATCAACACGTTTTCACACAAAATTTAAGAATCCAAAATGAAGGCTCAAATTGAAAAACTTAATTAAACATTATCAACCTCTATTTCATCATGCCTAAGATAACCTCAAAGGCTAACAAAAAATCTTATAATCATGCTAGGACTACAGTTATTTTAATTTTTTTTATTTCACTATCAAATGAAAGCTCTTCTGATAAATGAAATTGCAAATGCCACCAAACTATCACAAGGATAAGATCTTGTGTGATTCATAAAGATTTCAATGTAAGATTGTAATGGGAACAAGAAAAACTATTTGTAGACATTCAGAAATGAAGCAGACATGATTTTTCCCAAAATCAACATGAATTAACTTGAATTTGATTAAATTCATCAGCAGGGGAAATTTTCTAGAACAATCTCATAGCTTGTCAATGGTTGTATGCTTGCAACCACCTTGACATGATCAAATTTAACACAAAAAAGCTAAACAGGTTTCTCAGAAAGATGGGCTCTGTCAAACTCTTCTTTTAGGAATTAAATCTCGACCTCTAACACTCCAACCATTTGCACGAAAAATTCATGCAATTTATAACGTTTTTCTACAACAAAGTTTTCCCCCCAAAAACAAAAAGCATTCAAAGTACCATTACTTGTTACGATTTTGATCGTGATTCCTAGAATCAGATTTACAAAAAGGTTGTTAGGTGATCAGAGGGAAAATCTCTTCAAATATCTCCAGCATTCAATTCTTTCATCTGGTAGATCACTCTTCATCTCATGCGCCAACTACTTCCTCCTCTAATCTGTCAAATCTAGTTGTTTGCGTGCCAAGGAAGGAAAAAATTGGAAGATCAGATCAAACCAGATAGTCAGATCACATCGTAATGGTAAAAGACGTTTTCAGATCCTCCCCACTAAACCAACATATCAAATTAATTCTCCTCTCTATTCGGCGTGTAGGAGACATCAAGAAATCATGAAGGCTCACATCTCCAAGAGATTTGGAGTAAAAATGGTGGAAAATTAGATACAGATGCACAGTTGCCGTTGATTTCTATTTTGAATTTGGACCATCCACGTGGGAGATTCAGAGTTAAAATGGGCCTGGGGATTCCTTTTTACCTTTTACAACTTTTTAAAAAAATGTAAAATTTCTCATTTTTCTCCACCTCTCTACCTTTGAAAAATGAGCCTGACACGTGTCCCAATGTGGGTCCCAGCGGAAATGCGCTTCCTTTTTACACTTTAACCCCTTTTTCCATAAAAGGAAAATTTTCCAAATTTCCAATGAAAGTCCGCACCTTTCCTGTTGTCTTTCAAATAAAATTTTGACTATCCTTTATTGGTCTTGCGGGTCATTTTGATGATTTTAACATTTTTGACAATAAGAGGCAAAAAAACCAAGTTGCCTCTGATGGCCCGCTTCCCCGCCTTTTGAATTTTCAAACTACCACGAGTCTCAATGGCGCATCTTGAGATGGTCCTCAAAGGTAGAGACCCTGAATGAGCGTGGGTGCACCACATGTCCTAGCTCGGTAGAATTTTTTTAAAAGTTGAAGGCTCAGTAGAAGGCGCCATGTGTCTAGGGTCTGAGGCAGTCTCCTTTGGCTGTTGAAAAGTCTGAGCAAAGGACAAAGTGAGCGGAAGCCTCCAAGTGTCCTCCTAGCGCTTCTTCAAAATAAAACTCAAGCGCTGGTCCCCAAACATGCGCGGTCCCTCCACGTGTCCCATGCCTCTCAAAATTGTTTGAAAAGTCTAAGTATGGGAAGACCCGGTGGAAATCTCCATGTGTCTTCATGGCACAACTTCAAGATGGTGCCCAAGAGTAGAGTCCCTGAATGAGTGTGGACTCACCATGTGTCCATGGCCCGCCAAAATGTACCGGATGCATGAAAAATTTGTCTAAGTTTGGGAAAAATAGCAAAATCCTCCACATGTCCTCTCAGTGCAACTCCAAGGCCAAACCAAAAGGTGAATTTTCAAACGAGCATCGTTCCTCCATGTGGACAAGTTTTGGGTCGAGGTGAGCCAAAAAAATTTTAGAGTGCCCCGCCAAGCCGCATCCAACCAAAAAGGGCCACGCTTCCACTGATGCAAAGATGTAAATTTGATAGGGAAAACGCACCCGTCAAACCGTAAAAATGTAGGAAAGAAACTATTTGAGCCTGGAGATGAATTTTTCTTCAAGGATAGAGAATTTGGAAATGTTACAGGGTTCAAACATTATCCCTTGAGCCGCATCTATTCATGTTTCCTCAGGTATTTGGGACAAAAATGACAAGGACAACAACACCTGATTACGAAAAATGGAAAGAAAAGGAACAACCCGAGTTTTACACCCAATTCTAAGACTCCTTTAGATGGAGAGAGAGACAAAAAACCAATTCTGAATCTTTAAGTGATCCTTGACCTAGGAAGGGACTGATCATGGAAACCAAATGGAAGACAAAGTATTTTCAAGCACAACATGGGGAGATAAAAATGTGATAGAGGTCGGGTGTATCTTCTATCTGCTAGCTTGAAAATCTATGCTCTTCTTTGCATTGTTGGAATTTTTCTTTGCCTCTCCAATTCAGTAGTGCGTTCTTCTTCAAGGTCTAAAATTCTCGTGGCAATGAAGTAGTGATTGGTACTTTTTCTATTATTTCAGATAGCTTCCCTCAAATCTGAAGCAACGTCTTCTTGGATGTGGAAGAGCAATTCGGGTCTTTCAATAGGAGGGTTTCCCGGAATAGCCATGATTTGAATCCATGTGGCTCATATTGCCATTCAAATTCCAAAAATTTTCTTTTTTTTTTTTGAATTTTCTGACCTTGTGGTCACATTCAGGTGTAGATGCTACTAAATCTACCCCACGGTGGGCACCAAAAACTGTTAGCAAGGAAATTTTCCAGGTGGAAAAATTTGTGAATTCCTTGCCAATGCTCTGGGAATCTAAGTCCCTCTACTTAACCGGTGTAGTTGTTGTGTATGCATGCACGAGAAAGCTTGGATTTCTGTGGTGGCCTTTCGGCCGGGGATCCAACAGGGGCACTCCATTGACCCTACAGAAAAGGCTTGCAGTTATCTGCAAGCGGGGAATTTTCTATGAATGTGGGAAAGGGAGTGAGAAAAGAGGTAGGGGAACTAATGTTGCAGGTAGAAAATCATATTCCTGCATGCACTAGTTAGAAACTTCAACACATGCATTTATGAGAAGAAACAACCTTGCAAATGGCAACAAGACGAGATAAGATTGTGAACTCAAAGTTTCTAAAATATCCTCATCAAAGATGCTACAAAATCCTTCTTCTTGTATTGATGCTTCAATAGAAGTTGTACATAATGTAGGAATGGAAGAAATTTGAGAATGGAGGAAAGTAGAAGAAAATGGCTATCTCCTTTGCTTTCTCTAAGTACAATGCACTCTGAGTTTACAAGATCAATTGCCAACCTCTTACAATGGCGTGAAGAATATATTAAATATCTTATGAGAAATGGTTACAAATTCTTCTTTGTTAGCAAGAAATGGTTTACAATATTTTCAATCATTTGCATCCGTTTAGATTCTTGATTCGTGAAGAAATGCCAATGGCGAGAAAAATCAGACTTTTCATAATGCAGTCATTACACTCATTTTGTAACTTTGAATTTGAACCATTCATCTTTCCTTTGAAACTTTAAACCAGAGTCGTCCACGTGGGAGAAATTTACTGGAGTGGGTGTGGAGGATTCCTTTTGCATTTTGAGACTTTATAGAGATTTGACATTTTGGAACATTTTGGCCCGCTCACCCACTTTTGATATGGTCTTGACATGTGGCCTCACTTGAGTGGAGATAGATTCGTGGGCCACTTTTATAATTTTACCTTTTTTCAATGTGGGCTCAAAAACACAAATTTCTTCGCTAGCCCACCCACCTGCTTTGACCTTCGATGCAGGCTTAATATTTGAATTTTTCCCTTAGCGTGGACGGGGTTGCAGGTCACTTTTTAACTTTAAGCCCCTTTAATGAAAACAAGGCTCAAATTCTCATATCTCCTCGATGGCCCACTTCACCACCTTGACTTTCTATTCGGGATTAATATTTAACTTTTTCCCTTATAGCATGATCGGGGCTGCAGGCCACTTTATGCCTTTTAGCCCTTTTTACAAAAAGGCTCAAAACCTCAAGGTTCTTCGCCGACCTGCTTCCCCACTTTGAATTTCAATGCAAGCTCAACAGTTGAATTTTTCCTCATAGCATGATCGGGGCTACATGCTCAATAGTTGGCTTTTTCCTCATAGCATGATCGGGGTTGCAGGTCACTTTATGATTTTGATCCCTTTTTACAAAAAGGCTCAAAAACACAAATTTCTCCACCGGCGCACCTCCCCGCTTTGACCTTCGATGCGGGCTTAATATTTGAATTTTTCCTTTTTGTTTGGCGAGGAAGAAAATGCCTGTCATTCACGACTATGGAAAAATGTAGAGAAGAAGAAAACTCCACCATTTCGCGCCTGATTTTCAAATTTATTTTGTGAACCAAGGAATTGAAAACAATACAAGGTTTGATGATCCATGGCCATAGAAAGATTGACAATTTCATTCAAATTAGGAAAACAATAAAATTTTCACGTGTCCAGATAGGAAAATGGAAAATTTATCAAAACGTGTAGACTGGAGAGTTTAAACAACTTCAAAGCATGAATTTCTCTATCTTTTCGGACTTCCAACTTTACATGAGCACTTCTGGAGGGCGTGATCTCAAAATTTTCGAATTTGACTTAAAAAACAAGGGGGGGATTTTGAGGGTGACATTACATATGTAAGCATTTGTTAGCTATTATGGTAACTGTGATTCAAAGTATATTCAATAATAACACTTTATATTCATAACATACACTGAAATAACTCAATAAATAATGAAAATAAGAACATACATTGAAATAACTCAGTATATACTAAAAATATAAGAGGCCACACATTCTATATGCAATAGTTCAAGGTGTATGCATGAAAATACCTTAAGTTTGACATTGAATACACCATTTCAACTTAGTTTTTGGCGAATGAAAGATTATATAAGAATATGCATTGAAACCATTATATTAAAAACACATTTGTAATTTTGGTATTGCTTATGAGCGCTCTCATTGCATAAAACTTGTACATAATTGATAAAAAAACCATTGAAATCTTGTCCCACATGATGATCCACTTAACAATTTGAAATAGGGAGCACTATAGGGTGTGAAACGGTGTCAAAATCATCTGAGACATGATGTATTCATTCAAAAATGACACTCTGGGAGAGGGACCAATAGGTGAACATGGTCCAATAGCTGACATGAGTCTTGATCACATAATACCCAATAGTTGTTATAGTACCAATTCATAGTTGTCATAGTACTATCTAGTGGTTATTTATTTTTGGCATAATAATTATGTAGAGTAGCCAATCACATCATGACATGTAAGAACTCTCACCCATGTACAAGAATTAAAAATTCAATGTTTAATCATTATCACTCATATTCAAGTATTGGTCTCCACCATGGTTGTAGTGTAACTCAAATTTATTATTTCAAATCAATTCAAAATATGGTTTTCCCTCCAATTAAACATTCTAAAGAACACATATAAGTTAAGACAAATTTGAACTATATGTTGGTGAAAAAATCATGACCCCACATGTTAAACATTTGATTTTGTGGAACCCTTAACTTAGGGTGTAGCACTACTAGCCCCTCTCCCTATTGCAAGTTCAAATGGGCTCCAACATGTTCATCTATAGGCTCCAAAATATGGAGGAATATGGGTGGACGACGGAAGTTAATGGGAGCATTGAGTGGAGTAATGGTGTGTAGCTAGAAATGAAAGAAGAGACAAACATAGTGATAGGCATAATTACCAAATACGATACTTTGGAGGAAAAATACTATATTTTTCCACTTTTATATTGTTACCACAAAAAAACACAAGTGAAGTTCTTTTTACATATGATTTTTTTAGTTTAAATTAATTCAAAATAGTTATACACAAAACAAATATAATTAATTAGTATTTTTTATTAAATATATTTTGAATTTATCTTTGACAACACTTGTTTTCAAACATTTTTTTAATAATTTGTTTGGCATATGACTATTATGATATCACTAATTGTGATTTTTGTAAAATCGTTTTTGAATTGTTAAAAAATATTATATTTTTTAAATATATAACTTACTGTATTTTTTTTCTGTATTTATCATATTTTTACGATAGAATTTTTTTCCATATTTTAAGTCCACGGTATTCTACACTTCGTACGAAAGTTTCTACCTTGGTGATAGGGATAAAATGAATGAGGCTTGACGTGTTTAAGTTTACCTATGGATGCTTGTCTCTCTATGTGCCATGTTGAACCTTATATATTTTTACCTTGGAGGGTTTAGCCGTTAATTCGCTGTCCAAAATTGGGTTTTCAATATGCTTCAACTTTTAGGCCCGCTATATGGCGCATGGTGTGTCACTGAAGTAGGACAACCACATTTTTATAATTGCAAGAAAATATCAGCGATTGGTGACTGCCAGTGGTTACCCTCCACTGAAATTTCACTTATGTATGGTGAACAAAGAGCTCCCCCATGACCCATCCACCATTGCTATCTACCAGAAAGGTGATGTCATCATTTTCTCCGAAAAGGCTTGTTCATGTGGCTCGAAGCGAAGTGACGTGGAGGGTCTTCAAAATTTGAATTACTGGAAAATGTTCCCCTACTTCAAACTCCTAATGTACCCATGTGGTAATCACGACACCATCACCCAAATTATAGTCTTTTCCTCTGCATCATCCCTCTAGTAATCACACGAACTTATTATAATAATCCCCCATCACATGCCCTATCACGTTTTTCGTTGGAATAGAGAGAAGAATCACATTTAAGGAAGGAATGTTAGAGTTTTGTGTCCAAATCCTTTGAGCCCGTCGGTCGCCACTGTTAGTAGGAGATGGATTATCTTTGTTGAAGGTGCTCGAAGCCGGAGAAAGGAGTAGCACACAGATTCCATTCCCATTTCCCGTAAGTTCTCATACCAAATATTTCGTGTTATCTGTGTCAGTGGTAGTGTTTTATTATTTGCATTCACTTTCTTTCTTTCTTTCTATATTGGTATGACTCTGTCTTGTGCCTGCCATATGGATGCCCACCTTATCATGCCTTCCTAAATTGTATGTTTCTATGATTTCACCCTTTCCAACAACAAAATAATATTGTTAAGGGTGTAGCAAAAGATCCATGGACAAATAACAATGTCTTCAGATTTTTAACAAGTCAATAAAATAATTCACATTTCTTTTCTTTTTAACTCTTGAAACTTGATTTCTATTTTCTAAAATAATTTGTCTTTTATACAAAATATAAATAGCACCTTCCCAATTAGTTGGTAACCTAGTTCATCAATCTTCCTAAAAAAAATCTAAGACAAACCTACCAGGTATGAGATCTAACCCTTCCGTTCTTAGCAGCTAATACCGCTATGACTGTGGATTATATCAGTGCCAAATGAGATCAAATGAGGTGAAAATTTATGTGGGCTCATTGCAAGATTCACAGTGTTTAACATGAATGAAACATCACTCTCATATTTTAAGAATGTAGCACACCCAATGATCTGATATTGTACCGAACAAGTGAGATAACCATAAAACACATTAATATCAAGCTCAATCCAAACTGGTTATGTGCAAAAAAACTAATGGCATTTTTAATAAAATCTATAGTGGTTAAAGGGAAATCCAAATAGGACATCTAGCTTGGTAAATATAGAATTATTGCCCCTTAAAAATTTCCATAATTATGAACTTTTTCAGATAGAAATTATATACCCCTCAATAAAATTCCTTAATGAATAAAATGAATTGAAATTCATCGAATGAAAGGGAAATGAATAGAATGAGAAAACTCATCAAATTGATATGTTGCTCTACAAATTACAGCCTCGAGTCGGTTCGACTCATTTCCTTGCCTTCCCAAAAAATGGAGCATGTGAACTATTTGACAAAATGTCTCTACAAAATGGTTGGAAAAATATGGTATGTGAACTGTTTGACAAAATGTCTTTGTGAAATGTTTGAAAAAATGTCTCCAGTGAATCATTTGGCCCAATTCCTCAAGGAATCTCTTCAAAATGTTTGACTAATTTCTTACTATAATTGAATTTATAGTCTCCATTTTTTATACCTTCAAATAGTCTCTATTGTTTGATTGTTTTCATACGGCCAATTTTTGGTGAGCAAGATTGGCATTTTGGTGAACTTGAGTGATGAAACCACATTAAAATTCATGACTGCTTATTCATAACTGAAAAATAATGTTTAAGTTATGGATGTGTTATGCCTTTTCAAATTTAAACTCTTTCAAATACATGTTTAAGTTATGGATGTACATGTTTTGTCAAGTTTTATTTGTGAGGAGGTATTAGTGATAGACCAAAAATTATAAAATGTGGGACACAATAATATACATTAATTCACATTCCATTTGTAGATCTTATTAGAGGGAGGATATCCACACTTATTAGTAGGGAGAAAAGTAATTTTAGGGATTACTACACGTGAATGTGAAGAGGTGACCAAGGATAAGAATATTTTGTGAAGTAATATATAAAAATTGAACCTTGAATGTAATCAACCAATGACAAGAAAATATAACAAGGAAGAAGTCTAGGTAAGGTCAATGAACTAATGGAAATTGTATGTGGTCATAAGGTAGGTATATGAAACATGGGAAGAGTCTTACATACTATATAGTGTTGGAATAAGGAAAGGTGTCATAAATAAGTTTACATGAATACTAGCTCAAATGATAGCCCTCTAAAAATGACCGAGTTAGCAAGGGATTATTGTTAGTCCCTACTACTTTGAGAGTATGGTCATAGAATAACTGAGAACTAGGCTAGTTTGCTAAGAGAATTTATATGGAAGAGTTCACTTCTAAGATAAAATTGGGAAGATAAGATATGAAAAAGTAAGAAATACCACAAATACAATGATACTAAAGTAAGGTAAGACATTAGTACCCAAAGTGATCAAAGTAAGACAATTTACTAGATATTTTATAAGGGTGGTTAATGGTTGAATTCATTATAAATAAGGAATGTAGAGGCTTGAAATAACATGAGTGCACACATTTAACAGATGGTTACCAAAGAAATATAACAAGGTCCAAGTCTTCCAAGAAGAAAATGAAAGTGATATAGTAGAAACCAGGGTGAGGATTTCATAATCTATTCTTACATATGCGAGTCTAAACTTAACTTGAATGTGAGTTGAGTTATATGACATGATTCTTCAATTAAAGGAGAATAAATAATACTCAAAAAGGTGAATATCCCATCCTTTCTTGATGTTTGAGGTATGCATGAGTTTAAATAACTTGAATAATTTTTTTTCATTGAATGGCGATGTCCGTTTCCATTGTAGCTTTGCATCACATATGAGATGAATACATTACATCCCATTACACCATTTCGTTATAAATGTGCTCTCTCATATAGACTCAGAACCAGTTTACAACAAGAACACTCAAAACTATGCATCATCTATTGTCTATTCACACTCTATATCCATAAAACAAGAATGTGCTACATTTATTTCTATGGTGGTGAATTTCCCTTCACTGAATACACGCACCTTCCTGATAATAGGTGTGTTTAAAATAGCTTGGATGATTTTTACAACCTGTGATAATAAAAGACTAAGTTGAATATACATCAGATCCTTTATTCCTAATATTAGCCTGATCCATGCATGTCCCTTTTATTTTCTCTACATATGCTTTTCCTAATTATAGCTCCTTTGTGTGCATCCCAAACTATACTATTAACATTAAATCTATAATTAAGCTTGTTATCTTTAGGTTTGAATTTGTAGTTAAATTTTCCCAGAAATTTGGATGTAGGTGTATTAGGACCAGAAAATGCATATTTATGTTTTTTCAACATAAGGATCCTAACCTCTCACTACTTTAAAGTGTGACATAGCTCAAAAAAACACCCAAATTTTTCAAACATGATTGATTCTTGTAACGGATACACAAGTATTTGAGAAAATAAATATTGAATCTTATTGAGTAGATAGTCTATTTTAGTAAGAATATTCATATGGCACAAAATGTAGTCACCAATTTGTTCATTAGAGCCTTGTTGTATCTTTTTTATTTGAGCATATGAAATATTTTCTCCAATGTTATAAAAAATTATGCCAGGAATTTATCATCTAACTAATTAAAATCCTCGATGGAAGGCATGGGTAGATCATAGAACCAATGTAATTAATAACCTTTAGGCTTTAAGAAAAATATTGGTAAGTAATTGATCATTGTAAGTATAGTCTAAGAAAGTGACATGAAAGGATAAAATTTGAACTACTTGGGATCACATTTTCCCTCATAAATAGGAAGCTTAAGAGATAAAAATCCAAGCGGAAAAGGATAAAAATCCACTTTAGGTGCAAGTGGATTGTTAAGTAATTGAGTAGAATCCATAAAATTATAAGGCTTGAACATACGTGCATGTAATTTTAACACTTGAGCTTGTAAATGTTTACAAATATGCTTAAGGGTGTGTGTAATAGAAGTGAATTAAGAATTCCCATGGGTATGCACAAAAGATCTAGGAATATGATGCAAGCATCCATGATAATTATAGTTTTCATTATTATTATTAATTAATATATTTGAAACTGTTTTTTTTTCTTACTATTTTTATTTTTTGGTAAAAAGGCAGAAATTTGATGTCATATCTATTACCTAATACTTTGTAAATACAATAAATAATGTTAACAAATCTATGTGCTTGATATACACAATTAGGACACATATAACATGAAACTTTGTATGAAGTACAAATATATCGAACAATTGGTTGGAAGTTTCTTTTCTAAACGAATGACATGGTCAAATATTTTTCTTAGTATATAGACACTAAATAATTAGTTTTTAGTGTGAACTAGTTTATTATTGTGGTATTATTGTATTCACGTATTTGTTTATATAAATGATAGAGGATTCTATTAATTTATACAATTTGTGTTTATTAATCATTGGTATGAGACTAGTTAATTATGTTGACTAGTTAAAAATATCTATTACCTAATACTGGTGAAAATAGGAACAAATTTATGTTCTCGATATACACATGGATGGCTTAATAAAAAAATTGTGGTTGAAGCCAAGTTTTTACATAGTTTCTTGGGAATGTGTGGAGTATGGCCCAAGATAATGGTCTAGAAAGATGGCAAAAACAACCTGACAGGGTCCATGTTCTATGGTTAGTAAATTTAAATAGGTTACATCAAGGACTCAACATGTGATGTCGATATATTGCAATGCTCCACATGTCTTGAAATCTATAGTGTCATGTGACATGCACAAGTGAAATCCCTAAAAATTATTGTGTTCTAAGTAACTTCAAAACACTAGGAGTGACATTGCAAAAAACAAAAGTAAATAGACACTAAATAATATTGTGAACTAGACTTTATTATTGTCTATATTTTGTCTAGTATATAGACACTAAATAATAGTGTGAACTATTTTATTATTATGGTATTATTGTATTCACGTATTTGTTAATAAATGATAGAGGATTCAATAATTTCTACAATTTGTGTTTATTAATCACTGGTATGAGACTAGTTAATTATGTTGATATTATGTTGGTATTGGTTAAATATGCATGCGATCTTCGAGCTGTTAGTTCTAATTTCATTTCTCTTAGCTGTGTTAAATTAAATACATTAGGAAAAATTTGATTTCTTGGATGCGTTATAATTGTAAATATTGTGAATGTGGACATCATTTGTATATATATATTATTAGTTGTTAAATATTGGTAATTTTAATGTTGTGAAGGTTTAATGAAAGTTTAAGATATAAAAATTATGTGATATCATACTCTGACTCTCAATTCGGCATATAGGGGAAAGTGCCTCTGTAAAGATAGGAATCAGTGCGTCCTGAAGGGGCTTGCCCCTTAGGATGCCACATCAATACGCCCAACTATTGTTGCATGATGAAGGGGCTTGCCCCTTAGAATTCTGCATCGATAGTTGGGTGGTATACTGCGCTGAGCAGAGGTTTTTAAAGTCATCTACCGACCTTCCACTCAGAAATGCACCCTCCCGTAATATTACAACCGTCCCTTTTGCAATTGATGGTTGTGATATTGTGGGAGGGTGCATCTTGGGTGAAGGATAGCCACTGACATTTATTGATACTTGAATTTGTCATGGATATTAGATTTCTGATGTTGTGATTATTTTATCATATTGGATGACGTATATTAGATTTGACATGTATCGTACAAACATTAATTGTATATTTATGTTTGCATGTGTGTTGTTGTATTCAGTTTTTCTTTTGCGTGGTGAAAATGAATACACGAAATCTCAATTCCTCCTAATATCGTAGGGATAATGTTGAAAAATCCCAAATTCCAAAGGGAGGAATGCTTCAGGAGGTCCACATTTGTGGTCTATATAGACCATCATCAACAGAATAAGCCACCCAAATTGGAAACTGCAGCCATGGTTAAGGACCGACTTAATTTGCCAGAAATTTCTGTTATTTATTTGTCTAAGTTCCACCTATAGGGCCCCATTCGCGAGGGTATGGTCTAGCTTATGACATGATGAATGATTCCCAGAAGTATGAGCCTCCACATAAGCTAAGGAATATGGGAGTTCCAGTCATAAAACCAGTGATAGATCCAAAAAATTGTGCAAAAAATATTGCACATGGAAGCAACTCCAAGTTTGCTGCTAAAAACAAAAAAATAGTTACTGCTTTTATATAAAAAACTTATGACGTGTTTGAAAAAAACCCATATAAATATTTAATTTTTGTCGAATGTTGATTCACACCAACTTAAATATATTTCATTTTGTTGTTCGAATATATTATTGATTCACACGAGCTTAAATATTAAATATGTTTTGCATTGGATTAAATATGTTTTCCTTAGTATTAATATGTGTTTCTATGGATTATATTTTTTAAATTACTAATTTTTAGATATTTTATAGCAAGTTTAGATTATTAAAATTCATTTATGTTAAAATTCTATTTAGGTACCAAATTTTGAATGGTAACGATTTTCTAATTCACTAAGTATGGGTTATGATCATTTGTCCAATTTAGGTTTGTACTGGTGCAATTATCATTTCCAATCATTTACGGTATTCATATGGGCCCCCTTTGATTATTTACTTATTTTTTTAATTATCTTGTGTAGTTCTAAGACTTTTTCTAGTTCAATGTACTTGATAAGGAACTTAAGTCCAAAAGTTTTTGGTAGACTACATGTTTATGAGAAAAGAGTCCCCGTTCTCTTCGAAATTTATCCATGTGACCCTTGGTCTACCTTATTCACAATTTTTGATAGTCATATACCAGTTTGTTTTTTTGTGTGTAAAGAGTGTTCTAATATGAGTTCAACTCATATAGAGATGCACCTATACCCTACTTAATATACATAGTATAGAAAAGTAGTATTGTTTGAAAAGGAGTTAATTCTAGAGAATTCGAGTACTCATTGAAGCATGTAATTTTAATACTAGATATACATTACAATGGTTTTTTAGTGAATAAACTATGAAAATTATTGGAATTTCGTTCACAATACTATAGGCTATTGATGGACTTGTTAAATATCAAGAAAGATTAGTCTATTTGATAAAATGAAAACCCTAAAACATATTAGTGTTTCCTTATGGTTTAAACTTCAGCATCCCATTTAGGGAAAGCTAAAGAAGTACATTTTACCATTGATGTTTGTATTAAAAAATTCAACTGTGAAGTGTTCATTCTATTTTTTTGTATGTTTTCTTACAATATATTTTTGTCCATTGTAAAGGTAAATTTGGAGATTGGAAATTCATGGAGTGTTGAATGCCTCTGAAAATCTTGCATGTTCATCGTTCATATTATACGACCCTGATGGAAGCAAGATAGTAGAAAGAGGTACAATTGTTGGAAATGCCACTATGACCTTCCACCACGCTAAGTATAGGGCATTGATATTGGGTCTTGAGGAAGCAATATGCCAAGATGTTTGGAACATTTGTGTGTTTTCTCACGATATTCTTGTTGTGAAACAAATGACTGGTGTATACCAATGTAACAATGTAAATCCTTCAATTCCTTGAGTTCAAGCGGTAGAGAGTGTATATCACTTTGTGAAATGTTCATACGTGTATGTAAACGTTAACAGAGGTAGGTTACATGTATGTCAAGTGTCTAGGGACACTATAAACCAAGAAGTGGTAGCTTTTCTAGTACTTGCCATGGGAGACATTTCAATACGATATATGTACACATGGTATTTCCTTTTTACGTAATGGTAGACATACATTATTTATTAGATTGTGAATAACTAATATTGATGTGAATTGTCTCCAATGTATATATTATATATTTTGTGGATATTATATGACATGATACATCATATTATGTTGGTTGATAAACCGAGCAGTTTGGATACATCATGCTTTATCATATCTTCTCTTTTAACACACTTGCAATTCACATTTCATGTTTACTTCAGAAACATCTAGAGTCGAGTATACAATTTTGAAAAGTAATGTGTGTGGCTAATTTCATCACAAATCATTCATTTTCTCAGCACCACTTTTTTCAGTTTAACTTGTTTTATAATGCATCACTTCAATGATGGTTATGACAATGCACATAAATGAAACATGCGGAAGCTCGGCGACATGGGCCGATCCATGTTCACAATCTGTTATTATGTTTTCAGGGAAGACATAAATAATGAGACGGTAATATATAACTTTGTGAACATTAATTGTTTTTCAAAGTAACAATTATGTCATTTTTTGGGATAAAAATTATGAAATTGTTGTCTTTTCATACAGGTTTCTTCACATTGCATGATGATAATATTCAAATATGTGAACATTACTTCTTTTGAAAAATACTTAATATTTTATGTTGGGATAATAGTTATGCACTTGAGACTCCGTAGATACAAGTACCTTCACATCACATGGCGCATACATGTGTTTCGTAAGCATGCCACAAAGGAAGCAAAGGGAGATGATCCTCCAATAGTTGATGGCGATACGTCAGATGGTCCTTTCGAGCCCATTCGTCTCAGATATCCATGAGCCACCTGTAGAGTATAGAACTGAATATGTTAATGGTCTTATTTGTTATGTCTGTCAGCATGGATCATGTATTGATAGTGAGGATGTTAGGTTTTTCTGAGTTACATAGACTAAATAGACATCACCAAGTAGAACAAAAGTCTTCCATCCGTGGAACCTTGTAAGCGTGGCTGTAAGCATATGGGGAAATGATCACCTATCTCTCAAGATAGAAGCAGGGCATACGTGTAAAAGAGGGAGGCAGATGTGAACTACGTCCTGAGGCAAATGATTCTACTTACAGCGAAGGAGGGTTATCAATCGATTTTTCAAAAAAGAATGCAAATATCAATTCAAGGAGTTGAGACAAGAAGGAAATAGGGAGGTGGATGATGCAATGCGTGCCTACGATTCAATGCAGAGATGTAAAAGGTGAGAGAGAATCATTGGTTAAGAGTGAGAGGAAATAAAAACTCAAATATCAAAACAAAGGTAAATGTAAGATTAATATAGTAATTTATATATTATGTCTGGTTGGAAATAAAAAACTTGATATTCTGTCATGAACATGAAGCTAGAGAAGAGGGTGGAACAAGTAGTAAAAATGTTGACCCCCCTATGAATGATAATGTAAGTAATTATTGGTCTTTCCTAAGTAAGGATACAATGTAGTTTTTGTGTATTTTTTGTATATACTAACTATAGGCGTGCGTAGGATTATGACATTCCCTTGTGTTAAATCTTACGTTGACATAGACACTTGATTTGTAGTGTGAAAAGAGAGAGGTAAAAACCACTTAACACACACTTGAAAAATGTATGTTGCCTTATGTTGTTGATAGTTTAATTGTCTTAATGACTCAATTGTTATAGGTGGACGTTTGTGATAACATGTCGCCCTTCTCAATCAACTTGTTGTCTCGATCTTATTGGAGAGATAACTTCACGTGAGGTAAGAGATGTGGAGATGAAAACTCCTGGAGTTACAACTTCTTTGTCCACTTCGAGGAGAGAGAGGGTGACAAGAGGAGGCATGAGGAGAGGGACACAAACACCATTGTTGGTAGTACGAGAGAGGGTGGAACTAGACTAGTAAGTTATTAAATGTCCTCATTTGATTTTCTGTATTATTTTTTTTGGTAAAATTAAGAAAAAGTTATTAATATAATTGAGATTTTCATTATTCTAGGATTTTCCTGACGGGTTTGAAGTCAGGTTAATGTTAGATGATATTTTTATCGTGATAGGAGTGGTTTGTGATAGTATCCTGCACGCAAAGTGTCATGGCATCACACTCCCCAAATTTACTATCAAAGTGAGTATTTTTGAGGCCATTGTTCCCACTACTCCATTACCCTACCCTAATACATTTGCAAACACTTTGGCAGAGTGTGTCAAAGGGTTTGCTATTTGGGATCTCAACGATATAAAACTTGACACTCCTGAAAAGGCAAGTAGTTGCAATGAATGATTTAATTTAATTATGTGTTTAAATGAGAGATTCATGTACGTCCACTTATTTACTATATGGTTAGATTTCAGGATGATGTGGTATCAGGTTGAGATAGTGTGCCATACTCGGATAAAGACATCAGATGACCCACCCATTCTTGGCATCATGCCAAATTATATTCATAGAAATGAGAAGAAACGTATTAGATTTTATGATGGAGTATTGTCTGTTGCTAACACTTGACAATGAAGGAGATGAAAACCTTTATGTATAACATTGATTGTGAGGGGTCAGATTAGTATATATGTGTATATGATGATGATGTTACTTTGATGTGTTTGAGGTTTATGACTTAGTACTACATTATTGATATATTGAATATGGTTTATGGTTATGGGTTACATAGAATTATCCATTTACGATCTATTTATAATGCATTAAATGGTTTTTTATTCTTGTGATGTGACATTCCATTTATTGTATAAATGATGATGTTTTCACTGTGTATCTGGTTAATGTATTAATGTGACTATGGATTGTGGATTATGGTTTTTGGTATGTGGTTACATAGTTGAGTTCTTATTCCTTATATGCCTGTTTGGGTTTGATGTATTCAGTAATTAATCATAGATAATTCACAATTTTATTTTAAAATTTTATGTATTATGGATTACGGCTTGCGGTTTATCGTTACATAGTTGCGTTCTACATCCATGTATTCATACTTGGGTTTGATGTGCTTACAAAACTTAATTATATATTTCATCCATGATAATATTTTGTTACGTATAAGTTGAGTGCATTATTTCCTTTCTAATTATGTTTGAACGGTAACAAATAATAATCGATTTTTATAATAAATGTTTATTTAGATGGCAAGACTAAAGAATAGTGGAAAGCACAAGGCTTTACCTGTGCAAGAACCAAATGATTATGAATCATTCTATAGTGACACTTATCCATTAAAAAAGAATACAAAGAGATTTACAAACAAAGATGTCGCTGCTACACAGATGACCCTTCCCCGTCAGTTCGTATGAATTTAGAAATGAAACTTGTAACAAAGAAGACAAATATATATCAAAACAAAATGTGAAAGATTTGCATTGGAAAAATTATATTTTACGAAAAAAAATAAGGAAATATTGGATGAAATAGGAGAAATTGCCTCAAGGCAAATGGAGTTAGAGCTCAAGTTTCAGGAGTTAGAACTAGAAATTAAGAATTGAGAGATAATGTGTGAAGCGGACAAAATAGTGTTCGCAAATTATGTAGAAAACTTTAATACCATTCTTAAAACAAACGAAGATCAGAAGGAAGTATGGAAGAAGATGTACATGCAGGCCAAGGTGGCAATTGAGGAAAAAACACTAAGCACTCCCACCCAAGACAATGATAACACATGAATATACTAGTCACAGAAATTTTATATTTCACTTACATATTTGACAAATTTTACTTATATATTAGACATATATGTATAGATATTGATTATGTGGTATGCAAAAAATTAGTTATATTTGATGAATTTTCCTTTTTAGAAAAATAGATGATATGGATAGACGTATGTGGTTAAATTATGATTATTAGATGTATGCAATTTTACACTAATATGGTTGTTTTTTGGTTGATGTTATGATGTGCACATTAATTAGTATTTAGCTCATGTATTTCAATTGTTATATCTGCTATGTGATGTGATGAATAAGGAAGAGTAATACAAGTGTGATTAGAAGACAATTGGATATATGTGATGAGTTTGTTACCTTAATGTGTTTGACGTTTATGATTTAGTATTACATTCTTGTTAAATTGAATATGGTTTGTGGTTCCGTTTATAGCACATTAGATGGTTTTTATTCTTGTTATGTGACATTCCATTTATTGCATAAATAATGATGTTGTCACTGTGTATATGGTTAATGTATTAATGTGACTATGAATGTGGATCACGGTAAATGGTATATGGTTACTTTGTTGGGTTCTGCTTCCGTGTATGGTATATGGTTACAATTACATTTGAATGTTAACAAATATTAATTGGTTGTTTAAATACAAGTTTAATTAGATGACAAGATAAAATAAGGTTGGAAAGCGCAAGGCCTCACTAATGCTGGAACCAAAAGATTATGCAAAATTCTATAGTCCTAGTACTAATGTGTTCAGAAAGACTGTAGAGAGCCCTACAAACAAAAATGTCGAAGCTGGACAAGAAGATGAGTTGTCCCTGTCAGTCCGTATAGAAATAGAACTGAAACTTGTAATGAACAAGGCAAAGTTTTATAAAATCGAGTGTGAAAGACTAAGACTGCAATACTTAAAATTGTTAAAGATAAATAAGGAATTATTGGACCAATTACTAGATGCTTCCTTGAAGAAGAGGGAGTTGGAGCTTGAGGTTCAAGAGTTGGAATTAGAAATTAAGAATTGGGAGACGATGTGTGAATCCAACAAAAAAGTGTTCAAAAATCAAGTAGCAAGTTTTAATTCCGTTGTTAAAATTTACGAAGGTTATAAAGAATTATGGAAGAAGATGTACATCCTAGCCAAGGTGTTGAATAAGGAAAAATTACCAGTCACTCACACCGAAGACGGTCCAAGTGACCTTTGACATAAAATATGACTTTGTAATAAAATGACACTTTCCATGTGACCTTTGACATCAACAGGTGTTGGTTAAACGTATATTTTAGTTTTTTAAAGAGTGAATAATAATTATACCATCAAAACATTATAAAATATTAGAAGGTTTTACAATCTAATAACAAGATTTAAATTGGAATAAGATTTAAAATGTGCAAGTATTGTGAATGTTACTTCTAGTTAATGTACATATTATAGAGAATTCGAATTTCAAGTTCTCATTGAAGCATGTAATTTTCATGTGTGTTACCATTCATTAAGACTAAAATTTTGTTTCATTGGTTCAAGTGTAAATTCTCATCTTCTCATAGTTTTTTGCAATGTTATACATATTTGATGTAAATGTTTTGGTGTAAATGTATAAATGGTTTTTCAAAGTGCTGAAAAACACCGTGCATTTTTCAACGTGGCGGAATACACGACCTGTTTCTCATCACTTTGGAAAAACTAAACCATTCTCCACCTGACAAGTAGTTGATGTGGAGTCAATGTTTACAAAAAAAAGAAAAATCACCGGGGGTTGCGCCTTTTGGAGAATGGGGTCGGGTTTTTCAAAGTGCTGAAAAACACCATGCATTTTTCAACGTGGTGGAATGCACGACCTATTTCTCATCTCTTTGGAAAAACTCAACCCTTATCCACTTGACAAGTAGCTGATGTGGAGTCAATGTTTACAACAAGAAGGAAAAGCATCGGGGGTTGTGTCTTTTGGAGAACAGGGCCGAGTTTTTCAAAGTGTTTAAAAACACCGTGTGTTGTTCAACATGGCAGAATACACGATCTGCTTCTCATCACTTTGGAAAAATCAACCCTTCTCCACCTAAAAAGTATTTGATGTGGACTAAATGTTTACAAAAAGAAGGAAAAAAACTAGGGATTGTGCCTTTTGGAGAATGGGGTCGAGTTTTTCAAAGTGCTAAAAAACACCGTGCATTTTTCAACGTGGCAGAATACACGACCTGTTTCTCATCACTTTGGAAAAACTCAACCCTTCTCCACCTGACAAGTAATTGATTTGGAGTCAATGTTTATAACAAGAAGGAAAATCACTGAGGGATGTATTTTTTGGAGAACGGGGTTGGGTTTTCCAAAGTGCTGAAAAACACCATGCATTTTTCAATGTGGCGGAATACATGACTTGTTTCTCATCGCTTTGGAAAAAATCAACCCTTCTCCACATGAAAAGTACTTGATGTGGAGTCAATGTTTAAAATAAGAAGGAAAAGCACTAGGGGTTGCACCTTTTGCAAAACGGGGTTGAGTTTTTCAAAGTGCTGAAAAACACCATGCATTTTTCAACATGGCGGAAAATGCACTCCATTTTCCATCGCATTGGAAAACATCAACCCATCTCCACCTGACAAGTAGTTGATGTGGAGTCAACTTTTACAAGGAGGAAAATCACCATGGGTTTCCTTTTGGAGAACATGATTGTGTTTATCAAAGTGCTGAAAAACACCGTGCATTTTTCAGCGTGGCGAAATACACGACCTGTTTCTCATCACTTTGGAAAAAATCAACCATTCTCCACCTGACAAGTAGTTTATGTGGAGTTAATTTTTACAGCAATAAGGAAAAGTACCGAGTGTTGCGCCTTTTGGAGAATGGGGTCAAGTTTTTCAAAGTGCTAAAAAACACCATGCATTTTTCAACGTGGTGGAATACATGACCTGTTTCTCATCACATTGGAAAAAATCAACCCTTCTCCACCTTACAAGTATTTGATGTGGAGTCAATTTTTACAACAAGAAGGAAAAGCACCGGGGGTCGCGCCTTTTCGAGAATGGGGTCAGGTTTTTCAAAGTGCTAAAAAACACCATGTGTTTTTGAACGTGATAGAATACACGACCTATTTCTCATCGCTTTGGAAAAACTCAAACCTTCTCCACTTGACAAGTAGTTGATGTGGAGTCAATGTTTACAAAAAGAAGGAAAAACACTGGGGATTTCGCCTTTTGGAGAATGAGGTCAGTTTTTTCAAAGTGTTGAAAAAATTCGTGCATTTTTTAATGTGGTGGAATACATGACCTGTTTCTCATCACTTTGGAAAAAATAAATTTTTTTCCACCTGAAAAGTAGTTAATGTTGAGTCAATCTTTACAAAAATAAGGAAAAGCACCGGGGGTTATGCATTTTGGAGAACGGGGTCGGGTTTTTCAAAGTGCTGAAAAATACTATGCATTTTTTAATGTGGCGGAATACACGACTTGTTTCTCATCGATTTGGAAAAACTCAACCATTATCCACCTAACAAGTACTTTATGTGGATTCAATGTTTACAACAACAAGAAAAAACACTAAAGGTTTCGCCTTTTGGAGAACGGGGTCGGGTTTTTCAAAGTGCTGAAAAACACCATGCATTTTTCAACGTGGCGGAAAATGCACTCCATTTTCCATCACATTGGAAAAATTCAACCCATCTCTACCTGACAAGTAGTTTATGTGGATTTAATGTTTACAATAAGGAAGAAAAGCACCGCGGGTTGTACCTTTTAGAGAACATGATTGTGCTTTTCAAAGTGCTGAAAAACACCGTGTATTTTTCAACGTGGAAAAAAACACGGCTTGTTTCTCATCGCTTTGGAAAAACTCAACCCTTATCCACCTAACAAGTATTTGATGTGGAGTCATTGTTTACAATAAGAAGGAAATGCACCGGGGGTTGTGCCTTTTTGAGAACAAGGTTAGGTTTTTAAAAGTGTTGAAAAACGTCATGTGTTTTTCAATGTGGCGGAAAATACACCCCATTTTCCATAGCATTGGAAAAATTAAACCCTTATCCACCTGATAAGTATTTGATGTGGATTCAATGTTTGCAAGGAGGAGGAAAAGCACCGCAAGTTGCATCTTTTGGAGAACAGGATTGTGTTTTTCAAAGTCCTGAAAAACACCATTCATTTTTCAACGTGGCAGAAAACACACTCCATTTTTCATCGCATTGGAAAAATTAAAATATTATCCACCTGATAAGTATTTGGTGTGGAGTCAATGTCTACAACAAGAAGGAAAAGCACCACGAGTTGCACCTTTTGGAGAACGAGATTTTTCAACACTTTGATAGTAGCAATTAAACTTCGACATGATAATTTGTTATTGTTGATTACATCATTTCATCATAATTACATCAAATTTCAGTTTGTTAAAATATTTTATACTATCCATATATTACATGAGGGGTTCTACGTTGTCTAACACCACCAAGCAATTTTTTTAAATACTCTAAAAATATTCAAAGAGTAGGTCAGTTGTACAAGTTCCATATTTATGTATTTCAAATATACACAATGTACAATCTCATATACATGAATTAGCAATGTTTACAATTATAATATAGGCCCACTCAACATGCCATACATTTACTTTCCAAATCTCAACCTGCTCATTCCGTAAGATACATCTCTCTGCATATCCGTTGCATCTACAACACAATGAATTAAATATTAGACAAGGTATCAAAGGATTTTTACCTTACATACAGTAAATAAATGTTATGATATTAAGGACATTCAATACACAACTTGTGCAGATGCTAAATTGTTGAAAGATTACTGACAATGGGGAGATGTTTCAGCTACATTTTAACCACCTGCAAAATAAATGATCAATATGTTAGTCTTCGCCTCCATAATTAAAATTTCTTGTGAATAGTTCACACTAATAGTTCAATGTTGTAACCTATATGTTCCATTTGTGTGGGTTGTCTCCTCTTTGCATGATTGCCATTAGGAAATTGGAAGCATTCATAGTCTTCAGCGTGATTGTTCAAATATTCTACAATTACTAGCCTCTTATTCACACTGTGGTGGTGTTTTCTTACTCGCACTACACCATGGACGCATGCAGGTGGTGGCAATCTTATTGAAATCTCCTTTGAAAGCAACATCCAACATAATTGATGCTTCTAGGTCTCTCCTAAACCTTTGAACAAATTCAAAGAATGTTTTTTTTGTTCATTTGTACTTAGTCGTGTATCGAAGAATGAATTCAATAATTCTTTAAATGTGTGTTCCATAAAATCTGAATCTCTTTCTATCATCAAACCATCAGCCCCAACTGTTTTAGGAGTTCCTGTGATGTATAAGACATTAGAGAAAGTTATTTATTCATACAATAGGTTTTTCAATATCATTGTACACATAAATACACAATGGAACCTAATCATAAATATGCGTGACAAACATTATCATTAGAATCAATTAATTGATTGAAGGAATTAAAAACTAACCATCAACTGTCAGTGACTGTTGAGGTGGTGAGGAGAGGTCATCCCATAACATGTCATCATTTATAGTGTTTGTCTCTACATAGGTATTGGATGTTGCACGAGAAATGAAAACAATTTCAACATGATGCTTTTTTCATTATAACTTATGCTTAGCAATCTATATCACTACTTGCTACTTATGATGACATTAAATTACCTTCAACTTTTGTTGTTGGATACGAAAAAGAGGGGCCGTGTCGGAACGTGTCTTCATTTATTCTGCTTGTCTACCCATAAGTATTGGCTCTTACACATGAAATGAAAAGAATTTCAACACGATGCTTGTTTCGTTACGACTTATGCTTAGAAATCTATATCACTAATTTCCACATACAATGACATTGAATTACCTTCCACTTCTGCTGCTAGATATGGTGAGGAGGGGCCATCATAGAATGTGTCTTCATTTATCCTATTTCTCTCCCCATAAGTATTGACTCTTGCACGTGAAATAAAAATAATTTCAAAACGATTCTTATTTTGTTACGACTTATGCTTAGCAATCTACATTGGTAAAATATGATGGCATTAAATTAACTGTCACTTCTGGTGCTTGATATGATGACATCGACACATATTTCTTGCAAAAATCTAATGCCTTCAACACATGCTTACATGTGTTTCCTCTGATAACCTAAGCACATTCGTATATGTCCAATACTCCACATTGACTTACCAAATACCATGTGCTTCTAGTTGTTTGGCTCCTCACCCACAATTGATTGCAATCATACATAATTGCAAGGCAATCTATATCAGGAATACTTTTTTATCTCTCAACCACTGTCAATAGATGTCTTTATTTTTTGAAATTGGTCAAGAAGCCATATTTTTACAACTTCCTCTTATGTTTGTAAAATGGCTCCACCTTGTACACAAGTGTGTAGAACAAATAATCAATCCGGAGAGTACATTTATTTTGTCTATCACATAAGTATCTAGTCTTCAAAAAACAATGGTAGGATTTGATGGATGCATTTGTTTCTTGATTTGCATGGGAGAAGTTTCTAAAATTTGTTTCCCACATAGCTTTCAAGTGACACGGATTGAAAATCAGTGACATTATAAACCAAGCATTATAATAGATGATAATTAATAAGGAAACACACAAAGGATCACACTCACCAACACGTTCTTTTATCTCACACCATGTATTCCTAAAGTACTCGAGGAACTTAGTTTCCTCTTTGAATTCATTAAATAAGTCTTGAATGATTCGAAATGTGTGCTCGTGATGCATTTTAGAACCATACATGATGGTACCTAGTCTCTCAAAAATCTTCCACCTAGACTCCTTGCTACAATAACTGTGCACATTTTTCAACCATGCCCTATGCACATGCCATAGGCATAACACTGTACACGACAACCAAAAATACAATTGATGGCTTGAATTTCAGATGACACATCATCTGTAATGAATGCATTGATCTGACAATCACCACAAAGGTGTTTTCCTCATTTTTGGACTTCTTCCAACCACCCGTAAATGTCTTCAATTTTATTCCTCAAAGAAATGGCCCATGCTACGGGAACCCAACTTCTTGCTGATAAAAAACAAACAATGTGTATAATTGGTACTACAAGGAATATGACATCAAATGGTAACATGGGGTTTAATATAACAGAAATGGAATAGTATTAATGATACGTAAATTACACATCATTTCAAAATTCATTCCAATTACTTACGCCATATTTGTTGGTAGAAAATGTCAAGTCCATGGAGATTATGTAATTGTGAGAATGTTGAACCATTCTCTCACACATCCACGGTGTTTGCAACCCCATAATGAATGGAACGGTGGTTCCATTTGGGCATTGATAGTAGAAAAATATGTCTCTTTCCTCCGCATGCCATAAGTTCATGCTCATGGCATCATCAACATGCTTTTGGGACCTTTTATAGTGAACTCTTTTCCACATGTTCACCACGTCCTTTCTTTTCATATATTCATCCCTCTTGCTTGATATACCCATGTTGGATGTATTCTCTATATATTTATCATACACCGTGTCCACGGTGACTCCCATTAACAAAAGACTCTCGATATAAGTTTTGCATTCATTTGATAAGTACGGGGCAGCATTCAGATGAGGATCATTAATGGTATTTTCATTCCTCTCATGACAACACTCACCATTTACATCACAATTAAATGGATGGTTGTATAATATTATGGCCACTATCGGTCTCCCATAAAAAACCTTCAAATTGAAATGACATTGGCAACCCCTTTTAATTATACACCTACTCACTTTGTCACTTGTTATTAACTTATTTCTATTGTCGTTTAGACCATACAAACACCAATAGCTGCATTAAAAATGGTAACATCAAATGCTATACAAACATTTACGAAAAGAACGTTAAAAAAAATTGTTAGCAAATTTCCAAACCTAGAATATGTCTTGGTTGTATGCGGTTTTGGATTTTCTATATTTGTTGACTTGTGATTTGTGTGGGAAAAGGTAGTCTCAAATTTTTTGTTAGAACCTTCCCCCCTTTAGAAATGCATGTAGTCTTGCGAGCGATATGGCGGCACAAATGTTGACGTTCGACTCATCCCCTATTAGAGTCCATTCTAGGTCATCATATGAAAACTGATTCTTTTCCTCTGTAATCTCTTGGACAGGAAGATCGATCATGCTCTGCCATTTGGGCCTCCTTCCCATTCTAAAAATTATTACATGCAATTTTGCATCGTTAAATTTTGACTTGTGATTCATCATCATCAACATGAATACCATATTAAAACATTGGAAGCATTCAAATTTTTTTCTATTTCAAAATCCATGTGTATAAAAGACAATATTGAAATGCAAGGAAAAATAACAATTTATAGGACTGCCTACTATTTTCAGTACACAAACATATCACAATATGGTCATCTATAATGTGACAAAGAATGCGACACAATAAATATAATGTGACAAAGACTGTTACAAAATTAATATTATTTCAAATTAACTTATTAAATGTGGAGAGAAACTTCCATAGGAAATATTATTACATTTAGCTAAAAACAACAAAAACTATCGAAACAAGAACATGTTTATTTAAAACAGAAGTTACAAATAAAAACATTAAAATATTTAAATATTAATAACATCTTTAAAATATATATATATACATTTATGTATGCCAAAACACAATAATTAAACAACAATAAAATAATCATCATCGCAACACCCACACTGTTCTTTTTGAAAAAATTGAACTCATGGTATTCATATTCATTGCACAAAAGAGTAACTAGTATAAAACATAAATATACAATTAATGTTAGTATGATACATGTCAAATCTAATATACGTCATCCAATATGATAAAATAATCACAACATCAAAAAGCTAATATCCATGAAAAATTCAAGTATCAATAAATGCCAATGGCTATCCTTCACCCAAGATGCACCCTCCCATAATATCACAACTGTCCATTGTAAAAGAAACGGTTGTGATATTACAGGAGGGTGCATTTCTGAGTGGAAGGTTGGGGTGACTTTAAAAACCTCTGGTCAACATAGTATACCACCCAACTATTAATGCAAAATTCAAAGGGGCAAGCCCCTTCGTCATGCAATGATAGTTTGGTGTATAAATGTGGCATCCCAAGGGACAAACCCCTTTATCATGCACTGATTCCTATTTTTGTATAGGCACTTGCCCCCATATGCCAAATTGAGAGTCAGAGTATGATATCACATAATTTTTATAGCTTCAACTTACATCAGACATTCACAACATTACAATTACCAATATTTAACAACTAATAAAAAATTATATATATAAATGATCTACACATTCGCAATATTTACAACTATATTGCATCTAGGAAATCAAAATTTTCCTACTTTATTTAATTTAACGCATCTTTAAAGTTTAAGGTTTAGGGTTTTGGGCTTTGGTCTTAGGGTTTGGGGTTTAGGGTGTAGGCATCAAGGTTTAAGGTTTAGGGTATAAGGTTTAGGGATTAGGGTTCAGGGATTAGGGTTTAGGGTTTAGGGATTATGGTTTAGGACTTAAGGTTCAAGCTATAGGGTTTCTGACTTAGGGTTTAGGCGTATTTCAAACTGCTCAAAAACACCATGCATTTTTTAAAGTGCTGAAAAACACCGTGCATTTTTTAACGTGGCAGAAAAAATACTCCATTTTTCATCATGTTGGAGAAATCCAACCCTTATCCACTTGGTAAGTACTTGATTTGGAGTCAATTTTTACAAGGAGAAGGAAAAACACCACGATTTGCACCTTTCAAAGAATAGGATTACGTTTCTCACAGTGCTGAAAAACACCATGCGTTTTTCAACTTGGTGGAAAACACACTCTATTTTTCATCACATTGTAGAAATTCAACCATTCTCCACTCAGTAAGTATTTGATTCAGAGTCAATGTTTGTAAGGAGGAGGAAAAGCATTGTGGGTTACACCTTTTGGAGAATGGGATCACATTTCTCAAAGTGTTGAAAAACACTTTGCATTTTTCAACGTGGTAGAAAAAACACTCCATTTTTCATCACATTGGAAACATTCAACCCTTCTCCACCAGGTAAGTAGTTGATGTGGAGTCAATGTTTCCAAGGAGAAGGAAAAGCATTGTGGGTTGCACCTTTTGGAGAACGGTATTGTGTTTCTCAAAGTGCTGAAAAACACCATGCATTTTTCAATGTGGCGGAAAACACACTCCATTTTTCATTGCATTGGAGAAATTCAACCATTCTCCACCTAGTAAGTAGTTGATGCGGATTCAATGTTTGCAAGGAAAAAGCAAATCAATGCGTGTTACACCTTTTGGAGAACGAGATCATATATTTTAAAGTATTGAAAAACACCGTGTGTTTTTCAACGTGGCAGAAAACACACTATATTTTTTATCGTGTTGGAGAAATCCAACCCTTCTCCACCCATTAAGTACTTGATGTGGAGTCCATGTTTATAAGGAGAAGGAAAAGCACCGTGGGTTGCACCTTTTGGAGAATGATATTGTGTTTCTCAAATTGCTGAAAAACACCGAGCGTTTTTCAACGTGGCTGAAAACACACTCCATTTTACATCACATTGGAGAAATTAGATGCTTATCCACCTGTTAATTATTTTATGTGGAGTTAATGTTTGTAATGAGGAGAAAAAGCACCGTGGGTTACACCTTTTGGAGAACGGGATCATGTTTCTCAAAGTGCTGGAAAAATCCATGAATTTTTCAACGTGGTGGAAAAAACACTCCATTTTTCATCACATTAGAGAAATTCAACCCTTATCCACTAGGTAAGTATTTGATGTGGATTCAATGTTTCTAAGGAGATGGAAAGCACCGTGGGTTGCACCTTTTGGGGAACAAGATCACGTTTCTCAAATTGTTGAAAAACACCGTGCATTTTTCAACGTGGCGGAAAACACACTCAATTTTTCATCGCATTGGAGAAATTCAACCTTTCTCCACCCGGTAAGTAGTTGATGTGGAGTCAATGTATTCAAGGAGGAGGAAAGGCACCGTGGGTTACACTTTTTGGAGAATGGGATCGTGTATTTCAAAGTGTTGAAAAACACCATGCATTTTTCAACGTGGCAGAAAACACACTCCATTTTTCATCGTGTTGGAGAAATCCAACCCTTCTCCACCCGGTAATTACTTGATGTGGAGTCCATGTTTACAAGGAGAAGGAAAAGCACCACGGGTTGCACCTTTTGGAGAACGGGATTGCATTTCTCAAAGTGTTGAAAAACACGGTGCATTTTTCAACGTGGTGGAAAACACACTCTATTTTTCATTGCATTGGAGAAATTCAACCTTTCTCCACCTGGTAAGTACTTGATGTGGAGTCAATGTTTCCAAGTAGAAGAAAATCACCATGGGTTTCACCTTTTGGAGAACGGGATTGCATTTCTCAAAGTGTTGAAAAACACCGTGCATTTTTCAACGTGGCATAAAACACACTCCATTTTTCATCGCATTGGAGAAATTCAACCCTTCTCCACCCAGTAAGAGTTGATGCGGATTCAATGTTTACAAGGAGAAGGAAAAGCACCACGGGTTTCACCTTTTGGAGAACGGGATCACATTTCTCAAAGTTCTGAAAAATACCGTGCATTTTTCAACGTGGTGGAAAACACACTTCAGTTTTCATCGCATTGGAAGAATTCAAACCTTCTCCACCTAGTAAGTAGTTGATGTTGAGTCAATATTTCCAAGGAGAAGGAAAGCACTGCGGGTTGCACTTTTTGGAGAACGGCATCGCATTTCTCAAAGTGTTGAAAAACACCATGCATTTTTCAACGTGGTGGAAAACACACTCCATTTTTCATCGCATTGGAGAAATTCAACCCTTCTCCACATGGTAAGTAGTTGATGCAGAGTAATTGTTTCCAAGGGTAAGGAAAAGTACTGCAGGTTGCACCTTTTGGAGAATGGGATTGCATTTCTCAAAGTGTTGAAAAACACCGTGCATTTTTCAATATGGCAGAAAATACTGTTTCACCTCATTCTTAGAACATTTCTTTGAATATTGACGAAATAGATAAGGGTGAATGGGCTAGGAGGAATACCTATTAAAGCTGGTTGGATGTTGTTGTGTGTGTATGACTTCTTGATCCATAGCTGATCGTGAGAGATTTCTTTTGGCTAGGAGGAACTACTTGAAATAGGAAACAAGACCATCAAATAGAAGTTAAACAGTATATGTAGTGAACTACCTAGCATGTGCTAGATCCAGGAAGTGTGATACTCCCTAGAAGGTTGTCAATCCACTGTTTAAAACAATTCAATATTAACAATAAATGAAATCCTACTGTAGTTAAAATGATTTACGTATCTCATCCGTTTACAATAACCAGATTCATTCACAACAGGCTAAGCTATGATTTAATCTGAAGGTCAAGGTCTTTGTCAGAGTATTGGTACTGTTCAAGGTCTGGTTTGGGGCTGTTTTGGGTATTTGGTGGGGATTTTAGGCTCTGTTCTTGGTTTGAGGGTAAAAACACAGAGACCGACATTGGTCTGGTATGACTGATGTCGGATTAGGTGAACCGGTGACGGTTGTAGGTAACCGGCGTCGGTATGGTCAGGATAAAGGAAACTTAACAAAAAATTGATGTGAGTCCAGGTCTGAGGCTAAATGGAAATGGAGGGGGAAATGGAAAGGTCCATGTAGGTCTTAGGTATACATAGGGATCTTTAAAAACTGAATATGGGCAGTTCAATGGTGTGGGTGAAGGAATGGTCAAGTTTGCATGGAGGTAAATTGTGGGAAGATAGGAATGGGAGTAGAAACTGATAATAGATATAACAAAACCTACTAAAACAAAAATGGCTGAATGTTGGTTAATAAAACACTTACTGTTGTATGGGCTTGATGGCTGGGTGGAAATGGTAGTTGATCATATGGATGTAGCTTGATGTGATGATGGTGCTTCACCGGGTGCTTCCGTGAATGCAAATGGTTATGTGATTTTTTCTGATGTTAGTTGTGGATGCTATTTGCATGTATGAATGTTGGTTCTACTTGCATGCAGCTCTGGTTTTGTCTCCTTTCTCTCAGGAATGTGCCAACTTTGAAATAAGGTTGTTTTGGGGATTAAATGGTAACTGAAGAAGGTTCCGGGTTGACCGGTGTCGGTTAGGGCGGGATTTCCTAGGTTTATTAAAATGGGCAGATCCTCTTGATTTCTTGGATCTCGTTCATTTTCTTCCGCAAATTAGAATGGAATCTTCCTTTCAAACGGGCGGGAATATGGTTAGAGGGAATGTAGGCTTGGATTTTTAGGGTTTAGGTAGGTCTTAGTTAGTTATGGCAAAATACTAAGAATAGGTCTTAGGGTGAGGTGGCTATATGAGGTGTATATGTGAGGTGGATGTGTGGGCATTATCTCAATTAGGATATTTAAATAATAGGTATTATGAGATCGTGAATTAATTTAATTAAATTAATATTAGAGTGGGGTGGAAGGGGCCATGGTTAGGTGGGTGTGTTTGATTTGGTTATTTGTCGAGGGACCAAGGGGAGTGTGACCCAATTTTGGTGTCTACATTTTGTCCCTTTTTGTTGCATAGCTTATATTGGTAAGCGACGTTGACAAAAATAAGATGTGGTTGCCCCATGTGTGGATGAAGGTGATCCCCCTGAAACCAAGAACTGATGAGGTAGAAGGTAGAATTGGTGAGTGGTTTGATAAAAAGTGAATGTGATGAAGAGGATGGTGGGAAACAGTGGTAAAAAGGGATAAAGGCCTAATCAGGTAATCCAGGTACTGGGTCATGGTTAAAGGTAGGAACAATCAAACGCACGCACACACGTATAAACTGCAACACAGTACGATGTTGAAGAGCAGGAAAAATTTACATTGTCTAATGTCGATAGGTTTATCCAAACATGGTTGAGGTGTTTCCGGTATCCAAGGTATAGGATATGGTCAGGAAACACATCGTAGGTCAGGTGCGGGAACGCTTAGGTATGTTCTGGTACACCAAAGGTTGGGTCAGGATAAATGGTCAGGGCAAGAGGTAAGGTAAGGTCATTAGGTCAAACAACACAGGTAACAGTGTCGCAAGGTATAACAAGCACATGAGGTCACAGGTCGAAAGCAATGGTCCAGGTCCAAGTAGCTAGGTCAGGGCATAGGGAGGGCCGAGGTATGGGTAAAATAACAAGTCCTCAAATGAGGATGAGGTGAGGTAGTAAATGATAAGGTCAGGAGGATAAAGTGAAGTGTCCAAGTCAGGTGTGGGGGGTAAAAAGGATTTAAGTCAGAAAATTAGGGGTAGTGGGTAGAAAAAAGACTAAGTAGAATAACCGACAACAGTTATAAAGGACCGATGTTGGTCACGAGGAACTGACCACGGTAAGATAGGGCACAGGACCAATGTCGGTTAAGGTAAAATCGTCACTGGTCACGTCGGGTATGCTATAAAAAGAAAAAGTGTCATTTTTTTAAAAATCATTTTTGATTGACCAAATTAGAGAAAACAAAAGGTGAGAGAGAGAAAGGTGGAAAGTGTCTGTGTGGAACGGATAGATGCGTTGGCGAGCAGTGTAGTGGGTGATTGGTAGGAAATAGGCGGGTCCACGAGATCAGATTGAGTGATTCAGTTGGTTGGAGGTGAGGAGGTTGATTGGGTGATGGCAGAGGTAGGAGAGGGGTCAGGTGGACCACCACTGCAGCAGCTCGACGTACCACCATAGTGGCGGCATCATGATGAGGTAAGAGTCAATCCCTTTCTTGGTTTGGTGAGTTAGATTGGTTTAAAGGTTAGGGTTTGGGAAAACGTGTTTGGGGGGGGGGGTAAAATGAATTTTGAATTTTGGGAGGGAAAATCAGGTTAAATGGGAATGGGGAGAGAGGTGAGTGGGGTAATGAGGGGTGGAGGGGTATATTAGGTTTGAATGGGTGGGTAGAAGGGAGAGAAAGGGGATTTTTAGGAAGAGGGAGGTTTTGGGTGTTGTGGTTTTCGGCGTGATAGTGACCGACGTTGGTTTACTATTAACCGACGTCGGTGGGTAAGGACCAGTAGTGTTCACCTGATGCAGTGATCGATGTCGATTAGTGTTGGATCGTGGTCGGTTAATGCTGACCGATGCTGGTCAGTAGGATAAAGAGGCAGGCCTTCAAAGAGTTAAAATGGACGTGTGTGAGATAGATAGGTAGGGGTAGGGAGCAGTAGATAGGGGGTAGAGTTATGGGTATGCGTAGGTGAGTGAATAAGGAAGATCAGTGAGAGGAGAAAAAAAAATAGGCAAGGGTCCTACACATGGGTAGATAGGTGGTGTTGATTTATGGCATAGGTATAGGTTAAAGGGTGATTTGAGTTATGGTAAGCAGTGGAGTAGGGGGATAGCAAGGTTACATGCCAGTGTGGTCAAGTTTGATTAATATGATTGGTTGTATACAGGCTAGGGACCAGCTGCGGATGAGGGATAGAGTACCTCCACTGCTGGTGGAGGTATGAGCGAGTGCGACACCTGAGGAGTGGTTCCATGTGACCGAGGTGGGCCTTATTAGTGTCAGACGGTACCGACACATAGTCCGAGAGGTGAGCTTGATGGTTTCCCTCATCGATAGATGGGATTCGGTGACCAATACATTCCATTGACCGATGGGTGAGATCATGATCAACCTAGAAGATGTTTACAAGATCCTACAACTACCTATAATAGTTACACAGGTATACTTGATCTCTTCAGAGGCATCCGAGGAGTTACTGATACCAGTGTTTGGAGAGGGGTTGGCCTTGTTGGGATTCCACAGTGTCAGCATGAGCTACGGGGTGATGTATCGAGCCTACCTTGAGGAGATGAGGTTGTTAGTGTTGTTGATGAAGGTCGTCTGTTGTTTTGCATTACTTGACACAGAGGGTGGGATGTTCCCATGATCACTGATGGGGGTCCTACATGACATGGTAGAGAGTAGGACTTGGTTTACATGGGCACGTGATTTCTTGGTACAGTTATATAGGGATATGTGGGCGTATTGGTGACTATGGCGATTTAACTTGTGTTGCACATTCCTGTTACATTGTTGGGCCTATGAGCACATTGTGTGTGTGCGCCCAGTTGGTATGCCCCGAGAAGATGCATTTGAGGCGGGGCTGCTATGGGTGGGCTACAGGAAATGGGTACCGGCTATTGGGGAGCATTCAGCTACAAGAGCTATGCATGATGTAGCATATTATAGGTGATTACTGGAGGGGTTTTCCAGCATGGACATCATTTGGAGGCCATATGTAAGCTATCCTTGATATAGGCAGATGGTGGTGGAGTTGGATGGGATATAAATTTACAGGTGGATAGAGGGGCGGTGGGCTAGGGAGCATGAGATGATACCCGTAGACCAGGTCAGACGGTAGTTTGAGTTGCCATAGGATATACCCCCACCCTTCCCCCAGTACAAGAGAGATGATATCGAGAGGCCTATGTCTCCACACAATCCACCCTGCCAACCAAGAAGGAGGAGCATCTGGTCGATCGACAGATAGATGATGCCAGGGTGACCAATAGGTACATACAGTGCTGGGCTACATAGCTATAAGCGGTACCACTGAGGCCAGGGCAGTCATATTTTTCCACCATCACAATGCAAAGGGACACCCTATAGGGGCAGGTAGCTACGCTTATTACACAGTTAGGGATAGTACAGGGGCATTTGGAAAGTTCAGAAGTGGAGGTGGCCATGTTGCATGCACAGGTGGCCAGTTTATAGGCCCAGATGACCCAGGGTGGAGATGGAGATGGTGATGATGATCAGGTGGCCACCCTATAGGTTTAGGTTACAGGTTTGCAGGGCCAGTTTGCCACTACACAGGCATAGATAATGACATTACATGCCAAGATACAGGAATAGGGTGCGAGGTTGATGACACCATCTAAAGCACCAGGACAGGGTCCTAGTTCACAGGTAGGGGCAGGAGAGGGTCCCACATGATAGGCAAAGGGGCAGAGGCCGATGGAGCCACCATAGACAATACTCGTATCCAGGTTGCAGGATTCCCTAGGTGAGGCCAGGTATTATCAGGACTAGCTGATGGTGGCAGGGATAGATTTTCTATCCTACAAAGAGTACAGGGAACAACAAGCCTCGAGTGAGAGGAGTAGATCCTGCACCCACAGTGTGGAGAGCACAGGGGGCCATCGAGCCCCGAGATAGGATTAGGGTGAGGCCACCAGTTCACGGAGACCAACCTCAGATGATGTACTAGTAGGGACCTGATCACGACCCATGATGGGCAGTGAGATGTTAGTAGACTGTCAGATAGGAGCTGAGGGGGAGGAGGAGATGGTAGAGACTAATATGGAGGATATCCGGCAGGATGATGCCTGATGTATGTCCCTCCATTTTGATGTATTATATTGATTTTTGATATATACAGGCTTGCGTGCTAAAGAGAGTGAGGATGTATATGAGAGTTTGTGTATATTTTGATCATATAATGGCTTGCGTGCTGAAGATGGTGAGGCTGTATATGAGAGTTTTTGTATATTTTGATCATATACCAGCCTGCGTGCCAAAGATGGTGAGGCTGTATATGAGAATTTTTGAGAGCTGCGTATTATTTGGTATCAGTGTATATTGTATGGATACATAGATTTATATGATGAGATGGATGATTTAGTGATGATGTATTTGTGTTGAAAGAAATTGATTATTATGCATAGATGGATTTATGATAGGTGTGTTAGGCATGCTAGAGTCAGGTCATAGGCATGGTGGAGTTAGGTCAAAGGCATGATTGAGTTAGGTTAGAGGCATGGTTGAGTTAGGTTATGGTTTAGGTATGATGAGGTTTAGGTTGGTATAGATGGAATCAGGTCATAGGTATGGATTGAGTTAGGTCATAGGCATGGTTGAGTTCAGTCATAGGCATGGTTGAGTCAGGTTGTGGTTTAGGTATGACGAGGTTTAGGTTGGTATAGATCTAATGAGTCTAAATTGGTTGAGTTTTTAATCCCCTAATTTGAGCAATTAGTGATGATATGAGTTGCGTTGAGATGTTTTTAGAGTAACATGGACTATAATGGTAAAGAAATGGTATACATAATGAATGTATGAATGATGATGATAAAGGTTTGAAGCAATTTTTTGTTTGTTTGGTTTAAGTTCCAATTATTGATATAAAAAGGCAACTAACTAGGGTAGAATGTGATTTAGGAAAAGGAAATGGGAATTGGCTAGGGTAGCGAGTGGTCAAGGTAACCTCCAAGGGCCCCATGCCCTTAGAGTGCTACCTGTATAGTCTCGGCGGAAAGGGACCTCAGGCTGATGTAGTTCTCCCATAAGCTAGGGAAGAATGCGAGGAGGTATGAGGATGAGGTGTTAGGTTAAATGTATGATTGAGTCTAGGTTATTTTAGGTAGGGTGAATCATGGGCACATTGGTATGGGTAATTTTTGGGTTGATTGTGGTGAAAGAGGAAAATTTTCCAAAGATAAGCGTCGATGATATAGTGCCGTATGAGAGAATCAATATGTAATGAAGAAGGTTAAAGGATAAGAGAAGGAAAGAAAGCCACCTGATTGGTAAGGATTATAATAGGTGGGTCATACCTTAGATAAGATGATGAACGTAAGACCCTATAGACATTGCATGATTGATTATTCTAAAGGTGAAGAGTAGTCACATGATCACCAAATGTCATGGTTCTAGTAGGTCCCTTGAGGCTATAGGAGATGAAAGTGCGAAGGGAGAGAGGGTGAAAAAGTGGCTATTTTATGTTGTATTTGGTAGCATGCCTTTTGGCAAGAGATCTAAGATCACAATGAATGAGTCCATGACGAATTTTTTTTCTTTTTTTGGATTATATTTGAGATAGACTAATTGATGCGGGAAGTCTATACGGGATGAGAAAATTAACTCCTTAAGGTTTTCATGAATTCGATCGATGTGGGAAGCTTCATATTCTCTCTATTTTTTTTTGAAACAGGATGTACATAGCTGTCCTTCGAGGGAGCAGTCTATTTATAGTAGAGATGTACAAAGAAAGATGTCCTTTTGAGGGAGTCATCTTTTTATTGGAAGTTTGACTCAAGGAATTGTATCCCATGTGGGGGATTTTAATTCATGGACCAAACCAAGGTGAAAAATCAGATTCTTGTTCAAAAATCAAGGTGAAACGACCATGAGATCTCATCTAAAAGTAGACAAAAAGTATCCATGAGAATCATGCCATGTGCAGCGTCGTGGTACACATATTTAAGAGAGGGTAAAGAGGGACAGGTATGCACATGATTCTTGTTTAACTGTTAGGGATGCCATAGTGAAAGGAGGGAAGTGAAAAGTGCTCAAGGGACGAGCATGGAAAGAGGCAAAAGGTGAGGTAGGACTGAAATTCAACAGTAGAATGGTCAAAGATGCAAGGCATTAAGGGGCTTAGGTTTGGGCTTACTGTCTAGTGAAGATAAATGATAAGTATGAGTAATGATGTATGGTCCCGGCCAAATAGGAGTAAATTTTCCCCGTTTACTTTTTTCTGCTTTGGTTACATGTTGATTTTCTTTCAGGACAAGGTCACCGACTTGGAAGGTTTGTTCATGGACGCGTTTGTCATAGGCACACTTTATACTCTTTTGGTAAACTTGAAGATGGTCAATAGCATTAAGACGATGTTCGTCTAATAACTCAAGTTTTGTTAAACGGTCTTGGCAAAAGTCATCATCATTGAGAATGTCATGGAGAGAAATTCAGAGTGAGGGAATCTCAACTTTGAGAGGTAGAAAAACCTCTGTACCGTAGACTAGAGAAAAAGGTGTGGCAGTAGTGGAAGTGCGAATACTAGTGTGGTATGCCTACAGGGTGAAAGGAATGTGCATATGCCAGTCCTTCCCAGTATTGTTAACCACTTTCATGAGAATTTTGTTCAAGGTTTTATTAGTGGATTTGGCTTGGCCGTTGGTTTGTGGGTAATATGGTGACAAGAAACTTAGATGAATACCGAAGGTGTCAAAAATTTTCCGCAAGGTTTGATTTTTGAATTGTTTTCCATTATCAATGATGAGGCGATGTGGGACACCAAAGTGAAAAATGATGTGATGATTGATGAACTCACACATTTTCTCAGCTTTTGTGGAGATGAGAGGAATGGATTCAACCCATTTGGTGTAATATTCAGTAGTGGTGATTATCCATTGATGTCGTTGGGAAGAATGAGGATTGATCTCTTCGACGAGATCCAAACCCCATTGAGAGAAATGCCAAAGGTCACGGGTGATCTGTAAGGCATGATTAGGTGTATGATGAAGATTGGCATGCTGTTGGCATTTTACACAATGCTTAACGTAGTGGAAAAAATAATGGTTAAGGGTTGGCCAGTAATAGCCTAGGTGAAAAATCCACTTAGCAACCACAAGGCCATTGAAGTGACCTCCACATATGCCATCATGAACTTCCTTAATGGTATAAGGAATTTTAGAACTCGTAAGGCACCGTAAGAGAATACCATAAAAACAACGCTTATAGAGGAGGTCACCCATGATGACGTAATGAGAGACCCTTTTAAGAAAGGTGCATTGTCCATTACGAGTGAGGTTGGGAGGCAAGATGGAGAGGGAAAGATAGTCTGCGTATTGTTTATACCAAAGGTCACGTGGGTCGAGAGCGGTGATTCCGATGGAGTATACTCCGTGAGGAAAATAATAGGGTGATTGGAGTCTTTATATGGTGACAAAGATTTTAGAGTCGACAGGAAAAGTGGGTATTTGAGAAGCCAAACAGGCCATGGTATCTGCAAATTTGTTAGTAGAACATGGGACGATTTGAAGGGCATAATGATCGAAGGTGGTCAAAAGTATGTGCACATGATGTTTATATTTTTGAAGTAGTTCATTACGACACTGGTATATACCATTGACTTGGTTTATGACCAATTGAGAATCACCAAAGATGTTGATTGATTTAACATCTAAGGAATAGGCAGCCTGGAGACCCAATATGAGTGCTTCATATTCTGCAATATTGTTTATACAATCAAAATCAAGTTTGAAAGACAAATGCATGGGTTCACCATCAAGCGGAATGAGGATAACACCAGCTCCACCTCCATGCTGACACTTGGAACCATCAAAGAAGAGTGTCATTTTCTATGTGGGTTCATCCAAGGAAAGGGTAACAATAGACTCATCTGGAAAATCAAAGTTAAAGGGTTGATCCCCGAAGATAGGTGCATTAGACAATTGGTCAACGATAGCCTGGCCCTTAGTGGACTAATGGTGGGTAAATTTGAGGTCGAGGTCAGCCAGCAGCATAAGCCAACGTGCAACTCGTTGATTTTGGTAAGGTTTGGCATACATGAAGTGTAAGGGGTCGGTGTTGGTCACAACATAGGTTTTGTGATTAAGTAGGTAATGGCGGAGTTTGGTGGCAAAAAAATATGAGGCTAAGAAAATTTTTTCTACATGGGTGTATCGGGTTTTGTAGTCCAAAAGAGTACTGCTTATGTAATAAACCACCTGCTCCCTGTGTTGTTTGTGATGCCCTGTTAAAAACAACCCACTTGAGACCCATGAACAACCTAGGTTTAGTTATAAAATTATGGAATAATTTTTTTTGATTAGGAGATAACGACCAAAGTCTCAAAGACAATTAAATTCAACAGATAACTTTTCCCATAATAATAATTACTGATTTCACATTATAAAGCAATAAATATTCCCTGAATAAAATTTTAGGGTTAAGGGACCCAAAACAATTAAATACCCAAGGTATTTAATTCCACAAGATCAGGGTTGAATCACAGTGAGGAAAGGAATACCTATTTAAAACATCAGAGTAAGGTCTCACTTACCCACTCCCCGAACTCGATTAAGAGTGTCTATAACTAGGTTACAAGGAAACAAATGCCACTAACATCTTTCGGAACAAGTCTAAAATTACTATATCATACTTTTCATTTATTAACAATTATCAAGGTCACATGGTTCAAATCTTAGGGTTAGAAGTTTCAGTTAGGTTCAGGGAGTAATTTACCCCCATACGCAACTCTCTAATAGGCTCATAGTTTAGACTTGATTTTTCTCATACCTAACACTTCCAAAATCTCCCTAAATCACTCCCATTGGATAGGAAATTTTCTCACCTTTCCGGTGATATAAAGAAGTCCTCCTAACTCCTTCAGGAACTCAAGATATGGATAAATGGAGTTTAGGGGTCACATTTTCCCCAAGGGGACACATGTCAAGAGGAGAGGAAAACCCCTTTGCAGGGTAGGTAGGTCGTGAGGAGGCTTTAGAAAATTTTCCTTGCATGGGATAAATTTCTCAATTGTGCTCGCGGCTCTATGGTTCCTCCAGGGACACGTGGCAGTTCCTAGTCCAAAGCGGGGAAGGGGTGAGGGAAGGGTAGAGCGGCGGGGGTTTACTGGGCATTTCACCAAAGGGAAGAAAAGCCAACTTGGCCTCCACACACCCACGGGTCCGCCAGGGACATGTGGCACTCCACCATTCACCATGGGAAGAAGGGAGAGGGAGAGGCGGACGACGGAGGGTCTAAGGGAAATTTTCCCAACAGAAAATTTCAAAAGTAAAAGGTTGCACGGGTCTTCACTACCTTGATTTCACCCCCCAAGCTGCCACGTGGTGCTTTGCGATTGGCCGCGGGACGGTGGGGAGAAAGGTGAAATTGTTCCCAAATTTTCAAAAGGTGTTAAAGAAGAAAAAGTGTCACGCCTCCATCGCTGTCTCGTGAGGACACATGGTACCCTCTGATTGGCTCTGGGCCGATAGAGCAAAAAATAAAAATTTTCCCGACCCAAATTTTTTTCAAATTTTTTTTCTAAGGATTTTTTTAATGGGAATTTTTTGGGCTGCGGGCCCGCTAGGGAAAAATTTCCCAAATTTTCCCGCCAAGGCACAAAAACTTCAAAGTGCCATAACTTGAGCTAGAAATTTTAGTTTTGGGCAAACAAGGACTTTTTAGAAAGATCTCAATGCCCTCTTTGCACAACAAACATTAATTTTACATTTTGATAAAGTTTAAGGGGTCAATTTTTAAAAAAGGATCTACAAGATTTTAATAAGCCAACTGGTAATTTCCAACCTTCCAATTTGATTAAATTGGATCTCCTCCTTCACTCAACATGCCAGAAAGGCATGGAGAATTGATCTAGGGAGAGTTTAAAGTGTTGTAGGAAGGTAAATTTATTCCATTGATTTCAATTTGCATTTTTCCATCAATTAACAGAAAAACGACTGTTAGAGGGATTGGATTCGATTTTGCATTAATTTAACTTGTCTTCTTAAGTGTTCTTTGTCAATTTGAGTTTCTTAATATCTTAGCATGCTAAAATATATAATTTTCAAGTTGATTAATGTGTGCAAGTCCGAATTGTACAATTTGATTAAATTGGTCAGTTTTAAAAGTCATAATGCCAGTGATCAAATTTTAAAGGATCTATTTATCAATATTATCATTTAAGTGTGGTATATAGTTTCTAAACTAATCCAATGCATTTAGTTCTATACAAACAAACCATTTCAAAGTTAAATTGTAAATCTAATTTCCAATTTAATACATTTCAAAAAGAGACAATGCAATATACTTTTTACACACGTATTTCTTCTTTTTCCATTTTCTATACAAGATTCCAATCCCAATTTGATATTTCCAATTTCATCACAACAATGCAAATGAGAAATGAACTTACAATTCTTTATTGACTTCAATTAAACAACTTTACATATTTCAATGTTGGAAACCAATAACAACATTTAATTTATTTCTTTCTAATGTATAGAGTAGAATGTAAGTGTCTTTCACATTTCAAATATATAACTTCATAATCAATTTACATACATCTTTCTTCACAAAATGCATATTACAAATTTCATCCACATCATGTGGGAAAGGATTACAAATGAATGTGTTTCCACAAGGGATTGTCAAACTGCACTTTTTCTTTGCTTTAGGACAGCAACATGCACATTTTCTCTTTTCTACAGTTGATCACAACAAAAGAGGGGGAAAGACAATGTTCTCCACCCAACCAAGACATCCAATGATAGGAGAAGCCTTCCTTCATCATTGGCCCCCAAGCCCCAACCACAATGCAATGAAAAGTGTGATTCAACCCATGGCAACTACAGGCTTCCACAAAACAACACACAACATTCTTTCAACATACACATTCAATTTAAAACACAATCCAATAAAGACAGTAGTTTACAACTGCATTTGCAACCATTCAAACAAAACTTAGGCTTGATCATGCAAGCCAAAGGAGAAAGGTCTATGGGGGAAGCTACTTATGCCTCCCAATTGGGAATTGGGCATCCACCAGAACAACCCGCCAAAATAATTCATCCCACACACATCCTTATGCCCCCCCACAAGTTTCTCCTTATGCCCCCCCACAAATTTCCTTATGCCCAACCCAAAGTAAGAAATGCAAGCTATTTCTTTTCCATGGTGGATCCCAAACCCAAACTCCCTCCACAAAACTTTAATACCAATGGCATTCCTTATGCCCCCCACATGGATTCCCCACAGCCTTATCCTATACCTTCCCTAAGGCAGTCTACCCAACCAACCAACAAATAAATCAAAGCATGCACCATTCACACAACACAACAAGAAAATGATAGCATAAAAAGGGGAGTTAAATTCCTACCTCTCCATGGTTACTTTTGCTTCCAACAACAAGCTTCAAATGCCAAGAACACAGTCCAAAACAACAATGCCAAGTATGAAATTTTTTCCAATCTCCTCCAAAATCCACAAGATCTCTAAACAAAAAAAATGCGCCCCCAAGGAAGTATGTAAAATTATTCAAAAAACCAAGAAAAATATTCACCCCAACTTCTCCAAAGTAAGAGTTCCAAAAACACCAGAAAAATGCACCCCAAGCTTGCATACCAAAAGTTTCAAAAACCCAAAACAAGCAAGGAGTTTGAATTATATAGAAGAGGGGAGAGAAGAGGATGATGTAGATCCATGTAGGATGCCACATCACACATCCTCAAAATCAACACAAAAGAAAAAATTTCATTCTCCCAAGCACAATAATGAGGTGGGTGAAAAATATGACAAGTTACTTGCACACTCCAAAGGTCCATGCCCCAAAGGACTGAAAAATAATTAAAATGTAAGAAAGTGCAATTAAAAACATGCAAGATGACTATTAAAATTCATTATAAAAGTCACAAATCACATCTCCAACCATAGTATGGTTGGTAACATAAATTTAGAGGCATGGGACAAGTTTTACTTGTCCCACAAGCCTCCAAAAACAGCCCCCAAGGACAAATTCGAATTTCCATGGAGGTGGAGTATTTCTTACTCCAAAATCTGACTTACACAAGCTCTTACACAACTTACACATCACTTACATATTTAATACAAAGAGCCAACACTTCCATTATTAATTTTCCATATCCCAATTTTACTTATTTAACTTTTAACCATATGTTTCCTCACATTAATCTATCACACTTTTAATCAATTAAAAGAAAAAAACACATTACTTAATAAAATACATACAACTGAGCCCGTGTATGATCCAGCCTAGAAAACAAATACTACCCTTTGGAAGTATCTACATATGGGGGGAATCTCAAATTTCATCAAAAAAATTAAGGGTTTCGATCAGGACATCTCAGTGAAGTTTTTGAATGGATGGAAAAATCACGTGGTTGAGTATGGAGATGCCAAAGTCGAGATCTTTGAAGATCTCATTGCCCAAGTTACTGGTTTGAGCATGGAAGGTACCAAGTTCTTCAACAAGCATGTCGATAGAGAGGTGGAGGTGAAAAAATTCCTTATTGAAGGGGAGAACCTTAAATATGTCACGGTAGGCATAAAGGTGGCTTTCATACCTGAACCATTTGCTGAGATTACACGAATAATGGTAAAGTATGTCTCTTTGGAGGGAGGATATGTCACCATTCCCCAGAAGCATTTGATTTTTCTCAATAATTTTCATAGGAATATTACAGTAAATTTCCCACATTATTTGCTAAACTCCTTGGAGAAGTCAGTTCTTGAGGTTCAGAAGCACGTCAGGGCAGTTCCCCTCCACCAAGGCTAGATCCTTCTCATTCACCATCACAGTTTCTCTGGCTCTCGTCCTATGCCCTCTCCCCTTATGATTAACCCTCTCCCTGCTGACAAAAACCTGGACATTACTACCTCGAGTAGAAAGAGGAAAGATAAGAAGGTAAAGGTTGCTCTGCCTTCTTCGCAGAGAGTTTCATGGAGTCATAAGGATTTGGAGCTTGTTGAGAATTTACTACACATTAGTACTCCTGTGGATCATCCCAAGGAAGCGGACCTTCATACCAGAGTTAGTAAACTCAAAGCAGAGATCAAAGACCTAAAAAATGCTCTGAAGAATATGGAAACATCCAAAGGTAAGCAGAAGTTACAAAATCCCGATGACATGGACACTATTGCTGAGATCTACAAAAAGCTACTTTCATTAGATACTAGATTGGGCAATGCCAAGGGGCGGCATGATTGCACCCTCTTGGATCTAAAAGGTATGTATAATTTTATGGAACAACATGTCAAGAGTATTTGCAACCTTAGTGGCATCCCTGTAAATATTTGGGATTCCAACAAGACCCAGGATCTGACACTGGCTAAGGTAGACATGCGTGATCTTTCTCAGGCCATGGCCATTGCACTCTTCATATCTCTCCAAAAAATTAAGGTCAATCTTGACAAGGCTGTCAAGTGATGTGGAGCCTTGGTGCTGCTTTGTTGCTGAGTTGATACTATTCTTTGGCAGTTTTGTTGTTGTCCTTTCGCAGGGATGCCCTGTGGTGGATCCCTTTTTGTTGTGTTTTGGCTCTTTTTCTCTTCGTCAGATCACTTTCTGGTTTGATCTTTCTATTTTCTTTCTACTCTTGTATCTGGATGTTGAGCCTCCTTGTTTAAGGCATTTAGCATTTCTGGGTTTAGTTTTCCCTTGCTGTTATCTGGTTTTTTGATCCTTTTTGTACACAGGGTATAGTCCCTTCAAAACTATTTATCCTTAATAAAAAATAATAAAATACATACAACAATACTAAAAGATACACATTAAGAAAATACACAAACCCATGGTCACATGTAAAGGAAATCCCCCCCATGGGAATCCCTAACAAAATACAACACACACACACACACACACACACACAAAACATGTTGCCATGGTGACCTTGTTGAATTTACCTAGAATTCTATTGTGGTTGGTCTCCGATCCCCCGATGTTTTTTGTGATATTTAACCTACAAAACAAAAATACCTCCTTCGGCCTCGTGGACATATTAGAACATCCAATATGATATAAATAAAATCACAAAATCATCTAAGTATGTGAATTACAACAACATCAAGGCAATTTAACAAAATCACTCCCAATATATATCAGCAACATAAAAGTAACAACTCTATCATTTGCAATTTAATCAACAACTATATCATCCTCATATAATGTCCATTTTCTAGGTCTACTCACAATATCCAAAATCACATGTTCGAAAAACATCCATAAATACATATATATAACCATGTCCAACAGCATGTCAACATATATATAAAATGTCTTCAACAATCATCATGCATCATATATGAATTAGATTCAACAGTAATCCAGGATCTGACATCTAACATCATACTAAATTAAAACTATAAAAATATCCATTACATAGTCCACAGTATCATGATCAGTAATAAAGGGTGCCAAAGGGAAGTGGGCACTACATTGTTCATCATGATGAGCGAGTATGGCCCCCAAGGAGTGATCGGTAGTTGAGATGTATAGGTAGAAGGGTTGATCGTCTTTAGGTGGAATGAGTACGGGTGGTTGGAGAAGGTATTGTTTTAGGGTCTCAAAATATTTTTGGAAGTTGTCATCCCATTTGTAGGAGACATCCTTTTTAAGAAGATGATGAGATTGCTGACATCCATCAGAAAATTGCGAAATGAAACAGTAAATAGACTGCAACATACCTTGCAGGCTATGGAGCTGCCGCAGATTAGTGGGTGGAGGCATTTTGAGAATTTCCTTGACTTTAACAAGGTCAACCTCTATACCACGCAAGGAGATAATAAATCCTAGGAGCCTCCCCAAGAGAACCGCGAAGACGCACTTCTTGGGCTGAAGGTGAACACAATACTTAATGAGGTGGTCAAAGATGGTTTTTAGGATGGTGAGGTGCTCGAAGCGGCGTTTAGACTTGGAAATAATATCTTCTACGTAATCCTCCAATAAATGGTGTATGATATCATGGAAGATGTAATTCATAGCCCACTGGTATGTGGTACCAGTGTTTTTAAGGCCAAAAGGCAAGAATTGATAATAGAAGGTCCCCTAAGGGGTGATGATTGTGATTTTGTGCTGATCCTCTGGGGCGAGAAAGATTTGGTTATAACCTGAGAAGCCATCCATGAGTGATAGCATCTCGTGACCAGTAGTAAGGTCAACTAGTTGGTCAATACTGGGTAGAGGAAAGTTGTCTTTTGGGAAAGCTAGGTTGAGCTTATGAAAATATGTGCAAATGCGGAGTCCCCCTATCACCTTAGTGACAGGGAAATGTTATAAATCCACCGGGGATAATAAATGGGTAAGATGAAGGAAAAAAAAAAAGGTGCTGAAGTTCTTCTTTGACCAGATGGGTAATGCGAGGGTGCATTTTCCTTAGCTTTTTTTTATGGGTTTAGCATCGGGAATGGTTACAATATTATGTACCACTATGGTGGGGTCAATACTAGGCATGTCTGCATAAGACCAAGCAAAAGTGTGGTTATGATCTTTGAGAAAAGAAGTGATGGCTTCCTGTTTAGCAGTATCTAAAGATTGGCCAATATTTAGAATGTGCGGGTCGTCTTGAGAGTGGATGTTGATTTCGATAGTCGATTCGTTCAACATCGTTTGCATCTTAGATGGTAACAATTGATGGATATATGAGTCTTCTGCACCAAGGCAGGTGAGTATAGATTCATCATCCTGACATTGAACGACATTAATAGAAGGTGTATCATCATCGATCATTTCAGGATATAGGAAGGGAAGAGAAGAGGAAGCCTCGCCCTTGTGTTAATAAGTCAGAGGCCCCAAGGAAATGGTGTTTATGAATAAAAAAATTAGGAGGGATGGATTATGGGTCCATCGACTCTGTTGGTGAAGTTGATGAAGGTGGAATAGGTGAAGAAGGTGGATAAGAGTCGATATGTTCAATCAGTTCAATGTGGGCTTTCTTGGTAGGTAGTTCAGCAAAGCTGCCACCATTACGGTCATTATGTTTGTGGGTAGTACATGGGATAATAGTGTGATGACCTTTCTCGTAAAATCCAAAACAAAAACCTTTCCATGCACATCGGTGCAGGAAGGTGTGGGCGAAGAAAAAATTGGTAAGGGACTGGAGATCAGTAGAAATTGGTCAGGTTTGTGATGGTGGTCCGGTGTATATGTGGTAGTATCAAGTCCCCCATAGGTGAGATTTGTACAAAGGCGTGGAAGACCATAAAGGAGATGCTCTCCTATGTGGTGATCATAGTGAGGGTGTTGGCGAAGGTTTCCATATTCTTGTGGAGTAAGGAATGTGTTGACATTATATAGGCAATACTCCCCCAGAGTGAGGCATTGAAAAACACCTTCTAAGGGATCGGTGGTTGATATATGGGTGGCTGGGATAGATGATGAGTTAGAGATTGGATCGGAGGTGGAGCTAGCTAATTGGGAGGCTGATGGGTCGGCAGTGGAAGTTGTGGTGGTGGTAGGAATGGAGTATTTAGGTGTGGTTGAGGTAGAAGCGGTAGGGGTGAGTGGAGGTGTGGATGATGAGGAAGTAGTCATGGAGGTGGACACCTTAATGGGTACAAGCATGTCATTGGGTCGGTAAAGGATGTTGCAATTTTTGAAAGGTCATGCTCAAACTTTACACAATGGTACAAAGTGGAAGGAATGTAACCCATGACAAGAATCTAGGGTCTACCAAGTAATAAGTTATATTGAAATTCCCCCTCTAAGATGTAAAATAACTCTGGGACAGTGCGGGGGCCCACGCGAACATGGAGGATGATGGTGCCAAATGTAGAGGTGATAACGTCATTAAATGAACTCAGCATGACGGGATGTTTATGCATGTAATTGTCGGGTATGCACATTTGGTCGAATGCATGGGAGGAGATGATGTTAATGCTATCACCCCCATCGATCATAACATGCCGTACCTGTATATTATCAATATGGACAGAGATGAAAAGAGATGGATCAGGGTCATCAATTTGGTGTGGTGTGATCTCTTAATTTGAGAAGAGGAGGGTGGACACTTGGTGAGTAGGTGGAAGTGTGGAAGAAGGTGATAATCTGGTTAGAGAGGCTATATGATGAGGTGTAATAATGGAGGCCATGGGTGTAGGGTCATTGGGTAAAACCTCAATAGACTGAAGAACCTTCATGAGAGCTTAGTGATGGGACTCAGAGGTTTGGATGAGGTCATATAGAGACATCTTGAGCAAGGATTGGTGTAATTTTTTGAGCATAGCACGATGTATAGCCCCATTAGAGATAGGATATGTGGGGCCACAGATAGTGACTTTAGGTGAGGGTGCAGATGGTATGTGGGGTATAGGGTTGGTAGGTGGTTCAGTTGCCTTTTTCTTTCCTTTATCCTTCTGAGTGTGGGTAACAATGTGGATCATGTTAATTTTAAATTTTAGGGATAGATAGAAATGTTGTGGGGGTGGAGAAGTAGGTTGTGGTGTAGGTGCGGGGAGAATATGTGAGGAGGTGGGTGGAGGTTGGATAGGGTCCTCATTAAGGAGGTCATCGTCATCAAGGTTTAATTTAGGAGGACACAACTGGATAAGAACAATTTTTAAAGCCTTATAGTTCTTGACATCATGTCCTGGCACACAATGGTAGGCACAAATTTTGGTATTGTCAAACTGTTTTTGTTTGGGCTTGAGTGGGTCGTAACGTATGAGAGGTGAGAGAGTAATGACAGAAGTCTCCAGGAGGTTGGTTAAAATTTTGGCATAGGATCCCACCAGTGGATCACAATGGGAAGTGAAGGTGGGTTTGGGTGTAGGTGCGGCTGACCGTATAGGAATGTTCTTTACAAGAGGGGGAATAGGTTGGGCTATTGGTTTGGTGTGTGATATTGTTTTAGGTGTTGGCCATGTCTTTTTGGGTGGGGGAAAAGTAGGTGAACTGGAAAAAGAATGTGTGGTTGGCTTGACTATCTTATGGGAGGGTAGCAGATTTTTGCCTTTAGGTTGCACCTTCTTGGGTAAAGGTGATACAGACGCACAAGATCTAGAGATAAAAGTGGATAGTGGAAGAGGGTGAGTTACCCATGGGGATAACTGTGGTGCTATGAAGGTAGACGGTGCGGGTCATGTAGGAGTTGCGAGGGAAAGATACTAAAGGGTCATGGGTAGTGAAGAAATTATCGATGGTATTGAAGGTATGGGTGGTAAAAATGTTGCAGGTGTGGGTAGAAGTTGTGTCGGGTGCTTGGGTATGTTAGGGGTCTGTGAGGAAGGAATGGTTTGCTTCATTTTTAGTTTATCGGTGGGTGTAGGTTTCTTAACCAGGCTAGAAGGGTAAGATCCTAAGACAGATAGAAGAGGTGAAGGTGTGATCAGTGAGGTTGGGTTACGAGATCTAGGGGATTGGTTCTTCTATTTAGGGACCGGATTAGGTTTAGTTTTAGTTTTGGAGGATGTAGATAAATCTAATTTGATGGGTGGATGAGTAAGGTTGGTCACTGGGATGGCCCCTAAGGTAGTACTAGGTTTAGGCAAGGAAGATGATGTAGGCATAGGTTTGGATGTAGAAGTATGTTGAGTTATAGGTAGAGGTGTGAGTTGAGCCATGAGTGGTACCGTGGGATAATTTGTGATAGTTGTGGTTGTGTGTGGTTCAATCGGCTGAAATATTTTGGGATAGATAGTGGAAGTGTTAGTGAGTGACATCTGCATTTATGTTGAGATAGGAAGTAGAAGACGCCCCCAAAGTAAGGCTCTATCCACATAATCCAGGTGGTTGGCTAGGTGTGAGAACGACATTGTGGTGGGTGTGGTTGATGTGGATCCAATGGTGACTCTCGTAAAATGTGTCTTAGAAACAGGGAATTTGTTAGCTTCAGCCTCTGTGGGTAAGAGAGCTGAAAGTAAGTCCGTAGGATCTTGGGTGGCTGATGGAGAATGGTCACCTAGAGGAAACGACATCTCTACTAGATCTTTGATAGGTAGAGGAGATGACGGGTGCTCCTCTGTAGGTGGAGGAGATGAGAAAGCATCTTTTGTGGGTCGAAGAGGTACTGCTGGTGATGGTTCTCTAGGTGGAGAAGCCAAAGATGAAGCAGTCTCAATGTTAACAGAAGGATCCTTCATAGGTGAGGAGGGAGACGAAAGGTGCTCCTCTATGGGTAGCAGACTAGGTGAAGTGGATTCATGTGTAGGTGGAGGACTTCGGGCCAAGCATTTCTCTATGGAAGGAATATGAGGTAATTGGGAAGCAACTGGCGCGTCATTGAAAATAGCATGGACCTCACAGGTATGGCTATCATTATTAGAGGTCTCACCAGTTTGATCAAAAGAAGGGGCGTGGTTAGGAAATGGTTTCTTGAAGATGTATAGGTTTTGATTGGCAGGTGTGTTAGGATTATCCAGGACTAACTCACCGTTCTCGAGCATTTCCTAGACAATGTTCTTGAAAGTGATGTAATTTCCATCACTATGACCTTTTACTCGATGCTAATTGCAGAAGTTGTGCTCTTTTTACCATGCGGGTGTGTGGCGAGCAGGATCAAAACTAGTGCGTGGTTTTATAGGAGGAAGAGTGATGGCCCCAGATTTGATGAGATTTTCTAAAAAAAAAGAATAAGGTTCCCCAATTGGGGTGTATTTCTGTTGTTCGCATATGAATTGAAAAGTTTAAATGGGAGAAAGATTAGAGGAGGATTTAGCCTGATTTTATGGATGAGATGGGCTGGCCTTGAGTACCACTACGTTGGTGGTTCCCTTGGCTTTTGAATAATTATTCTGTGGTTTTGAACAAGAATATGTATCATTTGATTTAAATGCCACATTCTTATTCCGTAGTTGGATTTTCTTCTCTTCAATGGCCTGAATCTCTAGTTTCTGTGCCATGGTGAATGCCTCATCAAAGGTTCGAAAAGACTAGACTTGCAAGGTTGGCGAGACATGTCTAGCATAAGCCCGAGTAAAGAGCTCTATGAGCTCGGTTTGTGGTAATTGGAATGTGAGTTGATTGATTAGGCTACACCAACGACCGAAAAAATCTGCGATAGACTCGTCGTCATATAGACGTGTAGAGTAGAGGTCAATCATGATAACCTTCTTAACAACGTTGATGGAGAAGTGATCCAAGAAGGCTTGGACTACCTGATTAAATGAAAATATACAATGCCTAGGTAACTTGCTATACCAATCTAATGCGGGCCCGGTCAAAGACATGGGAAAGGTCCTCAAAAGAAAAGCGTTATCATGGGAAATCAGATAACAACCATGTTTGAAAGACCATAAGTGTTGTTGCGGGTCCTCTTTGCTATTAAAGTGGTTAAATTTAGGAATTCCCCAATGTACGAGATATGGACGAATAGGAATGGATGGGTGGATGGGCTCATTACAAATCTCATTGTAGGTGAGAGAGTTGCTTGTGCCAGAAACTGATGCCTCTAGTGTCTGCATCTTGTCCATCATTAACTTGATGAGGTTGTTGGTAGGTTGTGATGGGGGGACACCTCCTGAGGTATAAGGGGGCGGATATTCAACTTGATAGGGAGGTTGAGAATAAGGAACCATCATAGGAGGCACATACCCAAAATCGGCGACAGACGAGGCAGGATGTTGTTGATAGTAGGTATATGTAGGTGGGATGGTTTTCGTGACTCTGGTAGTGATTAAGGGAAGAGTTTGTGGGATGGAGAGGAAAAGATTCTAGAATGGAGTATGGGTCATCGACACTAGGAGTAGTTGTGTTGCAATAGGTATTTTTGAGACAATGGGTGTGGATTGTGCCATGGTATGGGTGGTGGATGAAGGTATAGTGGATGTTGCGGGTGCAATAAACGTGGTAGATGCAACAGTCATAACAGGTATATGTCCTAGCTGTGAAACTACCGGAGATGGAGCAGGTAAGGATAACATCATATTATTAGGAGCTGATGCAGCAGCAGGGACAAGGGCAGGAGAGATTGACACAGGCATGCCATATATACAATGACCAGATGAGTCTCAGGTGGAGGAGTGGGAAAGGTAGAGCTGTAAGGTTGTTGGGTTCTGATCAAGGAGTTGTGCGAACTCCTCGTCACCTGTGGTGATGGTGATAGGTTGGGTAGGATCCATGGGCAATAGAATAGAAGGTGGTGAAGGATACGTGGGAGTGGTTGAAGATTGGCGTGGAATATGAGGGTGTTTGCTTGGCTTTGGGTCAACACCATGTGAATGAGTACCGATTTAGTAGGACTACTTTCTGTATATGACATAGAAATACAGTAGAAATAGGAAAATCAAGTAGTAGTAGGTGGATTGGGTCAATAGGTCAGCTGGAAAATAGCATAGGCTAATCAATGCCGGTCAGGGGTAACTGCAGTTGGTCACTATGGAAAAGGAACAATTTTCCAAAACAAGGCAAAAGGCTAATAATCTACCAGGTAGATAAGATACAGATGGATTTTATTAGGATAGAGAAGATGATGAGAGTTACAGAGACTCTAAACAACATAAAAGGTGAAGTAGGTGTCCTTGTGGGAAGGTTAACCAAAAGAACAGTAAACCGACATCGGTTGGGTAAAACTGATGATAGTTTGAGGGTAACCGACGAAGGTTGCTAGACCAACACCGGTTACTATGAAATTGAAACAAAGATGAAGAAAAGGTGGTTGTGAGTTAAAATCAAATGTGCAATCAAACCTAGAATGCTAAGAATGATGAAAATGGAGTCCAGGCACACTCAGATGAAGATGGAATACACCAAATATGATGAGGAGTGTGCAAGGAGAAATGAAAAAGTGAAGAACGTGTCCTTTCACCTCAAAACACAAACCAAGAAGAAACACTAAGAAAAATATGATCCTACAAGCTATTTTATTATATTTGTTTAACTTATGCTATTTAGTACTGATTGTATGAATAGTAGAACATAATTTGTGGTGAGGAAGGCTTCCTATGAAAAAGGAGATCTAAAAGGTGAGGTTTTAGGAATGTTATGGTGGGGGTGGGCCGTCCTCTGAGATAATGACTCGATAGAGGCAACGAGCTGGGGAGTACCTTCCAACCAGATCATGTGATCATGGATAGATGCTATCGGGTAGGATGTTGTTTAAGAAATATGTGTAGATTTAAATTTGTGCAGTTTAGTTTAGACTCAAAAAAAGAGAGAATGTGCTTTCTACAATTCTTTTCTCAACCATCAGCTGGGCATGACTTCCAGCGTATAGGTTGCCCTCATTTAATGTGAGCTACTACAGTAAAGCAGGATGAAATGCAGTTAATTTTAAGCCCAAATCGAAATATTGAATTAGATGACACAAATAGATGAACAAGAGAAGGGATGCTCTTTCACTAATGCGATACTAATGAAAGGAAATAACTATTCATTTTAAAACACCAAAACACGATTGCTTTTAGAAAATAGGAGAATAGAAGATTCTAGGGAAGAAATTTAATGTGAGAACCTTTCAGAAAGGAAACAAACATACAACGTTTCACCTAGAAATGAAGAAATGCAAGGAACCCTAGATGGGTCCCACCAGGTGTGCCAAAATGTTTCACCTGATTCTTAGACTGTTTCTTTGAATATTGACGAAATAAAGGGTGAATGGGCTTGGAGGAATACATGGTAAAGTTGGTTAGAGGTTGTTGCACGCGTATGACTTCTTGATCCACAACCGATCATGAGAGATTCCTTTTGGCTAGGAGGAACTACCTAAAATAGGAAACAAGATCACCAAATAGAAGTTAAATAGTATATGCAGTGAACTGCCTAGCATGTGCCAGATCTAGGAAGTGTGATACTCCCTAGAAGATTGTCAATCCATTGTTTAAAAAAATTCAATATTAACAATAAATGAAATCCTACTGTAGTTAAAATGATTTACGTATCTCATCCATCTATAATAACTAGATTCATTCACAACAGGCTAGGTTATGATTGAATCTGAAGGTCAAGGTCTCTATCAGAGTACTGAAACTGGTCAAGGTCTAGTTCGGGGCTGTTTTGGGTATTTGGTGGGGATTTTAGGCTCTGTTCTTGGTCTAAGGGTAAGAAAACAGAGATCGACGTTGGTCTGGTATGACCGATGTTGGTTTAGGTGAACCAGTGATGGTTGCAGGTAACTAGCATCAATATGGTCGGGATAAAGGAAACTTAACAAAAAATTGATGTGAGGGTAGATTTGAGGCTAAATAGAAATGGAGGGCGTAATGGAAAGGTCTGTGTAGGTCTTAGGTATACTCAGGGATCTTTAAAACCCAAGTATGGGTAGTTCAATGGTGTGGGTGAATGAATGGTCAAGTTTGCATGGAGGTAAATGGTGGGAAGATAGGAATGGGTGTAGAAACTGATAATAGATATAACAGAACCTACTAAAATGAAAATGGATGAATGCTGGTTAATAGAATACTTACTGTTGTATGGGCTCGATGGCTGGGCGGCAATGGAAATTGATCAGATTGATGGAGCTTGATTTGATGATGGTGTTTCACTGAGTGCTTCTGTGAATGAAAATGGTTCTGTGATTGCTTATGATGATGGCTGTGGATGCTCTTTGCATGTACAAATGTTGGTTTTGCTTGCATGCAACTGTGGTTTTGTCTGCTTTCTCTCAGGAATGTGCCAACCTCAAAATAAGGTTGTTTTGGTGATTAAATGGTAACCGAAAGTGGTTTTGGGCTGACTGGCAGCAGTTTAGGGTGACCGGCGTCGGTTAGAGAGGGATTTCCTAGGTTTACTAAAATGGGTAGATCCTCTTGATTTCTTGGATCTCATTCACTTTCTTAAAAAAATTAGAATGGAATCTTCCTTTCTAACTGGTGGGAATATGGTTAGAGGGAATGTAGGCTTTTATTTTTAGGGTTTAGGTAGGTCTTAGTTAGTTATGGCAACATACTAAGAATAGGTCTTAGGGTGAGGTGGCTAGATGAGTTGTATAGGTGAGGTGGATGTGTGGGCATTATCTCAATTAGGATATTTAAATAATAGATATTATGAGATCATGAATTAATTTAATTAAATTAATATTAGAGTGGGGTGGAGGGTGCCATGGTTACGTGGGTGTGTTCGAGTTGGTTATTTGTCGAGGGACCAAGGGGAGTGTGACCCAATTTTGGTGTCTACAACCACACTACATTTTTCATCACATTAGAGAAACTCAAACCTTCTCCACCTGATAAGTAGTTGATGTGGAGTCAATGTTTGCAAGGAGGAGGAAAATCACCGCGGGTTGCACCTTTTGGAGAACATGATTGCGTATTTCAAAATATTGAAAAACACCGTGCATTTTTCAACGTGGCAGAAAACACACTCCATTTTTCATCGTGTTGGATAAATCCAACCCTTCTACACCTGTTAAGTACTTGATGTGGAGTCCATGTTTACAAGGATAAGGAAAAGCACTGCGGGTTGCACTTTTTGGAGAACGGGATTACGTTTCTCAAAGTGATGAAAACCACCGTGCATTTTTCAACGTGGCAGAAAACACACTCCATTTTTCATCGCGTTTGAGAAATCCAACCCTTCTCCACCTAGTAAGTAGTATATTTAGATTCAATGTTTGCAAGGAGGAGAAAAAGCACCGCGGGTTGCACCTTTTGGAGAACGTGATCACATTTCTCAAAGTGCTGAAAAACACTATGTGTTTTTGAACGTGGCGGAAAACACACTCCATTTTTCATCGCATTGAATGTGGAGTCAATGTTTCCAAGGAGAAGGAAAATCACCGCGGGTTGCACCTTTTGGAGAACGAGATTATGTTTCTCAAAGTGCTGAAAAACACCATGCGTGTTTTAACGTGGCAAAAAACACACTCCATTTTTCATCGCATTAGAGAAATTCAACCCTTCTCCACCTGGTAAGTAGTTGATTCGGAGTCAATGTTTGCAAGGAGGAGGGAAAGCACCACGGGTTGCTCCTTTTGGAAAACGGGATCATGTATTTGAAAGTGTTGAAAAAGACCGTGCGTTTTTCAACGTGGCTGAAAACACGGTCCATTTTTTGTTGCGGTTGAGAAATCAAGCCCTTCTCCACCCGATAAGTACTTGATATGGATTCAATGTTTACAAGGAGAAGGAAAAGCACCGTGGGTTGTACTTTTTGGAAAATTGGAGTGCGTTTATCAAAGTGCTAAAAAACACTGTGCATTTTTTAACGTAGAAAAAAACACACTCCATTTTTTATCACATTGAAGAAATTAAACCCTTCTCCACTTGGTAATTACTTGATGTTGAGTCAATGTTTCTAAGGAGGAGGAAAAACACCACGGGTTGCACCTTTTGGAGAACGGGATCACAAATTTCAAAGTGCTGAAAAACACCATGTGTTTTTCAACTTGGCGGAAAACACACTCCATTTCTCATAACATTGGAGAAATCCAACCCTTATGCACCCAGTAATTACTTGATGTGGAGTCTATGTTTACAAGGAGAATGAAAATCACCACAGGTTGCACCTTTTGGAGAATGGGATTGTGTTTCTCAAAGTGCTAAAAAACACTGTGCATTTTTCAACGTGGTGGAAAACACACTCCATTTTTCATCACATTGGAGAAATTCAACCCTTCTCCACCCGATAAGTACTTGATGTGGAGTCAATGTTTACAAGGATGAGGAAAAGCACCGCTGGTTGCACATTTTGGAGAATGGGATTGTGAATTTCAAAGTGTTGAAAAACACCGTGCATTTTTCAACGTGGTGGAAAACACACTCCATTTTTATTTGTATTGGAGAAATCCAACCCTTCTCCACTTGATAAGTACTTTATGTGGATTCCATGTTTACAAGGAGAAAGAAAAACACCACGGGTTGCACCTTTCAGAGAACTGGATTACGTTTCTCAAAGTGCTAAAAAACACCATGCATTTTTCAATGTGGTAGACAACACACTCCATTTTTCATCGCGTTGGAGAAATCCAACCCTTCTCCACCCGGTAAGTACTTGATGTGGATTCCATGTTTACAAGGAGAAGGAAAGCATCGCGGGTTACACCTTTTGGAGAACGGGATCATGAATTTCAAAGTGCTTAAAAACACCGTGCATTTTTCAACGTGGCAAAAAATACACTCCATTTTTCATCGCATTGGAGAAATCCAACCCTTCTCCACCTGGTAAGTACTTGATGTGGAGTCCATGTTTTCAAGGAGGAGGAAAAGCACCGCGGGTTGCACCTTTTGGAGAATGGGATCGCGTATTTCAAATTGCTAAAAAACACCATGCATTTTTCAACGTGTCAAAAAACACACTCCATTTTTCATTGCATTGGAGAAATTCAACCCTTTTCGACCCGGTAATTAGTTGATGTGGAGTCAATGTTTTCAAGGAGGAGGAAAAGCACTACGGGTTGCACCTTTTGGAGTACAGGATCACGAATTTCAAAGTGCTAAAAAACACCTTGCATTTTTCAACGTGGCGGAAAACACACTCCATTTTTCATCACATTGGAGAAATTCAACCTTTCTCCACCTGGTAAGTAGTAGATGTGGAGTCAATGTTTGCAAGGAGGAGGAAAAGCACCACGAGTTGAACCTTTTGGAGAATGGGATCACGTATTTCAAAGTGCTGTAAAATACCATGCATTTTTTAACGTGGTAGAAAACACACCCCATTTTTCATCGCATTGGATAAATTCAACCCTTCTCCACCCAGTAAGCACTTGATGTGGAGTCCATGTTTACAAGAAGGAAAAGCACCGCTGGTTGCACCTTTTGGAGAACAGGATCACTGAATTGGCTCCAAAACCTCTAAAACTTCCCTAAATATTCAAAATTAAGTTCCAAAATATTCTTAGCTCTTGAATAATCCTCCATGATGGGTTTTAGCCTCTAGATCCACTCCAGGGATGATGCACTTGTCACAGGAAGGCTGATGATAGCCCTTCCCAAAATGGCTCAAAACTTCATTGTTGAATGTTTTTCTCCGGAAGATCCTTAAATGATTTTTGCTTCTTAAATCACCTAGGGGATACATGAAAATTACTTACGGGTAACTTTGATGACCGGATAGGGCTAGTACTTTGGGTGAACTATCCTGGGGGGTGTCTTGGGAAGGTCTGAATTTGAAATGTTTTGACACTGTGGTATGGTTGTCCTATTTTCGGGTGAATTTTTCCCATGCAAAAACACATGACAACATCTCTTTAGCAAACTCACAAGATAAGTTTTTCTTGAAATAAACAATTAACATCATCTAGTATGGGTCTAAGAAGATGCACAATATTAAAATTTACACATTCCCATAAAATTTCATTCAAATATAAATGACTCATGTAGTGTTTTTTTGTAATCCTATCTATTTGATATAGCATATTTGTTTTCCATATAAATGTCTTATTAACTTTGTAAAATTGACTTTCCAATTATGTTCAAGGATAATATTTCAATTAACATCATATTTTATAGGCATTATACATTTCTTAATTAAGTATTCTAAATTATAAACTAATCCAGTGCAATCTATACAAACAATGTTAAAATGTTCATATTTAACATTATTTTCTAGGTTCTCTACAATTGAATCTTGTGATTTTTGTGTATTGTGTATATTTCGTTATTTTCTTCCCATGGTTGTTCTTTATGCACCATGTTCGACTCCAAACAATCTTGAACTTATCATGTTAAATTTATTCTATCAATTCAGTTATTCATGGAGGCGATCTTATCCAATTGATGAACATAACCATAGGTTTGTAAATTCCCCAAGATATTCATCAAGTATCTCCTATGCATTATGAAGGAGATGCCATGTTATTTTACAAGTTTAATGGTCAAGTGATATTTCGATGTACTTTTCATCATTTATATTGTCATATAAAAGAAATGACAACTCATTGAAGACAATAAAGAGTAGTTTCATAATTGTATTGGTTTCCCTATTTATATACATGCAAGTACCAAATAATCGTCTTTTTAAAAATGAAATGATTTATAAAACATATTTATTTTAACATTTGATATATATATATATTTAAATTAGGATATTATATTTGGCTGTATTTTGATAAAGTTCACAATCAAATTAGAATTATCAAATATCAATAGATAACACTTAAATTGTGCATTTTTCTAATGTTTTTTACATGTATAATAATATTTCAATATTCCAATTACCAATATAATAGATTACACACATTGGATAATGAAAGAAAACATTTGAATAAAAATGAAAAATAGTATTCACTTTAATTACCTTTTTAGCAAGTATTGTTTCACCATATCTCCACATCATGCATTTCTTTAAAAAAATTGGTTTGATCAATTGACATCAAACCAACTTTGTTGTAAATTTGTTGCTGGTAGTAAGCCTTTTTCCGCATGGGATATCGTTATACCCATTTCATACTTTTTGTCCTACTTTGAATCGTGTAATGTCTTATTATATGTTTTTCTGGATATACAAGGGTTAGGGCCCTTTCAAAAACCCTCCTTTTACCCTTATAATAATACATTTGGGTTAAAATGTTTTAAACGTTCGAGAAAATAAAAATAAAAATTGGGCATGTGTAAACTAGAGAATAATGTAATTACCATGATATTTTTCCGGCCCCTAAATAATAACAATATTGAAAACACTAAACCTCAATTATTATAGTATCTCCAATAGCATGTAAACTCGCGTTGTGGTGTGTTTAATCACAAATTTGTGGTATTCAATTAAGGCTCTAATGATTACTTGATTTCTTCGCGAACGATTACAAGAGCTCAATAATTTATCTATAGAATGCCCATATAGGTTTTTTGTTTTTTGTAGAGTATTTTCTCAAAAATCATTATTTATTATGATCATGATTAAAATTTTAAAATATGAGAATCAAGGAAATTTTTTATGTATTTACTTGATGAAATAAATTATTAATTAAAATTGTGAGAACGAAATCCACTCCAATTATTGCATAGTCACCTTTAATCCAAGTCTACATATTTAATTCATGAGTTAGCAATTCATTTGATTCGATCACTACCATATGCATCTAAGAATGGTGATATAATAATATATGCTTACTATCATCTTTAGGAGTCTTCATGTATTTTATTTTTTTGCAAATCATCTCATCCTTGCATATCGATAAAAAAATCAATCAAGAAGCTCGAGCTATTGCTACATAGACCTATAATGAAAAATTTATTACAATAGATGGAACAATGAGTTCTACTTGAAGAAGCAGAAAATTTCTAGATTTCCTCCACATTTTCAAGCATCTCACAAACCAGCCATGTATTGACACTCTACCACTACAACACAAACTATTCACCGTTAACATCTCTTTTGATAGGTAAGTCTAGGAGGTAGTTTAGTATAAAGTCTTTTTTGATAGGTCTAAATAGCTTGTAAGTGGTTCGATATAAGTCATTATTTTTCAATAAAACCTATTGATTCTATAAAAGTGATGATTAAGTGTCACTAGGTCCTTAGGCATAACATATAATTTGTTAAATTTAGAATTCAAATTTAGTCAATATTTTTATATCCAAGTTATTAGAGATTATCCAATATTATCAATTTCAAATAGAGGTCACTCCATTATCTATAGTTATGTTTATATTGAGTTTATTAGCGGATCAAGTTTTATATGTCAAAAGATTCAAAGTCAAACATCTATCTATTTGTAATGGATGCATTTTCAGGTGAACCCAACATCCAATTATCATAATACTATGAGGATAATTTTTCTATAAATAACAACATACAACAAAATTTCACAATCAATCTATCTATTTGAACTACGTAATTTAGAGGATGGAGGAAACAAATGGAAGGAATTCAAATAACAACCTCTTTTCAGCTACTAGCGACGAGGCCACATAGAGATTTGGTGGCATTTTTCTATGTTGAGATTTCCCGTGTTGGTTTGCTAAATAAACCCCTTTCTCTAACATATGGGAAAAGAAGCATATTTAATGAATCTAGCTCTTTTGGGAAAAGATAATATTTCAAGGTAGCTCGGTATGGACACAGTATGGATTGTTTTCTAGCTAGTGAGGGAGCTCTAGGAAATTCTTGGAATCAACATGATTCAGAATTTAGGATTTTAGGGTAAGGGGTTTGGGAATAGTCGCAGTGGAATTCTACTCTTCAATATGTCTTTCTGAATGTAAAGAGACTACTTGATGGAGCGCACCTTGTCTAAATATTTCTTGTAGAGAGATGATTTTGTATGATTTGTTTCTCTTCTCCCATATTCACACTACGAGGAAGGCACAATGGGGCAGTGGGGGTGCAGGGAATGTTAGGAAATCTTAGTATGAACATTACATACTTGTAATGTGTGAGTTAATGGTATTTCGTAATGTGAGGTGTGAGAGTGTAAATGAGTTAATTAGACAACTCATATATTAGAGTTTATGTGTGAGGTTATTTATAACAGTTCAAGTAAATAGGAATCTAGGAGTAATTATAGGGATGTCGATTAGTTGTTGACTAATTTTAATAAGAGTTATTACTTGTAAAAATGTAGTCATGTTGCTTCCGATTACTTCATGATTCTTAGATATCCAAATGAACTAGATTTTATGTGTTTGTATACTCAAATTGAATTCAAAATAAGACTTTATTGTTGTCCAAACCAACCTCTAATAGAGAAAAAATGAAAAACACGTGACCAAGAAGAAAACAAAAATTATTTAATGAAAAATTAGATAGCAATATGTAATTGTATAAAACTCTTTTTTGGATTTCAAAAATTAACTAAAACCTCATGTAAATCAAATTGCAAAAAATGAGCAAATGTGCCAATGTAGAGGTAGATCAATGAAAAAACGTGAATAGAGCTCTGTTAAAAATGATTACACAAAAAAATGTCTACGGTTTTCTAGGGTTTTGCAAATTAAAAACTAGGGTTTCATTTATTTTTTGCAATTTGCTAAGGATCCTCCATTTTCACCAAAAAAAACAACAAAATGCATACTTGGATGGCCTCCTCACTCCTCAGTGGGCTCGTTGGCCATGATGGGCGCTTGTGGGCTCCGCATGGTCTTCGATTGTGGGCTCGACTTGGTCTCCTTCAACAGTAGCAGCTCAGTGGGCTTTGGTCCGTGAGCTCTAGTTGTGGGCTCGGTCTGGGTAAACTTCACGCGAAGGAGGTGGGGCAGAGGAAAGTGATTTCCTCCGCAGCGCCTCCAATATATAAACGGGGTGTTCGTGCGAACTCCCTTCACGTAAAGGGTGTTCGCGCAAACACCCCTTTCGCACAAACCCTATTTAACGATTTACGCGGGGAAAAAATAGCCAACTTGTCAGCTCGCGTGAACCACGTTCGCGTGAAGGGGGTGTTCGCATGAACCATTTATTTTTACCACCCAAACTCACTCCTCACTCGCATTTTCAGGACAAAAAGTGGGACTCAGCACCATGCATTGACCCTCAAGTCTCCATTTATTAAAATTATGTTAGTTCTATAATAACAATATGCAAATGATTTTCAATGTTAATCAAATTAATAAACTTGACCATGTAAATGAGGCTCTCATAATTTGAACATATTTTTCTCTCTCAATGATTGAAATCCGTGACGAAAAACTTTGTGCCCTCTCCATGATTGTGAGGGTTCTTAACCATGGGGGCATGATAAGAGTGAATATTGTACAATCTCCATGGTTAGGACGGTTCCAAACCACGACAATCTCCAATCCAAAACTATATGAAGAAAAATGTCATTTACGTGGTGACTATTAATAGAAGTCCAAATTTACGTGAATATAAAATCCCACAACAATTAATATCTAATGAAAATTTCTGGTGAAAACCTTAAACTTAACATACAAAATCAACCTTATTAAATTTGAAATTACTTTTGTAGACTATGAACCCTAACATTAATTTTACATCATCTTTTAAAAATGATCCCTTATTTACATCAACATTTAAAGAAAGACTACTAATTTTGGAGGGTTGACATTTTTTCTACATTATTTTAGATTGTTGCATTATAATATTTTAACTAATATATTTTTTACATTAAAATTAAAAATTTACATTCATAATTTTAAAAATAGAAAAAACATTAACACAAAAGTAACACTAAAACACCAAACCCTAGTATTAAACTTGTTTCTATCCTAGAAGTGTCTCCTTACCTCCAATGGGTGTACGAGGTTTGCCTTTAAAAGGTGTTCAATTGTAATTCCTACCTTGGAATCAATTGGAATATTATTCCACTTTTATACATAAGAATGTTTTAATTACCTCTATATTTTAATAGTGTGAAGACTTTGAAACATCAACAATCATTTGGCTAGCACTCTCCCAATATGTTAGATCCATAGTATTTCTCACTCTAAGACCTTACGTATTTGTTGGTGAAACAAAGATAATGTTTTCCTCTATAACATGCTAAATTCTAAGTTAATACTAAAAAAAAGTGTTATCCTCATCTGTGAACCGCGAGGAAAGAATGGGTGATTATTATCCCTAGAATTATCTACATCTTTTGATTATTATCACTAGAATTATCTACATCTTTTGACATCCATGAGTGGGCATGTTTTTGATAAGATTTATGTGTTCCTCCATATGCAACACCATTAGGAATTAGAGATCTTCTCCCTTGATAAAAGTTCGTTGGTGGACCCATTATTATGTGGACATTGGGGGGCCATCAATAAGGCCACTGGCTAAGCTTCACAATATATTTTATACACTATATTTCTATTCTTTTGCAAATCTATATTGATGAATAATCCCACTCGACAGAAAAAAATATATACTGCCACTAAAATTGAATGACAATTTTCTTTCTCTTGCAAAATTAATTCATTGCAATGTAATTACTTTATTATAATCAAATTGTTTATACTGTCTTTATCTTTTTTTGTTTTACTTTATAATAATCAAATTGTTTATACTGTATAGACAAAAATGAATTAAACTCTGCACTTATGTAGAATGAAATGACATTTGTGGAATTGGACCCTCCATTAAAAACACAACCAAATTAAAAAGCGTATGTTGCATTGTATGTAATTACCTGTGTGGAGAAAAAGGAGCTTGAATATAATGTAATGCAGGCGGCTACCCTCCACAATGGCCTTCGTCCTTTGCTCATTGGTAAACTTGATATGATATTCTTGCGTCCACATAAACTTGAATCCGCTGAACCAATTACTTTATTCGTTTTAAGGAGGTCGATATGTTTGAGTGGTTAAGGAGACTCGAAATCTATTGGGCTATGCCTGCGCAGGTTCGAATCCTGCTGTTGATGCTCAACACTATTTCTTTTATAGGAGTGGTCTCTAAGCACCAGCCATTAGCATTCTAATGTTTTACATTAATCTGTGTTACTCTAAGCTGTAATCCATAAACCTTTTTGCGTGTTCACTAAGTTCGATAGCTTGCAAAAATTCGTGATTACAAACAAATGGGTCTTGGAGGATGTTATGCTGGCGAACCGGATGAACCGGTTTACACGGGTAAACTCGCATCCCGAAACAACGTTAATACAATGTGACTGGGAGATGACGAATCTAAGGATGCCACAGGATTCAACAAAAGATTTGGTGGGAGCATTGATCCTCCAACACTGACACAACAAATTTCCAGCCTGACCTAACAATCCTCTCCTGTCACGTCGTAGGTTTGCATGATCATCTATATGGCCATCTATATGTTCCATGCATGTTTTTAGGGGGAGTGCACCATACATGGGTGTGATTTGAGTGGAGGGTAGCCTTCTCCTTAGTGACTCTCCCCTATTGGATTGCATGAATGGTCCTCATGATTGCTCTATCATATGAAGCGTCTAATCGACGTATCTATTCACCATGACTCTCGATCTGATACATATCTCTAATCTATGAAAAGTACATTTGATGTCTCATATGCGCAACTTGCTAAAAATGGCACTAGCAACAAAAAGGTCCTTATCTGTTGTTGACTTTGATGGCTATAGATACCTATTCGCCGCCCGATGTAACCAGCTCATTAAATCTCTTCCTATTTTTGCAGGTGTAACCATTCTTCGAGCTCATTGCTGCTTCTTTGCTTGGTGTTAATTAACATGGCGGAACAGAATAGACCTCATGCTTTGATGTTGCCTTATCCCGCTCAGGGCCACGTTACGCCCATGATGCAGCTCTCCACTATTTTGTCTGCCCGAGGTTATTACATTACTTTCGTTAATACTGAATACATACACGACAGAATGCTCAGATCTGGATCGACCAAATCCATGGCGGACTTCAGCTTCGAAACAATTCCAGACGACCTTCCTCCAGAGCACGGGCGCATCCAACAAATTGACGAGCTTTCGGAATCGTTAGTAAATAATTGCCCGGCACATCTAGAAGAGGTGGTGGAGAAATTGAAGGAAAAACCAGATGTGCCTCCCTTGACATGTATTGTTTACGATGGTGCGATGTCTTGGGCTCAAAAAACGGCAAACAGACTTGGTATTCCGGGAATATCCTTCTGGACTCCCAGTGCCTGCGGTTTTTACATTTACCTGTCGGTGCCTCTTCTCACAGAAAAGGGATATATTCCTTTGAAAGGTATGTCTCGTGGCTTCAATGATCTATTTGCATCCTCTTCAGTCTTTAGGTGTTAAAAATGTCAAACACGTGGTATTTGGTATGACTAATTTTGTTTTGACACTTTTTATACCACAGTGATTTACGTATGGTAAGATAGCTAAACATGAAATTATTTTTTTAAAAATAAGCATATATCAGGATCTTACCTATGGTATACTTTATGAAATAAGGAACTTATCTATGGTATAGTCAAACATGAAATTGTATTTTATATTGAAATCAGGTAATTATCATGGTCTTATCGGTTTGACTTTTTATGTTAACTATTTAGAAGGATTTGTATCAAGTGGATAGTTTAACAAACCATTATCCCCACCATTGGATAGTTTAATAAGTTATCATTTCATAAATATTACTTGTTTATAACATATAATTAAAATTTATTTACATAGTTTTGTTTTAGGCATAACTTATATCATACACATGTTCAATTTATATCGGCTCACTAATGTAAGATGTAAAATATATTGTGTCAAGAATGTAGGTATGCTCTTTTTTTATTTATTTATGGGAAGTCGAGGATTTTACATAAATATCGGCATCTTTGCCTCATGTTTTTGTAGTGTATACAATATAGAGCGGCTTACACTTGTGAAAAACATCTCATTTTTTTGAAGCAACATTTTTTATTCATGACTTAAATGCAGTTTCATTTCTTATCGTTGCATGTCTTTACACCTGGCAAGAATTGTTCTCTAAGTGGTTGTAATTGTTCAACTTATTGATTTTAATAGTTTAGTATTTTTTTGGCTTCCTTGTCATTAAGTCAATCATTTACATTCAAAGAAAATAAGCCTAATATCAACTTATTATTGCAAAAAAAATCCTAATTCTTCATTAAAAAAATTAGCAATAATTGTTATAACTATGATTGACCTGAAATTCTTGTCAATATAACCCCCCAAAAAAAGTCACAAATAAAATTTATATTATTACAATTTAATTTTTATTAAAAATAAATTAGTTTTCTTGTAAAATCAATTTTGTAAGAAGAGATATATATATATGAAGGAAGGGGTTATTGATTGGTGAAGATGATGATTGCTTGTATTCATTCATTATAGTACAATTCTTCCTATCAACATTATAATTTCTTGGGTGGAAATGTCGATTTTATTTTTAAAATTGCTTTACAATAACACTTAAAAAGTATTGTTAATCACATCTATATTACCATGAATGTAATGACTTTAGAAAATTTAACTATATTTTAATTCAAAATTATATTAACTCATTAAATGAGTTGTCCAATAGTGTGTATGATGGTGTAAAAGGTGTTGCATAGCTATTCAGCAAGGTTTCACTTTTAGGAGATACAAAATAAAGGATGAAGTGGAGATTTTACCCCAACAAATTTGGCAGAATGGAAACACCTCAATCCTTAATCACTAAGCCTAAAAAATATGTGCACCTAACCCATACAATTCTTCACAGATTTAAACAAAAAAATATGTTAACTTACATTACACATATCTGAAACTTATATAGGTCAATTATATAAATCAATTCTCTCAATCAAATCCTTTCTCAAACAGATCCATTTATAAGGATATGTGACTAATACCACTCTGATATAACTATACCACTTGTCTTGCCATGTTAACTTACACTTTCAATAACAATTGTGTACCATCTGCATTTACGAATTTTCTAGTTTCCACTTTTTATTTCGGAATTCACCATGAAAAGCAGAAACTAGAAAACAATGATAGTAACTGAATTATAGTTTGCATAGTAATGTAACCCAATTGTGTACCATTGGGTTGAGAACTCCTCGTGTCTTCTCTAACGTAGCTGAATTATAGTTTGCATAGTGTAATTACTCTTGTCCTTATTTTCCACAAGTTTGTTAGATATAACAACCGGTGTTCTTATTGAAAAACATAGGAAGTCACACGTGGAAGTTTTCACACAAATGGATATCTGTTTTTATCTGATGTGATGTTTTGAGTGCAGACAAGAGTTGTCTCACAAATGGATATATGGAAGAAGAGATCAGCTGCCTTCCTGGAATGCCTCCTGTGCGTATGAAAGATTTGCCCAGTTTCTTTTATGACGCCGCCAATTACATGTTCCAATTTGTGGAAACCCAATCCCAGGCTTCATTTTTAGCTGATTTCGTAATACTCAATACATTTGATGAGCTCGAGGGGTCAGTAATGGAAGCACTCAGGGAAAGACTTCCTGTGTATTGTATAGGTCCTCTGTTAGAAGCAGAACAAATGAATGGACTGCCCACTAGCTTTGCGAGTTTATGGACTGAAGAAAAAAGCTGTCTGCAATGGCTGGACGATCAGGAGCCTGGTTCTGTTGTTTATGTGTGCTTTGGAAGCATAACAGTTATGTCTGACCAGGAGCTTGTGGAGTTTGCATGGGGTTTAGAGGGAAGCAAGCAGCCCTTTTTGTGGGTCATTCGTCCCGACCTCATTCGTGGAGCTTCAGCTAAGCTGCCCACCCAGTTCGTCGAAAAAGTGAAAGGGCGAAGTTTCTTTGCGAGTTGGGTGCCTCAACTGGAAGTGCTCTGCCATTCTTCTGTGGGTGGGTTTTTAACACACAGTGGATGGAACTCCACATTAGAAAGCATCTGTGCAGGTGTGCCCATGATTTGTTGGCCCTTCTTTGCAGAGCAGCAAATAAACAGGACATATGTGACTCAGATTTGGAAGATAGGGATTGCAATGAATGATGTTGTGGAGAGAAGGGATGTGGAAGAAAAGGTGAAGAGGCTGATGATTGGAAAAGACAGTGAAGAGATGAAGAGGAGAATTTGTGAATTGAGAGATGCTTCCAGCAGAGCAGTCAACAAGGGAGGGTCTTCTTACAATAATTTGGAGAAAATTTTAATGGAGATGGAGGGAAGAATCAGGATATGATTAATCCCCGGCTTTGTTTTTGGGTTGTTTGTGATATCTATATGTTTCCATTATGCTACCAATTTTCTGTGTTTTTGTATTAGAATTTGCATCCATCCAAAGGGTAGTGGTGGCCTGACTCTTCTCCAAACAGGTTTCCGTAAGTATGTAAAACTGAAATTCTCCCGTTTGCGTGTTCTTTCGTGTTTTTTAGTCTTAAAGAATGCAGATTCAAAGTCATTTTTATATAGATTTATAAATGTGTCATAGTGTGATATGCAATATATGTAAAAATTGTTTAAAATCAATAAAAGTAATATTGAAAGTTGCCGTCAAATTTAAAACTTCATTGGAACACATTAGATTACATTAGGAGTAAATGGAGGAAAAACAACATTACAAACTTTTGCATATAAATTTTAGAGTTTGGGTAAATATAACGTTGAATATTCACTTTGGCTTGTATTGGAATTTGAGGTTCAACATTACACGTCATCAAAAATGAAATTAGATAAGAACATAAAAAGTTATAAATCCAAGGGAGGTGACACAATGGACATGTTGGTAGGAAAGTTATGAGTTAAAAGGGAAAAAAAAGGATTATGCGAAAACTAAATTGGTGTAGGGGAGAAATAACAACCTTGTTATGTGTGTAGAAGTTTAGAAGACATTGATGTGTTGTAGAGAAATAAGGCACTCATATTTTTCTTTTTTGAATTTGACATATGACTTGAGAGGCATAGTAGGATATAGTTGGAATGGGAAAGGGGGTGAAATGCAGAGGTCGTTAAGGGAATAAAACTTGGAGATTGTTGTGAAATCAAGGCCTTTCTGTTTTGTACCTCCAATATCTATTCTTACATTGTATAATATAAGGCCTTGATCCTTGTGGATTGTCAAAGCGCATGTTATTTTTAGAGGAAGTTGTCAGTGGCTACCTCGTCAAATATGTAGGACATGGAATATGTAGGACATTATGGGAGCAAGAGGGGCAATGAAGTATGGGATTAAGGGAGGAAAATTTTAAGGGTGGGGAAAGTGTTGGAGGGATCATATGAGATCCTCTTCTTTCTTCTAGTAAGTCACATATGGACATGTGTCAATTTTACAAATTGCTCAAAGGAGAAAGTGAGTGTGATCCTTAAAGCATTGAAGCAATGTACTCTAGATCTAATTTTGACATAAAACCCTTGTCATTCAGCACTCCTACTGTCAACAGTTTCGTCTTACAATGTCAATTCTTGTGTTTCGTGGATAGTTAGAGCCCATGACATTTTGAGGGGAAATATTTTACTATTTATGTGGGAAACTATACCCCATATGGGGGGACTCGACATCCTATGATGGTCCGATTTAGTTGGTGATTTTTATAACCATAAAACATGGTAGGCCAGGGTGTTTTACTCCAACTTCAAATACAATAGATTTAGTTGGGCCAATTATACCATTACCAAGCCCAACGTTTTCCCACAAATTAATAGTAAGCATAACCTTTAGGCCCTTATAGATAATAAATTTTGCTTGTAATTGATATTGAGGAATGAAAAGTGGATCATTTTTCTAAAAACAAAAGTGCATCTATTGCGTGTATGAGGGCCTGTAATTATGAATTGAATACATTTTTAGGACATTTAACTAATGACACACATAGGGATAGACATATGTAAATTGTGATTTGGCCTCTTTTCACGATGGCTATGCTTAAGCCAAATTTTCTATAACTAATGATCACCAATATTTGAACATGTGATTTGGCCTCAATCTTATTTTTTTCTCATTTCTTGGTCAAACTTACACATGTGTTCACCTTCCTCAGAGACGACCCTTTTTTCTATCAAATTAAACTGCCACCAACAGATGGTTTGTTATGCGAGATGGAAGAATAAGATGATGTAGAAGGGAGATTCATAAGATTCTTCTATTTAACACTACTTTTATTTCCCTCATTTTTATCATAATTGTAACAAGGGATTACTTACACAGGTGAATGGAAAATGGAAAAGGCACATTACTAAATCTACTATAAAGGATATATGGAAAAAATTGGTGCCCTTGAGATCAATGGTTCATTTGTTGAACACCATCATTCTGCCTTCCAACAAAAATGAAAAAAATGGATTCATTATTATTGTTTATGTTCATGTTACAAATTTCCATTCAATGTGGCACTCGAAATCCCATAGAGCTATTTCTAATATGGGACTCAAAATTTTATGGAGTTGTCATTCCATTGTAGGAACCATAATATTACATGGAAGTGTTTAATAATATTGTTTGCCTATAATTTGGATGATAACAATGTTATGTCATCTTCTTTGATTATAAGAGATAACAAACACCTATGGGATTTATCTTCCACCTCACATAATTTCACCAAATTTGGAAAAGAAAGAAGTCACACCTTATCAAGGAATTCACAAGTAAACAACAACAATTTTTTTAGTAAAAGCCCTAAGATTTCACACCTTAGATTTATTTCTAATGAAGTATCTCACATGTGGCATGAGGAGCACACAACATACGTGGATTCAAAGGGTATCTAGTAGGCTAAGTCAAGGCAGATGGTCAACCAATTGATAGTCCATAACAACACAAAGCCCTCATCCACCATCTCTCGAAGACTAAGTAAACATATAATCATAAAGAGAATACATTCACATGTCTATCTAAACATGAGATGTGAAGTTATCTAAACATATGCACACTTAACAATTAAATAACAATATTAAAAGTCCAAAATCAAAACAATTTTAATTTCATTTAATGAAAATCCATCAAAATTTATGGAAAAGATTCATATTTTAAAAACACATAAAATGATCCAGATTGGAGTGCAACCTGGTGGACAACACATTGATTTAATAAAAATAGAATTCAAGCTAAATCCTATATTCCAATGTAGCAGTAACTAAATAAGCAATGAAGTACAAATTTGGCCTAAGAAATAAGCAAGACAAATGTAAAACCCTAAGTGCAAGAGGGAGGAAAGAAGACTTAGCTAGTTCAAAATAATCCCATAGGTGTGCAGAGCTGAAGAACTGGTAAAATAAAAGTATAGAATGTCACAACAAAGCCCAAAAAAATGTAGAAGTGTCGAAATAAGTTGGACTAGGGCTCCTGGATTGGGTTAAGGGCACCTAGGTGTTGTAGAACTCCTCTTGGCACCTGTGACTACTCATAACCTCATAAAATGATATACACAGGGTCGTAATATGTTCATTAATAGTTGACATTAGTCATATATATGTCGTTGTCTGATCACCAATTTCGCTTAAAACCTGAAAAGAGAAAGAGCTCCTGCAAAACCCCAAAAATACATCAAATATTGAAAAAATAATATACAAATGGGGAATCGGATTGACCCAACAGTCACCCGATTGAGTGAACTTAGGATCCAGGCGTTGCACTACATTTCAGACTCAATGTAGTTTTGTGTGTATAAATTCAATTCACCTTACACATTCAAATGCCTTATAAGGGAATTTTCGATTGTTAGTTTAAAAACTAAGGGGGCTAAGAAGAACCACACGTCCAAGGATTATAACTCACCCATGAAGCGAGTAGGCCTATACCACTTGCATATGATATTCACACTCGAACCACAAGTAATAGGGTAAACATAGTGTAGCCATTTCCTCACACAAAAGCACTTGAATTAAGGTAATGGTGCTTATAGGACTTGTCTTATTTCAAAAACAAGAAGACAATTAGTGAGATTAGAGTATTTTATTAACATGAAATAGTTTTATACACTAGACAAGACTCGATTAGGAGGACAGAGTATGATAGGGAACTAATTTTTATTTCGATAGTTTGGGTAATATAAGAATATACCAAGAATTATGAGTTCTAAGGTGATAATTCAATAATTAAAATAGTTAAAGATTGATTTAATACCTCTATAGTCATAGGTACAACATTGAGTACAACTTCACATCTATTTCAACACCTACAAAATATAACCAACTTCATATTTTCCTATCTAAAATGCACATAAGAACAATTCTTTGAACAACACTACATATCATTATTCTAAGGAAATACACGTATTACAAGATGACTATAGATTTTCAATGAAATCTCATTAAATACAAAATATCACATCTCGAACACTTCTTGTTTGGAGTAAATGTAACCAGTGTAGGGTTAATCCTATCACTGGTATGGAAATCCCTTAAACTCAAGAATAAAATCCATGTATCCATCATTAATTCATGTAAATCAAAAAATAAAGTAGAGAGAGATAGATATAGGGGAGAGATAGAGATAGGGAGAGAGAGAGATAGAGATAGGAGAGAGGGGGGGGGGTAATTTCTCCATGCATGCACACTTATACATTCTATTACATTTTTTAATTCTAGAGAGAAGAGCAAGGAAGAGAGAGGGAGGGTCTAGGATTAATTTTCTTTTCTATTCACCATATCAAAACCACATACATATCGTGTCCATTTTCATTTCATTTCAATTCAATATACTTTTTCAACCCATTAACATTTTCTAAAGCAACCAAAATTTCATAGTTATTTCTAAAGAGAGAAACAAGAAAAGAAAGAAAACATTATAATTTCTAAAAATCAGTCATACAAAGAAGTGGATAAATTCAAACTCTATAAATTACTGAGACGATATTTAAAAGGTTCTACGAATACTTAGAAATCAAATAGGACCCTCAAAAGGTTTGTGTAGCTAAAGTTATAATTTCGTGAAAGATTGATGAAATAGTTAAAGTTCTTACATTAGCGTTTTAGCACTAAGGTTCTTATATTAAGGTGACAAGGATCTTTGGTGAGTGACCCAACCTAGTTTTGGAACTATGGATCTTATATTCAGGTGACATGGATCTTTGGGGAGTGACCTAGCTTGATTTTGTTACTATGATTCTTACATTCAAGTGACGGGGCTCTTTGGTGAGTGACTCGACTTGGTTTTGGCACTATGGTTCTTATATTTAGGTGACACATCTCTTTGGTGAGTAACCCATCCTACCTTTGGAACTATGTTTCTTTTCTCTATCGGGAGACATATGAAGCTAGTTTGGGTGGCTTATGGAGATATGTGAGGCATATGAAGTTGGTATGTATGACTCATGAGTTACTCCTATGAGTTTTGTTATGTGTTATGATGTTGAGGCTTGATACTCCTCTTGGTTGGCATATGTTATTGGATCTTATCTTGATATTGTGGGGCTACATTCATGGCTTTGAGTCATGTAAAACCAGTGAATATATTGAATTCAAAGATTCCATATTGTATATTACACACATTTTATGTATTTAATTTATGCTTTCAGCATGTGTGTTGAGTTTTATGTTGGGTGTATCATTATTTAATCTATGTTTGGGGCATGTGTGTTGAGTTCTATGTTGAGTCTCTTTTCCATTTGATCAGATCTTGGTGGTGACTAAATAAGACATGTAGCCAGAACTAGAAGTTGATAATGGTTAAGACCATTATTAGACATCGATAATGGTAAAGTTCTATCAAGAGTGGTTAGGTGAATAAAATACTGGTCAAAGGGGATCATAAAATTAGAAACAAAATTGGATAATTCTACAAAATGGGAGTCAATGTCCTAAGAAAAAATAAAGATAAATATGAGAGTAACTATGAGCATTTGGGGGTAATGGTTCAAGATATGTGGGTTGAATAAAAGGGGAAATGTAGGCTAAAATAAGCCTGATGTGTACTAGTTATCCAAATTTACAAAAAGCTAATAATTATTTTGCCTCCAAATTTCTTTGGCCAATATAAGGTATTTGCATCTTGTTATTAAAAAAATCTATTTTAAGACTTCAAGAGATGAAAAAAATTACTAGGTTTGAACATTTCTAATAAAAGTAATATACCTCGGTCACTTAGTATAATCCTCAAACAATATAATCATTCTCAGTGAGATGGAATTTGCATTAAAAAGGCTAAAAAATATATCAATCTAGTTAAAGACACACTAACATGAGCTCAATTTTCCAAAACAAGTGCTTAAATATCTTTGGTCTATTATAGGCATGAAACCTAAAGTTAAGAATCCCAATGTTTTGAATCCTTTCACCCAAAGGAAAATCTTTATGAAGCACACTATAAAAATGGGAAATCTTGAGGTTGATATTAGTCTATCATATCTAATTAATGTGAAAGATCCAAGTATAGAGTGAGGCGTTTAACCCCCACCAGCTATTTACATTGCAAAGATGTGAGGAGAAATGGCTAAAACAAATCTATATGAAATCCCATAGGTGTAATCATTTAAAAACATATCACAATTCCAAATCTAAATTTTCCACCTTGCCATTTTTGGTTAAAGAACCTATTTCTAAATTATAACCTCAAGCATGAGTTCTTGAAAACATAAAATAGATGGAAAATGAAATTTTAAACTTACTTTGGAAGAATAGGCAAGGGGTATGATCTTGAGTAGATGAACTACTTTTGTAAAGAGCCTATCAACTTTAATATATGGAGTCCCATAAAGACACAAGCTAGTGTTTATGATGATGGATAGACACCAAATGTTATGAATGCTATAAGAGACACATGTTTTGACCCCATCAAGCCTAAGTGATAAATGAATTGATCGACTCAAAATATTTCCAAATAATTTCAGCCACAAACACATCGTCAATCCTAATAAGCATGGAGATAATAAGTAGAGTTTCAAAACCATCCCCCTTCCGTGTCCATTTACAATAAGGTAAACTTGCAGATATGTAGTGTTTCAGGATAATATTCCAAGCTTCTGTGATCTCAATTTCTCAAACAATCCGCATAGGTGTCACCTTGATAAAGGGTATATAACACATTGGGATGATTCACAATCCACGTGGGCATCAATTGAGTTATATATAACTTTCTTGTAGATCCTCAATTGAGAAGGATAACCATTGGGTTGATTCATGTAGGTATGTAAGAGCCTCTATATTGCTTCAACTAATTTAAATTAATATTGACAGACCACTCCAACATAGCTTCCAGTAGATTCTTTGTATCTATCCTAAAGGAATATATAAACAATGGAACTTGTAATAATCTTCATAAATCCTTCTCATCTAAGGAAATAATCATCACGTTTTTCACTAGATTATGGATTTTAAGGTGTCAAACCAAGCCAAAATCAGCATTACCCTTTGGATAGAGATTTATGGTATTCCCCTCCCCCTTTAGGGATTTATTAGTTGACTTATTAATTTGACCGGTAGTTTTTTTTTACCACATCTAGAGTAATTTCTATGTTTCACTTAATTACAAAATTGTATATATGTGGAGATTTATCTCATAAAAGATATTAAAAATTAAGATGAAAATGTGTTTCTAAGAACATATTATAAATCAATATTTCTAGTAATTTCTTCATATAATAACCCCCTGATCATATGATATGTGAATTTCATCTCATGGAAAATATCAGCAAACATCACAACCTAAATCTTTGCATGAGACAAATGAGAATGTTTCCAACACATAAGATGGTAAAAATATTTTTGCAAAAAAATAATCCTTGTGAGCTATAGAACCACCCAAGTTGCACAATGTTATGTTTAAAAACATATAAGGTTCAACCCCTTTCATTTTTTCTGCACATGGAGAATAAGCGAGACCACACAATTCTTCTCATGAAGTACTGGTGCTAGAACATTATTCATAGGATACAACCATTTTATTGCTCTTGAAGATTTATAATTTAGTTGAAAAACTATCATAACCTCCCTTAGAGGAGGTTGAGAAGGGAATGATGAAAAATCCGTTAGTTTTTTATTTTAAATATGTCATGTGCATATATTGCGTAGTCCTTCACTATCTCTTAAAGATGGATAATACATTATTGCATGGTCTTTGTGCATCATAGATTTTAAAATTTTGGTTGATTTTTTGTGACACAAATCCAACTATAAATGACAATATTAAAAATACTTTCTGGCATCATTTTCATGTTGAGATTACATCATAAAAAATGACACAAGTCAAACGCAAATTTTCATTTAAAAACATCACAAAATGGCGATGTGTGACACAAATGCGAACGACTATGCAATAAAAAATTCACTTAGTGTAAGAAATTCATATAGGACATCGAGAATGGATGAGTGGAAAATGAGCATGGTGGTTTAGGACCAGCATCTAAGGTGGTTCTTTGGCTCCCCCTGCTGCTACAACATGGGTGGATAAATTTTTTGTAGTTGATCATTAAGAGCCTTTAAAGCTCTCTCCTACTTGAAGAGATGAAGATCCACATCTAGTGATTCTAAATTCTTTTGTCGATAGGGCTAAGGAGAGATTTAAAAACACAGATGTTGGCTGTTTTGATAGCCTTAGACCAAAAATGAATTTCATAAGAGACTGGTGCAGGAGGAAATGGGCCTGCAAGTTAGAAATTAAGGATCTTGCGGGGGATGGATTTATTTTCTATTTCCAAGAAGAGCTGGATCTACAAATGGTGCTACAGGGTGTGCCATGGTTTAATGAGAAAGCTTCCCTTAGCCTCCATTGTTGGAAACCTGGGTTGTTTCAAGAGTTTAAATTTTAAGAACTCAATGTCTAGATTCACCTCATGGAACTCCCATTGAAGTTTTGGGAGCTTGAAGTATCTTTGGGGATTGCAATATCTATGGGGATGTTAAAGCAAGGTTTTTCTCTCACGCAAGTTCGCACAAAGGAAAAAATTATTTCCCATTGTATCACCGTTAGTTTTGATGGAATAGGTAATAACACGTTGTTACCTATTATGTCAAATTTTTGTTTGCATTTTTATAAAACAAATTGGTGCCATAGTATTTCATACGTGAGTGCACAACAGGATGGTGGGGCACGGAAAATAGGGCATGGGGGTCACGGGTTTGAGGCCGGCTAGGTGCAAGGATAGATGCCATGGTCAAAGTTTTGTGCAGGTTCGCGTTGACTACAAACCTACGTGATGGATAGGTTTATCAGGGTGTTAATCGTACTCGACCTTGCAACGAAAGATTGATCTAGGTTCGTCTTTTCTCGTATTCGTATCAAAATTCCCATGGGATCCATGGTGCCCACAAGATTTTTTTTGGAATCTTCATTTGACAAATGGGAACAAATGATAGAGATAGAGATTTCTTTGATTATCTGTGACAAATATAAAGTGATTGGCTATGAAACAAAGAATTACTATCGAGGTGATCTGTCGACTCAGCTAGAGAATGTGGAAATTTGCGTACTTTAGATGCATGTTTCATAGTTCGATGATGAGTTTGGGGAAGAGGATTCAGGCGACGCTGGTCAAGACACAGTGGAGGATGGAAAGATAGTGGAAGGCATGGTGGATGCTTCTCATCCTATGGCACCTGCAGATGGTGTGCTTGGTGTCAACTTCGATGTTGCTGACATGGTGGGAGTTGGCATCGGCTTGGATGAGGTGGTGTTGTGTGCTTGTGGTGACCATTCTAATGGTGTTGGGTGGGATGATTAGGAGGGATGGGTGCATTTAAAATCCAACTTTTGAATCATGATTTAATTCAACAAGTGGATCCATAGAAAACTTCATATCTTTTCCTAGCTACGTCTTTGCAGGTGTGTCTCTGATAGGTGAAAATGGTTTGGTGAAGGGAAGGTGGTCAGTGGGTGTCATGCAGGAAGGTTAGAGGTGGTCCTCATGATGGAAGATGGTGTGTCTCATGGTAGAGTTTTTGTGGCATTGATTGACTTCGCTATAAAAAAAATTTGTTCGGTCTGATCATGTGATGCAGAGTCATTTTCTTGTGGTTTCCGATGGCGGGTTGTAATTTGTTTCTCTCTCTTTGTTTTGGTTCAAGGTTATTTATTGTTGTAGCTTTCACTAGGTTGGCCTTGTTCTTTTTTGGTCACTTGTACCCTGTATTTTGTGTTGATGCTTTGGTTATCTCTCTTGGCCACTAGTAGAGGTTGTCCCTTCTGATCCGCATTGTTATATCTTTATCTTCATTTGTATATGTGGTTTTTTGGCCCCCCTATAAAACCAACATATTTACCTAATAAAAAAGCATTTTCATTAATAGGAATATCATTAACATGAGAAACCACAACTTTACAGGTAAGACTAACATCATTTGAAACATATATTCTTTTTCTTAATCAAGCTCTAGGATTAACTAAAGGACTATTTAAAAATTCAACATGATTACAATTTATCCTTACACTCCTCCTAATCAGGGTTTTGGATCTAATATTTTAATATGACATAAGATATAACATATGGAGTGTAGAGATCCTACGATTTTAATAAATATAGCACAAAAAATCTATGGATTACAAATTCAGACAAACAAAAAGGAACATTCCTCAAAACAATCATATCTATTTGAATTTAAATAAATATGTAACTTTAAAAGGCTATAAAGCATACATGGTATTGCAAGTTTACCAAAATATTATGTGGGAAAGTGGTTTTGGATTTTAAAATGTATAATTTCTACCAATAAACATGTAATTAAATTAATTCAAACCTAAACCACTAAAAGTAAACTTATAAAATGATGAATTATTTAGAGTATAAGATTCAACGAGATGGGTTTTGAGAATACGCTGAGAAGAGTATACAATTCTGTACAAAATTGGAAATAAGTTTTTGGAATAGACACTAAAATCAAGGTTTTTAGAACCATTTAGTGAAAACCCAAAATACTTGTAATAAACAAAGGATCTTCCTAGACTCGTCAAGATAGTATTTTGGGATCATGTATACACTCTTTTAGAATTGTTAGGTGATGGTCCATGTAATTATCCTAAACTTACAAATTATTATGGGGTAAGTACACCAAGTTGGGAGGCCAAAAGGGGGTCTTAAGTGGACTCATTTTTCTGAAAAAATAAACTTCAACTTGTACAAGTTTTTCGAAGTATTTACACTCAAAATTGGAAGATGTTGTAGAAATATGAATCGTAGCATTTTGAGTCTAGTTTCTAAGCTACTAAATTTTATTGAAAACAGATAAGTTTAAGTGGCTAAAACAACTAAAATACCAATAGATGCTCCTGTTTTTGTTAAAAAACATAATAGAGTGACTTTCGTGCCCCCGCCATTTTTTGAGCACCGTTTAGTATTTTTGAAAACCCTTTGGTAGAAAGATAGATAGGAGCATCTAGTTTGGGAAACATTTTTTTATAGATTTTTTTAGCGAATTATTTTTTATTTATGATTTTTCTAGTATAGAAATTTTATGTTTTGAAAAATAACGGAGCTTCGACCGTGCCCCCCCTAACTACCTCAAAAAATATCGAAAATTAGATTTTTTTTTTGAATATGTATAGAATTATGCCTAGTTTGGGCTAGTATAATTTTTTTTAATTTCAATCACCCAAAAAAAAGATACTCCATGAAAGATAGACATATTTACACTTCAAAAAATAGCTATAAAAAGGCATAGCTAGAAAATAAATAATATGGAAACCCTATATTAGTCAAAAAATTTGAAAAATTATATTTTTAGAAAGAAGAGACTCTGCTCTACATTGTGGTATCATTTTTTAAAAATGGATCGATTGTTTTATTTTGATTTATCATAGAGGATGTGGTATTTTTACATTTTCTTGTAAAAACACGATGTTTGTTGTGTTTGTGTAGGTCCATGCCTCAAGCTTGGGGATCCAAACCATATCACAAGCCTTGAGGCATGGATTGGGAAAAGAGAAAACACGTACGGGTTATAACGCATACGCGTTCTATGTAGTATAAACATAACACATATGTGATAATGTTGAAGTATAAGTTTTTCATTTATTATCATTTATATTTTATTATTTCTTATACTTTAAATTTATTTATGTAAATATAAGAAATTAGGGTCACTCTGCATCTTATGGAATTAGTCTCATAGCTCCATGAGTCATGGTTTAGGAGATAGTTTTTTAAAGTATAATCTGGTCAGTACATAGGTAATTTTTAAGGATTTCAACATTCAGCCTAAATATTTTAGCATTTAACTTCTACAATCGAAACCCTAAACCATAGGCCATAAACCTAAACACTAAGCTATAAACCTTGAGCCCTAAAACCTAAACCCTAAACCTTTAACCATGATCCCTAGACCCAAAAACCTAAACCCTAAACCCTAAACCTTAAACATTCAACCCTTTCCTGTGATGCCTAAACCCTGAGCCTTAAGCCCTAAACCCTTAGCCATAAGCCCTAATCCCTAAACCCTAAACCCTAAACCATGAACCATGAGCCCTAAATGGTAAACCATAAAAACTAAATCCTAAACCCTAAACCCTGACCCATAAACCCTAAACCTTAAACATTCAATCCTATACCCTAAACCCTAAGCCTTGAACCCTACACCCTTATCCGTGAGCCCTAAAATATAGACCCTAAACCCTAGACCATATAAAGGAGAAAGAATAGAGATATGTTATCTCATATTATTCTGTTGAACAAAGAACCCACGTACATTATTTATAGGTACAGGAATAAACAAGACTCCCCTAAATGGATGGAGAAGTTACAAATAAGAAGGAGAGAATAATGGAATAGATAGAACAACTAGTCTGATAATAAAAAACAAGTACGTAGACTATGCTAACATTCCCCCCTTATTACATTATTCTTGCAAATGTGACCCCTGAAAAGCTCAAATTTTAATTTTCCAAGTGATTTTGTGAGAATGTCGACAACTTGTGCTTCTGTAGGATAATATTGGAGTTAAATGTGCTGGTCCAAGACATGTTCTCAAATGAAATAACAATAAATCTCAATATGATTAGTAAGTTCATGAAAAAATAGATTCTACACGAGCGTCAACACACTATGAATTGTTGCAATAGAGAATAGGTGACTATTTTTCAGGAATACCCAGGTCATCCAAAATGTGATGTAATCATATCGTTTCAAGAAACATAACTCCTCATGCGGCATGCGATATTATACATCTATAGATGAGATAGAAACAACATATTATTCTTCTTGCTTATCCATGAGATAGGTACAAATCCAAGATGAAAAATATATCATGTGGTTGAATTCCTGTCATTCAATAGATCAGGCGTGGTCCGATTCGATGTATCCCTATAAGAAGTAATTGATCATTCTTTTTATATTCCAGGCCATAATTAGTTGTTCCTCAGACATATCTCAAAACATACTTTGTTGCAGTCAAGTGACATTTCTTTGGCTCCTTTAGTTACTTGGAAAGATAGCTAATGACAGAGCATAAATCTGGTTTGGTATATGTCAAGTAGATGAGTCCTCTAACAAATTGCCATATAGAGAGTAGCAATCTAATTGAGGTAAATCCTTGAATCTTGAAAGATACAAGCATTTTTCCATGGGAGTGGATATAGATTTATAGTTTGGACATTATGTATTTTTCTAGGAGTGTATTGGCATATTTTATCTGGGAAACGAAAATGTGATGCTCCTTTTTCCCATATTTCCAAGCCAAGACAGTAATGTAGTAGCCAAAAATCTGTCATGTTGAAGGTACTTTTGAGATCATTGTTAACAATATCAATTTAATCTTCTGAACTACAAGTGATCACAAGATCATGTACATACAGAACAAAAATGACAATTTCTTTGCCGACCTTATTTAAATATACTATTTGAAACTAAGGGGATTCCAATGAACCCATGCTGCAAATGGTGATCATCAATCTTAATATACCATGCCCTTGAGAGCTGTGTTTTAGTCTATACAATGATTTGATGAGACAACATACCCTTCTTAGGATGTTGTTCGTCAACAAATCCTTTAGGGTGGCGTCATCTACACTTCTTCTCTCAGTTCACCATTTAGGAAAGCACTCTTGATGTCCATCTGTTGAATTCTCCAACCTTTCTATGTTTGCTAGTTCAAAAACAAGTATGATGGTCTTGATGTTCATAGGGAGGACGTCATGTTTCGTTCAGAGTTGATTCCCTAATTTCTAAGAAAATCGGAGCTCTCGATCAAAAGATTATGACATTATGTTAAGATCGATGGAGTCCATATGCCTTACGAGGTTTTTCTTGAAGGGAAATAGGGGAAGGCGCATGCCTATGGGTTTCATGCCTCAAGGCAGATCGACAGGTATACCATGTCTGATTTTTCATGAGTGAGTCATATTCTATAGGGTGCACAAGACTTCCTTCAACTAAGATTTACTAAGTGTTTGACACAATAGGGTGTATCGAGAAGCGCAAGAGCTATTAGAGTCAGGGATGAACTAATTTTAAGTGTAAAGTTTACAGAAGTGCGCGCGAGGAGGGCTCCTTGAAGGGACATAAAAGATGGTGCACGCATAGGGAGAAGGGAAGAAATGTGAGAGCACGGGATGGAAGGAATGAACCCACTGGGGAAATGAGGAACTTGGCTTCTTTTGAAAAGAATGTGAAGGGATAATCAAGTGTGGCACACGAGGGTGTGCGAGACAAATTGCAGCAATGAAGCAAGGTGCACGGAAAAATGTAAGCTGCGCGAGAGGAAAGCAGAAATAATGAATGCTGTGTAGGTGCACACACTACAGAAAAGAAGGCATACTGATTCGAAGACTAGTCGATGAGAGGTGGTATGGTAATGGTTCTTCTAATATCACAACTGAGTCAAGGGCATGACTGGCGGCAGAAAGAAAAGAGGGTGTGTGGTAGGAAGTCTCTGGATACTTAACCGATTGTCTGAAGGCATCTATGAGAGGATATTCACGTGAAAGAAGTGTTGTAGGCACGTAGGATACATACAGAAGTGTCTCTAGACTCAACCTTCAAAGTGCTCTTTTGAACTGAGACAAGCCTATATGTTGTGAAACCTTAATACTCGTAACGCATCAGAAATTAGAATGAAGATTTCAAGTTACTCCCAAACCTCTAATCTAGGAGAGTCATTTAAATAGACAGTATGTTGAGCATAGTGCCCTATGGAGAAGATATGAAAACTTTACTTTATTACTTTATCCCACTAGAATTGAATCCAGCTTTGTTGTTGTTAGCATGTAGTGAGCCACATCCATCAGTTTGCGATAGACATCTCTCAATCAATGCCATTTTGTTGAGGAGCTTATAGTGGAGCAGATAAAAGAGGTTGAATATCTCTTAATCTTATTGTCTGGTTAAACAATGGAACCACGTAAAATATTTGATAGTGTATTCATGAATAAATCTGAGTGAAGTCCCCAGAACTAGTTGTCCGGTAATAGTTAAAAACACATATGAGAGAAATAATGGAAATAGATGATAGAGCAACTTGTCTAATAATTAAATACTATGTAGACTATACTGATATTGATAATATTCCCCTCCTTATTACATTATTCTTGCAAGAGTGATGACCCCTAAAATGTTCAAATTTCACTTGTATCCTAAGATATTTTGAAGGAGATAGTGTTGGCCACTTGTAGATTGGTAGGACAACTACCTCCAGAGGTGAATGTGATGGGCCAAGAGAATGTGCTCGAGTTGAAATAAGAATAAATCTCAATATGCTTTGTGCATCCATGCAAGACCGCCAGTGCAAATAGGAAAGGAGCTAGAACACACTTTGATTAGTCGCAATAGAGACCATTTAGTTTGAACTCATTTGATGAAATCAAAAAGATAGAAAGTGTCCATATCTAAAATGTCACGTAAGTGTAGTAAATTGTACTATTGATGCAAACAAAGATATTGCGTGCAGCATGATATTATTCCTCTATGGATGAGACAAAAATAATATTCTTCTTCTTTCTTATCCACAAGGTAGGTCCAGATCCAAGTTAGAAATTGTATCATGTGGTTGAATTCTGGTCATCAATAGATCTAGCATGGTCCAAGTCTGAATAACTGACAAGAGATTACTTATCAAGCTAGGAATATATAGTACCTTTATAAGTGTAGATTTTCATGGTCCCAGAGGAATGGTGACATTCCCTATTCCTTCTACAATGTACTCTTTGTCATCCGCTATCTGAAATCAATCTCCAATTGGTTCATCATGTAGTGAATCAAACAACTTCTTGTCACCTAACATATGCTTGCTTGCACTGGAGTCTATTAACCAAACTTTCTTCATGGGCTGAGAAGTTTGAGAGACGAGTACAAGGTTCTTACCACAATGGGATCCTTCTGATGTCTCCTCATTAGATTCATCATCTTCTTGTTGGGCTGTGAGATGTCCCTTGTGCTTTCTCTAGTAGGGACGTCGTTTGAATTTTTGAAAATCTTCACGCCCTGATGTGCCTGTTTGACTTAAAGACCCTTGTTTCAATCTATTGTACCAGCAGTGATCAGTTTCGTGAGTGTTGGTTCTACAAATGTGACACCACCTCTTTGAATTTTGATCTTTCTGCTCATGTTTTGGTTGCACTTGATTTGGCTTCTCTGGGGGACCCTTCCGATTCTTCTAGCCACGGTAATGCTTTGAGAATAAGGCTTTATGCTGAGACTCCTCATGGGATGAAGTGATGGCCTCTTCCTGCTACAGTATTACAAAATATTTATTTATATATTTCAAGAGTTATTACAATTTTGACTCACTAATGAGAATTACTGGCTCATAGATGCTCACGATATTCACGTGTTGTGAGACGATGACGCTTTGTGGGTCATTCTTCTTCGTCATCACAGTCAGCATCGTACCCGGATTCTAATTCTTTTCGTACTTGCTTTACTTGGCAGCTGATGTTGAAAAGGAAATATTCAAGAAGTCCTTCTCGAACTAGCTTGTTGAAGGCGAGATTTCTAGTTTTTTGAAGATCTTTGAGCAATGCAAAGTAGAACCTGGAGCCCTCAGAAGCTTCTTCACGGTGTTCTCTTACTGACAAGTCGATGTTCCAACTTTCGGCTGTGGCAACCATGTTATTAATGCTCTCAATCAAGTTGTCTACACTCGAAATTTGGCGAAGTGTTGTAGAATCTACTTATTGTCCTTCATTGTCTTGGTGGAGTATCTCTTCACATAGTCCTCCTCCACACACTAGTAGCTTCCAATGTCCAGGCAGAGAGTGAATATTTCAAACCTTCACATGAGCTACCATGAGGAAAAAATAGCCACCACATAGTAGAATAAATTAAAAACAAATTGCAAAACACTTCCACGCAATTTCCATGCACCAACTCAAACTTTCTAATGAAGACCCCTTGTATTTCTTCTATTCCTCATGCACAGGTTTATTGTACATTGAAATTACAGATGCTTTGTTGGTATTATTTTCTCCACGCAACAGTTAGGCAGATGGATGTGAATTTTCTACAGCAAATGAGACAGCATCTTTGTCTCTTAGTGCAGGCCTTTCTTCATGCACAACTTTCCACATAGAGAGGAGCTTCATTTACATCAACAAAATGTTTCCAGGAAAAAATTGACATGGAATGTACTTCCACGCAGGTAGCTGGTCTGATCCACCATGCAACAGCAAGTGACACACTCCAAGATTCACGTTATTTGCATGAAATTCTTCATGTAATTAAATAGAGGCCATGCCTCTACAATTCTTCCATGTAGCAACACAGACAAAGACTCTTCCTCCACGTAGCCTACAAATTAGGCCAAACTTAAGAGAACTGGTCGCTTTAAATCAACATGCACGCAGCAAGTCTTGGTCTTTCTTCCAAACGTATAGGCAGAGATGTTTTCTCCTTCAAACACAATCTCTGATACCAAACTGTGAGGAAAAAATAAAGGAGAAAGAATAGCGATATGTTATCTCATATTATTCTGTTGAACAAAGAACCCACATGTACATTATTTATAGGTATGGGAATAAACAAGAGTCCCCTAAATGGATGGAGAAGTTACAAATAAGGAGAGAATAATGGAATAGATAGAACAACTAGTCTAATAATAAAAAATAAGTACGTAGATTATGCTAACAGCCTTGAACCCTACACCCTTATCCCTGAGCCCTAAAATCTAAACCCTAAACCCTAGACCATATACCCTAAGCCCTAAGCCCTAAGCCCTAAACCCTAAACCTTAATCCCTAAATATTAAATCATAAACCCTAAACCCTGAACCCTGAACCATAAACCCTAAAACCTCAACCGTAAACCATAAACCCTTATCCCTAAACACTAAATCCTTAACCTGAAACCCTAAACCCTAAACCCTAAACCTTAAACCTTGAATCCTTAACCTTGTTCTGTAAACCCTAACCATAAACACTAAACCCTAAACCCTAAACCTAAAACTATAACATCCGCTAAAACAACCCACTTGAGACCCATCAACAACCTAGGTTTAGTTAGAAAATTATGGAATAAATTTTATTTTTAAAGTGTTAATGATCAAAGTTTGAAGGAAAATTAAATTCAACTGATAAATTTTACCATTATAATAATTACTAATTCCACATTATAAAGAAACAAGTGTAATAAGTCCACACCTAGCTCAAATCTCCTTAGGGATTAATTTAATCACTGATTACATTGACATTTTAGCTAAATATTCCCTGATTAAAATTTTAGGGTTAAATGACCAAAACATTTAATTCCATAAGATCTAAGACTAGAGGAAGGTTTAATTACAGTGGGGAAATGAATACATATTTAAAATCATCAAAGTAAATTCTTACTTACCCACTCCTAGAACTCGATTAAAGATTTAATTTTATTTATTCCATTATTAATGCAATTAAAACTTCCTAAAATTATTCCCATTAGGTAGGGAATTTCCTCACCTTTCCAATGATATAAAGAAGTCCTCCTAACTCCTCATATTTGTCAAGTTATGGACCGGCGGAACTTGGGGTGAAAACTTTCCCAAGAGTGGGCCTGCAGGCTTGGGGAGGAAAATTTTCCCAGATGCGGGCCCATGGAGTAGGGAAGACATTTAGCACTTTTTACCTTTTGGGACAAAAGGAAAAATTTTCCTACGTGCTCCCGCAAGTCCGTAAAGGAACACATGTCAGCATTTCCAAATTCTGGCAAAAATTTAGGCTGTCGAAGAATTTTATGGCTTTTATCCTTTTTCTTAACCGAAAAGCACTAAGGGATCAAAATGATCCACACCTCCACTGATGCCAAGGGTGCCACGTGTCACACCCTGATTCACATGGGAAAATGGACTGGAGGGGAAACTTAGGAAATTTAGACTTTTTGCAAGAAGAGTGTTAAGGTTTTAAAATAACCTGCAGCTTCGTCGATGCCATAAGATGCCACGTGTCAAATAACCATTGATTGCGGGTTGGCAGGTTGGTGGAAGAAATTAAGAAATTTTACCAAAAAAATTCTTTTGAAAGAGATAAGGTTTTAAAAGGATCCACGCCTCCGCCAACGCCCAAGAAGCCACGTGGCAACGCCTGATATTTCTGTGGGTTGGCGGGGCTGCGGGGAAAAACTTACAAATTTTTCCAAATTTATTTTTGTAATCTTTTAAGGTTTAAATGAATCCAAGCCTCTGTTGATGCCCAATGAAGCCATGTGTCGATCAATGATTGGCTGTGGGGCGGCGGGGCCACGGAGGAAAAATTGCCAAATTAAATTTTTGGACTTAGATCATTTTTGGACAAAATGAAGGCTTGTGGATTAACGGAGCGGCAAGAAACTTCATGACTTTGCACCTTTGGGGAAAAAAACAAAAAAAGGAAAGATTTAGCTGGCTGGCCCGCCCAAGAATATTTTATTCATTTAAAATTTGACAGTTAGATTATTTTGAGCCCAAATGGAAGTAGAAACTTCAGAAGGACCTAAATTTTGATTGAGAACTCAATTTTCTATAAATGAGGAATTTCTGGAAATCTCTCAATGTCCTCTTTTCATATAAATATTAGGAATTTGATTTTGATAAATTTTAAAGTTTCATTTTGAGAAAACGTCTTTCTGTCACTTAGAAAGTGAACTGGTATTTTTAACTTATCAATTTTGTTCAAATTTGTCGTTAATTCTTTTTCCACTTGCCAAATAGGCATGAAGGATTTTACTTGGAAGATTTTAGAATATATTTAAAGGGTTAAATTGTTTGATTGAAGATTAATTCAAATTTCCCCAGTTTAACAGCAAAAATGACTAAGAAATTGTTTGAGCCCAATTTTGAAAGGTTTTATGAAAATTTCTTAAGTATTATAGTTTGTGTGGGATCATTTTGATCTTTCTTAGATTTTATTAATGTTTCAAATGTCTTTCCTAGTCTGCGGGGTCGTTATGTACATTTTTTGATAATTATTTGTGATTTTGAAAATATCTAATAGAGATCTAATTCGAAAGGATCTATTTTCCATTTTCTTCTTCCAAGTATTAGGATACGTTCCAATTCTAATCTAATACATTTATTCAATTCAAATCAAAATATTCAAAACCAAAATGCAATTCTAATTTCTAATTTTACATATTTCAAAAGATAGATCTCTTTGTTTTCCTCACACGCATTTCTTCCTTTCAAACAGAGATTTCAAATACATTTAGATGATCAGATTCATTACCATAATGCAATTTGAGAAAGGTAATACAATCATTTATTGGTTCCCAAAAGACAACTTACAACTTCTTTCTTTCAGTCTTCAAATTCATCATACAGAATACAATTATTTCTTTCAAAAGAACAAAAACGGAGTATATCTCTTTCACATTTCAATCTTACAACTTTTATATTCAATAAAACATATTTCCATTACATATACACATTCATCCACTTAAAGTGGGAAGGTTACAATAAGATTTATCTCAACAAGGGATTGTCAACTGTTTTATTTCATTTTCCTTTGCTCCAAAACAACAACATGTAGATTTATCAATCTTCAAATTTTGATCACAACAAGAGCACGGGAAAGGAAATGCTCTCCACCCAACCAAGACATCTAATGACAAGGAGAAGCCATCCTTCTTCATTGGCCCCCAAGCCCCAACCACAAAGCAATAGAAGATGTGATTTAACTCATGGCAACAACAGGCTTCCACAAACAGACATGAAAATTTCACATTTAAAACACAGTCCAAAACCTAATGGAGTTCGCAACCACATGAAAACAACAAACAAAACTCAGGCTTCATCATGCAAGCCCAAAGGAGAAAGAACTATGCGGGAAGATACTTATGCCTCTCAAAGGTGAAATGGGTATCACCACCTGAAAGCAGACCGCCAAAATATATCAATTCAAATCCCTGACATGCCCTTATGCCTCCTCCAATTACCCCTTATACCTCACATTTCGTTATGCCTCCCCAACCTCTTATGGCACCCCATAATGAGTAAAGAAATGCAAGATATTTCTTTTACAAGGTGGAACCCAAATCACAACTCCCTCGACACTTATACCTCCCCAAAACACTTATGCCTCCCCACACGAATCCCCATAGTCTTCTTCTACACCATACCTAGGCCATGTACCCAACTAGCCAACAGGTAATATCAAAACATTCACAACAGTTACATATGCATACATAAGAGAAGAGCATTTTAAAGAGTAAGGCTCCTACCTCTCCATGATGGAGTTTGTTCCAAAGTTCCAAACAATAAGCTTTCCAGTGTAAAACAATCTAAGATCAATAATCCACGAGCATTAAAAAATCTCCAACTTTCTCCAAAAATTGCAATAGCTCCCAAAACCAAAATAAGTCACCCAAAATGAAGCAATGCAAGGTGAAGTAACCCCCAAAAACAAGCCAAGGAATTCAAATATATAGAAGAGGAAGGAGAAGAGGATGAGGTGGATCCATGTGGGATGCCACATCACACATCCTCAACTCCAACTCATAAGTCAACTTCAATCTCCAAGGCACAACAAATAAGCAAGTGAATAAATGACAGTTTTACTTACACACTCAAATAAAACCCACACCTCATAAGGACTAAAATTGAAAGCATGTAAGAAAGTGCAATTAAAGCATACAACTTGACGTATAAAAATGCATAATGAAGGCTAGATATAAACCCTCCAACCATAGGTAAGGTTGGCATGCAAATTTAAGAGGTATGGGACAAGTTTAACTTGTCCCATAAGCTTCCAAAATCAGCCTCCAAGGGAAAATTCTAATTTCAAAAGGAGGTGGAGTGTTTCATACTCCAAAATTAATTTACACATCACTTACACATTTCTTACAACACTTTAATTTTAGGCCAACAATTCTAATAATTACTTTCTTATGTCCCAATTTAATTAATTAAATTTAACAACATGTTTACTCACATTAATTTACCACAATTAATAAATAATGAAAGGGGTAAACACATCACTTAATAAACACATACAAACATCAATAAAAAGGAACCAAATAAAAAAATACACATAACCCTTGGTCACATTTAAAGGTGACCCCCCCCCCCCCCCCCCCCCCCATGGGAATCCCTAACAACAATCAAACACTCACACACGAAAAATACAAGTTGCCATGGTGACCTTGTTGAATTCATCTAGAATTCCAATGTGGTTGGTCTCCAATCTCCCGATGTTTGTTGTGATATTTTTAACATGCACAATACAAATACCACTTCAACCTCATGGCCATATCAGAACATCCAAATGAATATAATATAATTTCAAAATCATCAATATATATATATATATATATATGAATCGCAACAACATCTAGACAATCAACAATATCACTTACAATTTCATCAGCAACTATATAATCATCAATTTTAAATTCAATTTTCTCGGTCTACTCAATATATCCAAATATCACATGTCTTAAGAACATCCGTGTATATATATATATATCTGCCCCACATCATAGAGCCTATATATAGGATATATATATCATGCATATATATATATATATATATATATATATATATAACCATGTCCAATGGTATGTCAACATCTATATAAAATGTCTCTAACAATCATCATGCATCATATATGAATCAGAGTCAACAATAATCCATGATCTGACATCTAACACCATACTAAATCAAAACTATAATAATGTCCATAATATAGTCAGCAGTATCATGATCAATATCAAAAGTGTCGAAGGGAAGTGGGCACTACAAAAACCTAAATCCTAAACCATAACCCTAAACCTGGAACCTTGAACCCTAAACCTTAAACCTTGAACCATGAGCCCTAAACCCTAAACACTAAACCCCAAACCATATTTCATCAATATTTCCTAATCTCGTGCCTAGAACCATCATTGAGTATGCTTATAGAACTATCTTGTTTATGAGAGAGGGGAAAAGTAACTAAATGGATATGACATCTACCTCGTGCCTTGTAATGCATATATTACACATCTCTTCCAAACTTATTTCTCCCCATATATACTTGCGCTCTTGAATGTAACATTTATTCACACTCTGAAACAAATTTCAAATTTAATATCATAATTTCCATGTATGGTATTATGCAAGCCAGGATGACCCATTAAAAGCTAGAAAAAATAAGCATCACAAAAAAAAATCTTAAAGGAAACAAAAGAAACATAGAGAATACATCAATGTAGAGGTGTAGTCTAATAATTGAATTTCTTATAGTATCCTCTCCTCTAGAGAAAGATAAAGTTCAAGTGTTTTACTGGAATCGATAGTAAATTTGACAGAACTTCGTAAAGTGTTAAAAATAAGCATAGAAATATATAATGACTAATAACACTAAGGGATTATCAATCGCCTAGTAAATATTTCTTATTTAGTTCTAAATGGGAGTTACCTGGACCAAAACTTAGTGACCTTCCATTCATTGATAATTCCTTATATGATAAACCCATGTATGTTTTCAAAATCCCCTGAACAAAAAGATAGGGGATATTCTGGAGCAATCCTAGTGAAGGGTGTGATTTGATTTCCACGTTGGACTTGAAATTCATATAGAATTAGAGGTCATAACACGAATTTTAAAATATGCTCTATCATTATAAATGGAAGCCAAGTAATAGTGTCTCCCTGTACATCCAAGGATTGAGGACTATTGAGATCTTTAGAAGGATTGGACAATCAGGACGCATATGACATTTCCCTCCTTCAAAATATCAACAGATGAAAAACATCAAATTTTTATGACTCTCTTTGAATGTTCTACCTACAAATTCGATGAACCCTGAATTCTGTGACCTAAACCATAAACTATACACCCTAAACCTTAAAACCAAAATAATAAATCCTAAACCCTAAACACTAAATATGAAACCCTAAAACCTAAACCCTAAACCCATAACCCTAAACCCTTGACCCTAGACGGATAAACCCTAAGCCTTAAGCCATTTTAAACCCTAAATACTAAATCCAGAGCCTCGATCTCTAACCACCTTTTTAAACCTTAAACTAGTAACTCTGTACCCCGAACCATAAGTTCATAAGCCATGAACCATCAACCCTAAATCCTAATGTCTAAACCATAAACCCTAAACCTGTAAGCCTTGAATTTGTACACCTTAATCCTTGAGCCCTAAACCCTAATTGCACCTCTTCAAGCTCATAAGCTAATTCCTAAACCTTAAACCCGTAACTCTGAAACCTGAACCCTGAGTTGTAAACCTTAAGCCATGCAATATGACCCATAAGCCCTAAACCTTGAGCCCTGAGCCCTAAACTGTAAACCCTAAACCTTAAGGCCTAAATGTTAAATCCTAAAGGTCCTTAAACCCTATAAACTAAATCATAAAACCTAAACCCTAAACTCTAAACCCCAAGTACTAAACCCTAAACCTTAAGCCCTAAACCATATGAATCGGAAACCATAGTCCTAAGCCCTAAACACTATTGCCTCTTCACTCTTTGACCTAAACCCTTAACCCTAAAGCATAAACCCTAAACCTAGAGCCTTAAACCCTAAACCTTGAACCCTTTTCCCTAAACCATGAACCCTGACCTTTAAAAAACAACCTTAAACCCTATGTCCTAAAACCTATCAACCGTAAAACCCTAAATCCTCTATCTAAACCTTAAACCCTGAGTTTTAAAAATAATAACACCCTAATGACCTAAACCATAAGCCCTAAGACCCTAATCCCTAAGCCATAAATCCATAAGCCCTAAACCCTAAGACCTCTAAACCCTAAATCCTAAACTTTAAACTTAAGCCCTAAACCCTAAACCTTGAGTCCTAAATCGTAAACCCTAAGACTTGAACCCTAGGCCCTAAGCTAAAACCCTAATCCTTGAACCCTTAAACATAAACCCTCAACCCTAAACCCTAAAAACTAAACCCTGAGCCCTAGACCCTGAACCCTCAACTCTCAACCCTAAACCCTCAACCTTGATCCTTAAACCCTAAACCCTCAACCCTGATCCCTAAACTATGAACCCTAACCTTTAAACCTTAAACCCTAACTCCTAAACCTTGAACCGTAAACTCTAAATCCTCAACCCTAAAACTTAAACCCTAAACCCTAAACCCTAAACCCTAAACCTTAAACCTTGAGCCCTAAACCCTAAACCCTATACCATAAACATTAATCCCTAAACCCTAAACTCTAAGCCCTAAATCCTAAATCCTAAACCCTAAACCCTAAAACCTAAACCCTGACCCCTAAATCCTAACCCTTAAACCCTAAACTTTGAGCCCTAAACCCTAAACCCTAAGCCCTAAACCCTAGGCCCTGAGTTATAAACCCTAAGACAAAACCCTAAACCTTGAACCCTCAAACATAAACCGTCAACCCTAAACCCTCAACCCTGATCCCTAAACCCTAAACCCTAAACCTTGAACCATAAACTCTAAACCATCAACCTTGACCTCTAAACCCTAAACCTTGAACCTTGAGCCCTAAACCCTAAACCCTTGAACCCTTAACCCTATGAACCATTTACCCTAGAATGGGGTCAAAACCCTAAACCATAAACCATGAACCCCAAGCCCTGATCCCTAAACCCTAAACCCTAAAATCTGAACTATGAGCCTTAAACACTAAACCTTAAACCCTAAACTCTAAACCTTGAGTCCTAAACCCTTAGCCCTAAACCCTAAACCATAAACCATAAATCATAAACCCTCACCCAAAGGAAAGTCCATAAAAGACCTTCAATGTGTTTCAGTGTGTAAGGATAGTGTTTAAGGTGATCGATCGACTCATTTAGTTTTTATGAGAGACTACTTCCTTTGAAGGCCTAAAAACACATTTTTGGTTATTTTGTTGTTAATTGAACACCCTTCAGAACAAGCTAAAATGAGCTAGTCATTTCACTAAGTTATCAAGGACCATTATAAGAGACATATGAGCAAAAGCATGTATGAGAATCATGAATTTGATTCCATGAAAGGATGCTTTTAGAGCTAGGAAAGGTGAGGGGATGATCTTTATATGGAGCACCATGTTTCTAAGAATGAGCAATCATCTTGAGTTCACTTGATGCAATTCACTTAGTACTATTCGTAACAACTCATGCAACACCTAATAGTGTTATCACACCTTAAGGAGGATGCACATTACAATCACCTCATTTTGGCCATAGGACAAGAGTCCCATTCAGGGAACAATCCTCTATCTACAAAGTGAGGATCTCTTTTTTACTAAGAAGTAGACAAACATCATAGAGTTAATTCATGGTCACTAAAGTGAATTATGGACCAAATTTAAAAATTAGTACCAATTCAAGTAGTGGTAGGGCCAAAATCAATTTTAGAAGGTCAAAAAACCTTAAAAAGTGACTATATGCTTTACCAAAACAAAGACCGACTACAATATATATATGCCCTGAAAGTTTTAGGTCGTTTGTTGAAAATCTTGAAAATGAGTAAGTACTGACCATATTAGAGTTTGAAAAACTATCTTCTAGATTATAATTGTTGGAGCTACCAGACCATTTCCATAAGGTGCAAAGTGACCCTAATTTCTTATATTTACTAAAATAAATTTAAAGTATAAGAAATAATAAAAGAAATCTTATACTTAAACATTTATTTTTGTAAGTATAAAGCACCAAAACACATATGCATAGTCCATACTACACAAAACGTGAACACGTTATAACACGTACACGTTTTGACTTGTTTAAACATGTATGCGTTATAGGTTCGATGATTCCCGAGCCAAAAACATTAAAACGGGAGTGCGTTTTGTTTTTTTCCGGATTCTTGTCCGCTTTTTGGCCCCCCAACTTCGTGCACTTACCTTATGACAATAGCATTCATTAGGTCTAGGTATGCAGAAAGCTCATTCACAAATTGGCATCCTTCTTCGAAAGCATCATAGTCCAACTAGGTCTACAAAATGAATAAGGAAAGGATTCATTTGGCAATTGGGTTGCACTAGATAAAATCATAACTTCCTCGATATTTGTCAGGACTATCAACAATGTGTAATATCACAAATATTGGTACACTAACTATACTCTAATTCTTCAATCAAGAAATCTAGTGTAATGAAATGTCTACCTTATATTAAACCTTTTGTGCTAGGATATTGAGTGCTTGATGTTAATATATATGTTGTAGATTGGCTTCTTCTCTAAATTCTTTAATTAATTGCTTTGGCACATTCATCTCTTTATATCTCTAGATTTTTCTCTTTATGTCTTTAATAATGCATTAATTAATTTGTATATTAATACACTTTTCGAGTTAAAATAAGAATCCTATTAGTATACAAACTAACTTACAACGAACAAGAAAATCATTAAAGGGTGTAAAAATCTTGAAGAACCTAAAGGTGGATCAGAAGGGCACACTCAACAAAATACCCATAACCATACACTCAAAAGTGGTAAGGGACCAAAAATATTGATGATATGATTTCAAAAATATAATTTCACAAAGTGGAACAAAAGGAAGAAAATAAATAAATAAATAAATAAATAAAACAAGAAAACCTTCAAGAAACAGTTAAAACTTTGAGAAATATAATACTAAAAACTCTCTAACTAATAATCGACAAATACATAATTACCCTAAATTAATACAATAATAAATACGCCAACGTCTTATTTTATATTTTGTCATACCTTTGTTAAATATTAAATTTAACAATAGAGAGGGCATAATCGTAGACTTAATATCTACCGGTAAACAAAGGTATTAATTTTCTATATGACACCGCCCTCCCTCGGAATGGTCACTTGACGTTGAAGCATTTGTTATAACTTATTTTCATGCTATTATTTAATATTTATTCTTCAGGAAAGCTACTGCTTAAATTATTAAAATAAAATAAATACAAAACAACAAAAAGCTGCTTTATAATAACATAAAGCTTCTTTATAAATTAAATTAATATAAAAAAACAAAATAATAGAAAGCTTGTGCATAAACGACATTATCAATTAATAAATAATAAAAAATAAATATCGCAGGCATTGACATGATAAAAATTTGATTCGTTTCAATTTCAATTTTATTTTTCTGACCGGGAGCTTAATTCCCGTCATAATCAAAGATGACCTAATTAAGTGAATAAACATTGAGAAAAATTAGTAGGTTTCAACGTGAGACGTTTTAACCAATGCTCGGAATCAGAATGGCCAAAATAAATAAATAAATAGATTTTAACTTACATCGATAGAAATGCGTAAGTTTTGGCCAAACATGAATTCAAAATGCACTTATTTATGTTTCAGACTCTTCTTAATATTATAAACTGTTTATTATTTCTTATTCGTTGCAAGTTGGATTATAATTTAATATTATTGAATCTTCAGAACACAATCCCGCAGGATCCCAGGATTGCCGGCTATTCTTTAAAATCAATAATTGAGACTCGAACTCCAGACGTCACACAAACTATTTCTATAAATATAATACAAGCGATCTAAACAAGTTTATATTTAAATAATTGGAACTTGGAAGGCTTCCACATGCGATACATTAAACAATTGGAAGGCTTCCACAGGCAAAGAATTGATTTCACACGGACTTATTGACTTTGTTTCCATAAATAGATCTGTTACAGAGTAAGCATTCTGTGCTGTTATTCATGGCGATCCTGAATAGACCGCATGCTTTGATGTTGCCATATCCTGCTCAGGGCCACGTTAATCCCATGACGCAGCTCTCCAAAATTTTGTCTGCCCGAGGTTACTACATAACTTTGGTTAATACTGAAGACATACACGAGAGAATGCTCAAATCTGGATCGACCAAGTCCATGGCGGACTTCAGGCTGGAAACCATTCCAGATGACCTTCCACCGGAGCACGGGCGTATCCAACAAATTGATGAGTTCTGTAACTCTTTGGTAAATAATTGCCCGGCGCATTTAGAAAAGGTGGTGGAGAAGTTGAAGGAAAACCCAGATGTGCCTCCCTTGACATGCATTGTTTACGACGGTTGTATGTCTTGGGCTCAGAAAACGGCCAGTAGACTTGGTATTCCTGGAATCGCTTTCTGGACACCCAGTGCCTGCGGATTTTACATTTACTTGTCAGCGCCTCTTCTTATGGAGAAAGGTTACATTCCTCTCAAAGGTATATATCTTAGTTACAAAAATTTGAGGCTTTTACAGTTTTTCCGAATATTTATAGTATTGTGTTTGCTTGGTTGATTGGTCAACTTGTTTACCATTTTTTTGTGGGCTAGAATTATCATTGGTATGAATATTCACAGTGTTATGGTTGTAAGCAACTAATCCATGAGCTGTTTATCATTATTTAATGGGCGATTTATCATTGATTTGTTGGCTAATTAGGCTTACAAACATATATGATATTTAATCTGAACGAAACAATGAAATCAACAGTAAAATATTACTGAAATACAGGTGTGTGTTTTAAATGTGCAGACAATAGCTGTGTAACAAATGGATATATGGAAGAAGTAATCAGCTGCATTCCTGGAATACCTGTATTGCGTATGAAAGATGTGCCCAGTTTCTTTTATGATGCTACCAATTACATGTTCCAATTTTTAGTAACCCAGTCCCAGGCTGCCATGTCCGCCGATTTCGTCCTATTAAACACATTTGATGAGCTCGAGGGGCCAGTAATGGAAGCACTCAGGGAAAGACTTCCTGTTTATGGTATAGGTCCTCTGTTAGAAGCAGAACAAAAGAATGGACTGCCCAATAGCTTTGTGAGTTTATGGACTGAAGAAAAAAGTTGTATGGAATGGCTGGACGATCGGGAGCCTGGTTCTGTTGTTTATGTGTGCTTTGGAAGCATAACGGTTATGTCTGACCAGGAGCTTGTGGAGTTTGCATGGGGTTTAGAGGGAAGCAAGCAACCATTTTTGTGGGTCATTCGTCCCGACCTCATTCGTGGAGCTTCTGCTAAGCTGCCCACCCAGTTCGTCGAGAAAGTAAAGGGGCGAAGTTTCTTTGCGAGCTGGGCGCCTCAAATGGAGGTGCTCTCCCATCCTTCTGTGGGTGGTTTTCTAACACACAGTGGATGGAACTCCACGTTAGAAAGTATGGGTGCAGGTGTGCCCATGATTTGTTGGCCCTTCTTTGCAGAGCAGCAAATAAACAGGACATATGTGAGTCAGATTTGGAAGATTGGGATCGCAATGAATGACGTCGTGGAGAGAAGGGAGGTTGAAGAAATGGTGAAGAGGCTGATGATTGGAAAAGAGGGGGAAGAGATGAAGAAGAGAATTTGTGAATTGAGAGATGCTTCCATCAGAGCAGCCAACAAAGGAGGATCTTCTTATAATAACTTGGAGAAGATTTTAATGGAGATGGAAGGAAAAAACAGGACTTGATCGTTTCTTGCTTGCTTGTGATCTCTATTTCTGTTTGGATATTGAACCAGCTTAGACGTTGGTACGTTTTTTTGTGTTGCAAAGGGAGTATAAGGACCGCCTATGTTTATCATTCTTTATATATATATATATATCCTTTCTACTTAATTTTTCATTTTTTAAAAGACAGATTTGCAAATTTAAGAAATACTCTCCCTAAATAAAGGATTTCAGTTGTAACACCACCCCCATTACACACACACACATATATATAATGAAAAAGGATCTTATATTATATTAAATGCAATATGATACAAGATTTTTCCAACAAAAAAGTAGGTGGTATGAGAACACACCCCAAAACCATAAATAAACTAGGCCAAGCCTAGGAAAGTAACGAACACACTAGGCAGAGTCTAGGGATATATCAAAAGAAGAGAGTCAAGGGATACCAGTAGAGGGGTGTCGTGATCATCAGGCCAGCCAGGACTAGGAAGGTCCTTGTCAGCGTCAAGTATGTCCCAACCCGCGTTAGGAGGGTCGTCCTCTTCATTATCAGTCGCCACCTGCGTGGGCGAGATGGCGAGGTAATCCGAGGGAACTTGTCCGAAGGTGGTGCGGGTGGAGGTGGAAAATTCCAACCATCATGGATGCAGGGCTTGCGAGCAATCGACAAGCCCCAATTGAGCTGACACGAAGGGGGGGAGCCCCAGCCGTGTTAGCGAGTTGGTGGGGAAACACTCCTCCGTGGTTGGTTCCACGGGGATCGATGAGCATGAATGAAAGAACACTGTTGTAAAAGGCTTCAACAACCTCCACGGGGTGGACAATGCCGTGAAGGTGAAGGTGGGTCCTGAGCGACATTACACGGGGTGTCACGTCAATGTCGTAGAAGAGTTTGTAAATGCCCCACCTCCAGGGCCACCTTGTTGGCCTGAACTTGAATCTGTAAAAGCACATTGGAGCTAACCATTGATTTGTTATAAACTGAAAATTATTGATCAACTTCAGTATTAGAAAAGAAAAAAGTATTTCGTTCTTTCCATAACAAAAAAAAAATCCCCTCTTAAAACATGCCAAATCTGGGAGAACATATGTGAAAAGCTGGGGTTATCTCCTAAAAGAATGTGTTGCCATGTGAAGCATTGTGGCCAGAGGGGGAAGACAAATGAATGAATCCAATTCCAAGCTCACTGCACTTTGGGACAAAACAAGAATAAGTGCAACAAGGTTTAGAGGTGGCCACAAAACGGACATTTGGGGGCTGGAACACCAATTTGAATCAGGTGAGGGCCTATCAGAAGAACTTGATGTAAAAGACACCACAGAAAGTGTGTAATTTTTGGCTCCACACAGGTAGACCAAACAGATTCAAACCTCCTTCTCCAACAAGAGGGAGAAGAATGCAACCTCCATATGGTGTTGATTTGTTGAACCACAAGAAAATGCGGGGAGAGCCAACAATAACCCTTATTGGTAGAGTAATTCCAAAAAAAGGGTGTCAACAAACCACTTCCATTCTATCCACATAGGATGGGAAGGACAAACAGAGATTTTATGAAGCATATGGTCAGGGATCGAATTAATGATTTCGATGATACTAACATGATCCTGGGTGGTGAGTCGAAAATGAGCTTTGAACCCATTCCAAGGAAACTAGGATTGTGTGTTCTTCCAAAACAAATCTTGAACGGTATGAATTCTGCATTTGAAAAGCTTTAGCGTAGGAATTCTAGGGACCTCTTCAAGACATTGATCTTCAACTTGAATGAAATACGAACACCAAAGGGACTATTGATTGATAGAAAGGCCATTGCGGAAGCCATTACCTTTCCATTGAAGCCACGTCTTGATGTGTTCACATGCTTTCTAGATACTTTTAAGCACGAAAGTGCCAAGAACTTTGATAGGAACGGGAGCAATGAGAAGATTAGAAAGCCCCAAATATTTCTAGGAGGCATGGCCATAAGGGGATCCCTCCTCGAGGCTGTGGCGTAGAAGTACTTTCCACACATCTTGACCTTCAATGCATTGAATATCCATTTCGCACATAGTGTTTTCCCTTGTTGTAGTCTATCAATAAGACCCATCCCCCCAGAGTCATGGGGAAGGCAACAGGTCTCCCATGGGACTCTGTGAAAATATTTTCTAGAAGAGGCATTGGCCATGAGAAATTCTTTGAGAAGCTTCTCCAATTTCTGAATTGAAGCTTTGGAAGGTACCAACATGAGGAGTAGTAAACATTGGTGGCTTCGAGGACTTTGGAACAAATTTGGAATTTTCCCACCAATGACAATGGTCTAGTAATCCAGTATTCCAATTTTTTGGCCACCCATTGAACCACATATTGCGAAAGTTCCACCGACGACACATGAAAGAAAAAGGGAATACCAAGGAATTTAAACACCTCACCATGATGAAGAAATTTCCAATCAAATGAAGCCAACCAAGTAAGCGCAGGGAGGAAATATTTCCTATAACACTGTGTTTTTTTCCATTGAATGGAAGAACAATAAGCTAAATCGAAGATATCTAGATAATGTATGGCTTTGTGAATATTTTTCTCTTCCTCAATGAGATTAAGGAAGGAATCATCAGCAAAGTGGCTATTAATTAGAAACTAAGATTTTTCTGCAGAAGGAAGCGTAATTCCCCTGACGAGCCCTTTAGATTTCGCTTGGGCAAGAAGATACCCAAAACCTTTAGCAGGGAGCACATAAAGCACATACACTAATGTGAACCCTTTAGAAATAGAACATAATTAGCTAAAAGATTCATAAATATGGCCATTAATGGTGATTTTGGGAGAGTCATTGGCAAAAAGCATTCTGACAGATTGAATGAAGTTTGGGCCAAAACCAAGTGCTTGAACCATGACAAGAATAAACGGCCATTCAATCCTCTCATAGGGTTTTTCAAACACTACAAGACAAAGGGTATAGTATCCACAAATTTTCCACATTTTTGTTGTGGATATTTTAATTCAAATTGTGAATCCAATTTTGTGGACTCCACCTACAATAATTTTGTGGAAACGTAAAACGTGACAAAATTTGTGAAATTATCTACAATGAAAATAAGTGTAAAAAATTCACAATAATATAATTGTGAAATTTTTCATAATTTTACTATTGTTACATACCTACAATTGAACATTTTGTGTGTATATTCACAAATTACTTATTGTTGTAGATCCACAATTATAAAATTATGACGTGTCACAATAATTAGAACTTAATTGTAGATAAATTCTCAATTTTAAAGTTGTAACTATTTGCACTTATTTTTCGCAAAATTAGAATTTTAAAAAGTATAATCTTATTTCACAATTTTAATTTTTTATTATAATAAATCTTAGATATTATATTTTTTATTTCACATTTTTACTTATTAATATTCATTTAAATAAAATATTTATTTTAATTATTATAATAAAATATATTAAATAATAGAATATTATTGTAATTATTTTATTTAAATTCATAATATTAATTACTTAAATTTAATATTAAATTAAAAATATATTTTTACACATAAAATTAAGAAAATATTAAATCAAATAAATTTGAAATAAATTAAATATTTAATAATGATCATAAACCCACATTGCATGTAAATAAGACATTTTAACATAGTTTTTAATCAATAAACTGCTCTTTTAGAACCGTAGTCAAACAATAAGAATTAGAGATAAAACTTTTAAATACAAATTTGAAAACATTCCATGCAATAAACTTAACATTAGTTTATTAATAAATAAATGATTTCTAACATAGATGTTTCTCTCTTTAAAACATGCGCATGCACTCTTTTGAATACAATATATGAAAATAATATTTATTAATAAAAAAAATAGTTTCATTGACATAAATCTCCTAAAAATATGCAATAAAAACAGTTTCTATTTTTGCATGTTTATTTCATAAATATATGAAATCTAGATATTTCATATATTTTTATAAATAACCAGAGTTTTTATTTGATTAGATAGAAGTGCTAGCTATAGTGTTGGTTGGCTAGACAGGAGCACTCTGTGAAGGAGTGTTGATTGTAGCGTTGCATTCTCTTGACTGGACATGAGCATTGGCTGAAGTGTTGCATTCCAAAGGATTTTCTTATTCTTCAATCTCCATTCCATTAGGTAAGTCAGATCCTTCACTTTCTTCAAATTCCTTCATTAACAATGAAAACACAAGTTAATATATTTACATATTGCCTTATATATATTTCTTAATGAATGAACAAAATTCTATGGTTAGAACAAAAGGAAAAATAAACAAGAAATTTTCCAAATCATCATTGAGTCAAAACTAATTTCTGTATATTTAAGTGCCTGGAAAATATCTTAATGACATAGATGAGCAATTTCTGACATTGAACATTTGTTGAGAAACACCTGGCCAAACATTTAGCTCCCCAATATCTACATCTATACAAATCATGTAGCTTACATGGGCATTACTTACCTGTATTATGCAAATAAAATAACTCCCACAAAAAATCAAATTGGGAAGCAACTTAATGTGCAATACCACGGATTCATGTTTAGCAAACAGAGTATCCCTATCCAATGGGATATTCCTTGTCTTATTCTTGCAAACCATCATTGTTCTGCCCTTGTACATAACAATTCCCAAGACCTCATGCATACCCACATCTTTCCCCTGTGTTGAAAAATTGTAAATTCTCTGGTTATGCGTCAAAATGTTTGGAAATTGTCTGATTGTCACAAGCTTCCACTCACTCTTTTGTTGAAGTGGGCAGTTTTGATTTCCCATCTTTGACCTGTAGATTTGTAAATCAAAACAATTTTTAACAATTACCCGAGAAGTCTCATCCTGTGAATCAAACTTGATGAGGATACCCACATCATCATGGTATTTTTTCATGTAAAAGAAAATCCTGCTTTTCCTGCTTAGTCTTGCATCTTCAATCCTTTTGGATTCCATGGTCAATGGATTCAGAACTTTAAGAATTCAAGTTCTTCTACAGCTACAAACCAAAATCCCCCCATCTCCAGCTCTGAGATACCATTTACAGGGACAAGATCTACATGCATCATTGAATAGTTTCTTCAACCATAGTTTTCTACTAATGTCAAAAAGCACAATGCCATTGGAAGATTTTCCTGTTTCATGGAGATCCATAACAATCCATATTTGCTTATTATTCTAAGCCCATGGATTGTGAAAGTAAACAGAGCTAGAAATGATAGTGTGCCATGAAGTACAAATTCTCTCAAGCTACAAAAGTGTATGCAGAGGAACTCTGGAAAATATTATGTTCATGATGTCCATTAATGGAATATAGCATGTAAAATCGTTTCCATCCCTAATCATGTTTAACACATTCTCTCTGCAGGCGCCAATTTTTTTGTCTGCATCCATTACCAAATCGAAATCAATTTTGCACAGCCTAACTCTGAGTGTGAGCCAGTGGGTATAAAACCTCCTTGTGGATGAATTGCTCTGATAAATATCACAAAATTCTTCTGCATCTATAACCCAATTGATTCTCATTCTCTTAATGTCCTTAATGATTGAATCGTTAAATCCACTGTCAGATGCCATGATCTATCAGCTAGGTGCCTAAACTAGACGGGATCCATTTTCTTATGATATGGAAAATTTTCACTCACACAAATTTTGAGCCCTCCATAAATTTCCGTGAGTTTTTGACATATCTTGACTAGACCTGCGAATTGAAAGGCTGCAAGCCGTTTTTTGTGATCTTAACAGTATATGACTAAATATTTTTAATAACCGTAGAAAAGGACAGGCTGCATATAAGTATTTTGAACAAATTATAGATATATGTATTAAAATTACTTGAATTTACAGCCACCAAAAAGAGTTAAGCAGCGAATTTTTATATGAGAGGCACAATTAACTTGAAATCCTATTTTTATATATATGAACAGATTACCTCTATCTATCTATCTATCTATCTATCTATCTATCTATCTATCTATCTATCTATCTATCTATCTATCTATCTATCTATCTATCTATCTATCTATCTATCTATCTATCTATCTATCTATCTATCTATCTATCTATCTATCTATCTATCTATCTATCTATCTATCTATCTATCTATCTATCTATCTATCTATCTATCTATCTATCTATCTATCTATCTATCTATCTATCTATCTATCTATATATATATATATTACTTGAATTTACAGCCATTGTAAAGAGTTAAGCCGACAGCAAATTTGTATTTAACAGTCAAAGTTAACATGAAGTAGTTGCATGTGGATTTTTAGGCCACCTTAATAGCTTTAGTGTATCTAATCATTTGGAGTAGCTCGGACTTCAGGTTAAAATTAGTAGGTCCTTTAAAATTTTACCATAGGTTGTCAAATTGTATTCGGAGAATGTAACTTCATTGTATAATTACAAAAAAATTCAAGAGTGAATGAAGTTATTATGGATAATTAGTACAATAGTAGTTATGTACATTTTTTTTAAAGGAAAACAAAACTCAGCTAAAAACAGTGCCATAGTATTATTTTTGTGTTGGTGTTCATAGAGATTATCCATTAGAAAGTGATGAAATTAAAGATAATGTTATGGTTTGCCTCATAATGGTAGGCTCTTGGGAAATGCTAAAAGGACCAAAGCATTTATTTCTACACCATAGTCAACTAATAAAATAGTGGTATATTCACTTTTGAGAATGTGTAAAAAATTTAAACTCAAAAAAAAAAAATTGACTATTAAGATATGGGCATAAAGTTTGAAACTAAAGGAACCGGTTTAAAATTAAAAATTAAAATTTCCACCATTCTTATGCAGAATTTCTATTTTCATTAGGATGTTAGTGTAAATGTAAATTGTGAAAAATTAAAATCATATTAATCAATACATATTGATAAATTACAAACAATAAAAAAAGATTGGAAAGATAATGAAAATTATGATACATCTATGATAGAATTTAACTAATGAAAATTTAGTAAGAATTATTTTTTCAAAATACATAGAAATTACCGAATCTGTAGAATGGTTGCGAATATCACTTGCAACAGTCTCCCTTGCTCCTAACTTGTCAGTTCTAAACTTTTCATATCCAAACATAAGAGCATATTGAATCTCCTCATCTATAGGGAGTCTTCCAAATTCAACTACCTATAAATTACAAAGAAAAATCATTAGGAAATGATAAAATATATTATATTGATTGGAAATATTATATGAATACTATAATTATATGAAAGTATAATTGAATTTATAAAAATATTACCATAGAAGCTCGCAAGGATTTGATACCGCCTTGTCCCAACTTATGGCTAGCCTTTTTTTGTTCAAGTCTAGCTTTTGTTACATCCTTCAAGTGTTTATACTTACCATTTTTTACTCCATTACGTTCCCTCCGCAATTTTTTCCATGATTGTTCTGAAACTAAAGGATCCTTAGGAAGATTTGGTTGTTTTCTTAAAAGCCTTTTTGTATAGTTTCTTTTTCCATGTAGACACTTTCTAGCCTCTGAATATAACCATTTCCTATAAAAAATATGCCCATAAGTAGAAACCATTAAGGAAAATAACTTATCTTTCTTATCTTTGGGTTGTTTTGGCCATGTCTTATGTAAGCTATCCCCAAATATTTGCTCTATATGATTATTTAGGATGGAAAAGAATTCAGTTCCAACCCCCTTAATCTTCAGTACCTCTCCTTTATAGTCTACTTTTAGAGTGGCTTCCCTTTGACCTATGGAAGTAACTTCTCGCACCTTAAGCATGTTCTCAAAATTCGACACAATATTTTCTTTTTGACCATTTGATTGTTCACCATGAGAACGAAAGCTACTACAAGAATTTTGTTAGGGATTTCCAAGAGATGAATCTATCAATGTACTACTAGGGCCATTATTACCAGCAGAAATTGAGGAACCATTGATTTTTTGAGGACCTAGAGGTTGGGAATTTGTCATAGTACTATTAGGGAGATTAGTTTTGGGGGATACTGGAATACCAAATTCATCATTTGTAGGAATATTTTTCTGAAATCACATGCAAAGAGAAGTCATTTTGCATAGAATTAATCCTCATCTCGCACTCTTTAAGTTCTAATTCCTTCTCTTGTAGCTCCAAATTATTTCTCTTAAGACGCATTAACCTCTCTTCATAATCTAAATCAACAAGGAAATTCGGCCCCTGCTAAAAGAATAGAATAAATTAGACATTAAATCACACCTATTAATATATAGAAATATAACATGTATTAGTGACAATTCATAATTTTTTTGTATTACCTGATTTACTGCCATTTGTGATGAATACTGTAGAAAAATATAAATAGTCAAATGGTTGCTAATATAATTTTATCAAGTATTTTTGCACAGCCAAATAAACTAATACTCATTTTCAATAGTCTTTTTTCATTTCCTTTACATTTCTTACCTATAAAATATGAAACCAGCAATGAATACACGTTTAAAATATACTAAAAACACAAAACCCAGAAATATTTATTATTCTTTATTCATTCAAAATAAAAAATAAAATATTGCATGCACATACCAGAAAGGTTGAAGGAGTTTTTGCGCTGAATACCTCCTGTTGCAAAAGTTTCTAAACCAAAAAAATACAAACCCAGCTACAGGAATGTTCAATTTTAAAGTCTAAAAAGAATTAAAAATTTGCTTTTGTACAGAGAACCAAAAATCTGCGCCATAGGAAAAACAGATTTGGAGGGAATACTTTTTATTTTTATGGAAATATGGAAACATTAGAAAAAGTCAACAAGATTTTTGGAAAACCTAAAACTTTACTTCAGTTTGAATTAATACGTGATCTCCACAAAGAATTAGGTTTCCCTAAATTTAAGTAGTATGAGGAGCCCAATTTAAAAATATATTTTTAAGTATTATAAGTTTATATATATATATATATAACTTATAATAATGTTAAGAATTTATTTATTTCTATAGATGTATTCCTTCATTTATTTAAATATTTTTTCATTGAAAATTTAATCCCACATTTAATATGATGTTTCAATATTTTCATATAAAATTTAATATATTTTTATTGGTATGTGAATGTTTTTTTAATATTGGCAAATAGTTTTTTGAAAGGGACTATACTCTTGAATACAAAATAAGGCCTTTAAGCCGGAATAAGAGTGAGAAGCATAGCAGGACTAACCAAGTCCAAGTAGTACAATGAAATTCAACGTAGCCCAGAAACAGCTACACAAGCGAGACTTAACAGCAAAACAACAGTAAAAAAACAGTAACCAGACAACCAAGAAACAGTAAGAATAACAAAAGAGAGCAGTAGAAGCATGCAGGACTACTTCTTGGCTGCTTGATCAACACTGATCTTGACTTTTTTCCAAGCATGAAACATACCCAAAGCGGTCATGTGGGAAGCATCTGTCTTATCGAGCTCCTCAATGGTCCTTTTGCTCTCTTTTTCATTGCCCCAAAGTGCAGCCGGGACACCGCTGAGGTTGGAAACACTTTTGGCATGTCCCACGATGAACTCCTCAATGGCCCTAAAGGCAGCAATGTTGTAATCATGCCTAGTCTTAGCCTTCCCAAGGCGGGAGTCCAAGGAGGTCAGCTTTTTGTATATGTCTTCAATCTGACTATTGTCAATGCTCCCTTCCCCCTCCATGCTTTTCTTACCTTTTTGCTTAGCTAGGTTTTTGACCTCATCCTTCAGCATTTTTATCTCAGCCTCTAAGGCCTCTAGTCTCTTAGAAGGGTTATCCATCTGTGCTTCCCGGGGACTGGCACTACTTATGTTCAGCAGGTCACGTGCAATGTCAAGATCAAGAGGCTCTTTCCCTGCTGCAAGAGTCTCAAGGTTGAGTCTCCTAGAAGCCCTGGTGAATGGACATTTAGAGGAAGAGGCGAGGTGGGTGGCAGGAGGAATAGAAGGAGAATCATGTGCAGCCGGCATGGGGGTAGCAGCACCGGTGGTAGGGGCAGCAGCAAGGGCAGCAGGGGAAGCAGGACTGGCAGCAGCAGAGCCCATCAAAGGGGGAGCCGAGCTAGGAGAGGAAGGAAGACCGGGTTACTTGAGAAGGCAGTATTTGTGAATTAGCAAAATAAGCCCTTGATGCAAGGGAACCACCCGGGTATGCTTCTGGAACTCCAAAATGGAGCGCTCAAGAGAGTTTAAAAGATAATGAGGGAAGCACCCAATCTATTCCTACGGGAAGTGTGGTTTAAAAAGATGAGAGATGCTTAGCTGGGACAGTAACAAACCTACCTTCCAAGGAGATGAAACGAATCATCATGCGAGTGACCTCATCAAACGGTGAGGAATTGAGCTTACAAGCAGACCCGCTGTGCTAAATATAAGCTTCTCATCTTCCTCCACAAATCTTCTTTCTTCAGTTTCTTTGATAACCCTTTTGTTGAAGAAGCGGTACCCATCCAGGCTGAGACCGGTCGCTTCAGCAATGAGCTCTTCATTGACAAGAATTTTCTGTCCCCCATAGTCGACAGTCCTCTCTTTCCATTCCTTAGCAAAGCGTACTGAAATACTTTGATCATGTCCCTGCACCCTTTCAACAAAGCTGGTGAAGCCGCCTATGCTGAGAATGTTCCAAAGCTCGGTGTTATCCTTCCAATCAGGGTCCGCGCACGGCTCAATTTGACAGGGAGGTCCTCCCATCTTCTCAGTGGTGTGCAGGTTACAACAAATTCCAGAATGCCGCTGAGCGTGAAGAACAGTTCGTTTCTTACTGTTGAAGATCGCATAAGACTGGGAACTGTAGCCGTTGGTCTTCTCACGAACGGCTGCGTAATTGCTGAACTGAGCCTGCGGGAAGTCGCGTGTGAAAACCCTTTCCCTGTCAACAATCACTTTGTATTTATCATCGGTTTTCGTGGAGTTTGGCATCCGGATATCAACGGCTGTTGTACTACCTCCCGCGTGCGTGATTTTCAAATCAGGATGACTCCACTTGAAGTTTCTTAAATAGATCTTGCTATTATTTTGAAAAAGATATTATTTGCCTCGCCATATAGAATAAAGCAGCACTTGTGAAAGAATTGATGATTTTGATTTTCCTCCAAAGATTAAGGCTTATCTCTAGAGATTGCTTACTTGTGAAGATCCGCATGGATGCTGTTGTGAAGCTGATTAGGGATACTATCATTATCCCAGACAGTAAAATTTATATTAATGCCATAATTGGCCAGTGCATCCGCCAGATTGTTGCCCTCCCTGTAAGTATGTATGATTCTGATACTATTGAAGGTGTGGCAAATGCTTATGGATTCAGAGATAAAGTCTTTAATACTCCAACTGGGAGATGAGGACTGATTAAGAAGCTTAATGATATTAAGAGAGTCCCCTTCAACAATAAGGTTCTGAATATTTTGAGCCCGTGCAACTCTCAAGCCCCAGAGAGCAGATAATGCTTCGGCAAAATGATTGGTTTGAATTCCCATTTTTCCAGCATAAGCAGCAATCAAATTACCTTTGTGGTCTCGTATTGCTCCTCCTCCAGCTGCTGTCCCAGGGTTTCCCTTAGAGGCGCCATCAAAGTTCAGCTTGTACCAATTAGAGTCAGGAGGATGCCATTTAATCAAAGATCTATCACACTATTCCCAGGGTTGCTCCAATTTCCAATGTGCCAATTAGATAAATGTGCTCTCTTCATTCTCAGGATAACACTTGTTCTTGGAGGTTTAAATCTGGCCATGTCCTCTTTGATACCTTGAGAAATTTTGCCAATACTGATTTTTATAATTCTGCTTCTTATTTCTGAAAATGATATTATTTCTGTCCTTCCAAATCCTCCAGATTAAGTGTGGGATTGCTAATTTCCAGATTCTTTTGATAGCACAATGTCTGAATGGTGGGTTCCATTGATTCCATAGCTGATTAAGGTTCTTCGGCAACACCCAAAGAGCATCAAATTTAGAAAGAACAAAGCTCCAAATTCTATTGGCATAAGCACAATGTATGAACAGATGACTAATGTCTTCATAGTCATTCCTACAAAGGTGGCACCAATTAGGAATTATAAATCCTCTTCTCATCAATTGTCAGTGGTGAGAATTCTACCTCTGATGGCCAGCCAAAGAAAAAAATTTATTTGGGGGGGGTTAACTCAGGCATCCAGATCTTGTTCCAGTTAAAGTCAGATTGGTTACTGTGAGAAAGATTGGTATAACCAGATTTGACTGAGTATTTCCCATCTTGTGAATTGCTCCAAACCAGCTCATCCTTGGAATTCAGCTGACTTAAAGGGAAGAGGTCTAAAAGATCCTGAAGGGAGGAAGTAGTTTGTTTCAGCTCAATTCGTTCCATAGAAAGTCTTTTCCAAGTCTTGTTGGTGCCATTACCTTCAATATAGTCCTTGACTTTAGTTCCATACTTGCTTATAAGGCTGTCCTTAGCTGTCCCAAATCTCTCCAAGAGGTTGTCACTGAACCAGTTATCCTCCCAGAATTAGTTTTATCTCACTTGCCATCCCCCACTTTCCATTTGCTACCCTGCTTGATGAAGTTTCTACTCTTGACCAGATTATTCCAAAAAATGGAACCATTGGGTAGTTGTTCTTCATGCAGATAGGAGTAGACAACTTGTTGATTCAAGTATTTTGCTTTAATAACATCAATCCCAGGGTGGGCTGTTTCTCAGATAGCAATCGCCAGCCCATCTTAGCGATGAGTGCCTCATTCATTTTCTCAATATTTTTTATGCCCAGCCCTCCCATAGATTTTGGGGTGCAGACCTTATCCCAGGCCACTAGGTGAAATTTGAACTTCTCTTCCATGCCTTGCCATAAATTTTTTTTTCTGAATCCTTTCAATTTTCTCTCTGAAGGAAGAAGGAATTTTGAAAAGTGACATGATATAGATGGGCAGACTTTGGAGTGTACTTTTTAATGAGAAGGCACTTACCAGCACTAGAGAGAGTGGCCCCCTTTCCACCTGCCATCTTTTTCTGAAATCTCATCAACAAAACATCCCCCACACCATGTGAGAGACTTTCTTAGTGCCAAGGGGGAGGCCTAAGTATGTTGCTGGAAGAGCACCAATTTCTACAGCCCAGAATTTTAGCAATCTTGAGCTGTCTTTCTCAGGGGTGTTAAAAGAAAAAAAATGGTGCTTTTGTCATAATTAATCTCTTGCCAGAAGAAGATTCATAGAGTTGTAATAAAGCCTTAATAGCTTTAGCTTCCACAACTGAGGCCAGAAGAAGAAGGATTGTGTCGTCCGCAAACTGTTGATGAGAGACAACTTGGCTGAATGAAGGGGTTTAGATCCATTTAAAAGGCCGTTCTCAACCGCTCTGCCAATTGTTCTACTAAGGCTGTCAGCTAAGAGAATGAAGAGTAGGGGAGAGTAAGGGGAGATGGGGTCTCCTTGTCTTAGACCTCTGCTGCTGGTGAAAAAACCCACAGGCTCCCCATTAACAACCACAGAGAACCTGGCTGTAGTTATACAAGACTTAACAATTTTTTTAAATTTTTCCGTGAACCCAAATTTAGATAAAATCCTGTCAGGAAGACCAAAGAAACCTTGTCAAAAGCTTTTTCATATCAAGCTTGAGGATCATATTAGCCTTTTTTATTGTTTTCCATGGAATGTAATAGTTTCGTGCACCATAATCACTCGTCTTGTATTATCCTGCCTTTAATAAAGCCACTCTGCTGCCTTGAGATGATGGTAAGAGTCATTCATTAGACAGCGGACAGCCTAGTAGTGATGATTTTTGTGAAGATTCTAAAAGATAACATTAAAAGACTGATACGTCTGAAGTCCCTTGAAGTCTAGTTTTGCATCCATTTTTTTAGTTGCCAGCACAAGTGTGTCGTGTTATTAAGCTCTTTAGAGATTTCCCTGTTCTATACGAATTCATTTACCGCTTGAAAGAGAAGATACACTGCGCATTGAGTATGTGTATGAAAGAAATTAGTGTGAAATTTTGTAAATGTAATACTTAACTACATCATGATCAGGAGCCTTGGTTACCTCAGAGATTAAACTAGCTTTTGTTTTCTTCTATCATCCTAGCTTTAGTATGTGCTCTAACTCTAAGGGTCCTCAATGTTATTCCTAATACATGCCTGATTTGTAACTCAAGGAATCGCTTTAGGGGAAATGACCTCTTCATCATTAAGATTCATCCTATAAATATAACATTCTAGGCTGTTTCGATGGCGATAAATATTCTACATTACTTGGGAAGAGTGTTTCATGAGAAACATATATATTTCATTATGGTTACTGGCATCCTATATGCGAAATCAGAGTAAATCATGCTCCTGAACTAACATTTTTGGTCCTTTTCCGGTCTTTAAGCCAGATAGTCTAGAAATTTAAGGCCTCAACAAAGACTCTTCCCTTGGCAATTCCCTATTTACTTCTTTGTGGTTACTTGGAATCCTTTCCCAAAAATCAATTCAATTCCTGCTAAAGCTCTAATTCCTCTCTTTTTTTCGATATCCAAAACCCTTTTGTCTCCTCTTTGGACTTCTTCCTCTTGAGTTTGTTTATTAAACTAAATTAACTTTTCACTAATGAAGAAAATATTCCAATCCCACACTAGCATGTCATGTTATTTTCCACATATTTTGGTGAAATCACATGGAATGGACGCCCTTAACGTAAATTGATTTATCAATTAGAACTGCTCTAAAAAATCCTTATTCCTACCAAATTCATTCCCTAGGGAATCACATGTTAGATAAAATTCTTGTGTACATGGAATGCATCTAAAAAACTGAAAATCGCATTCGTTCCAAAAATTTATAGGCCTTATTTAATAATTTATTGGTACAGTATATAACACTAGATCCATTATTAATAGGGAAAAAGTGGAATAAAGTTTATTATTGCATCAAAGGTCATCCTAATTTAAAATTTTAACTAGATTCTTTGGAGTATGGTTATGTTTTTCTCATAATGTTCCACTTTACTATCTACATATTCTCAGAAATCCTAACAAAAATATTGTTTCAACTAAAGTCAATATTTGTGTTACTACCTAAATAATATGCGGGGTAATCTTCAATACATTCTACCTTTTTCATCACAATTTAAAATCCTCATTCAATGATTAATTTATCCTATGATTTCCAAAGACCTTATTCAAGGGATTAGCCTTATTTCTTGTCTTGGAGTTTTAATAGATATAAATTTAATACAAAAATAAATAACCATAAACCATTCATTTTCTCATTTATGAAAATTCTTATGAAATATGTTAATCTCATTTTATTTATTATCTCTTATTTTTGGGTGTTATTAACATATGAACTTTAGGTTCTCTAACTATTTTTTCAAAATATTACAATTTCGTATTATGAAAAAATGAGTCATGTTACATTAAATTTTGAGTAAATGTAGGTAACAGTCTAATGACTATCAGCTGCTAGGTGATAGTGAAGAATTTTGTAGCTCCTGAACTTACACATTTCTTCTGAATGGTACGAGGAGTATCGTTGTATTGGAATGTCCAAACTGCTTGGATGGTGTAGAGACAAAGGCGTAGACAGCCAGATTCAACATTTAGAAAACATGGTTCTATACAAAAAAAAATCCTATGGTATATGTGCATAAGTTTAATTACTACATCAATTTATATTTTATTACAATTGCATTTATTATTAATAAGTAATTATTTATAGAAAATTATTTCTTGCAGGGTACTAGTTATGATGCTCCTTGTAATGTAAACCAAATGACAAAATATGGAGAGAATGAACCCAAACTGACCGGTAGCCGATGATGAAATGGAATCTTGGAGCCCGGGATTGAAGATATCTGATCGCATGAAAATTTCACTCATCAAGCAATCTAACATGAAAACCCTTGCAAATACAAAAGTTATATGAAGCTTGCACGAATCTCAGTGCTAGCGACAATCTTATTATTCTAAATTTGAAGGCTATTTTTGGATGGTTAGATTCTAGCTTTACAGCACTTTTGAGGTACATTTAATTATTGGATGGTTTAGGGTTCTAGCTGATAAACTACTTCCGGAGGGAAATCGACTACCACGCTCTTATAGGGAAGTGAAAATTTCTTTAAGTGATTTGGGAGTGGATTATAAAGTTTATCATGCTTGTCCCAATTATTGTATGCTATTCTATCGAGAAAATGAAAATAAAGAAAATTGCCATGTCTGTGGTGAAAGTCGATATGAGCATCAAGGTGTTATTAGATCTATTAAAATTCATCGTAAAGTACTTCGCCATTTCCCATTAATACCACAACTAAAACATATATTTCAATGTAATGATGTTGGAAATCTCATGGATTGGCATTCATACAATAAGAGCATAGATGGAACAATGCGTATTGTAGCAGATGGGAAAGCATGGAAAGAAATAGATGAGCGATGGCCAGATTTTGCAAGTGAGCCACGAAATGCAAGGATTTCAATAGCGATGGATGGATTTAATCCATACTCAATTCAGTCCTCAACGTACTCCATTTGGCCAATTGTTGCAGTTGTGAATAATCTCCCACCTTGGATGGCCATAAAAAAGGAGCAAATAATGTTGACTTTAATAGTTCCAGGTGAATTAACTTATACCCTTAGATATAATAAATATTTCTTTTTAGTTTATTTTAATCTTTACATGATTTAACTAATCTTATAATATTTTTGCTATAATTAAATTTGGAATTTATTCACTTATAGGAAAATATCAAGTGAAAAATATGGATATATACTTACGACCAGTCATTGATGAACTTAAAGAGTTATGGCAAGGATTTCAAATGCATGATATTTCAAGGCCTATTGGTAGAAGGGAATTTTTTTTCGAGGAATTATGTGCTAGATGATTCATGATGCCCCAGGGTTATCTATTTGTTTTGGTAAGTTTCTATATTTCAATATTTTTATTGTCATAAGAGTAGCATGGATCTCGAAAAATCACCTCTAACCATAAATTTTCTCAATTTTTTTTTGTAGGTATTCAAACAAAAGGTAAATTTGGTTGCCCATCATGTGGAAGTGAAACAATAGCTAAGCATTCCAATAACCTCAAAAAGGTTATCTTCCACGAATATAGGCAATTCTTGCCCATAAATCATCGATATCGAGTACGGAAGCGGGGGAGAATTCAATAATAAGGTGATGAAATTGCCTATTCCAAAGTGTATGACACCAAATGATTGGTATACTTTATACAATAATTCTGAAGGTAAGAACTTAAACATATGATTTACAATAAATGTAATTCCTTTTTAAATTTTTTTTTTACATCTCACTATTTTTTGACATGATTTATCAAGGTGAACTCCCTCGAGGAATGAAGAGGTTTTCAATTTTTTATGAACTTCCATACTATAGATATTTACCGATTGCACACCTTCTTGATGTCATGCACATTGGATGCAATGTGTCAAAGTCATTATGGTATCTTATCAATGGAAAAAAAGTTGATGGATTACGGTTGTGAAGAGATCTTCAAGAAAATAATGTCATGCCTCATCTATGGCCAAATCCTATTGATGATTCATATTCTATCGGTCCTTGGAGATTAACAAATGAGGAGAAAAGACGAGTTAAATCTATAATTAAGGAGATAAAATTCCCTACAGGATTTGCTGCAACACTCAAGAATGCATTCACAAGAGGAAAAGATGAAGAGTTGACAGGACTGAAGACACATGATTGGCATAACCTTCTTAAAGTGAGTTTTACATTTAGCATACATATATTACAATTTATGAGTTCATATCCTAAAAATATATTACATATATAATTGAAAAAAACTTTGTTTGTAGGTTATTCTACCAGTGATTATTCCAAATAGCTTTGACAAACATATTAGACATGCAATATTTGACCTATCATCATATATGAGGTAAATGTTTTTATAAACAATTATAATAATAATTTATGTATCATAAAAAATAATTGTTGTTATTGATTATACTTACTTATGATTTATGTTAGGTGGTTAACTTCAAAAGAGATTAAGATGGAGGATATAGATTATTGGAAGAAGCAAGCACCTGTATTACTATGTACAAATTCAGAAGCATCTTCCACTGACATTTTTTGATTCACAAGTTCACTATCTAGTACATCTTGTAAGAGAGATTGAATATTGTGGTCCTGTTACATCAAGGTCTATGTGGCTTGTGGAGCGCTTATTGAAGGTACTAAAACATTTTGTACGGCAAAGAGCTCGTCCTGAGGGATCTATTGCAACAGGTTATACTACTTTCAAAGCAATGGTACGTGTAACACAATATTTACCAAAATTTCATTTAGATACACCAATATTTTGGAGCAAATGTCAGCAAGATATGCTGACCGGTGAAGTACTTCAGATGAGGTCAAAGTTGAGAACAATTCGAGGTGTGTACATAAACTTTCATTTAATTTTTTATATATATCACTAGTATTCTCATTTCAATAAATATATTTAAATTTCACTTTTTTGGAGTTACAGATCCATATGAATGGGAGAGAATGCATGTTTTTGTTTCCCATCACACAAAATGCATGGAGAAGTGGATTGATACTTATAATACAAAGAAGGAAGAAGCTGATAGAAATGCTTATTTAAATTTATCTAGGAGGGTGGGATCTATGAATACAACTCACAAAAGGAAGTTACCTCTTGAACATAGAAATACATGGCCAGATAAATGTACTTGGAGTTGGTTGAGAGAAAATATTATAGTTCAAAATAATAAAGATCCTACAGTTGTTTCTAGAGAAGAATTGGAAATTGCCACTGGGACACATATGAGAAAGGTATATGTCTATAATATATACTAAAAACATTGGTAGTGTTCTAAATCTTGTAATATCATATTATTCACAATTTTGAAATATAGAATCTAGATGACATTTAAAATTCTGCATTTTTTATGTTGTAGGTGAGACATTACAAAGCAATGTGGGCATATGGTAAACATTTCCGTATTGAGAAGACTGATGAACTAAGGCATAGTTTTGATCGTGGTATATCGACGTACTTTGAGATGGATGGTTCAAATGAGTGTTTGAGGAAACAATACTATGGAATATTGCAAGACATTATTGAACTTGATTTCAGGGCCTTCAAGAAGGTTATCTTTCATGTCAAGTGGTATCCAATGATTGAGGATGGAACACATAGAACATTTAAAATGCATCGAAATGGTTTTCCCCTTATCAAAACATCAAGCTTTATGGAGACAACTGAGCCTTATGTATTCCCCAGTCAATGTGAGCAGATTTTTTTTATTAAAGATACCAATGGTATAAATTAGTCATTCATCATCGAACACAATCCAAGGAGCCAACGACATCCATCATTTTCAGATGTTAACCCAAATTCTAACAATGGTACTAATAGTGATGAAGATGAAACAGAAAATGAAAATGAATATGAACCACTGGTTGAAATTGAAGATTATGTTGAGTCACAAGAGTCCCAAGAGGAATATCATGAATTAAGGCAATCAGATGATGGTATACTTCCAGGAGGAGGAATCGAAGAAGATGATATTGTAGATTACCTAAGTAGAAAAGATTCAACAATGATATTTAATAATCTTGTTGATGATGATATTGGAAACGAGGGAGAAGATGTCATGATTAATTTAGTTGTGGACTTAGGGGAATTGGAAATTAGTACAGAACAAGTTCAAGAGTTGGTTCAAGATGATGAGGAATTCACTCAAGATGACATACAAATTGAGTTATAAAGGTGTAGGCATTTGTTAAAGTTGGATTTTTAATGAAAATAACTTCTTGATACAATAATTTAGTATAATATGTATTTTTTTATACCAGTTGACCTCTCTTAAGCAATATGTAGTAACAAATTATTTTCTTGTATCACAATCCTAAGAATTATTAAAATATCATAATTTTTAATTTAATGTGATTTCAAATGTACTAGATATATTATGTGTTTTAAATGTTATGATACAATGTAATGCTTTACTATTATGATATACACACATGTAGGAAATAATGGAACAATAGGAGAGTTTACATTTTACATGAATCTACATGGTTAATATATATCAAAGTTTATTAAGTATAAAATCATTATTTTCAAGATCTTGTAAATATATTCATTTTCATATTTATATGATTTCTTTCCTTTCAAATGTAAGTTATATATAGAGATGTGATATCAATGTAAATAGTAATAATAGGAAAATGCTATTCTACACCATCATTATTTTAAATAAATTATATAATTTCATTTTAGCTGGAATAATTTTGTTTGTGTATAATTTTATTTAATTTTTAAGATATTATTAATTATCTATTTATATTTTATTTATATAAATATTTTAAATAAAAATTAATAAATGGTTTTCATTTCATTTTTAATTTTAATTAATTGTTTGTATAATGTAATAATCTATTTTTAACTATAGTTAATATTAATAAAAAAAATAGACATTTTCTTTATTATACATAAGGTAAATATTAATCTTGGAGTTGTGTTTGAATAGTCTTAATAATAAAATTTTGTGTTACAAGATAATTCACTTATAAGAATATTAATATTAATAGTGATAATGGTTTCCCATAGTAAACATTTATATCAAAATATTGTGGATTATCCACAAACTTTATTAAGGTAATGTAATTTTCGAACAATAAATGCTCTAGAATTATAATGAAATTATCTTGATCTAACTATTATTTATTTATAATTATATTATTTGCAATAATGTAAGTGAGCTATACTATCAATGTGATTTTTTCACAATTTATTTCCCATGGAGCCTCTACATATATTAGACAACCTAAGGGTATTTGTAGTAGTGTAAATTATTCACAAATAATATTTGTAATATTATGTAGATTATCCACATAGAAAATAACGAAATTTTGGATTGTGTAGATCATTTATGATTTTTTTATTTTTTATTTGCATCTCTCATTATTATCACTATTTCTTTTATTAATGTACACTATCCACAATAAGAGTTTTAATTTTTTAAATGTAGATTGTCAACAATTAGAGTGAGTTGGGAATAATACCAAACTTAACTTCCAATGGCTTTAATTTTTTTAATAATAAAATTAAATCTTAAAAATTATGTGATTATTTATTTTTGATAAAAATTGGTTCAAAATATTATAATTATGATATATTTTTTGTCTATATATTGTATTTTTAGATGATACATAATCATAGTTTTAGTGGTATAATTTTTAAATAGTTTTTGTTTAAATTTTAGAATTATGTGGAAATTAGGAATTGCAATCTACATTTTATTTAGAGTATTCTTTAATTATAGTTTGAGATTTTAATTCTTCAAATATAGAGAAATTGTGATTTTTCTACAATAAATTTATAGGATTATGAGTATTCCACAAATTAAATTTTACTTTTATGAAATTGTGAAAAACCTACATTATATATTATAAAGACCATCCATTTAATGTTGCTAATCTACATTTTTTCCACAAATTGAATATTTTGTGGATAACATTGTGGAAAAATAGCCCTTTGTCTTGTAGTGAAAGTCGATTTTAATGAACATAGAAGATTGGTTGGATCTATGAGCCCATTCCATTCCTTCCCAAATATCAATGATGATGTCAAGAATGTAGTGCCCCTGAATGAAACCAGTTTTATCTATTTGGATGACAACAGGAAGGATATGATGCAACCGAATAGCTAGAGCCTTGGTAATTATCTTGTATGAGACATTAAGCAAGGTAATAGGTTGCCAACTAGTAATTTGCTCCGTATCTCCTAGTTTATGGATGAATTTTATGTTCTCTTTTTTGATACGCATGCCCAATGACTAGTTCTAAAATCTTTAAAGATGAACCTGATGAAGGTTTGAACCAAAAGTGTCCCAAAGTGAATTATAAAACTTGCATGTGAAACCATCGCAATAAGGAGTTGTAGTGCCCACCCTTTTCTTACCATATTTTCTTACTAATGTTAGGTTGTGGAGCCTGTTTTGATGTGTGAAAGTGTTGAAGACTATACACTAAGAATAGTACTGTACACTTTTCATGTATCCTTGCTGGGGTTTAGGGCCAGGCTGGGCCCTGAGTGGGGGTCTGGGGGAGGGAAACCCCCGAAATTTTATTTTTTTTAGGCGTAAATTTTTTTTTGGCTTCGAAAAAATGCACCCGACATATTGAGAAACATGTGCTCTTCTCATATGGGTGTGTTTTTTGACCCATAGGTTTATGGGATGGGCTTCACCCATGGTTTTTGATACCCACGGTTTTGTAAAATTGCTTAAGCAGTATGTTTATTTATATGGTCTTATGCATATGATAGAATGTATCAAGCAAATGTATTGTAGATGTGTTTTAAATTCGGCTATGAATTCTGTAGAGTTTGTTGAGCATAGCTCCAAATGGATTTGGGTATTGTATTGAGAGAGTGGTGGATTGTAATAAAATTTGAGCAAGTGATTCTTGGTGGACGTAGCCCAAATTGGGTGAACCACGTTAAATACTGTCTCTTTGTGTTGTGTTATTTTATTTTGCAATTTTATTTGAGATCTATAATAATTTATGCATATTAGTTTTCTACTTTTGCGATTCTGTGAGGGATTATCCCGCATATTTTATCTCTTATTTCCTAACAATTGGTATCAGAGCCTGGTTTGGTTTGTTGAAGTGTTGAATCACAGGAAAAGTTTTATTAGCTTGAGTGGGAGCTATGGCAGATGATGGAAGATCTAGGGGTTGATAAATTCAATGGGTAAAATTTCAGTCTTTGGAAGATGCAAATGGAAGATTACCTTTATCAAAAGGATCTTTATACTCCGTTTTCTGAGAAGGTCAATAAACCCTCGAGTATGATAGATGTGGAATGGGATTTGTTGGATTATAAGGAACTTAGAACGATTTGGCTGTGTCTTGCATCCTCGGTATTATTTAATGTTTTAAAGGAAAAGAGTACAAAATATCTAACGAATGCATTAGGGAAATTGTATGAAAAAACCCTCTGCCTCTAATAAGATATTTTTAATGAAAAAGTTGTTTAATGTGAAGATGTCTAAGAATAGTTTAGTAGCAAATCATTTAAATTATTTCAATACGGTTGTGAATATGCATAGCTTCGGTTACAATAGAATTTGATGAAGAAGTTAGGGATTTATTAATTCTGTGCTCTTTACCTGAGAGTTGGAATAGCCTGGTAATGGCGGGGTAAGTAACTCAGTTCCAGCTAACTCGAAGTTGAAGTTTGAGGATGTTGTAGGGGTGATTCTAAGGTGGAGGAAATGTGAATAAAAAGCTCTTGGGAATATTCTACTTCAGGGAATGCTTTAACATTGGAAACTAGAGGGAGACAGAAGAATAGAGGAAACCGTGGAAAATCAAAAGATCGGGCAAGGTCAAAATCCAAGAACAATATTGTATGTTGGAATTGTGGAAAGCATCGGCATGCAAAGAAGGACTGTTGGGAGCTTCGAGATAAGAAGAAACAATAGGAAGAAAACAAGGAGGTAAATGTGGTAAAGGGTAATGTATGTCAGGATGCTTTGATTAATTCTTTACACAATATTACTGAATCTTGGGTTTTAGATTCAGGGGCTTCTTTCCATGCTTGTCCACATAGGAATTATTTTTGTTGATTATGTTCAAGGAGATTTTGGGCATGTTTTTCTTGGTGATTATGAGCCTTGCAACATAGTTGGAAAAGTTTCTATTGAGGTTAAGATGCAGAATGGGAATACTTGGCTATTGAAGGATGTCAGATATGTGCCTACATTAAGATGAAATTTGATATCGGTAGAGTAGTTGGGAAGTGATGGTTGTACTGTGATTTTTTCCAGCGGACTCTTGGAAGGTTATCAAGGGTGCTCTTGTGGTGGCAAGAGGTAAGAAGGTTGGAACCTTGTATTTAACCACTTATAACACTAATGTTTGTAATCTTGTGGCTTTAGAAGTAGATACAACATTGTGGCACTATAGGCTTGGTCATATGAGCCATAAGGGCATGGAGATCATAAAGAAGGATTTTCCCAGATATACAGAAACAGGTTTGGAGTTCTGTGAGGACTGCATATATGGGAAACAGAAGCGAGTAAGGTTTCTCAAGGTTGGACCTACAAGGAAAGAGAGTAAGTTAGAGCTGGTGCATTCTGATGTGTGGGGGCCAGCTCAGGTATCATCTCTTGGGGGTTCAAGTTATTATGTTACTTTTATTGATGATGCAACAAGGAAAGTTTTGGGTTTATTGTATTAGAAACAAATCTGATGTATTTGACACTTTTGTTAAATGGAAAGCCTTGGTAGAGAATGAAACAGGTCTTAAGCTAAAATGTCTCAGGTCAGATAATGGAGGGGAGTATTGCAATAATGAATTTGATGATTATTGTTCTAAGAATGGAATCCGCAGGAAAAAGATGGTTCCAGGAACTCCACAGCAGAATGGGGTATCAGAAAGGATGAACAGAACAATAATGGAACGTGCTAGGAGCATGAGGTTACATGCAGGACTGCCTCTTTCTTTTTGGGCAGAAGCGGTGAGCACAGCTGTGTACTTGATAAACAGAGGACCCTCAAGTGCCTTGGATGGAGGCATACCTGAGGAGGCTTGGTATGGTAAGAAAGTTGATTATTCATTTCTTAGAGTCTTTGGATGTGAGGTGTTTGTTCACATAGACAAGGATGATAGGACTAAGCTAGAGGCTAAATCAGAAAAATGTACTTTCATTGGTTATGGTGGTGATGACTTTGGATATAAATGTTGGAGTATTAAGGACAAGAAAATCATTCGATCTAGGGATGTGGTCTTTAATGAGAAAGTCATGTATAAGCAGCAGTTGCAGGAAAACAGGGAAGAATCCAAGAAAGAATATGCAGCGGTAGAGGATCTTCCGGATGGGAAAGTGACACATGAATCAGTTCAGGAACCCCCTCAACAGGAACCCCCAAACTCCTATATTGAGGAGGTCTTCTAGGGTAAGAAGAGAACCTGAACGTTTTTATCCTTCTCTTTATTATTTATTACTCACTGATAGTGGAGAACCAGAGAGCTTTGATGAAGCAATGTAGGTAGATGCCAGGAAGAAGTGGGAGCAAGCCATGGATGAGGAGCATCAGGCTCTCATGGAGAACCAGACATGGGATTTGGTAAAGCTACCCAAAGGAAAAAGAGCATTACAGAACAAGTGGGTGTTCAGAATCAAAGAGGAAGAAGGAGGAAAGAAAAGATACAAGGCCCGGTTGGTAGTCAAGGGGTTTGCACAGAAAAAAGGTATAGATTTTGATGAGATTTTTTTCTCCTATAGTAAAAATGACTTCTATTAGAACTGTTCTAGGAATAGTTGCAGTAGAAGACTTGCACTTAGAACAACTTGATGTAAAGACTGCATTTCTCCATGGTGATTTGGAGGAGGAACTATATATGCAGCAACCAGAGGGCTATGAGGTCAAAGGTAAAGAGGAGATGGTGTGCAAACTGAAGAAGAGCTTGTATGGCCTGAAACAAGCTCCACGTCAATGGTATAAGAAGTTTGATAGCTTCATGATGGAGCAAGGTTATATCAGATGTCATTCTGACCATTGTGTTTATACAAAGAAATTTGGGGATGGAAGTTATATTATCCCGTGTTTTGTATGTTGATGACATGTTGGTTCGCAGGTAAAAACATGCAGGAAATAAAAGTACTCAAGAAGCAGCTAAGTGAATCCTTTGCTATGAAGGATTTGGGTGCAGCCAAACAAATCCTTGGTATGAGGATATCTCGGGATAGGAAGGAACGGAAGCTGACTTTATCTCAGGAAGAGTACATTAAGAAGGTCTTGGAGAGGTTTAATATGCAGGATGCTAAACCGGTTGGGACTCCTTTGGCAGGCCATTTCAAGTTATCAAAGGAGCAGTGTCCCAAGACAGAGCAGGAGAGGAACCAAATGTCCAAGGTACCTTACTCATCAACAGTTGGAAGTTTGATGTATGCTATGGTGTGCACTAGGCCCTGATATTGCCCATGCAGTGGGAGCTGTGAGTAGATTTATGAGTGATCCAGGTAAAGAGCATTGGCAAGCAGTAAAGTGGATCCTTCGGTATTTGAGAGGGACCATGGGGACAGTTTTGTGCTACAGTGGATCAGACACCACTTTACGTGGTTATGTAGATTCAGACATGGCTGAGAGATGTAGACAGTAGGAGGAGCACGACAGGTTATATTTACACTGTAGGTGGGACAACAGTGAGCTGGATTTCATGACTACAGAAGCTGGTGGCTTTGTCAACCACGGAGGCTGAGTATGTTGCTGCCACAGAGGCAAGAAAAGAGATGATTTGGTTACAACAATTGCTTGAGGAGTTGGGGCATAAGAAGGAGGAATGTAAGCTACATAGTGATAGTCAGAGTGCTATACACCTAGCTAAGAACTCTGCTTTCCACTCTAGGACAAAGCATATACAGTTAAGGTACCATTTCATCAGGACAGCTTTGGAGGAAGAGAAGTTGAAGTTGGAGAAGATTCATACCAGTCAGAATCCTGCAGACATGATGACCAAGGTGGTCACAAGGGAAAAACTAAAGTTGTGTTCAGCTTTGGTTGGTCTTCACAGAAACTAGTGAAGGGTCGAGAAGCTTGCTCAGAGGAAAACTAGTCTCCAAGTGGGAGATTGTTAGGTTGTGGAGCCTGTTTTGATGTGTGAAAGTGTTGAAGACTGTACACTAAGAGTACTGTACACTTTTCATGTATCCTCGCCGGGGTTCGGGGCCAGGGTAGGGCCCCGAGTGGGGGTCCGGAGGTGCAGTAGCCCCCGGTAGGGGGGTTCGGGGGCGCAGCCCCGATAGGGGGTTCGGGGGCACAGCCCCCGAATTTTTTTTTTAGGCGTAAATTTTTTTTGGCCTCGAAAAAAATGCACCCGAAATATCGGGAAACATGCTTTTCTCATATGGGCGAGTTTTTTGACCCATAGGTTTATGGGACGGGTTTTTCCCATGGTTTTGATACCCACGGTTTTGTAAAACTGCTTAAGCAGTTGTCTATTTATATGGTTTTATGCATATGATAGAATGTATGAAGAACATTGCAGATGTGCTTTGAATTCGGCTGTGAATTCTGTAGAGTTTGTTGAGCATAGCTCCAAACGGATCTGGGTATTGTATTAAGAGAGCGATGGCTTGTAATAAAATCTGAGCAAGTGATTCTTGGTGGACGTAGCCCAAATTGGGTGAACCACGTTAAATACTGTCTCTTTGTGTTGTGTTATTTTATTCTGCAATTTTATTTGAGATCTGTAATAATTTCTGCATATTATTTTCTACTGTTGCGATTCTGTGAGGGATTATTCCACATATTTTATCCCTTATTTCCTAACAACTGACTCATTACTTCTAGTAGATTATGGTCATAGTTTATAACTCTATTTAGATATTATGTGATTTCATTTGGATCTTTTGATGGCTCATGTGATAGTTAGGGTGCGAAGTGCTAATCTAGTAGTGATTATTATAATAGTTTTATTATCAGCACATGATTTTGGTTTCCAGCACTACATGATATAGTTGATCCTATTTGACCTATGAGGGATTTATGTTATCATTTCATACTTTGATAGCGTTGGTGTATTTTGGCTATAGGATATTATCATGGTTATTGTAGTTGGAGCTCATATCTTGTTTAATTATGGATACACATTAATAGTATATGATCATCATGGGTTGATATTTATTATTGTGTTGTTAGAACGGTAACCATGATTATATATATATATATATATATTGGACATGTATGTTTAATGTTTGCAATGAGTGTGCAGATTACAGGGAGCACGAGAATGTGGGTTTCAGGGTGGCAACTCAAGATGCAAAAGTGGTTGATTAAGCAGAGTCCTAGCCATTTTTGTTGTATGAATCCTTATTTGATTGTTGCATGTTGTATAGGGGCACCATTGTTGACTCTAAAACTTGTAATGAATGTAATTGTGTTTTATTAGTCTTTTGTAAACTAGTTTGGGGGACCTAATGGTCCCCACTTGTATTAGAAATGTATTATATTAATTAAATTTTTTTTTGGTAGGTTTGGGTCACATAATCACCTCTTGGGTGGGTCCCAAAACCTCCATTCTTGTTTTATTTTTCCAACATGAAATTGGGCTAAAAAGGGCAATTTTTCGGACCCATTTCATCTTTGGGGGTTCTCTTTTCATGAAAAAGAACCCTTGGACACTACCTATAGGTAGGGGGGGGCTTCATTTCTTGGTCAAATGGGATTTTTCCCTCCCATTTGACCTCTCACAACTCACCATTCTTGTAAGAATGTTTGGGTAGTCTGCTTCCAAAAATTTGGATGGTGTTTGACTTATGAACATTTAAGGGAATTTGGGGGATTAGTTCTTAAAATGATTTTATTTTACTCTTTTTTTTGGGAATCTTGGGTTGGGAAAAGAGAGGGGTGACACATGTCACCCTCTCATTTGGAAGGATATTTTCCCTGCTTCTCTTCATATACCTCCTCATGGAGGAAGAAAAGGGTTTTAGCTTGCTATTTTTGCATTTTGGATTTGGGAGTGTAGCTTGGAGCTTTGGAATTGGAGTGGATTAGATAACTTAGAGACTTGGAGAACTATTTGAGGTAGGATTCTTGTGTGTTATTTTTTTTAATGGTATGTATTTAAAGAAGGAAATCGATCTTATGTGTGGCTATGCATTTTGAATGTTGTTGTATGGTTATTGTTTTATGTTTTTTATTTGTTTTCTCCATCCATCATATGTAGTGATGGATTTTGGAGTAGTGTGGAGGAAGACGGAGGGAATTTCCCTCTTACCACATGGCTTGATCAAAAAGCCTTGTTGGAATTCTTCATATTTTCCCCCTCATATGGTTTGAGGTGGGTAATGTTGTTCATATGGTTTGAACCTCCTTCCCCATCCTTGGAAAGGAAACCCCATGAGGTTTGAAAATCCTCCCAAGGAGGAATTTTGGTGCTTGGGAGGAGAAACAAGGAGGGTGTGTTTGCATGGAGGGATAAAGAGGGCTTATGGAGTTATTATTGTGTGTGTTTCCTATGGTTTGATCACACTTTTGGCATACTTGGATTTCTTATCCATTATTCCCCATTGGATGGAAAACATGGAGTTTTCTCTCCTTGTGTATGGTGGTCTTGTTTTGGTGTTTTGTGTGTTAAATGTTGTTGCATTGTGATGTTGTTTCTTGTTATTTTTCATACCTCACTTGAGCATACATGAGGATTTCTTGCTCTCTTTCCCATGGGATTGGAGGGAGGCTATCATGTCATCCACTCTTTGGAGATGATATGTAATGATGCTAATATGTTAGCAGGTAATCGAGCCCTATCTTCTTGTGATTTGAAGATTCTTATGACATGGAAAATATTTGGTTGTAGCTTCAATACTTTTGAAGAATATTGAAGACTTTTTCATATTGTCTTCCCATTTTTTTGAATTCTTTGTTACTTGGGTCTTGTCTTGCAAAATTTTGATGTAAACTCCTTTTGTAGGTATCTCATTTTGGGATGCAAATGTATCTTATTATTTAAATGTGTTACTCTTTGTATAATCTCCTCCTTCATTGATAGGGAATTTGTGTGATTAGTTTGATTATCTCCTTTGAGAAGAGATTTGGTTATATTGTGAAGCTTGATGTATTCATATTGGAAAAGAGTCGTAATCTTAATATTGAACATGTTAAAAATTGTTATTCCTTCATTTTGTAAAAAGATTTTAATATTGATTTTGGAGAAGGTTGTGTAAAATTTTTAAAATGAATGAGTTAATTATATTTGATTACCTCTTGTGAAGAAATATTGTTGTAGTGTAAACTTGATCCTTGCATGATAAAGAAGCTTTCATTCTAATCTATATGTTTGTTATAAATATTGCAAACTGAAAGCATGAATAAGCTTCGGATTTTACTTTGTATTCCAAATGATAAAATTTGAAAACAATGGTTGTTCAGATCAATAAAATTTATTCTCTTACTTTTTTGTTTATTCATGGAATTAAGGGAATTAAGGCCACTGTTGTCTTTTAGTAGTGATGATTCAATATTGTCTTCATTTACATATGTATGGAAATAATAAGATGGATTTTTTGGTCATTAAAGCATTAGTTATATTGGTTGGAAAATCACTTCTTCACTAGGTATGTTATAATATGGTTTTGGCTCAAATTAGGGATGTACTTTCAGCGTAGATGGAATATATATTTAGCTGGAAAATTAGGATATTTATGTGAAATTTTTATCTTGTTGGGGTGAAATGGAACTAGGAATACATTGTGATTGAAAGTTGAATCTCCTCATAAATCTGGTTTGAGGGTGAATGGAATGTATTTATTACTTGGCTTCAAAAACAATTTTTATGGTTTTCTTTTAGCTTGGTTTAGTATTGCTCCTTTCTTTATCCGATGATGCCTTCAAACCTGGAAACAAACTTATCAATCCACACAAATATATGAAAGTATTTATACAAGTAAATATTGATATGACTATATATATATGTATTAGAAAATTGTATTTTTGGTTAAGGTCTTGACAAATTTTATATAGGTACTTAATTGATTAAAAAAAAGAATAAATTTTATATATAAAGATAATCATACATTTTTTACAAAATTGATATTTTCTTCTGATATTAATATTAAAACCTTGCCAAAAAAAATGATTCAACTGCAGCTATATATATATATATACTTTTGAAAAAAATAAAATAAAGGGTGAACTAAATCGATTAGTTTTATTAGCATTGAAATAAATTTAAACAAAAAAAATTATAAGGGGGGAAGGCTGCAGTCTGGAAACGACCTGCGCCCTCCCCTCAACAAAATATCTCTTATGCATCCCATGACCCATCGCACCCCAAGGCCATGGTGGTCGACTCCAATCCTTCTGTGCAGATTTTCCACCCCCTGCTCCTCCTCACCATGTAACTCACCCCAACCAAAACCCTATGCTGACCATCCTTGTACATCCATGACTAGGGTTATACGGCCACCCTAACCTCCTAACCTACTATGAACAAGGAAAATTTGCAAAATCTATGAAAATGAGGTAAGAACACTTAAGAAACCCCAAAGTTTTAGACAAAAAAATCAATGGACCATCATGATAAGAAATAAGAAAGGATTCATTACTTTGCATGCATTAATCTTGAAGTAAACAAGCAAACCTAACATGTCTAGTTATCCTCTATTCTTGAAAGCTTTGTAAATGAACCTAATAAATATTCTAAGCAATCAGTTTGTGATTATGAGAATGGAAGCTCACCATTAATGGATATAAAGCCATATGGTTCTTTCCATTTACTCAAATCTTGAGTGTGTAGTGCAATAGCAAAGAAAATAGCTCAATAAACAAATGAAAAGAAGCTCTAAATCCTAAACAAAATACTATAGTTTATGTTAGAAAGGAGGAAGTGTTCTTAGAAAAGTGAGGGGGGTCTAGTTCTATTTATAGGTTTCTAATTTCAGAAATGGAAGACTTTTGGTGCATGTGGGACAAATGAATAAGCCAAAAAGCACTTTTTAGGTTTAGAAGAGGTTAAACATGCCTTAGGCTAGTTAATCTAGGTTTAGGCTAATTAATCCCGATTAGTGATGAATTAGGAGTCTAATAGAGTTGTGAGAGGATAACTCAATCCAATTAAATGGATTGATGGTCTAGGAAGATAATAGAAATGGTTTAGAAGGAGATAAGGAGAGGATTTAGCTAATAAGATGCTATATTAGTCTAGATTAGTTGGTTACTAGAGGAATATGATCAAAATGATGTCGTAAAAGGACAGTTAGATAGGCCTATTTGACGAGGTGTCATCAATTTGTAAGGAGGAGGATAGTTAGTGCAATATTAAGAATAATAGTGCTTCGATCAAATTACAAGTGTCTACATTTTCCCTCTTTGGGGTGGCATAAGCTATACCACTTCAAAGAAAGTAGACAAACACAAATGACTACAAATGTTTTTTGATGGAGTGGGAGAAAAATTAGTAGGGTGAAGGATGCCCCGTTGAGTGTCGATAGGGCAATGAAAGAGGTCAATTGACGATTGAAAAGAGATAGATGAATGGGTAGGGTTAGGATGCCCTACGTAGAAGAGAAGAATAAGGAAGAAAGGGGAAGAGGAATGGGCATGTTTGCTTAGTGGAAGTGTTTCCTTTGTTAACAGATCCTGTTAGAAATGTTGTAAGAGCAAGCGATGAAGAGTGAGATGTACAATGATACAATTGGCATTTGTGTTGGTCATCGTTCACGTCATATTAAATAAATAAGTCGATAGGGGGTAGGGGGGAGGGTTGCTCACTTTGAATGGCGAGGCACCAAACATTTGATATTTATATTGAGAGGAGTGTACGTAATTGTGGAGGAAGAATGGAAAATTTGAGCGTGATGGAGAGAGAAGAAACATCAATAAAAATAAGGGGAGATATTGAGCTATTTGCAATCCAGTATTGTGTAAGACAATATTCATTTCATCATATTGCTAAGAATCTTCATCATCAGTCCTTATTAAAAATATAAGCATACGATAGAGGTGTAAAATGACATGAAAAACCAAGATATAAATAAATTCCATTGCTAAAAATGCCAATTCCATGCAACATACAAATTTTGATGCCATATGAGAAGTAAACAATCCAATCTAATAAGGAAATAAGTACAAACACACACACTCAAACCAACAACGTTTAAGATAGTTGCAAAAATATTTTGTTATCGAGCTATAGTCCCAAATGTTTGTGATAAATGAAAAGGGTTAAAAATGATGCCCCAAGAAAATTGTACATGTAAGGAGTAGAACGGAGGACACATTGGTCCTATGAAAAAGTAGTGTGCACTATGAAATAGTACTAGGCAACTTGTTGTGCCCTAGAGTACAAATGAAGTAAGCAGTAAGGATTTTGTAAATGATTGTAGATTCAGATGATCCACAAGTTGTTATTTCAAAAACATGTGAAAACACCAATAGGATACGAGATGAGTGCCATGTGAGAGACACAAATTTCAGTTGTGTATGAGTTGTTTACCAATTTTTGTCAATTTTTGAAATTTTACAATTTTTTAGATTTTTTGATGATTTTAATGATTTTTGTAATTTTTAACATTTTTGATTGGTCATAAGAATTTAGAACATGAAAGATCACCTAAAAGCACATGAAAAACCTCATGAAAAATAAATGGGCATCAGGTGGCAAAAAACGTGCCCCGACGAGAAGAAAATGGGTCAAAAATGATTTTTTAATAAAAATAATCATCACGATGGTGAATAGAAGAAGAAAGAATGAAAACATCACCTAGAAACAATAAAAATTCCCTAAGGAGAAGAAACAAGTGCTAGGTGGAAAATAATGCCCCAGCATAGCGGAAAATTAGTTAAAAATAATTATTTAATAAAAATAGTTATCATGGCAGGTAGAAGAAGGGGTTACAATGACCATGACAATTGAATTACGTATTTTGGCTGTAATGTTGGGTGAGAGGGCATTACGATGGGTCAAAATAAACCTATATACCCCTTATGAGGGGGCTAAATCATCATGGTTAGCTCATTTGTTATGGAGCTCTTGCAAATTTTTATCACGGGTGATTTGTGAGCTGGTAGAGAGATGACGAGAGTTCAGAGGCGAACGAGATGCACAGACTGGATCCGAGAGTACCTTTGGGATGATGCCGATGGAATCTACGTGAGTACCTTATCCTTTCTTGTCAATTTTTTCATTTAATGTCTTTTTTAGCATGTTTAGGGTAGATTTAATGAGTGCGCGTGCCTTAGCTACGCGTAGGTGTCATTTGGTGCACGTATGCATCGGGAAAGTGGGTACGCATATACGTATGCATTGAAAATACGGGTACATTCATGTGTACACATTAGAAGGGATGCATATGCGTCAAGGGGGAAATTGTGGATGTGTGCACGCGCGAGCACCATATTACATGTGCAGGTGTCATACTGGATGTGTATGCATTAGGGGAGCAGTAAATTTAGGTGGGAAAGTGGTTAGGATCGTACATGTCAAGATGGGAATGTATGTGTTGGGAGAAGAGTGCATATGTCTTAGGCACACAGGTATCACTATGGGCGCATAGGAATCCATAGGGGCACGTATGTGCTAGAAGAAAGAATTATCCAAATTTTGAGAAAAAGATAGGATACGTATAGAAGAATGTGGTCTCAGAATTTTTTAGAAGAAAGTAGAAAGTAGTACGTAGAAGAATATAGATATAATTAAATCCTAACAAGTGTATTGTCATTTTGTAGAGATGATTTCCAGTCATGCATACTAGAGAGCAGTACGAGTGCTTGACTGCTATAGCAACCGATTTCGACGAGGAGGATAGCGAGATTTTGGGTATCCTTTTAAACGTTAATAGATTAGACCACATGGCTAGTATGCCGTGTTATACTCTAGACCATGGCATCCTCACAGCCTTAGCTGAGAGGTGGCATAGTGAGAGTTAGTGTTTCTAGCTCCTGACCAATGAGATCACAATCACGTTGGAGGATGTATGGAGGATTTTATGGGTTCCCATCCATGGTCAGATGAACGAGTACGAGAGTCATAGGATTGAGATTACAGACTTTCCATTTGAGCTATTCAGAGTAGAGGATGTACCTCATGGAGGTATGACTGTTAGACTATCTCAGTGTATAGCAGACCTAGAGTTAGAGCAGGTGGTGGTTTACTTGATGGCCTTTGTCAGTGGCATTTTTCATATTGACAAGACCGGCGCTTCATTCCCTTTGGGTCTCATCAGAGTAGTACGTGGACTAGTTGATGGTGAGAGGTATTGTTGGGGCCAGTTTATATTGGTGCATTTGTATTGGAATCTTCACCTTATCACATACTACCGTCAGAAGAGGGTAGGCCCGGATAGACTATTGCAAACATGGGCCTATGATCACATAGCCATTTTCCTTCCCATGGGTATTTTACAAGTACGTGCCCCAGAGGAGCCATCTGGGATGGGTTGGGTTCTGGCCAGAGATGATGTCCAACCTAATATGGGAGATACCTATCATTATCGTTAAGAGTTTGATGATCTATAATAGCTGCATATAGTTTGGAGGCACTATGGACATATTTAGTGGCCAGAGGATGGTCTACAACTTAGCGTGTCTATGGCAGATCATTTTATGTTTGGGAATGGATGCTACATTAGGGTTTTTTATAGAGTAGATAGATGTTAGTGGAAGTTTGGTACTTTTCAGGATGTTCCACGACATGATATGTGGTACGCATGCAGATCTCGAGAGGTATTTGATATGGGTTCTTAGATTAAGAATGATAGATTCAAGGTTGGCTATGAGTAGATGGTGCCATTACCATGGGTACCATTGGCACATGTTAGGGATCCTAGATGTATGGTCAAGTATGGACCATGGTATTTGATAGTGTTACCTCATCAATTTCCTATTCCATGGGTAGCTTGGAACACAGGAGTTAGGCCACCTCTATAGTGATGATGAAGATTATGATGGAGATGATGATGATGATCCCTTTGATGGTTAGTGTCACGATGGGGGTGGGGAACATGGTCCTCCACCGTGTTAGCTATAGGGAAGGGGTCGAGACCAAGATGGAGACAGGTACCTATGGCTCCACATATGTAGCTACCTCCAGTTGGTATACTAGCTAGATTTCTCATTTCATTGTGAAAAATTCATCTAGTGATTCAGCAGGTTCCTCCTCCTCATGCTCTAGGGAAGCAGATTCCTAGGAAACAGGCTCCATAACAGGGTCCTCCTCCTGTTCTGCCACATGATGGTGTAGATGGAAGGAAGATAGTTGCATTACAACAATAGTTACAACAGGTTATAGTTGTGTAACTTCATATGACATCTGAGAGAGATCAGGTTAGGGCATAACTTTAGGTGGTTACTGCAGAGCAAGACCGGGCTAGAGTTCTTATATAGGTTGTGTCCTTAGAGAGATATTAGGCCAAGGCCCAGGCTATTTAGGGAGGTGGTGGAAATCGAGCCACTTGGTTTTAGTAGATGGCTTCTCAGAATTCATAAATTGTGAGCTTATTACAGCAGGCGTAGGCACAGGTACAGGCCATTACCATGTAGGGAGATTAGGTATAGGCTCAGGAGTAGACTATGATTGTGGCTAGAGATCATCTATCTGTCCTGGTGACACAGGATTGGGTTGATTTTGCTTGAGTTATAGGAGAGCATGATGCTCTAAGAAGACATCTATAGCAGTTGAGATGGCCCAAATATTGTCAGATCTTATGAGGGCTAGGGGTGATGCCTCATATTACAAGGATGCATACTATAAGGAAGTTCTTTAGGGATTGAGAGTGACACCATTTGATCAGTTAGATGTGAGTAGGTCTAGATCTAGGTCCCAAAGGACATATCGATCATCGAGATCAATACAATAACCCACAATACAGTAGAGTGTGGTAGGCTTGGCTAGGCCTTCTCATCAGCAACAGTCTCCTCCTCTGGGCCATAGGCTAGGTAGTCCAAGAGAGGGTGAGAGTCATGGATGACTCTCCTTTTTTATTGTATACTAATAGATGTATGTACCCTTGATGTATGCCTCTTACTATGGCTTAGTTTTGATTGATGATGTATGATGTATCATGTTGGATTATGCCTCTTAATGAAGGCTTATTTTGATTCATGCCTTTGATGACAAATTTTGTATCGATGATGTATATATTTTTGAGACAGACATTATATACATGTATATGGACATTTGATGTTATACTTGCCATGTTTTTATATAATGATGATGATTTGTGGATGATGATTATATCATGATGTTTGTATGATTTTAATTTTCATGTATGTATCATGATGGATGTTTATGATGTATCACATGTTTTTGTATTATGATATATCCTTAGATAATATCATGTGTTTTAGATATGAGACGTTTGTAACTTTTAGTGTACGGGAAGATATTAATGATATTGGTGCATGGGGATAGATTTGTGATCATGCACAATCCTTGTTGACCCATTGATGATATGATATGTGATGATTAGCTTAGTATACATGCTTGATGTAAAAATTAGCATTTTATTGATATATGGTTTATAGATGATGTTAGATGTGATGATATGATAGATGATAGATGTGAAAAACATTATGATGTTTATGATGACAACAATTTATACAATCAATTTACAAACACAAACTAATTAAAAATGAACACAAGACAAATATTCAGAAGTATAAAAAGTGAATTCAATGCAATAGTTAAGTAAAACTAAACTTAAGTAAGCAATTTTAACTCAATTTAAACATACCACACAATGCCATGGAAAAAAAATCTAATGAACAAACTATAATTATAAACAAGTATGCAAGATAAAAATAACTAAATGAAAAAATTAAGTAATACTCAACCTAACCAAATGAATTCAATTCAACACATACAACATGGAAATAAAATGTAACCAACACTCTACAAACCGAGAGCTAAAAGTAATCAAACTACTACTTTGTTTTTGCGGGACAACATTGATATATTTTCTATTGTTTTTGGTGTTCTCTTGAAAGATAAGTTTTCAAGGCTACTGTTCACAATGTTTTTGGGGTTTCCTCAAGACAATGTGATTTTTGTTTGTGTAGCGCCATCCCTAGGAGGGATTTTTCTGAATGTTTTGGTTTTGTAACATTTTGCGAATGTTTTTGTGATTTTCTAAGGTTTGTTTTGAAAGCAATGTATAGTGACAAAGAAGCATGGATTCCCCTAATGTGAGATGGGAATATAAAAAGGAATAATGCCATACGTGTATGTTCAAGAAGTTTCAGATGCAAAGGTTCCCCTAGCATTAGATGGGTATATACAAAGAAAATTCCTTCATGTGGAGGCAAGAACAGATGAGCCAGATCACGAATTTGTAATATAGATTCAAGAGGATTCTTAGACCTATAGGAAAATTAGCCCTAGATAGAAGTAATAGTTTCCCACCTAAATGTGAGAGTGGCTTGTGAACAATAAGTTTTCCTGAAGTGCCAAAAACCATTTTTCACTCAAGGACTTGCCCAATTCGCCAAAATTGTGTGGTTTTCACACTTGGACGACATGTTTTCTTTTTACTGTTTTCTTGATTTTTTGATTTTTTTTCTTATTTTTTCTTACTTTTTAAAGGAACTTCTTATTCAAGCATATAAGCACTTGAGATACAATGAGTTCATTAGTTCCTTTAATTACTCACCATCTAAGTGAGCCATCTTGTATGCCCTTGAACTGTACTTAACGACCACAACATATGGCCCTAACCAGTTGGCCTCAAACTTTCCTTTCTTTTCTCTATCTTTAACAATATTTTTATTCTTCTCTTTCAGGAAGATATCACTTACTTCAAACTCATGAGGTATGATATTTTTATTATATCCTTGTGATACCCAGTTTTGATAAACCTTTAAGTGATTGTGATCCTTCATACACTTTTCATCCAGTATCTCTGACTCTGTCAGTCGAGGAATCTTGTACTCTTTATGTTTATCTAGATAGTCCTAGAGAGAGATTCTCAGGGAGGGAAGATCAATTTCCAATGGTATGATGGCTTCAATGCAATAGACTAATGAATATGGGGTAGTACCAGTAGGGGTGCGAATGGAGGTCTGATAGGCCTAGAGGGCGGGATGAATTTGGAGGTGCCAATTATGGCTAGTTTTACTAACCATTTTCTCCATGATTCGAACAAGGGTTTCATTGGTGGCCTCTACTTTTCGATTATCTTGAGGGTAATAGGGTGTGGACCACTTTAGTTGGATTTTGAAGCACTGACATAATGCTTTAACCATCTTTTTCTTGAAGGATTTACCATTATCTGCGATAATGGCATAGGGGATGTCATAATGACATATGGGATGATTAATTATGAACTTAGATATTTGTGCACCGGCTACATAAGTGAAAGGCCTAGCCTCTAACCATTTAGTGAAGTACTCGGTGGCAGTGATAATGTGGGTATTTCCATCTGAGGAAGTAGGAGTGAGCTTCCATATGAGATCCAGTACCCATTTAGAAAACGACCACAAAGTCGTGATGGGATACAAAGCATGTGCTGGCGCATGTATCAAATTACCATATTTTTGACACTGTTCACACTTCTTGACGAAGTTACAAAAAATTTATTCCATGGTAGGCCAATAATAGCATACTCGAGCAAGAGTTTCTTAGCAAGGGCCATGCCACTAGTATGTGCTCCACAAATACCACCATGGACTTCTTTAATAGCTTGGATTGACGCGGCAAAATCCAAATAATTTAGTATATTCCTGCCATAGCCATGATGATAGAGGGTGCCTCCTAGGAGGGTATAATGGGATGCACAGAGAATAAGGGATTTTTTCTCGATATGGGTGATGTTTGGGGGAAACGTGCCATCTTGTAGATAATTAAATATGGAATCATACTAGTGTGAGAGCGGACCAAAAACTTCACATTGCCAAACAAGATTTCAGCATGTCATATGTGGGCACTCATAAGTGCTCCACAAATAATGGAATTTTATTAGCCTAGGGTGAAATGCACAATAGAGATCCTATTATAGCCATCACATCCATCAATCCGTTGTGTGATCTTGGTCTTTGTTCAAAGAAAATCTGTAAAAAGTATTCTTCCAAAGTTTCCACCAATTTCTTGTTGACCTTTTACTCATCATTAACTTGTTTAATGATTAGTTGGGAGTCATCAATGACCCGTAGCTGTTGAATATTCCAGGTGATAGCTAACTTAAGGCCGACGATGAGCACTTCATACTCAGTAATGTTATTTGTACAAGGTAATCCCAAACGGAATGCTCATGGAATAACATCTCCTGTAGGAGTGATGAGTACCACTCCTGCTCCTAATCCATGAAATGTGAATGAACCATCAAAGTGGACTTGCCACACAGTGGATTTATTGATGTACATCATAGCTGCATTTGGTAGATCTATATACAATGGTTCATTCCCGATAGGGGAGCTTTAGCTAATTGATATGCCAATACCTTTCCTTTCAGAGACTTTTGTTTAATGAAATCAAAGTCAAATTCACCAAGGAGAAATATCCAATTATCCATTCATCCTATAGGTGTGGGTTTGGATAAGAGGTACTTGAGAGGGTCAACTTTGGATATTAACTTGGTTTTGTTTTTAAGGAAGTAATGATGAAGTTTATGGAAATTAAAGAGTACTTCTAGGTAGGATTTTTCAATCTATAGATAGTTCAACTCATAGGCGATTAAGGTGCGATTGAGGTAGTAAGCCACTCTTTCTCTGTGGCTAAGGTCATATTGGGAAAGCAGTGCATCAATAACAAAATGACTGGATGAAATATACAGTAGGAGGTGTTTTCCTGGGGTAGGCGGAATGAGAATAGGTGGGTTGATTAGATATTTCTTAAGAAATTCAAATGCCTTCTGGAAATCTGGCCCCTAGTTGAAGGTAACATATTTTTTCAGTAGATACGTAAAAGGATGGCTCTTATCAGTAAGTTTTGAAATAAATCGGTGGATTGCCTGAATTTTCCCTTGTAGACTTCGTAGCTATTTTAGGTTCATTGGTGGAGGCATCTATATGATAGTTGTAACCTTAATGGTATATTCCCCTATCCCTCTCTGTGAAACAATGAAACCTACGAGCTTTCCTGGTAATACACCAAAGACGCACTTTCTAGGATTCAAACGAACCTTATAATCTTGTAGACGTTGGAAGATTCGTCTCAACACTTCGGGGTGCTCTCCTCTAGTTTTAGATTTTGCTAAGATATCATCAGTGTAATCTTCCATGATGTCATTCATCATGTCATGGAAGATGACCATCATTGCACGTTGATATTTAGCCTCGAGTTTCTTGATTCCAAAAGGCATGACCTCAAAGTGAAATGTCCCCCAAGGGGTGATGAAAGTAGTCTTGTGTTGATCTTCCTCTGCAATACTAATTTGTTTATATCCAAAAAATCCATCCATTAAGGATAAAATTTCATAACTGGAAGTTGAGTCGACGATCATGTCGAGGTTAAGTAGAGGGAAGCCATCTTTGGGACACGCTTTGTTGATGTTGCAGAAGTCGGTGCATATCCTGATACCTACTGACTTATTTTGAACTGGGACTATATTGGATATCCAATCTGAATAGTCGATAGGCTTGATAAAATATGTTTTTAATAGATTTTCTAGTTCTTCTTTAACAAGCAGTGCAATCTTTGGATACATCTTTCTTAAATTTTTCTTAATGGGTTTGGCATCTAGATGCATGACAAGGTTTTTTATGAGAAATTCTAGGTCCAAACTAGGAATATCTACGTATGACCACACAAATACATTTTCATATTCTCATAATAATTCCATGAAAAATATTTGTTCTTGTTCCGAGAGGGAAACTCTTAGCTTGATCATTTTTGGCTCTTCTTCCTAACCAATATTAAAACTAGTTATTTCTTCAACGAGCATCTTAGACGTGTCTTCCATCCAGGTAGGATTAGGGGGGAGAGTAAGATCAACTTCTATAGGTGGTTCTAAGGGATCATAATCTTTGAATGGGTATTCCACTTTTTCCATAGTCTATTCGGTTTGTTTGTCTACTAGTACCTCAAAGAATTTTACACTATGGGAATTATGATTTTTTTTTCCTGAAAGGATTTTCAGAAGTATTTTTTCCCTTGCTCACGATATTCTATTCAAGCGTACAAACATCTCTTCTTCTTCTCCAAAGTACACACATGTATCTAGTTTGATAGAGAAACCATTCTTGTGATCCCCATTTATAATAATATCCCCGAGTCCCATGAATTTTGTGAATTATTCATCATTCTCAAAGAAATCAATCGGCATGTGAAGTTTTTGATCCCAATCTATGAGTTCAAGATATACTAGGGTAACTTGATAATTGGCTTGGTAATCAGATCTAGATAAGGTGAAGATAGCTGAATTTGGAAATAGTCTAGTAGAGGAAAGATCATCATATAGGCTACACTTGGAATCTGCATCATTGTCTAAATGCGATGAGCCATCCTCACATTTAGAAGAGGTAGCATCTATCTCAGAAGGTGGATACTTGTGAGGCCTGATACCAAGGCCATGTTTGTTTGACTTAAAGCAAGGAATAGGAATGAGTTCTAACCTTCCTTGTGTATTTATGCCACATACAAATCCATTATATCCCATGAAATACATCATGCGGTGGCCATTGATATATTACAGAGCTTGATGACATGATGCCATAGTACTTTTGGGTATCCAGCTAGTGGGTGTATCTAACATCCTCTCCTCGGATAAGAGAACACTAGGTATAAACCTCTCAAATGGTCCAGGGAATCTATCTCGAGTGCTCTTGAACTAAAAAATATAGTTTACGATGTGTCCTGGGTGACAATGAGAGATATGATATTCGCAAGGCCCACTAAAGAGTGAATTTTTCACCTTGGCCATACTTTACAAATGTTTTTTCACATGATGCGAAGGGGTTATCTAACGTAGGAATTTTATGATTACAGGGAGTAAGTGTATCTGGGTCTATGCATTCTCTTATAGCTTCTATTTGTAATGGGATAAAAATACCTGTTGAAGGAAACTCATATGTTGCATGGGAAAAAATGTGCAGGTCTTTACAGTGTGTGAATGGTTCTAGATCACATGGGATGCTGATCATCTTTCCTCCATGGAACAATTTGATGCACTAATGAAAGGTAGAGGGAATGGCCTGCATGACATGAATCTATGGGCATCCCCAAATCATGTTGTAAGGAAGATCCAAGTCAAGGACATGGAACATTGTATCACGATATGTTGGCCCTAGGTCCATCAGAATCACTATAGTTCCTACTGATTCTCACTCTTCATTATCATAGGCCATGATGGTAATAGTTTTAGCCCCTAGATCTACTTTTGAATGGCCTAGATACTTAACTAGCTTCAATGTAAAAATATTTAAGCTAGACCTATCGTCAACAAGCACTCTTTTGATTTTTTTACAAGTAACAATGACCTCTATGTACAAGGGTAAGTTATGCTCAAGGTTATTGTGTGGGATTACATTTTGATCAAAGGAGATAGTATCGTTGGAATCAAGGTTTGCAACCATCACTTGAAGGTGTGTTGGATCTACATATGTGGAGAAACCTAAACACTGAAGAATTTTATACAGTATATTCTTATGAGCAGTAGAAATCTTGAGGATATCTAGTATTGAAATTCTAGCTGGGGTTTTCTCCAATTGTTCTATCAAGTTGTATTTTCCTTCCTGAGGAACTGACAAGGGATTTGGTATTACCAAACGAGCACGTTGCATGCCTACAACATAATTATCTCCTAATATCCTAATGGTGTTCACCTATTCATCAGATGAATGGACACAACCTATAAGGGAGTCAAATGGATTATTGTTTGTTGGATAGACGTAGGAAACAGTTCTATAGTCATTAGAGAATTTCCCATGATTTGGCTTCCTATTCTTTTTATCCTCATGATTAGGAAAAGGTTGTTTAAATATACCCATCTTCTCGTTATGACCCTATCCTGAATCATATGGTGAGTCTACTGCAATAGTAGCTTATTCGATGAGGTCTTCTATAAAATTTCACAACCTTAGGAATTTATCAGTCTTATGTCCTTTGACACGATGAAAATCATAGTATTCATGTTCCTCAAACCATCCTGGCTTAGGTGCATCATCTGGATATGGTACTGTTGTGGTTGGGTACTGCACCATGTTTACAACATCTAACTATTTAATTATAATGGATAATGATTTAGTTAGAGGTGTAAATGTAAATTTTGTAGGTGCCTTTTTGTGACGTCCTGTTGAAAGCTTTAATAGAGGACTACTCTGTATAGCTTGGACACTTTTGGAGTCTGTAATGTTGTCGCCAATGACATGTTTGTTCTTATTAAAGAAATTTGGTTTTTCTACGGGTTTTGGCTTGTGTATTTCTTTCAAAATGGGTTTTAGTTCCCTTTTTTCAATGAGGGCCTTCTCAATCTGACTTCCTTTTTCTAAAACTTCTTCAAAGTTAGTGCTGCAGTGCATCTGTAAGTGGAAGGCTATTTCTAGGAAAAATTTGGGGACGAATATGCTTATCATTTTTTTTCTAGAAGGACACAAGGGAAACAACTTGTCAATCCATGCCATCATTTCAAAAATCCTGTAAAGGTCTCATTGGGTTTTTTTTTTAACGTTACAAAGGTCGTTCATGGTAACATCATTATCCATATTCAAAGAAAAATGTCACATAAAATTTTCATCTAGTGCAGGCGACATCATAATTGATCCCTTAGGTATACTAAAAAACCATTCCAATGCCTATGCTCTTAGGCTATGAGGAAATAGACGCATCAAAAAGGTATTGCTGTAAACAACTTACTGGCATTCCATGTACAAGTCTTTGACATGGTCACGAGGATCACCTTTGATTTTGTATTTTTCAAATTTAGGGATATCAAAGTGTTTTGGTAATATTTTTCATGACATGTCTTTATCAAAGGGGTACGGACAAAGCTCTTTGTATAGATACTTTATGTTGTGTCCTACATTACTCTCTTCTAGAGTGATATGCATGTTTTTCATTGATTGCAACTCTTGTTGGATGAGTTTCTCTTTTGTGGGGGATAGTGGTCTATTCACTTTAGCAACTTTGAATGTTGCATCATCATATGGGTCAATGTGAAATTCACCTAATTTAGTCTTGAGTTATCCTTATACGTATTCCTGCTTGAGGAACTTAAGGTTACTAGTTTTTGAGTAATTTTTAATATTTTTTGTTGAATGATCTCTTCTTCAATTAAGGGATTTTCTTCTTTATCAAATCTAGGAGGAGGTGAGTCTTTGCGATCATGTTCAATTTTTACTTTTCGCGAAGCATTAAAGTAATGTTTTCTCAAACCATCTATTGGTTTTGGCAGTTCACTTTCAACATTTTTGCTATGCACACCCGAAGTGGAAGCATACCCTGTATTAAAAGGATTGTCCATGTCAATGAGGGACGGTCGTAGAAGATCTTCTGTTTCATGTTTAATGGTTTTAATTTTTACTTTACATTTGTGTGGTAGTTTAGCTCCTAATTTGAGGACTCTTGCGAGAACTTGATCTCTATTACAGGATAGGAGCTCATCAAAGTGATGTAGATCTAGTTTTTATTGGTCTTGAGATGAATTAGAATTCTCTCCACTATGGTCAACGAATGGTTCAGTGTCTTTTACCTCTAAAAAGAGAGGTGCTAAGTTATTACCACTGAATGAGTATGTTGAACTAAAATAATTTACCGCTAAGTCGCTTTCATATCCTTTAGACACCATCTTTTTTATTATTGGCATCACTAGTCTATGCGACACTAGGTTTTGTCTAAGTGTATCTAAATTTTAATAAACCTAGGTGTATGTGGCATGAGTTATTTTAGCATCTCAATGTCTTGAAGTGCTCTAAGTATAAAACTATGCAACCACTTTTATACTAGGAACAATTATGTAAATCCACAAGTAACTCACTCAATTACTCAAACTATTTATAGAACACCATACCCTTAGTTATAGTTCCAACGATATGTGTAAAATAGATAGTGACAATAACCTATTACTACCTAGATCAAGCTCAAATATAAACAAGACCTAAGCACTAAAGTTGCATTGACGCGATCTCTTCACAAGGTATACTATGACTAGTTTTAGATGCAAACAAAATCTAAGTTTTTGAAAATGGAAGTTACAAATGTGAATAGTGTAACAACACTACCTTGACATATTATCCATTCTTGGAACAAGCGAGATATTAACATAAAGATGATGTTATTTTGATACAAACAATGCAATATCAACACTCTCGAAAGCCTTAAATGATGTTGGAATCAAAACAAAGTGCAAGTATAACAAGAAGTTATTAATCATGCTAGCAGTGTAATGATACAATATGGAAACTTATACCAATTCCTTATAAATGAAAACAAGATGTAAGTGTCATAATTGTATGGCTAGAATGTAGGAAGAAAAATAACTTAAAGGGGAAAAAATGATGAAACCAAACCTAGCTATGAGGATGATCTTGAATTCAAGATAAAGTGGCTATCAAATATATAAGAACGTACCCACGTACTTCAAACATTTAAAAACTCAGCCACAAACATGGATGGGCGTAAATGGATATAAAATTGGTGAACACAATCTATGATAATACTCCTAGAAGATGCCTTCTTTTGTCCCAAATGGGAAACAATAATGCAAGGGTATAGATAAAATGGGGTGGAAACGAACTAAACATTACTTGGGTAGAGTTTAACCTCATCCTAAGGTGATAAATAAACTAAGCTAAGTAATACGTCATAAATCTCGTGATGGGTGACACTTGGCTTCAACTTAAGTGGACTCTTTTCCTTGTTCGAAAAACAATGTTTTGAGTTTAATTAAGTCATCACTTCATGAGAGCTTGACAAGACACGATGGTTTGGACTAGTAAAGTGGGCTCTAAGAAGATATGGCTTTTTTAGGTAGTTTTTTCAACTAGGTGCCACAAGTTTATCTATTGCGAGCTTGATTTTCCAAGGTTTCCCAAGGAGTATATTGGCTTTGCTTTACCCCCTTCAAACATGATGAGAAATGAATGTGTTCATGTGTATTGTCACTAGGGTCTCTATACAGATAAATTTGACTCTAACTCAAAATGTAAAACTAGTCAAGTGGGTATGCGGAGCACTTCATGTTTCATCCACGACGTTACTCAGCGGTGGACTACTGTAGGGTTCCGAAAATCACCCCCATTGTTGTAGATTAAGGCGTTATCCCAAAGGGGTTACATTCTAGTTGAGAAGATAGGGATGTACACTTTTATGAACCTATATATACAATGTGTTGAATGTAGTGTATTTTACAAAAAATCTTTTTAGACTTAATGTGGTTTTTGTCACACACTGTTTGGCAACCTGTATCAAACACATTAGTATTGTCTTAGCCTTTGATTCTTCGACACGTGATTTTGATCCTACACCAAGATTAGTAATTTTCTAATAACATCATATAAAGATGATAAGATGTTGCTTTTTATTTCCATGATGATCCTAAGACATAAATAAAGAGCATACACAGCAAGCTATCCTACTCAAATATGGCAAGAAATGGAAACTACCTAAACAATTCGAAAAAAAATCCTCTTTACCCAAATTTTAAAGTTAATCCTTTATAAAACTTAAATTAAAGTGTTTGGAAAGTAAAGAAAAAGGTTTTTGAAAAAAATTTGGTTCCCAAGATCACCTAGAATGTGCGAGGGAAGAGCATACGCACTTCAAAAGACCCCTAAAAACCAAAAATGCAAACACTTAACTAGGTTAGGCTAAAATAAGATCAAAAGAACTTGAAAACCACTATTAGGAACCTGTAAACTATTAGAAAAACCCAAAAAATTGATCCTAGAACTTGTAACAAAATTTAAATTTTTGAAAGTGACACCTACATGCCTAGAATGATGGGTATGCACCTCTTTTTATGGTTACGCGCTCTAAATCGCAGATGTACATGGCTATAAAAATAGACAGTTTGGCTTTACATTGGCACATGAAAAATGGCATGTGCGCATGGGGTTTAGCAAATACGGGCCCAAAAAGGAAGGTACACATGTAGGGTAAAATGTGACATCAACACAATATTGGAATAACACATGTGTCTCAAGAGGCAGGTGGGTGTGCAATTTGATGCCTACACATGCATAATGATGAGTACACATGCCTTTGTAAAATGGGTGATTAGTCAATATGCAAGTAGACGAGTGTGTGGCTAGTATGATGGGTGCATGCCCATGATGATGGATACACATTTGTTCAAGACACCTACATGTACCCCTACAAAATAAATAAAAACCATGGAAATGAAAATTTGAAAAAAACAAACAAGTTATTTTTCCACAAATAAAACTTATTTCTAGCTTGAACCCATTAAATAATCATGCAAAAGGGAGATTTTTCCCACCTAAAGTTATAAAATTGTTAGAAAATAAGCTATTTAACCCTAAAAGGCATGAAAATGGTTAGATATGGAAATGATAATATCAAAAATGACTTCTAAAGGACTATGGAGTGAGTCCCACTGGGCGTGCCAAATGTGAACAAAGAAATTTTTCCAAAGCTATGAAAATGGGGTAAGAACACTTAAGAATCCCCAAATATTTAGACAAACAAATCAGTGGACCATCATAATAATAAATGAGAAAGGATTCATTACTTTGCATGAATTAATCTTGAAGTAAACAAGTAAACGTAACATGTCCAGTTATCCTTTATTCTCAAAATCTTTGTAAATGAACCTAATAAATATTCTAAACAATTAGTTTGTGATTATGAGAATGGGATCTCACCATTGCTTTAGATTTCACTCATACGAGAGCAATTTCAAATCTAGATTCGTTATACACCTCCTCTGTGATGCAACGGGCGTATGGTGGAGGAATGAGGAGTGCAAGCTCCACATGACTAGAGACACAATTACTTGGGATCTATTTGAGGAGTGCTTCAAGGCACGTTACATGTCTGAGCATTTTGTTTATAAGAGGAATGATAAGTTCCATGACCTATGACAGGGCTCAAGCACGGTTGTGTAGTATGAGAGAAGGTTTTTGGATCTATTGCAGTATGTGGACTATTTGAAGGATGAGAAGTTATAATTTAATAGGTTTATTCAGGGTATAAATGCAAATATAGCTAGGGAAGTTAGGATGTTATCTCCTCCCACACTTAAGAAGGTTGTAGAAAAGGCCTACTTAACCGAGGATAACAGGACCAAGGCCTAGGAGCATAGAGACAGGAATAGCGGTAAGTATCAGGAGAAGATACAAACATTTTAGAATCAAAGGTCATGGGCTACAACACCACCCCCTAGGGGAGGATTCAAGCCTCCTCAGTCAGTATCAAGGCCTCAAAAAAACACACAATAATAGTCACAACATCATGCCCACCAGCAGTAGAGAGCTAGGTAGACTTAGAGTATACAGAGAGGGGGATATATAGGAGGTGTGACAGGGTACCCAGATGGTACAACTAGCTTACACTCAGCAGTCTACCAGGGTTGGCCCAAAAGGGTCAGCACATTAGAGTACAGGAGGGACTACTTCTCATATAAGTGAAGTAGGATGTTTCATTTAAGGTTCCCATGATCACTAAGTGTGTATGTGTCTATAAAAACCTAATACCTTTGATAGATATAGAGCTCCTAATTCCAAGTAGATATTGGGAGACGTAGGATGCACCCATCATGTCCATGCAATGGTAGATAACTACCAAACTGAGCATCAGGCCACAGTTATCGAGAAGACATGTACTATTAGGGGTATTTATGTCTTAGTTATTTTTTATTTAGGTGCATCAGATTTATTTATATCTCCATCTGTAGTGGACCTGTGTGGGTTAGTGTTGGCTAGGCAGCCAGATAGTTGGTAGTTTGAGTTGGCCTCTGGGGCCAAACTCACAGTAAATACCTATGTGTAGATTTGTGTACTTGATTTGGGAATATTTTCCACTGCCTTCGACCTTCGGGTGTTGCCATTAAGATCTTACGAGGTATTTCTTGACATGGATTAGCTTGAGTTGCTTCAGGTCAAAGTGGACTGTAGGGGTAAGATTATAGAGTGTCAAGATGACCTTGGGAGGTCAGTTATTATTTCTGAGATGTAAAGGCATATCTCATTGCGTATGATCTTGGCTAAGCAACTAAAGTGGAGCATGTGCAAGGGTTGTCATTTATTTTCTATCACTATTAGTAACCGATCAGAGAGTACTTTAAAGCATTCACCTCTTGATGATCATGCAGTATTAATGGATTTTTTAGATGTATTTCTAGGTGAGCTTCCTAGGTTACTGCCTCATAGAGAGGTGGATTTCGCCATAGACTTAGTACCACGACCAACACTAGTTTTTAGGGCACCTTATTAGATGACTACTCTAGAGCTTCATGAGCTCAAGATTCAGTTAGAAGAGTAGTTGGAGAAGGGCCTTATTCACCCTAGTGTGTCCCCTTGGGGAGTGCCAGTTGTCTTTGTGAAGAAGAAGAACAATTCTCTCAAACTTTGTCTTGCTTTCAGGTAGCTTAACAAGGTCACAATTAATAAATGTTACCCACTCATGTAGATTGAATTTATTTTTTATCAGATGAGGGGATCCATAGTGTTCTCCAAGATTGATCTCAAATCAAGATATCATCAGTTGTGCATTACAGATGCAGATATTCACAAGACAATGTTTCACACTCGATATGCACATTATGAGTTTATGGTTGTACTTTTTGGATTGAATTATGCACCAACTATATTTATAAGTCTCATGAATGGGGCATTCAGGAAAATTTTGGATCGCTTTGTCTTGGTGTTCCTAGATGATATATTGATTGATTCTTGTTTTGAGGAGGAACAAGAGGATCATTTGAGATAGGTACTATAGGTTTTGAGAGAGCAGAAGTTGTTTGGGAACTTGGAAAAGTGCATTTTATTTTAGATAGAGATTCATTACTTGGGTCACATAATTTTAGGTGAGAGTATCTCAGTAGGTCCCTCTAAGATACAAGTTATTCCTAGTTTTTCAATGCCCACATCAATTACTAAGGTGAGGAGTTTCATGGGATTAACATGGTACTATCACAAGTTTGTACAAGATGTTTCTAGGATTTCACATCATATTACTTCTCTTCAGTGAAAAGGGAAGAAATTTGATTGGTCATAGAAGTGTGGATAGCTCTTCCAATTGTTTAAGGAGAGGTTGACCATGATGCCTATATTAACAGTTCCGGATCTGAAAAACAAGTTTTTGGTTTGCATTGATGCTTCACTAGAGGGTCTGAGAATAATTATTATGTTGGAGCATCAGGTTATTGCCTTTGAATCATGTAAGCTTAAGGATTATGAGCTTAACTATCTTACTCATGACTTAGAGCTTGCAACAGTTGTTCATGCTCTAGTGCGTTGGTGTCATTTCCTTTTGGGTAGGCCATTCATTTTGAGGACAGATCACCGTAGCCTTGAGCATATCTTCTCACAGCCGAACCTCAATACTTGCCAATGGCATTGGATGGATTTCTTATGTGAGTATGAAATGGAGGTAAATGGTTATTTAAAATTTGTGTGTTGAGTTAAGTCCATTAAAATTAATATGTAATTTAAATTTGAGTTGAAACCTTTTTTTTGTAGGACACGTGTTTGTAGTTATTACGTCAGAAGACAATGAAGAAGGAATAGAGTATTTCTTATGTCATTGCATCGAGGAAATAAAGAAGATGGCTTATCCTTTTATAGATGGCGAAGATATTGAGTACCCTACAGGGTCAGTGGTAGTTATTGGAACTTGGCTTTGATGGTATCCATTAAAAAAATCCTTTTTTTGGGTGTTTGAAGAATTTGAAACAAACAAGAAAATATTCTTATATTTAAATATGGTTCTAGCAAATTATATTCAGCTATATAGATATCGAGGAAGGACTAATAACATGATTCTTTGGAAGGTTCAAGAGTCAGATCATGAAGCAATCATGGCTGCTACTCAGAGTAGATTTGATCCTGATGGTTCATTAGAATGAATTTACATGCTCATGTCTGGTATATATAATTTCTTTGAAGTGTATAAATTTGTCAACCAAATCATTCAAGTTCATATATTTTCTTAAATTTTTGTATTTTATATATATCTAGTATATGGTTTTGATTCAACTTAAATTTCTTTGACTAACACTTTTATGTAGGTTATTGGTGTAAGAAAAGATTCCACTTTCACATCCTGATGGTGAACATTGGAATGAATTGACATGAGATTGTCTGGTATATATAATTTATTTGAATTGTTTCAGTTCTAGATTCAAGTTCATATATTTTATTAAATTTGTGTATTTTGTATATATCGAGTATGGTTTTGATTCAACTTAAATTTCTTTTACTAACACTTTTAGGATCTAATGAGACATATCTAGGTGCCACGGAGGTTGAGTAATCACCTGTCGAAGTTGAACAATTTTTTTTCTCAGGGATCTTAAGGGACTACGCCCAAACAAAGTATCGCAAAAGAAATGACGGTGTCCCACACCAAAATGATGCCTCTAGCATTTACCTAGCCACCCAGACATGTTTTCACAATCGAGTCAATGCCATGACATCTTGAGGCATGACTTCTCACTACTTGCCTCCGTTCATTTCCTAGGACTACCTAGAAAAGGCAATTTGTAAACAATTACGCCACGAAGGCTCAAGGAATGCCATGACCCTGAATTATTGGGTGCGACTAGAGAAGTCCTTCACTAAAGTTTTGGATTAGATGGTTCTTGGTTTGGATGACTGAGTGCCAAGTTGTGATCATCATAAGTTTCTGTTGAAAACATGAATTGGGATTAATAGAGAAGGGGTTTTTGGCTCTAATTGGGTGGTTTGATTCCAAACCGGGCCTCCCCAGAGCCCGCTATAGCACCTGAAGGCATATACCCCCCAATCAGATGCATTAGTGGTGACTGTTTACTCCCACAACATCCCAAGGAATGACTTCTCACTACTCAACTTGCATTAATGAGATTAAAAAAGTAATAACACATTACCATGTAAATACTCTAATGATTGTTTAATCTCTTTTTTAAGCATGTTAATAAACAATAGAGTGTTAAGAATATTTTTTTCCATATCTTGTAACAACTAAACTACAATGTTTATGTATGTTTTTAAACAAGTGAATTCAAATTAGGACCTGTTATCAGCCAATTTTGATTGCACAAAATTTAGATAAAAAAATAAATAGACTAAAAATGGAAATTTTGCAATTTTTCAAAAGTGTTACTTTGTGTGGTTTATTGCTCTCATCATGGCTGTCTCATTATTGTGATCTTTTCAGACTTCGTTTCGTCCATTTCGGGTGAGAAATGCTCCCATCAGGCATTAAACTGCGTTAAAATAAATTAATTAATAATTAATTAAATAATTACTCTTTATTTGATAAAATTAATTTTTAATAAATTTGGAGCATTTAATTAACTAAATATTAATTAAAATTCATTCGACAAGTTTTATTTTAATTGCCGGGGAAAAATAAGCTTCTGCTTCCCATTGCCGGGAATGCCAAATTGGCTTCCCGGGCCCGGATTTTCCCTTTCTTGGAAAAATTGCTTTGAATTCCCACTTGTGGGATTTATTTTAACAATTTCCAAATTAATGAATTGGCAAACGGGTAAAAAATCTCCCAATTTTCCACATGGGGAAATTAAACAGAGATTGTCAGCCCACTTTGCCACTACCATTGGCAATTAGCCATTGCTTTCCCCATTTCCCCTGGCAATTAATTCCAATACCTGGGAAGAGGGAAAGTCGGGTTAACCCTCATAAATTCCTCCATTGAAGTCGTTGGAAAGATTCGTACGAAGCTTTCTAAAATTGCTTCTCACTTCTTCTAAGGAACATAGTAATATTTTATCACATCCCTCAAGCAATACACTGAAGGCCATTGTAAAAATAAGGAAGAATACATTTTCCATGTAGGTTAAAGCAAACAGTTTGCATCAAAATTTCAACGCATCATCCTGAGGAAGATTTAATATGCAGTCCACCTACGCACCAACAAGGAAGAAAATGTTCATGCCTTCACAAACCACTTAGTAACACCACACGCAAAGAAAAAGTAAAGGGAATAAATGAGATTGAATGAGGTAATACACCTATGCAAAGGGAAATACTCACTATCCACACATGTTATGCATTAGTATTCAAAGCAAGACCATCGCAGTTAGAGAAAAGACCACACAGAAGAAAAAGACAATCTTCACGCATTGAGAAGGAGAACAGTCCAAAATGGAACATTTTGTTTTGTTTTGATGCGCATCTATTGTGGAGTAGCAGGAAGGAGTAACCACACATAAGGTAGAAGATTCCATGCTCAGCCTAAGGAAGAAATCCACACAGCCATAGGGAACAGGAGCACGTTGAAAAGGTTTTGAAAGCTTCAAAATTTCAACGTAGTTTGAAAACCAAGCTCCACGCACTAGCAGATATAGTCATACCAAAGCCATGCCAGGGAGAAGGAACACACAACTCATGCCAAAATAAAAGGAAATACCATGTACTAGTCAAAGCATTGACACACAGATCCATATCACTCCAAGAGCAAACTGCTCATGTCAAAGAAAGAAGCAGTTTCCACGCATGCACCAGCTTGACCGATTTCCAACACAAATTTAAAAAGAAAGGTAATTAAAAATATTCATTTAGGTCAATCACCACACAGCAGGGAGAATTTTCTCCAGCAAGTTAAATAAAAATTGGAGAAATGGTATCATTGGGAGATATTTAAAAATAAATAAATATTATTATTGCCTGATTTGTAACTTGAGCTTACTCTCGATATTTTTCTTGTGTTCACATTTTTTCTTATAACTGGGAATGGTTATTATTATTATTATTTTTAAAATAATAATAATAATATTAAAATGAGTCATATTTTCTTTGCATTGACAGGGTTTTGGAGACTGAGACCCGACCCCGCTTGCGTTGTTTTGCATGCTCAAGTCATTCTTCTGTGAAATTCACAATGACCGAGAAGTCTAACAAATTCATAGGTAGATCGAGGAAGCCAATGGAGAAATCAAATAAGTTCACACTCAAGTAAGAATTCTAAGGAATCATCCCTCCCAGTTCCATTAATTCAGCATACAACAATATCACTGATACAAATCTGGGTCATATCAATGTGCAACTATTATGTGAATGGGTAAAAACAGAAGACAACCATATTCTTGGATAGGCTTTAACATAGTGGTTTACCTCAAGTATCATCATTTCCTATCTCAATGCAGTGTCCAGAGTTGGTTATCGCTTATGCGGAGCACTATGATCCTGAGAGATGAGGACTTTTTAAAGATAATCGCGAGTATTTCCTCTTAATCACACTAGAGAACATTGAGGAACTGCTCAGCAATACTTGAATTTCTTGAGAATGTGGATATCACTTGCGGCTAGTAAACACAATAATTCTAGAATGAGGAACCCCTAAGATGGAGCAAGATGCTTAATAACAACTGCTTAGTGACCAAGAGTCCTCGAATTGACCGAATTCCCAAAGAATTGTACCACATTGAGTTCGTGAAAGAAATGAGGGACATGATTACTCTCCTAAGTTGAGCATTTGGTTTATCCTCTGCTAGGATTTTCTACCCAAGGATGTATCAGTTTATCTATATCATCCTTGCCAAGAAAGAGTTTGTGGATTGGGCCACCATCATCAATAATACCATTCACAAACACTTTATAGAAATTAAGATGACGATGCTTCTACATGACATCGTATCTGACTTATGTAGTAGTAATAAGAAAGCTATTTTCTGACTCGAAACAAGAGGATCCATGCGGCCATAAAATAGTGTCATCCATTACTATCCGTAACTGAGTTTCAAGAATAGATCTCACCATTTTAGAAAAGTTAACAATGAATTCACTTTCCACGTGATTCGGAACCTGAATCAGAATACTGAGGAAATATTTTCTAAAGAATCCATGAGTGTCATTTCCCAATGGGGAACCTGGTTTATTCAATTTTCATCATTTTCTATATTCGCGTGAGTGGCTTTGCTGGTACTCCATGGAAGCTTCATGAGTATGTCAGTGACAGATGGGCATTAATGGAACTGGTGCGACAACTATTCCAAGTTCATTTTCTTCTTTGTGACAAGCACCATTCAGGAATTCATTTCCCAATCCAAATCAGGGAATACCAATGTCGAAATGTTTTCAGTGTAGAACTTATGGAAAAAGAGTTCGCCCTCATCACAATTCATCCATATGTGAAGAGAGCCCAGTTTGATATCAATGGATATATGCAGAAGAATCTTGGAGCGAAGTATCAACATAACCCTATCATGGAAGATTTTTGGGCTGCCTGTTTGAATGAACATGAAGTAAGAAGATGAGAATTTTCTCACCTAACACTTGCTCAGATCAAGGCCTTTTGCATCAAGAACCCTCCCGATTCATTCGTAAATAATGATGAAGATGTTATTGATCCCTCATATGACGCAGTTGCCTTTATTTTGTTGCCTCAAATTGATTGGGCCAAAAGAGAGGAATTTTCTCTTGATAGCAAGAATCAACTGATTCTTGAAAGAAGCATATCTTGGTACGATAGAGAACTTGCCAAGCTACAATCAATTCAAGATCATACTTCATGGTCATAAAAATTGCCAACACGAGGAGGTTTTCACTCAACCAAATCCTCTTCTTAATCAACCTCTGTACAATCCAATCATACACAACAAGTAAGAAAGGAGTGGTTGCCAAAATCCACTTCACCAAGTAATGTGTGATGAGGAGGAAAATCTAAAGACCCTAGTCTCGGCAAAGGAAGAGAGCATGTATCAGGATTTTCTACTTCAAGTAGAGATTCTTCTACCCACATTGTTAATAGTGCTCAGAAGCTCATGGAAAATGATCCTTAGCCATGTTTTGCACAAGCTTCCACTCAGGTATAGGTAGTCCAAATATCAAACACTTCGGAACATGTAGTTAATGAAGAGATTTCCGAAAATATCTTGCATGATCTGGAGGTGTATATCGAGGTTATTTCTCCTCATATCGAGGTCGTGGATAGGATTGTTGCAGGATCTCATGATGTCGAGAACAATGAGAATATTGCTTCAAATTATAGGATTTTGTATGCTAAAATAGTGAATGATACTCCTTCCTGGGTTGATTCCGAACTTAAGAAAAGGAAAAGGGTTCTCAAGGCAATTGACATTGATTTTGATGCCCTCTTCAGAATTTTGAATGATGTCATTCCCAAGAAACCTAAGGTTATTTCTCAAATAATGGTGGAAAATGATGGACACAGATTTGTAGGTCTCGCCATCCCACAAGTTGATAAAGAGTGTGATGCCATAACACTTGCTAATTATGAAGTCTCTAGATTTGGACTTGGGAGGTCCACATTGGAGAGTGACATGGCGATGGCTTGAGATTCAATTGATATTGTACTAAAGAGACTTGAGAAATATAAGTCTCAGAGCTCTCAACTCAAGGCCAAAAAAAATCAATTGGTGGAATATGTTCAACATTTGATAAATCCCATATCATTCACTTTCCCAGTACCTGATGTAGTGGCTGCCCCTGATGAAGAAACTTTCAATTTTTCAAAAGAAATAAACACATTAGGCCATGTCACTAAAAATTGGCTTTCAGATATTCTCATTTTATGCCAAGGAACGATCAAAATGGCGATTAAGATTCATGAAGATGTCAGTGCGTATCTTGATCCAATTCTTTCTTTCAAGGAGACTTTTGTTTCTTATATATCAAATTTGGATGATATATTGCCCAGTCTACAGGAGAGGATGAGTATGGAATCCTCAATTTTAGCCATTGAAGGAATTTTTGAATTTGAACATCGAGGGACATGTTTTCTTCGGTGTCTACATCTCAAATCAAGGAAGATGCTTCTCGAGGATTCTATGATCCATTATGAGAGAATATGCAATGAAGCCTTTACTTCACTTGCCTTGATTCAAGAATTCATAGCTTAGATCCCTTGCAACCTTGTAAATGAACATAATCAAAGGTATTCTTCGGAATAGATGGAAGAGAAATTTTCACAATTGTTTAAGGACATGTACACTCCCGCCAATAATTTATCATCAGTTTCAATGGAGCGGTGCATCAAATTAAAGAAATTATTTGAGAATGCTCAATCAAAGATTAGTAATTTAAACAATATTCCAAGTAGGATTCTTGAATTGCAGATACTTTTTGAAGCTATTCTTTAACCAAATGAATCTCCAGAAGAAGAAAATATGTTTCAAAATTTGGGAAGGTTTACATCCTTTCAACTGGAAAAATCCACATATCCTAATTTCATCGACTGTTCAGGGAGATAATTTTGTTGGTATCTAACAAAGTGGGAGAGTCCATTTCTCATACGTTTGAGATAGGCGGACCCCATTTCAATGGATAAGGCACTGGCTATTATTGTATATTTTAAAAAGTGGTTTTTTAAGAAAAGGATGTTGTTATTTGTTTTCAGCAACTATGGGTAACTTATGATTTCTATTTTTGGTTGTCTTTAATAAAGTTGGTTAGAAAAATTCAAAGGTCACTTAGGTGCCTTATTTAATGATCATGTTAAACCCTAACTACTTTGTAACCAACTTTTGGGTTATAAAAGGAGGTGAGGGGCTCATTTGTAAAGGTGACTTTGAGAGAAGAGAAGAAAATATTTTTGTGTGTAAGCTTTCTTGCAAGAAGAAAATTTATGTTCTTTTGTGAAAACATTTTGGAGTTAATGAAATATGAACTTTTTGTCTCATTCATTGTCTCTTGTAACATTTAATGTTCTTATGTTCATTAGATGTTAGATGTTTAAATATTGCATGCAAATATATTCTTCGATCTTATTGTCAATGTTATGAATTTGTCGTTCTAGTTCACAGTGATCAAGCTATGATTGTCTACTTACTCACGTGTGTTCCCTTTTACATATTCTTGTTTAGCTAACTCAAACTCCATTTTATTTGTGTTAGTTATTCATCTTTCCTCTTCGTGTAATACTAGGCTCTATTTTTACCTAACTTGTGCATGTTCTTCCAATTCATTTCACTCCAGTCCTTTCCTTCATTCCATTCCATCTCCCTCATTCACTTTTTCTTTCCATTGATGGTCCAAAACACCCCCCACTTACCATTTTGAATGTACAAATGTAAATATAGGTTTGTTTTTCAATAAAGGCATGCTCACCTTCATTGAGGAGGGACTTCATTCCCACACTTTTGCATGTTTTTTGCATGTGTGCAAATCCATATACTAACAGTTTTTGGTGACTCTGTTAGGGATTCAGGAATTGTTAACCAATGCTTGGTTAAATATTTATGACTATCCCCTCTGCACAAGCTCCATTTCTTCAATCGAACCTTATACATGATGAAGATTTTCAAGGAGACATTCTTGCCAACCTTTGAATAGTAGCTTGGACAAATTGTGAAATATTGCAACAATTTTTGGCTGTTGATAGAGCCATTGATAGAGAAATCTACATTGGAGACCTTTAAAGAAGAGCACCCACACTTGTGGCCAGAAGACCTCTTGAACATTTGTTGATCGTTGTTCACCGACACAGTCCTCTTCCACCTAGGTAATAAGTTGTATGACTATTATAGGTAACCCACCTATCTTGCAACCAAACCTTGTTTTTACAGATAATCAAGAAGATATATCATCATATTTGAGGCATGCTATTTTGGAAAAGCGCATGAATAACTATCATTTTCATCTTGTTGCATCAGTACTAGATAATGAAGAAGAGGAATCCATGAGATTTGCTAGAGCTATTCAGGCACAAATAGCTCAAGAAAGAGAGTGGAGAGAAAAGGCTAGAGCTGGTCGAAATGCCCCAGTGATCCCTTCATAATAAAGATTTAAAGATGGAAGGAAAGAGGTTTACATGAGGAGAAAAAGCTAATAGGTCGATCTGATCCCATTTTTGACTTTCAAGGAAATTTTGGTTTCAAGGTATCTCCTCTAAAGAAGAACACACCTCGTAGATCTACAAGCCTTGCATCAAGTCCTGAAAGAGAAAGGAAGGAAGGAATCACCACCATTCAAGAACTTGTCCTTACTCATGTTGTTTTACCTTTGCATACTACCTTTCTCAAAATGGCAGTCAATGTACCATGGGTAAATACCATAGGCCCATTGGCCTTACCAGCTCGACATGACCTCCCAAGAGGATCGAGGAAGATTCTTCCCAAGTTCGACGGAGATGAGAAGACGTCACTAGATGACCACATTTCTGATTTCTTTGTTGCATGTGTTGTTTTTTTGGTAGAATATGAAGATGTTGTTATTCACCTCTTCGTTGAAACATTGCATGATGTTGTTGTAGATTGGTTTCATCATCTACCCAATGGATGTATCACACATTGGAATGATAGGAAAACTAAGTTTGAAAATTGATTCAAGATGGCAGAAGATGAACATGCTCTTCTTGCCCAACTATCTCAGACAAAGAAAGAACCAACAAAACCCATGAGGAATTTTGTGGCTAAATTCAACAAAATGGTGAACAAAATTCCCATCGGAATTCATCCAAACCTTGATGGAAAAAAATGTTTCTTTATTAACGCACAACAACCAAAAGTGTGCTATCAGCTAAGAAGGTCTGGAGTGGTTACTTTGGAACTTGCTCAATCATTTTCCATAGAAATTGAAGATGAGTTAATCATGGTAGGAAAATTCAAGAAAACTTCCCTCAAAGGAAAGAGTCAAGAAACCCCCAATGCTTCAAAAGCTATACTGACTAAGTTGGCTAATGATGTACTAGCTTTGAAAAAACAAGTTGCTCAAAGTAGTAAACTTGCTCCTTACAAAGACATCCCAAGAAAAGGATACGTTCCTAACAAATCCAAGATTGTAGGTGCTCCGACGAGGCTTGCTATTGAAGTAGCTCCCGTAACTAACTCAAAATGTGATGTCATTGAAGAAATCAATGATGAGGTTGATAAGGAAGAGCCAGATTCTAGAACATCTGAACTTGAAGTTGAAGATCCTGAGGGAGAAAGTAATAATCATTTCTTGTAGTACCATTCAGAAGAGGAAGATGAATATGAAGAAATTATAGAAGATATGAATAGTTAATCCTTTGTTGTCTTCACATGCTCTCAGAAAAATTATTAGGATACCACTAAGGCGGGAGATAAAGAGGTTTCCAAGGAACTTCAAAAAGAATCCTAGACTAAGGAAACTTCCAAAGAATCCAAAACAAATGAGACTCCTAAAGAGTCCAAGGTGATTGAGGTTTTGAAGGTCAAAACTATCTTAAAGAAAGGAGGGCCTTTGTTAGATCAATCAGTTGATAAATCAACTACGAAGAAATTTTCTTCTTCCACATCCATATCAACCAAGCCCAAAGCAAAGGTCAAAAGTGTGTCATCATCAGGTTTGAAAGAACTAGTATCTGAGACATCAAGTACGGTTACTTTGCCCAAATTTGATATCCTTGATCATATCAATAAAACAAAAATTTCCATGTCACAAGCAGAGTACTTGAAGTCCAATAAGGATCAACTCGAGAAATTGGTCCAGTTTATCAAAGGTGACTCTATTGTTCATTCCTCCAAAGGGATTCTGAAAACTCCCAAAGATGGGAGAACTCAAAATATTATGGCACCTTTAAATGAAAAAATTGAACCTTTCTTTGTGTCCTTTTTTATCAACAAATGCAAATTAAGTAATTGCATTATAGACTCTGGAGTCTCGGATAATGTGATGCAGGAAAAAGTAGCACATGATCTTGGTTTGATGTGCACAAGAACATTCAGATCGTTTTACTCCATGGAAACACAACAAGTTCCTTTGATCGGGTAGATTAAAAACACCCAATTCCCTCAAAAACGAGTTAAGGTAACTATTTTAGATGCTGATATTCCCACCTCATATGGAATGTTGTTGAGAAAGAAATTTTGTAGAGATCTGGGTGGCGAGATTCAAATGGAATGGTCTCATGCTATGATCCCTATCAATGGAGAAATGAAGAATCTTATGCCATAAACTCAGGAAAATTTTATGATGACAAAAACTGATGATCCCCATGCATAGGTCTTGTTCCAAGGTTCAAGTATGGGTAATTATATAATGACTGTAGAAATTCATACCCCTGAGACCACTTGTCAAGATTCCAATGAGATCTAGACTCTTGGGTTTGATGGAAGTTGTTGCTTGACGGGTACTAGTGCAGGAGTGGTGCTCATATCTCCAAATGGTGAAATATTTCCTTTTTCCTACAAACTTGAATTTTCAAATACTAACAACACTACAGAGTACGGGGCATTAATCCTTGGTCTTCAAGCTACAAAGGAGAAAGGGATCAAAAATTTGGAATTCTTTGGAGATGCAGAATTGATCATGAAACAGGTGAGAAATCAGTTCCAAGTAAAGAATGATCATTTGAGACACTACAGAAATAAAGTGTGGGACACAATAGAAGCTTTTGATGCTTTTTCCATAAAATATGTCCCTCACGAAAATAATGACAAAGCAGATTCTCTAGGAGTCTCAGCTTCATTAATGATTCCTCATTTAGAGTTTGATCAAGTCAAATACACCATTGAAATGGTTTTTAGGCCAAGTGTTCCTGACAATGCAGAAAATTGGAAAGTATTCAATGATGATCAACAAATTATTGCCTTCTTGGAAAAGAGGGATAATTTTGAACAATTGTACTTTGAAGGAAGTGATTTTTCATTTCACGAATCAACTACCTCACCCATTCAGGAAGGAGTTGAGAATGAATATCCTATTGATGGAATCATCCAACTCAAAGGAAATAAAATTCCCACAGGATTCGTTTCACTTGAAGAAATTTTTGACAAACATGACAGGTTTATTAAAGAGAAAGAGCAGGCAGAACCTACGAATTCTATTGACTATGAGCAAGTTAACATCGGTACCAAGGATAAACCTCACCTGGTCAATATTGGTAAGTGTTGCTCACCCGAGGAGCGCAAGAAATTCATAAGCCTCCTTACCAAATATTCTGACGTTTTGGCTTACTCATATGAACATTTGAATTCTTTTCAACCCAGGGAAATGGAGCATGCCATACCCTTGAAGCCTGGTGTAGTTCCATTCAAGAAAAAGAAAAGACAATAAAATCCCAATATTGTAGGGACAATATTTCATGAAGTTCAAAAGATGCTAGGTGCAGGAATAGTGTTTCCTATTCGACATTCGACCTAGATAGCTAATATTGTACCGGTTCGCAAGAAAAATGGAGAAATTAGGTTTTGTGTGGATTTATGCAATCTTAATCAGGATTATTTGAAGGATAACTACCCATTGTCAGTCATGGACCATATTCTGCAGGTAGTAACTAGATCGGAAATGTTATATATGCTAGATGGCTTCTCTGGCTATAATCAGATTGAAGTGGCTAGAGAAGATCAACATAAAACCACGTTCACCACCCCTTGTGGTATGTTCGTGTATAAAAGAATGCCTTTTGGTTTGATTAATGTTGGCGCTACTTTCCAAAGGTCTATGGATATGGAATTCATAGATTATAAAGACAAGATCATTGTGATATACCTAGATGACTTGACATTTTTCTCAAAGAAGCAAGAAGATCACCTAAGAGATTTGGAGAAAATATTGCAAAGATGCAGACTTCATAAGATTTCTCTAAATCCAAAAAAATATGTTTTTGAATTTACAGAAGTGAAACTCCTAGGTCATATTGTTTCTAAGGAAGGAACTAAGATCGATCTTGAGCATGTTCAAGCTATCAAGATTTTTTCCTTGCCTACAAGTAAGCCTGGAGTTCACTTCTTCTTTGGGAAGGTGAAATTTTTGAGAAGGTTTGTGCCAAATTTTGCCGAGCTAACCAAGGAAATCACTGATATGATGAAAGGAAATGAATCCTTCAAATGGTCAAAGGAAGGTAGAGAGGCATTTGAGAAAATCAAGGGTGCTATTGCAAAATCTCCTGCATTGATGTGTCTTAATTTTAAAAAAGGATTTCATAATCTATTGTTATGCTTCAGCCACACACAATCTCTGCCATTTTGACTCAACACAATCAAGAGGGAATCAAATATCCTATTGCATTCATGAGCTTATTACTAGATTCAAGAAATATGAAATTGTCAACAATTTATTGGAAGACAAAGTTGATAGCTTTACCTTTGAGAGTTGTCATTTAAGAACCCTTTCAACAATGGGTTTAGATTTCATCGGGGTTTTGAATTACAGTGCTACACGGTGGTGAGAGCCCTAAAACACTTTAGGTACTATGTGTTGAATTCTCACACCAAAGTCTTAGTTCTAGACACTACAGTTAAATCGATGTTGACACAACATGAACTAGGATGAGTAATTGGGTCTCCAAGATCCAAGAATATGATTACGATATCAAGCCTAAATTTGGTTCGAGGAAGAGGACTCTGTCAACACATCACAGAGAATACTGATAACTCTGTAGTTGAAGAATTCCACAGTTTTTGTCAATACCAAGATCTGATATTGCCTACTTACTCAGACAGAGAATCTAACAGCCTATCAAACTAAGAGCTTACATCATCAACACGTTGTTCTGACACATGTTCCTCAAATGATAAAGAGCAACAACCTAGGGAAGCCTTCCACAATCATGCTTGTGGTGGTCATTTATCTGGCCCAGGTACTCATAAAATTATGGGCACATTATTACTATCCCACTATGTTTTCTGATGCAGAAATGGGTGAGAAAATGTGAAGCTTGTCATCCAAAGACAGCTTACCTAAGCCAGTTGTCATTTAAGAACCCTTTCAACAATGGGGTTTAGATTTCATCAATCCTAATTCTAGTGCTGGTCAACTCACATGCTCACCACAACTGTACTTATACCAGTAAAACAAACATCTACTGCAGTAAGATTTCATCAAAGAGACTGATCATTATGGAATTCCACAAAAGATCATGGCAGACAATGCCACCAATTTATATTCATAAATGATAGGTTTTTTTTAGGGTATGGGATATCTTTATCTCATTCATCAGAACTACCCTCAAAACAGTCAGGAAAAAACTAGAACAAGAACATCATTACTATCATGCGCAAGTTAGTCCGAAAAGAAATTGGCATAAAAAGTTATATGATGCATTATGGGCTGACCACATACTCCCAAAAGAGCAATCGGGATGTCTCCATTTCAACTTTTGTATGGAACCAATGCTCAAATTCCCATCACATTGGAGTATCCAACATTACGATTGGCTCAAGCCATTGATGATGAATGCTTCACCAATGTATTAGATAAAAGGATCATGTTCCTAAGAAAGCTTGAAGAGAAGAGAAGTTAAGTGGCAAATAGGATCAAGGAACATCAATCCAAGGTAAAGAGGTTGTTTGATAGGAAAACCAAAGAGAGGTAATTCCAAATCAATGACTTGTTTCTTCTCTTAGACAAGAGATGTGAACCAAAAGGGAAACATGGGAAGTTTGATTCGCTGTGGCTAGGCCCTTTCAAAATCAGACATTTCTATGGAGATAACACCTATTACTTGGCATATCCTAATGGAACTCATTTTCCTTTGCCTTACAGTGGGCAATATCTCAAGCACTATCAAAATTGAAAATGGGTTGTTCATCATATGTACATAGGTAATTAGGATTTTGGTTAGTTTCTTGTCCCCGTCTTTCGGTCTCTTCTCTTGTGTCACCCCATTTTTGTGACCCATTGTTTTGAGATCATGTTCACGAATATTTTTTTCTGGGTCCATTGATGCGTCCATGAAGTCCTTGTCCCCAATTAGAGCCAGCTATTATCAACCAATTTTTGATTACACAAAATTTAGAAAATAAATAAATAGAATAAAAATGGAAATTTTACAATTTTTTAAAAGTGTTACTTTGTGGTTTATCACTCTCATCATGATTATCTCATTATTGTGATCGTTTCGGTCTTTGTTTCCTCCATTTTGGGTGAGAACTTCTCCCGCCAGGCATTAAACTACGTTAAAATTAATTAATTGCTCTTTGTTTGAAAAAATTAATTTTTAATAACATTGGAGTATTTATTTAAATAAATATTAATTAAAATTCATTCAACAAGTTTTGTTTTAATTTCCAGGGGAAAATAAGCTTCCACTTCCCATTGCCGGGAATGCGAAATTGTCTTCTCGAGCCCTGATTTCCCCTTTCCTGGAAAAATTGATTTAAATTCCTACTCGTGGAATTTATTTTCACAATTTCCAAATTAATGAATTGGCAAACAGGTAAAAAAATCCTAATTTCCCACGTGGGGAAATTGGATGGAGATTACCAGCCCACTTTTCCATTGCCGTTGGCAATTGGCCGTTGCTTTCCCCATTTCCCCTAGCAATTAATTCCATTACCCAAGAAGAGGGGAAATCAGGTTAACCCTCATAAATTCCTCCGTTGAAGTCGTTGGAAAGAGTCGTACGAAGATTTCTAAAATTGCTTCTAACTTCTTCTAAGGAATATAGTAATATTTTATCACATCCCTCAAGCAATACACTAAAGGCCATTGTAAAAAAAAGGAAGAATACAATTTCCACACAGGTTAAAGGAAATAGTTTGCATCAAAATTTCAACGCATCATCCTAAGGAAGATTTAATATGCAATCCACCTATGCACCAACAAGGAAGAAAATGTTCATGCCTTCACAAACCACTTAGTAACACCACACGGAAAGCAAAAGTAAAGGGAATAAACAAGATTGAAGGAGGTAATATGCCTATGCAAAGGGAAATTCTCACTATCCACACAGGTTATGCATAGGCAGTAAAAGTAAGACCCATGTAGTTAGAGAAAAGACCACACATAAGAAAAAGAAAATATTCACGTGTTAAGAAGGAGAACAGTCCAAAATGGGACATTTTGTTTTGTTTTGATGCTCATCTAAGCTGGAGGAGCAGGAAGGAGTAACCACGCATAAGGTAGAAGATTCCATGCTTAGCCCAAAGAAGTAATCCACATAGCCAAAGGGAATAAGAGCACGTTGTAAAGGTTTTGAAAGCTCCAAAATATCAACGCAGTTTAAAAACCAAGCTCCACGCACTAGTAGGTACAGTCATACCACAGCCACGCCAGGGAGAAGGAACACACAACTCATGCCAAAATAAAAGGAAATACAATGCACCAATCAAAGAATTGACATGTAGATCCATATCACTCTAAGAGCAAACTCCTCACGTCAAAGAAAGACGCAGTTTCCATGCATGCACTAGCTTGACCCATTTCTAATGCAAATTTAAAAAGAAAGGTAATTAAAAATATTCATTCAGGTCAATCACCACGCAGCAGGGAGAATTTGCTCTGGCAAGTTAAATAAAAATTGGAGAAATAGTATCATCAGGAGATTTTAAAAAGAATTTTTTTTTATTGTTGCCCGATTTGTAACTCGAGATTAGTCTCGATATTTTACTTGTGTTCACATTTATTCTTGTAACTGGGATTGGTTATCATTATTATTATTTTTAAAATAATAATAATAATAATAATAATAATAATAATAATAAAATGAGTCATATTTTCTTTGCATTAACGGGGTTTCAGAGACTGAGACCCAACCACGCTTGCGTTGTTTTGCTTGTTCAAGTCATTCTTCTGTGAAATTATTAATGGCCAAGAAGTCTAACAAATCCATAGGTAGATCAAGGAAGCTAGTGGAGAAATCAAATAAGTCCATACTCAAGTATGAATTCCAAGGAATCATCCCTCCTCGTTCCATTAAGTCAGCATACATTAATATCACTGATAAAAATCTGGGTCACATCAACGTGCAAAAATTCTATTAATGGGTGAAAATAAAAGGCAAAACCATATTCTCAGATAGGATTTACCATAGTGGTTTTTCTCAAGCAACAACATTTCCTATCTCAGTGCAGTGTCTAGAGTTGGTTATCGCTTGTGCAGAGCACTATGATCTTGATAGATGAGGAATTTTTAAATATAATTGCTAGCCTTTCCTATTAATCACACCAAAGAGCATTGAGGAATTGCTCAACATAGCTGACTTTCCTGAGAATGTTGATATCACTCACTAGTTAGCACAAGAATTTGGGATGAGGAACCCCTGAGATGGAGAAAGATGTTTAATAACAACTGGTTAGTGACCAAGAGGCTTCGAATTGACTGGTTTCCCAAAGAACTATACCATGTTGAGTTTGCAGAAGAAATCGAGGTCATGATTACTCTCCTAAGTCAAGTTTTCAGTTTACCCTCTACTAGGATTTTCCGCCCATGGATGTATCAATTTATCTGTATCATCCTTGCCAAAAAAGAATTTGTTGATTGGGCCACCATCATTAATAATACCCTTCACAAACAATTGATATAAGTTAAAATGACTAGATGCTTCTACATGACATTGTATCTGACTTATATAGTAGCAAGAAGAAAGCTATTTTCTGGACTCAAAACAAGAGGAGTCATGAGGCCATGAAATAGTGTCTTCCATTACTATCTGTAACTAAGTTTCAAAAATAGCTCTCACCATTTTAGAAGAGTCAACAATGCATTCACCTTTCGTGTGATTGGGAACCTGAATCGAAATATAAAGGAAATATTTTCTAAAGAAGCCATGAATGTCATTTCCTAATGGGGAACATGGTTCATTCAATTTTCATCTTTTCCTACATTTACGTGAGTGGATTTTCTGGTACTCCATGGAAGCTTCCTAAGTACATCAGTGAAAGATGGGCATTAATGGAGCTTTTGTGACAACTATTCCAAGTTCACTGTCTTCTTAGTGATAAGCACCATTCAGGAATTCATTTCTTAATCCAAATCAAGGAATATCAATGTCCAAATATTTTTAGTGCATAACTCATGGAAAAAGAGTTTTCTATCATCATAACTCATCCATATGTGAAGAGAGACCATTTTGATATCAATGGATATATGCAAAATATTCTTGGAGAAAAGTATAAAAAAAACCCTACCATAGAAGATTTATGGGATGTTTGTTTGGACAAACATGAAGTAAGAAGATGAGAGATTTATTGCCTAACACTTGCTTAGATCAAGGCCTTTCGCATCAAGAAACCTCTTTACTCGTTCATAAATGATGATGAAGATGGTATTGATCCCTCATATGATGTATTTTCTTTTACCCCATTTCCTCGAATTGATTGGACCAAAAGAGATGAATTTTCTCTTGATAGGAAGAATCAACCAATTCTTGAAAGAAGCATATCTTGGTATGATAGAGAACTTGCCAAGTTATAATCAATTCAAGATCATACTTCAGGATCACAAAAATTACCAACACAAGGATGTATTCATTCAACAAAATCCCCTTCTCAATCAACCTCCATACCATCCAACATACACAACAAGTAAGAAAAGATTGGTTTCTAGAATCCACTTCGCCAAGTAATGTGCCATGAGGAGGAAAATCTAAAGACACTAGCCCTAGCAAAGGAAAAGAGCGTGTATCAAGATTTTCTATTTCAAGCAGTGATTATTCTACTCACATTGTTAAGATTGTTCAGAAGCTCGTGATAAATGATCCTCAGCCATGCTTTACATAAACGTCCACTTAGGTCCAGGTAGTCCAAATATCAAACAATTTGGAGCATGTTATTAATGAAGATATTTCTCAAAATATCCTAAATGATCAAGAGGTGGATATTGAGGATATCATGATGTTGAAAAGAATGAGAATATTGCTTCAAGCTCTAGGATTTTGTATGTGGAAGTAGTGAATGATACTCCTTGGGTTGATTCCAAAGATAAGAAAAGGAAGAGGGTTGTCAAGGAAATTGACATTGATTTTGACGCCGTTTTCAAACTTTATAATGATGTCATTCCCAAGAATCTTAGGGTGCTTTCTCGAATAATGGTGGATAATGACAGAAATAGATTTATAGATCTTGTCATCCCACAAGTTGATAAGGAGAGTGATGCCATGACACCTGTTGATTATGAAGTTTCAGACTTGGACTTGGGAGGTCCACATTAGAAAGTGACATGGTGATGGATCGAGATTCAATTAATATCGTGCTAAAAAGAATTGAGAAATATAAGTCTCAAAACTCTCAGCTCAAGGCCAAAAAGAATCAATTGGTGGAATATGTTCAACATCTGATACATCCCATATCATACACTTTCCCAGTACCTGATGCAGTAGCTTCCACTAATGAAGAAACTCTCAGTTTTTCAAAAGAAATAAAAACATTGGGCCATGTCACTAAAACTTATCTTTCAGAGATTCTCGTTTTAGGCCAAGGAACGATCAAAACAACACTTAAGCTCCATGAAGATGTCAGTGTGTATCTTGATCCAATTCTTTCTTTTAAGGAAAATTTTGTTTCTAATATATTAAATTTGGATGAGATATTTCCTAGTCTCCAAGAGATGACGAGTATGAAATTATCAGTTTTAGCCATTAAAGGAATTATCGAATTTGAACATCGAGGGACATATTTTCTTTGGTGTCTGCATCTCAAATCAAGGAAGACGCTTCTCGAGGATTCTATGATCCATTATGAGAGCATATGCAATGAAGCCTTCACTTCACTCGCCTTGATTCAAGAATTCATAGCTGAGATCCCTTGTAACCTCGTAAATGAGCATAATCAAAGGTGTTCATCGGAACAACTAGAAGAGCAATTTTCACAATTGTTTAAGGACATGTACACTCCCGCCAACAATTTCTCGTTAGTTTTAATGGAGCGGTGCATCAAATTAAAGAACTTATTTGAGAACGCTCAATCAAATATTATTAATTTAAATGATATGCCAAGTAGGATTCTTGAATTGTAGGTATTTTGTGAGGGTATTCTTCGACCAAATGAACCTCCAGAAGAAGAAAAGATGTTTGAAACTTTGGGAAGGTTTAGATCCTTTCAATTGGCAAAAGTGGCAGATCCTAATTTCACAGGCGGTTCAGGGAGATAATTTTCTTGGTATCTAAGGAAGTGGGAGAGTCCATTTCTCATACGCTTGAGATAGGCGGACCCCATTTCAATGGATAAGGCACTGGTTATTATTGTATATTTTAAAAAGTGGATTTTTAAGAAAAGGATGTTTTTGTTTGCTTTCGGGAAACTGTGGATAACTTAAGTGATTTCTATTTTTGGTTGTCTTTAATAAAGTCGGTTAGAAAAAGTCAAAGGTCACTTAATGCCTTATTTAATGATCATGTTAAACCCTAACTACTTTGTAACCAACTTTTGGGTTATAAAAGGAAGTGAGGGGCTCATTTGTAAAGGGTGACTTTGAGAGAGGAGGAGAAAATACTTTTGTGTGCAAGCTTTGTTTCAGGAAAAAACTGTGTTTTTTTATGAAAACATTTTGGAGTTAATGAAATACGAACTTTGTGTCTCATTCATTGTCTCTTGTAACATTTGATGTTCTCATGTTCATTAGATGTTACATGCTTTGAATCTTGCATGCAAATATTATCTTTGATCTTATTGTCAACATTATTAAGTTGTTCTTGTTCACAGTGATCAAGCTTTGTTATTTACTTGCTCATGTGTGTTCCCTTTTACATATTCTTGTTTAACTAACTCAAACTCCGTTTTATTTGTGTTAGTTATTCATCTTTCCTCTTCGTGCAATATTAGGCTCTGTTTTTACCAAACTCTTGCATGTTTCTTCCATTCATTCCTTCCATTCCTTTCCTTCATTCCATTCCATCTCCCTCATTCACTTTTCTTTCCATTGATGTTCCAAAACACCCCCCACATACAATTTTGAATGTACAGATGTAAATACAGTTTTGGTTTTCAATAAAGGCAGCCTCACCTTCATTGAGGAGGGACTTCGTTCCCACACTGTTGCATGTCATTTGCGTGCGTGCAAATTTATATGCTAACAAGGTGCTACCACCAATGCACCTCCTCAAACTAATCCTCAATATCCTCCCCAAAATCCTTATTCTAATGATCCAACTCAACTCATCTTGCAACTCATTAACCGAATGAGTCAACAACAAGCTACTACTAACAACCAATTTCTTCAAATGAATGCGAATCTTGCTCACATGTGTATCAAACCTTAACAAATTCAGTGGGGCATGCCAAATCAATGCCCATCCCCTACTCTACATCTCTCCCCAATGGGATTCCAATTCTACAACCTCCCATAACGAACAAGGTTCTCCACTCTATTAAGAAGGAACCTTTGTTTCTGTATATAGCTGCTATAGATATCAGAGGTATCACCTCTTTTCTTACTTACAATGGGTCAACTGACCCTACTCTCCACATTAAGGCCTTTGGCAATGTCGACAAAAACTTGACCGAAGATAACTCTTATGCTGCTACCAAGCTCTTAGCTAAGACATAAGCGATGCTTTCGATTGGTACCATACTCTTCCAGCTAAATCCATTGTGGAAGTTGAGGGATTAGTCAATACACCACTCAAGGAATTTCATTCTCAAAACTTACCCGAGAACAACTTGAACATCTTTGTCAATTATAAACCGGGTGAGAATAAAACTTCCCAATATTTCATTAAGCGAGGGAAAGCTCTTTGTAAGAGAATGATAGTCTTTATCAAATCTTCTTTAGTGTCTTAGAACCTCACCTTCAATACAAGGTTAGATCCTTTTCTCCTACCATTTTGGACGAATCCATCGAGTTGGCTAAGAGGATGGACTATTTTATTCGCATGTTTTATCAAACCTCAACCCAAGCAATCTCTATGTCAATCCCTATCTCAAAGGAATCTACAAGTCCTAATAAGACCCGAACTGTAATGTTACGGATGACAAAGTCATAAACATTCCAGATCTAAGCAATGCTTTCCATGTAACCCTTAACAACATTGATTCAACCCCTCCTCAATCTAAAGGACGATATCATTATCCGCCTTCCTCCCATATGGATTGCCAGCAGCCTCTCTCCATGGAATACTTGTGAAAGTGTCTCCCTAGGACATATCAAATGCCTATGAATACCACCTGCCCTCTCCCCCCATGGTACAACGAGTCCCTTCTGTTGGTGGCACTCCAATTGGGATCATTCGCACGAGAACTGCAAAGCACTCTACACTTTCTCACATATCTTCTTACTTAGTACCAATTTTGAGGATCATTGTGAAACTTGAGGGATTAGTCAATGCACTTTTGAAGGAATTTCATTCTCAAAGCTTACTCGAGAACAATTTGAACATCTTTATCAATTATAAACAAGGTGAGAATAGCTTCCCAATCCTTAATTAAGTGAGGGAAAACTCTTTTTAATAGAACGTCAGTTTTTATAAAATCTTCCTCAACGCCTTAGAACCTCACCTTCAACACAAGGTTAGGTCATTTTCTCCTACTGCTTTGGAGGAATCGATCGAGTTGGCTAAGAGGCATGACTATCTTATTCACACATTTCATCAAACCTCAACCCAAGCAATCTCAATGTCAATCCCAATCTCAAATGAATGTACAAGTCCTAATGAGACCCCAAATTGCAATGCTATGAGCGACAAAGTCACAAACATTTTGGATCCAAGCAATGCTTTCCATAAAACCATGCACAACATTGATCCAATCCCTCCTCAATCTAAAGGAGGATATCATAATCTGCCATCCTCCCATACAAATTGTCAGCAGTCTCTCTCCATGGATGAATTGCAAAAGCATCTCCCTAGGCCATATCAAACGCCTATGGATACCACCTACCCTCTCCCCCCATGGTACAACGAGTCTCTTCTGTTGGTGGCACACCAATTGGGATCATTCACATGAGACCTGCAAAGCACTCTCTGCTTTTGCACATATCTTCTTACTCGGTGCCAATTTTAATCATGAAGAAAAGGGTGGAAAAATTACATAGGGTTACCAAAGGCTAGCATTGTTGCGACTCTCTCGCCAAGATGAATCCAATGATTGCTATTTTGCATAAGGGTCAAAATTTGTGACACTTATTTTTCTTTTTATAGTTATTTTATAGTTTCCCTCTTTCACTTTGTTTTTAATAAAAATGACCCGAGCAATATTGTGGTGATGGAAAACATAAATTCCTTCTAAATTGATTGCTATTTTTTAGCCTTGCGGTCCTCATAATAGATGTGAGGCCCAAAATAAGTGCTGCTGGAAACCTTGCCCAAATTGGAGCGCTAATACCTCTTGTAATGAAATTACTTAGTTGGATTCAACAATAGATTACATATTCAAACACATAAAAAGAAGAAAAGTAGTAATTTGTAATTATAACAACAAAATAGAAGAAATGGTCAATATTTGATAGACACAGAACAAAATAAACGACTTAGCCACTTTGAGGGGGAAACCTCCACAACCTTACAATAATAATAGATTCACAATATGATCTTCAAGTACTAGCCATTACCTCTTATATATACTCCACATAGACTGTGGTTACTCCATAGGCTGACCCTACTAACATATGCAAACATAGAAAAATGTGATTTGACAAGATAAGAGATTATGTTAGCCACAAGTTGGCCATACATATACCAATATGCACTTTAGGTTAAGGTAATAGCATTTAGCCTCTTTCCCCAACGACAAAGAGGGTGCCCTTACCTTATGATTATTTCTAAAATATATGAGGAGCATGTCATTGGGGTAATTACCAGTCATGGAGGTCATCTTTAGATGACTTAAACACACAAAAGTGAAAATTTCACAAAAAATAATAATCTAATTATATTGTTTGTGGAAGCCCCTTCAATTTCTCAACATAAATATATAATTTCAAGTTGTGCGGCTATAGTTACTTTAGGATATCAAATATAATGACAAGATGTCTTATTTAGGATATGCATTTAGTTTGGAATCCATAATAATTTCTTGGATTAGCAAGAAGAAATCTCTTGTGGCCTCATTATCCATTTGAAGAAAACTATAAAGTAGCCAAGTGTGTCACATACAAAGCATTTACTAGAAGAATATTAGACGACATGAATTTGAAATAAATTTATACCAACACTAATGAAATGTGACAACCAAAGCACTTTCGGATTGACAAAGAATCCAATATTCATGCATAGACAAAGTATCGATGCACATCATTATTCATAAAGCATTAGATTCAAAACAAAGTGATCAAGTTCGTTTATTGCTAGAGATCAAATACAACATTGTTACAAAAGATTGCAATAGAGATAAGTTTGAAAGATTTAGGAAAATGCTGGGTGTAACCGAATAAACATTTAATAGGGTGTTGGAATATCAATTTTTATTCTAGAAAGTATTGTATTATAATAAGCTTTCTTAAAAGAGTCGTTAAGAACCAGGTGTTGAACTATCTCACTCACCCCCATTCTACAAGCAATCGATGAGTATCTAATTGAAATATCATTACGATAAATGTTTTTGGCACTTTTATCTTCCTCTTTCGGGTGCCCTAAATACCTTGTGAACACTTATACTTTCATGTTGGTGAAGAAAACTTAATGCATTGAATGAGTTAATTGTTGTACCAATTACATTTACCATATGACTACAGAGATTTGTTGAACTGGCTAGAATATTTTTTTGATCAAATCAAATCATTGTTGATTGAGCATTTGAGGTATGCTGATTACTTCAACTAGTTTTTACTTTTTTTATACTAATTAGAAAACATTTGCTGTTTTATGAATTTAGATGTCATGTGTTGTATTGGTACTATATTGTTCATGAATGGTCCAAAGGACCGGACTTGCTATTGTAATGTCCCTCCTTTTCGAGTGACTTTTACTGAAGACCTTTGGCCTTTTTTGTCTACCCAACGGCCAAAGGGTGAGTCAAGGGTCACTTAAGTTTTATTAATTTAATTATATTGTGCAAACATTAAAATATAACATTATAAAATGCACATATAATAAATTAATAGAGCTTAATATTAAAATGGAAATTCGAAAAGTGCAAAAGTGAAATACAATTATTTTAATTGTATTTATCTAAGGGAAAATGCGACTTGCACATGAGGCATAAAAAAATAGAAAAAAGAGTCAATGCCTCATTAAAAAAATGCGAATGGCTAAGGGAAAAGCAAGGAAATCTATTGGCTGTTTTGGAGGTCGATTTGGGGCCATTTTTCCTTTATAAGGAAAGGTCGACCTATGTAGAGGCATCTCAGAATTTTTATATGATATTTTCTCTTGCATTGAGCTCTCAGCTTTTGCAAAAATTCTAAGGACGAAACCCCTTAGGAATTCTCTCTTGTGGACGAAAACTCCAAGAGTTTGTGAGGGTTTTTCACTCAGAAATTTCCATTGAAGCAATCAGATTTTCGGTCATTTGCAGTAGTGTGTTTGAAGATAAATTTGCAGGGGTTTTTAAATCTCGAGTGCCAACAATCGAGGAGAAATCGCGGTTCACAGGGAAAAATGGGGGAAAATGACGGGTCGCGGGTCTATTTTTTTATCTCAGAGGACTGCGATCATGGTACATGAATTTTGGATTTTTATGTCGACTTATTTGTCCACCAACTTGCCGCACTTACCCATGAAAATGATAATTAGACTCTATGACAACTTGTAATCTTTTCACAAAATAACACATTGATTACTTTATTGACTTTCACACTACCATGGCAACAAGACTTAATAATAACCAAATTTTATGACGCTTATATAAAAATCTTTTCTTGAAAATAATATCAAGGACATACAATATTTTATTTGATAATTTTGTCTTAAAATGATGGCTAAGGACTGAAAATATGACTGGAATATTTAACACACAAAACAATTTACATAATGACACGTAGTTGTAAAGAAAATTTATAAACCTAAAAAATATATATGATAAAGACACCAAAAGTGACTCACATGTTAACCAAAAAATGTCTCAAATACATGGTCGATCCACCTTTTGTGGTGGAAGAGTATGAATTGGCACCAATTTTATGCAGGGGTGATTAAAACCAGTGGACTCACGGTAGTGAAAGCATGCGTGAGTGGATATGAAGTATCAACTACGTTGATTCAAGATAGAAGTTGAAGGTTGAACTTGTCAAAGATGTTACACTCGAAATCAGATCTTCGATTGCAAGTTCCCATCAAGAAACAAAATTACCTCCTTCAAGATGAATAACTATTAGATATGGTGGAGGATATAGATTGAAATTCAACACCTGCAAATTATTAGGTTGTGCAGTACATGGCTAGATCGATGTTGATGCCAGATATAAATATGTTTATGTTCTAAATACGCAAATATGTATAGATCGATTTATATGGATATGTTAGGCCAACTCCACTGTCAGATGACCCACATTTATGTTCTTATGTAGCCTACGAATGCCAAAATTTTATGAGCTTATGAATGCAACTAAGATTTTATTGAACTCGTAATAGGAAATACACGAGCTTCATAGAATTCATTTCAAGGAAGATTATATAAAATCAACCTTAGTCCCAACATAACCTGATATTAAAGTGGACAACTTTCTTTCAACTCCACACCTCAGAACAAATATGCTATCATTGACTCATTTTAATTGTCAAGGCTCACTAAATTGTGTTTGGCACAAAAATAGAACTATTTATACATACATGGAATTATTGTTCATGAATCCATAGCTGGTAGAGAACCAACAAGTTCATAATAGATCTGATAAGAGCCAAAGAATTGAATATGTGATAGAAAGATGCTTGAAAAATGACGGTTTCTAATGCTCCAACATTGTCTCATTCGATAAATAGGAACCTACAATACTTGTGGATTTTTGCAGACCTAGAAGAAAAATGTTGCCGCACACAAGACTAAAGAAAAATCTAATGATAATCAATCATTAGTCAACATATTTCAATTGAAACTTGAATAAAAAAAGGGCATTAGAAAAATGTAATAAACACCAAACCATCGTCAAACAGAGAGACAACAGATTAACTCAAGGGAAGTTGGCATCTCTAATAAAAATTAATATTAATAACAGATTCTCATACCCGGGCATCCAAGAAGATTAATTGAAATGCCCCTATTAACTATTCAATAAAACATAGTCGCTCTGATACCAAATCATAGGTACGAACAATTTTCAGACAATAATCTGTATTCAATGTATATAATTCAACATTACAAAATTACATATATATAAGAAATGTCTTTCCTATATTTTAGGAAGTAGCACTAACTACTCTCCCATGAATATCTCACCCGAACACCATATACATGAGTGGTTAAACTCACATAACAAATAATTGTTTCAATCAAACATATAACTAATAATATGAGTTGTAAACCAACTCATATTATATTACAAATAATAAACATGATTAATAATGTTAAACACTATTAATCCTAACAATATCAGTGAGTCATACAATGCATTTTTTGATAAACTCTTGGCTGCTAACATGATCACTGTTCCACCCATCCACCCTATTGATACATCTGTTTCAAAACCTTCTTGGTAAATAGAAAAGGACTATTGCAAATACCATAGGGTCAAACGTCATGACATTAAAAGTTGTCTCTCATTCCTATATTTACTCCTAGATCTGATCGAAAAAGGTGATTTACATTTATACAATCCTAATGCACCTCAAAATTAGAAGCTTGATGTCTTTAAATAACCATGTCCAAACCATTCTCCATCGAATATTCAACCACAAACCAATCATATTTAATCCCATGATACCATAAACATAGTTCATGAGAAAACACTTGTGACATCTGCAACCCCTATCGTTGAATCTACATCCAAACTGTAAACTAGAAGTTCTAATATAAAAACACCCCACATCAAATCACGAGCACCATTAGGCCCTATCATTAAAAAAACTCTGCTTCATTCACATCCTCTTCATCCTCATGAAGCTTATCTAGAAGTTCTTCACAATCTTTATGAAATAAGTATATCATAAAAATTTGGAAAATCTCGTATGTTGATCATATAGCCCAACATTATGTAGGTAGATTTCAGAAGTCCGTCACATGCATTCCTCCATTTAAAAAAGTCACAATCATATCCTTTGATCATCCTACTTCCTCAATTCAAGAATCAAAACCCCCTCCTATCATGGGGCCATACCCCTCATCCAAGTTACCTATCACTTCATATAATCAAAAACCATCCCTCAACGCATGACTGAATAAACCACACCAAAAATAGTGTCCGCCACATCTGTCAAGTTGAAAGAAATGTCACTTTCTTCAACATTTGTGTCAAAAATATAATATACAACAACCGTCAAAAATCTTCTCCAATATTCATTCATAATGCTGCCTTCCCTTAATCCATCTAATTACCAAGGATGGAATCACTCCTGGTATAACTTTGAAGAATTATGTGACTATAATCGTACACCAAGTAACTCTGCAGATGATTGTAAATCTCTCCAGGATTCCATAAAAACCCGTATGGATAAGGATCTCCTTCCCTTGGACTTACAAAAATAAAAAAACATCTCCTAAGACACCTACACCCACTGTATCTACCTCATCATCTACATCTACTAAGGATTCTTCTAACAAGACCCCTCCTCTTTAAATCAATGTGGTATATATTACAACTCAAGCACATACCCATGAACCTAATTCTTCATAACAAAACAAGTCCAAGGTTTCCATTCCTATCACTCCTAATTCATCTTATCAAACACCACCTCCCAAAACCAAGGTTTCCATCCTTTCCACTCCTCCTACATAATCCACCACATTAATACAATTTTTTTTCATGAAAAAACTTCCCCAAGCTCCAGTCAAGATGTCTCTTTATGAAATGGTTCAAACATCTCCTTCACATAAACAAGAAATGATCGATATCAGTTCCTATGTTTGAAATATCCTCATTACAACCAGAAGACCAAGATCTTCCGCTCTTCATCGCTGCCCAAATAAATGATGTCCTCGTAACAAGATTCATGATCGATAATGGAGATAGTATTAATATCATATAATCATTTTCCTTCAACCAAATTCAACTACCGAATACCATTTTCACCCAAACACCAGCTGTACTTTGATCCTTTAATGATACAATTGCTCCCACATTAGGTACAATCATTCTAATTCTTCTTAATTAGGTGTCAAAACTCTCCCAGAGCTCTTTTATATTGTAGAAGGAGAGTTCCAATATAACATATTGTTAGGTTGACCATGGATACATGATATGCATTGTATCCCATTAACACTCCATCGATGCCTTAATTAGAAACACGAGGGTAAAATCTTTATAGTTCTTATTGACCCTAACCTTTTTATATTTTTTAACGTGAAGTATCGTCTGAATGATGTACTTGTTCCTAAATCAAACCTGGGGTCCTTTGATGAAGCATCTACTAGCACATCCATCCCATAATCCAAATTACTAGATGACTCTTCCTTTGACAACATTATCAAACACCTATCATTGGGAGAGTATTGGCTCCTTAAGTTTAATTCTCTCCCCGTGGAAAATACATATGGAAGACCAGATAAACAACCCATGTACAAACCTAATGTAGGAGATATCATCTCTTATGGTCCCCCACATCAAAAAATTAATCTTATCTATGGAGGGATTGACCGCCCTTCTTCATAGCCTACCTATCAATGTCATGCCATGTCATTCATTTCAGAATTTGAATTCCTATATAACCAATTCTTCACATAAATGTACCTCTGCCACTATGCTCGGAAAGGATTCAAATTCAGTTGTTATGAATAGGGTATCCACGGTCTAATTATTCAACATTCCCTCAAACCACATGAAATCTATGGGCTAGGATATGAGAGACCAGCTTTTCAATCATCCAAACATGCCGCATCCCAAGCTATTATAGAATTGGAACCACCTTCCTCATCAACGAAAGGTGATCCTATGGACACCAAAGATACCATTTCCATTTCCCCTAACTTTTTTTATTCAATCCTATTACCTTATGTCTGTTGACTTATCAAACTAATTATGCTACTAAAACTCTTCCTCTTGTCTGGCCTGAAATGATAGAAGAGGACTCACCCACCATCAACATTCTTCACTTTCAAGATGATCAAGATATCCTCTCTCACATGATGGTGGAGGACCATTTCCTTAAGAAATCCTTACCACTTGACACATCAATGCTCCTCAACAAATCCACTATTGATGTTAACATAGGGACTTCAAAAGAACCTTACATAGTTAAATTTGGTCAATCCTTAAATCCAGAGGAGTTAAATTACTTCACCACCTTCCTATCTAAATATAGTCAATCCTTTTCCTATTTATATAGTGATATGCTAGGTATTGATCCCAACATCATGGTACACAATATTGTGACCTATCCTAATTAAAAACCAGTCAAACTAAATATACATAGAATGTACCTGTAGACACATGTAGTTTGATCAATGCACTATTACTCCTAATATTGCACTAACTATTCTTCCCCTTGCAAAATGACAATAAACTACCAGTTCGGACTACCTAACTCCCTTCTTACGACACCTTTTTGGTCATTTTTCCTCTTATAAACCATCTAAATAGGCTATTATAGCCTCATTTTGACTACATTAGCTTATTATTCCCTTCTAGTCTACCTATACCATCTTCCTAGACTATCAATCCATTTCATTGGATTGATTAAACCCTCTCAAAACCCTAATTACCCTCTAAACATGGTTAATTAAACTTAACTATGGTTTATCTCTTCTAAACATAGTCGAATCACACTTTGACTTGCTAAAAGTTCTTTTTGGACTTCAGCATTTTTCCCACATACACCCAAATCTCCCTTTTTCCCAAATAGAAAACTATAAATAGGGCTATACCCCCTCCCTCATTTCCTAAGAATTCTCTCTTCTTCCTAGCATAGATTATAGTATTTTGTTTAGGCTTTATATTGTATTTCATTTTCTTCTATTGAGTTAGTAGCATTTGCTTTTGTATTTTATAGCACAATATGGAGTAAAAGGGAAGATTCATTGGCTTTTAATCCATTAATGGGGAGATCTTTTTCTCTTAAACACATAACTAAATCCTTGGATCCTCTTAGGTTCATTATTTCAAGATTTCAAAGAATAGAGGTTAGTTTCATTTGCTTAGTTTTCTTGTTTACTTCAAATTAATGTATGCAAAGAAGAAACCCTTGTTCATTTCTTATCAGATGGTCCATTTATCAAATTGTTAAAATCCTTTGGGGTTTCTATAGAGATTCTTACCCCAAATCCATGGCTTTTGCAACTTTTTATTGAACACATTGGGCACGCCCAATGGTACAACTTATGTCCATCCTCCATTAATGGAGGTCTTTTGAGTTCTTCAAAGTTCATTTTCAAGTTTTTGGGTCAAATCACTTGTTATTTCCTCATTTTTGTTTTTAACACTAGATAAATGACCTTCATTTGCAGGAATTTGTGGGTTTGATATAAAAATAGGACACTTTGACTAACAAAAAAACTATTTGCTTTTGAAAATTTGAAAATCCGTGAGTTTTGCAGGTTTTTCACAGGGTGCGCGTAGGTATTAACAAGGGGCGGGTACACATTGAAACCCCAGTGTCCACATCAGGATAGGAGCGTACATGTCTGGCACCCCTCATCATTTAGAATTTTTGTCTCTACATGGATGCACATGCATCTCCATCAGTTGGGCCGCGTATCCGTCTCTCTTGCCACGTATGCGTAAATAGCTTGACTGTGTAAAATTTGTAGTTATCTATTTTATGCTTGGCCATGTACACGTTAATCTACAAGTGTACACGTTAATATGCAAGAATCCATGTTTGGTTGCAAGCATCTATGTTTTTAATATACTGGGTTTCGTTAATTTTTTGCCTGCAGGTGTATCCGTTGAGTTGGGCGTGTACCCGTCAATTTGGGAGCGCTGGTGTTGTTTTGGAAGCACTGGTGTCTGTGTAAAGATTGAAATTTTTTCTATAAACTACAATAACCTTTTTTTTAATCTTTGTTGTAGGTTTCTAAGACTAACAAGTTAAAAATAGAGTTTTTCTTTGGTCTTTTGGTTCACATAGTTTAAAAGTGTTTTCATTTTTTGGCTTAAAAACTAAATTTTGGAAAAGTACGTACACTCTCTCCTTGCTCCTTAAAAATCAATCTTGGAGATCAGAATTACTTATAAAAAGACTTGTATCGAATGCTCAAAACACTTATTTTATAAGGGATAAAGTAAAATTTCATGTGATTTCAATAGGACTTTTTCACATTGCGTATGCTCTTCCTTCACACCTTTTTTGGCGATCTTAGGAATCAAAAGCAATGTGTAATGTTCTCTTTCTTGACATCAATCCACAAAATGGAAAATTACTAAAAACATTGTTGTATACAGGACCCAATGATTTTAGAAGAAAAAATTCAAAACTCCTAATACACGTGTTCTTGTAGGTTGCCAAATGGTGTTCTACTTAAAACCACATTAAGTTGAGCAAGATAAAAAACACACCATATTCAGAACATTATATTACAGGTTTCGGAAAAGGGAACGTCCCTTTCCGCTCAACTGGAACATAACCCCTTTGGCATTATACCTTAAGCTATAACAATGGGGGTGGTTCCATGAACCCTAAAGTAATCCACCACTGAGTAACCTCGTGGATGAAATAGGAAGCGCTCCGCTTACCCACTTGACTAGTACACCTTGTGAGATAGAGTTACCAATTTTCCGTATGGTGACCCCAGGGAGAGCACATGTGGACGCACTAATTTCCCTTTGTTCTTAAAGGGGGTAAAGTAAAGCCGAGATACTCCTAAGATAGGTAAGGGACTATTTGGGTAAATCACGCTCCTAGTTGAGAGAACTTATTAAGGAGGCCCTTTTATCTTGGAGCCCACTTTACTAGTCCATTATTGCATCAAGCCATCACGAAGTGACAACTCATCTGGAGTCTAAACCTTGTTTGTCGAACAAGGAAAAGAACCCTTGTGAGTTTTATCTAAGTGTCTTTCATCACGAGACTAAACTATGTCCCACTTTCACTTAGTTTTGTTCTTATCTTCGGACAAGGTGAAAATTTTCCCAAGTGGCACTTGGTTTGTCTTCATATTTTTTTATTTATATCCTTGCATTCTCACTGCCCAATTTTAGGGGTGAGAAAGGTGCATGCCTCACGCGTTTTTATCAGAGATAGTGCTTGCCACTTTTTTGTTTGTTTACGCCCATCCATGTTTGTGGCTGGGTTATTAAATGTCTAAAGTGCATAGGTAAACTTTTCGTATCTTTGATAAAGGTCCTTCCATCTTGATTTCAAGATCATCTTCACAGCTGTGAGTCTGGTTCATCTTTCATCTCTTCTTGAGTTGATAGTTTTGTTCGCATCCTAGACGCACAATCTTGGTACTTACACCGTATTCTCATTTTTTGAGAAAATGGTATAAGTCCCTTTATTACGTGGTTATGCTACTGACATGATTAAAAACTCCTTGTTATACTTATCACTTGGTTTAAGTTTCGACGTCATCTAAGTCTTCTTGAAAAGTGTCGATAACGCCTTATATATATTGTAATAAGGTTTTCATGGTACTAACACCTTGCTTGCTCGGTTAATGTATCATGGTGACATTATTATGCTATATCTAATCGCAACTTCCATTTTTCAAAAGGTTTGGCTTTCATCGGCATTCAAACTAGTCTTAAATATACCTTGTCGAGGGACTGCGTTAATGTCACATGAGTACCTAGGCCTTGTTAGAATTCTAACTTGACCTACATATTGGTACGGTATTGTCACTATCTATTTTTAGGGCTTAGGCTTGGTAACAAAAAATTGAGTGATCATTACATTTAGGTGTGCATATGAGTGTTCCTTGATAAAAATGACTACATAACACTGCATCTAGGGTACACTGTAGTATAGTTCAAACATCACCTTGAGCAGCTTGTAGAAACCATACATTTAGGGGTCACGCTAGCTGCACACAAATGTCTGCTAGTAATGCCTAAAATCATAAAAATGGCAGCCAAATCAAATGAGCATGACATAGGAGAAAACCCTTTCGAAACCTTCCCATTTAGTGGCAACAATTTAGCCCCTCTCTATTCTCAAGTCAAAGATACGAAGCTATTAGTTGATCATAGTGGAGAAAAGTCAGACTCTTTTGGAGAACAACAGAGGTTAGACCTAAATAGATTTGATGAACTCCTATATTATAATAAAGATCAAGTACTCGCAAGAGTCTTAGCATTAGGAGAAAAAATTCTGCAAGAGCGCGAAGAAGAAATAAAGGTCATTAAAACTAACCCAGGAGAATGAAGATTCATCTTAGACATAGATAACCCTTTTGATGTGGGATACACTTCCACTTTTGGGTAACATAAGGCCGCTGTCGAAGAGGAACCATCACGAAAACCTCACTATAAAGCTTTACGTAAAGTGAAAATTGAGTGTAAAGCTTTCCATCCTCCGAAATTTGATGAAGAAGAGGACCCCATGGTTGAGGAGGAGATCCTCCAAAAATATATCTTGAAGTTGAACCAGAAACTATCAAACCTAGGCTCTTCAAGAAGAAACGCATACAAAGACAAAAACAAAAACAAAATTGGCAAATTTCAATTCGATCTGCACGTAGACTATATGTTTAAGGCGACTCAGGTATAAAGACCAATATCACCTACTAAGGAGCAAATCGTTCAGGAAGAATTAAAATCTATGAAAGATACACTTACTACATTATAACAGGGAAATGTAGGTCAAAATAAGAAATATTTGTATGAAGAGCTATACCCTTACCTCTTTGATAAGGACATGTTACAACAACCTTTCCCAAAACACTTTACCGTTCCTAAGTTTGATAAGTATAAGTGCAAAAGTGATCCTTGTGATCATATAAAATAATTTTACATGGCTTTCCAAGAGGTCGCATATAGCAATAATTTCTTAATACAAATTTTTCCTCGCAGCCTAGGAGCCGCAGGATTGGAATGGTTCTATAGTATACCCAAGGGCTCCAATACAACGTGGCCCGCATTAGCAGAGAAATTTGTAAGGCATTACTCCTATAATATGGAAAGCGACATCACAATAAACGATTTATGCAATACAAAATAGAAGCCTAATGAGATGTTTTCATGATTTTTACAATAATGGCGTGGGTTAGCCAACCGTTTTCCTTGTGCATTAACAAAAAAAAGTTAGTGAGCATATTTGTTCCTAACTTGAACCCTGAAATAGCCTTTCACTTAAAAATGCATTGTGGCTCTAACTTCAAAGAAGTCATAGAGAAAGGTGGTCAAATTGAGAAAGCCCTTATTGCAAAAGGAATGCTTCAGTCTGTAGTTAAAAACAAACATGAAGCCAAATCCATAGAAAAATCTGAATTCTTCAATAAGAATAAGCATGTTGTTGGTGATGGCATTACAGACTCCAAGAGAGTCCAAGCCGTACAGACAGACCCACTTTTAAAGCTTTCGTAAGGACCTCATCCCAAAGCACCTACAAAATGTACGTTTACATCCTTAATAGATTCCTTATCTACCATCCTCAAACAATTGGATGCAAAAATGGTGGCATATCTAACTACAACAGTACCATACCCAAAGGATGCTCCAATACTAGTTTGGTTCAAAGATCATGAATATTGCGACTTCCACCATGTTAAAGGACATAAGATGGATAGGTGTTTGAGACTACGCCATTATATACAAGAACTCATCGAGGAAGGAAATATCTTTGTGGATTCTCCCCCTGAGTCTGGTAAAATTTCAAATGAAAAAATGGGTATTTACAAGGAACCTTTTCCTAACCATGCAGATAAAAAGAAAAGGAAACCAAATCAAGGGCAAACCTCCAATGACTATAGGGTTGTTGCCTATGTTTACCCTACAAATGATATTCCTTATGATTCCCTCATTGGGTGTATTGGCTCATCTAATGAATAGATCAATACCATCCAGATTTTAGAAAAGAGTTGTGTAGTAGGCACAAGACATGCCCGCTTAGTAATACCAAATCTTGTGCATATCCCTTAGGAAGGTCAATATAATTTAATAGAGCAGTTAGAGAAAACACCTGCTAGGATATCTATTCTCGATCTCCTCAAGATATCTAATGCCCATAAGAACAACTGTACAAGACTTTGCAAAATTTAGGGGTTTCCACAGATGTAGACCCCACGAACCTTCAAGCCATGATTGCGTGCCTAGACTCCAATGATCATATTACTTTTGATCATACTACAATCCCACATAACAACCCAAAACATAAATTACCTTTGTATCTCGAAGTATTTGTTACCCATCACAAAATAAAGAGAGTACTTGTGGATGGGGGATCTGGTCTAAATATTTGCACTTTGAAGTTGGTTAAGCAGCTCAGTCATTCAGAAACAAAGTTAGGAGCTAAGACTATCACAATCATGACTATAGTGGTTTCCATGGAGGTAGGTCCAATCTGTCATGACACAACATTCCATGTCCTTAACTTGGACCTTTCATACAACATGCTCTTGGGGTGCCCAGGGATCCATGCCATGCAAGCTATTCCATCAAATTTTCATTAGTGCATCAAGTTATGTCATGAAGGTCAGGTGGTTACCATTTTGGGTGACCCAGAACCATTCACACATTGTAGGGAATTGGATAGTTTTTCTCGTGTAGCTTATGAGTGTCCTTCTACAGATGTAGTTATCCCCCTATAAACAAAATCTATGAAAAAATGGATAGATTCAGAGTCCCTCACGCCTTACAATCAATAATTTCCTTCATTGGTCAACCCATTCTCTTCATGGGAGGAAACATCAACAAAGTATGGCCCAAGTAGGCCATTCACTCTTGAACAGGCTCTATTGATATCATACTTATCAGTATCCCCCAGGATAAGGGGTTAGCCTTATTTTCAATTCAAGAGCACTCACGAGCAATGTCCTAAACCGTTGAAAAATTTTGTCCATAATGGTCTCCTATCTGAGGAGAAAATGTTAGAAGATCCTACCAGCAAAGTGCCAGAAGGCACCATGGCTTCATGCAATCAAGCACCCCAGTACATGAAAGGTCACTGCATGATGTTTGTCATGGGATATAACGGGTTTGGATGTGGCATTAATGCACAAGGTTGGCTATAGCCTATTACCATTCCTCATTTTAAGTCAGATAAACATGGCCTTAGGATAAAGCCTCATAACGCTATACCTTTTGAGAATGACGCCACCTCTTCTGAATGTGAGGACGTTTCATCTCATTCTAATAGTGACGCAGATTCCCAATATAGCCTCTACTAGGATCTTACCTCCACAAACATATTCCCAAATTCATCGGTCCTCACCTTATATGAATCCATCCCCTTAGAAAAATATCAAGTATCCCCTGTATATCCTGAACTCATAGATTGGGATCAACAACTTCACGTGCCCCTGGATTTCTTTGAAAATGATGAGGCACTTGCAAAGTTCATGGGACTCAAGGATTTGATTTTGGCTAGAGACCACAAGAAAGGATTTAAGATTCAACTAGACACCTATGCCTACTTCGGGGAATAAGAAGAGATGTGTGGACAGTTGAATAAAAAATCTGTAAATAAAGGTACACCCACTTCTGAGAAACTGGGAAAAAAGGCTAAACGGAAATCTCACAGTGACAAACTCTTTGATAAACTCGTAGAAAAAGAAAATGAAGAGTCTAAAGATGAAGTGCTTTATCCATTTAAAGATGATCATAAACTACCGCAGGAGGTCAATCTTACTCTTCCCCCTGATCCTACAAGAATGGAAGATGATTCTAAAATTTTTGTTGAGGAAATAATGAATGACAACATTGGATCAGAGGAGTAGCCTAGAATAATAAAGTTGGGAGCTTCACTCTCAGCTCAAGAACAAAATATCTTTGTAGAGCTCTTAAAATAATATGTGGACATATTCGCATGGACATATGCAGATATGCCTAGTTTGGAACTAGAGCTAGTTGTACACAACCTCGTTGTGCACCCAGATGCCAAACCAATCAAGAAAAAGTTGAGAAAGATGCATCATAAGGTGGCGCTCTTAGTCAAATAAGAATTAAAAAAGTTTTTGGCTGCTGATTTTATCAAACCTATTGACTATTTAGAATGCATCTCTAACATAGTCTTCGTATAGAAAAATCCTATTGGCATAAGAATCTGCACTGATTTTGGTGACATTAACAAGGCATGTCCTAAAGATGATTTTCCCCTACCTAACATTGACATGATAGTTGATTCCACATCTAGTTATGAAATGTTGTCCTTAATGGATGGATTTTCAGGTTATAACCAGGTATGAATTGCAAAAGAAGATCAACATAAAACCACATTCATCACCCCTTGGGGAACATTTTGCTACAAAGTCATGCCCTTCAGGCTCAAGAATGCTGGGGCTACTTATCAACGGGCCATGACAATTATATTCCATGATATGATAAGTGACATCATGGAAGACTATGTTGATGATATTCTAATGAAATCCAAGAGTAGAAAAGAACACCCTAGAGTATTAAGGCATGTTTTTCAGTGTCTACAAGACTATAAGGTTTTCTTGAACCCTAAGAAATGTGTCTTCAGTGTTTTATCAGGAAATATCCTAGGGATCAATGTTTCACAAAGAGGTATTGAAGTGGACCCTACAAAGGTTATAGATATCATAGAAATGCCACCACCTACCACTCTCAAGAAACTAAGGAGTCTACAAGGGAAAATTTAGGCAATTCATCACTTTATTTCACAACTTGCATATAATTGTCATCCCTTTACCCATTTTCTCAAGAAAGATGTCACATTCAATTGGGGACTTGACTGTCAAAAATACTTTGCATTACTCAAACAATACTTGGTCAGTCCACCTGTGCTCATGTCACGCACCCTAGGCTAACCTCTCCTCTTATACATTTCTGCTACTTAGTTTGCTATTGGTGCATTACTTTCCCAATACAACTTAGAACATAAAGAGAGAGCAATTTATTATCTCAGCCACACCTTGATAGCATACGAGTTGAATTACCCCCAAATAGAAAAGGCTTGCTTAGTGGTTGTCTTCACATTCCAAAAGCTTTACCATTACCTCCTAAACAACAAATCCAAAATCATATCTAAATTTGACCCTCTCAAGTAATTTTTATCCAAACATTCCCTCATAGGATGAATGGATAATAAGATCATTCTCCTGAGTGAATTTGATATCAAGTTTGTGAATCAGAAGTCTTTAAAAGGATAGATATTGGCTGATTAGTTGGCAGAAGCTCCTCTCCCAGGAATGGAACCTTTATACTTAAATCTACCTGACGCATCTATGATGTATATTGAAGAAGTTGTAGAATGGTAGGTCCATTTTGATGGATCTTTTGCCTTCCATGGATCCGGATCAAGAGTGGTCCTCATCACTCCAACAGGTGATGTCATACCAAGAGCATTCCAGATGGGATTACCATGCACAAATAACATTACAAAATACGAGGCACTCATCGTTGGCCTCAAGCTAGCTATTATATAGAACATCAGATAACTACGAGTCATTGGGGACTCTCAACTTATCATAAAACAGGTTAATGATGAGTACAAGGTTAAAGATGAGAAGCTTATTTTGTATAAAAAGATGGTTGAAACCTTGAAAGAATATTTCACACATGTCATATTTGAGCAAAAACTGAGGTCACATAATAGATCCGCAGATGCTATGGCTACTATTGGGTCTCTCTTACGCATAACACCTAAAGAAAGTAAGATGCCTTTCTTCATAGAACATTTACAAGTGCTTGCATATGATATGCCAGAGTCATGTTTGGCATGTGAAGTTGTTGGTCCTTTATTCCCTTAGTATGACCCTATCTTTCAATACCTACAAGATGGCACTCTTCCCCCAAACATCACCCATTCTAAAAAGAAATCCCTTATCTGCTGCATAGCCTGTTATACCCTCCTAGGAGGCACCCTTTATTGTCATGGCTATGATGGGAATCTACTTCGATGTTTGGATGTTGTTGATTCTATCCACGCCATTAAAGAAGTACATGGTGGTATTTGTGGAGCACATACTAGTGGCATGGTCTTAGCTAAAATGCTATTGAGGGTAGGCTACTATTGGCCTACCATGGAATTTGATTGTTACAACTTCGTAAATAAGTGTGAACTATGCCAAAAATATGGGAACTTAATACATGTGCCAGCAGAGGCCTTACATCCTATCACAACGCCTTGGCCATTTTCTAAATGGGGCTTGGATCTCATAAGGAAGCTCCATCCTTCTTCTTCAGATGGTCATACTCACATCATCACTGCCACCGAATACTTTACCAAATGGGTAGAGGTTGTCCCTCTTACCTATGTCACCAGTGCATAAATTTCAAAATTCATCATGAACCATCTCATATGTTGTTACGGGATCCCTTCGGCCATTGTCACTGATAATGGTAAATCCTTCAAAAATAAAATGGTTAAAACCTTATGTCAATGCTTCCATATCCATCTCAAGTGGTCTTCCCCCTATTACCCTCAAGGTAATGGACATGTAGAAGCCACTAATAAAACCCTTGTACGGATTATGGAGAAAATGGTCAGTAAAACCGACTATAATTGGCATCTACAGATACATCCCGCCCTATGGGCCTATTATACTTCCATCCGCACTCCTACTGGGGCGAACCCATATTCACTTGTCTATGGAACTAAAGCCATCATACCTTTGGAAATGGAGCTTCCCTCCCTGAGAATATCTCTCAGAGACTATCTTGATAAAGACGGGGACTACAAAGTTGCTCGCCTAGCAGAGTTAGAACTATTAGATGAAAATTGTATTAGAGTTCTTAATCACATAAAAGTCTATCAGAATAGAGTGTCTAGGGGATATAACAAATGCATCATTCACCAGGAATTTGATGTAGGAGATCTAGTTCTCAAAGAAAATTAGAAGAACACCATCAAAGACAGAGAGAAGAAAGGAAAGTTCAAAGCTAACTAGCTAGGTTCTTATGAAGTGATTGCAAAATATGGATTAGGGGCCTACAAACTTGCATATTCAAATGGTGAAGAGATTCCAGAACCTACGAATTCCATACACCTCAAGTGGTTATACGCTTAAGCATGACGAGAATATTAGATAAGAACTAAAAATTAGCAAAAAAAATAAAAAACAAGAAAAAAAAAATAGAAAAATGAGAACATAGTAAAGAAAAAGAAGGTCGTCCTCATGTGAAAACCATGCAATTGTGGTGCATTGGGTAGGTCTTTGAGTGAAAACTAGTTTTTGGCGCTCAAGGAAAATTCACCAGATGCAAGTTACTCTTACTATAGGATGGGTAATCGTCACCACTTTCTAGGTATGACCTTCCTTTACTAAGTCTAGGAACCCTACTAGAGCTACCTTTTTCATACGGTGATCTGGTTTATTTACTCTTATATCTGCATGAAGGACATTACCTCTGTATGCTCCCATCTAACGTTGAGTGTACCTATACCATTTTCACCTTCTCGTACATACATGCATGGCATTCTACCTTTTGTATATTCCCATATCATGCTGGTGGCCTCCACGCTTCTTTTTCTTGTACATTGCTTTCGAAACATGACCTTGGAAAATATAAAAACATTTGAAAAAGGATACACAAAAACCTAAACATCTGGAAAATTTCACTTTTTTTGGATAAAGCTACATTCGTTTCAGATATTTATCTTAGGGAAACCTAGACAACAATGAAGATCATAGCTGTGAAAACTTATCTTTTTAGATAAACCCAAAAACATTAGAAAATATATCAATGTTGTCCTGCAAAAACAAGGTAATACTTTAATCGATTTTACTTATTGGTTTGTATAGTTTTGATGTACTCATCCTGTTGAGTTGTTTTTTCTTTGAATGAATCATTTTCTTACCTTATATTGAATCTTGTTTGATTTAACTATGTATTGCATTGCATTCATTTAGGAACTCTCATACTTGTGAAAATTTGTTGTAGGATTCTTTGTTTGTTATGTGCATATATTAGAATTCATTTTACTTGCTTAGATTGAGCACCATTTTGCTAGCTTTTACATGTGTTTGTTTAGTTGTATTTCATTGTGTTGTTTGAATGTGTATATTTGTTTAGTTTTGTTAAATTTTGCTTGTGTGTTTTGCACAGTTGTTTGTTATCACACCTATCATCTATCTATTAGGAAATAAGAGATACAATATGCGGAATAATCCCTTACAAAATCGCAACAGTAGAAACTAATATGCAGAAAATATTACAGATCTCAAATAAAAGTGCAGAATAAATAACACAACACAGAGAGACAAGATTTAATGTGGTTCACCCAATTTGGGCTACGTTCACCAAGAATCACTTGCTCAGATTTTATTACAAGCATATACTCCCTCAATACAATACCCGAATCCGTTTGGAGCTATTCTCAACAAACTCTATAGAATTCACACTTGAATTCAAAACACATATGCAATACATTTTCTTATCTATATATCATATGCATAAGACCATATAAATAGACAATTGCTTAAGCAATTTGATAGAAAACCATGGGTATCAAAACCATGGGCAAAAACCGTGGGTATCAAAACAATGGGTACTGAAAAAAACCATGGGCCCAAAAACAGCCCATAACGGTTACCCATTACCCATGGGTTAATAAACCACCCATGAAAATTTGCTTTGGGGGCTTCACCCCCCTGACCCGCTCACCGGTGAGCGGGACCGCCGTAAAAATACCTGAGTGTAACACATAGAAGGTGTACCACACTCTAGCATGAAAATAAGCTCCACAAACATAACACTACCATTTCATCACATTTCTAACATCTTTCACTAGATCACATATATATAAATATGCTAAGTATCACATCATGCATGTATGCTAAGATAATCATCACATATCATATCATCAATGGGGGCAAGAGGGGTTGCGCATGATCACAAATCTATCCCCCCCCCCACACCAATATCATCTAGTATCATCCCAAGTGCTAGAATAAAAACTCAGAAAGATTTCATAAATCTAACAACATGTGGTGCTATTTGCAGATACATGATCAATAGGAAAGAATGAAACATACCATTTCTAAATCTAATGTATGTCACATACATAAAGGAAAGAGAAATCATACATCATAATCAATGTTCATACAAAGCATAAATTACAGTATGGTATATCAAAATGTCCATATATACATGTATAACTGTCCAGATCAGTGCTCAAAATATACATCAATTGATACAATATGACATCTAAAAGGGGCATGCATCAAAAAGAATCGAGCTTTCATCACGAGGCATCATCAAAATAATGGTACATACAACTATACATAAAAAGTAGCCTTCATAAGAGGCATGTATACAATACATCTGTACAAAAGGAGAAATAAAAAGCTTAACCACAACTCTCACCCTCGCCGAGGCTCCCGTGTCCATGACCTAGTCGATGGAAGAGTGGTGGATGTGATAGACCAGCACCATGGGTACCACCCTGCTATCTGGCTGTCTGTTGTCCAACTGGCAGCCCTGCAATGGGCTACCATACTGATCTAATTGACTAGCTTGATCACCGTGACCTGGAGCCTGTCGCACTCGCATCTGACTAATGAAATGGTACCACTCGCTACTCTATCGGGACTACCTTGAAGTAGGCAGTCCTATAGTACAAGGCCTCACTGTCGGATCTCATGACATCCTGAATTAGATCAGCGTCCCCAAAAGTGATGGCTTCTTGTAGGGCAGCATCACGCTCACCTATCACCCTGCCAATATCAGCCCAATCTTGTCTAGAGGCAGCGTCCTCTCGATCTCTATCTATAGAGATAACCCGCACCTAGGCCCATGCCTAATCTCTCTATATAATATAGTCCTCTGACTATGCCTATCCATGGTCCCTCTAAGCAACAACCATCTGCACCTGAGTCTAATACTAGTGTAAAAGGCTCAATATCTAAGCCCCATGTGCGGCCATCTCATGGATCTGACTCTGCCATAGGATACTATCACTACCTTGAGTGGCCTATGTACTGGACTAATCTCTCTCCACAGTCAAAATCTACACCTAATCATTTGCCTAATCTCACTTTTCTCTAAGGCCCTGTACATGTGCCCTAGCTGTATCTCTCTCTCCAACTACCTATAACTACACAGCAATCACTGCCTGTAACTGCTGTTTAAGAGCAGCCAACTATCTACCATCACCACCACCCTCTGGAGCATGAGGTGGCAGGCCTTGCTTTGGAATTACCTGCTGGAGATGGGTGTATATCCCCACTGGAATGCCTATTGGGGGCAACTCTAGGTCAACTACCCTAAACACCTGTCTAGGCCTAGGCCTGGGGCCCTGTCCATGTGCCTGCTATGATGTTAAACCCTGTCCTCCGTCCTTAACATACCGGCATGATTTGGCCCACCATCATCATCTTCGTCATCATCACTATCGTCACCACCAATAACTCCACCCTCACTACTGCTAGGAGCCCCCACTAGAGGGGTTCCCATGCAGACATTATACACCACTCTGGAAACACTCGAATGACACAAAAGCACACTATGATACCATGGCCCATACTTAGGTGTAGATGGGTCAGAAAATTGAAAAAGGAAAAAACCTTTGGTCATGTTCTGTAAACTTTCAATCTGGATACCGTGAGCAGCCCAGGATGAGTTAACCCATGATTTTAACATCCTTTCAAATGGGATGCGGCCCAAAAAATATCTAATAAGGTAGAACTATTCTAACCATTGGCACACAACATTAAATTCAAGAATAAGTAAAATAGCATCAGCAAGAGAACCATTACCTCGTGAAATACCTTTAGAATGAACTTCTAGGGGAGTTTCTGTGCCAGCACCATTGTTTGAATCTCCACATGCTCCAACCATGGGAACAATCTAACTATTTTTGGATGGAGTTAAAAAGACATTTCATTTAATGCCACTATCAAGTAAAATCACCTAACCATCTTCAAGAACATATTATTGAAATCTATTTGGTGGATAAACCTTTCCAAAGTCAAGTTTCTTGATAAAAATATTTTCAATCGTCGTGATATTCTAAATAATTTATTCTTTTATCTTTCTTGATATATATTTACTAATGGTTGCTCCTAAAGGAGAAATTCTACGCCGATGGTGTGGACCTGCATAAGCCACTCACTTATCATTCTGATAAACTCTAGATGTGATGTTGTAATTATGAAAAAATAGCGAATAGATACATATTTTGTTCTCAATGCAATCTTTTGGAAAATATTTTATTTTTTTAATTAACATATTAGTATATTACATGTCCTATTTGTCTTTCATGTCTCCTGTAGTTAGTTTCATAAATGATATGAAGCTGAGGTTTTGAGTGCCCTTCATTCTTCCGTAAATATATGTATTACTGTATATAAAAACCATCTTACGTCAATCTGTCAAACGACAATAGCTTTTTTAGCATTACAGTAAATACCAATCCTGGTTTCATTTAAGTTTGCCATGAATTTTGGTTTAAGGACAAGATAAATTCATCCAAAGTAAATAAGAATTTGATTAACGGATCAAGGGGAATGATTTTTAAAGCAGGGCACCCATGAGGCACATTTTTAGGCCTCTTGTTCCTCATGTCCAAGAGAACCTGGCATGGTTTTGCTACATGTATAAGACCTGGTTTTTAAAGCCAACACAAATATCAATATTACTTAACAGGGTATTGATACTGTGATCTATATAGGAAAGGAATTTTCTTTATTCTGTCTAATGATTCAATGCTTCCCCAGCATCAGAGTATATTTCAAGTTAGAGTCCCTTAGAGTGAACATAATCCGCAAAATCTTTAATGCCAGAAGAAAATGTAGAAGTTGTAGCAACCAAATTACCCTACCAAGTGCCAACATATAAGAAGGTTGTTAGTCCATCTGAAAATTGGCTTTCATTATCAATGAAATTATGAAACATCGATATATAGAAGCTTCTAAAATGAATTGGTCAACATATCTTGAACATTGGTATCTAATATAACAAATTGAAAAAGCGTACAGATTTGTTTCTTGGATTTATAATTAATTTATTAACAGTAATACCTGAGCAACTCTGTTTTGATCACCCCAAAAATCATCTGGTAGTTCATGGACAAAAATAGTTTACCATCAATATTAGCTATTGGATTGACAGGAGATTCATAGTCTTTATGGCTAGAATTTTTTAAAAATAACCTATTGATGGTATGCAATAAATCTTATCATCTTACCTATATTTACATATTCATATCCAACCTTGGATAATCCAGTGGAAAATGGGTAAATGTTAAAATATTTATTCCAAATGTCGCCCCATAAAATTATTAAAATCATAAGTATGGATAATACAATGTGACTAATCAACCATACTCCTATTTTCTACAAGTTCTAAATTCACATGTAACGTAAACTAACTATGAACACATGCTAATCCTATACACAAGATGAACATCAATGCAAAGCATATACCCTGAAGGCTTTCCTTCTCTTCTAATAAATAAGAAGAAATATTTGTAGGTTACCTGTTCCGCGAACTATACTTTCATTAACTGAACAAGCAACATGATTCCAACCGATCCATCAGAATGCAGGAAACAATCACACAATATATATATTAATATGGATACAAGGGAGTCAATTAGTTTTCTCAATCTCAAATAGTCAAAGAGTTAAATCACTTGACTAGAAACCCTAGGCACCTGTAGAAGCTTATTGTTCCTTCACAAATCTGTAGCCTTCGAACCTATGACTTCTTGTAGTATGCAGAAGTTTTCTTTTCAAACTGATATCAAACCTTTGTGGACCAAACTGAAGATGAACATCATTCAATGCTTCATAAGTACATTTATGAGTTCCTTTAAACAACTAAGAATACGCTGCCTCTAAATATTTTGACTGACATGTAGCTTCTCTTTTGCACGCGATGGTTCTAAAACTTTCTCACCCTCAATCCTTTGAACAATATCAACATTTGCTTCTTTTCACTGATATACCAAGCTTACTGTCATAGACCCTCAAAAGAAAACAGTGAACCTTGACTTCAAATTATTGACGTTCCTCACTCCTCAATCATGCCTTACTTGGCAGTCATGTAGTCCTCGTATTACCTTCGTACATTGTAGAGTTGAAGCTACACCTACATGGACCTAAAAAACCTTGAAGAAGCTCTTTCTAATTCGGTGAAGTTAAAATTGTCTCTAGTGGAGACAGTCTTGAAAGACAAGAGGGTCATTGTTGTGGACGAATCCATTATAATGGGCACTACCAGTTCAAAAATAGTGAGAATGATTAGAGACACAGGGTAAAAAGAGGTACACATGAAAATAGTCTATCCTCCCATAATTGGGTCATGTTATTATGGAGTGAACACCCCTAGGAAAGAGGAATTGATATCCCACAGACTGAGTGTCCAGGATAATGGGAGGTTTATTGGTGCAGATTCTCTGGTTTTCATGCCACTTCACAGGCTGAGAGGGATGTTGGGAGACGATGCTCCTTCATTTTGTGATGCATTCTTTTCACACGCCTATCATGTTCTGCCTCTTGATGTCCTATAGGAAGAGGAGGGTAAATACATAGAGGAAATCATGCTTAAGGAGCCTTTTGGTGTTTCATAACAATTGAGATCAAACAAGCAATTTTGGGTATGCTTGGAATTTTTACCCAAACCAATTTTGAAGCTCTGTTTTGTATAAATTGTTTCCAGGTAGTCTAATTTGGTATTTCCCTTTTTCTTTTCCTTCAAAATACAGGATCGCATATTTCCTAACTTGAATTCTAGATTGATTTTTTTTCCCTAAAAAACCATGGGAAGACTAAGTTTTAGGTGATTCGCATTCATGATTTGTCTTGTTGAATTTTACTGCATGTTTGTGTTGAGACTGTCAGAAAATTTGATTGTATAGTCTTTTTTATGTTTGCAAGCTCTAAACCTATTCGTTTGCTTTAAGTGGTCCTACCTAGATAAATGGCCCTCCATAAACAATTTTATAAGTGTATGATACTTGTATCATTTTTATGGTTGACGGACAATATAATCTTGTGCTTATTTGGACTTCAACCTCATGGCTGGAAACATCCAACCAATACTCCATTTGCATGCATGTTTCATAATTGACCTTTCTAAAGCATTCACGAAATGGCCCTCTCCCATTATAGTCATTTCCCAACATTAGTAGTAACAATATTATTTTGTTCATTTGACAAAGTTTGAGTAACAAATTATTAGCCCATAGGTTCACTTCTTGTCAATTCTATTGATTGATATTATATGCTACTTATTCACACAAACGTTATCTTTCTCCTTGGTATTGCTAGCTGACTAACCGTTCTTCTGATCCAAGCCAATATTCATACAAGGAAAGTTGATTAAAATAGTTTGTAATAATTGACATGATTTATAGTCTTTCTAATATCCATGTGGATAACTATCTATTGATATCTTAGCACCATCCCTTCAATAGAAAAATGTAGGTTCACTTAGCACCAATAGCTCGCCACCTGCCTACCGCACTAATCAGCCTTTGGATATGGCTTCCCTTTGCCAATTTTTCTGATCAGTTTCTCTTCGCCATTCTGTACCGAGGCTTAGCCTTTGCAGATTTGTGCCACATCTGCACCACATATCACATATGCATCAGCAGTTGCATAAAATAAGCATACCTGGTAATTTGGTCAAGCGGTCTTATTCCTAAATGCTTAATCACAACTGAGCTAAACACAGAGTTGCCCGTTGAACATGGTTATCTCACATGCAATTGAAGAGATGTGTTTTGCGTTTACAAGCTGGAAAGGTTGTCTTTGTATTAGCTAGCAAAAGCCAGGTAATGCCTGCCCATTTTACAAAAGAAGTAGGGAGTCACTCTCACCTTTTCTATTTTGGATAAGGTGAATAAATTCCCAACATCACATGCATAATCATTGCATTCTATTAGAGACATCACCAACATCACAAAAGATATACGACCATCAATCTTTGCATTCTACTTTTTCCATATTCATTTCATATTTCTGCTCCCTCTGGATGGTTATAGATAGATAGTTTTTTCCTATCACTGGGTATCAAAGTAGCTTTACATTGTCAAACTTGGTGAGGCTGTTAGCCGGTATACAATCAGTTCATGTTCATATACTTCAACAAGAACATAAAAAATCAAATGATTCAACACCTTGCAGCAGGGAAAGAAAATGAAATCAGCTATGTATAAAACAATTTTGGGATTAGAAAGATGGTGCAAGAAGTATTATTTTCATGATGTATATGAAAAAAATGTACAAAAAAAATACAACCTGAAGGTTCATAAACTAAGATTCATAGGAATCGAGATAGTATTTGCAAATATGTTGTTTTTATTGATAAAAATCAGATATTACATCTAAAATTGACATTGAGTCAATATGAATTCAATTGGGGTGATTGAATGTATTAGAAGAATGCTTGCTTTTGGGGGTAATGAACAACTTTAGCTGTCAACAAAGAAGAGTTGCTTGTTTATAATTTATACCTGAAGAATGAAAACGTTGGAAATTCTCCAAAAGATTATAAAGTTTTTAGACTGTATAAAAGATAGAAGAACAGCTTAAACAAAAACCCAACAGATGGTGCCTAAAGTGTTCTCACCGAACAATCCATTGAAGAAAAATGTCTGTTAAAATTTTGGCCTGTTTTTTGATGTCAAAACTCATGATACAAAAGATTCCCTGTTCAACTCAAAGGACAATTCTCAAGAAGAGAAGCATTTTTTTTTGGAATAGGTATTACCAACAAGTACTGGGTACAAATATCATAGAAAATATAGGATTATGTGGATCCACCAATAAAGACTGCGTGCTTGTACCTAAAAAAACGAGTAGGGTTTAAATTTGTTGTCCGCCTATATCTTTTTGTCCATTTTTAATGTAACATATGGTTATATTGTTTTAACCTTCCGTGGAAGTGAACCAATAAAGAGTTCAACCAATATGGATTTATCCCATCCTTGTTAATCTGGGGTACGAGATGGCATTTGGTAGATAAAACCATATGTAATTAATGTGATTTTGCTAGTGCCAAGAATCAATAAAAAATGATGTTAGTATTTCAGTTACAAAAAAACTCCAATAGGCAAACAATGACATTTTGAGTCATTTTAATGGCTGACATACATGAAATAGAATGCATAAAGTCTCGACAAACTGTGAATCCGAGTGATACTACAGCACAAAAGTTACACAGGAAATTAAAAAACCGCTTTGAGGGAGATAATGACCGATGCGAAGAAAAACCTGTGCTGGACTTGTTGGGGCACTGCACAGGAATGTTCAAAGGAGGGACTGCAGAAGAAAGTCGATAGTAGACAAAGAAGAACAATATAGACCAATTAAAAAAACAGGGAAACCACAAATTCCCAGGATATGAACAGGCCTAACAGAAACAGATAGATGTGGGAAGAGCTACATCTAAGACGAGCACCGTGAGAACAGAGCATGACACGCATGCACACACAGATAGGCAGCTGGATGAGGATCAAACGTTGGAAGAAAGAGTAGGATGCCAAGGAGTTTAACCTGCACACCATCGTCGTAAAGATCTAACTCAATAGTAGCCACGCCTCCGGCGTAATAATTAAGTGAATTTTCTTGTAACTCCCGTCTACATCGTCATCCTAAAATATTAATGAATGGAATGAATTTAAAATGGGATTGGATTGGCAATAATATTTCTACTTAAAATAATTGAAATTATGTCTATTTGTTTCTTCTTCACACATATCCATCTAGGAATATTGATCAATAAGCATTTGATGCTTATCTTATTGATCTTATAGTGAGGGAAAAGGTTGGCCTATGTTTCATTGTATAGATTTGTTGCAGGCATCGGGAGAAACTCCGACTTGTAAACTTAAAATTCATTATTTTAATGGGAAAAGTAATGAATTAATTATTTAATAATTTTATGGTTTGTACATACCCATATATAAGGTAAGGGTTTCTTAATGACAGAAAAAAATCCAAAAAACATAGGGGAATGATGAAGAACATGGCATAGAATTTGATGTGCATACATTCCAATATATCATGCATAATGTATTAATACAAATGTGGGTAATTTATGCAAAAGCGTGTTTTGAAAGCTATAATGATAGGAAATCGGTTTGCAGTTCTGAGCCAATCCATTGAATCATAGGAGCAAGATAATAAAATAATAAAGATAAAAATTGTAACATTATTAAAATATATTATACTAGGAACATCTTTGAAACCAAGATTTTTTACAAGGTTAAAATTTGGGATTGGAATGGGATAAAGAAAGGAATTTATTATTTACTTTTGTTATGGTTTGTTATTGCCATTTAATTAGTGTTTATTGCATTTCATACCTAAATTAAAATAGTTAAGTATTTCTAGTAATTGATATTAATTCTATGAGTAACTTTGTGTTCTAATAGTAATCAATTTGCTAGTGCATATGTTGAAGATTCCCAAAAACAAAACCCTTACCCAATGTACCATGACAATAAGGGAGTGAATTCTTCATTAAGCATGGTTTGAGAAACATGGAGTCTTGTATTATGTATGCATTGAATGGGGATTATGGACACTCGTAGAGTTATGATGTGGAGATTAACAAACTATTTACAATATTAGAAACATATCTTATTATCTCTTTTAAATATAATATTACTATGTCACCATTCAAGAATATTAATAATTTAATATTATCCTGCTAGAATGCCTCTCAATAGAACAAATGAAGAATATTAAATAACAAAGAGAACAAATGAAGAATACTATGTCACCATTCAAGAATGGGATGAATTTATAATTTATTTTACCAATATAAAGACGAAGGGACAAATATTTTTGAAACGTTTAGGCCTTGCAAGAAATGATTTTAAGGAAAAAATGTGTTTTTCATAATTGATCTAAGTATCTATTCCTACAATTCCTTAACATATGCTCATTAATCCTAAAAAATTAACTATATGTTATATGCATTATTCTCAAAATAGTATCATGAAATTGGTATTCTCAACAAAGTAATAAATACAACTTACTAATTTACAAATATTATAGAGACTAGAATTTATCTAATTTAGAGGCATTTAAATTATTATCTAAAGGTTGTATAAAAAAATATGAAAATTACTAACATTGCAATTATCAATTTAGATCCTTTTAAAAACTCAACAAATATTGTGTAAAATCATATATTATTAAATTTTTTTTAAAAAATAACACTTTCATATATATAAACAAGAGATATATAACGTTAATCATATAAAAATCAAGTCAAGAAAATCACACCCTAGAATCCCAGTCAAATTGAGACAAGATGGAGAGATGAAAAGATTCAGTCGTGGGAGTTGGCCCTGTTGAGGGGCATTCTAGCCGGCACCACAAAAGTCACCAAGCCAACCAAAGAACCCACCACGCTCAGGGGAAGGTGGGCAAGAGTGAGGAGACCACCGACGGAAAGGTCAGAAGCTCCACCAGCTCCAAGATAAATTTCTATGAAACCCCTGGGCCAAAGGAGGAGGATGATAGTGGTGCAGATGAGGAAGTGAGTGGCGACGATAATGAGCATCCGGAGGCACGCAAATGACCACACATGGGGTGGAGACTCAGTGATCAAGCAAGTGTTGGAGGTGCTCGACCTCCAACCAAAATTTCTCGGCCTAGTTCTGAATCTGGAGAAACTCAGTGGAAATAATAGCCAATTTATTAGTAACAGAAAAAATTATTTCCATAGGACCATTATTTCGGTCTTTCCAGAGATGAAAAACATATTAGTTCTAAAGATGTGCCAATTTTTTTTTTAAATGGACTTGGTAATAACGATGAGTTCCCCAAGAGAACCATTTTCTAGGTGAATAATTCTTGAGAGAAGGGATGAAACCGTTGGAACATAATGATTAAGTGGTCTCGCCAACCCTTAATGTATATGGGTTCATCACTAATATATAGGTTAATATTTAATAATATGAAATATTTATATTTCTATTATTAAATATGCTAACCTAGGTATATATTGTCAGTTAAATATTTAATATCATGAAATAATTATATTTCTAATATTAAATATTATAAACCTAGGTATATGTGTCAACCGATAAGGTTGAAAAGGTGGGTCAAGAGACATACTCGATCACCTAATATAAAAAGGACTTTAGGTCCTCATTTGTTATGTTTGAATGAAATATCAAAGGTGAATATTATTTTACCCTTGTGATTAGGGTTGAAAGGAGGAGGTGAAAGTTACTGAATGTAAATTTGGTTTTTGGAAAGTAAAAGATTATTTCACTGTGGTTTTTACCCTATTTGGGGTTTTCCACTATAAACATTATGTCATTGTGTTCTTACTTTGAGTATGTGTTACTTAATTAATATGTTATGTAATTTTATTTATTACATTGCACAATGTTTAACATTTAATATTTTATGGTTTATGTTAATATTTAAATGCATTGGTTGATTAAATTAATAATAATTATAATCCTCTAAATTCTAACAAAATAGGGTTTGAATCCATTTTCATGCCAGCTGGGCCCGAAGAAAAAACCAAAAAATTGCTTGATAGACTCCAATTGATGAAAAACTGAGCAAGTGGGGTTGAGACCCATATGCTTGAGTTGATCCCTAGCTAGAAACCTTGCGTGTATAATGCACCACACAAAATGAGATTTTTGGGTTTGACAAGAAAGCTCCACACCCTTTAAAATCAATGATTTCAAATAGAATCCTAGGAGGTAATATTCCAATGACGATTAAGTGTGTTAGTGGGAACCGATTGCAAAGCCATTAAGGAGTACACCAAGTGAGGTTTGTAATGGTGAAAAGGCATAGTAGTGGGATAATTCGAGTATCTCCACTATGGGACACCAGAGGTTAAGACAATATTATGCACATATTCTTCAAGTATGGAAGAAATAATTTTTCTAATTGGTTCCACATCTTGATGTTGAAGCTTAAACATAGTAGCTAGTGCACCCCCGGAAAGCCATGATCTTGATTTTCTGCAAAATAAATCACCCACCACCTTGATCCCTTTCTTGAAAAATTAAATATCTTTATCCCAAGGAGCCAACACGAGAGGATCTTCATTTTATTTTGAAACAATTATTTATATAGGATGAAAAATTCCATAACTTCTTCATAATGTGCATAACAAATTTTAGATGGAGAGAAAAAGTGTTAACGTCATATTTTTCGTCTCTTTTGTATTTTTTGAAGTGTTTATTTTCATTGGTAATAATTGAAAATGGGATATTGTTTTGTTCATTTTTTTTATTTAGGATGGGGGTAATTGCCTCAATTTTATTTTTAGGATTATTAGTTATCCCCAATATATTACACTGCAAAGCATGGAAGAAGTAATTTTAACATTTCAACAACTAAAACAAGTGCATGTTTGCATTTCAAAAATAGTGATTGTTAACACTATTTCAGTATATAGGCCTATGTTTAGGTCTTCTTTACAAAAAAACATTTAAGCTTTGAAAAAAATGATTATTTTTCCGATAAAAGAATTTGATGGATCACTTCTAGTGATTTGTTAATTTTCTAGAGAATCTTCCAAAATCAATTATAGAACCCAAAAGTATTCTATTGAAAATATCAAATTCTTAAACGAGTATAAGTGACAGATAAAGTATGTTATGGTTTAACATGAAGAGTAATCTTCAAAGGGGTTAAAAGGTGGACTGAGAACCTATATTTGCAACTGGTTCAAAATCAAATTGTAGGCTTGGAAAGAATAATTAATAACTTATTATTTGTATTTGCAAGGTAATACCATAACAAGATTAGTTAAGATCAATGGCTAAATGAGCTTTACATATTTTAACATTAATTTACATTTGAAAAAATATATTGTTTAAATTCTTTTTATGAATTGACCGATATTTTGAAATAATTTAAATACCTCAATATTTATTTAAATAATTTTTAGGTTGGACATGATTTATCGTGGTGATTCATTTTCATTAAATTAATTTCATGCTAACACTTCATATTTTATTAACAAAAAGTACATGGATATTTTTTTTAAATGATAAGTTTCATCCAAGGAAGCTTATACTATAATTGATTAACTACTTTTTTACTAAATATTATATATATATATATATATATTAAAAATGTACTTACTAAAAATTATGTTTTCTATAATTGAAATAAATTATTAATTCACATTTTATTGAGGTTCACTACACCACTTGGTGCAAGTGCAAGTGATATTTAACTATGGACGACTCTTGGTTTTGATGAAAAGTGGCAGAAAGAACTATGTAATACACATATTACATGATTTTTGTACATGTAGGTTTGGGGCTTATGATAGAAGCAACCAATATGTCGAAATGGGCATATTCATTCACAACTACACACACAGTGGCAAATCTCAATAGAATTCTTGGAAATTATTTAATGCACATTTTTCTCAAACACATTATTCAAATTCTTACCTTCATTCAAATATAAAGAAACCATAGTACTAGCTTAATGTGGAAGTATGGTGTAGACTAATTATTAGAGTTTTCATCATCCATTTTTGGTAGTACGGATACATTTTTCTTTCATGAAAAAAATGAATATCATCATAATTTTATCGCCATATGTTGGAAAAGTACCATACACTTTTTTTTTTGGCATGGATACATATTAGCTATCTAATTTATAAAAAAATCGAGGTGGTAAAAAATGTATTACTCATGCTTAAAATTTCATAATTTGCATTTTCCACAAAAATATACTCTTGTTTTCGTGGAAATTATTTATTTCCTATATTTTCCTAAAATGATATTACCATAATGCAAACACAACTCTGATAAAAATGTAAAAATAAATCTATAGACAATTTATATGATTATATCTAAGGATGATGGTGTTATCATTAAGTTCAAGTCATCTTGCTCAATGTCAAACTTGGCTAGACACTAAGGATAAAAGAGTTCATATGTGGCAACTTCAAATCTCATACATGTAGAGAACCTTATGTAGATACCAATATAAAAGTATCAAAACATATGAACATTTGTAATCCATTATTTTAATATTAACCTTATATTACATTGGTAAAATTGAAATTATTTTTTTTCCTTTTTAAATTTATTTTTTATTTCTTGCTAGCTCATCATTGCATCATATAACTTGGGTGAGGGAGCTTAGCATATTGATATGTGTAAATAATAACAACTCATCTAAATTTATTTTTTATTTCTCGCTAACCTATCATTGCATCATAGATATTGAGTGAGGGAACTTAGGGTATTGTTGTGAGTAAACCTTACCAATACATATTTATTATTTTAAAAATCACCACAAATGATAAAGAATACTACTTTACAGGCTATTAGAAAATGAGAATTGTACCTCGCATTATTTTACAGGTTCACTTATGTTGTGCACATTGGATAATAATTTTGTATTGTTTATACTTAAAATAGCTCATTGAATATCAACTATGGTGAATTCAAACATTGAATGATGGTGTAAAAGGTGATGCCTAACCATCCACAAAGGTACAAATGCTAGGAGATACCAAAAAAGGATGAGTTCATGATTGTGCCTCATGTGAATTTGGCGGAATGGATACCCCTTAGTCTTTGACACAAATCCAAAGAAGCATTATCTGTTCTTAACCCATAAAAAGATAATAATTTCAATCAAAATAATAATAATAAGTAATTCATAGAAGGTATGAATTTTTAGTAGTTGAAAATTCGAACTACCTATATCACATCATGTTCCCCTTCTCATTGGTAATAATTGGTAATCCTTTTATATATTGAAGTGTTTGTTTTCATTGCTAATAATTTAAAATAGTTTATTGTTCTGTTCATTTTTTATTGAGGATGGGGGTAGTGCCTCAATTTTATTCTTAAGATTATTAGTTATCGCCATTATTTTACACTACAAAGCATGGAAGCAATGATTTTACCATTTCATTATGGTAAGTGCATGGAAATGGAGGGGTCAAAAGGGGGTCTTAAGTGGAAATTTTTTTCTAAAAATCAAAAAATTCAACTTGTACAAGTTATTTGAGATAGTTACACTCAAAATTTGAAGATATTATAAGAACATGAATTGTAGCATTTCGAGTCTAGTTTTTAAACTACTAATGTTTTTTTTAAATGGTTGAGTGTAAGTGGGTTAAAGACCTAAAATTTCAACAAGTTCTCCTATTTTTTTTAAAGAACATAGTCGAGAGTTGATCAAACCGCACCCCCCCCCCCCCCTTAGCACTATTTAGTATTTGTGAAAACCCTTTGGTTAAAAGATAGATATGAGCATCTAGTTTGGGATAGATTTTTTAGTGAGTACTTATTGTTTTATGATTTGTCAAGTAAAAAGATTTTAAAACTTAAAAAATAACAGATACCCGACTGTGCCCCCCCTAACTGCCTCAAAAATATTGAAAATTAGAATTTTTTTAAATATGTATAAAATTAGTCGTAGTTTGGGACTATATATTTTTTTTTCAAGTTCGACAAGCGAAACAAAAGATACATGAAAAAAGATAAGTGTTGACAATCACTAAAAATAGAGGTGTAAAAGACATAATTTGAAATAAATATAAATGGAAACCTTACAATAGTGAAAAAATATAAAAATTATATATTTAGAAAGAGGATAATTTTCTTGACGTTGTAGGCATATTTTTATGAAATATTGCAATCATTTTTGTAGGATTTATCATGGTGAATGGTGCATTTTACATTTTTGTGAAAAAAATGCACATTGCTATGTTGTAACAAGCCCAAGGCTCGGGTTTGGGAAACCAAAGAAATCCCAAGCCTAGAAAATCTTGGTTCGTGTGAATAATTAAAGGAACATGTACATGTTATAACATGTATGTGTTCCTTAGTGTATGTGAAATATATGTGTTTGTGGCATCGTTCTATTAATAAAAATAAATGTTTAAGTATAATATAATAAAATTTATTATACTTAAAATTTGTTTTAGTAAATATAATAAATTAGGTTTTCTTTGCACCTTGTGGAACTAGTCTCACAACTCCATTAGTCACATTTCAAGAGGTAGTCTTCAATAATCTAATCTGGTCAGTACATATGTATTTTTCAGGATTTCAACATTTAACTTAAAGATTTTAGGGTTTAAACTCTATAATCAATGTCTCTTTTGGGAAAGAATATAGTCATTGTTTAGTTTTTAGGGCCTTTTGGATTGTTTACTCTACATTTGTAGGAGTGTTATATGTGTCAAAATTAAATTTTACAAACCTCACAACTCTCAAAGGAAACAACAATTGCTCAAATATATGGACTCATGAAATGTCTTATAATACATAAAAAATCAAAACACATGTACATGTTTTTATTAATTTGAGAATCTTTGACGACATGTACAAATACTACTCCCATTATTGGGACTTTTACAAAAATCAACAAAAAATCCTAAAGCTATTACAATGGTGTTTCTTCATGACCCTTGAAATTTTTCACTTGATCTGTGTGACTCAGCTTGTATCTCTACTTCTTGTCACTCTAGCCCCTCAAATGGTAGACTTGAATCACTTCATGCACACATTGTTTTTGCACTTTTGTAATCAATGTGCATTATATAATTCAACCATTTCACAATGCATTCTTGAAATCCCTATAAAATTGTCACCATCAATCAAATTTTGTGTTGCACAAGTTCCTTTCTCTATTATCCTTCTCACCATCCTTGTGTGTTCCCATTTACTTAGCTAATATAGTAAAACTTATATAAGAAATTCAATTCCCTCATGATACTCATGCATCACAAATTGTATAGATTCAATTTTAATCAAATTGACTGATTGATTCATGCCTATCTTTTTTAATTAGTCATAGATGAAGTAAAAAATATTGAATCATACAGTTCAAATAATTTTCATATGGCTCAATTTAATCAATATTTATTCTCTTATTGAACCAATCAACTACTTATGTAATGAATGATATAATTTCGAGGTATATGATCTATAAACCTCAGCTTTGGAAATCTATAAGATCACACACTTTACTATTCTACTTTCAAATTATGGAAAATGATTGTCTATTTAATTAAGGGTGAGACAACAAAAGAACATAATTACAACACCAAATTTATCCTGGAAACCCCCAAGTTGAAGTAAAACCAACTGGGGAGGGTAATTTCTTTTTCTTCCCGAATGTTTTTGGCCAATTGTTTAAAAATACAGATTACAACAAGAGGAAAGAAGATAAACACTGTAACACCTCCTTTCTTTACTTGGCTTCTCTATTTATACAATGTGCTTTTACAAAAATCACTTCCATCTTCAATGGTTTCTTTTTTCACACTGTTTGCATATAACTCTACTTGTCTTTCAATGATCGATTATTTTTTTATGCTCCTCCTTAAATAGGCTTCTTCTCATGTCCTCCTATGCACTGGAGAATGGAAAGCATCCTCCAAGGAAGATAAACAGATGATACGTTTGAATTCTGCATCTGTTCATGGCTATGTTTTTATTTTTTTTCCATAAGTGACAGGATTGATGGTGTCTGCAAACCGGCACTTACACAACCACCATGACAGTTACACAAAATACATTCTATGCAGGTGCAATTATGCAAACTCCATTCTATGCAGGGGTAGTTACGCAACCTCTTCTCTTCCCAGAGGGGTAGTTTTGTAACTTTACAGACAAATTCTCTTTTCCTATCTTTTTCTTTTGGTTCTGGATGATTCTGATGAAGTAGTGTCTTTTCTGGATCCCTATGGATCACACCTCCCCTGCTTAGGAGGATTTTGGTCCCATAAAATCTTAGTGGGGAAGTAGATGAGGAAACTATTCCCTCACTTGGTCCTTTAACTACACCAGGTTTGCCTTGTAGTATTCCCTTTTAGTCCAAACTGCCAAGATTCCTGTGGACCTCTCCTTGTCTATCTGACCTTTTGCTGCAACACTACGTCCTCTAACTCACCTCAAGAGTGAAAGATGTAATCTTCTATGGAAGGTAGTAACTTAAATCCTTCTTCTTCGTCAAGTATGTATGGTTGATAAGGGTGTAAGTTATCACAATTTACTACTAAGTACATCCACATGAAGTGTGGAAGGTCAAGTTTGAAAGCGTTTTCTCCAACCTGCTCAAGTATGGTGAAGGTTTCATACCGTAGTGGTTTGAGTTTTCTATCTTGACCTTGAATTCTCTCCTTATTTAAGTAAATCCAAAATCTATCTCCAACATGAAGCTTGTGTTCTCTTCAATGTTGACCATTCCTAGCTTTGTACTTGACCTCAAATTTCTCCAATTATTCTTTCACCTTGAGATGGATTTTTCAGATCTTCTCAACAAATTTTGTTCTTCTGGCCACCTCTGAATCATGTATCTCTTCTTCCTCCTGATTCCCAATTGCTATGTCCAATGGATTACTCTGTAGATATCCCAAGAATACTTCAAATGGTGACTATAAAGTGGATGTGTGTACTTCCCAGCTATAGGAAATGTTGAATGTAGGCTAAGGACTCATCCCAAGTTTGTGAATGTTTACTCTTACACCCTCTGATCAGTTGCACCAAAGTAATGTTCACTACTTCCATCTACCCATCTTTCTACGCATGGAAGGTCATGCTTATATGTAGCTTGGTGTACATCTTGTTCCACAATGTAGTCCAAAAATTCACCAAGAACCTTAAATTTCTGTCAGAAACAATAGAATTTGGTAAGACAAAATACTCCCATACATTAGCAGATAAAGGTTCAGCTACCTCATATGCTTTTATGTTCTTTTTATGTGCCATAAGAACACACATTTTTCTAAATCTATCAACAATAACATATAGATAGTCATGGCCATGTTTATACATCGGTAATCCTCCTACAAAATCCATAGAAATGTCCCCCTAAGGACGAGTAGGGACCGATAAAGGCATATACAAACCTTCCTTCATGATCTTAGGCTTGCTTGTACAACAAAGTTTACATCCTTTGATGAATTTTGATACTTATTCTTGCATAGTGGGCCAACACACATACCTTTGCAAGTGGATCATGGTTTTTCCAACATTAAAATGACCAACTACTTTCGAAGTATGTGCTTCCCTCATTAATAAAATTCTCTCCTCCTTTGGCACACAGAGCATCCCCCATCGGTAGAGCAACCCATCTTTGAGATAACAGACTTCAATCCCCATCTTTTCAGCCCCTTTAGATTGTAACTATTGATATGTCATCCCAAAGTCTTTATCTTGAGTGTATGCCTCTCTGTAAGCTTCCTTCATGAAGGGCTAAAAATGAGAAATAGTGACCAAATTTGATATTTTCTCCTATGTGAGTGGCCTAGACAACATGTCCACCACCATATTTGTGCCGCATTTCTTATACTTGATCACTAAATGGAACTGCTAAAGGAATCTCATCCATTTGTAGTGCCTTGCCTACTGCAATTTAGATTGTGCTTGCAAATATTGGAGAGGTTTGTGGTTAGTGTGTACAATAGTTTCTTTACCCAAAAAATAATGTTTCCATTTTTTAATTTCCTAAACTAGTGCATACATTTCCTTCTCATATATTGAATATCCTTTATCTGCTGACGTAAAATTTTTAGAATGATAGCACATGGGTTTACCTTGTTGAAGCAACACTACTCCCATAACATAATCATTGGCATATGTATATAATTCAAAAGGCTTATGAAAATTAGGAAGAAAAAGTACTAGCGGATGACTAATTTTATACTTTAACAATTTAAAATCCTGATCATGTTCCTTACCCTAGTCAAAACTCTTACTCTTTGCAGTCACTGTGTGTAGAGGTGCTACAATATCAAATAATTTCGGAATGAACTTCCTCATGTACTGTGCTGCTCCCACAAAACTTCTAGTATTTTTGGGTCATGTTGGTGTTGGCTAGTTAGTGATGGCTTCCACCTTCTTTTGGTCCACTTGTAACTCTCCTCCTCCAACTACATGCCCAAGATAGACAAGTGATTGTTTAGAAAATGCACACTTCTTCATATTACATAGAAGTTGTTTCTCCTTGAGAACTTGCATGACTTGTTGCAAATGTGTTAGATGTTCCTCCCATGTGGCACTAAAAATCAAAATATCATCCAAATATACAATGACACATGAATCTATGAATTCTCGCAATACATCATTCATCAGTCTCATAAATGTAACGGGTGCATTACATAAACCAAATGAAGTACTTACCATTCATACAAAATATGTTTGGTCTTGAAGGAATTATTCCATATGTCATCCTCCTTCATTCTGACTTGGTGATAGCCTGACTTGAAATCCAACTTTGTGAAGAATTTTGCATGTTGAAGCTGGTCCAAGAGATCATCTATGTGGGGGAGTGGATATATGTTCTTTATGGTAATCTTGTTCAAAGCGCGGTAGTCAATACACATTCTCCAAGACCCATCCTTCTTTGGAACAGTCACGATAGGATAACTGTGTGGTGAGGTGCTCAAACGTATTACCCCTTGGTCCATCAGCTCTTGGTGTTATTTCTTTACTTATGTACTCTCTAGCAAGGACTACCTATGAAATCTGATGTTTGGTAGAGGGGACTCTGGCAACAATTGAATCTCATGCTTTACCTCCCGTTTTCGTGGTAACCCGATGGGAGTTTGGAAAACTTCCAAAAAAGACTGAATAATACTATCCAAATCCTTCCTTCCCTTATTAGAAAAATATGAAACCTCTATCCTGTCTTGCTTATCCTTTAATAAAAGTAAACAAAACTAATTATGATTTTCATGAATAAGTCTTTTGGCTTGGTTAGCACTTACCATAACAATTTTTTTCTTACACTGGTGTGCATGGATGTTATAGTTGATTCCATCCTTGACCTATCTGTATCGGTTCTCCCTTCTCGTGAATATGGCATCCTTGATATACAACTAAGGACTCTTGAAAAGAACATCAAATGCATCAAGTGGAATTACACCAGCTTCCAATACATCTATATAATGGGAATTTATCCCAAACTTGAACTTACATCTTCTTGTTATATGTATCTCTACACCCTTCTTTACCCATCCCAAAGGATATGGATGTGGATGTTCATAAGTATCAAGACCAAGCTTTTTTACAACCACATCAGAAATCAAGTTAGACTGAGAATCACTATCAACCAAAGCATTTACCTTAGTTCTCTTGATTTGGATTTTGATCTAGATTAGTTTACCCATCTCTTCTTCTTCCTCTTGGTTGTTCATGTTGGTGGTCATGTGTCCAATAATCTTGTCTACATCAGAATCATCCTCTATTTCCACCTCCCCATCTGTCTTTAAAGTTTTCATTCATTTCTTTGAATCCTTGGTTTAGTTTTTTAGATGTGGCTCTATATGTAACTTCCAACATGTAGCGCATCTGTATGACCATTAATATCACAATTCTTAAAAAAATTCTTGGGATATTTACAATTATTCAAAGTAGTGACAATTTTTTTACCTTTCCCTTTCCATTTACCGTTGTTACTTGTTTGTCCCTGCTCTTTCTTTGCTTGATTTGTTGATTGTTTCAGCCTTGACTCTACTTCTCCTTGCTTCCTTTCTGTTGGTGTGTGTGACATGCCTAGTCATCATCCACATCACCTAGTGAGCCATCTCGCCTTGCGAGAGTCATAGGTATTAGGAAGACAAATAACAAGTGTCAGATTATGTCATAGAATCTGTCATTGTCATTTGCGTCAATGCGTCATAGGAGTTACATTCGTTATTTAGAACTGTAACTCGTCCTTTAGTGGCGTCATATTCGTTAGTCACGTCATATGTGTCAGTGGCGTCATTGAGGTTCTTTCCTTGTTTAGGCATGGGGGTTACACAACATCCCTATTTGTACTTCCTTTTTTCGATCTATGAGCATGATCATACATGCTTTCTTATTTGCATATTATTTCCATTGTTTGAATCTTGCTTATTGCGTTGGAACTACGACGTTACCATCGGAGTGCAACTTTGTTGTCATGCATTGTTTCAACATCGGTTCTCGCGTATCTGTCTTTCATGGTATCAGAACTGGTTTCGGTAAAACATGCACTCTTCATTTATCAGTTGCTTATTACTTTTGGTTTCTTCTTATTTCCTTGTGCAAGTTTTTTTTATTATTACTTTGGAATTTTGCTAATCTCTTTAACAGTTTGCTCTTAGAGTTTGTGCATTTTTGGGGGTTTTGTGCATGTGTGCAGGCTTGCATTTTTTTACCGCTAGATTTCGTTGTTTTTGGTAAACATCTTGGTGGAAAAACACTTTATTAGAGGTAGGCCATTTTTGGCTTTATCAGATTAATAAATAAAAGTGAAAATTTGATAGGAAATATGTGTGTTTTTGGACTATTTTCGACCTCTTCTGCTTGTTTGCATCTTAGTTCCCTACATTTTCTCCTTGCTTACTTTTGGATTGTTGTTGTTATCCTTGTTTGCATGTTATTCTGTTGCATGTGGGGTTTTTTGCCTTGAGCCTGCTCTAACTCAGTTGTATTGACCATTCTCATTGCATTGGTATCGGTCTTACCTTACCGTGTTTTTCATTGGGCTTTGTCCTATTTCCATTCAGCTCCCGAGCATGTTGTTCAAGCTTTCTTTGGGTTGTTTTGTTGTTTGTGCATTGCTTGGTTTGCATACATGCCTTTTTTCCTGGGTTGTGCCTTACCTCTGCTTGAGCTTTGTTCCTTGCTTGCTCAACTTTGCTTTGGGCCATTCACCCCTGTGCTAAATCCATTGCCTCGGCCTTACCTTTGCTGCCCTAGTTTTCTTTTTTTTCTTGCTCGTTTGGAGCCATTCTGCCCCTGTGCTGCTGGTTATCTTCTCCACATGGGCTCTCCTCCATGTCCCATGCTGTGAACCTACCCCTTCCTTTGACCTTGACCACCGTTCAAATCCCTTTCTTCCATTTTTTTCTCAAGTCGGATCTTATTAAAATGGGTTGCCTTTAAAATTCGTGATGTTTTAAATAATTAAGTGGGTTGGGTAAACTTTTTCAACGTGGGTAAAAAAAATGGTGGTTTTTTAAAATAAAGTAAAGTTTTAATTAAAGTGAACTTTAATTTTATATGAAGTTATTGAAAAACTCTACGTAGTTTTTTTAATAAGAGGCCATTTTTTTAAAGGTGATTTTTTAATTAGTTAGATTTAAACTAATTTTAGATCTAATTAAACTATTTAAAAGTACCTTTCACTAATTTAATTGGTTTTTAAGTAAAAAATTAAAAAAATAATTACTTTTTTAAGAACTTTATTATTTTAGGTATTTAATTTGTCTTAAGCTCTTAGATTAGTATAAATTTAAAATAGTCAATTATCTAATGTTATTATCGATTTTATCCTTTTATCTTTTAAAATTAAGTTAATTGGACATTTCCAAAAGGTCAATTTCTTAACGTTATTGGCTATTTATTTTCTCTGATCGTGCGTTGAAGTGTGTTGCAACATTTCTAGCCTTTTTTAACCTTCTAGGAACCTTCGCTACGTTCTGCAGGTCATCTAGACTCATTTCGAGTCATCTTGAGTATTGTAATAACCCTTGTTATTGCTTGCGAACTAGTGAATGCATCCACCACATTCTTGTGGCAAGGGGGTTTCTAAAGCGACGTGAGACATTGTTTCTCACACAGGACTCTTTCTCCCCCTTCCTTTTTTACTCGTTTCGTGCTTGCTTACGGTGTTTGTTCAATTTGCATGTGTCAAAACACATTGTGGTCTCCACTTGTGCATTATTACGCTAATTGCAAGTGAACGACCAAACATTTGACACTGCACGAATGCACCTAATTGTACAAACACACTAAAACTATAAAGTGCTAAACTCAAGGGTGTAATATTGTTCTAGGGTGGTTGTTTCCTATCTCTCTCCTTCCTTCTGCATTCTTAGGTTTTATCTCTTCATTATGGATATCTCTAAAGTACTGGTGCTCACACCTTTTAATTTCTTCGAATGGAAATCTAAAATTATATTGGTTTTGTGAAGTAAAGGGTTATACCGTGTCACCATGGGGTTAGAGACCGAACCTTATGATGAACCCGAAAGATCTAAATGGTTCAACCACTGTGATGAAGCCTTAGGTCTTCTTTGTATGTCCTTCTCTTCCGACTTGCTCTTCCACATCGAAACTTCCTTGACACCCGATGGAGCATGGACAAAACTCGACAAGATGTTTGGGAAACAAGATGACATGATAGTGCATGAGTTGGAGAATGAACTACTAGGGTTAAATTCTAGTGACTTTGAAAACATGTAGGCCTTCTTCTCAAAATATTTCCACACTAGGCTGCTTCTAAAGGAATGTAAAGTGGAGAAGAAAGACTCTCAATTGATCTTGTCGATTATTTCTAGGTTAGGTCCTGAATACTCTGTCTTCGTTTCAAATTTCCACACCACAAAATCCACCTTGGGTAGTGCCTAGAAAATGCCCTCATTTGATAGTTTTTCATCCCAACTCATTCAAGTGGGGACTCTAGAATCCAAGTCACATGCCCTTGTGGAAAATAAGGGAAAGAAAAATGAAAAGAAGAAAGAAATAAAGGACCAACCTAAGAAAGAAACCAATACCAACCAACCCCCAGCTAAGCCCAACACTAACACTTCAACTTTTGAGCCTAAAGTGAAGAAGGAAAAGTGTAAATGCTCCTATTGTAAGTATCCTGGCCATGACGAGCATCATTGTTTTTGGAAACAAATTGATATCTTAACTCAGTTTCTTAAGAATAATAAAATAAGTGTTCCTAAATCTATTAAACAAAATGCTCAAAGGGTGAGTCTTCTAAAGCAAAGGAGCCTAAAAATGAAAAGAAGAAAGGTAAGGCCCTCATAGCTAGATCAGCTCCATCATCAACTTGGATTATTGATTCCGGTGCCTCATACCACATGGCTTCTTTAGAGGTTGAATTCTCTAGCATTGAACCATGTGGCATGTCCCAAATCACGTTGGGTGATGACACTCATGTGTCGGTTTCTAGTAGTGGATTGGTAGAGATAGAAGGTGGAACATTTAACAAAGTGTTGAGTGTTCCCAATATCTCTACCAATCTCCTATCGGTTTACCAAATCACCCACCTTTGTGAAGGAATGCGACTGGAATTTTGTCCTTACTCGGTAATCATTCGTGAGCTTAACTCTGACTACACTGTGGCTGAGGGAAAGGCAGATCACCATTCATGGTTGTATACCTTGTCCCACTTGTCTTCTGATTTGATGCCCAATGCCTTACTCACTCATGCAAATGAGGTTAGCAAGCTATGGCATGAGCGTTTTGGGCATCTAAATTATCGTTACCTTGAACAATTGAGCCAAAACAAAATGGTCAATGGGTTACCCCGATTTAAGTTTTCTACAGGTCTTTATGAGGGTTGCAGCCTCAGAAAGCACCCTGAAAAAAAAATTGATAAGGGAAAATACTAGAGAGCTACTTGTCCCTTGGATCTTGTTCATAGTGATGTTTCTAGCCCCTTTCCATCTCCTTCTTTCACTAGAGTTTAATATATACTAACCTTCATTGATGAATTTTCACGTTGTACTTGGGTATATTTTATTAAGCTTACATCTAAAGTCTTTGAAAATTTTCAAAAATTTAAGGCTCTTGCTGAGAAAAAATCATTGTGGTCTATCAAGGTTCTTCAAACCGATAATGGAGGAAAGTATATGAGCAATAGGTTTGAGGATTTCTGCACTTATGAGGGGATTGCTTTGCAGCATACTGTTGCTTATAGCCCTTCCCAAAATGGAGTTGCAGGAAGAAAGAACCAAACTCTAAAGGAGATGACTACTTGTATCGTTCACTCGAAGTCCCTTCCTCCATAGTATTGAGCTGAAGCAGTGAATTGTCCTTGTTACCTTCAGAATCATGTTCCACATAAGGAAGTAAGAGGGATGACACCCTTTGAAGCCTGGTTTGGACACAAGCCTGATGTTGAGCACTTTTGAGTCTTCAGATCCAAGGCTATGGCTCGAATTTCCAAGAAGAAATGTAAGGCATTGGATCCACAATCCAAACCTTGTATCTTTTTTCGGGTATCCTGATAGCGTGAAGGGATATCGATTGTTGAACCCTATAACCCATGAGCTCTATATTGAGAGGAGTGTGAAGTTTGATGAGTCATCCTTGACTTTTACTTCCACTGAGGTTATTTTTCCCACTGATTTAGATTCTAACTCATCAGATGATGATTTTGTTGAGTGAATTCTTCCTCTCCCTGCTCCTCATAATCCTCACACTCATGAGTCTTCTGATTCTTATAGTAGTGATGATGAGGACTATGTCCCTTCTCACTCGAGTGAAGAATCTTTCGACTCTGAGCTTGAACCTTCGGGACCTCTTTGGGATAGGAAAAATTTACAGAGTGCTAGAGATTTAGTTGGATATCCTTCATATGAGAGACATACTCACTTGAGTTTCGTTGGACCCCACTCCTTCTTTGCCTCTGCTTTTGATCCACCGTCTTTGCAGGAAGCTTATGGGATTTTGCTATGGATGAGGAGTACCCCTCACTCATAAAGAATGACACTTTGGATCTTACCCCTCTTCTAAAAGGAGGAAAAATCATTTGCTGTAGGTGGATATATCGAACAAAGTATGGATCTAATGGAGAAGTTGAGAAGTATAAAGTGCAACTTGTAGCTAAGGGTTTCTCCCAGGTAGCTAGGGTTGATTACTCAGAAATATTTTCTTCGGTTGTGAAGATGACTTCCATTCGATTGACCCTTGTCATCACTGCCACTAACAGATGGGAAGTCCACCATATGGATGTTAAGAGTGCCTTCTTTCATGGGGACATAGAGGAAGAGATCTATATGGAACAACCTAGGAGTTAAGTCCATGATCCATCCCTTGTTTGTAAGTTAAAGAAGTCTAGTTATGGCCTTAAACAAGCCCCTCAGGCTTGGTATGCCAAGATGGACTCCTTTTTAATTGCATCAGGGTTCACTCAGTGTCACTCTAACCCAAATGTGTATATTCTGTGGCAGGATGACTCCATGCTTATTCTTGTTCTCTATGTTGATGACTTGTTGATCATAGGTAGCTCTTCCTCTATCATTGATTATGTGAAGATATACTTGGCCAACAAGTTCTCCATGTATGACTTAGGATTGCTTCATTACTTTCTTGGGATCCAGATTTCACAATCTGACTCGGGAATTATGATCTCGCAACCTAAGTACTCTCTTGATTTGGTTGTTTGGTTTCACATGTCTGATTGCAAGTCCTCACCTAACTCCTTTTCTTTTTGGGGTCAAGCTGGTATTTGATTGCTCTTCCCCCTTGGTTGATGATACCCTTTATTAGTAAGTTGGTGGGGAGCTTGATATACCTTACTCACACTCAGCTAGATCTATCGCATGTTGTCAGGATCGTGTCTAGATTTATGTAGGAGCCTCATGAGCTGCATCTAAAAGTAGAAAAGCGGATCCTTCACTATGTTTGATGAAACTCACACTGATGGTATTCATTACTTAGGAGGGACTGAGATTGAATTGGTCGGATTTATAGACTCAGATTGGGACCAGTGATCTAGATCATCAGAAGTCTACCTCAGGCTAAAGTTTCACTCTTGGTTTAGTTCTTGTCAATTGGTCCACCAAGAATTAGAACACCATTGCCATATCATTGACAGAAGCATAGAATACAGAGGAGAAATTAATGCTTTGCCACATAATTTTTTTGGTTATAGGGTATCTTGACAGAGTTTGGCATCCACTTTCGGTCAGCCTACCTTTATCTACTATGACAACATTAGCACTATCTTGATTTATAGAAATCTAGTTCAGCATCAGCAGAAAAATCACATTGAGATCCACATGCACTTCATATGGGAGCTGATACATGAAAACATCATCGACATATAGTATGTTCAGATAGTTGATCAGGTTGTAGACATATTCACCAAGTCCTTCACTAAGGTGAAATTTCTTCACTTGCGGTCTCTTCTTAGGGTGAGGTCTGTTGTAGCCACCCATCTTCTTCGGTCTATATAGTTCTCCTTATTCTCCTCTTCTTCTTTCCAGAAATATGTTGTTTATATATGGGCACCTTATCAGGCCTTTAGTTTTTCAGTACCCATTGACACATCTTTCTTAGTTGTCTAGGGGAGTATTCTTTTCTATTCTGGCTTACCATGACCTCTTCCCCAACTTCGATAAAGGGAGGGTGTTGGTGTGTGTGACATACCTCGTCATCATCCACATCACATAGTGAGTCATATCACCTTACGAGAGTCATAGGTCTTAGGAAGTAAAATGAAAAGTGTCAGATTCTGTCATAGAATCTATCATTTTCATTTGTGTCAGTGTGTCGTAGGAGTTACATTCCCTTATTTGATATTATAACTCCTCCTTTAGTGGCGTCATATGTGTTAGTCACGTCATATGCATCAATGGAGTCATTGATATAATCTTTCCTTTTTTAGGAATGGGGGTTACACAAAATCCCATATTTTTACTTCCTTTTTTCGATTTATGAGTATGAGTAGACCTGTTCTCTTATTTGCATATTATTTCCATTGTTTGAATCTTGTCTTATTGCATTGGATCTACGACATTACCATCGGAGTGCAACTTCGTTGTGGTGCATTATTTTTGACATTGGTTCTCACGTATCCCTCTTTCAATTTCATCATATATGTAGTATTCTTACACGAAGGCTTCATTGAGATCTTTGGGATTTGTAAAGAATGGCCTGTCCTTCGACGTCGAGTGATAATTCCTCATAAATAGTTGATTACAATATTCTCATCGAACAAGCACCACATTAAGAATGAAATAACACTAAAATTCCGTAGTATCACCCTACATGCTTTGAAGATTGAAATCATATTAAATGTACTGCCATCTAATGAAGATGAAGTAAAGGTAAAAATAGCCAGATAGGATAAAAGTTAGCTCTAATAAATTCTATGAGTTTTCCTCTAGATATTCCAATAAGCCTGAGTTTTCTATACTTTTCAATGGTTGATGTCACACGGGTTTCCCATGAAGACCAAAGCATGTCCTTTCATTTTGACACATGTCAAGGTGATGATTTGTGTCTCAGTAACCCCATGAACACTAAAGTAAACTTCTAAGTATTTTACCGGCCTTTATCTAATAAGTGGAGATCTACTTGACCTTTAGAGCGATTGATTTGGAACTTTAAAAAGAAGCCATTAAGATAGACCATTGAGGCTTATGACTTCAAGACTGGAGTTTCTTCTTCATGACCTTCAAAATCTTCCTCGTCGTGAATCTTACATGATGCCAGGATGGTCAGCGCAAATCTCAAACCACAAAGTCCATGTTATATGGGTTGATTGAAGTGATGGTTTGCAAATCAAAAAGATTTCTTGTTGAATGTGTATACATCCTATCCATCATGATCTCGGAGGGGATCTCCATTCTATGGACCAAGTTTTCTTCATCCATTTTATCTCGTAAAGGAGATCATTTACACTTCCATGCACAATGGAGAGATCAGGATCATATTTGGTAAAAATGTATTTTCCTTTGGACCATTGTTACTATCATACAAATCAGAAGAATGGAGTGCCCGATGGGCCTGATACAGTTATTGTCAGTTATGAATACCCAGATGATCGATCCCCATCCCCTGCTGAAGAGGTTTGATACAGATCACACCCTTTACTGTTCTACTTTCATGATGGCCACTCATAAGGTACGTCTATTTAGATTAATGGTGAGTATAAGTGGATGCATAGAACGCATTTTCAGGGTTGAGTGGAGAACACAACTACAACTGAAAAGTTATCCTAGAAACCCACTAAGTCAAGGGAAAACTAGCTGAGAAGGTGAAATTTCTCTATATTCCCAAACTTTATCGGCCAATTTTTACATCGACATAGATTACAACAAGAGGAAATAATATGGAACTCTATAAGATGTCCTTGGTGTACTTGGTTACTCTATTTCCACACTGTCACATTGTAAAAACTCACTTCCAGGCTTCAATGGTTTCATCGATCTCACAGGAGGTGAAGATAACTCATATTTGATCTTAGTGTAGTAGATCAAGATTCTTTTCCTATGAGGTGCACAAGAAACTAGGCTATACTTCTCAAGAATCCTCTGTATGTGGACTGGATAATGGTAGGCATCCTATAATGATGTGACACATGTTAAAACCAGTTTACATTACACATCCATTTTAGGAAGGAAAAAAACAAGGGTTTATTTTTTGTCCATAAGTGCCATGACAACAGTGTATGAAAACCGGTGCTTACACAACCGTCGCGGAGGTTACACATGTCTCCTGTTCTATGTAGGGGGCAGTTACCTCACCATCACTCTGAATAGATGGGTTGTGCAATAGGAATTTACATAGACCTTCTCTTTTTCAATATTTTTATTTTGGCTCTGGGTGATTCTGAAAAAGCAGTATCTTTTCAAGATCACATAGATCAATATAGATTGAGTCAGAAATTCACAAGATTCAGGTGCGGGAACAAGTATCTTAGCATCCAAATTTTAAGAAGTCTCTAAGCATGAAGGAGATAGTCGCTCTACATTAAGGATTAGAGCTTTCACCGTCAAAAGGAAGAGTCGTTTCGGTAAGGGGAGCTTATGTTCAGATTAAACCTTCAGAATGGCTCAAAGAGAAGTCCCCTGAACTAGAATTTCAAGTTTTTTTAGTGTGTAAGGATGAATACCCCATAGGTGATGAAATTAAGTTAGTAAAACATAGGTGAAATAGACAACTTCCTCCAGATGCCTGAAAAGGGTGATGAAAATGATGCCAGAGTGCGATGGGTGAGTGCATAAAGATGGGGGGCCAAAAGGCAATAAAAAAGGGACACATTTTTCCTGAAATCAATGAAACCTAAACTTCATCAAATAATTTAGCATGCCTATGCTCAAAATTTGAAAAAAAACCAATAATAAGTATTGTAGAGCTCAAAATCTAGTTTCTAAACTACTATTTTTATTATAAAAATGGTTGAGAATAAGAGGCTCAAATGTGGTGCACACACAAAGTATGTCTATTTTTGTGTAAAAAAGATAAAAACCTATTGTGTGTTCGCGCCCCCCCCCCCCCCCCCCCCCCCCCCCATTTTTTAAGTTGTATAATTTCTTTTTCAAATCCCTTTCGTATAAAGTTAATTAAGACCATGTACAAGGTCCCACTAAATTTTCATAATTTGGGGATGAACATATAATTTTGTATTAATTTTCAAAGTGCACATATCCCGAAAATGAAATATTTGTGTGCACCCCCATAACTTTGAGAAAAAAAGAAGTCATTTTTCAATTTTTTTAGTGCATGTAGAATGGAGTTTAGAAAAAAACACATTTCTTTTCTTAATTTGAATGAAAAAATCATAAATTGTGCACCAAAACATATGCATAGGTTTTAGCAAGAAAACAAGGCACTAGTAAAAGAAATTGTAGATGAAAACCTTAAGCTAATCAAATTTTAGAAATAATTATATCGTCATAAAGGTAAAAATAAGCTTGAAATCATAGTATAATTTATTTTTGAATATTATGTTTTAATACATGAGATATTGGGGTGCACATGTGAAATTTTGATGTTTTTCTATCAAACACAGTTTAAATCACGCAATACACAGTCCAAACCTCTAGTTTGGAAATCCAATCTTTTGGATTGGGTATTCCAAACCCCAACAAGATGAAACACGAGTGCGTTATAACGCACTAGAACTATAACGCGCTTGTGTTCTTGTTTCCAATGAAAAATATGCCCATTTAGGAGGGATAATGTCGAAAAACACATAGAAAACCATAACGTGAGCATGTTTCATCTTGTGAAACCCAAGCCGTAACACGATCATGTTATAAATTGACCTAGATTTTCCCTTTTTGTGTTATAATGAGACCAAGCCATAACGTGAGTGCGTTATGGCTAAAAAATAGATTTGTGTCTGTTTTTTGCCCCCACATCTTTATGCATATGCTCTGCAACTGGTAAACATCCTCCAAGAATGTTCAAGGATATTATAAAGCATTTGAGGGTTATTATGGAGACAATTTAAGGTTTTTGATTCAATTTTAGATAAATTAGGTAAATCTAATTCAAGATCCATTTGTTCAATAGTGGGTATTCAGGGTATAGGGAATGAGAGCTTCAATGGTGAATGTTGTCTTCTCTGGAATATTTTGGGAGTTCTAAAATGAGTTAAGAGGGAAAAAATATGCATTAGAAATATATTGGAATCCTCTACAAGGGTAAAATATCAAATTTAATCTACAACGTAGTCATTTCCTAATATATTTCAAACTTATTTAGCTTCCCCTCTTAGTTTAAGAGGAATAGGCCTTAAATTTTGAATTTCAAGAAGAAATGAGCTTTGGGAATGCTTCCATTGATCTTTAAATGTGATTTTGAGTTAAAATCATAAAAAAAATTCACCCCAAACCATTTTCATAAGCTCTCGTGGTGAAAACTTAAAGCTCAGTGTCTAAAACTAGACATTCATTTAGGGAGTGGATTTCACATTGCTTCAATGTATTTGGAGGTCAAGAAAATGAATGTATCCCTCAAACATTCCTTCAAGTATCATTTAGGGATCAATCCTTTCATTTAGAGGAGGAAACGTATTTCCATTAATTGAGGAAAGAGGTGTTCAGATAATATAAGCATGTTTCCACTCAAGTGACATCCTAGGTAGGGAAGTGATTTGTGAAGTTAAAAACATTTAAGTCATTTAAGTCATCACTTGAGGTGTCATGAACATGTTTTCAACTCATGGTCACTCATGTTTTACCACTTTTTCATGATGAATGGACACATGACATCCTTTTGGAGGTCTAATGTCCCCTTTTCCATTTTTTCTAACAAAAAGGGGACATGGGGGACACAAAAACACAACATGGGGTATTAGGAAGGTGTTTTAAAATCATGTGTAATTTGGCCCCATCCTCATGAGATTCTCACCCCTGGTAAACAATATTCTATTTATGAAATTCCACATTTCAAGAGGTACTTCTCAACATTTTCAAATCTCCACCTATGAATATGTGGTGAGAATATATTTTGATCTTGCCTCATATGAATGGTAAGGAAAAAATCATGCTTATGGAGGATTGGTAGCTGAATTGTTACTTGAGAGGAAGAGAATCCCTCTTGGTTCCCAATTTTTGTCTCAAATTATATTTTGGTCTCAGTCTGTTTCTCATCTCATTGGATGGATTGATCAAAATACTAAATAATTCTTCATTCAATCTCCTACCTTCACCCATCTCAAGGTTAGAAGGATTTCGGTCTCACATTTCATTATTCACATGACAACTATGCCCTCAATTTAAAATTAGGCTTCTCAGTCACTGCGCATCCTTCCTCCATACAGCCTGCCATATGTTAAATGTTTACCCCAGCTTAGAGGAAAGTACTAAGAAGATAATTTAGTTTGTTTCAGTGTGTAGGGAATATTTTCTAAGGTGATTAATCAACTCATTCAATTTCAATGAGAAATTACTTCCTCTAGAGGCCTAAAAGGTCATTTTGGCCATTTTGTAGCTAATTAAACACCCTCCATAAGTGTTTAGTGAAATTATAAATCATCTGATGGTTATGTCAGAGAGAATTGAATATGTCTAAGGAAATTTAGGAAAGTCTAGGAAAGAAATTCTCATTCTGTAGAAATCTATTTAAGACATGGTTTTCAGGTGTAGGGAACATAAGATAAAACAGTGAAAGATGACTTCTCTGGATGGTTCCAGGAGGTTTGGAAAGAATTATTATGCAAACAAATAGGCATTGGAAATATATTAAAATAATATATAAGGTGGAATAATTAAAATTGATTCAAGGGTCAAATACATCTTGAGATACGTCAAAATGTTAAAGCTTCCCCTCTTAGTTTAAAATGAAATAAGACCTAAATCTAGATTCACACATAGAATTAGATTTTTATAATAGTTTCATTGATTGTAAAATGTGATTTTCAATGTTTCAATGAAGTATGAAGGTCAAGAACATATAACTCATCCTCAATTTTCATTCAAGGATTCATCCCCCTATCTACAAGAGGAAACCCATTTTCATGAGGATCAACTTGAGAAAAAAGGTGTCTAGGTACCAGCAACATGCTTCCACCCAGGTGTCATCTTGGTCAAGAAAGTGAATTGTGAAGGATTAATCATGTTAAATGCTGAAATGTGGAGCTCAAGGAGTGACTTTATGATCATCATATCCTAAATCTATAATTGTACCCAAATCTCTCTAAGGAAGAAACCAAAATGAGATACTCATGCCATTAAGGTATCCAAGACCATCATTTGTGAATTATTAAGGAATCATATATCTCCATGACAGACATATGAGTAAATATTTGTATGAGAATCATGAATTTTATTTCATGAAATGAGAATTTTAGACCTAGGAAAGGTGAGGGGATGATCTTCATATGAAGTACCTTGTTTCCAAGAATGAGAAATAATCTTATCTCACTTGATGTCATTCATTGTGTAGTGTTCTTAAACACTCATTCAATACCTAGTAGAGTGATCACTCCTCAAGGAGGAGGCACATTACAATCACCTGAAATTTCTAATACATGGGTGCTTACCCCATGTGTGGGCTCCCTATATTTTATTAACCTGAAATCTCTCGAGAAAGAGTATCAATTTTTGGGTTTGAGTGTGTTTATTCGTTATCAATACCTCATATCATATAGAAAATATCTATGGCTCCATTTTGAGATGAATGCATGGATTAGTGTGGTGAGATAGGTAATATCCACTTCACATATTGGACCTATTTATATTGTTGATTAGATAGTTCTAGGTTTGTCAAGTATATATGCATCCCTTAAACAATGTTTCCCATCTTCCAATATGAAATTAAGGATTCAAATCCACACTCATATGCAAAATCATGATTCCATACACTCAAGTGAGTGCCATTATCTTTGGTTGTTGTGTAGTTTGTAAATTTTATTTTTGACACATCCAAAACTCCTATAAATGTTAGCAACCAATCCATAAGGCCAGAAGCCTACAAAACAACTATATGTTTCTCGAAAACAAAGATTGACTACAATATATATGACTAGAAAGCTTTAGGTCCTTGATGAAATCATAAAAATGAGTAAGTACTAAACAAATTAGATTTTGAAAAACTATCTTCTAGATTATAATTGTTTGAGCTACGAGACCAATTCCATCAAGTGTAGAGTGACCCTAATTTCTTATATTTACTAAAATAGTTTTTAAATGTCTTATACTTAACATTGAATTTATTAAATATACCCCCTTCTCCCCTTCCAAAATTCATAACACTAAAAACGTGTATGTGTTTAATAACACTAAAATTGTGTACGCATTTCATAACACTAAAAACACGTATGCATTATAAAATGTATGTATTTTAGCTAATTTCGAGTGTTGGTATGCTTTTTGCCCCGCATTTTGGTGCACTTACCCTATGCCTAATACAAGTGCATGTTTTCATTTCACAGATAATGATTGTTAACACTATTTCAATCTATCGGCCTATGTTTATGTCTTTTCTACAAAAACATTTAAGATTTAAAACATGATTATTTTTTCAATAATAGAATTTGATGGTATTCACTTCAAGTAATTTTTTATTTGTTAGAGAATATTCCAAAATCAATTGTAGAACCCAAAAGTCTTCTATTTTTTGTTGTCCTCGAAATTCCCCTCTTTTTGAAGTCAAGTTTCAAAAATTTTGAGTCAGTACCTTAGAGTATTGGATCGTGTCGAGCCTGGTATTATTTGTAGTTTTCCATTCCATGGAGAATAATTAGAAATTTGGGCGTACTGGTGGATTTTTACCCTTCTTTTAATTTCTTCCTGTAGTCAGGAATGATGGGCGTATCTTCCCCATTAATTTTTGCCCAAGCATCCACAGGTAGTAAGTGGATATATTTGATTAGATGTGGCATGGCCATGTTTCAAGCGATAGCAGAAGCCTCCATGTGTCCAAATGGCACAAATATAAGGGTAGGTCCCAAGGGATAGTCTTCAAATAAGCACAAGCTTTCCATGTGACCAAGGTCCCAAATGGAGACATAACAGGCCCAAATCGGCTAAATATGGAAGGTTCAGTGGACGGCACCATGTGCCTCATCAACACAACTTCAAGGGTCGAAGCCCAAGGCATTTCTCAAAATTATTTCAGTTCTCCACATGTCCTAAGTCTAAAAAAGGGATAGAGTCAGTTATTTAAATTGACTAAGTATGAGCAGGTCGGTGAAAGCCTCCATGTGCCTCAATGATGTAATTTCATAAGTGAAACCAAGGGTCAGTTCTCAAATGAGCACTATCTCACCACGTGGTCAAAGTAAAAGAAAGGGTAGATTCGATCATTGAATCGACTAAGTATAGAAGGGTTGGAAGAGCTCTCCACATGTCAGCCTAGTGCAACTTCAAAGGAAAAATCTAGAGGCAAATTCCAAATCAGCACCATCTCGCCACGTGTCCAGGGTTAGATATACGGCCCCACCAAACAAAAGGAAAAATTCAAATATTAAGCCCACATACAAAGTCAAGCTGGAGAAGCAGGTTGTCGGGGTGATTTGAGAATTTGAGCTTTGTTTTCATAAAGGAACTTAAAGTTAAAAGGTGACCCGCAACCCCGCCAAACAAAGGGAGATAGTTGAATATTAGGCCCGCATCGAAGGTCAAAGTGAGGAGGTGGGCCAGTAGAGTAATTTGTGTTTTTAAGCCCGCATTAAAAGGAGGTAAAATTATAAAAGTAAACTGAGATTCTATCCCCGCTCAATTAAGGCCATGTGTCAAGAACATATCAAAAGTGGGTGGGCACACCAAAATGTTCCGAAGTGTCATTTCTCCAAAAGGCACAAAATGCAAAAGGCGTCCTCAGGCCCACTTCATTTTAAATCTCTCCCATGTGGACATATCACATTCAAAGTTTGCAAGGGCAGATTGAATGGCTTTGATTCAATGCATCTGGTTTTACTGCCAGACATGCAAACAACCGAGGCATTCGAGAGACTCAGACATCAGTTTCTTGAATCACTTTTTTATCATTCTTTGTAACTGAATGTAACCGTTCTTGAAACCTATTTAACGGCTTCTCCATGCTGTTATTCTAGTTGGATCCTAGAATTCTATAAAAAGTAATAGATTCAAAGTAATCAATACATAATTTTTCCCCTTTCTTCCTCTGCTTTCTTCTTTCCATGTATGAAAATTTGGAATCATCCATATTTTATGATAAGAAAATTTGTGTTCTTGTTTATATGATTTTAGGAACTTTATGCCTTTGTAATTATAATGGTTATGAAAGTGAATGATCCTATTCTGCATCTCCCTGGTCCAATACGTATAAGGTGATACTCTACCATCTATATCTAATAAAGGTATTGTTATGTTCTTCCTTCCTCATCTCCTTAATTCTTCCATCCTTTCGTATTGATGATCTTTGGGCATAAAACATTTCAAAGTAATAGGACTCCTCGCTTTGAAAGTTTTGCATTTGTATATAAGTTTGTTGCTTGCTTTAAATAAGGGAACCTCTCCTATTAAAAAGGAGGGACTTGATGTCCCCTGACTATGGTTTGTTAAACGTATCATTTTAAAAACCCAACAAGTTTTGGCGACTCTGTAGGGGATTTCATTTTAACGGATCCCTTTCTAAAAGAACAACTTCAAGATCATTGTTGGTCTAGAAACTCTATAGTATACACATGGAAGGAAGGCTCTAGGGGCTGAGGATTCCCATTTTTAAATTTTGGAGCAACAAAACTTCTCTCTTCTAGCAAGAAGGAACAAAGGGACTTGTTCTACAAGCACACCTCCTACTACAGACATAAACTCCAAGGATAACATTCCTCAGGAACATCTCAGTCCTAATCTTCATGCTTTGATTCTCGTTGGTGTTTCAGTTCCCCTTCAGTAAATTTTTAGAAATATGGCAGTTCCCTTGCCTTGGGGACAACAGGTTGGGCCTCTTGCTCTTCCTTAGCCATTGCATGAGTTACCTAGGGGTAGCAGGAAATTTTTTCCCAAGTTCAGGGGTGATTGGAAGGTTCATCCAGATGAACACGTTGCAGCCTTCATTTTTGCATGTGGGATTCTTGAGGTTGAACATGGAGATGTCTTTGTTAGGATTTTTGTGGAGACATTGCTGGACAATGCTGCTAATTAATTTTTCCATCTTCCTATTGGGTCAATCACTAATTTGAATACCATGATGACTCAGTTTAAGAATCATTTCAAACCTATTGAAGATGTGCATGCTCTGTTAGCACAAATTTCTCACATCAAGATGGAACCATTTGAGCCCATGAGGGAATTTGTGGCTAAATTCAACAACCTAATTAATAAAATTCCATAGAACACTCATCCAGTGGATCAAATACAAAAGTGCTTCTTCCTCAATGTCCAGTTGCTTGAAGTGAGTTATACACTAAGGAGAGATAACCTTACAACTTTGGATGATGATCAACGTTTAGCTATCAGTGTTGAGGATGATTTGATCATGTCTAGTAAACTGAAAAGAGTATCCTCCAAATCTAAAGGTTCGTCCTCTTCCTCTTCCTCTGGAGCCAGTTTTGGTCAATTAGTACATAAGCTTACAAATGTTCTTATTTCTCTCAAGAAACAATTGGCTTAGTCATCCCCTTACCAGGATGCTCCAAGAAAGAATTTTCAACCCAGGAACCGCCTGCCTTCCTCTCAGACTAGATTGGCTATTGAAGGTCCACCCATCAAGGTTCCAGTCAATGTAACCTATGAAGTTAAAGAGCCTGATGATGAGGAGTGTAATGAACTATATGAAGAACCAGAAGAATAAGTTGAAGAAATAGAAGAGATTGGCAGGTCTCAAGTTCATTTCCTCACCACTAAGATATGGATGATGAAGATGAATATGATGAGAGAGTGGGTGATATGAATAGTGAGTCATATGTTGTTATGAATTGGGAGAAAAAAAATAGAAAAGAGAAATTGGTGTAGCCTACCAAGAATTCCAAGGATATTCCTACAACTATTCCAGTGATTATAAGAAGAGGAGCTCCTATTCCCACTGCCTCCACACAAAAGGTGAGTAATTCCAATCCTTCTTCTTCTACTTTTGTTTCAAAAACTCCTTCTCCTTCAAATTCTAAAACTAATAGATCAAGAGTCTCTCAAGTTCCTAGCAGTGATGCCCCATCTACCTCTGGGTCTTTTGATATCATTGATCACCTAAAAAAGACCAAAATCTAAATTTCAGAGGCAAAATTTTACCAAACTCATCCAAATGCTTTTGCTAAAATGGTAAACTTTGTAAATTCCAAATCCAAATTCTTATCTAGTACTTCTAAAGGCATTTTTCCCACCCCCTCTTCCTCACCTCAATCAAGCATTGTGGCTACAGTCACTTCCCCTAATGAGAAAATTGAACCATTATATGTGACTCTTCTCATAGCTGGTCATAAACTCAGTAATTGTGTTATAGATTCAGGAGCATCAGATAATGTAATGCCTGCAAAGGTAGCTCATGCTCTGGGCCTGACCCTAACACATTCCTTTGGTTCCTGTTATTCCATGGAAAGTAGGAAAGTGCCTTTGGTTGGAAGAATTAAAGATGCACAAGTAGCTTTTACTACTTTTCTAGAGAAAAGTGTCTTAGCACCATTTTGGTAGCTGATATTCCTCCCTCATATAGGATGTTGCTGAGTAGAAATTTTTGTAAGGAGGTAGGAGGTGAGATTAAAATGGATTGGTCACATGCTTTGATCCCGGTCAATGGAAAAATTAAGAAGTTGCTACCTGGGAAATAGACTGAGTACATTGTGCAAAAGATTGATGACCCAAAATCATAGATACTCTATGAGGATACAGGGCATGGAAACCACATGATTATGTCACAAGATGAGGCAAGGCTTCCCAAGGGAGTTATTCATGATCCCAATGGAATTTGGACTCTGGAGTTTGATGGAAGCTGCTCTTCAGCTAGTTCTAGGGCTGGAGTGGTATTGACATCTCTAGAAGGGAACATTCATCCTTTCTATTTCAAGCTCTGCTTTGAAAATATGAACAATACAACTAAATATGAGGCACTCATACTAGGATTGAGCATGGCAAAAGAGATGGGAGTGAAGAATATTTGTGCTCGTGGTGATTCAGAGCTTATTGTGAAACAGGTCAGAGACCTTTTCCAAGTCAAGAATAGGATATTGAAGCATTATAGGAATATTTTTTGGGATTCCATTGAGTTTATTGACGCTTTCTCCATTGAAGCTGTGCCAAAAGAAAGGAACACTAGAGTTGATTCTCTAGTTGTTTCCAAATCTTTGTTGATTCCTCACCCAGATTTCTCTCAGGAGAAGTTTACCATTGAAATGATTCATAGACCCATCATACCAGATATTGCAAATAACTGGCAGGTTTTCAATGATGATCAAATTTTTCTCTCTTTCTTGGAGCTTAGGGATAATTTTGACCACCTGTATTTTGAAGGAAGTAAGACCTTGCCTAGAGAGTGTGTATCTTCCAATGAAGGAGATATCAAGGAAGATATAGATCATGATGGCTACATCAAATTGAAAGATAAGAATATTCCTTAAGGGATGGTGATTTTGGAAGACCTGTTTGATAAGCATGATAGATATATTAATTATAAAACTTCCCAAGGAGATTGATAGTCTATTGAGTGTGAAAAAGTGAATATTGGGAGTCTTGATGAACCTAACATGGTGAACATTGGAAAATGCTACACTCAGGAGGAGAAGAAGAAGGCAATAAATTTGCTAAAAAGGTATGTTGATTTCCTTGCTTATTCATATGATGATCTCAAGGATTTCCAGCCAAAGGAGATGTACACATTTTATACCTCTGAAACCTAGGATTAAACTGTTCAAGTAGAAACAAAGGAAATATAATGCCAAGGTTGCTGGCACTATTTTCTAGTAGATTTAGAATTTTCTATAAGAAAAAAACATCTTTCCTATACACCATTCAACGTGGATTTCCAACATTTTTCCTGCCAGGAAGAATAATGGTGAGATCTGTATCTGTGTGGATTTCAGGAATTTGAATCAGGCTTATCTGAAGGAAAACTATCCTCTCCCCATGATGTATCAGGTTTTGCAAACTGTCATAGGCTCTAAGATGTTGTCTATGTTGGATGGATTCTCTTGATAAAATCAAGTGGAGGTCAGTACCTCAGATCAACACAAAACTACTTTCACTACTCCTTGGGGCACCTTTGCTTACAAGAGAATGCCTTTTGGTCTTATCAATGTTGGTGCCACATTTTAGAGGGCAATGGACTTGGATTTTAGTAGTTTGAAGGGAAAGTGTGTGGTTGTGTACCTTGATGATTTGACTATTTTATCTAAAATAAGGGTAGATCACTTTCAACATCTTGAATCAGTCCTCCAAAAGTGCAGAGAGCATGGAGTCTCTCTCAATCCAAAGAAGTCTATCTTTTGTGTCACTGAAGGAAAGTTTTTGGGGCACATTGTTTCCAAGGAGGGAATCAAGATAGATCCAGAAAGAGTTCAAGTAATCCAGCAAATTCATGTTCCCACAAGTAAAAAGGGTGCTCACTCTTTCTTTGTTAAGATTAATTTCCTGAGGAGATTCATTCCTAAGTTTGTGGATTTGAGCATGAGAATTGCTCACATGATGAAAGGAAAGCAAAACTTTGGTTGGTCTTCTGAGGGTAGGGAGGAATTTGAAGATATCAAGCAAGCCATTGCTAAAACCCCTATTTTAGCATGTCCTAATTTCAATAAGGAATTTATTATGATACAAAGTTTACCTTGGCTACTGTGCTAACTCAGAAGAATTATGAGGATCATGAGCTTACTATTTCCTTCACAAGCTATGTTCTGAAATCTCATGAGTTGAAATATAATATGATGGAGAAACATGTTTTTGCAGTGGCCAAAGCTGTCAAGCAGTTTCATTTTTATATTCTTAATTCTCACTCTATTGTTCTTATTCCCGATACAACCATTAAATCCATTCTTACACAATAGGAGTTTGGAACTAAGAGAGGAAATTGGGTAGAAAAGGTTTAGGAATATGACCTCGATATCAAGCCAACTAAGCTAGTCTAGGGTAAAGGCTTGTGTGATCTTATTGTTGAAGGAGCTAATGCAACATTGTCCAAAGAAGTAGTTGATGTCCCTTTTGTCCTTTTCCTCAATTAAACAAATGAATGGTATGTAAATATTACACATTTTCTTACCTATGGAGAGTGTCCATCTCACTTGAATACCAAAGAAAAGAGGGTTGTTAAGCTAAGGTCTGCACAATATGTACTATGGGAGAATGCTTTGTTCAAGTGAGGCATAGATGGAAGATTCCTAAAGTTTGTAGACAAAGAGCAACAAAAGAAGTTGTTCATAGATTTTCATGATTAGGCTTGTGGAGGAAACTTCTCTTCTGCAGTCACTGCTCACAAAATCCTTTGTGTTGGGTACTATTGGCCTACATTGTTTAGAGATGCATCCAAATGGGTAGGAAAGTGTGAAGCCTGTCAGAATTTTGTTAGGAGACCTAAGTTGGTTGCTTTGCCACTAAAGCCAGTAGTGATTGATGATCCCTTTCAACAGTGGGGATTGGATTTCATTGGAACTCTCAACCCACCCTCCACTGTTGGACATACTCATGTGCTAACTATTATAGACTACTTCACAAAGTGGGCAGAGGTCATTGCATTCAAAAGCACTACTTCTAAGGTAGTGTGTAATTTCATTAAGGAGAACATATTGATAAGGTTTGGGGTACCAAACAAGAATGTGACTGATAATGCTTCAAAATTTTCTTCTTCTGAGATGATGGATTTCTACTATGGTTATGGAATTTCCCTTGCTCACTCTTCAGACTACTACCCCTAAGGGAATGGAAAAACAAAATCAACAAACAATTATCTGATAACCATCGTTCAGACACTTTTCAATGACTCTCAGAGGAATTGGCACAAGAAAGTCTATGATGTTCTCTGGGTAGATAAAATTACACCCAAAAGAGCAATTGGGATGTCTCCTTTTCAAGTGGTGTATGGTGTTGAAGCTCAGTTACCAGTGACAGTGGAATTACCAACCTTGCACTTAATGAAGGCTATTGAATATTCAAGTTTTTCCAGTTCCTTAGACAAGAGGATCATGTATCTCTAATAGATGGGTGAAGACAGGGTGCAAGTTTTTGATAGGATATGAGCTCATCAACTGAAGGTGAAAGATTTGTTCAACAAGAAATCTAGATCCAAAGACTTTCAAGTAGGAGACATTGTTCTGCTATGGGAAAAAAGGCATGAACTTGAGGAAGCCATGTTAAGTTTGATTCCCTTTGGTTCGGTCCTTTTAAAATCAGGCATTTTGCTAGAGAAAATTCGTTCTAATTGGATTATATGGATGGTTCTCCTCTCCCACTTCCTTATAGTTGGCAATATCTAAAGTTGTTCAAGTCCTAGGTGATTAGGAGGTCCTTCTGTATATTGTGTATAGTGTTTTGGTTTTTGGTCGTTCTTCTGTGTTTTTTATGTCTTTCTTTGTTTTGGTTTGTTTCCCATTTGTTTGTTTTGTCTTCTGTGTTGGTTTTCCTTTGACTCTATTTTCCCAATAGATAAGGCACCAGTCTGCTTTCCAAGAATTCTTCTGTGGTCCTTGATCTTTCCTCGTTCCTCTATCAAGTCATCCCCAGAAAGAGCCAGCTGTTGTTGTCCTCAAAATTCCCCTCTTTTGAAGTCAAGTTTCAAAAATTATGAGTTAGTACCTTGGAGTACTAGATCACGTCGAGCCTAGTATTATTTGTAGTTTTCCATTCCATGGAGAACAACTAGAAATTCAAGCATACTGGTGGAGTTTTTCCCCTTCTTTTTATTTCTTCCTGCAGTTGGGAATGATGGGTGTATCTTCCTCATTAATTTTTTCCCCAGCATCCATGGGTAGTACGTGGATATATCTGATTGGATGCAGCATTGCCATGTTTTAAGTGATAGCGGAAGCCTCCATGTGTCTAAATGACACAAATCCAAGGGCACAGCCCAAGGGACAACCCTCAAATAATCGCAAGCTTTCCACATGTCCCAGGTCCAAAATGGAGACAAAATAAGCCCAAATTGGCTAAGTATGGAAGGTTCAAGGGATAGCACCACGTGCCTCATCGGTGTAACTTCAAGGGTCGAAGCCAGGGGCAGTTCTCAAACTTGTGCCAGTCCTCCATGTGTTCCAAGTCCAAAAAGGGACAGAGCCAGTTATTTAAGTTGACTAAGTATGAGCGGGTTGGCGGAAGCCTCCACGTGCCTCAACGGCACAATTTCAGAAGTGAAACCAAGGGCCATTTTTCAAATGAGAACCAACTCGCTACGTGGTCAAAGTCAAAGAAAGGGTAGAGTCGATCGTTGAATTGGCTAAGTATAGAAGGGTTGGCGGAGCTCTCCACATGGGTAAGTGCATGAATTTAGGGAGCCAAAAAGTGGAAAAAAACCTGAAAACAAATGAAATGCATACGTTCTTTGCTAAAACGCACTTGCATTTTAATTTGTTTAGATCGGTAATCTTCGAACATATAATGCGTATGCGTTATAACACATACACATTTCAAAGAAGACAAACCACATACGCATTATAACGCGTACACATTTTGTGTAGTATGGACCATGCATATGTGTTTTGGTGGTTTATACTTACAAAAATAAATTTTCATGCATATGTGTTTTTGTGTTTTGGTGATTTCCTATATTATTGCTTATGCTTTAAATTTATTTTAGTAAATATAAGAAATTAGGGTCACTCTGCACCTTATAGAAGTGGTCTCATAGCTCCAACAGTTATAATCTAGAAGATAGTTTTTCAAAATCTAATATGGTCAATACTTACTTATTTTCAGGATTTCAACAAATGACCTAAAACTTTCAGGGCATATATATTGTAGTCGGTCTTTTTTTTGGGAAAGCATATAGTCATTTTTTAGGTATTTTGACCTTCTAAAATGGATTTTGGCCCTACCAGTGCTTGAATTGGTACTAATTTTTAAATTTGGTCCATAATTCACTTTAGTGACCATGAATTAACTCTATATGTTTGTCTACTTCTTACTAAAAAGAGATCCTCACTTTTTAGATAGAGGATTGTTTCCTGAATGGGATTCTTGTCCTATGGCCAAAATGAGGTGATTGTAATGTGCCTCCTCCTTAAGGTGTGATAACACTACTAGGTGTTGAATGAGTTGTTACAATTAGTACCAAGTGAATTGCATCAAGTGAACTTAGATGATTTCTCATTCTTATAAACATGGTGCTCCATTTAAAGATCATCCCCTCACCTTTCCTAGCTCTAAAATCATCCTTTTATGGAATAAAATTAATGATTCTCATACATTATTTTTCTCATATGTCTCTTATGGAGACAAACGATGCCTTAATACTTCATAAATAATGGTCCTTGATAACTCAATGACATGACTAGCTCATTTTAGCTTGTTTTGAAGGGTGTTCAACTAACTACAAAATGGCCAAAAATGCCTTTTTAGGCCTTCAAAGGAAGTAGTCTCTCATAAAAACTAAATGAGTCAATCGATCACCTTAACCACCATTCCGTACACATTGAAACACGTTGAATGATAGTTTTAGGACTTTCCAGTGGGTGACGGTTTATGATTTAGGGTTTAGGGTTTAGGGGTCAGGGTTTAGGGTTTAGGGTTAAGGGTTTAGGACTCAAGATTTAGAGTTTAGGGTTTAAGGTTCATATTTTAGGGTTTAGGGTATAGGGCTCAGGGCTTAGAGGTCATGGTTTAGGGTTTATTGTTTAGGGTTTAGGGTTAAGGATTGAGGGTTTAGGGTTTAGGGCTCAAGGTTCAACGTTTAGGGTTTAGGGGTCAAGGTTGAGGGTTTAGGTTTTATGGCTAAAGTTATGGTTTAGGGTTTAGGGATCAGGGTTAAGGGTTTAGGGGTTAGGGTTGAGAGTTGAGGGTTCAGGGTTCAGGGTTTAGGGTTAAGAGCTTAGTTTTTAGGGTTTAGGGTTGAGGGTTCAAGGTTTAGGGTTTTAGCTTAGGTCTTATGGCTTAGGGCCTAGGGTTCAATGCTTAGGGTTTAGGGTTTAGGGCTCAAGGTATAGGGTTTAGGGGTCAGGGTTTAGGTTTTAGGGTTTAGCGTTTAGGATTTAGGGCTTAGAGTTAAGGTTTTAGGGATTAGGGTTTATGGTATAGGGTTTAGGTTTTAGGGCTCACGACTTAAGGTTTAAGGTTTATGGTTGAAGATTTAGGGTTTAGGGTTTAGGGTTTAGGGTTTATGAGTTAGGGTTTAAGGTTTAGGGTTGAGGATTTAGGCTTTACATTTCAGGTTTTATGAGTTATGGTTTAAGTTTTAAAGGTCAGGGTTCATGGTTTAGGGCAAAGGGTTCAGATTTTAGGGTTTATAGATTAAGGTTGAGGTTTTAGGGTTGAGAGTTGAGGGTTTAGGGTTTAGGGCTCAAGGTTTAAGGTTTAGGGTTGAGCTTATAGGGTTTATGGATTATTTTTTAGGAGTTAGGGTTTAAGGTTTAAAGTTCAGGGTTCATGGTTTAGGCCAAAGGGTTCAAGGTTTAGGGTTTAAGGCTTGAGGTTTAGAATTAAGGTTTTATGGTTAAGGGTTTAGGTCATAGAGTTTAGGGTTTAGGGTTTAGTGTTTAGGGTTTATGGTTTAGGGATTAGGGATTATGGCTTAGGGTTTAGTGCATGGGGTTTAGAGTTTAGGGTTTAGGGGTTAGGATTTAGGGTTTATGATTTAGTTTTTAGGGTTTAGGGTTTAGTGACCTTTAGGATTTAACATTTAGGCCTTAAGGTTTAACGTTTATGATTTAATGCTCAGGGCTCAGGGTTTAAGGTTTAGGGGTTAGAGTATATGGTTTAAGGTTTATGACTCAGGGTTTGGGGTTCAAAGTTATGGGTTTAAGGTTTAGGGGTTAGTTACCAATTTAAGGTTTAGGGGTTAAAGATCATGGCTCTAGATATTGATTTTAGGGATCAGGGTTTAAGGTTTAAGGTTTAGGGCTCAAGGATTAGGGTGTAGGGTTCAAGGCTTAAGGTTTAGGTTTTATGGTTTATGGATTAGGGTTTAGGGTTCATGGTTCATGGTTTATGGCTTAAGGTTCAGGGTTCAGATTTACTAGTTTAAGGTTTAGGGTTTAGAGATTAGTGTTGAGGTGTGGAGCCTATTTTTGGTCTTCTTGAATCAGTGTTGAAGTGTTGGAGCTCAAACGGTTAATTTTGGAGATTTCATGAGCATTCTACTATCGTTTTTTGTGACGTTGTTGTGCATTTGCTGTGTTGTTGCTGTGACGTTGTTGTTAACATGCTATTAACATTAGGACTGCTTTTCCATCCATGGGAAGTTGAAAGATCGTGACTTTTAATCCTCTAGGGTCGGCTTTATGGCTTCTTAGAAGGATTGTAATCCTATAAATAGAGGTGTTAGGGTATCTTGAAGATATCTTGAGTGTTCAAGAGGTCTTGAGTCTTAGAGATCAAGAGGCAATCAAGAGTGATCAAGGTTATGCAATTGGGTGTCAATTGTGGTTTAGATGTGGTTTAGCATATTTAGAATTTTGTTGTGAGTTCATAACTGAGAGAAGACTGTGAGAGTTGTTTTACTCTTGTTGATAATAAAATCTGCGCAAGTTCTAGGTGGATGTAGCCCACATTGGGTGAACCATGTTAAATCTTATCTTGCCTTCTTTTGTACTTTACTTCATGTATGCTATTATTTTTTTGCAAGTATAATTCTGTTAAATAGTTTCCTACTACTTATGATTTGATGAATTGTTTCCGCATATTTGTTCACTAATTCCTATCAGCTAGTATCAGAGATTTGGTGGTTTTTTGCTAAAGTGGTAAATAACAGGGAAAGTTTATCTTGAGTGGGAGATATGATAGATGAGGGTAGATTGAGGGTTGAGAAGTTTAATGGGTAGAAATATTTGTTTTGTGGAAGATGCAAATCGAATATTACTTGTATCATAAGGACCTCCATGTTTCTTTCGCTAGAAAAGAAAAGAAACTTATAGCCATGTTGGATGAGGATTGGGAGTTTCTTGATAGAAAGGAACTCGGGGCAATTCGTTTATGCCTTACATCTTTGGTTTCTTTCAACATATCGCAGGAGAATAGTACAAAAGGTCTCATGAGTGCATTGGGGAAGTTATCTGAAAGAACCATCTACCTCTTATAAAATATTTTTGATGAAAAAGTTATTTAATATGAAGATGTTTGAGAATGGTTATGTTGCTGATCATTTGAATGAATTTAATATGGTTATGAGTATGTTAAAATCAGTAAAAATTAAATTTGATGATGAGGTCAGGGATTTGTTTATTTTTTTCTCCTTTCCAGATAGTTGGGGCAGCTTGTTTATGGATGTAAGTAATTCAGTCTCTAATAAGTCAAAGCTGAAGTTTGAGGATGTAACAGGTGTGATCCTAAGTGAGGAAATGTGAAGGAAGAGCACCGAAGATTCTACTACTTCTGGAAACCCTTTGACGATGGAGAGAAGAGGGAAACAAAAGAATAAAGGGAAAGGTAATTGTGGAAAGTTGAATGATCACAGGAAGGTCAAAGTCTAAGAACAACTTAGAATTTTGGAATTGTGGGAAGGTTGGTCATGCCAAGAAAGATTGTTGGGCTCTTCAAGATAAGAATAAAAAGAATGAGGAAACTAAAGAGGTAAATGTGACAGTAGGTGATATTTTTTAGGATGCCTTAATTATTTATTTAGATAATATTGTATGAGTCTTGGGTGTTAGATTTAGGGGCTTCTGTCTATAACACCCCACATAGAAATTACTTTAGTTCTTTTATTCAAGGATGATTTTGGACATGTATATCTTGGTGATGATGAACCATGCAACATAGTAGGAAAATGTTGTGTTCAGGTGAAAATGTAGAATGGGAACACATGGCTACTTAAGGATGTTAGGTATTTTCCTAAGTTGAGGTGAAACTTGATATCAACGCGGGTCAGCTAGATAGTGATGGTTGTATAGTCAGTTTTATAGCGGATTCTTGGAAGGTTACCAAGGGATATCTTGTGGTTGTAAAAGGTAAGAAAAATAGGTACTTTGTATTTACCCAGTGGTATTTGATTATTGTTATTTAGTTGCTACAGATCGAGATGCAACTTTGTGGCACTAGATACTCGATCATATGATTCAAAAGGGAAAGAATATTATAAAGGTCAGGTTTCCCAAATTAAAGGAGTTAGATTAGAACTTCTATGAGGACTATGTTTCTGGGAAAAAGAAGTGGGTGAGATTCCCCAAGGTTAGACCTACCAGAAAGGAGGGTAAGTTTGAGTTAGTGCATATAGATGTATGGGGGCCGACTAAGATAAAATATATTGATGGTTCATGTTATTATCTCACTTTCATTGAATGATGTAGCTAGAAATTTTTTGGTCTATTGCATTAGAAATAAATATTATGTATTTGAAACTTTCAAAATATGGAAAGCCTTGGTTGATAATGAAACAGGTCTCAAGTTGAAATGTTTCAAGTCAGATAATGGAGGGGATTATTGTAGTGATGAATTTCTTGATTACTATTCAGTAAATTGGATTTTAAGGAAAATGATGGTTGTGAAGATTCCATAATGAAAATGGAGTGTCGAAGAGAATGAATAGCACAATCATGAAACATGCTAGGTGCATGAGGTTACATGCGGGGATGCCACTCATGTTTTAGCGTAGAAGAGGTAAGCACAAATTGTTTATTTGATTAATAGAGGACCCTCTATGGCATTGGATGGAGGTATACATGAGGAGGCTAGGTATAGTAGGAAAATTGATTACTCATTTCTTAGTTTATTTGAGATGTGAGGTATTTGTTCACAGTGATAAATATGATAGGAAAAAGTTAGAGGCTAAATCTGAGAAAACGCACCTTTGTTAGATATGGTGAGGATGACTTTGGTTTCCGTGTTTAGAGTCTTAAGGAAAATAAAATATTTCAGTCTAGATATATTGTCTTTAATGAAAAATTCATGTATAAAGATGAGTTGTAGGAACAAAAAGAGGAATCAAAGAAATAATACACATTGTTGGAAAACATTGCATATGCAAAGGTGTCCAAGGGGTTGGTTTAGGTGTAATATGTTCTGGCATAGCTAGTTTAGGAACCTACTCATCAGGAACCCCAAACTCCTGAGGTGAGAATGTCTTCTAGGGTGAGAAGGGAACCTAAATGATTTTACTCCATCTTTGAATTATTTATTACTCACTAAAAGTGGAGATCTAAATTGCTTTGAGGAAGTAGTGTAGGTAGATGCCAAGAAGAAGTGGGAGCATGGCCATGAATGAAGAGTACATAGATCTCTTATGTAGAACCAGACTTGGGATCTGGTTGAGCTAACCTGAGGGAAAGAGAGAACTACAAAACAAGCGGGTGTATATAATCAAAGAGGAAGATGGAGGCGGGAAAAGATACAAGTCCCGGTTTGTGATCAAGGGATTTTCACAGAAGAAAGGTATAGAATTTGATGAATTTTTCTCTCCTGTTGTTAAAATGACTTCTATTAGGACTGTTCTTGGTTTAGTAGTAGTAGAAGAGCTACACTTAGAGTAGTTAGATGTGAAGACTGCATTACTTCACGCTAAGTTGGAGGAGGAATTGTATATGCAGCAGCCATAGGGTTATGAGGTTAAAAGGAAGGAGAGGTTAGTGTGCAAATTAAAGAAGATCTTATATGACTTGAAACAAGATCCACGAGTAGTGGTATAGGAAGTTTGATAGTTTTATATAGGAGAAGGGTTACTCCAGGTGTCACTCAGACCATTACATGTACATCAAGAATTTTATTGATGGTAGTTATATTATTCTGTTCCTGTATGTAGAATGATATGCTTGTTGCACAGAAGAACATGTAGGAAATAAAGGTACTTAAGAAACATCTATGTGATTCCTTTGCTATGAAGGATTTGGGGGTAGAAAAATAAATCATTGGTATGAGAATAATTTAGAATAAGAAGGAGAGGAATTTGGTGTTATCTGAAGAAGATTACATAAAGAAGGTCTTAGAGAGGTTTAATATGGAGGATGCTAAACCGGTTGGTACTCCTTTGGTAGGTCACTTTAAATTATCAAAGGAGTAAAGTCCTAAGACTGAGGAGGATAGAATCCATATGTCTAGGGTACCGTACTCATTAGCAGTTGGCATCTTGATATATGATATGGTATACGCTAGGCCTAACATTTCCTATGCAGTGGGAGTAGTGAGAAGGTGTTATGAGTGATCTAGGTAGAGAGCACTGACAAGAAGTGAAGTGGATTCTTCTATTTTTTAGAGGGACCATGGGAGCAACATTTTGTTTTTGTAGATTAGACACTATATTGCATGGCTATGTAAATTTGGACATGGAAGTAGATTTGGATAGCAGGAGGATCATGACAGGTTATGTATTTATGGTTGGTGATACAACAATGAGTTGGATTTCACGTTTATAAAAGGTTCTGGGTTTATCAGCCATAGAGGCTAAGTATGTTGCTGCCATAGAGGCAAGAAAGGATATGACTTTGGTTACAATATTTTCTTAATGAGTTGGTTTATAACCAAGAAGTTGGGAGACTACACAGTGATAGTCAGAGCGCTATTCATTTGGCGAAGAACTCTGCTTTCCATTCTAGGATGAAATACATTCAGCTAAGATATCATTTCATCATGATAGCTTTGGAAGAAGACAAGTTGAAGTTAGAAAATATTCATACCAGTTAGAATCTTGTGGATATGACAACCAAGGCAGTCACAAGGGATAATTGTGAAGTTGTGTTCAACTTTGATTAGACTTCATGGTTGATAATGAAGGGTTGAGAACTTTTCTCAATTGCAAACAATCTCCAAGTGTGAGATTGTTGGGGTGTGGATCCTGTTGTTTTGGTCTTATGGAATCAGTATTGATGTGTTGGAGTTCGAACGATTAATTTTGGAGACTTCGGGAGCATTCTATAGTCATATGCTATGATGTCATGTTGTGACGTTCATTATGTCACTTTGCTACGACAGTTTCTTGTTAACATGGATTTTAATGTCTAAGACAATTTTTCCAGTTGTGGGAAGTTGATAAGGTTATGAATTTCAAAATCTTCTAGGATCATCTTTATGGACTTGTTATAAGGATTGTAATCCTATAAATAGAGGTGTTATGGTTATCTTGAATATATATTGAGTGTTCAAGAGGTCGTGAGTCTTAGAGATCAAGAGGTGATCAAGAGTGATCAAGGTTATGCAATTGGGTGTCAATTGTGGTTTAGATGTGGTTTATCATCTTTGGAATTCTGTTGTGAGTTCATAACTGAGAGAAGACTGTGAGAGTTGTTTTACTCTTATTGATAATAAAATATGAGCAAGTTCTTGGTGGACGTAGCCCACATTGGGTGAACCACGTTAAATCTTGTCTTGTCTTCTTTTGTGCATTATTCATTTATGCTGTTATATTTCTGCAAGTATAATTCTACTATATAGTTTCCTATTGTTGTGGTTTGAGGAATTGTTTCTGCATATTTGTTCTCTAATTCCTAACACTCAGGGCTCTGGATTTAGTATTTAGGGTTTAGGGCTTAGGACTCAGGGTTTAGGGTCTAGGGTCAAGGGTTTATGGTTTAGGTTTTAGGGTTTAGTATTTAGTGTTTAGGGTTTAGGATTTATTATTTTGGTTTTAGGGTTTAGGGTTTATAGTTTAGGGTTTAGGTCTCATGGTTGAGGGTTAAGGTTTTAGGTCACATAGTTCAGGGTTCATCAAATTTGTAGGCAGAACATTCAAAGAGAGTCATCAAAATTTGATGTTTTTCATCTATTGATATTTTGAAGGAGGGAAATGTCATATTCCTGACTGTCTAATCCTTCCAAAGAACCTAGTATTCCTCAATCCTTGGATGTACAGGGAGACACTGTTACTTGGCTTCCATTTATAATGATAGAGATATTTGTAAACTATTGTTATGACCTCCAATTATATATGAATTTCAAGTTGCTTGGAAATCACATCACACCCTTCACTAGGATTGATGATTACCCCTATCTTTTTGTTCAAGGGATTTTGAAAAAATTCATGGATTTATCATATAAGGAAATATCAATGAATGGAAGTCACTAAGTTGTACGGTAGATAACTCCCATTTAGAAATAAACAAGAAATATTTACTAGGTGATTGATAACCCCTTAGTGTTCTTATCCATTCCCCTATTTCTATGCTTATTTTGAACACTTTAGGAAATTTTGTCAAATTTACTATCCATTCCAGTAGAACACTTTAAATTTATCTTTCTCAGGAGGAGAGGATACTACAGTAAATTCAATTATGATCCTACACCTCTACATTGATATATTCTCTATGTTTCTTTTGTTTCCTTTAAGATTAATTTTTTTTTGTGATGGTTATTTTTTCCAACTTCCAATGGGTCATTCTAGCTTACATAATACCATACATGGAAATATGAGAAATGTGAAATTTGATTTAGAGTGTGAATAAATTTACATTCAAGAGCGAAAGTATATGTGGGGAGAAACAAGTTTGGAAGAGATGTGTAATATATGCATTACAAGGCACAATGTAGATGTCATATCCATTTAGTTACTTATCCCACCTCTCATAAACAAGGTAGTTATATAAGCAAACTCAGTGATGGTTCTAGGCATGAGACTAGGAAATATTGATGAAATATGGTTTGGGGTTTATGGTTTAGGGCTCATGGTTCAGGGTTTAAGGTTTAGGGTTCAGGGTTCAGGGTTCAAGCTTTACGGTTATGATTTAGGATTTAGGTTTTAGGTTTAGGGTTTAGGATTTAGTGTTTATTGTTAGGTTTTATGGATCGAGGTTAAGGATTTAGGGTTTAAGGCTTAGCATTTAGGGTTTAGGGTTTAGGGTTTCGGGTTAAGGATTTACTATTTAGGGATAAGGTTTTATGGTTTACGATTCAGGTTTTAGGGTTTATGGTTCAGGGTTCAGGGTTCAAGGTTTAGGATTTAATGTTTAGGGATTAAGGTTTACAGTTTATGGTTTAGGGTTTAGGGTTTAGGGCTTAGGGCTTAGGGCTTAGGTTATATGGTCTAGGGTTTAGGTTTTAGATTTTAGGGCTTAGGGTTTAGGGTTTAGGATTCGGTGTTTAATGTTTAGGGTTTAGGGGTCAGGGTTTAGGGTTTATGATTTAGTTTTTATAGTTCAAGATTTAGGGTTTAGCATTTAGGGCTCATGGTTCATGGTTTAGGGTTTAGGGTTTAGGGATTATGGCTTAGGGTTTAGGGCTTAAGGCTCACGGTTTAGGGCTCACAGGTAAGGGTTGAATGTTTAAGGTTTAGGGTTTAGGGTCTAGGGATCATGGTTAAAGGTCTAGGTTTTAGGGTTTAGGGCTCAAGGTTTATAGTTTAGTGTTTAGGTTTATGGCCTATAGTTTAGGGTTTTGATTGTAGAAGTTAAATGCTAAAATATTTAGGATGAATGTTAAAATCCTGAAAAATTACCTATGTATTGACCAGATTAAACTTTAAAAAACTATCTCCTAAACCACGACTCATAGAGTTGTGAGACTAATTCCATAAGGTGTAGAGTGAGATTATTTTTTCCAACTTCCAATGGGTCATCCTGGCTTGCATAATACCATACATGGAAATATGAGAAATGTGAAATTTGTTTCAGAGTGTGAATAAATTTACATTCAAGAGTGCAAGTATATGTGGGGAGAAACAAGTTTGGAAGAGATGTGTAATATGCATTGCAAGGCACAAGGTAGATTTCATATCCATTTAATTACTCGTCCCACCTCTCATAAACAAGGTAGTTTTATAAGCGAACTCAATGATGGTTCTAGACACAGAACTAGAAAATATTGATGAAATACGGTTCGGGGATTAGGGTTTAGGGGTTAGGGTTTAGGGCTCATGGTTTAGGGTTTAGGGTTCAGGGTTCAAGGTTCATGGTTAATGGTTTAGGATTTAGGGTTAGGTTTAGGGTTTAGGGTTTATGGTTAGGGTTTAGGGATTCTGGTTAAGGGTTTAGGGTTTAGGGTTTAGGGTTTAGGGTTTCTGGTTTCAGGGTTAAGGATTTAGTGTTTAGGGATAAGGGTATGGTTTACGGTTCAGGGTTTATGGTTCGGGGTTTAGGGTTCAGGGTTTAGGGTTTAATGTTTAACATTTAGGGCTTAGGGTATATGGTCTAGGGTTTAGGGTTTAGATTTTAGGGCTCGAGGATAAGGGTGTAGGGTTCAAGGCTTAGGGTGTAGGGTTTAAGGTTTAGGGTTTATGATTCAATGTTTAAGGTTTAGGGTTTAGGGTTTAGGATTTAGTTTTTACGGTTCAGGGTTTAGGGTTTAGCATTTAGGGCTCATGGTTCATGATTTAGGGTTTAGGGCTTCAGGGCTTATGGCTCAGGGTTTATGGCTTAAGGCTTAGGGTTTGGGGCTCATAGGTAAGGGCTTAAATGTTTAAGGTTTAAGGTTTAGGGCTTAAAGGTTTATGGTTTATAGGGTTTAAGGCTCAAGGTTTATAGTTAGGGTTTAGGTTTATGGCCTAGGGTTTAGGGTTTTGATTGTAGAAGTTATATGCTAAAATCTTTAGGTTGAATGCTGAAATCCTAAACATTACCTATGTACTGATAATATTATATTATAAAAAAATCTCCTAAACTGTGACTCATGAAGTTGTAAGATTAATTCCATAAGGTGCAGAGTGACCCTAATTTATTATATTTACATAAATAAATTTGAAGTATAAAATATAAATAATAATAAATGAAAAACTTAATAATAAATGAAAAATATAAATAATAATAAATGAAAAACTTATACTTAAACATTTATTTTGGTAAATAGAAGCATGCCAAAAGCATATACAATGTTTATAGTATAAAGAACACGTACGCGTTATAATTGTACGTTTTCGTTTTTGCCCTAAGCCATGCCTCAAGGCTTGGGATCCGGTTTGGATCCCCAAGCCTAAGGCATGGACCTGCACAAACACAACAAACAACGTGTTTTTGCAGGAAAATGTAAAAATGCCACTTCCTCCATGATAAATCAACATAAAACAATCGATTCATTTTAAAAAAATTATACCATGATGTAGAGCAGAGTCTTCTTTCTAAAAATATAATTTTTCAAATTTTTTGACTAATATAAGGTTTCTATATTATTTATTTTCTATGGATTTTTATAGCTATTTTTTGAAGTGTAAATATGCCTATCTTTCATGGTGTATATTTTTTTTGGGTGATCGAAATTTTAAAAAAAATATACTAGCCCAAACTAGGCATAATTCTATACATATTCAAAAAAAATCTAATTTTTGATATTTTTTGAGGTAGTTAGGGGGGGGGGCACGGTTGGAGCTCCGTTATTTTTCAAAACATAAAATTTATGTACTAGAAAAATCATAAATAAAAAAATATTCGCTAAAAAATCTAAAAAAAATGGAGCCCAAACTAGATGCTCCTAGCTATCTTTCTACTAAAGGGTTTTCAAAAATACTAAATGGTGCTCAAAAAATGGTGGGGGCACGAAAGTCACTCTATTATGTTTTTTTAACAAAAACAGGAGCATATGTTGGTATTTTAGTTATTTGACCCACTTAAACTTATCAATTTTCAATAAAATTTAGTAGCTTAGAAACTAGACTCAAAATGCTATGATTCATATTTCTACAACATCTTCCAATTTTGAGTGTAACTATTTCAAAAAACTCGTACAAGTTGAAGTTTTTTTTTTTCAGAAAAATGCGTCCACTTAAGACCCCCTTTTGGCCCCCCAACTTGGTGCACTTACCCATTGATCTCCTGATTCTCAACCCAAAACAAAGATCCAGGGTAGAAACTTACAATGACACCTATTATTACACAAGTTGATTACGAGAAACTTGAAACAAAGGACTAAGTCAAATATTAAGCCCTCCCTAGACAAGTTACATGGGATACATGAGTAGGCCATCATGGACAATGTAAATGAAACAGCTTTGTTTTCAGAAAGGAACTTAATATTAAAAATGAACTCCTCGCATGTGACCCTACCAAATTAAAGGGAACTGTAAATGCTTTCCTGAAAGTCCAAGCAAATGAAGAGGTTGGGGAGCAATTTGTGTTTTCCATGAAAAAATACAAAGGGGGTCAAATTTAAAATAAACATGACTTTGCCCCAACTCAAGTCAAGACATTCAAGACCTTAATAAGCCTAGCTCAAATGTTATGTTCTTATGCCATCTCCAAAATTTGCACATTCAAATGCACCAAATCCACACCCCCAACACATTGTAAGTGCTTGATTAGGTGGAAGTTCCTAAAATTGGTCGTGAAGCTTAATTTTATTGGAATTAACACTCTAGCTCACCAGGGGTTGCAAGGGGGTACCCCGATTTTGGAGTGACTCAAGCCACATTTCTAATATGTTTTTATTCATTTTAAAATACTAGGCCATTCTTATTACTCATAGATTAACGGCTATAGGTTAGGGTGTTTTGTTTCTTTGTATAATCCCTAAAAAGTAAGACTAAGAGCTATGAAGAAGGAATAGAAGGCTCTTCCTTGCTTTCGTATTTCCGAAATTCATTGGGAATCAACTTTTATGATAAGAAAAATATTGCGTTCTTTTTTATATGAAGAGGAACAGTAGAGCCAAGGGTTGATAGGGTGATTATATTCTTCATTGTAGTTTATTGGACGTAATAAAAGATAGGACTAGCTGTTTTGGTAAAGGATTGTAGTTCTGATCTGGGTGAACTCCTGTTAATTCAATTCCATCCTTTTGTATTGATGTTCTTTTATTTTCTAAGTGGACTCCATGCTTTGAATTTTACCTTTGTAATATATTTTTCATTTTAGTTTCAAACTATTTTGATTACAGTGGAAGGGCTTGTTGTCCACATAATATTTATCCCTTATTTCCTTCTACAAAACTCACATAGATCACTTTAAAGGAATCTCATTTCCTTACCATCCTAAGAATATGTGCCAAATCCTAGAAGTATCTTACTGTTTAACCCATGATGAGGTTATTCTTCTAAGTGCATAAGAAGGTGAGGGATACATTGTTTATGTTGAATGATGGTTCTAAATCAAATTGTAGGCTTATGGAGAATTAATAAATTTTTATAATAATGCCATCATCCCCGAAGATTTGTTATGATCAGATGATGTTAATGTAATAATATGATTTTAATTCTAATTTCAACATTGTGGTCTTAATAGAATTTTTGAAATGACCAAAGGTATACAAATAATTTTGTGACGTTTGTTAAATCAATTTCAAGGTTGGACAAATTTTTCATGGTGAGTGTATTTTCCTCTTGAATTTCAAGCACTCAAGGGGCAAAGAAATATTGGGGCATGATCAGACTTGGTCATACACTTTCAGTCCTAGGTTGCTTCTGGGTTCTTTGAGAGATTTCTACCTTTCTTAATACCAAAATATCCTTACTAAATATTATGTTCATTTCTTCCTTTTGTTCAATTACATTGATTCACATTGTGTTCGAGGTTCTACTACATTAATTGATATATCTTTTTCATTCTTGTGCAAGTGCTTACACTCATGCATTTAATTATTCCTATTTTCAGAATTGGTACCATGTAATACACATATTACCTTCAGTCATATACCCCCATTTATCTTCTAGAAGAAGCAATACCAAAGATGGAAGCCATAACATTGTTTACATACACCTGATTTTGAGGATTCCCCAAGGCTTTATGTCATTGCCCATGGGAAATGGTGAAGATGTTTGGTTCTTCCATATAAATTTGCCAACGGTCATCACTCAATGGTGGAAGTCATGATGTTGAGTAATATAGAGCACCCTTCCTTTCTCTTATCATTGAGATCATTTTATTTTCACTATCAAAACACTTACGCACATTGAACATCGTGCACATTTTTTTGCACCTTTCAGACTTGAGGTTTTGGTTAGCTTTCCGAATTATTTGGGTCATAAAAAATAGTGAGCTAGGATTGGAGGTCTTCTACTTGAGCTTTCCCCTTCTCCACCTATAATGGTATTATTCTATTGCCTAGTTGTCTCTAAAATGAGGATTATGTATGCAACCACAACTCGTCAGAAATGTAAATATTTTAGACCCTTTTAGTTTAATTTCGTTGCCTTGCTATAATTGTTTGTGGATCTAAATTTTCAAGTATCCTGTTCCAAAGGCTAGAGTCAAGGCATGTTTGTTTGATCTATTGTTTTGTCTTATTATGCATACAAAGTGACCCTTGGGATATCTATCTATCTCTTAACTTATCCTTAACATTTGTAATACTTATTCTAATGATACTATATATTTATCTTAAAATCATTTTTTTTTGTACCTGGGAAATGAGTATATAATAGATTTCTATCCTAGGGTTCAGGGTTAATCACGGGGGTTCACTTAGTAAAAATATGGTATAACACATGCGTTCAAAGGGTATTAAAGAATACCCTTAATTCTAGTTTTTACCACTAATTATTCAATTGATAATACCCCCTCCTGTTATATTATTAGAATGAAAATACCCCCTATTTTTTCCATGTACCTTACTTACCCATTTTTCAATTACAATTTTATTTACCCCTTTTTATTTCTACCCTAATATATTAAACAGAAAAATATATCATATTTCTCACTCAATTTTTTTAATATGCATTTTCTCTCAAAAGATAGTTTGAAGCCATTCAATACCTATTACAAATCACCTTATAAATGTTAATCTTTAATCATTTATCAATATTTCTTCAAATAATTAAGATGGTGAAATAATATCACTTGTGTTGAAAAACATACTCAATCCTAGTTTTCTACCATCTTATTATTTCTTGGTTAAGAATCTCTTAATTAAGATTTCTTTATTCAAAAAGATATTATAATTTAACTTTATGACCACACTCCTTTTGCAATTTTAAGGTATTTACTTTTAAAAACTAGGGTTCAAATGTTTTAGTTTTATATTAAAATTAAACCTCCCTTTCCTTTAGCCCACCTCTCTAACCTACCCCCAATACCTGATTCAAAATATTAATAAATTAAACCCTTTCACCCCCTCATGTCTACTGGTATATTGACTTTAATTTTATTAATTTTAATTACCTCAATATGAACCCACGTGCTAGGATATTTGAAGATCAACTATATTGATGTCCAACACCGATGATGATGGTGTACAAGGTGTTGCCTAAACATCCACAAAGGTATAAATACTACGAGATACCAAAAAAGGATGAGCTCAAAATTGTGCCTCACGTAAATTTGGTGAAATGGATTCCCCTTAATCCTTGACACGAATCCAAAAAAACATTCTATGCACTTAACCCATACAAAAGTGAGAATTTCCATCAAAATAACAATAAGCTATAATTCATTGAAGATATGATTGTTTTTCAACTACCTATATCACATCATGTCCCCCCTTCTCATACTTTTTTTCCTTAAACATATACATTCATTCCAATATATCCTTCCATACACCTATTTCATACATGTTTTTTTTTTGTCTTGAACGTACTAGGGGAGAGGACCCTATAACCGAGCGGGGTACCAAAACATGTACATCTCTTTTCACCATAGGTTGTTGACAAAAGTACCAATAGTTGTTCACTTTTTGGTTAGTGACACTTTTTAAGAGTTAATGAGAATGTGACACATAGGGCGCTCGATCATTGGTCCCTCTTTCAAAATCTTTATATTGATTTTCTTCGTATTAAATCAATTCAAAAACTACTTTTCCCTCCAAATAAACACGCGAAACGATGTCAATATGGCACGATCATACGCTACACGATGATATATTTTTTTTTACGCTACCGACATACGTACATATATTTACGTGCCCCCTAAAGTTAGGTGCACGGTTATAGGGTCCTCTCCCCTATACCTAATAGTGTCACTCAAATATTAGATTGGATTCATCACCGCATTGCACCCTTTACCCACATGTGTCCCGCATTGCACTTGCCTCCTTTCTACTTGATCTGTGCTTTGGAGCTCTCGACCCAACCTGCTCACATCGCTCTACATAAACATTGTCAATGATTGCGTTTCGTATTGCATTTGCATTGGAATCAGTAAGGACTGCGGGCGGAAATTCTTCTACAGTTGGATACCTCACCAAACAATGACAGCAAGCTTGCCACTTGTTAGACCGATATGACTCCAACTCACAACATTTTTCAAAACCAAGGTGTGTTTTTTGTTTTTTCATTCACCCATTTCAGAGGTTACATATTCCGATTGGCACAACATATTTTGGCAGGTCACATTTCTTTTCTACCATAGATTTGACAGGTCACATATTCCAATTGGCACAACATATTTTGTCGGAAAGCACCACTACTTCATTGTCAACAGGTCAATCCCAAAGTAGTAAGAAAATTGCACTGAAAATTTGTATAAATAAGGGGACAAAAGTTACTATTGGAATTGCCTTTTATATTAATAAAAAAAAAAAAGAGTTACATTATTAGGTGTGATCGGAAAAGTCACGGTTCCATACACAAGCCACGAGGGAAATACGATACGCCAAAAGGTAAGTGGTCTCACGTTGTTCCCTGTTGTCAAGCGGTCTCACGTCTCAAAGTCTTCCAATAGAAAGACAAAAATTATGAAAATAGAAGTTATTTTTATTAGGACTAATGTCTGATTATTTTCATCTATTACAATATAAACCTAAATATTTTTAGTATTAAAGTCAGAGTAAAAAAATCTATTTATGTAATGGATATATTTTCAATTAAAATTAATGTCTAAAATTATTTAATTTTAAGGGGATGAGATGAAGAATATTGTCTTTTTTATTATCACAAAAAAGGAAAATGTCCCTGGTTTTGAGGGGCTCTACCCTTCAACCCTACCTAGTACTGTGACAAAGAGCACACTTAGGGCCTTGCCCTGGACTCTGTAAGGGGTGGTACCCCTAGACCCCATAAGGAGGTACATGTCTTAGACCTTTTCTTAAGAATTTTAGAGCCAAAGATTTTTTTTTCATATAAAGGGAGCAAATGTGAGTCTCGTGATCAAATTTTCTAAACAAACAACATCTCACACTAGAGGATGGAGGTAATCAAGATACGATGATGATTAATTTCCTCGCATTTGTTACTTTCTCAAGGGCCGCAAAATAGATTGGTGAGAAATTAGCAGCACAAGAATGACAAATGCCATGACTGGAATCCAATGGTAGTGAGTATAGTTATGTTGTTCATGTTCGAGTGACAACGAGAAAAAATAGACAATAAAAAGGAGACAACGAGGGATCAATCCACATTTTTCTCTTATCATGTTTTTGCATGATGTGCAAAATTAAATTAAATCCCATGATGTAAAGATAATGTAAAGATCCATATCATAGTGTTATAGGAATCATGATACTTGACAAGGAGATGTTGGTTATTTCTCTTGTAAAAACCATCTATAAAAGGTGTGGAGGGTGAATAGATGTGTGGGTTCACGTTCATTCCTAGGTAGTTATTCTGTTCATCAATGAAATTCATCTATAGTGTTATGCAACACATTTGAGTATGCGTGCAATCCCAATGTCGCATGTATGTAAGTTTGAATTTTTTCGTGCAAGTCTAATGTGACTAGTTTATATGAATGCACAAGTTCCAATGTGGGGCATATGAGTCAAGATCATGAGCAAGCTCCATACCTGGCATGTTGTTATTCCTGACTATGGTATTTTTCTCCCATGTTTGTACTAAGGGTCTGGGAATGTTAGGAATTAGGGTTTTTGTAGTGCCCAACAAAAATAAAAAAATAAAAAATATAAAAATAGAAGGTGCAATTGCGTGGGCAAGTGGATGAGTGTTTTTTTGGCGGAGTCTGGGTTGGCATGTGGCAGGTGGAAGGGTCTACCGATCTGTCATTTTCTTTACACAATAATTCAAGCACTTTATTTGGGATCCAAGCTGTTAATCACGAAGAAGTTAACGTTGTAAATCTAGCAGTAATTGGATAGTGACAATAAGTGCAAAGTTAGAGCTCTTCTTTACTGAAAATGGTAAAGTAGAGTTATATATTCACATAATTAAATAAACTAAAGGTTGCATGAAACTATGCTCAACAGAGCTCTCTCCAATACATGTCCTAAAATATGTACCATTGTGGGTTAGATCATCGCTAGGTTAGATCATCGTTGCACACAGAGCTAAATCTAGAACCCATTATCTCCTCATTTCAATATATGTAAATTAATTGATTTAGATATTTATCTAAGTCTAAAGCGCATTCTATTTTCTCTGAGAGGAGAAGAGGGTTTGTTTTCTATGGTTGGGTTGTTTGTTTTGTGCAGAGGAAAAAGAAGATTAATGATTAAGAGGCATCGTAATGTCTTGTTGTGTTGATTTTGCTTCTTCCGTTTCTAAGTGCATGTGCTACGTGCATTATAACCTTGTAGCGCCAATTTTTACCTTCTCATTATCTTTTGCTTCGAGTAGTTGTTGTATTGATTAAAGAATTAAAATTTCCCCTTCCTGTTGTTCCACATATGTCTCTTTCAATCTTCCTCTACATGAAACCCTCTGCTTTCTATTCTCAGTCGATGCTTCACCAAATGCAACCAATAGGTGCCACAGGATTGTTTCACCTTTTCTATAATATTCTCATCCTTATTAAAAGGAGGGGCTTTGAATCAGGAAAATTGCAAGTTCCCTGGTTGACATGTATGGAAAATGTGGGAACATACACATGGCACGTGAATTGTTTGACAGAACGTCCCAAAGAAATATGTTTCATGGAATGTCAGTGTTGCAAGATATACACAAAATAGGATTTGTGAAACAACTTTAGAACTAGTGCGTTGACATGGAAATAGGAGTTTTGGCAGGGTTTGATCAATACAAATGGTCTTTTTGCCAGAGTTGGTTTTTGTACAAGTGTAAACATGGTGCATCAGTTGTTGGCATGGATAATAGCTTGTTAAGTGGTTGTGGCCACGTTGGGAATGTTTTGTTGGCAAGATGAATTGGATTTGAATGTGGCGAGCAATATGTTGGGGGAGTTTTTGATTGCACCTAAACTGTTTGATGTAATGCTAAAAGAGAGTTGGAACCTTGTAGAATGCGGGTGAACCTGCATGGAGAACCTCGTGCACTGTAGACACTAATATTTTCCAAGCATGGTCTCCTTACCTTCATCTTTTATAATTTTCGTATAATTTGGTTCGTCATTTATAATATAATAGAAATATTAAACCATTTGATAATTAAACAATTGGTTGTTGTAAACAGACTTGTATCGCAAAATAATAAAACATCACCTTGTGACTTACGTGATGCAACTAACCCTTGGTGTAAACCTTAGACTTAAACCCACTTTCTCATATGTTTTGGAAACTCTGTAGTTGAATTGGATAGTTGTAACCCCTCGAGTGGGATTTTTGAGTTTGAGTTTTCCATTAGCATCCTTTGGTAAAATTTGGTAAATTGTGATTTTCGAAGACTAACGAAACAACCTTTTGGGCCCCAGAAAAGGGATAAAAATTTTTGTTTGTGTCCCTCATTATGTGGGGAGTCACACCAAGATTTATATTGACCCTGATTGATCGTTTGTGTTCTCTTCTCCATCCCTCTAGCAACCATGTTATCCCATTTTGCAGTTTAGGGAGCTATTTAAAGTGGAAAATTTGTTTTCATTTTAGCTCACTGTTTGGACCCTAAGTGAAAGAACACTTTTCTGATTTCGCAAACCTCTAGTATTTCTACTAGAAAATTGCTTGTAACCTTTAGTTTGGGAAAAACACATTTCTAGAAAATTTGGCAAAGGAGTTTTGTAGGCCTCTGACCACTGTTTGACTAGGTCAAACTAGACCAACTATGACCGGTGGCTCTAAAAAATGCATCGTCGTTTGTAACCCGTTTGCCACTTCTTAGTTCCTTCAACCCCGATGAATTCTACATATATAGGAGGGAATGTAGGAATATTTCTGTGGAGAGTTCATCCATCGAACATTAGTTTTGGATGTTGTTTTCAAAGCACTCGAGCTAAAATTGGTGTCATGTTGCAACTAGGCCAATTACAATTGATGGCCTCAAAAACTAGCCGTAAATGGTAAATTGTTTGCTAGTTCTAATTTCTGTCAGATCCTGCAAATTCTTGGTATAAAGAAGTACATGAAAGACCTAACCGTTATACATTTTTCCATCGAAACACATTTTTTTCGAACATGGTTCTTTAGCCTCTTGGCCAAATTTAGATGTTTTCGCAGCTATTAGAAAAATGTAAAAATAAGGTCGTAAGACCCTAGTCAAGACAATAATCCGTTGTGAAAACTATTGAAATATAGAAGTAACTATATGAAACTCTTCTGTGTGGCTTGTGATATGAATTTTTTTTTGGGAAAAATAGTGTTTCTCTCTCTTTCATATCTCTTTCTCTCTCCTTCCTTAGTTAAGAAATGAAATGAATATATGTCTCTAACCCTCTCTTATCGAGTGCAAATTATTATTATTATGTAAATGGAAAACTAAAAAACATTAATTATGCTAGATTTAGGTGGATGCCATGTCGACCATTTTTCGTTGAATCATGCTCACATGGTGTTGTAGGATGCAATAAGATAGTGAAATGAAGTGGTTGTAATTCATTGTGTATTATTGTAATTTATATATGTTAATGAAAAAAAATGTATTTCTATGTTTACAGTAAAGTTTATTATTGAAATTTTGTAATACATATGAGTTGAAATGTTTAAAGTTGTTTGTGTTAGAAAATCTAATATATTGTTTATGTGATTGTTCTCCTTACCATATGATTGTTCATGTTCATATGAGATGGTTCACCTTGTTGGCATACCAACAATCAACTTCATGTATATATTCGTCATTTGTGTATTGTTAATTCAAGGCATTTAATTCATTTTTACTTCAATTGGTATCAGAGCCGAAATATCCTTTGGCCTATGTGGAAGAATCATTTTTAGCACAGAAGCATATGCGGGTCTCAAAATCCTTCGTTGTTTGGATTTTTGCAAAGATTGGACGTGGAAAATAAATCAGAGCGTGGCTATTTGGACTTGGTGTGGAGTGTATTCACATTAAAACAATAAAGTAGAGTAACCTGATTTTGGCAGTGTGGTAGCATGTACATTTGTTAGCGTACCTATGTGGTGAAGCATTACCTATTCATGGTGGGCTGACCTATTACGTAGAGGAGGAAGGACTTGCTCCTGAAAAGGTCGATGTAGGGGCCGATTTGAACTTGGGACCTATTGAGCCCTCAGCCAGCATGTAGGATTCAGCATTGGAAAGATGACAAGGACACAACACCTGTGGAGATCTGCAGCGACCAATGTAGACAGAAAGATGTGTCTGAAGCACTCAACAAACTTGTAAGTTTTTGAAGTCGAGCATTTGGAGATCCGTTGCAGTGTTTAGACGCTAGACCTATCCTATGGTTGTTGTTGGATTCTAATACACAAGATAACATGAATTCTCGTTAAGAGTCAGGCTCGGGCTTGGGGAATGGAAAGGATTGCATCGTATTCAATGTATTCCGGATGTGTGTTTAGAACAAGAAGTAAAATTTTCCTTATTGTCTATGTAGAGAATGGAGCATCCAAGCAAAGGAAAGTGATATTTTTGCCACCAGCAAGTGTACAAAATATTAGGAGATATGTAGAATTTTTTTTTAAATCAATGAGCCTCAAAGCAATATCTGCTAATTAAGTAGCATGTTATTGGAGGCTGGAGGGTACACGGAGGTCAAAGGAAAATAGGTGTCCTCTTGTTAGTCACCTACGACGGGGTCGTAACATGAATTTGGTGGCATTTTTTTTTATTGAGCTTAGTGTATTTATTTTTGGTGTGTGTTTTTAATAAATATGCAAATCAATTTCCTGTTTGGTACCTCTTGAATGAAGGACATTGTGAGGAGTGAAAAGCACTAAAGTAGCTCTTGGATCTTGTGTCAAGGGTTTGTGGAAATCCAAGAAACAACTGAAGTTTACAATTGAGGCATCAGGTCACCCTCAGGTTTGTGGTAAACCTACAATCGGAAAATCATATGGGCTCATGGTAATCCATAGAAACTGGAAACCACTGAGGTGTTCTCAAAGATTGGATGTGTTTAGGTCACTTCCAAGTTTGTGGTAATCCTGTGGGGAAAAACCAAGGTGTCACCAAGACCAAGAAGCCGTATTTCTGGCGTGCCACCTCAAAGGTGAGCAGAGGCTACATGGAGAGTGTAATAAAAATTTTATTGTGTTTGGAATAAGGGGGGTCCATTATTTTGAAATATGATGTTTATAGAAACAATGTATTAAGGGGGTAATGTTAGGATATCTAATACATTGTTTATGTGACTGTTCTCCTTCCTGTCTGACGGTTCACGTTCATGCCAGATGGTTCACCTTCCTGGCATACCAACAATCAACTTCGTGTCTATATTCATTTTTTTGTGTATTGTTAATTCAAGGAATTTAATTCATTTGTATTATATCTTTGCCTTCATTTTGGGAAATTTGTATCTAACCATAAGTGTCATTTTGATTCAAAATTATGTATTGTAAAAATTTGGATACTTATAGTGCCTTTTCAGTGTAAAATTTATGACTAAATATCTGGTGTGTTGTGTTATTTTCCTTGATAACGTAGAAAGAAAATCTAAATAAATCAGTCAACCATGGTATAAAACTCTCACATAACTACCTTCTCGCTTGATCCTTCTTAACGCATACAACTAAAACCATAGGGTGAACCTAAATCATTAAACTCGATGGAAAAATCTAGCTTAAGGAAATAAAATATGAAGTTTGAGATTATTACCTTAACTTGTATGCTTAGTGACATTTACTTGAACCCGACAGTTAGGAATGACATGGTTAAACTATGTCATGAGTATGGGATTCCCTCCTAGGATTAGTAGTTGTGTGTGTAGTAGTGAGAATGTGTTCTTTTAAGGTAGTACTCCATGGGAAAACAACCTTTAACATAATGTAAAACCCTGTTGTCCCGACACACATGTAGAGTGAAGGGTGTTAGGTGGAAAAGATGACCAAGTACTCTTGAAAGTCACCTTTAGTAGATTGGGATTATAAATGAACTCGAAACCCAATTTATATTATCATTTCGCATTCTACAGTACAATGTTAAGAGTTAATTGTGGAACTAATCAACATTTTAATTTATGATTAGTTTGTGAAAAGGTAACCATGACATGGTATGCTAGGAGAAAATAAAAATTTAGATCTTTCTTGTAACATGTTTAAATCATCTTGTTGAGAGAAACAAAATCCATGACACGTAAACTTTAATGTGAACCTTAATATTTAAATGAAGAGTTACTCCCTCTTGTTCTCCCACTTGTCCCATTGTGAAATGAACATATGATGTGAAACCAGGTAATCGTGTTATTGAGGTAATTCCCTAGGATGAGAGCTAGTAGTCTTGAATGAGGATGCAAATGTTCCTTATTATCAAATGGGTTACTGTTAGTGCAAAGTCACAGCACCCCCAAATGAGTCGTCAAATCTAGATTTCTAAAGCAGTGTCATTTGGTGTAATTCACATAACATTGAGTTTTTCCCCAAACTGTGGGACTTTGCAAATAGGAAATCTCTCTAGATTAATGGTTGGTTTCTATTGCTCTGTTTAGGTGCATGCGTGGAAACTTGTGGAGGACCTATTCCTAAACCTAATCTAAGTTTTACTAAAGAAATAGATAAAAGGAATAAAAGAAATCAAACTAACCTATAAGGTGATGCACCAAAGGAATGATGAACATTAGTTTCGCTGATAGACACAAACCAATAAAATGCGTACGATAATCAAGCACAGATAACCAAATTTATAATTAAATACAAAATTAGAGCAAAGGAGACAAGAAAGGATCTAAAATCAATCACAAACATGTTTTATTGCTCTGCAGATTGATACAATGCATTAAAAATGGCCAGAAGGTAGGAAACATATTGCAAATTTAAATGGAAGGTCTGAACTCCATGAATTCCTTTGCCAGAAGGAAAGGGGAGCCTGCAAAAACAAAAGAATGTCCAACCCTTTACAATGAGTTTCGACACTACTTTTATAGATTCAACACTATAGTGAAGAAAGAGAGAGAAGTGGGAAAAAATAGTCTGAAGCTTAACCACCACTATTAATGCCTTCCAAAAAATCTACCCCCAAATCTATCTTGACTGCAGCAATTTCTTATTTGGCGCCTCGAAGGAGGAGGAAACAGAGGATTAGATCAAATCTGATCTAGTTGTTGGGAAAAATAGATCCTGCATTAAAGGCCCTTAGATGTTTCTCCATTTTTCTTCCACATAACCTCCCAAAACTTAAAGTTTCAGATCTTTATGGTGTAGATGAGGCTGAGATCTTTCCAATGGTGTCAGATTTGCTATATTTCAAGCCCTGAGTCGAAAGATATGCCCCTTCGAAATTTGTATTGGGTCCATACAAAAAGGCGGGAAAACCAGTTTGAAAGCGGGCACCTTTTTTATATGGGACACGTGGAGGGCTAGCGCACATCTGAAGGTGGCCTCTATTTTTTGCTCTTGGAGTGGCGTGGGGTTGACACGTGGCTTTTTCTGTGACCTTCTCAATTTTCATATTTTTTTCCTAAGTCCTTTTCTTGGTGGGGTCATATATCTGACTGGGGACACACAGTAGCCTGGCACTTGCTTGGAAACCCCCTTTCAATCTTTCTCTTAAGCTAGCGCCATTTGGACACTTAGCGTCCGCACTCTCTGTCATTTTTCTTGAGTCATTTCCGTGGGTGGAGGCATTGACTATTGTGGAACCCGCACTTTAGAAACTCCCCTTTTACATTTGAGACTGGATACGCGTGTCGAGGCTCCGCGCTCACATTAAAAGGTTCCCTTCACTTTTTTGATCAAGATTTGCCTTTGAAGGAGCAAATGGCGCCGTGTTGACACTTGGAAGCCTCCGCTACAAGTCTTTGGAATTTTCAACGACTCTCTCCTCTTACATTTTCAGACCTTGGACTACGTGGCAAGCTGGTGCTCGTTTGAGTCTCCGCTTTTGGATTTACCCTTTTGGACGCCGCGTTGCTTGGACACGTGTCGCATTCCGCTTGCAACACTTCTATTACTTAGCCTTTTTGAGGACCCGCCCTATCCTCCTTTTGACCTATGTTGACTGTTTACTACGTGGAGCCAGCTGGCGCAAGTTTGAGTCTCTGCACTTAGGCTACCATTTTGGAATTGCACTGAGCTGACACTTGGCCCCTTTCACCGAGTCGAAGACTTTTCAACGGCTGTGCAAATTTTGGGGCTCTCGGTACGTGGAATCCTAGCACTCGTTTGAGCTTCCCTTTTTGGATTCAACTTTGGAGAAGCACCGTGCTGACACGTGGCTCTCTCCACTATCTCCTCCATACTTAGTCAATTTTTGGACTTGTTCTGAACTGTTTTGAGCCTGAATAATTTAGATCTTCACCGTTTCTTCTCTTTCTTACTTATGGCTCTTTGACACTGATGCTACTCCTGCCCTGTGACCCTAACTATTCTATTCTGAGCCCACCTGTAACCTGTTAAATAGCATTTAAGACATATTCGCTCGACAGAGTTGTTTCTTCTCATTTCTTCTTGCATAGGTCGTTTAGATCTTTCACAGGCCCCGTCACTCCATTGTAGAGTCTCTTATGTAACTCTTTGTAGAGATTTAAATGTGGTTTCTTAGGTTCTTTCAGTGCAAGGTCGTGGCTGATCCAATATTTTGCCCAGGGGCAAAATATGGATAACAATTTTGGCGACTCGCAGGGGTATATGCCTACTAGATGAAGAGACCAATAGCCTTGTCTATATCCATTGGGCATGGAGTCACAATTAAGAACCCTTCCTTCAATGGACTGACTACTGATCCTGTTCTTCTGATCCACAAGCCCAACGCGTTTGCACTCTCAATTTTCATAAGAAAATCGAAACAATGGTTTCTGAGAGTAGAAAATTTGACTTTGACCCAGGGGCTTTCATCTGTCCCTGAATGGACTGTTTTGCAAGAGTTGCTTTGCAACAAAATGGCAACACCACAGGTAACTATGAGTACCTTGTTGTGAATTTTGAAATCATACATGCTCCATTGGAGTAACGAACATGCAGCAGAACCTATGCAAAGCACTTAGGAGAAAAGCAACCTAAACTACAACAAGACAATGTGCACAAGCACTTAGAGGAATGAGAAATCCTAAAGCTAGTATGTACAGGTGAGAACTTTCATTCTAGTAGCAAATGTTTAAGATATGATTCGATTCCATTCACTGGAATCTGCAACTCTTCACCATCCAATGTAGACAATTGGAAAGCATTGCTACTTTTGCATTTTGTGACCATGTAAGGGACCACTCCAAATGGCATCAAACTTGGAATGCCTTCTTGGTTTTTCCCGATCTGCATCCCATTTCAAAACTAGGTCTCCTTCTTGGAGGTTCTTTTTTCTTGCCTTCTTGTCAAATCATCTCTTGATTGAGGCCTGGTCCTTCTCTATTGTTTGAAGTGCATGCTCTCTGGTTTCTTCCAATTCCATCAGTTCTACATACCTGGCCTCCATTGGTTCAAACTCAGACATCTCCAGCTGCTTCATGAGTTCCAATGCTGGCAACTCAAGTGATATAGGTCAACACTGCGTCTTTCCCATAGACAAGTTTGAATGGAGAGCTTCCTGTAGACCTCTTGGGTGTTGTCCTATCAGCCCATAAGGTTGATTTGAGTTTCGTGTGCCAAGTTCTCTAATTTTCATCCAGAGTTCTTCTAAAAATCTTTAGCAGGTTCTTGTTTATGGACTCAGCTTGGCCATTACCTTGAGGGTAATAGTTTAATGAAGTGCTCAAGTAAATCCCATTCCTAACAGCCCATTTTGTGATTTTGAAACCTATGAATGCCAATGCATTGCATGATATAATGGTGGCTAGTAGTCCAAATCTGGTCATTATCCCTTCATAGAAATCTAGTATGCTAGACTCATTAGCTTCTTTGAGTGCCACTACCTCGGTCCACTTGGTGAAATAGTCTGTTGCTGTCAGAATCCATTTGTGGCCTTGGCTCAAATTTGGATTGATGACCCCAATGAAGTCCAATCCCCATTGCATGAATGGCTGGTCAACTGAAATTGGGTGCAATGGAAGTGTTGTTAGCCTTTCTTTGCCTTTGAAGAACAGCACAGTTCTTGCACTTTTTGATCCATGTATAGCAGTCACTAAACACCCTGGGCCAATAATAACCCGCCTTCATGATCTTGAGTGTTGTCACCCGTGGAGAAAAATGGCCTCCAACTGCTTCATCATGGAACTCTTGTAACACTCTCTCAATTTGATCTGTCCCAATGCATCTTAACAAAATGCCATTGATGTCCCTTTTGAACAAGATGCCATCAATAAGCACATATGGGATGGCCTGTAGTTTGAAGTGTCTCCTTTTTGTTTTACTCATTTCTGGAGGACACATGCCTATTTGAAGGAAGTGCATAATGGTTCTGAAGTCCAACAAGGAATGGACTACATCATCATTTTCTTCCTCTTGACTATTTTACAGAACAAAAACAACTTCCTCTTTACACTGCTTGCTTCATCTTGTTGACTCGAGGCTAGTTGTTCACACAATCCCTTCCCATGGACTAGCTTAGTAACCTTGATCTCAATGTCATACTCCATGACACGAGTGATCCATCCTACACATTTTTCATTCAGATCCTTGCTGAGAAGGAAGTCTTTAACTCCTGCATGGGAGACTAACAGTTGGATTTTATTGTTTGAAACCAGATGTTTAAACTTCTTTAACCCTCTATGATCACTACCAAGGACTGTGCTTTTGCGATGAAGGAGTATCTTACTTCATAATCTTCCAAACTCTAGCTGAAGAAGGCAATTGGCTTCTCTATAGCCTCCTTGTTTTGTTGTACTAAGATTGCAGAAATTGTGTCACTGCCACCAAAGCCATATAGTATGAAGTCCTTAGAAAAATTTGGATTCATGAGAGTTGGGGATTGTGATATAGCTTCTTTGATGGCCTCAAAGCTTTCTTTTCCTTCAGCTTCCACCTAAATGCCAACCTCTTCTTCAACATCAACGTTATTGGCTTGACAAGGGCAACAAAGTTTGGTACAAACCTTGGAACAAAATTGATCTTTCCTAAGAAGACTTTGAAGATATTTCTTATGGATTAGTAATGAAAATGATCTTATTACTTCAACCCTCTCTGGGTCAATTGCCAAACCTTCCTTTGACACAATATGGCCTAGAAGCCTACCCTCATGGGCCAAGAATATGCATTTTTGAGGGTTCAATGATACCCCAAATCTCCTACATCTTTGAAACACCTGACTTAGGTGAAAAAGGTGAAAAAGGTGATTTGCTGCAATTTTGGAGAACACAGTGATGTCATCCAGATATATCAGTACTATTTTCTTGATCAACCCTTTGAATGCCATATCTATTTCCCTTTGGAAAGTGGCTCCGGCATTAGACAATCCAAATGGCATTTTTCTATAGGCATAGGTGCCCCATTTGGTGGTGAAAGGCTGTTTGAACTGATCATCCTTCTTTCACCATTATTTGATTATACCCTGAGTAACCATCTAGGAGAGGAGAATCTCTTTGATCCAGACACCACTTGTAAGATCTGCTCCATTGAGGGGAGTGGGTAATGGTCCTTGAGGGATGCTCTTGTTCAAGTCTCGAAATTCTACACACAAACCTAATCTCTCCATTCTTCTTCCTAACTGGGACCAATTTTTCAACCCATCTTGAGTGTTTGATTGGAAATATGATACTTGCCTCTATCAACTTGTTTAGCTCTTTCTTCATCAGAGGTTCAATGTGTGGATTGACTGGTCTCTGATTTTTCCTGATGGGCTTAGTAGTTGGATCTAGTTTGATTGTGTGTTGTGCTAACTTCATATTGAACCCTCTTAGGTCTTCATAGCTCCAAGAAAATACATCTGGAAAATCTTGGAAAAGTTGCATGAATTCATACCTTTCTTGCTCAGTGGCCACTTTGCCAATTTGAAGTGTTTTGCCTTCTCAAACTAGAATTGACTCTGAATCTTCTCCTTTGATCTGTATGTTTTCCTTCTCATTTCGAAATTGATCATTAGGATTGAAGATAGATTCTAATGTCACTAATCCTTTGGGAAGCTTATTTGTATGTAGCTGTACTACTTGATCTCCATATTGCTTCTCCAATCTTATCTTGATTTCTTAAAAAAAAAGTCAACATCTTCTTACAATAAAATGGATGAGTCTGCTAATCCATTTTCAAACACCTTCCAGCATTGTGTTATTGTTTGGTACTAGTAGGCCTCACTATTACCCTGGATATGTGGTTTTCATTTTATCACTCTTAATGTTCTCAACAACATAAAACCTTTTCTCCAATTGCAGTCGGTCCTATCAATATATTCATTTTATTTTCTTGGGTATGGACGAGGATGTTGAAGTCTTCAAAATATTCTAATGAGATCCCATACTCTCTTCATCTAAGCTTTTAAGTATGTCATTCTTTACAGCTATATTTGATCCTATAACATGATTGGCAACCGGTTCCACTGTCACCAAACACTATGAAATTTCTTGATGTTATTATTCCTTCTAGCCCATTGCAAGCTATGGATGAGGGACTCATAATCCACTGTGTTATTAGAACAAGCTAAACTAGAAATCTAAAACAGGTGAGTAATTACTTAATTCCAGTGGGTTGACACAAGGACTAGCACCACCTCTTGACTCCTTACCTACTTCTTGATCCATCAAAGAATACATTTCCATAAATGCCATCTGTCCTAATTGTACTATCTGGTTTAACAATGCTAGGAAAAGGATGATTTTTCCTCATGCATGCAATAGAATACAAGGACTCAGAATTCTTTCAATCTGCTGATATTGGATACAAAATCCATGTGCATTCATTGAATCCCCACTCATCAAGTAGTCAAGTCTAGGATATGCCCTTGATCTAATTATTTATTTCTTGACAAGTACTTTAGAAAATCTTCTTGATCAAATATGGTAACAATTTTCGTTGATGGGGTTGGGAACATAAGGTTAAATATGGTATGTGATAATCTACTATGGGCTCAAATTTTATGGTAGCCTTTCACTGCTCACACCGGGTTCTAAAGAACATATGAGACCAGTCAGCTGATAGATATCCTTCAATCTTTGATAGTAAAGTCTCTAGATAGACATAGATAGCAATAATGTGGTGGAAAATCAATTATGAAGGATGCATAAGGGAATAAAGTCACAGTTAGGGCATGCATGAAGATGTGAGACTTAGATCCTTTAATAATTCCAACAGTTTCCACTATTGTTCCATCTAGGTGTTGCTACACCCAAGTCTACAAAGATGACTTCATATTTGAGACCAAGCTGATCTAGCAATCTAATTAGGCAAAATAGAAACTAATTGCTCCCATAAGCGATCATACAATTATGAACTAAATTGATTTCTGATGATAAAGGATATATAGAATGGTGGAGGTCTTCATGTTCTACCTTGGATGATCCTCCTGGTTTACTGCTAGGTTGAATATGTATTGGTAAGCAACCCTGGTTTTCTTCCTAGTTAGAAGACTTGACTTGGGATAGACCCATATTGGCCATAGCATTCTTGTAATGAGATTCTCTCTTGTCCTCATGATTTGTGGAGCCTATTTGCATGTTAGAATGTGGTACACCTTCTATGTGTTACACTTGGGTATTTTTACGGCGGTCCCGCTCGCCTTGAGTGAGGCGGGTCAGGGGGGTTCGGGGGTGAAGCCCCCGAAGAAAATTTTCATGGGTGGTTTATTAACCCATGGGTAATGGGTAACCGTTATGGGCTGTTTTTGGGCCCATGGTTTTTTCAGTCTTTTGCCCATTGTTTTGATACCCATAGGTTTATGGGACGGATTTTGCCCATGGTTTTGATACCGATGGTTTTGTATCAAACTGCTTAAGCAGTTGTCTATTTATATGGTCTTATGCATATGATAGATGTACAAGCAAATGTATTACAGATGTGTTTTGAATTCGGGTGTGAATTCTGTAGAGTTTGTTGAGCATAGCTCCAAACGGATCTGGGTATTGTATTGAGAGAGTGGAGGCTTGTAATAAAATATGAGCAAGTGATTCTTGGTGGACGTAGCCCAAATTGGGTGAACCACGTTAAATCTTGTCTCTCTGTGTTGTGTTATTTATTCTGCACTTTTATTTGAGATCTGTAATATTTTATGCATATTAGTTTCTACTGTTGCGATTCTGTAAGGGATTATTCCACATATTTTATCTCTTATTTCCTAACAATTGGTATCAGAGCCTGGTTTGGTTTGCTGAAGTGTTGAATCACAGGGAAAGTTTTATCTTGAGTGGGAGCTATGGCAGATGATGGAAGATCTAGGGTTGATAAATTCAACGGGCAGAATTTTAGTCTTTGGAAGATGCAGATGGAAGATTACCTTTATCAAAAGGATCTTTATACTCCGTTGTCTGAGAAGGTGAACAAACCCTCAAGTATGACAGATGCGGAATGGGATTTGTTGGATCGGAAGGCACTTGGAACAATTCGACTGTGTCTTGCATCTTCGGTATTATTTAATGTTTCAAAGGAAAAGACTACAAAAGATCTAATGGATGCATTAGGGAAGTTGTATGAAAAACCCTCTGCCTCTAATAAGATATTTTTAATGAAAAAGTTGTTTAATATGAAGATGTCTGAGAATAGTTCAGTAGCAGATCATTTAAATGATTTCAATACGGTTGTGAATATGCTAGCTTCGGTTACAATAGAATTTGATGAAGAAGTTAGGGCTTTATTAATTCTATGCTCTTTACCTGAGAGTTGGAATAGCCTGGTAATGGTGGTAAGTAACTCGGTTCCAGCTAACTCGAAGTTGAAGTTTGAGGATGTTGTAGGGGTGATTCTAAGCAAGGAAATGTGAAGAAAAAGCTCTGGGGAATCTTCTACTTCAGGGAATGCTTTGACAGTGGAAACTAGAGGGAGACAGAAGAATAGAGGAAACCGTGGAAAATCAAAAGATCGGGCAAGGTCAAAATCCAAGAACAAGATTGTATGCTGGAATTGTGGAAAGCCTGGGCATGCAAAGAAGGACTGTTGGGAGCTTCGGGATAAGAAGAAACAACAGGAAGAAAACAAGGAGGAAAATGTGGCATCGGGTAATGTATGTCAGGATGCTTTGATTCTTTCTTTGCATAATATTACTGAATCTTGGGTTTTAGATTCAGGGGCTTCTTTTCATGCTACTCCACATAGGCATTATTTTGTTGATTATGTTCAAGGGGATTTTGGGCATGTTTTTCTTGGTGATGATGAGCCTTGCAGCATAGTTGGAAAAGGTTCTGTTCAGGTTAAGATGTAGAATGGGAATACATGGCTATTGAAGGATGTCAGACATGTGCCTACATTAAGGAGAAATTTGATATCGGCAGGGCAGTTGGGAAGTGATGGTTGTACTGTGATATTTACAGCTAGACTCTTGGAAGGTTACCAAGGGTGCTCTTGTGGTGGCAAGAGGTAAGAAGGTTGGAACCTTGTATTTAACCACTGATAGTACTAATGATTGTAATCTTGTGGCTTCAGATGCAGATACAACATTATGGCACTATAGGCTCGGTCATATGAGCCATAAGGGCATGAACATCATAAAGAAGAATTTTCCTGGATATACAGAAACAGGTTTGGATTTCTGTGAGAACTGCATATATGGGAAACAGAAGCGAGTAAGGTTTCTCAAGGTTGGACCTACGAAGAAAGAGAGTAAGTTAGAGCTGGTACATTCTGATGTGTGGGGGCCGGCTCAGGTATCATCTCTTGGGGGTTCAAGTTATTATGTTACTTTTATTGATGATGCAACAAGGAAAGTTTGGGTTTATTGTATTAGAAACAAATCTGATGTATTTGACACTTTTGTTAAATGGAAAGCCTTGGTAGAGAATGAAACAGGTCTTAAGCTAAAATGTCTCAGGTCAGATAATGGAGGGGAGTATTGCAGCAATGAATTTAATGATTACTGTTCTAAGAATGGAATCCGTAGGCAAAAGACGGTTCCAGGAACTCCGCAGTAGAATGGGGTATCAGAAAGGATGAACAGAACAATAATGGAACGTGCTAGGAGCATGAGGTTACATGCAGGACTGCCTCTTTCTTTTTGGGCAGAAGCGGTGAGCACAGCTGTGTACTTGATAAACAGAGGACCCTCAAGTGCCTTGGATGGAGGCATACCTGAGGAGGCTTGGTATGGTAAGAAAGTTGATTATTCATTTCTTAGAGTCTTTGGATGTGAGGTGTTTGTTCATATAGACAAGGATGATAGGACCAAGCTAGAGGCTAAATCAGAAAAATGTACTTTCATTGGTTATGGTGGTGATGACTTTGGATTTAAATGTTGGAGTATTAAGGACAAGAAAATCATTCGGTCTAGGGATGTGGTCTTTAATGAGAAAGTCATGTATAAGCAACAGTTGCAGGAAAACAGGGAAGAATCCAAGAAAGAATATGCAGTGGTAGAGGATCTTCCAGATGGGAAAGTGACCCATGAATCAGTTCAGGAACCTACTCAACAGGAACCCCAAACTCCTATAGTGAGGAGGTCTTCTAGGGTAAGAAAAGAACCTGAATGTTTTTCTCCTTCTCTTTATTATTTATTACTCACTGATAGTGGAGAGCCAGAGAGCTTTGATGAAGCAATGCAGGTAGATGCTAGTAAGAAGTGGGAGCAAGCCATGGATGAGGAGCATCAGGCTCTCATGGAGAACCAGACATGGGATTTGGTAAAGCTACCTGAAGGAAAAAGAGCATTACAGAACAAGTGGGTGTTCAGAGTCAAAGAGGAAGAAGGAGGCAAGAAAAGATACAAGGCCCAGGTTGGTGGTCAAGGGGTTTGCACAGAAAAAAGGTATAGATTTTGATGAGATTTTTTCTCCTGTAGTAAAAATGACTTCTATTAGAACTGTTCTAGGAATAGTTGCAGCAGAAGACTTGCACTTAGAACAGCTTGATGTAAAGACTGCATTTCTCCATGGTGATTTGGAGGAGGAACTATATATGTAGCAACCAGAGGGCTATGAGGTCAAAGGTAAAGAGGAGATGGTGTGAAAACTGAAGAAGAGCTTGTATGGCTTGAAACAAGCTCCACGTCAATGGTATAAGAAGTTTGATAGCTTCATGATGGAGCAAGGTTATATCAGATGTCATTCTGACCATTGTGTGTATACAAAGAAATTTGAGGATGGAAGTTATATTATCCTGTGTTTGTATGTTGATGACATGCTGGTTGCAGGTAAAAACATGCAAGAAATAAAAGTACTCAAGAAGCAGCTAAGTGAATCCTTTGCTATGAAGGATTTGGGTGCAGCCAAACAAATCCTTGGTATGAGGATATCTCGGGATAGGAAGGAACGGAAGCTGACTTTATCTCAGGAAGAGTACATTAAGAAGGTCTTGGAGAGGTTTAATATGCAGGATGCTAAACCGGTTGGGACTCCTTTGGCAGGCCACTTCAAGTTATCAAAGGAGCAGTGTCCCAAGATAGAGCAGGAAAGAAACCAGATGTCAAAGGTACCTTACTCATCAGCAGTTGGCAGTTTGATGTATGCTATGGTGTGCACTAGGCCTGATATTGCCCATGCAGTGGGAGCTGTGAGTAGATTTATGAGTGATCCAGGTAAAGAGCATTGGCAAGCAGTAAAGTGGATCCTTCGGTATTTGAGAGGGACCATGGGGACAGTTTTGTGCTACAGTGGATCAAACACCACTTTACGTGGTTATGTAGATTCAGACATGGCTAGAGATGTAGACAGCAGGAGGAGCACAACAGGTTATATTTACACTGTAGGTGGGACAAAAGTGAGCTGGATTTCACGACTACAGAAGCTGGTGGCTTTTTCAACCATGGAGGCTGAGTATGTTGCTTCCACAGAGGAAAGCAAAGAGATGATTTGGCTACAACAATTTCTTGAGGAGTTGGGGCATAAGCAGGAGGAATGTAAGCTATATAGTGATAGTCAGAGTGCTATACACCTAGCTAAGAACTCTTCTTTCCACTCCAGGATGAAACATATACAGTTGAGATATCACTTCATCAGGACAACTTTGGAGGAAGATAAGTTGAAGTTGGAGAAGATTCATACCAGTCAGAATCCTGCAGACATGATGACCAAGGTGGTCACAAGGGATAAAATAAAGCTATGTTCAGCTTTGGTTGGCCTTCGCAGATGACAGTGAAGGGTTGAGAAGCTTGCTCAGTGTAAATCAGTCTCCAAGTGGGAGATTGTTATGTTTGTGGAGCCTATTTGCATGTTAGAATGTGGTACACCTTCTATGTGTTACACTTGGGTATTTTTACGGTGGTCCCGCTCGCCGGTGAGCTGGGTCAGGGGGGGTTCAGGGGCAAAGCCCCCGAAGAAAATTTTCATGGGTGGTTTATTAACCCATGGGTAATGGGTAACCGTTATGGGCTGTTTTTGGGCCCATGGTTTTTTCAGTCTTTTGCCCATTGTTTTGATACCCACGGTTTTTTCCCTTGGTTTTGATACCCACGGTTTTGTATCAAACTGCTTAAGAAATTGTCTATTTATATGGTCTTATGCATATGATAGAGGTACAAGAAAATGTATTGCAGATGTGTTTTGAATTCGGGTGTGAATTCCGTAGATTTTTTTGAGCATCGCTCCAAACGGATCTGGGTATTGTATTGAGAGAGTGGAGGCTTGTAATAAAATCTGAGCAAGTGATTCTTGGTGGACGTAGCCCAAATTTTGTGAACCACGTTAAATCTTGTCTCTCTGTATTGTGTTATTTATTCTGCACTTTTATTTGTGATCTGTAATATTTTCTGCATATTAGTTTCTACTGTTGCGATTCTGTAAGGGATTATTCCACATATTTTATCTCTTATTTCCTAACACCTCTACCCTGGAATGGCTAGTGAATGAAATGTTCACACTTGTCTTCTTCATTTTCTCAATTATATTAAATGAGCTATCCTTTTGCTTCCCCTTCCCTAGCACATTTTTTTCTTGCACATGGGTTGTCACAACTGGTTCCTGAGTGGATTTGGAAGGTGGCTTGGATTGGCCCTACATATTGGGAGTTGTATTTTGAATACCAATACCTTGTGAAGCAATGGAGGATTGAGGATCGCCTGAGTTTGGTGAATGTCCTTCTCCAATATTTCTCTTCTTGGACCATGTATTGACAGCTACACTTTGAGAAGGAGCCTAGTTCATTCCACATAAGCCTTCAGCTTGTCAATTGACAAGCATAGTTTCACTTGGAGGTCCCTCTTGCTGAGCTCCTTGCTGCTGATTTTCTTCTTGGATAGGTTCTTGTGACACACCAACGGTTTACACCATCAAAGACTGATTTAGTGCACCATTGAAGCACATCAATTGATTATGTGGCTGATTGCATGGGAAACACCAATCATATTCTTGTGCCATGTTATTCTGTGCTGGAACCAATGCCATTGATGTTGAAGTCATGTTTGGATCATATGACCTAAAAGGTCTAGAACCTTGAGGTTGTCCTCGGTGTTGACTCCGATTTACAACCTAGGATGGTGGTCTATTTTGCTGATACGGGGGTCTAGCCTAATACTGATCCTGAGGCTGATATGGCCTAGAAATCTGAGCATGTTGTCTTTTAATGGTTACTAACTCATTCCCCAGGTTTTTAAGTTCTTTCTTAACTTCCTGAAGCTCCTTTAAGGTGTTAGATGATGAAGTGGAGGCTTCAGGTGAACTTTGACTCCTAGGAGTGGGTATAGGAGCTAATGTGGTTGTTTGGCTAGTACTTGGGTTTCCTAATTCAGGGTATAGAGGTATGGATGGCATAAGAGCAAGTTTTCCAGCCTGAATTAAATGATTCTCAGCTCCTATGGAAGGGCTATAAGTTGCAGGTAAGGTTGTGCTCCCCATTGACTGAATCATTAAAGAAATAGCAAAATTTAAATCTCTAAGAAAGTATAAGAAGGCACCTTCTTTAGTGGGATTTACTGCCATTGGAATCTTGTCCCAAGTCTGTTGAAATCTAAGGTTGAAATCCATTAACTTCTTGTTTGGAGCTATCTTGATTATTTTCAGTTGCTCCAACAAGGATAGGTTATCTCTTTTTTCTCCAAATTGGTCGTGAAGAGTTGTGCGCAGATGGTCCCAAGTTTGAATAGAGCCTATTGCTAGGCTCCTGAACCATTGTGAAGCTTTACCCTTGAGTGAAGAAGCTAGCAACTTGACTGCATTGTCCATCTCAGTGATCTCATGGATTGTATAGATTTTTGCAATGTCTTGAACGTGGTCACCAGGAGAAGTCTGGTTTTCTCCAGTGAAATATGGGATGCTCTTTAATACTACCACTAAGACTGGGTTTTGTGCATTCAGAGCAAGTGTGTTGCTACCAGTGAAATTGACATAAGGATTTGGCTATGCCATCTTGATCAGCTTGAGCACCCTTCTTGATTGAAATAATGGCCTACTGAGAGGAGGTGTTGATAAGGCTCTGTTGAGTGGAGATAGAGACCTCTGGGCTTTTCTTCCTCTTCTCCTTCTGTCTATAGACAAGTGTAGGTGTATAAACTGTCCTTCTTCTCTGGTTCTTGACCTTGTTTTTATCCTTCTCATGAACTTGGGAAACTTAGACTACTGAAACCAATGGATTCTTTCCCTTTTGAAGTCGTCAGATGTGCAGTTCTTAAAAGTTTCTTAGAAGCTAGAATCAAAACAAGTGCACATCAATCTTACTGTAATAAATATGGAGACTTCTTTTGGAGTTGTTAGATCTACTTTTCTAAGGTAGGGTCATTTGGTGTGATTCACACAACATTGAGTTTTTCCCCAAAGTGTGGGACTTTGCAAATGGGAAAAATCTCCAGATTAAAGGTTGGTTCCTATTCCTCTATTTAGGTGCACTCGTTAAAACTTGCAAAGGACCTATTCCTAAACCTAATCTAAGTTTTACCAAGGAGACGGATAAAAGGAATACAAGAAATCAAACTAAGCTATAAGGTGATGCACTAAAGGAATGATGAACAATAGTTTTGCTGATAGACACAAACCAAAAAAATGCATACAATAATAAAGCACAAATAACTAGATTTATAATGAAAGACCAAATGAGAGCAAAGGAGACAAGAAAGGATCTAAAATCAATCAAAAACGTGTTTTATTACTCTGCAGATTGATATAATGCATTACAAATGGCCAGAAGGCACGAAACATATTGCAAATTTAAATGGAATGTCTGAACTCCACGAATTCCTTTTCTAGAAGGAAAGGGGAGCCTGCAAAAACAAAAGAATGTCCAACCCTTTACAATGAGTTTCGACCCTGCTTTTATAGATTCAACACAATAGGTGAGAAAGAGAGAGAAGTGGGAAAAAAAATTCTGAAGCTCAACCACTGCAATTAATGCCTTCCACAAAAGCTGCCCCCAAATCTATCTTGACTGCATCAATTTCTTATTTGACACCTCAAAGGAGGAGGAAACAACGAATCAGATTGAATACAATTTGGTTGTTGGGAAAAATAGATCGTGCATTAAAGGCACAAAGACATTTCTCCATTTTATTCCACCTAACCTCCCTAAACTTAAATTTTTAGATCTTCATGGCATAGACGAGGCCAAGATATTTCCAATAGTTTCAGATTTTCTATATTTCAAGCCTCGAGTCGAAAGATATGCCCCTTCAAAATTTGTATTGGGTCCATACAAAAAGGCAAGAAAACCAGTTCAAAAGCGAGCCCCTTTTCGATATGGGGCACATGGAGGGCTGGCTCATGTCTGAGGGTGGCCTCTGTATTTTTCTCTTGGAGTGGCACGGGGCTGACACATGGCTTCTTCTATGATCTGCTCAATTTTCTTATTTTTGTTCTAAGTCCTTTGCTTAGCGGGGTCATATATCTGACTGAGGACACTCAGCAGCCTGGTGCTTGCTTAGAAACCCCCTTTCAATCTTGCTCTTGAGCTATCACCGTTTGGACTCTTGGCACTCTCCGCCAGCCTACCATCATACATTAACTATTCAACCTGAGTCTATCCCCTTTTTGAGACTGGACACGTGGAGGCTTCGCGCTCGCTTAAAAGTTTGATCAAGATTTTCCTTTGAAGGAGCGTCGGGTTGACACTTGGAAGCCTCCGCAGGTCTTTGGAATTTTCAATGACCTCCCTATAACCATTTCAGACCTTGGACTACGTGGCGAACTGGTGCTTGTTTGAGCCTCCGCTTTTGGATTTACCCTTGGAGATGAGTCACTTGGACACACCACAGTCTTCACTAGTACTTCTATACATAGCCTTTTTTGAGGCCTACCCTATCCATCTTTTGACCTCTATTGACAGTTTGCTACATGGAGGGTTGGTGCACGTTTGAGTCTCTGCCTTGGGCTCCCATTTTGGAATTGCGCTGAGCGGACACTTGGCCCCTTCTGCCAAGTCAAAGACTTTTCAACAGCCATGAAAATTTTTGGGGCTTTGGACATGTGGAAGCCTGGCGCTCATTTGAGCTTCCCTTTTTGGATTTAACTTTGGAGAAGTGTTTTTCTAACATGTGGCTCTCTCCGCTGTCTCCTCTATAGTTAGTCAATTTTTGGACTCGTTCTGAATTGTTTTGAGCCCGAAGACTTTGGATCTTCACTGTTTCTTCTCTCTCATCCTCCTAGCTTCTCTGTGACATTACTCCTCCTTCTCTGACGATGATATTTTATTTCCGAGCCAACCTATAACATGTTAAATAGATTTAAGACACATATTCACTCGATAAGCCGTTTCTTCTCTTTCTTCTTGCATAGGGTCGTTTAGTCTTTCGTAGGCCCCACCACTCCATTGTTGATTCCTTCTATGACCTGTTTACAAGATTTAAACATTTTTTCTCTAGTTCTTTCTTTTTGGGGTCGTGGTTGATCCAATACTTCACCTGGGGGGTGAAATATGGATAACAGTTACACAACTAATTTCAAAACGCTATTTAAATTAAATTAAGTGAATTTATTTTAAGAAGAATGTAAATGATTTGAGTGGATCCTATGTTTTAGTTACCTACACATGAGAATATTGAGTGTGAATCCCCTTTAACCCCTCTCAAACAAGAGTGTCAACTTGACAAGAAGTATCAAAATTACCTAGAGTTACATGATGATTGTTGGAGATAAGGGTGTTCTATCACTCTAGTTGTGACCTTAGTAAGGTGTGTAAAATTTATAATTACATATCACCTTGTAATACACATCTAATACTTAAATTACCTAGTAATAATCCAATCTTAGTTAAGTGTGAAATCCTACCCCTTATGATCCTTCGTGACTCAATAAAGGACAAATAGTATGTGCACCTTAGTTGTTTTAACAAGAAGTCACTACGAAGTCAATGTAATTATGTAAGGTATTATAGGAACATGAGAGGATAATTTGGAACTGTTATTAAATTTCACATACACTTGAATGATGTCAACATTCTAAGATGACTAAGATGATTTTGAGAATAAATAAAAAGTAAAATAATGTCTCCTTAGTGATCTTTTAACCTAGTAAATGGGAAAACTTGTGATATGTAAGGGATGAACATAATCACCACACCCCTCAATGCAATTTTAAACAATATTATTAAATTATTACAATTAAGAAAAAAATGAGGATTGACCCTTTTTATTTGAGGCAAATCCTCTATTGTGTATCATGATCAATGCAAACTAAGTATCTAAAGGAAGCAACTATAATATATGATTAGATGTAATAAATTAAAGAAAAATAGTGTAACTCTAGTGCTTAAATGTTATTTTGAAAGGAACATGTATTCTATATACTATTCAACTAATAAAATTCCTTTGTTTCATGTGAATCTTCCTTGTTGCGACTGAAATAAATTGTAAAACCAAACATCATGCAACTTCAAAAAAATCCTTATAACAAACACCAGTAGCCTCATGTGAGCACATATGTTCCTATCAACAATCAGGATACATCATTCTATTGCGATAAGGGAAACAAGAAAAATTAGATGGAATCATTACAAATGAAATGTTAAGTAAAGTAAAGATAATGTAGTCTAGTTTAAAGAAGAATGAATGACTACATGATAAGTGATTTTCAAGTAATTAAGGTCAATAACGAAATGTGACTGTAATAAATATGTAAACTAGGAAATTGTTGTGTCATGGATGGTGCCTATACATGAGGTTATACTGTAGTTGAATCGTTAAGTCATGCCTTGCCATTTGGGGAAAGGTGGCCTTCATATGGATCATGTATTTTCATGCTATCTATGTGGGATAATATTTGTGCCAACGTCTCATGTGTTATGTGTTGTCCTAAGTGTCATGATGTGGTGTCATGCATACAATAATGTGGTTCGATGTTTTGTGTAACTATCTTGTGTGAGGTTAAATTTATCTATGTGATCCCTTGTGTTGTGACATATGAAGAAATGTAATAAAAATATATATTCCAGTATTATTATTGTCGTATTTGTGTGTCAAAATTGTGGGTGTTACAGTTTCATTATTTATTTGGGTGAATTATTTGTGTGTGAAAATAATTAACTATTTGTGAGTTGTTTGAACAACTCACATTAATACATAGAAAGAGAAATTATATGGATGAGACTTTAAGAGTAAGATATTGAAGGTATATAGGGATTTATGATTGATAAAAGATACAACTTAACTCCTTAACACAAGGAGATCGTGATCCTATAAATATGTTATTAGCAATGTTATTAAATAATTAATGATATTTTAAGTATTCTATGACCAAATTTAACAACCTTGTGGATTATAGTGTTTGAAAGGGGGAAATATGCTTGAATAATGTCAATTTTGTGCTTTTATGGACCAAATTTCTGTAAAGCAACAAGATTATATTCAAGTCCGTCAGACCTAATTTAGATCATTACAAGGATGATTTGATGGAACCACCTAATCAAGGACTTCTAAAAACTTTCTGAACAATATTTTTTTGTTGTTCAGACATTGTTTCTACAATTTTGTTCTTGTTCATTACTTAAATCTCGTCTCAGGTTGGTACCATCAAAACTTTGTTGAAATGTCCCGAGAATTATGTTGATAGATCTTATGGTCTAATGTTGATGCATCGATAATTTGACATTGTTTGATGTAGCAAGTAAGCAAAATAACCTAGATACCATTTCCCTAGGGCCCAAGCTTAGTGAGTTGGTAGAAATTAAAACACCCTAAATGAGGCTTTATATTTTTTTTTTGCGTGCAAAGGATTTTTGATAAGGCTACTGAGTGAGAGAGAGAGAGAGAGAGAGAGAGAGAGAGAGAGAGAGAGAGAGAGAGAGAGTAAATGTGTTATATTAATGTATCCATCCTATATATTGCATACTCTTGAGTATGGTGCATGACTAACTATCTTATATTATGTTTAATATCTTATCAATTATCGAAATTTCCATCTATATGTATATGTAGATTACAAGCCAAGAAGGTGTGAAGGTCCATTAGGGAGGTTAAACTTATATATTTCTATGCTTCATCTTTCAACTATTATGTGATGTGCATGATAAATGTGTGGTATATTATTAAATGTCTTTTCATAACATGGACCACATAGAGTGTTGTAGATATTGTCACGTATAATATTTGCAGGGTAAATCTTAGAGTAGTTGAGTTTTCTAAGGTATAAGTCAACCTTCATGGTGTGGCTCTAAGGCATGTTAGACTCTATTGAAGCTAGTGTTCAAAATAATTTGTTCATAGGATTAATGCAATAGAACAACATGATTTATGTATTCAACAACAAGCTTGTAGAACCAATGCACACAGTTGATATTTTTTTTCACCCATAAGCTTAAATAAGCTTTAAGCGAGAGTAGTTTACATACAAAATCCAATGGTTTGACAAGTAATTACCCAACCATCTGTGACTCGTTAATATGATTAATTACATTATAAATATGAACCTAGTACTAATATAACAATAAGATACATGCCTTGTACAATAGTTACAAATTTATATAACTAACAATCTAAACTTTGGATCATAAACCCAACTTGAACAATGGAAGATAAATAGAAAGTTGGGCGCATACACCAGTGGTGCCATAAATTGCATCGTTCCATTGTAATAGTGTCTACGACATCTATAGAAGGTGGAGGAACAATCCTAACAATGCAGGAAACCCATGGATGAGGTTTTGGAGTACCGCATTCTATTGATGTGGATCCACATAAACTGCAAACTATGAAATTGGGCTTGGTGGTTGGCAATTTGGATCATTTTTGATACGTCATTTAGATAACAAAGGTAATTTTAAGATACAGTACACATCTAGGGGAAAAAAGGAAAAACAAAACAAATCTTGAAACAATTGCTAGTGACAATTGTGTATAACATCGCCCTCTTTTGTCATGTTCATGTTCTTCGAGAAAGCTTGTCGTTTTGAATTATTAAGAAAACAAGAATAAGAGAACATAGCATAACCCGGTTTAGCATAAGGTAGCACAAACCGGCCGCAAGGATCAACATAAATGTTTCCTTTTTGTGGCCAAGGTAGACATTGACGTGATAAACGTTTCTTTCGTTTCAGTTGCTTGGTGTTAATTAACATGGCGACGCTGAATAGACCTCATGCTTTGCTCTTGCCTTTTCCTGCTCAGGGCCACGTAAATCCCATGATGCAGCTCTCCACTATTTTGTCTGCCAGAAGTTTTTATATTACTTTTGTTAATACTGAATACATACACGACCGAATGCTGAAATCTGGATCGACCAAGTCCATGGCGGATTTCAGGTTCGAAACAATTCCAGACGGTTTTCCCCTCGAGCACAGCCGCACCCACAATGAACTTTCTGAGGTCTGTAAATCCATGGTAGATATTTGTCCTGCACATTTAGAAAAGGTGGTGGACAAGTTGAAGGGAAAATCTGATGTGCCTCCATTGACATGCATAGTTTACGATGGTTGTATGTCTTGGGCTCAAAAAACGGCCATTAAACTTGGTGTTCCGGGAATCTCATTCTGGACTCCCAGTGCCTGCGGCTTTTACCTTTACTTGTCGGCGCCTCTTCTCATGGAAAAGGGTTACATTCCTCTCAAAGGTACCTCGTTATTTCAGGTGTTTTATATTCCATAGTTACAAATATATTGTCTGATTAAAAAAAGAAATAACAATAGACTCCTTCATTTCTACATTATTATTTTTTTTTTTTTGGTATTTTGTCATATTAAAGATGATATAATTAGAAAGGTATTAAAGGTTTATCTATAACAGTAAGAGGCCGGACGTGTGTACATTTAATTTTAATGTTAAATTTGGTATCTATTTGACTGTTAAGAAGTTTTTCCTCTTTTTCTAAAATTAAAACAATGTAAAATCTTGGGCACATGGTGGATTTTGGAATTTATTTTTTGTTCCATAATATTTTTTTTCCAGTCTTACACATTAGTGTCACTAGATTGATAACATTTATCATTATTGATTGGAAAATTTGAGAAAAATTACTATTTTTTCTCCATAATATTTTTTTAAGCCTTACACATTAGTGTAGTTAGATTGACAACATTTGCCACTATAGATTGGGAAATTTGAGAAAAAGTTAATGAAGTTATTAATAATCTTGATATACAAAAAATCTATGATAAAGACCTTGAGATTGATAATTCTCAACATTTATCACTTATGTATAGTTAAAATATACAAACTAATTTTACATCACAATAAACTATTGGAGCGTTGAAAATATCACATTTTCTTTCCAAGTTATTTTTATATTTCTTTTATTTAATAGTCTCATTGAAAAATGTTTTAAAAATATGTCATTATTATGATAATATTATATCATGTGAAATATATCTATTTAAAAAATATTGAAAAATATATCAATCCTAAATCTTTATTTTAGTTTTTTAGCATATCCCAATCAATAATAACTCTAATATCTTCTTAATTTTTTGTTATTAAATAAGAGAAAATAGTACCAACCTTAAGAATCAAAAAATATATTTAAGAAACAAAAATAGGCTCAAAACTGCAAGGTATTCTTGATTTCTATTATACACTTTTAAAATAACACATTTTAATAACATTAAATAAATGTAAATTTCAATGTCCAATTTAAAACTAAACACTTACACCACCATTCCGTTAATGAATTACTATACCACATCAAATAGTCACATATTCTTACAATTATTTCCAATTTTTTATTTCAATATTAATCTCATTTTAAAGCCATTAAAAGATTCTCTATCTAATTTTTTTTTCATGACTGTTATGTTATCACATATTTTTCTTTGAAGACTCATTAGACGAAAGGGAGGATTAAGCTCTTGGGAATCTAAGCACTTGTAGGGTACTAGTAGTTTGGGACGCCTAAATTTAATAATTAGTTAGAGACATCTAATCTAAATTTAATAATTTTTTATTGTGAATGATTTTTAAAATATTATATTAAAAATGATTATTTAAAGATTTAATATTAATTTATCCATTTATTGATATTATTGTATAGTAACATAAATTTCATGCATACACATTAAAAATGTATTATAATATTTTTGCAAATAAAATATTTAGTATTTGTGAGTTCATATATTTTTGTTGATACCATTATCTATTTTTTAATGTAGCTTCATGTTATATAGATGTGTAATTTGTTTGAGAAAAAATTATATGTATTTTTTATAATGTCATAAGTGTAGTAGAGGTAAGTATAATAGAAAGAAGAAGTATTTATTTATGTATTTATAATTATTTTGGGGAAATGTCTATAATTGTAAATGGAAGAATTGGTCGGAATGGTCCAAATACCACTCTTTACAAAACCATGGGAACTACATAAACATTTTTATTGCCTTATGAGAAAAACCGTGCTTTGTTTATGTTTGAGTCCCATCACTTTCAACTAGTCTTATATAAAAAATTGTAGTTGCATCTTGAAAATCTCCTATGATTAATTCTCTACATTCACTCAGTAGTTCTCTTTATTTTGTCATAATTTTATAAGATACTTTTATTCTTTTTACACAAAATTTTGTTTATATTTACGATTTATTATAGTTCTTATACAAATTTTTAAATATGAAAATGTTAGTAACTTTTATTTTGTAATAAATTAATAAATTAAATTGTGAGAAGGATATTCACTCCAATTATTACAGAGGGCACTTCCAACCTTTAATCCGGATCTACTCGACCAAATGGATGATTCCTCCTCCTCAAACCCGTTGTTAATTTTACTATTAATATAGTTAATTTATGACTCATAGATTATAGCAATTGCTACATGAAAGTCTTCATATAAGATGTATTTGTATTACTGCTCTTTTACTAATTTATTGGTTAAGTTATATTTTAATGTCAAATAAATATATCATAGTTTTAAGTTTCATTTCAAAACATTTCTTATTTTGCTATTGGATTCATCTTCGTAGTTAGATACAAAATCAATTGAAGTCAGATAATTCCAGAAGAATGCAACTCAAATTTGAGTCTGTTTGTTTTTTTAACGTGCAGACCAGAGCTATCTAACAAATGGATATATGGAAGAAGAGATCAGCTGCATTCCTGGAATGCCTCTGCTGCGTATGAAAGATGTGCCCAGTTTCTATTATGATGCTACCAATTATATTTTCGAATTTTTAATAACCCAAACCCAGGTTGGCATGTCCGCTGATCTCGTACTCATTAACACATTTGATGAGCTGGAAGGACCAGTAATGGAGGCACTCCGGGACAGACTCCCTGTGTACAGTATCGGTCCACTGTTAGAAGCAGAACAAAAGAATGGATTGTCCAATAGCTTTGCGAGTTTATGGACCGAAGAAAAAAGTTGTGTGCAATGGCTGGACGATCAGGAGCCTGGGTCTGTTGTTTATGTGTGCTTTGGAAGCGTAACGGTTATGTCTGATCAGGAGCTTGAGGAGTTTGCATGGGGTTTAGAGGGAAGCAAGCAGCCCTTTTTGTGGGTCATTCGTCCCGACCTCGTTCATGGTACTTCTGCTAAGCTGCCCATGGAGTTTGTCAAGAAAGTGAAGGGGCGAAGTTTCTTTGTGAGCTGGGCGCCTCAACTGGAAGTGCTCTGCCATCCTTCCGTGGGTGGTTTTTTAACTCACAGCGGGTGGAACTCTACGATTGAAAGCATTTGTGCGGGTGTGCCCATGATTTGTTGGCCCTTCTTTGCAGAACAGCAAATAAACAGAACATATGTGAGTCAGATTTGGAAGATTGGGATTGCAATGAATGATGTTGTGGAGAAAAGGGAGGTGGAAGAAATGGTGAAGAGGCTGATGATTGGAAAAGAAGGGGAAGAGATGAGGAGGAGAATTGGTGAGGTCAGAGATGCTTCCATCAGAGCAGTCAATAAAGGAGGATCTTCATACAATAATTTGGAGAAGGTTTTACTGAAGATGGAGGGAAAATACAGGATCTGATTGATCCATGCTTGTTAGTGTTTTCTATTTGTTTCCATACTTCACCAGCTCAGACTTTGTTAAGAATATCTGCGTTTATTATTTTGAATTCAAGTAAGAGTCTACAAATTTTCATCATAAATATATGAAAGTTTTGTGTGAACATCTAATCATCGGTCAGGGGTATAATCAAAATGTCTTTAGCACTTTCTCCGTTAATTCTTCCTCATTATTCTACACGAGTCAGCTTTTTCTAATTGAAAAACATCACACTATCTTTTAATCAAAGAAATGTTAAGTACATATGAGTTAGTACGTATATAACAGGTCATATGATTTACGTGGACAAATGAAAAGACTTGCAAACAATGCTATTTTTTATAGATTGCAACATTTTTTTTTTTAAAGCATGCAATTCAAAAAGCAACGGATGGGGAGCAAAAATCCTTTAACAACTGCCAAAAGGTCGGTCTAATTTAAATGCATGGAGTAAATTGAGAAGGAAAGAATACATTGAAGATTATGAATAAAAACAGCACTTACATTATACTGTGCAAATAAAACAAATAATACATCTGCTCACAAAGTGAGTGAACAGCAAAGCTAAGAGAGAACAAAAAATATTTGTTTTATTCAAAACTGTCTTCTTCTCCTTCTGCTGTACGTTGAAATCTGAAGGAGAGGATTACATTTAAAAGAAGGAGCAGCTACAGTAATGAAAGAGATAACTGAAGAAGAACTCAACTAGATCCTAAAAAACAGGCATCAATTAAGACTGAAAGATGCTGCAGTTTATTAACTGAAAGAATAAACAAAATTAATGGAAAAACATATGTGGAACTGAAGATAACTACAGATGACAGTGACTAGAGTTGATCATGCATCCTTCAATCTCCCCCTGCATGAACAACGGGGATGAGTCCCAACTGATTCCTCAAAGCAACAAAACTGGTTGTAGGTAGAGCTTTGGTAAAAATATCAGCAACTTGCTCCATTGTAGGGCAAAACTGTAATTCCACTGTCCCATCTTGAACTAAGTCTCTGATGAAGTGATGACGAATCTCAATGTGCTTCGATCTAGCATGAAACATAGGATTTTTATCATTGCAATGGTACTATTGTTATCACAGTAAATAGTGGTTGGATGTTCCTGAACCAATTGCAAATCTTCCAAAATCTGTCTAATCCATATGGCTTGACAACTAACTGCTGCAGCTACAATATACTCTGCTTCTGCGTAAGAGAGAGCAATGGTTACCTGATTTTTACTACTCCATGAGACAACTCCATAACCAAGTGAGAAAATATAACCAGATGTGGATTTTCTATCATCCACTGAACCAGCCCAATCAGAATCCATGTAACCACATAGCTCAAACTTATGTGTGGGAGAATAATGAATGCCAAAATTGTGTGTACCACTCACATACCTTAAAATTCTTTTTGCAGCACGCCAATGAGACTCATGTGGATCCTGCATGAACCGAGAGATGAGGCTCACAACATACATAATATCAGGTCTCGTGGTAGTGAGGTACATGAGGCTTCCTACCAAACTTCTGTATAAAGTAGCATCTACTTTGGAACTTGCATCTTCCTTGGTTAATTTTTCACCAAGGGCAATAGGAGTGGTAACTGCAGTGCATGACATCATTCTAAACCACTTCAATAGATCAGCCACATACTTGGTTTGAGAAATGGATATACCTTCAGATTGTTGTTGCACCTCCACTCCAAGAAAATAATGCATGAGTCCCAGATCTGACATCTCAAATTCTTGTTTCATTTCTACTTGAAATTTCTCCATGAGAGATGGGCTATTACCTGTATAAATGAGATCATCAACATAAAGGCAAACAATTAGAATATCATTACCAAGATGCTGGATATAGAGGGTTGGCTCTGAGGAACTTCGAATGAATCCTTTCTTCAAGAAGTAACTGTCAATCCTTGCATACCAAGCATGAGGTGCTTGCTTCAACCCATAAAGATCCCTTTTTAGCTTGTAAACCAAATGTTCTTTTCATGGAATTTCATAACCAATAGGTTGTTCCACATAGACTTCCTCATCAATAAAACCATTTAGGAAGGCTGATTTTACATCCATCTGATAGATTGGCCACTTGTGTTGTGCAACAATAGCCAATATAATCTTGATTGTATCAAATCTTGCAACTGGAGCGAAAGTCTCTGAATAATCTACTCCAGGAATTTGTGCAAATCCCTTGGCAACTAATCTTGCCTTGTGTCTATTCATAGAACCATCAGCATGATATTTCACCTTATAGATCCATTTGACACCAATCACTTGCTTATCTTTAGGAAGTTGCACTAATTCCCATGTATTGTTTTTATCAATTACATGCATCTCTTCATTCATAGCATTAATCCATACTTGTTCTTTCATGGCTTCTTCATACACTGAAGGTTCAACTTGAATGGTACTAAACAAAGCAAAATTGAAAAATGGATTCAAATTAGAATTCCTTTGGTAAATCTCATTTAAACTTCGTACCTTTCGTGAAGAGCTTGGACTTGATTGTGGACTAGAACTATCACCTGAAGAGGAACTTGGTGAACTTAGTGAACTGGGGCTTGAACTTCCACTTGAGCTTGTGGGGAGAGGAGGAACTTGTTGAACATCTTCTATACCCATGATGAGTGGTGTAGTTTGTTGAACTCCTTTTTTCCATTGCCATACTCCCCCTTCATCAAAAACCACATCTCGACTAATAATCCATTTCTTTGTGTCAGGATTATAGAACTTGTATCCTTTCGTGAAATATGAATAGCCCACAAAGATACAAAGTTGGGATTTTGCATCCAACTTCTTCCACTTCTTTTCTAGAACATGAACATATGCAGGGCAACCAAATACACACGAAAGTGAGCTACTGAGGGCTTATGTCCACTCCAGGATTCCTTGGGAGTGATATTCTGAAGCAATTTTGTTGGGCTTCGATTCAAAATATAAGTTTTGGTTGCTACTGCAACTCCCCAATAGCAATTAGGAAGGTTTTTGAACTGCAACATACTTCGTGCCATCTCCATAATGGTACGGTTCTTTCTTTCTGCAATGCCATTCTGTTGTGGGGTATAAGCTGCCGTAAGTTGTCTCTTAATTCCATGAGTATTACAAAAATCAGCAAACTCATTGGAAGTGAATTCTCCCCCATATCTGTTCTGAGTATTTTGAGAGAATACCCACTTTGATTTTCTGCCATAGCCTTAAAATTCTTGAAGCATTCAAATGCCTCAGATTTCTGTTTAAGAAAATAAACCCATGTGTGGCGTGAGAAATCATCAATAAATGTCAGAAAGTAAATATTCTTACCCAAAGATTGCTCTTGCATGTCACCACAAATGTCACTATGCACAAGCTCTAGAGGAGATTTTTCCCTCCATGATTTTTTCACCGGAAAACTGTCTCGATGTTGCTTGCCAAGTGCACACCCTAAACAAACTTCTTCTTTTTCTTGAATTGCAGGAAGTCCTCTCACCATGCCTTTCTTATGAAGCAAAATTAATCCTTGAAAATGCAAATGACCATACCATTGGTGCCATAACCATGAATCATCTGTGGTTGCCTTGAGGGCATGCATCTTACTGGACTCCAAAGTGAGGGAAACAATTGATTCTCTCTCATACAAGCCTTTGCTACAAGATAATGATTAGCTGATTCATCAAATATTTTGTAGTAGTTATATTCAAACACAACCTTGTAATTTTTTCCTACAACCTGCCCAATACTTAAAAGATTATGTTGTAATTTGGGCACATGCAAAGTGTTATGAATAAATTTAGTTTCTCCTTGCTTAGTTTTCACTACAAGGGTACCTCTTCCCATTACATCAACCTCTTTATCATCACCAAATTTTACTTAACTCCTTACAAATTCATCTAATTTGACAAATAGACCAGATTTACCTGTCATATGATTTGAGCAACCACTATCCAAGAACAAAACATCCTTTTGAGGTTCTTTTGCCAAATTGCATGTGAATAATGTAGAGTGGTTTGCTTCTTCAAAAGACTCTTCAGTATAGTTGGCTCTTGACTTATTTAAATCAGATTTTTTCTTTCTACATTCAGATTCATAGTGTCCATACCTTTCACAATACTGGCACTGGATGCTTCTCCGATCCATTGAACTTCTTCCTCTACCTCTTTTGTTTCCTCTTCCTCTTCCTTTGTCACGTCCTCTAGATGTAGAAGATTCCCCTTCAGATTTGTTTGATTGAGAAGGGGTTGTAGATTTTTCTTCAATTCTTATAGTAGACTAGAAGGCTTGAACGAGGTTCACTATAGAACGTTGCATACGCTCCTCATGAGATTGCAAAGAACCTATCAACTTTGCAACTTTGAATGTGGCTAGATCTTTACTTTCTTCAATGGCTATGACCACTGGATCAAACTTTGGAGGAAGAGATCTCAAAATCTTTTCTACAATTTTTTGCTCTATGACACTTTCCCCTTGAGTTTTAAGATGGTTCACAATACTTTGAGCCCTAGTAATAAACTCTTGAATAGACTCAATGTCCTTCATACTTAAACTTTCAAAATCTCTTCGAAGGGTTTGAAGTCTTACCAACCTTATTTTGTCAGATCCTTGGTATGCAGTTTGTAGGGCATCCCATGCTTCCTTTGACTTTGTCATACCAGCTATACGGGGAAAAATTGATATATCCAATGCAGATTGGATAGCAAAAAGAGCTCGATTGTCCTTCTTTTTGTCTTCTTTCAATTGCGTTCGTCGAAAAGAGGTTGATTTGCTGTTAAAGCATTTGAAGCATTCTGATCTGCAGGTTCCGTGTATCCTCCTTCTACTAAATCCTAGATATCTTGGGATAATAGTAGGGTCTTCATCTTTATACTCCAATAATCGTAGTTGTCTCTGGTAAACAGCGGAAGCTGGAATGAGAAATTGCCACCATTTGACATTCTGGTAATTCTTGGAGAGAACCGTTAACCTGCAACTTTTGCAAAAAAGAATAGTCCTGCAACCAGCTCTGATACCAATTGAAGATTATGAATAAAAACAACACTTACACTATATTGTGCAAATAAAACAAATAATACATCTGCTCACAAAGTGAGCGAACAACAAAGCTAAGAGAGAACAAAAAAAATTTGTTTTATTCAAAACTGTCTTCTTCTCCTTCTGTTGTACGTTGAAATCTGAAGGAGAGGATTACATTTAAAAGAAGGAGCAGCTACAGTAATGAAAGAGATAACTGAAGAAGAACTCAGCTAGATCCTAAAAAATAGGCATCAATTAAGACTGAAAGATGTTGCAGTTTATTAACTGAAAGAATAAACAAAATTAATGGAAAAACATGCGGTAGAACTGAAGATAACTACAAATGACTTGTAGCGTTGATCATGCATCCTTCATAAATTGTGTCTCGCTCGGGAAACTTTGATCTTTGAAATACCTCAATCTTTATTTTTGTAAAAATGAAACTGTTGCTACAAATTTTTGGGTTTTTGAGATCTCTCCAACAACTTGGCTTGGGTTACTGTTCACACTTGAAAGAGCTTTAAAGAAGTTTTATATTTCTCTTCGACCCACCCATCACGGTCAAGTACATGGATCAAGGTTAGGCTTGTTTCCATTGGAGGTTTTTTTTGTTAATCATCGTGGTCCAAAGATCACTAGAGGATGTAACATTTGGCATTTCAGAGAGTGGTGGACCCTCATAAGACTTGGAACGATCAGAAAGGGACAATCATAGATGTGGTGGTCAAGTTCCTCACATCTAAAGAAAGTATTGAGCAGGTAAATAACCTTTTGAGAAAAAGGAGTAGATCCAAGTTGGATATCTATATAAGTTATTTTTAAAAATTGTATTTGTAGGTCATATATAACAAATGAAATAGAACTATGGTGGTACTAATATGTGGAAACGTATATATATAAATAACTATGTGTTTAATGTTAAGCGTTAAATTAAGGTGATCTGTATTCCTAACGCCAATCCTAGCAAGTCTATGTCAACCCCTTATCCATTTCTCACCCAATCCAAGCTACAAGAATAATTTAGTCAAAATGGGGGTTATAAAAAAAGCTTAGTTGTCACATTCCTCCCGATACTTTCACTTTTTCTCAATTTATCGTGATTTAGGATTAAATTTACATAATTATGTTGCAAAATAAAAATTGAATGAAAACAAACCACAAAATGCAACACCATAATTGATAACAGAGTTCATTTGATTCAGGTTACGTCTTTAGGTCCGCTTTAAGTTGAACCGATATATACACAATGTAGAAAATAACTCTTACATCAATAGTGCCCCATCCTCCCGTACCCCTTCAGCAAGCCTTCTTTAAGGTTGTCAACTCGTAATGAAATCATTTCAAATGTTTCTTTTGTTAAGTTAACTATTTAATCCTCATGGGTCCTTTGCATCGAATGCCAATCAAAATCTTTAGACTATAATCACACTCTACTCTATGGTTGATGCTTTTCCGAGTATCAATCATTACCATGGGTGTCATCTTGCACATCATATGGTTATGGTTCACAATTGTGGAAACTTGGAAACCTTATCTCACCTATTCTAGTATTGTAGTAAATCCCAAAAGGCTTAGAACTAGTTACATTCATTCTTTCTCCCCTTAAGACCAAAATGTTTTACTTGACATCATATTCTATTAGGAGATACCACAAGAATGCCTCACATATTTTCCCTAATTCAACTTTCTTTTAGAGGGGAAATTCTCTTTTGGCTTTGGAAATAACGAAATTCTTGTTTATTTGCTAATGTCGAAGTTGGTCAACATTTCTCTATTTATAAGAAGTTTGTGGTAATCTCAAATGTATTACTATAGATTCAAGTGCAAGTGAACAAAGTGGTCCTCGAGGCAGACCACCTCCAAAATCTTCTTCGGCACTGGAGCGATGCCCCTTGCAACGTTTCTTGTGAGCTGTCATCCCCATCCTGCGCTCTCCTCCCAATCGTGGTTGCCCTCAAGGTGGTGGGCGTCTAAGCCGCTTGCAGTGTCACTCTTTCAGGCGTTTTCACCATTCCCCATGCATTCAACCTCTGCGGAGGAGCTTTTCCCTTCTGCCTCTAGCGCACCACCAAGGTTGGAGTACCCTCCACCATCCAACCAGCTTGGATGGGGCTCGTTGGCTACCCTCAAGCCATGCACTCACAACTGGTGGTGCCTCCTACATCCACTAGATAAGTATCCAAGAATGTCTCTAGCCATTTCACCCACGCGGTGCACTGTTGATGATACCAAAGAAGCGAACCAACTTGGCTTTAGTTGGGATGTGTCAGACAATAACAAGGACCTACCTAGATCCGACTGCCTGATGATCATGACCTGCCTTCTACTGGTTAATAGTTTGTAGTGGAGGCATAATTTCATTGCTTCAGTGCTTTTTGTTATTTTTTCAGAGCCGAATTAAAGGTTGGGAGCGCCCTAGGCAATAGTTTGATTAGATGCCCTCCTCACAAATTTAGTTAATATTTTTTCCCATCAAATAAATAAATAAAATATCCTATATTCTTATTAAATTATCACAAAAAGATGCAAAATATTCCATGGATAGAAAAATAAATCATGGGAGATGCTCACAATGCAAATAATACAATATTTTATACAATGCTTCTTACAAGTCTAATTTAGCTATATCAAGTAGGTGATGGGAACTCCATCATGACATAAAGCACCATTTTTTGCAAAGAAGAAAAAATGTTTATGTAGATCTCATGGTTTTGTGAAGAGTTGTATTTGGATTGGGCCTACCAATTCCTCCATAAAAACTAATACAAAATTTTTCCCAAAAAATTAAGAATAGAGAATTAAATAATTTTTTTCCTTCAATTATGCTTACCTCTACTAGATACACCCATGACATTATAAAAAATGCATTAAACTTTTTCTAGAAAAAATTACACACTTACATAATCTAGAGTTACATCAGAGAATGGGTAGCAATACCAACAAAATCATACGTGCTTATAAATATGTGAATTTTTTTTTCTTGCAAAAATATTACAATTTTTTTTATGTGTATGCGTGAAATTTATGTTACTATATAATAATATCTATAAATGGGTTGATCAATATTAAATCTTTAGATAAATTGTTTTAAAGCTATGTTCTTAAATTAACCGACAAAAAGGTAATTTTTAGATTCAGGTGCCCCCTGACTGCTGGCACCCTAGGAAATTGCCTAATTTTCCTAGGGCTTAATCCCCCTCTATATTTTGTTATAATTGAATTTCCTCTGCTTGGCCTAGTTTTAATGGGATCGTATTATTTTTTGTAATCTCTAACGTCAAAGAAGACATACGTATTTAATATACTATAGGTGAATAAATATTAATATCCCTTTAAATAAAGTTTATTTGTTTAATTAATTTATTCATGTGATAGATTCCATAGTCGGGCTAGAATTTTTCGTCACCATATTTAGCGTGTTTCAGCAGACAAGTGAAATTATGAAACATTGTGTCAAACAAATTGATGTGTGAGCATAACTTCTGAAGACAATAACTTTTGATTTGACTGTCAGATCGTCTTGAAATTTTCCATGGTAATAGATATTGATTAGTAGTGTGTCACACCACCATTTCTAAAAAGGTTGGGTGACATTTCAGCATTTTTCAAGGTCCAATTCATTCATCTAGTGGTCTAAAATTGGCTTTGAACCTTTTTAGTGGTTTTGTGTAGTACTTGTCTAGCACTTAGATTTTTAATATATTATGTATTATTTTACGTAATAGGCCTATATTTGACGTATGCCTTAATTTACAAAGGGATATTTTTTACGTAAATATTGGGGTCCATTCGAGGTGTTTTACTTTTTAGGTTTTTTAGGTCTTAGGGTTTTCTTAGAGATAGTGGGAAATAAAAGGAAGATTGTAAGGTTGTAAAAGATTATCGTGAATTACAGATGGAACAAAAAGCTATTTAAAAACTTCTATTTTTTTTGGAAAACATTTTATGTTTTTTGGAGATATTTCAACCTCTTGTAGTTGGATACACATCAATTGGTATCATAATAAGATTTGGATCTTACAGGAACAATGAAGGTAATATATATTACATTTTTCTATGTAATTTATTGCCTCTATTTTATATAAGCATATTTAGATGGGGGAGGGGAAGTTATGCCCAAATGAATAGGCATATGCAGCAGCTACATAGACAAGTTGTTAAGCACACAGGAGAAGCTACCCACCTTAGAAGGAGACATGCAAATAGGGACGAAGACCCATATAGTGATATTGTAGAATTATCTATGTTAATGAATGAAGGAGGAAATGAAAGAGATAAAGAAACCTTGAATGAAAAACCATTTGAGGAGAGATTGATGTTAGGAAATAAGGGATAAAATATGCGGAACAATCCTTCACAGAATCACAACAATAGAACTAACATACAGAAAATATTACAGATCTGAAATAAAAGTGCAGAATAAAAAGAACACAACACAAAGAGACAATATTTAACGTGGTTCACCCAATTTGGGCTACGTCCACCAAGAATCACTTGCTTAGATTTTATTACAAACCACCTCTTCTCTCAATACAATACCCAGATCTATTTCGAGCTATGCTCAACAAACTCTATAGAATTCACACTTGAACTCACACACATCTGTAATGTTACGTGAACCCTACCATATGCACAAAACCATCCCATAAACCATGGGTACCAAAACTATGGTCCAAAACCATCCCATAAACCTATGGGTCAAAATTCTCATCCATATGAGAAGAGCAGGTTTCCTGGTATATTTGGCACATTTTTTTAGGCCAAAAGACGTGCCCAGTCGAGAAAACTGTGGATAATGTACATTAATTTTAGTTTACAGTCTTCAACACTTCCACACATGAAAAGATGCTCCATAACATAACAATCTCCCACTTGGAGACTAGTTTTCCTCTGAGCAATCTTCTCAACCCATCACTGTTTTCTATGAAGACCAACTAAAGCTAAACACAACTTTAGTTTCTCCCTTGTGACCACGTTATTCATCATATCCATAGGATTCTGACTGGTATGAATCTTCTCCAGCTTCAACTTGTCTTCCTCCAAAGCTATCCTAATGAAATGGTACCTTAACTATATATGCTTTGTCATAGAGTGGAAAGTAGAGTTCTTAGCTAGGTGTATAACTCTCTGACTATCACTATGCATCTTTTCTTCCTCTTGCTTATGCCCCAACTCCTTAAGAGAATTTTTGTAACCAAATCATCTCTTTACTTGCCTCTATGGTAGCAACATATGCAACCTTCATGGTTGATAAATCCACCAGCTTTTATAGTCATGAAATCTAGCTCACTAATGTCCCACCTACAGTGAAAATATAACATGGTGTGCTCCTCATGCTATCTACATCTCTAGCCATGTCTAAATTTACATAACCACATAAAGTGGTGTCTGATCCACTCTTGCACAAAACTTTCCCCATGGTCCCTCTCAAATACCGAAGAATCCACTTTACTTCCTGCCAATGATCTTTACCTAGATCACTCATAAATCTACTCACTGCTCCCACTGCATGTGCAATATGAAGCCTAATGCATACCATGGCATACATTAAATTTACAACTATTGATGAGTAAGATACCTTGGACATCTGGTTTCTCACTTGCTCTGTTTTGGGACACTGCTCTTTTGATAACTTGAAATGGCCTACCAAAGGAGTCCCAACCGATTCAATATCCTACATATTAAACCTCTCCAAGACCTTCTTGATGTACTCTTCCTGAGATAAAGTCAGTTTTTATTCCTCCCTATCCCTAGATATCCTCATATCGAGGATTTGTCTGGCTTCCCCCAAATCCTTCATATCAAAGGACTCACTTAGTTGCTTCTTGAGTACTTTTATTTCATGCATATTCTTCCCTGCAACTAACATTTCATCCACATACATACCCAATGTAATATAACTACCATCCTCAAAAAAATTTATATACATGCAATGGTTAGAATGGCATCTAATATAACCTTGCTCCATCATGAAGCTATAAAATTTATTATACTATTGATGTGGAGCTTGTTTCAGGCCATATAAGCTCTTCTTAAATTTGTACACCATATCCTCTTAACCTTTGACCTTATAGCCCTCAAGATGTTGCATATATAGCTCCTCCTCCAAATCACCATGGATAAATGTAGTCTTTACATTTAGATGTTCTAAGTGTAAGTATTCAGTTGCCACTATTCCATGAACCATTCTAATAGAAGTCATTTTTACTAGAGGAGAAAAAATTTCATCAAAATCTATACATTTTTCTGTGTAAACCCCTTGACCACCAACCAGGTCGTATATCTATTCTTTCCTACTTATTCCTCCTTGACTCTATGTACCCACTTGTTCTGCAATACTCTTTTGCCTTCAGGTAGCTTCACCAAATCCTAAATCTGGTTCTCCATGAGAGACTTATGCTCCTCATCCATGGATTACTCCCACTTCTTCCTAGCAGCTCCCTGCATTGCTTCATCAATGCTCTCTAGCTCTCCACTATCAGTGAGTAATAAATAATAAAGAGAAGGATAAAAAATTTCAAGTTCTCTTCTTACCCTAGAAGACCTCCTCAATATAAGATTTTGTGGTTCCTATTGAGTATGTTCCTGAACTGATTCATGAGTCACTTTCCCATCTGGAAGATCCTCTACCACTACATATTCTTTCTTGGATTCTTCCCTATTTTCATGAAAATGTTTCCTATACATAACTTTATCATTAAAGACCACATCTATAGATCGAATGATTTTCTTGTCCTTAATACTCCAACATTTAAATCCAAATGCATCACCACCATAACCAATGAAAGTGCATTTTTCTGATTTAGGATCTAACTTGGTCCTATCATCCTTATCAATAAGAACAAACACCTCACATCCAAATACTCTAAGAAATGAATAATCAAATTTCATACCATACCAAGACTCCTCCGGTATGCCTCCATCCAAGGCACTTGTGGGTCCTCTTTTTATCAAGTACATAGTTGTGCTCACTGCTTTTGCCTAAAAATAGAGAGGCAGTTTTGCATGTAACCTCATGCTCCTGGCTCATTCCATTATTGTCTTGTTCATTCTTTCTTACACCCCATTCTACTGTAGAGTTCCTAGAACCATCTTTTGATTGTGGCTTCCATTCCTAGAACAATAATCATCAAAATCATTGCTGCAATACTCCCCTCTATTATCTGACCTGAGACATTTTAGCTTAAGACATATTTCATTCTCTATCAAGGATTTCCATTTAACAAAAGTGTCAAATACGTCATATTTGTTTCCAATACAATATAGCCAAACTTTCCTTGTTACATCATTAATAAAAGTAACATAATAATTTGAACCTCAAAGAGATGATACCTGCGTTGTCCCTCACACATCAAAATGTACCAACTCCAACTTACTCGCTTTCTTCATAGATCCAACATTGATAAACCTTACTTACTTCTGTTTCCCATATACACAGTTCTCACAAAACTTCAAACCTATTTCTGTATATCCATGAAAATCCTTCTTCATGATCTCCATGCCCTTATGGCTCATATGACCAAGCATATACTGCCACAATGTTGTATCTGCATCTAAAGCCACAAGATTATAAGTATTAGTTCTATCAGTGGTTAAATACAAGGTTCCAACCTTCTTACCTCTTTCCACCACAAGAGAACCCTTAGTAACCTTCCAAGAGTCCATTGTAAATATTACAGTACAACCATCACTTCCCATTTGCCCCACTGAAATAAAAAAATTTCTTAATGTAGGCACATGTCTAACATCCTTCAATAACCATGTGTTCTCATTCTACATCTCAACTTGAACATAACATTTTCCAACTATGTTGCAAGGCTCATAATCACCAAGAAAAATATGCCCAAAATCCCCTTGAACATAATCAACAAAATAATGCCTATGTGGAGTGGAATGGAAAGTAGCCCCCGAATCTAAAACCCAGTATTCAACAATATTATGTAAGGAAATAATCAAAGAATCCTGACATACATTACCCATTGCCACATTTTCCTCCTTGTTTTCTTCATGTCATTTCTTATTATCTCAAAGCTCCCAAAAGTCCTTTTTTACATGCCTAGACTTCCCACAATGCCACCATATTATCTTTCTTTAGGATTTTGACCTTTCCCAATCCTTTTATTTTCCATGGCTTCCTCTATTCTTATATCTCCCTCTAGTTTCCACTATCAAATCAGTCTGATAAGGCCAAAATATGTCTTGTTAATGCACAATAAATCATCTTATTTTACTCTCCTTTTTATCAAGTTTGATTGCATTTTGTGACTTTTGTTTGATCTAATGTAAGTTATGATGTAATTGTCCATATTTTGTTGAGTTTAGTTATAAAGTTTAAAATCTTTGTAATTCTTAACAAAGTGTGTGGAAATTCAGTTTTTGTAATAAAACATGTCATAATCAGTCAGAGAACAGAGTATGAAACGATCAACATGTTTTTAGGAGCGTTGGCTTCAATACAGCTTAGTTCTAGAACTTCCAGACTTAGTTCCAGAACTCTATCACATAGTTTAGGATCTTTATCGCTTAGTTCTGGAACTCCAGCACTTACTTCTAGAAGTCTTGTCTTTAGATATGGAACTTTCACGGTTAGATCAAGAACAGTCCCCTTTAGTTCCATAACTTCTCCAAAGTTCCATAACTAATGGTAATCTATTATTTTGACAACATCTAATGATAAAGCAATCAATGAGCATTTCAATCAGGAGAACATCAGAAGATTTCTAATTCTTCATACTCGAAGATCCAAGGATAACTTATCAGATAGCTATACGTCCAGCAAAGTTCAAAATTCAACATCTATTTTGGGCATAATTTGGTTCCATATGAATCGGTAGAAAAACTATGGTTGTAAATGCATCTTTGAAATAAATATATATATATATATATATATACATGTGGATAGATTAAGAGAGAGAACATATACATACAAATACATAGAGATAGAGATATATAAAGATTCAGTACGTTTGTGTAAGACATAATATTTCAGCAATAAAATAGCCACTTCATTTTGAGAGAATATCACTTTTTCAAATACTAATTCAAGGTGGAGCAAGGGCCCACCCCTCCAAGAACCAGGATTCTCATTTTATTGGTATTTATATTTCTAAAGGAAAATAGTGTAGATCTGTTAATTATGTAAGTGTTTTTTTTATTCTTTAATTTTAACTCTGTTGTATACTTATCCCTATAGGTGTTATAGACTAGATTTTCATTTCCTTGAAAGCTTTTCACAACATTTTCAACTATGTTTATTTCCAAGAAAAGTGTGTTTACTTCTGCATTGTGTGTTTATTTGCAGCAATCTATTTTTCCTTTATGTGTGTTTCTTTCAGCATATAGATAATAAGGATTTGGCCATGGAATCCTAAGGACACTACAAAAACCTCCAAAAAATAAAATAACAAATACCTATAGTCAATTAATATATGACTAATATTTTCTTGTTGCATATAGCTTCAGACACCCCCTCGTTTGAATATGATATCAACAAAGAGTTGATTAAATGAAGGGAATAATGACACCCATCATTTTTGGCACCGTTTTTGGGGACCCAATAGTAGAATTGTCTAATTAGGTGTCAAAAAGAGCAACAATCATACATCTAGTAATTAAAGAATCTTCCCTACGTCATCATAAAATATATGAGTAGACAAAGATACTCCAAGGGTAGATTCCTCCCAAAAATATCTGAACAAGAATCATTAGCATCTTTCCGATTAAATAAGGAAGTTGACCAAGAATTAGAAGCACCGTTGTCCCCTACTAGACAAAAAGAAAAATTGCCACCTTTGGAATTCTTAGATCAGTCACCAGAAGGAAGTGGAACCTTTATAAAAATTATTATATCCCAATACCTGTTTAGAGAAATTTTTGATTCACAATTGAGTAGTCAACGTCCAACTCCTAACTTTTAACCTTCCCCAAAATAGATCACATACCATATTGATTGAGAGAAAAGTTTAGAAGGTACTGTAGAAATGGCATGAGAAGCTGAAAGAGAACCTGATATGACCTTTACTTATCCAATTCAGTTGGATGATGATGACACACCCATGAAGAATATTTCACCTACACATTTACCCACATTTAGAGGATTGTCATCTGAAGATCCTAACCAATTTTTGTTTGAATTTAAATTATTGTATCAGACTTATGATTACAAAACAGATAACTAGAAGCTCAAGTTGTTTCCATCTACCCTAAAGGATGTATCAATGAGATGGTTTATGGGATTAGCATCTAATTCTATTACCACTTGGGAACAAATGGAAGTTTCCTTCCTAGACAAGTATCAAGACTACTGTAGAGGGAGCAACAGGAAGGAAGAATTTTTCAAAATAAAGCAAGAGGATGAGAATATAGAAGATTATTTAGACAAATTCCTCTTTGTAAGTAAAAGATGTGGATTTGTACTACAAGAAGAGTTGAACAAAATCATTTTTATTAAAGGTCTAGATGATGAATCTAGGGAAGCCCTTGATTTTATGGGAGGTGGAAACATCGATCAATTAAGAATGAATGATATTAAAGACATTTGTAGAAGTTATTCAAGAATAAGGGGTGGACCTAGGAAAGGAAAAATAGTTAAAAGTCTAAACCCATATATGAACAAATTGATGGATGAAATGGAAAAATTTAAAACATACATTTTAGTCCAATTAACCTCCACCATGGATGGATTTCAAGCTAAAGAAAATGCTAAAACTGAACCATTAGATATGTATTGTCCTAGATGCAAGAAGAAGCATGCAATAATAGATTGTCCTATGGATAAAATAGAAATGTGTCTTATCTGTGAATCTAGGGACCATGAGAGTAATGTATTTTCTCTTCTTCCATTTATTAAAAATCATCTTAAATAAACCAACACTCCATCCGCATCAGAAGAAGTAAATTTTGTCCAGAGATAACCTAGTCAAGGGAAGTTCATGCCCAGGTTAGTTCATAACCCTTGGATGATGCCATGGGAAGCTCAGACAGTACCAAAAAGTTGGGGATAACCACCTTGGGTCCCTCAACCAATATGGAATCCTCAGGATTGGGCAGGACAATCCTGGTATGCCCAAGGACACCAATAACCATAGTTTCATCAAGGTAACCCGAATACTTGGTCACAACCTAGGTGGAGGCATAATAATTATGATCATGGGAGGAAATATCCCAATTAGAATCAACAAGCCATAATCAGTTCCTTAACACAAAATTCACAAAGCAAAAATGTGGTTTAAACATAGATGCCAGCACAACCAATTGCTAATCCTAGAAACAAACAAACAACTCATGTCTATGGGAGAGAACAAGAAAAACCAATGGATCTAAATGTCATGGATTATAAAGATATTCAAACCAGATCTGGAAAATTAATTAACAGTCCACCTGTTATAATTACTGAAATGACGGAAGAAACTGAAACCCCTAGTGCGATTGTTCCTAAGAAAGATGAAAAATAAAAATATAAGGATTCAGGTAGCAACTCTGCTAAAACTCCATTCCGAGAGAGATTTCAAGAAGTTATAGTGACCAAGAAATCTAATTTGGTGCAAGAGTTGAGGAAATTAAATATTGAAATACCATTTTAATAAGCAATCAAGGACATTCCAGAGTTGAACAAGTTAATCAAGATGCTATGTTTAAGAAGAGATGGAAGGAAGAAGCAGTACCCTAGGACTATTAAAGTAGATGGAAAACTTGCTGATTTATTAGCAGAAAAATTCTTACTTCCCAAATATGGAGATCTTGGTAGCCCTCCTAGTTTTTTCTCTATAGGGAATAAAGATATACATAATGTTTTGGTTGATTTGGGATCAACTATAAATGTGATGATAGTGGACACTTTGAAAACATTACCATTAACATGTATCCAACCTATTAACACAATATTGCAAATGACAAACTAGTTTGTAGCAAAACCAGAGGGAGTTATTGAAGATGTGGCAGGTATGGTGGAGTCATGGGAATATCTAGTGGACTTCCTTATATTATAGTCAAAAGGTACAACACTTGGTTATCCCATTATTTTGGGCAGACCATGGTTATCTATAGTTACTACCTTAATTGATTGCAAATAAAGTGATATGACTATCTCAAATGGTAAGAGTTGCAAGAAAATTTATTTATACCCCTCTACATGACCTTTTATTGATAATCAAGAGCAATTGTGGGTTGATGATCCTGACATTAATAAACAAAGCCTATCTTCTTTGGCTATGATAATGTTGCAGGATCACATACGAGAGATGGAATATATGATAAATCAACCATGGAATGAACACCAAATGTCCTTGGAACAATATGGGTTAGTTCCATAACCTACAAAATTAGTTTCGGAACCTACGGATTTAATTCTGGAACCATCACATTTAGTTCCGGAACCTTTGGACTTATCTCTGGAACCACAACAACAATGATCCCATGCAAATGTAAATAATTTCACTCTGGAGGAACAATATTTCTCTCGGGGAGGAACAGAAATAGCTACGGAATTACTAGTTTTATTTTCAAGTATATCAGGAAATGGTGAGGAAATTTTAAAAAAAAACAGTGACGAGGAGTTTGACCAACAACAAAATAAGTATCTTAACTTTTCCTACTATCCTTTGTTCAGTATTCTTTCTCAAGGGAATTTTGGAGATGTTTCTGCATATCATATGTTATTACTACATCCATGTCCACTAAACACCTTAATGGAACCCTTTCAACAAATCTATTCATCACACATTAGAACCAAAACATGTTGAGATTCAACTGGGTAAAATTTTAAACATTAATAGATGGCCAAAGAATGATGAAGAAGCTAAATTTTTTGATGTTCTGAAATATCATACTAGAGATTTTTCTTAGGACTATAAAGACATGAAAGGAATCCATCCAAGTATTTGCACCGATCACATCTATACTGAAAACATTAAACCAGTTAGGCAACCCCAGAGAAGGATTAATCTATCCTTAAGGGACATAGTCAAGCAAGAAATTGAAAAACTATTACAAGTAGGTGTTATTTACCCTATCTCAGATAGTCAGTGGATGTCTCCTCTTATAATTTTGCCTAAAAAGAACTGAAAAATGGATAATTTGTGTTGATTATAGGGAGCTAATAAATGCCACACTAAGATATTATTTTCCCTTACCATTCATAGATCAAGTTTTGGACAATCTTGCTGGTAAATAATATTTTTCCTTCCTGGATAGATTTAGTGGATATAATCAAATCAGAGTTGCTGCTGAGGATCATAATAAAACTACCTTTACTTGTCCTTGGGGTACCTTTACCTATATGGTATTGCCATTTGGACTATGTAATGCTCTAACAACCTTCCAAAGAGTTGTATTAGCAATTTTTACAAACATAACGAATGATTGTGTAGAAGTATACATGGATGAATTTACCATACATGGAAACACATTTGATGATGCTTTGAAGAATTTTGATAGAGTACAAACAAGATGTGAGGAACACCATTTATCTCTTAGTCATGAGAAATGTTTGATGATAGTCGATGAGGGGGATTGTATTAGGAAATCCACATTTCAAAAAGAGGAATTCAGGTTGACCAAGAACAAAACTCATGGATTATTTCAGACTTGTGTGGTCCCCAAACCCCCATAGATATCAAGTCATTTTTAGGGAATGTTGGATACTATATGTGTTTTATTAAGGATTTTAGTAAAAATTTTGCCCCCATGTTTAGTTTACTTACTAAGGATTGTGAATTTTATTGGGATGGAAAGTGTCAACATGCTTTTGAGGAAATTAAAGAAAAATTAATCACTGCCCCAATTTTGAGAGGAACTAATTGGGAGAAACCTTTTCACAACCAAAGAGATGCCTCAAAAATAACTCAATAGGTGCAATTTTTGGATATAAAAGATGAAGATGGGAAAATTTATGCTATTTATTACCTTAGTAAAGATCTTACTGCCACTAAGATAAATTACACTACCACTGAAAAAGAATTTTTTGTTGTGATATATGTAATTAATAAATTCAGACATTATATCACAGGGTAAAAAAAAATTGTACATATAAATCACTTAGCAATTAGATACTTAATGAACAAACCAATGGTTGGAGGTAGGCTAATTAGATGGTTATTACTTTTACAATAATTTGATATTACCATAGTAGATAATCCAAGAAAATCTAATGTGGTAGCTGATTTCTTGTCAAGATTGACCACTACAGGGGAGCAAGATCCAATTAAGGATAAATTTTTAGATGAAAAATTGTTTGCTATTTCAGCTAATACACCATGGTTTGCTGATATGGAAAAATATCTTGCAACAGGAAAGTTTCCTACTTCTTTCACTAAGAAACAAATGAAGAATTTGATCAAAACTAGTGCACAATTTAAATGGTTAAATGGAATGTTGTTTAAATGTGGTCCTAATTTGGTTTCACTCAAGTGTGTGAGAGAAGATGAAATATTTGACATACTCAGGGCATGTCATGATGAACCAAGTGGAGGAAAATTTTCAATAAAAAGAACAACTCACAAGATACTTGACACTGGCTATTATTGGCCATCTCTGTATAAATATGTGAAGATATATATCAAGCAGTGTGAACCCTATCAAAGGATGGGACAACCAACCTTTACCAGTGAAATGTCTCTACAACATCAAGTAGTGATTGAACCATTTCAAAGGTGGGGGACTGATTTTGTTGGTCCCTTTAGTCCTCCTTCACAAGGGAAGTAGCACATTCTTGTGTGTACTGATTATGTGACAAAGTGGGTAGAGGTGCAGGCTTTAACAAATGCCACTCAAGAAGTGGTTTTTGATTTACTTTGGCACAAAATTATGATGAAATTTGGTTCACCAAGGAGTATAGTTTCATATCAGGGGCCATAGTTCATGTCTAATATGATACAGACCTTCATAATGTACTATCAAATAAATCATAGAAATTCATCTCCCTATCACCCACAATCAAATGGACAAATAAAAGTAACAAACATAGAATTGGAAAACATCCTTACCAAAACAGTTGAATCATGTAGAAGAGATTGGGTAAAGAGACTACCTGAGGTTGTTTGGGCATATAATACAACTTGGAAGACTACAACAGGGTTTTCACTATATGAGTTAGTTTATAGGAAAAATCCCTTGTTACCTATTGAATTTGAACTACAAACATTGAGGAAATCGCATAAAGTAGGTATTGAGTTGGATACAACACAAAAGGAAAGAATTATTCAAATCAATGAATTAGATGAGTTGAGAATGAAAGAACTTCAACAGATAGAGATAATCCAAGATCAAAGGAAGCAGTGGCATGACACACATATCAAGCAAAGGAAATTCAAGGTAGGAGATTGGGAATTACTGTTTGACTCCAAACATCAGAAATTCAAGGGCAAGTTGAGAACTAGATGGTTAGGACCCTATCAGATTCAGTAGATATTTAACAATGGCTCTATTCAGATACTTCCCATTGATGGAAGCAGAAGGGCACTTTTGGTCAATGGACAGGCTAAAACTTTATAAGAAGCCTCCTACTAAGGATGAATTCTTGAAGTAGATTGAAGTAGACAAAGAATTTGATCATATGGAAGAACCCATTTCTTCCAAAATTATCAAATAATCAGATGCATGGATCCAAAATAAAGGGAAGAGAATGAAAACCAATAAATAATGTTCTCTTCCATGCAAAAAAATATAATAAAAATTAAAAAATAAGAAAAATGAAAAATAAATAAATAAATAAAATAAAAAAGGGAAGGAATGAAACTAGTAAATGGCGTTCTCTTCCCCAAAAAAAAATCTCTCAAAGATCAATTGAAAAACAACAATGGCAATTGGTCTCCTCAATAAATGGCTAATGCAAAATAAAAATAATTTGTTTGAATTTCAACTGTATTTTCTAATCATTTTTCCTTTTTCACTTTTAGGAATGATGAATCATCAAGATAGAGGGATTACATTAGCAAAGGATGGTAATTATGTCTTGAACTTAATAAAGGTTAAATTAAAAGTACGCATGTGTGATTAGACTTGATTGAAAGATTTGGTATGATGAGTCATTTATTGTGTATTATGATTAAAAGCAAGTAATCATGAGGTTGATGTTGATAAAATAAGAAAGTGGTGTCATATTTATAATTACCTATCATTTGGGTGGAATAAAAAAAGTTGAGAAGTAGTTGTAGAAGAATTTTGAAGAAGAAGAAGAAGAATTGTATTTGAATTTTGTAACTAAACCCATCAATTACGTAGATAAACACAACAGTTCCATGGATAAATATAATAGTTCCACAACTAAATCCAATAGTTCTGCAGCTAATTCTAAATTTGAAGAAAGAAGAATTTGAATCATCCTCTTTGCTATGGGGATTAAAAAGAAGTCAAAGCTAGAGGATGATACCTAACTTCTTGCAGATGAAGAAGTGATAACCATTTTTGGATGAGCAGGTTGGTTGGAGTTCCTGAAAACTTTCTTGAGGTACAATGATGAATTAGTAAGGGAATTTTTTGTAAATTTAGAAGAATCCAGAACTAAATTTAAAATCATTATAATTCCTTTTACTATCAATACAATGAGTAATGTGTTTGGAGTACTAATTGTGTATGTCCCAAATCCTGTCAAGGGAAACCTTAAAAATCTAGTGGAAACCTTGATATGAAGAGGGGGAATCTGAGCCCTAATATATTTATAACACCAAGAAAATCATAAAGGGGGTCAAAAGGGCCAACTTTCTCAAACCCTTTGATAGGGTAGCATTTTGGGTAGTTAAGTATTTAACTTGCGATGGTCAATTTGGGACTATGGGAAGAGAAGTCCTTAAAATGTTATTATATCTTAGGTATGGGAATTCAAAACTAGAATATATAGTAAATCTTTCAAGATTCCTTTTTGACTCCATTCAGACAATGGATCAGAGGTATTCCTAGGGATTTGGAACAATCAGACATCATGGGTTAATCCATTTGGGATGCCAGCACCATTTTCTTTCGAAGAAAAATAGAGAAGAAATATGGGAAAAGTTTCTTAACAAGTTTAAGAAAAACCCCAATATTATTAGGAGAGGAATACCAAACACTATTTCTCCTACAAGTAATTTAGACATGAATGCCCCTATAGAAGAAAATAAGGAAATAGGTGGGGTTAATGTACCAAAAAGAAGGAGATCTGGAAATGTGCCTGTCAAAGAAACTCCTTCCTCTACAACGGTACCAAGAGAACTAATATCTGTCTCTGAGAGTGATGGTTCACCTAAGCTAAAGCATGAAGTGAAAGTCAAAATAAGATCTAGGAGGAAACCCATTTCCAAACATTTTGAAGTTCCCCAAAGAAGAAGATTTCATAAGACATCTAGGGAAATTCCATAAGAGATGGAAGAACAGGATGGGTTGGAAAAAGAAGCTATTTATATTTTGGGAAGCATGGCCATGACTCCTCCTGGACCAAGCGAAAATGAGGTGGAGAAGGAAGATGAAATATTTGAAGAACATGTTTTTCAATAGTTTGGTTAACCAACAACATATTCATATGAAGAATAAGAATTGGCATCTTGGAAATGGAAAGGGAAAACCCCTTTGGTAGAAGCGAAATTCTCATTTCCCAATGAAATTATAGAAAAGGAGGAAAAACAACATTTAAAATAGACTATGTTTGTCCAGAGAAGAACTCATATTCAAAGAGAAGGATGAGTAATTAAAATTCCTTAAAATCAAGTTAGAACAGAGGGAAATACTCATTGAGCAACTAACAAATCAGCTCACAAATAGGACTGGAAAATTGATAATGGTCAAACAAAAAATGATGGAAAAAGAAGAAGAATGTCAATTTTCTAGAAGACCAAGTGCTATGCCAACAATATCTGCACAGAATGAGATGACTTAATGGCCACTCAAGCAATTATGGGATGATACCTGTAGGGAACTTAATGAATTCAGAACATCAAATGAGGACCTGAAAAAAAATATGGAAGAAGAAAAGAAAGCAAGGAAGCAATGGGAAGAAAAATTCTACAAAGAGGAAGAAGACAAATTTAAATGTCTTGTAAAAATACAAATGGTTTGCATGATAAGTGAAAAATTACTCACATGCAAGAGACCTTCTCATGCATACAATACCTTTTTAGAAGAATAATTTATTCACTGGCAGGTGTAAAGAATTGCATGTGGCCTTCCACATGAAATAAAATATGAATATAAGTTCATGACAACCTATTCCTTAGCTAGTGCAGAGTAGAAAAATATTCTTTGCGAATTCTATCTCTGCAATCTTATACTGGAAAAGAATAAATGCTTTATGATCAATTTCTATGTACAGCAAAGCCAGTTGAATGCATTTGTTTCTATTCTTAAAAATCAGGTTGCATGGAAAGAGATATATTCCAAGCATCTATTAAAATCTAGTTCATCTGGTCTCTGCATGAGGGATCACTATGGTAAACCATATTCCTTTGCTATACATTTCAAATCCCATGCTTTTATATTCTGTTCAAGGCACACTATCTGGCTAGTTTACATAAAAGTATTGATGCCTTCACCTCTTATGATGAGGATAACTTTGAAGATATTTATGATGGATGTTTAAAAAGATGGGATTTTTTCACAGTTACATTGAGAAGAAGAGAATTTATATCTCCCAAAAACTTAATATGGACCTTAGAAAGAGATAAAGCCTCGTGCACACTAATTGCTTAGGTCAATGAAAAATGTAGGGGCATATGGATGGGAATGAGAACAATGCCTCCCCTTCTTCTCACTTCCATGTCTCCATGGAAAAAAATAGAGCCTCAAGATCCCACTCAATTTGAGGAATGGCAGAGGAAACTAGAAGCAGGATCAGGGTATAGTACTTCTGAACTAAAACAATGGGATATTTAGTTTCAGCCATTTGACCTGAGTAGTCAATTGGAATGTAGAATACACAACCCAAGATTTGAAGAGTAAATTTTGTAAGGGGACTTACAAAAAAGTAAGTATAGGGGAGATGATAAGGCCAAAATATGTCTCGTTAATGCACAATAAATGATCTTATTTTACTCTCCTTTTTATCAAGTTTGAATGCATTTTGTGACTTTTGTTTGATCTAATGTATTTTAGAATTTAACTGTCCATATTTTGTTGAATTTATTTCTAAAGTTTAAAATCTCTGTAATTCCTAAAAAATTGTGTGGAAATTTAGTATTTATAATAAAAAAGGTCATAATCAATTAGAGAATGGAGTATGAAATGATCAACATGTTTTTGGGAGCCTTGGCTTTAATACGGCTTAGTTTTGGAACATCAAGACTTAGTTATGAAACTCTATCATACAGTTTATGAGCTATATTGCTTAGTTCCGGAAATTTTTGACTGAGTTCTAGAACTACAGCACTTAGTTCCAGAACTCCTACATTTATCTCTAGAAATTTCACGGTTAGATCAAGAATGGTCCCCTTTAGTTCCAAAACTTCTCCAAAGTTTTGGAACTAATGGGAATATATTATTTTGATGACATCCAATGATAAAGCAATCAATGAGACTTTTAATTAGGAGTAGATCAAAATATTTTTTATTCTTCATACTCAAAGATCCAGGGATAACTTATTAGACAGCTATACGTCCAGTAAAGTTCCAAATTCAACATCTATTTTGGGCATAATTTGGTTCCATCTGAATCGATAGAACAACTATGGCTGTAAATGCATCTTTTATATATATATATATATATATATATATATATATATATATATATATATATATATATATATATATATATATATATATATACTATATATATATATATATATATATAAAGACCTATAGATAGATTAAGGAGAACATATACATACAAATACATAGAGATAGAGATATAGAAAGATTCATTATGTTTTTGTAAAACAAAAAAATTTCAGCAATAAAATAGCCACTTCGTTTTGAGAGAATATCACTTTGTCAAATTCTGATTCAAGATGGAGCAAGGGCCCACTCCTCTAACAACCATGATTCTCATTTTACTGGTATTTATATTTCTAAAAAAAATAGTGTAAATCTGTTAATTATGTAAGTGCTTTTTGATTCTTTAAATTGAACACTGTTGTATACTTATCCCTATATGTGTTATAGACTATATTTTCATTTCCTTGCAATATTTTCATAGCATTTTCAACTGTGTGCTTATTTCCAAGAAAAGTGTGTTTACTTCTGCATTGTGTGTTTATTTCCAGCAATCTATTTATTCATGTATGTGTGTTTATTTCCAGTAATTCATTCCAACAGTGAGTGTTTATTTCAGCAATTTTCTTTCAGCATATAGATAATAAGGATTTGGCCATGGAATCCTAACAACATTGCAAAACACCTCTATAAAATAAAATAACAAATACCTACAATCAATTACTAGATCACTAAGATTTTCTTGTTGCATATAGCTTCGGACACCCCCTGGTTTGAATATGATGTCAACAAAGAGTTGATTAAATGAATAGAATAACGACATCTATCACATTCCTTGAAGTAGAAGATTCCCTATAGCTTTTGCTTCACATTTCCACACTGAGAATCACCCCTACAACATCCTCAAAATTATACTTAGAGTTAGCTGGAACCGATTTGGTTACTACCATTACCAAGCTATTCCAACTCTTAAGTAAAGAGCACTAAATTAATAAAGCCCTAACTACTTCATCAAATTCTATTGTAACCGAAGATAACATATTTACAAGTGTATTAAAATCATTTAAATGGTCTGCTACTGAACCATTCTCATACATCTGAACATATTAAACAAATTTTTCATTAAAAATATCTTGTTAGAGGAAAAGGGTTTTTCACACAACTCTCCTAATGCATCAATCAGTTCTTTTGTAGCATTTTCCTTCGAAACATTAAATAATACCGAAGATGTAAGACATAGCCAAATTTTCCCAATTTTCTTCCTATGTAGCAAATACCATTCTACATTCGTTATGCTGGAGGTTGTGTTTACTTTCTTAGACAAAAAAATATAAAGATCCTTCTGATAAAGGTAGTCTTCCATCTGCGTCTTCTAAAGACTAAAATTCTACCCGTTCAATTTATCAACCCTTGATCTTCCATAATTTTCCATAGCTCCCATTCAAGCTAGAACTTTTCCTATTATTCAACACTTCAGCAAATCAAACCAGACTCTGATACCAATTGTTAGGAAATAAGGGATAAAATATGTGAAACAATGCCACACATAATCGTAATAACAGAAATTAATATGTAGAAAATATTACAGATCTGAAATAAAAGTGCAGAATAAAAATAACACAACAAAAAGAGATAATATTTAACATGGTTTACCCAATTTGGGCTACGTCCACCAAGAATCACTTACTCATATTTTATTACAAGTGACCTATTTTCTTAATACAATACCCAAATCTATTTGGAGCTATACTCAACAAACTCTATAGAATTCACACTTGAACTCACACACATCTGTAATGTTACATCAACCCTATCATATGCACAAAATCACAGAAATAGGCAACTACTTAAGTAGTTTTACAATACCATGGGCACCAAAACCATGGGCTAAAACCATCCCATAAACCTATGGGTCAAAAATATTGCCCATATGAGAAGAGCATTTTTTCCAGTATATGGGGTATGCTTTTCGAGGCTAGTGTAAAAAACTTTTAGTGTATAATATTCAACACTTCCACACATGAAAAAAGACTCCATAACATAACAATTGATCCAAGCTTTAGACAGAAAGAATGATGACATTAAAATCAATGTTCCTGATTAGGGTGGAGGGTTACGACCAGAGGAGTTGATTGAATGGTTGAATCATATAGAAAACTTATTTGAGTGGAAACCCCTTTCAGAGGAGAAGAAGGTTAAGTTTTCATGCACAAAGTTTCTCAGACATGCATTAATCTGGTGGGATCACCTGCAAAATGAAATACATAGGAAAGGAAAGGGCAAGATTTGAAATTCATATAAACTGGTAAAGAAGCTGAAAGAAAATTTTCATCTTGTAGATTATGCCTAGACACTACTTCGAAGGTTTCAAAACCTAACACAAAAGGATCTTACCATTGTATAATATACCAATGAATCTTACAAGCTATCAATTTAGGTGGAATAAGGAGAGTTTGAAGAAAAAAGGCTATAAGGTATGTGAGTGGTTTGAGTTATAAAAGACAAGATAAACTGAGTATGCTTCGGATCCATAGCTTTGATGATGCTTATCAACTCACATTAAAAGTAGAAAAAATAACAAGAGGAATAATTTTCAAAGAGGTGTGAAGAGAGGGCCATAATAATCTCCAATGAGAGGCAAAGGTAGATTTTATTCTATAAAATGTGAATCCTCTAATGCAGAATGGCATTAAGAATCTGGTCAAATCCATGGTAACTACCAAAGAGGTAAAGGGTTTCAGAGGAGAAGAGGTTATAATGATGGATGAGGTTTTAATAGCTCCCAAAGGTAGTATACATGGTATCAATGTCGCAAAAAAGGAAAAAATCTTTTGAGTGTCCACACTATCCTACACAGGATAGATGACAAGTAGAATAGCCACGAGTAAACATGGTTGAATATGAAGAGAAAGAAGAAATGGATGTTACTACAGACTTTGGTAAAACCCTCATGATAAGGAAAACAATGATCATCCCGAGGAAGGAGAAAGAACAAGATGGTGTTGATGCTGATTATTGGCTATAGAAAAATATCTTTCAAACAAGATGAACCTCTAGAGGAAAGGTATGTAAAATTATTATTGATGGTGGTCATTGTGAATATATGGTCTCAACTTTGGTGGTTGATAAACTCAGTCTAAAATGTGAGAAGCACCAATATCCCTATCGTATATCATGGTTCAAGAAAGATAGTGAGGTAACCATAGATAAAATATGACTTATAAAGTATTCAACTGGGAATACCTACAAGGAGGAGGTATGGTGTGATGTTATCTTGATGGATGCATGTCATATTAATTTAGTCAAATTTAACACAAACTCACTTCACTATAAATATATTGAACTCAAAGAAAATAAATCTTCTTCTTCAGTATTGAATAATGAATTGCAATGCTTCATAAATAAGAAAACAACTCCCAAATTGATTTTCCAAGTAAATTCTAACTAAATTTGACTAAATCTACTCTAGGTGGTAGAATTTATTATTTTTAGTAGTTTACTAAAACTTGCTATTCTTAGATCCAGTTAGCACATCCATCATATCATCAACGAGAGGTATTATGAACCTATACTTGATTATAATTTTATTTATTTCTCTGCTATCCATGCACATTCTGCTATGTACCTTGGGATATAATATTATAATGTATATGGGTTGATGGAGATGCCGACATGTGGCACACATCCCCTTATCTTATTATATCATTTATTTATGATTTATTATGCTTAGGAGGTCAGCCTCAGTATTGGCCATAGGTTATAATGGTATATATAGGGGTTATAAGGTTGTATTTAATGGTGATATTGAGTATTGGAGCGTTATTGTATGGTTTGGAGGTTACCCCCTCGAAGTGGTATTGGAGGTTGCCCCCTCGAAGTGGTAAGGCTATTATATGAGAATATTGTCATCATTTATCTATATTTTGGTGTTCTCTCATGTTATTCTACTGTATATGTTCTGATTTATACAAGTAATATCCTTACAAGTGGTATTAGAGCAGCGATTTCGGCCAAAATTAGGGCAAAAACCCTAATTTTTTGTTTCGAGTATATCTTAAAGAGGGTATCGAATTTTTTCTAAATTTTTGTAAAATAATTCCAAAAAAGTATAAGCCAGAATATCTAAAAAATTAAGCTCCATTGGATCTATTTTACGGAAGTTATTGGTGTTTTAAGTTTTTTCATAAATTCACTTTTTAGGAAGCAAATTGTGGTATTTTTTACCAAAATTTATATTTTCGGAAATCTCTTGAAATTTCAGTTAGGGTTTGTTCTTTGTGTTTTTATCCATCTACCGCAATATTTTCATAATTTCGAAAACCCTAGTTTTGTGGATCATGGGGATGGTAGCTTTTTTTTAGAGATGGCAGGATTGATGCTAGAGAATGGTGGAAAAAATTCAGGGATAAATTCTCTAAGCCATCATATATTTGGTTATTCAAGTTGTGGATTAGTGGCCCTACATATATTTTCTTTTCTAAGTTAGAAAAGGAAAAGTCTAATTGGTCTTTGCAGGAACTGGAACAAGTTTTCATGGACAGATGGGCAACAAAAGAAGAAGAAGACGAAGTAGAAGAAGAAAAAGAAGTAAAAGAAGAAGAATCAGAAGCAAAAGCAACATCAGAAGAAGAATAACAAGAAGAAGAAGATGTTGATGATGAAGCTGCTACGCAGGATATGATTTCATATGGTGGTTGGATGATCGAGCTTGGCGACAAGTGTGCAATAATTTAAAGCACACACATTATATGGCTTCTTCTTATGTTTCGGGGATGAAACATGTCAAAGAGGGAGGCAATGCTATGTACCTTGGGATATAATATTATAATGTATATGGGTTGATGGAGATGCCGACATGTGGCACACATCCCCTTATCTTATTATATCATTCATTTATGATTTATTATGCTTAGGAGGTCGGCCTCAGTATTGGCCATAGGTTAGAATGGTATATATAGGGGTTAGAAGGTTGTATTTAATTATCATATTGAGTATTGGAGTGTTATTGTACGGTTTGAAGGTTACCCCCTCGAAGTGGTATTGGAGGTTGCCCCCTCGAAGTGGCAAAGCTATTATATGAGGATATTGTCATCATTTATCTATATTTTGGTGTTCTCTCATGTTATTCTGCTGTATATGTTCTGATTTATACAAGTAATATCCTTACAATTGTCATGGTATTAGGATCAACTATATGTTGCGCATAGAATGACAGAGTTTGCACTTGATCTTTTACTTCATCAATCTTCTTTTTATACTCCTTATTCCTTTCCACCATGCGAGTGGAAGATTGTTGATACATGGTTACATCCCCGTCATGAGTTATTGGTCCCAGTTGAATTGTGCTCATTTCATAGTCAAATGGTGTCATTTCATTCACTGGCTTGATTACTTTGGGCCGAGCCACTTCAATGTATTGATTACATGTTTCCCAATTGTAGAACCATGAGGATGTATGTGTGAGCTTCCTTGATCTTTTTTCTTTGGACAATGAGACAATCACTGATAGATCAGAGGATTTGGTTATTCAAGTTGTGGATTAGTGGCCCCTACATAGATTTGCTTTTCTAAGTTAGAAAAGGAAAATTCTAATTGGTCTTTGCAGGAACTGGAACAAGTTTCATGGACAGATGGGCAACAAAAGAAGAAGAAGATGAAGAAGAAGAAGAAGAAAAAGAAAAAGAAGAATAAGTAGAAGAAGAACAATCAGAAGCAGAAGCAACATCAGAAGAAGAATAAGAAGAAGAAGATGTTGATGATGAAGTTGCTACACATGATAGGATTTCATATGGGTGGTTAGATTCAATCGAGCTTGGCGAAAAGTGTGCAATAATTTATAGCACACTCATTATATGGCTTCTTCTTATGTTTCAGGGATGAAACATGTCAAAGAGGGAGGCAATGCTATGTACCTTGGAGTGTATAGATTTTATAATGTCACCTCTATGGGTTGATGGAGATGACTGACATGTGACACACATCCCCTTAGTTACTATGTATGGAATTCCTCATGGGATATGGATGTTCATGATGTCTATGTATTGATGGAGACCAATTTATCATGTGGTACACATCCACCTTATCAATACGCTACAATATATCCCTTCATTTATGAAAATACCAGTTGATTGGATGCTTAAGGAGGCCAGCCTCAGTGTTGGCCATAGGTTAGAATGGTATATATAGGGGTTAGATCAGGTTGTAAAATGATCATCATACCAGGAGTACTTGGAGTGTTCTTGTATGGTCATTGGAGGTTTTTATCCTCAAAGTGCTCCTGTAGGTTTCCCACACTTCGAAATGGATCCATGCATATTGGCCTAGTGAATCATCAAATTGTGGCATCATTTATGCTATATTTTGGTGTTCTCTCTTATTAGTCTGCTGTATACGTTCTTGGATTTATACAAGTAATAGGCATTACAATGTAGGAATCTAGAGTTAAATGGATGCGTGAAAACAACCTCAAGATGATAGGTTTCATTTTAGCTCTTACACGTGAATACCCCGAGAGAGCCATCAGGATAATGGACACCTTCAAACTTCTACCTCCTACTTGCTACATCTTGTTATCCACATTGAATGAAATCCCACTTCTAGAGCTTAACGAAGAATACAATTTGGTCACTAAGGTACTTGGGCAGCGTTAGTGGTTCTTGGTTGGAGCCAGTAACTGACAGGTAGGATTACATGTTGAGAATTGCATCAAATAGAAGCCATACATCTTTATCACAGGACACAAATTGTGACAACATCCTAGCTTCCAGATTTCATTCGCAAGCTTTAAATGGAGGTACATTGTGAAAAGCATCATTCATACAAGTGAAATTCCTATGGATTTCCTCCATCGCCAACTATGGAAGTTGCTCAAACATCCAGGCACCTTGGCAACAATGTCAGGTCTGAAAATTAAAACCTTTAAAATCTCTTGGACTATTAAGTGAGTTAATAGCCCAAGTAAGAAGTCATGAGGAAATGATATTCCATGGGTAAAAAACCAGTAGTTAAAAATGGAGATTGTCATTGATGATCTGCCCTGAGTCAATTCTAATGCTTTCCATAAGCCAAATTTCTAAGATGAATAGCAGGTCTACTACAGTATTGGAACTGTTATTTCAGTGAAATTCATCGACAAAAGAACTCTACGAAGGAGATTGAAGTCATCTAGAGGTGCTTCTTGAAACTCACAATTGAGAAGGTTCACCAGAATCCTTGACATTTTTTTGCCTACTTACTAAAAATGACCCAAGCATAACCCCTTACGACATACTGTGAAAAATCATTTCCCAATCATGCTGAAGGAACAAGGAATGCTTTTGAGAAAGAGGAAAATGTTGAGTGATGTCAACATCTAGTTGAAGAGAAAGTTAAATGGTTATAGGGCTAATGACCACACTATTCTAAAAATAGCAAGTTGATTTTTCTCAGATGGTTCGAGTTTCATGAAGCTCAAAATTGATGAGAGTCAGGCTAAGACCAACACAACCCTTCGCTTATGACACTATGATGTCCTATGGAAGTGAACAAGCGACTTGTCTTATATCTGGACCTGAATGATATTCTTAAGATCTTTAGTTTCCATGTGAGCTCCAAGGACCATTCAGGGGGGTCAAAGTACAACAATATTCACAAGTGACTTGTATCTTGTGCTCGTAGGATACCTAGTGTCTGTGCTAGAGTATCTAAGCATGTCCTAGCCTTCTACTTTCCATGCTACGATCCCGAGACATGAACCATCCACTCTGACTAATTATACCAGTAATTGCAATCATCAACAAATCAACTCCCTCAAACCTGAACTTGAATGTTGTGACTCTCGATAAGCCAATTTGAAAGAGTTTCACTATCTCCTTCAAGGAATTCAAAGATTCAGAGTATCACTGCATTTAGTAGCTTTCCATCAATGAGGATCAACGAACTATCATTGGGAAGTGACAAATCTGCCTCGCTCTAATTATCTCTCTCATTCTCTCTCCTGCATCTTCCCCCAACTATCTCCATCTCCTATTCCAATATTATAATTTCACATTGGGGTTGCACTTTCCCATATGTCCTAAAGTTCCCTAATGTCAATAAGTCACCTAATATGTTTATAAAAAGGGACTTAATGGAGGTCTCCTATTGACATTTGAATGAAGTTTCGAGTTTGATGTGGGGTTTATTTCCCAATATCACCCCTGGGGGGGTAGAATGATAAGTCACCTACTCATTCAATAGTCTAGGAGATTGTAAAATTTCATTCCCATCTCAAAGGGTTGGCAATAATGGATCTTGTAAACTCAAGAGTGCTAATTATCTCCTTTTTTGTGAGAAAGCAATTAGGATTTCTAATATGCCATTTTCTTCTACTGGTCCTTCTACTCTCAAATTTTCCTTTAATCTAACCCATGATTTGACAAGAAATTCAACTTTTTCTTTGATCAATCAATACAAGAAGAAGGATTTCTTCGCTGTGAATGATTTCTTTTACATGAGAGGAAAGTCTTGATAGGTTGTGATCAGATGAATTCTATTTAGTCTTGTTAGAAAAATTTGTAGAGTTCATTTCTTCCCATAAATGCATAGTGTTGCGAAATTTCCAACTAGTGTGTCGTGTCAGGACATATGGAGATTTATACCTGTTTTCATCTAGTTATCTTACATATTGCTTCTTACTCCCCTGTTTTCTCAAACTTCCTTCAGAGACATATATTCTTCCCTGGAGTGCAAGATATTTCTAGCTATGATAGATCCAGTTTGAGGTTAAACAATGGGTGGAGTGCCGCTGTTAGGATCCCTAGTCAAAGAGGACACCACAGGAATCCACACTTTGCTCGAGCATGCAGTATACATATAAGATAGCACTGGTTAAGTAGAATGACAGTTGGGGATTCCCATAGATATTGGACAATAATCACGAACAGAGTTTGATCCACCCACATTTTTTCTCGGTAACATATACAAAGATAATTTCATGTCATAAGATGGACTTATGAGAAACCATACCCTGAGCATCCTTACGAACATGTGGCCCCAGGACTTTTTGAGAACAGGGAGTGCATTCAAGGAAATCATGTTTCAAAGCACTTTAGGGGCTATAAGTGGGTCACTAATAGGTGACCAGGCATAGTTTCACTCTAGAGATATGCCCAACCTTTTTCAAGTAATTCATGTCCAAAAAATAATCATGTTATGAACCATTAGTGACCATCTAAATTCCATGCCAGTTTTTGGAGCTAACACATAAAAGATGATCAAAGAACGGTGGAGAACCTATTCAGCTCTTAATTACTCCTGGGGGCTGAAATGACAATATTGAATGTTGCATTTAGGTCATTAGAGAATACACATGCATATTAGGTGAAAAAAATTTCATGCTTGATTGTCCTATAATTTTAAGGGACATCAGGGACTAATAATATCACCAAGGCCCTTGGATCTGACTTAGCATGTCCTCCTGAAATTGTTTCCTAAATTCTTCCATTAACAAAGATATATAAGGGTGTTTCAAACATTGAGACGATGCATAAAAAATGATCTACAGCATGAACATTTTTGAGCATCATATATATTTAGACTTAATATCCTCCCATGTCATCCACCACCTATTTCAATATAAGTCATTGAATGTTCCTAGTCCATTAAAAAACCATTTCCAACCTAAGAAACTTGTAGTTATGGTCATTTGGTTTACTCCATTTGTGCCTAAGAAAAAATGTTTATAGACCTACATAGCTTATCCAAATTCCTTGTCAAAAAAATGAGTGTCACCATATTGTAGAAAATGGAATTATATGTTACATGGAAATGTTTAATTAACCTCGTAACTCCATCCAGATCTCTTATAGATCAGCTTTAGAATACTTAACAAATCCCATTGGTCCTAGTGCACTGAAAATGGTCCGATGAACATTAAATTAATCATGGTGGAAACTACCCTTTGCAACTTTTCTTAGCCCTTCCAGGGTATCCATTACTAATTTTCCACCTCAGAAGAAATTTCCATGGTATCTCTGTTCATATCACATCCACATCTATTTTGGATTTTCTACTCCACTCCATGGGGTTGTTAGAGCCCTATGAAGGCTAGTGATAGCCCTTACCACAATTGCATGTAACTTGCAATTTTTAATGAAATCTTAAAATCACCTAAGGGGAATGAATGGAATTTCCTAAATCAACTAGGGGGATGGGATAACATTAATTGGGAAGTAACTTGGACTGGTTGGAAAAACCCGAGGTGTCTTAGAATGATAAGACTTGAAAAAATTAACACAGGGGTATAGTTGTCATGCTCAGAAATTGTTAATTTCCTTATTGCACATTTGCATGAAAAAACTACCAAGTAATGTCTCCAATGCCTTAATTCTTAAAAAATAGCATAAAATTACGGACACATCATAAGTATAATATTTCTTCCTAACTTCATTTATCTTTTCACTGAAGAATTCCACAGGTCATCCTTGTTGACTCAATGCAGCTCCAATCCCGACATGTGCGGCATCACAATCAACCTCAAATAAATTTCTAAAATATAGAAATACCAAAATAAGTTCCTCTGACACTTTCTTCTTCAAAAATTCAAAATTGTCTGTTGCTACCTTGGTCCATACAAACTCCTTTCCCTTTGTACACTTTGTTATGGGTGTGGCAATGCTACTAAAATTCCTAATGAACTTCCTATAAAAAGTTGTCAATCCATGGAAACTATGAACCTATGTCACATTCCTTGGAATAGTCCATTAAAAAAATCGCCTTCAATTTTTCCTCATCCATCCTCACTCCATCCCCTGAGATGAAAAACCCTAAAAAAACTAGACTTTTCTTAAGAAACCTACACTTCTTTAATTTTGCATACAAACTCTCTTTTTGTAACAATTTTGATACCAATTTTATATGCAACAAGTGTTCTTCAAATGTCTTGTTGTATATCAAAATACACAACCACAAACTTACCATTTTATTCTCATAGTAATTTTTTCATCAGCCTCATGAATGTACTGGGTGCATTAGATTGAAAATATGGCATCACCATCCACTCATACAACCCATCTATTGTTTTGAAATCAGTTTTCCACTCATCCCCTTCACTTATTTGGATATAGTATTACCCACTCCACAGGTAAATCTTACTAAAATATCAGGCTCCCGCTAGCACGTCCATCATATCATCCAATCTTGGAATTGGGAATCAATACTTAATTGTGATTTTATTTATGGTCCTATTGTCCACACACATTCTCCAGTCTCCATCTATTTTAAGAGTTAATAGTGCAAGAGTTGCACATGGATACATGTTTTCTCTCACTAACCCTTTTTGTATTAGATCCATCACTTGCCTTTCAACTCCTCACTTTGTGTTAGACTCATCCTATAGGCTGCCTAATTCGGAAGGGTTGATCCTGGGATTAAATCAATATGGTGTTGTATATCCCGATTTAGAGGTAACCCATTTAGTAGCTCATCTAGTATGAAATATTTGAATTTTTTAGTACCTTTTCTTCCGCAGTAAGTATATCAAAGGTCAATATTTCCACCTTCTTTGAAATCATTGCATAACACAAACTAACTTCTTTCATTTCTGCAAGAAAATATTTTGTAACCAACAAACCCTCACTCTTCTCTTCTTCCTTGAAGGGTAAAAAAACCACCTTTACACCATCCTTTCAAAAAGTATAAGTATTTTTCCCTCCATCATGTGTAACCTTTCTATCATATTGCCAAGGCCTCCCCAATTTAATATATGTGATGCCCTATTTTTAGCAGGAACTTCAAAAGGTCATAATTTATGCTTCGGGTGTCCATTTGAGTCTGTTGTTTTTTGAAACCATATATTTCAATGAAAAAATGGCACGAGACAACCCGCCCTACTAGTTGGAGTACATTTCGACACATTTTTGGCCCAAAATCTATCAGTTGAAGGCAAAAAATTAGGATCTAAGTTGTAATTTGGTTTTTTTCTATTTTAGGGGATTAGTAACTTTAGTCTCTTAAATGCATAGTAGGTTAGAAAGTTGGAAATTCCTCTAATTTAGGCATGTAGAAGATGTGTGGAAATTTTTCACCCTTTCCCTCTTCCTTAAGAGGTAGAAAAACTATTTTTGTGCCATTCTTCCAAAAATTATACGTATACTTCCCCACGTCATGATTAAATTTTCTATAAAATTTCCATGGTATCCCTAACAGTATATGACATGCATCCATAGGAATAACATCACACCAAATATCATCCTTATAGATTTTCCTAATATAAAAATTTAATAAACATCTCTTATCAACAATAACTTCATTTTCCTTCTTGAACCATGCAATACGGTAAGGGTTAGGATTCTGCTCACAATGCAGGCCTAGTTTCTCAATCTTCTCATTTGAAACCATGTTTTAAAAAATACCACCATAAATGATAACATTAAATACCTTTCCTATTGAAGTGCATATTGTTTTAAAAATATTCGTACGTAGCCATGCATCCCCCTTGATATCCTTTCTTGGAATAATCGTCATCCTTTTGATTATCATATTTTCTACCACATCTGGTCAAATTTTTATGTCCTGATCATCTTCTTCTCATTCAGCTTCAAAAATATTTACTCTCAGAGGGTATTTTACCTCTTTTCATGTGTATAATAATGAAGAGATTAAAATTATTTATGTCCCTCTTCACCACATTTGTAGAACACAAATGGTCTTTGTGGATCCTGTCATTCTTTACCGCCAATATTTCCTCTGCACCTAGGAAATCCTCTACCTCTTTGCTGATTTGGGAGATATTTTCTTGGATCTTCTTGCTTATCCACTCCACAAGGTTTTTCTCCTCTACCTTAGCTGAAATTATCTTGTACCCAAAAGGAGGATGAGGCCTCTTATTCATCCATGGTGATCTCCTAAAAATTTGACTTATTGTTTGTCTTCAGCCTTTAAAGCTAGTTGATAGGTATCCTCCATGCTCTTGATCTTATGCGTACTTATTTCATCTTGAATAGAAAATTTTAATCCATTTACATACCTTTCATCCATTTGTTCCTCATTTTCTTCATGCTCTACACGAATGGACAACTTGTAAAACTCATATGTGTATTCTTACACGGTTTATAAGTTCTGTATGAGATTCTGAAACCTCCTGAAAAGGGTTTGTACATAATCCACAGGGAGAAATTTGTCTTTTATCTTCTTCTCCATCTTACTCTAGGTCATAATCCTTTCTTTTCCATTTCTTGACTTCTCCTTTTGTTTATGATCCCACCATAACATAACATGACCTTTTAATTTTGTGCATGTAAATTTTACCTTCTTTTCCTCTGACATAGCCTTTTACTCAAAAACATTTCCCATGCTAGTCAACCAATCGATCATCTCCTCTAGTTCGAGGCTACCTCCATATTCAGAAACATCAACTCTTATCCCATCATTCTTTCCTTTTAATGCTCGAAGTATCATTTCTTCAAAAGCTAAGGGTTGTCCTTATGCTTCCTCCTCTTCACAAACTTCATCTTCATCTTTGTTATCTCCAGCTTGATTTCTTCTCTGGGCTATAATTGCAGCAAGCACAACAACTTGCCTCTGTAGATCTTGCATGTTTCTATTCATCTAGGCAATTATGCCCCATCTTCCTCTTCCTCTTCTTGTCATTATTTGTTTTTTCCTTCACCGAGACTTGAACTTACTCTGATACCAGATAATTTAGCCAAATTTAACACAAAATTAATCCACTACAAATATCTTGAACTCAAATAAAATAAATCTTATTCTTTATTATTGAATCATGAATTAAAATGCTTCATAAATAGTAAAACAACTCCCAACTTGATTTTCCAAGCAAACTCTAACTAACTTTGACTAAATCTACTCTAGGTGGAGGAATTTACTATTTTTAGCAATTTACTATAACCTTTTATTCTTAGTAAGTTTGCATGCTTATTCGTACGAGAACATAAATTTCCACACATCTTCTACATGCCTAAATTAGAGGAATTTCCAACTTTCTAACCTACTATGCATTTAAGAGACTAAAAGTTACTAATCCCCTAAAATAGAAAAAAACCAAATTACAACTTAGATCCTAATTTTTTGCCTTCAGCTGACAGATTTTGGGCCAAAAATGTGTCGAAATGTACTCCAACTGGTAGCGTGGGTTGTCTCGTGCCCTTTTTTCATCGAAACATGTGGTTTCAAAAAACAACAGACTCAAATGGACACCCGAAGCATAAATTATGACCTTTTGAAGTTCCTGCTAAAAATAGGGCATCACATATATTAAATTGGGGAGGCCTTGGCAATATGATAGAAATGTTACACATGATGGAGGGAAAAATACTTATACTTTTTGAAAGGATGGTGTAAAGGTGGTTTTTTTACCCTTCAAGGAAGAAGAGAAGAGTGAGGGTTTGTTGGCTACAAACTATTTTCTTGCAGAAATGAAAGAAGTTAGTTTGTGTTATGCAATGATTTCAAAGAAGGTGGAAATATTGACCTTTGATATAACTACTGCGGAAGAAAAGGTACTAAAAAATTCAAATATTTCATACTAGATGAGCTACTAAATGGGTTACCTCTAAATCGGGATATACAACACCATATTGATTTGATCCCAGGATCAACCCTTCCGAATTAGGCAGCCTATAGGATGAGTCTAACACAAAGTGAGGAGTTGAAAGGAAAGTGATGGATCTAATACAAAAAGGGTTAGTGAGAGAAAACATGTATACATGTGCAACTCTTGCACTATTAACTCTTAAAATGTATGGAGACTGGAGAATGTGTGTGGACAATAGGACCATAAATAAAATCACAATTAAGTATTGATTCCCAATTCCAAGATTGGATGATATGATGGACGTGCTAGCGGGAGCCTGATATTTTAGTAAGATTTACCTGTGGAGTGGGTAATACTATATCCAAATAAGTGAAGGGGATGAGTGGAAAACTGATTTCAAAACAATAGATGGGTTGTATGAGTGGATGGTGATGCCATATTTTCAATCTAATGCACCCAGTACATTCATGAGGCTGATGAACAAATTACTATGAGAATAAAATGGTAAGTTTGTGGTTGTGTATTTTTATATACAACAAGACATTTGAAGAACACTTGTTGCATATAAAATTGGTATCAAAATTGTTACAAAAAGAGAGTTTTTATGCGAAATTAAAGAAGTGTAGGTTTCTTAAGAAAAGTCTAGTTTTTTTAGGGTTTTTCATCTCAGGGGATGGAGTGAGGATGGATGAGGAAAAATTGAAGGCGATTTTAAAATGGACTATTCCAAGGAATGTGACATAGGTTCATAGTTTCCATGGATTGACAACTTTTTATAGGAAGTTCATTAGGAATTTCAGTAGCATTGCCACACCCATAACAAAGTGTACAAAGGGAAAGGAGTTTGTATGGACCAAGGTAGCAACAGACAATTTTGAATTGTTGAAGAAGAAAGTGTCAGAGGAAATTATTTTGGTATTTCTATATTTTAGAAATTTATTTGAGGTTGATTGTGATGCCGCACATGTCGGGATTGGAGCTGTATTGAGTCAACAAGGATGACCTGTGGAATTCTTCAGTGAAAAGATAAATGAAGTTAGGAAGAAATATTATACTTATGATGTGTTCGTAATCGTATGCTATTTTTTAGGCATTAAGGCATTGGAGACATTACTTGGTAGTTTTTTCATGCAAATGTGCAATAAGGAAATTAACAATTTCTGAGCATGACAACTATACCCCTGTGTTAATTTTTTTAAGTCTTATCATTCTAAGACACCTCGGGTTTATCCAACCAGTCCAAGTTACTTCCCAATTAATGTTATCCCATCCCCCTAGGTGATTTAGGAAATTCCATTCATTCCCCTTAGGTGATTTTAAGAGTTCATTAAAAATTACAAGTTACATGCAATTGTGGTAAGGGCTATCACTAGCCTTCATAGGGATGGATAAACCCCATGGAGCAGAGTAGAAAATCCAAAATGGATTTTGAGGTTATTCAAAGGTATTGGGACATCATGGAAATGATTTAAGAAGATTTGATAAGGACTCAGAGAAGTTGGGGCAGTTTCACCAGAATTAGGGTTCACAGGTCTAATCAGTGCACAAGCCAAAACAACCGTTGAGCTTTCGAAGGTGATTCCAGGAGCTTCAGATGGAGTTAGGAGGAAAAAAAAAATCTCCAAAAATATAATTCCAATCCATACAAGATGTTGAAATAATTTTTTTCACAACACTTTGGTGAATTAGGTCTACAAGCAGTTTTTCTCATGTACAAGTGGAGTACCAAATAAAAAATCTAATTTTTCAGGGACCGGATGGAATAATAAAGACATTAGACCCCCACCATTGGATTAAAAATGAAATTAACAGTCAGGATTATATAAAATTTCACCAAAAAAATCCATCAGGAGCTTAAGATATCATCATCTCAAGTTGTCCTCTTGGAGCGAGTTTGGGAGTTAGCCAAATTTTGGGAGGACACGTGTCAGCTCCAGGAGCCTGTTAGGATTTTGTTTCCCCGAAATCCCTCAAGGTCAGGGAAATAAACCATCAATTTTTTTCCCAGCCTCCCTATGACCTCTAAAACCTCACGTGACCCTCAAGATTGTCAGTTCAGCCCTCACGTGCAATTGGGAGCTCAAATTCCCTGACGCCAGATCTCTGCCATGAGTCAACTCCAGGATCATCATGGAATTTTATGTCCCTCACATCCCTCACATGTCAGGGAAATAAAAACTTGAAAAATGTTCCCATCCCTCTAAGGGAAATTTCTGGTCACCCATGTGACCTGCTTCCAGCCGCTCAGTGCTTTAAAGCTGATTTTCTATCTTTCACTCTTTGTCGTCGGATCCTCGGCATGTGTCATCGCCTTGCTCACCATGGAATTTGATGTCCCTCATGTACATCACATTTCAGGTACATCAAAGCCTGAAATTTTTTCCCATCCCTCTCTGTGCATGATTTTTGAATATTTTAAAAATCCTCAACTATCACTTTCTTCCTGCTTCTTATATCTAACTCTCTTGTGCACAATTCTTTCTTCAAACTCCTCTATAACTTCCTACCACCACTCCACCATTGTTGAACCTCGAACCAGATTTGTCACAATAGTATTTTCATTCAATCTATAACAACATACATGTATCAGAAGGAATTTTGAGAAAACAAGGAAGAAGAAGCAAAGAACAAAGAGAAGAAACAGTAAAAATATCCATTATCGTGAATTGAAGATTCGTAGAAATCTTGCAAACTAGTGCATGAAACAAAAAACCATTTTTTTTGTTCATTCCCTTATACAAGAACATAAAAAAATACCTTCAAACTCTCCTCTAGTGCCATAAATCATTCACAGTGAAGAAATATCCTTTCCGGCTCAACGAAGAAAAAGTTGAATTTCCTGTCAAACTGGTTGTTAGATTGAAGAAAAATTTCACGTGAAGCACTAGAAGAAAAAAACCATATCAGAAATATATATATAGATATATTTCAAATAGAGGATAAAACCATACCTGCAATTTTTGAGCTCCATTAATGGTTTCCATGTCCAGAAGCACTACCGGGTTAAAAAATTGAAAGTTTAAAATCTCCTAGGCTATTGAGCGGGTAGGTATAAAATTTTAGAGGTGCAATATTGGGAAAAAACCCATATTGTAAAAAATTGTTACACATCGATCCGACCTCCAAAAGCCCACTTTCTAAAAATATCAGGTCTTCTACATAAGGGGCTATTATTTTGGAAAAGTCATCAAAAAAAGAACATGTGAAGGAGATAAAGACATTGGAGATATACTGCAGCTAAGAATTCATCAGAACAAGAATTTTGGAACTTACTAAAAATATTAAGTGGTCCCACGAGCACCTGCGAAAAATAAAAAGTTGATCCAAAAGGAAGGAGGAACACATGGAGAAGGGGGAATCAAGGTCGCAACATCCAATTGAGATTCGAGGGATTTGTTTTATCATACTTACTATAAAATGTAATTTGTTATTTCTACGGACAACATTAAGCAGAAGTGGACAAGACAGAAGCTGGCATAGCCCTTCACATGTGGGTACGAGATAGAAGACAATGATTTCTTATACATGGACCTAAATGACCTTAGAACTTGCATGATAGCCAAAGATTGAAAGAAGATTGAAGATAATATATTCACAAGTGGCTTACTTACTACCGCAAGACATCCTATGTCTATGAAAAGTCTTGAGGATGTCTTATCCTGCTCTCACCACTATGACCCCAAAACATGAACCATCCAAGAAGAAAATGGTACAGCAATGGTGATCATTATCCCTATAACCATTTCACTTTCTCTACAGATACCGACATCACTGAGCATGGTCATCATCTCAAAATACATGGCCTTGCACAATTGGGAAACTATGGATGCATACATGTAAGGGGTTACGCTTGGGTCATGGTTGAAAACATGGAGAAAGCCCTCAAGGATACCCAAGAACCTTCCAAGGTGTGAGTTCTAAGAAGGATATTTAGATGCCATCACTCTCCTTAACAAATTTATGGGTGAGGCAAACACAAGAGACTTCCAAGTCTGGATGGGCCTTTTCATCTTGATGTTGATAGAAGGAAAACGAAGAATTGACTAGGGGCAGATCATCAGCAAAAACCTCCATCTGTAACTAATCTAAGTACCCATGAAAAATAAGATCGACATAACTTCTTACTTGTTCTGCCTCCTCGCTAGCTCAAGATAATTCAATGGATTGGGTCTCACGTAAAACATTACCGCCAAGGTTCCTACATTCGAGAAACTTCCACAAGTGGTGATGGAGGAAATCCATAGGCATTTCTTTCATGTGAATGATGAGTTCACAATGTATGTAGTTTGAATCTTCGAATGAGATCTAGAATCTAGGATTTCGTCACTAGCGACATCCTTGATCAAGAAGTATGGCTCCTATTTCATACAATTCTTGACATTCTTCTACCTACGAGTTTTTGAATTTGACCAAGTTCTGCTAAGGATTCCCAAGTACCTTAGTGACCAAATTTTTTTGTTCAAGCTCTACAGATATATTATTCAAGTGAATAATAATATTAGAAACAGGAGGAAGAAGTTGATTCCATTTCCTATCTCTCTCGGGGTATTCACATGTAAGAGCTCAAATGACGCATCTCATTTGAAGGCTACTTTTGCTCATATGGCTCTACATTCCTACATTTCTAGGCCTAATTTTGACATCCAAGAAGATCCCAACTCTTTCTATGTCCCAAAATTTCAACACAAGATGTAAGTCGAGCACTACTGGGCTAATTGCATTGATGAATTTGAAGTGCATGAAAAGCACCATATGAGGATGGAAATCAATAAAATGAATAAATTTAAGTTCTCCTGGTATGAAGATATTTTTCAAGATGGTGGGATGTACATGTATGATTCTGAGTATACAGTAGTCAAGATTTCCCCTTCACCTCCAATCAACTGGTATGTTCGTGAATCAAGGGATATATTGGAGCAGACATAGAAGGTGGTGAGGAGAATGAAAAAAATTGTTTTAGAAGAAGATAACCATGACCATCTAGTCATGAGGAATTCCTCCAAGTCATAAGCAAGCTTCACATTAGTCATCTGAAAAATTCATAGAGGTGACTTCTAGTTCTAAACACTCCAGAGCGAGTTCGAAAAGGAAGGCCACAGAATTGGAAGCTTCTCCTCGTGAGAAGAGGCCAAAGAAACTTAGAGTATAAGAAGGCTTGTTTGCATAACTGTGAGAGGAATATTCGATTGCAGAAATATAGGAATAACACCCCATGAAACTGACATAAGTGGATGAAGAACACATGGTTCAAGATTCAAAATTTAAGCCACCACAAGAGGTTTCCCGTCTTGATGACACCCATGCCTCTCTCATTCATGATTTTCCTCCTCCTTCATAACTTGGTACCATTGGTGCACTTATCGTTGAGCCCAAGTCCGATGAGATGTTTCCTTAGATGTAGGAAATAATTTTCCTTGACACTCGCACTATGAAGTAAGTGAAATCCTCTGATCTATCAGTGATTGTCTCATTGGCCAAAGAAAAAAGATCAAGGAATCTCACACATACATCCTCATGGTTCTACAATTGGGAAACATGTAATCAATACATTGAAGTGGCTCGGCCCAAAGTAATCAAGCTAGTGAATGAAATGACACCATTTGACTATGAAATGAGCACAATTCAACTGGGACCAATAACTCATGACGGGGACGTAACCATGTATCAACAATCTTCCACTCGCATGGTGGAAAGGAATAAGGAGTATAAAAAGAAGATTGATGAAGTAAAAGAGAAATTGCAAACTCTGTCATTCTATGCGCAACATCTAGTTGATCCTAATACCATGACAATTCCCACTGAAGAAGTTGCACCCATCAGTAGCTTCAATCCAAAATCCATCAGGAAGACACACAAGTTCATAATACAGTGGTGAGAAAATAATGAGTGGATTAACTCAATTTCTGAAAAAGGGGAGTCATTTCTCCAAGAAGCATTCAAAATCTTCACTTATATTTGTGTGACAACAAATAGGACATAGATACTCAAGGAGGACTTGGAGAAAGAAAGGGACTATTGGTAACCTTTGGTCCCTGTAGTAGATGAAATGAGTAACACGCATCGTCAGGAGTTGATCAACAAGAAGATCTTTGAAAATCCTTAGAATAATTTTCACTTGTATGTGTGAGGGCCTTGGCAATCAAGTTTGAGGAAATCAATCGGGCCATCACAAAGCTAGAGGAAAAAGAGGAACACGCATACAAATTGTAGGATAATGTAAATTGGAAAATTTAGAAACTTGGAGCACCTATAATGGGTGAGGATACAAATTCTGATGAGTTGGTTGGTACATTTGAAGAATACGTCAAGAATGAGGCAGGCAAACCATCATCCTTCACTGAGGATATCCTCAACTTCCTCTCAGAGATTCGGCCTTTTTTGCACTTATAACATTAAAACATTCATCATGGTTTGGGAAGTGCAAATACATTAATAGTGAAGCTAATGGATGGAAAAATACCTTCGGATGCATTCAACTTCCTCACACCGACAAAGTGGAACCTGCAACAGCTTGTTTCAAAAAAAATCTTGGAGGAATAGGGGCCTTCTCAGGAGCACAAGATAGAAACCAGTCGGGAAGTGAGATCAAATCCACTATAGCATCTCATTCTTCTACATAATTCTTCTTCTTTATCTCTTCTTCTTCTTCCCCTTCTTTCTTTTTCTCTCTCTTCTCTTCTCACCCAACGCTCTCTCTCATCAATTTTATATTTTTGTGTTGTGGTTTGCACTTTTCAATATAACTTTAAGTGACTTTGGAAACATAATGTAAAATTTAAGTCACCTTGATTTTATAAAAGGGACTTAAAATATTTAAGTAGAATATGAACAGTCTAAATTCAAATTAAAGTATTTGAAAAGTCACTAGGAAGATGAAGAGTTTCCTTCTCTTCGAGAAATTGTAACAAGCTCCTCATTTGAGCTTCTTCTTAGACAACTTTTAAGACTTCTTATGCAACTTTTGAGACTTCTTAGATATTGGAGTTGTTTTTTGTGAATTCATGAGAGCTATATCCTTGTGAAGAGAGAAAAGAGATAGCAAAGTTCTTTCATTTTCCCTACTCAAAAAGGTCTTCTATTTCTATGTTATGTACAATTTTTGCTTGAGCTTCAATAAAGGAAGAAGAAATTTTAGCCTTTTTTTATTAAGGCGTTTAGTGGTACTTTGTGCTCCTTAAATGCTATTTGGTCTTGTTGTTGCTATGTAAATTTTTTTTCTTTTAAATTCAATTGCATGTAATGAAACTTCTGGCTTATGTATGTAAGTCTCTGATTTTATACTTGTAGCATTTGTTTCTCTTTTCTAACTTTCTCACTCCATTTCCTACTTTTCTAGCTAATTCCTCTCTTGCAAATATATGCAAGCTTTTTCTGAAAATTTAATGGAGTGCCCTTGCTAGATCCCCAACTAAAATTCCACTAGGATAAAACTCACTTTTTACTCATGCATGCATGTATGACAATTACACCAGTTAACTAGAGGGTCTTAAACTCCCATAGCAATGGCAAGATGACCACCAATTTGTCCCTGAAAAATTTTCTCGCCAAAAATTTTTGGTGCCCACCGTGGGGTAGATTTAGCATCATCTACACCTGAATATGACTAGAAGGTTAGAAAAATACAAAAAAAATTAGAAAATTTGAAAAAAAAAATATGGAATTTGAATAGCTATATCAGCCTCATGTCTACAAACCATGGCTATTCCAAGAAATCCTCCTATTCAAAGAACTAAATTGATCTTCCACATCCAAGAGGATATTGCTTCATATTTGAGACAATTTATCTGGCATAACATGTGAAGTGTCAACCACTACTTCATTGCCACGAGAATTATTGACCTTGAAGAAGAATGCACTGCTGAATTGGAAACACAAAGACAAATTCTAGCACTGCAAAGAAGAGCGTAGATTCCCAAGGTGGTTGATAGAAGGTAAAACTGGAAACAACGATAAGGAGGAAAAGCTAATCCTACTTTAGAAGAACTCCAAAGAATAACAGAGCTGCCCCAAATTCAGAGGTCCCAAATTCATAGTTAGTCACGTTGGGACCCTAAGTGTTGTTAATCCTTTGGATGTTGAATTTCCATACATCAACAAGAAACTTGAAGACTTCACTAACATAGAGGCCAAAGAAGAAGCTAGAGAAAGAGAAGAAAGAGCAGAAGAGGGAATAAGATCTCAAATTGAAGAAATTGAAAGACTTCAAGTCAAGGCGGATGCAAGAGCAACATCAGAAGCCGCAACCTTAGAGAGGTTCAAAGACAAAATCTAAAACAGAATGGTGGATCGTGATCATGAGGAATAGTTAGCGAGGAAATTTGTCGAGCGGAAAAAATTGTGAATTCCTTTCCAATGCTTTGGGAATCTAATTCCCTCTACTTAAATAGAGCAACTACCGTATATGAATGCGTGAAAAAATGTGGATTCCTGTGGTGGCCTTTCGGCTAGGGATCCAACAAGGGCACTTCATTGACCCTGCGGCAAAGCTTGTAGAACCTTGCAAGAGATAAATTTGCCTAAAATTGGGAAAGGGAGTGAGAAAAGAGGTAGGGGAATTAATGTTGCAAGTAGGAAATCAGATTCCTGCACACACTAGTTAGAAAATTCATCACATGCATTCATGGAAGAAAACAACCCTACAAATGGAAACAAGATGAGATAAGATTGTGAACTCAAAGTTTTTGAAATATCCTCATCAAAGAGGCTAAAAAATCCTTCATCTTGTATTGATGTTTAATCAGAAGTTGTACATAGTGGAGAAATGGAAAGAAATTGAGGAGAAAAGGGGGGGAAGTGGAAGAAAAAAAGAGGCTAACTCATTTGTTTTCTTTGAGTACAATGCAGTTATGAGTTTTTTAGATCAATTACCATCCCTTTACAATGACTTTTAGAGTCCATGAT